>CM053266.1:39108725-40368225 GCA_028583415.1 Protea cynaroides | reverse complement strand
CTTCATCACTAGTTACTTCACAGATTTAATTATTAATCTGTATTTTTGTTGATTCATGATTGTTCAATTGATTTCATATTTAATAATTAAAATTTCTCTTTTTTATGGATGTTTCAGACTTTCAGTCTTTTAACTTTCTGTCATGCATATAATATACAAAGGATGCCAGTGGTAGTAATCATGCTGATATCATATTACATTGCCTAGGTTGATTTTTGGTGTATGATATAAGCATACAAATAATAATGAGTAGTAATGAGAAGGGGTGCGTCTTAGGTGCCTTATTGAGGTGCCTAGGTGCCCAAGCACTCCTCTAATGCCTTGTTTCGCCTTGGCCCTTGGCACATTGACAACTATACTAACAGCAACACATTCACCTGCAATTTATGATTGTCGCCAAGAATAAGGGGTCGCTGATTTACACCCAAGAAGAACACACATTCACGACAGTTGGCAATGCAGATACGTTTAGTTGCTACAATCACTTGCACACGTTCACAGTGCTCCATTCTTACAGCCTGTTGACAAAAGAATAAATATAAGTAATAAATACAACTCAGAGGTAGTATTCAACCGACAGCATCCATAATGTATCGTACACTGTAATGACAAAGTGACCATAAACATTGGCAAGCATATTTTAATCATTAATAAGCATTTAGTCATCTACCATTTAAGTGATAAAAGCATGCAAAACAAGTCAGATGATAAAATCCATCAATGCCTCATACTCAAGTCAACCTGTCTTCCATAGCCCAACCTGATTTAAAACTGAAATTTTGAACTTTATTATCAAAACCTCAACTCCTGGGACCCAATTAAGGAAATTAAGGATTCAGATTCAGCCAATAGTCTAGTCAAGTGCCTTGTTTGAATGGGAGAGTACGATATTAAATTTTATGCTTGTTCCAATGGTGGATCCTTAAGATTTGAAGATTCATATCTGAATAAGGAATTTTTCAAATCAAAGAATCGATGGTAGATCCTTAAGCCTAACTTTAGGAATCAGTTTCAGCACAATAAAACAGCTTATTGATAATCAGAAATCTGAGATCAGAAGTTGATAGTTGATACAGAACTTAAACTTGAAAACAGACTTGGGGCTCATTTAATAAAACTTCTGCTCTGAATTCCTTACTTCCGGTTCGAAGTAGTAGTTCTACTCCAGGCTACTCCAAGATTACTTGAGAATAGGAACATGTTTGTAACGCAGTTCTGGAATGGATTCCAGAGCATAGTTGTCAAGGCGTCGCCTAGGCGTCCGGACGGTTTGTACAGGCCTAGGCGCCAGGGCGCCTTGTGGTCGCCCAGACCAGACAGGAACAACATTTATCAGGCAGTACTTATTTATGACTAATATCATTTAAGTAAATGATCATTTACTTAAGATATTATTCATAAATAAGCAAATACCCTCATATTTGAATCCAATAAAAATAGTCTAAAATTCAAATTCCAGAAGGAAAAAAAGTCAACCCCCCTGTTCAAGAACAAAAACCATATTTTTGGGTGCGAGGGCGATTTTCAACTTTTAAATGCTAGGCTTTTTTCTAAATATAAAAATTCTATAAATTTTATTATAATAAATCATCACTAAAAACCAAGAGTGCGCCAAAATAATCTTTTGTTTTGATGCCCAAAAAATAATTTGCATTCAGACGACTTTAAACAGCATTCCCGTATTCCGAACAAGGTTTGACTGGAGTGTAACTTTTTCATTATAATTTAGATTCAAGCAATCTTGGATTTGTTGGAAAGCTGATTATGCTAGCTTTGCAACGAATTCGAGATTGCTTGAATCCGAACTATATTAAAGGAGTTACGCTCCGATCAAATTCGTTAAAAGTACGCAAATGTTAGTCATAAATAATTGTTTACTTAACTCTAGACCATAGTTGTCAAGGCGTCGCCTAGGCGTCCGGGCGGTTTGTACAGGCCTGGGCGCCAGGGCGCCTTGTGTACATGAGAAAGGCGGTCGCCCAGGCCAGACAGGAACAAAATTTATCAGGCAGTACTTATTTATGACTAATATCATTTAAGTATACTTAAGATATTATTCATAAATAAGCAAATACCCCCCTATTTGAATCCAATAAAAATAGTCTAAAATTCAAATTCCAGAAGGAAAAAAAGTCAACCCCCCTGTTCAAGAACAAAAACCATATTTTTGGGTGCGATGGCGATTTTCAACTTTTAAATGCTAGGCTTTTTTCTAAATATAAAAATTCTATAAATCTTATTATAATAAATTATCACTAAAAACCAAGAGTGCGCCAAAATAATCTTTTGCTTTGATGCTCAAAAAATAATTTACATTCAGACGACTTTAAACAGTATTTCCGTATTCCGAACAAGGTTTGACCGGAGTGTAACTCCTTCATTATAATTTGGATTCAAGCAATCCCGGATTTGTTGGAAAACTGATTATGCTAGCTTTGCAACGAATTCGAGATTGCTTGAATCCGAACTATATTAAAGGAGTCACGCTCCGATCAAATTCGTTAAAAGTACGCAAATGTTAGTCATAAATAATTGTTTACTTAACTCTAGACACAATCCCAGGTGCTTAGTGTACATTAGTAAACTTGGGTCCACACCACATATTAATTAAGTTATGTCTTAAATGTTGATTATTTATGTAGAATGTTGCATATATATAAACATTAATATTTTAGAAATAAAAAAAATGCACTGGGAACGCCTTGGTCGCCTAGGCGCCCAGGATGGCCCCAAACGCCTTGGATCGCCTTGACAACTATGCTCTAGACACAATCCCAGGTTTTAGTGTACATTAGTAAACTTGGGTCCACACCACATATTAATTAAGTTATGTCTTAAATGTTGATTATTTATGTAGAATATTGCATATATATAAACATTAACATTTTAGAAATAAAAAAAATGCACTGGGAACGCCTTGGTCGCCTAGGCGCCCAGGATGGCCCCAAACGCCTTGGATCGCCTTGTCGCCTTGACAACTATGTTCCAGAGCATATTTGGAACAGAAACATGTTTGATAAACACACTATCTCGCCAATCGAAGTTTAGAAAATTGGTGGTGGTGGAGGTGGGCGACTGTGGTGTGTGTGGTGGTGGTGGAGGAGGTGGCGGTGGTGGTTGTGGTTGTGGTTGTGGTTGTGGGTGGTGGGTGGTGGATGATAGCGGTGGTGGTGGTGGTCAAGCCTTTGTTTTGTGAAGAAGAGAGGGGTGTGAGAGAGGAGAGTTTCTATTTTACTTTCTTTCTTCTCCCAAAAAATTGCTCCAACCCAAAGTAGCTTGTTTTTATTACTCCAAAAATTTGGATTCTGAAGTCAGTTTGAATCTGGTTCACTCCATGGGAGCTTGAATCCAACCGGGCTTACCAAACACGATTCTATTCCAAAATGGTTCCCTGGGAGTTAGAATCCATAGAATCTAGAATCTAGAGTTTTATCAAACAGGCCCTTCCCCTGAACTACGAAAACCAAGAAATCAGATCAAAGATGAGATATTGAAGCCGTAAGGATGCCTAGAACAGAAGCAGATAGCTACGTACGGAACGAGATTTGAAATTCAATGGACAGGTTTGAAGTTTCAGAAAATTCCTTGTTGTAGGGATTCAAGAAACTAAAAAAGATTGGATTATTAAACTTAAATAAGAAATTAGATTCTAGACAGCAGAACTTAGAAGAATGTAGTAAGAATTTAGACAGAACTTAGAAGAATGTTTGAGAATAGTCAAGAACAATTAGATCAATTACATTTTAAAGTAATGATACATTTAAGAAATCTAGTAAGTTGATAACACAAAGTCTTCATACATACCTTGCCAATTGCTCCAAGAACTATAGTTGCATCAGAGCACCCATAAACAGTGGCATATCGTAAAGGTGCCAATATGTAGATTACTGAATCATGACAATTTAGAACCTATTTATGAAACAAAAGAATTTTAAAACATATATTAGAATTAAAACATGTCTCGGATGAAACTTGTGATCAAGAAAATGTAAAAATGAAACATAAAAGCTTCAAGAACAAATACATGAAAACAATATGATGCAAAGCAATTTAAAAGGGAAACCCACAACAGTAGAAGTGCGCAAAACATCTAATTCAAGAGAATACACCATTGGAAAATATAACCCACTATGAACACAACAACCCATATAAATATCTCTACCCTGGCCACCATCTTGTTTACAGAGGCTTGGTTCTCTCCCTGTGATATCCAAAGACTATCTAGGCTAATTGGAAAATGAAAGTGCTTTCCCAGTGTCCATGATATCTTTTCAAACCAAACCCTTCTTCTGCCAAAATAAGTAAAAGGACTATATGTTCCAGTTATTCCACCTCCCTTTCCCTAATTTCTTATAAAATACACTTCCAAACAACCTAGCTTCTCTTCTTCTGACAAGATGATAAATGGTAAGCTCTATACACGGTGACTGCCCACAAAAAGGCCCTTCCAAAGGATATTTATCCTTTCCTTTTCTTCTTTTTATTTGGCAAATGGTTACCATGGTAAATATGAGGCTGTGACATAATTGGGTATATATCTGCATGTTACAGAGGCCTTAGTTCCCTGATTGTTGTGTATGGCAGTTTCCAGATGCAGATGTAGATGGGGTAAATTTGAGCAGCTTTCTTTTTCCAAGTGTAAGGATACAGAAGAATATTATTGACTATAATACTGCTGCTGGGAAGGGGGGAATGACAACAAAAAAAAAAAAAAAATACAGTAAGAACACCATAAAACATATAAGAAAATCAATTTATCTTGCCGTTGCTGGTTAGGAACAAGTTTTATCCAGGAAATCAGACGTAGATTTAAGGAGCTTCTGAAACAGATAAATGCTTAAGCTGCAGCAGATATCAAGAGGGGAAATATGAGTGGAAGAATGAATCTGCAAATTGAGATATGTAAAAAGGAAGTGATGGAAGCCTCACCTTTACAGAAGAACCTTTAAGATCAGATGCCTGCTTTACAATTGAAGTTTTGGAAATTCCCTCTACAAAGCTGGGACTCCCGGTAACACTGGAACCCTTGAATGAACTAGGGCATGCATCAGCCATGGCAACATCCTGATCAGAATTATTGGGTGGCCCATTTTCTTTTGGAGCAATTCGTTCAGATATACGTTCTAAAGCAGCAGTTATATTTTGTGAAATCCAATCATGAACTTGTGATGCAGGAACAGGAACAGCAGGCATGTCAGGATCAGAATTTGCAAAAAATGGTGCAGCTTGGCTGAATGGAATTTCCGACCCCTTTTCACCAAATTGAATGAGAAACTGAAGGTGTTCAAATTTCTCTAAGGATAAAACCTGCAAATAGGAGATAATAATCTCGTAACAACATGTCAGCTTTTACTTCTTCAAAGCAAATAAAATGGTGAATAGACAGAATTTTTGTAGCCAAACTCAAACAGTAGGATGAGGTCTTTTCTCTTTTCTTTTCTTTTTTTTTTTTTTTTTTGGTAAAAGGTCTAAAGTTCAGTTAAACCATTGAAAGCTTCTGACTTACAGCTATCAGAGCAACAATAGAAGAAATGCAGTAGGATCGGCAAAGTGATAGACAATAGTAATTTGAACAAGAAAGAGAAGATGGAGAGTAATAAAGCGGTAACCAAAGGCTATATTCACCTTTTTCAGAAGCACAATAAGCATATAAGATGGTTTCAGCATTGAGGCAATCTTTTTGTGATGGGTAAAGAAAAGTAAGTAAACTACATCTCTATGCGAAAGCCAAACTTTGTCCCCCAGCACTCGGAAAAGCAATATGCACAAAGGACCAGCGTACTCAAAGCATCAAATAAGTGAAGTAGATAAATCATAAAATGTGCTTATTTAGTGGAAATAAGCCCTCGGTAGGGTTACATATGTATTGGGACTTTGGTACAAAAGGCTTTCATTGTAATGGGGCACGTTAATGTGTTTGTTACATAACAGGTTTCCTCCTTTTAAACCTTAATTTGATCCTAGATATTTTCTGGTTTGTTTATAAGTTCTCTTGACTCGTATTCTTCTGTTCAGTCCCTTCTTTTCTCTGCAAAATATTCTAATCTAGGCCTAAACCAGAAGTTACAGTATTACCAAATCCCTCAATTGCGAGTATGTTCAGAGGCTACGTCATGTAATATCTGGATTGGGTAATGTCCTTTAGTTTCACCGTTAAATAGCTACAAATTTGTTTTAATCAATAAGTCATCCCAACCAGGAATGTATCTTATGGTTTCTTCATTTAGTTCTCCCAACAAAGGGTTTTCCTATTTTTAATTGTTACTTTTCTTGAAATAGCACCAAAAGTTGTATTTCTTTATAGCAAAAATAATGGATACAATTTATATGTGTACCTCAATTAATTTAAAAGCAAATATATAATTCTATCTAGAAATTAGGGTCTGACTGACATGAGAGTCCGAAACTACCTCAAAGTTTTTTTTTTTTTTTAATGGAAGGCAGCTGCCTAAGTGAACAATAGTGGTTGTGATGTAAGCCAATTTTGGGCTTATGGAACTATTGGATCGGGAGAGTGGACTTATACAAAATCAAAGGAATCAAAAGGGAGGTGAAGTGCAGAAATGGATTTTGAATTTTTTTTAAAAGTAAAGAAAGAAAAGGATATAATTGATGGAAGTGAAGGTGGGGTGACTTACTTCTCTTCTAGGATGTAAATCAACTCCAAAGGTGGCCTACAACTCTTCAAGGATGTAGGTGAAGAATAAAATTCCAACTCTTCTAGGATGGAATGAAACTTCTTCAAGGTTTCAAGGGAGAACTCTTCTAGGTTCAAGAATTGCACTTAGGCAAATTTCATTCATAAGAATCACTTCCAATTGTCTCTACAATACAAACTACTTTGGTGGCCTTTTATAGGCATAATAGAGAAAATAAAAAGACAATCATATCTTTAAATCCACAATAGAAAAATAAACTCTTCCAATGCAAGGGGTTACTCCAATGAGCATTGATGCAAGTTCCAAAGTCTTGATTCAAGGTCCAAGGTATTGATGTTAGGTTCAATGTCTTGATGCAAGCTCCAATGTCTTGAGTAAAGGTCCAAGGTATTGATGTTAGGTTCAATGTCTTGATGCAAGCTCCAATGTAGAGAAGACTCTAGAAATATTGAATAGAAAAGGCCACCTCATTATCCACTAAAGACTTGAAAGGTCACCAAAAAGGGGCTGGTTTTAAGGAGCAAGGGCCAGGCTCATCCTCCTCCCTTGCTCTAATCTCTCCTACCGATTCCATCTCTTTTCCTTCCTATCTATCTTGTTATCAATTCCTTCTCCTTTTCCTTCCTAACAATTCAACAGTGTTCCCTTTGCTTTTATTAATTCCTCTCCATTCTCTTAATCAACATATCTGTTTTGGACATTACGATCTATGTTGAAGCACCAATCACAAGTCTTATTTCTCTTGCTTCTTCTTCTCCATCTATTTTCATTACTGATTCTTTTTCTCTCTCCTTTCCATCATACATCATTGTCGATAAAAGCAGAATTGCTTTAATTCTAGATCCGTTTATATTAGCTCGTTGAAAGTCATAGACTGAACTGTTTCAATGTTAGATTTGAATCCAGTTCAAGATTTTTAATTACTGACTAGCGCAATTAAGTTGTCTACAATATTATCCATTCAATTTGAACCGCTTCTTTTTTCTTTTTTCTTTTTTAACATTAAAAAATAACAAGTTTTACAGAAAGACAGGAGATATCCATAGTTAAAATTCCACATCCACAACAACAACAGCACCAACTGAAACTGATTGGAAAGCCTAAAGAAGAAACTACATAGTAGGGCATGGATTTAAATACAAAGGTTCCCTAGAAACCCCCAATTTGGCCAACTAAGTTACACTTCTGGTCCATTGCACCTCACAATTTGGCTCTTCCTCGCAATTGCAAATGGATGGCCTTTTAAAACAAAATTGTACCAGTTAACTGGAGAAAAATAGGACATGCTTAATATAAAATATTCTATCACTAAAAAGATAGATCCTGTGGTTGCCATGGATATTATTAATTTACTTATTCTGTTCTTAAGTTTTATTGGCATAAATTTATTTATGGGGAATGATCTAAAATAGCCATGAGCATGGTGCAATCGAGTTCTGAAATGTTACTTCAGACCCAACTCAATTACATTCCCTCATAGCTGTCAAGGTGCCAAGGCAAACCAAGGCGATGGAGGCCTGACGGATGCCCGAGGCAACCAAGACGTCTGTCTAGGCAACCACGGAGGTCTATTTTCCAAAGCGCCACCAAGCCACCTGGACGCCTAGGTGGCACCTAGGACAACTATGCATCCCTCCATATATTTGATGCAAATGACCTTCTATTTCCAACCTAACCAATGTAATGGTCGATAGAACCTACAAACTTTATTGCTAAATCACTTTCCTTTATTTATTTTTCCTTTGGCACTAAATTAGCCAAAAATATTTCCTTATAAATTAGCCGAGGATAAGAATATTTGGCAACTTTAGTTAACAATTTACAAAGAAATTGACTATATCTACATAATGCAATTGCACATCTCCTCATTCTATTCATTACTATATAATTTTCCTTCTTAGAATGTATAGTGCCGAATTCTATCACCCTAGATCATTCATTATTAATGAGATAAAAAAAATTGGCAAAAAAACAGTAAACAGCAGTTGTACCAATGACTCCTCGTTCTCGCCTTCCACAGACTCTGCCAGCAGATCAAGAATGTTTGCCATGTGCTTCTGTAGATATGATAGCTGATGGGCCTCTTCATCGGTTTGCGATGGCATAAATCGACGGCTGTTGCTGCGCACCAGCTGCAAAGAATGCAGCGCCCCATTTTAAGGGATGAGTATGCTTTTGTAAAAATGCATACATTTTATTATATTTAATAAGATAGAAATGTAATGTCAACAAATATTACACCATTGTACAGATTTCTTTAGAACCTTCCAAATATCTCTTTGCATACTGTGCAACAAATCCGCAAAGCAGAGGCAATTAATCTGGCAGGTAACAGTACCATGTTGCAAACACAACTGTTGCCAGCCATTTGTCGCACAAGCTAATTGAACAAATTCCAAAAGAAAAGGGACATCTTTTGCATCCCCATCAATGAAATAAAACATAAACAACCCCCCGCCCCCCGCCCCCCGCCCCCGCCCCCCCAAAAAAAACAAAGGAAAATAATCAGTTATAATTCCAGAAGTCCGCAACAACAATATAAGACTCTGACAAGGCAATTCTTGAAACGGCACAAAAAGAATTCAGCCATTAGGTGCATAAAATAATATTGAAAATGCCATCAAATAATCCGAGTAAAGGTGCAATAGAAAGTAGAAACAAAAAAACACAAGTATTGAACATCATAAGCAAGTAAATAATTAAAACATTCACTACCTGCAATGGCGAGAGAGCTGATAGGTACCCGTCAAAAGCTGAAGTGGAAGGCCAGACATCGGCGACGGAAGCCGAATCCTTGTGGCTCCTGGGGAGAAGCCTCTTGTAAGACTGGATGTAAAGGAACAGAATCAGATCGTTAATATCGACGCCAACGGAATCCAAGTCGCCAGGCTTAGCGGTGATGAGAGGGTCTGAATCAGAGGGAAGCACAGCGGCAAGGGTGTCAAGGACGAGGAGAGCATTCTCGATCGAGATCTGAAGGACTTGTGAAATGCCGTCAGCATTGATTCGAAGAGGAGAAGAAGAAGAAGCAGAGGCATGTTGGATGAACTTCTCCTTGAGAGGGCCTAGGGTAGTTGTTCCATCAGAGAAGATGAGCTTCGGTATTGGAAGGAGTCCATGCTCGAATGGCTCTCTTCTTGCCCGTACAAAGACAGTCTCTTTGGTAGAGCTTGAAGACGTCGACGGTTCGATTCCTTCGTTCATATCTCACACCAGAGAGAGCGAGAGGGAAAGGACTGACTCTGATAGATCTGTGAGAAATGCGAGATGAAATGTGAGAGACGGAGAGAGAGAGAGAGAGAGAGCGAGCGTCGGGGATTCTACTCGGCTCGTAACTCGCAGGGAGTGAATGGGAATTGCATATTCCTTCAGTGGGTGATTTGGAATTCCACGTATCATTTTTTTTTAGGGACGAAATTTCCTTTTTAATTAAGATATTATTGTGTTATTGTGAGCACTGAGCAACTTTTAAGACACGTGTTATGTCCTAACTTAAGAGAGAAAAGACACCTGTTGCGTAGGTTTACTTTAGCAGAACTTGCAAATCTGTAGAATGATTCCAATCCAACGATTCTACTTTACTAGGTTCTGGATGTCACTAGTAGGAGGACATTAGTGGAGGATTATTTCCTGTACAAGATCACAGGTTGGGATTAGAGCCTAGAAAATATTTCTCAATCAATCGCTGAAGAAATTAAGATTTTGTAATATCCATTGGCAGGGGATGCCATCTTCTAAATTGAGATATTCCTGCTCTTAGAAGCTTCTTTATCCAAGTTTCAATTTTGTTGTCAACCTTAGATATGTTACATGTTTTAAGTTATTTTGTGATATGCATCTTTGTATATATTCTTAAGGAGGCTAATTATATAACAGACCCTATAGCCTGAAAAACTTGTTATTGACATGTACAATGGCAAAAAAGATTCTTTGTCTGATTGCCGTTTGGCAGTGAAGATCTGGATCCCTCATAGTGCATCAGCGTATGTCCCGATACACTATGAACGCCAAGATCCTCACCATCGCTTGGCAATCACTATAGAAAATTCCGATTCATACAACCATCTATGGTTGATGGATCTTTGTAATTTGACTTTCATGTGTTCAATATGTTCTATTTATAATATAATATATTAATTATTTACCATTTTTTTTATGAACCTCCTCGTTGATCACTTCACCAAAAGATGGTTCTCCTCAACAGAGGAGGCGCAAGATATTTCTCTGCTTTTATTAAAGATAAGAGTTCTAGAGCTCGAGCATTAATATTTGGTAGACTATCTTGTTGTTTCCTGATTCATTCAATACTTTCTTGAAGTGATGGATGGAGGACCTCTCCTGAAATGTTCATAAAATTTTCTGGAGTCTTTTGAAATGTAACGAGTAACAACTGCAGGCATCTCTTGCATGTCACTCATGTTTTTCTGATCTATTGCGATTGGGAAGAAAAGATTAGTCTAGCCTTGCTAACTGGGTTCTGTATTGCATGTTTTAGTTGCAGGTTTTGTAGCTTGAATCCCACCCTTCTTTGAGTGTATAATAAGGCATCTTTCCCTCTGTATCATCCTTTCTTCAACTTCCCCCTGATACATTTTTTTTGAATAAAAGAAATTAAGATAAAGTTGCATGTTACTTGATACGCTGTGACACATTTGCACGCCAATCATTCCAAAACTTGTTTTGCAATTTTCAGGATCCATTTGTTTCTGGGAAAAGTCATGTAAAAAGAACATGTCCAAGTAAAATCCTACTTTCTTGTACTGATTTTACCTGAGATCTATTAGATTTTAACTTTTTCACAAATTTTACAAACTGAGCCTCATTTACTTTCATTATTCAAAATTTGTTTTTTTTTTTTTTTTTTTTTGTGGGGGGGGTTTGGAGTGGTGGTTGTGGTTGGTTGGTATAGACTTGCAATGCTTCAGCTCCACATGAGCTTACAGATGTATAAAGGCTGATCCATGCTCAGAAGAGATACCAATACCACTAAGAAAACCCCCTCTTGTTTGCTTAAGCAGGATGAGATCCTGTGCACTCTCTTATACTTCTGAAAACTAAAAATAGAAGCAACAAGCAAGTGGCAAACAATGGCCTCCAAACTGACTGACAATGGAATTCAACGTTGTGTCAAGATAAAGAATCAATCGGATTAGTCTAAATGCCATCATACAGATACCTTCATGCCATATCACTCACCTTTTCAAGTGTGCCAAATTTCAGGGCAGTACACTGTAAACCAGGTACTCATAGCTTCTGCTTTACCAGACTGGTCCTGCGTCCTGTTTCTTAGGTTGCCAACTGTCTTGGATTATGCCTCGTGCTGAAAGGAACGATTATCAATAGATCCCTTGTAATTTGCATTTGGTCAATCCTGTGTTAAGTTGTCTTCTGGTCTGCATTCAGCTAGAAGCCTAGAACTTCTTCACGTTCACCTGTACCCCCTGCTTCCTACCAGATTCAAGAATTGCCTCTAAGACGGCAACATCTCGAGCACCTTCAACAAAAGAACTACGAGGTTCAGCTTCATGGTTGCCTCCTTCCTGTGATGTAGCGGTGAAATAAAATATCAGTGAGGTCATTGCTATACTTAGTTGCAGCAATAGAACAAAAGCTTTATTTCTTTTGGTGGTGGTTGGGGCAGGGGTTTTATTTTAGAACCAAGGTTTTAAATACTGACGGCTTTCATGTTGTTTCTTTCTTAGGTTTAGGCCTCCGGGGTATTTTAGGGGGGGGGGGGGGGGGGTTGTAGACTTTTTGCTTTAAGTTAGGAAGTCAACAGGGGTTTATTTTGATTGAGAAGTTCCTAAAAGTTAGAAAAACCAGCGATGAATTAAAAATAATCATAGCTCTCATTCTCGCTCATGCTTGACATTATTAACATTCACTACAAATGTTCAATCAAGAAGCAAGCTTTGATAAGTGGGATAAGTGGGATTATTGAAACACCCCCCCCCCCCAAAAAAAAAAAAAAAAAAAAAAAAAAAAGAAAAGAAAAAAGAACCCTGCAATCAATGGTTTTCCTAGCATGACATTTTAGAAAGCGTGGGTACAAAGTTGAAATAAAATTATATTAGTATTATATGGTGTGAACCATATTATACTCTTAATATAGGTGTCTTAGCATCCTGGGGGCAAGAGAGTGGTATTCAACCCAAACGCACAAAAGGGTAACAAATGGACAGACCTTGGTAATACTTCATTAGTTACTTTTCAGAGATGGATTATAAATACCACTTTCACAAAATCTCATATCATCCCAATATCATAGATTACAGATGGTACTATACTAACCATCAGGCGTAAAGGTTAGATTACATCATTAGGTTTAGAATGTTATATTACCTTAAGGGTGGCCTGTGAAATGTCATGTATAAAAGCTTTTAATTCTTCAGTCACCCCACAAAATGGGTAAAAGGAACTTTGGCAATGCCCATCTGCTGCATAAAGTGAAACCTGTGATGGCATTACAAGAGATAAGTAAAAGGTTACTGTTTCGGTTAGCAGATTCCTACATAAAACAACAATATAGAATATAGAAGTAAGAACATGGAAGTTACAGAATTTCTTGATGAAATTCCCACTACTAGAACAGTATTGGATTTCTTTATGCTTTACCGTGTAACCATATTTCCCATCTTTGCTACCACGCTCAATTTGCAGTGTACCCTTTGAGCCAACGACTCGCCAAAAAATCTAAAAGAACAAACATTTAGTTTTGCATAAGTGGTTAAAATATGATAAATTGGAAAACAAGAAGATAAACTATTATTTTAGTTCATACCTTTGGTGATGTTGATGAAACTGCCATTACAAACACTCCAGCACAACCATTCTCCAAATGACTACACAGGCAGACAGGTAAACAAGAAAGATTCTCACTTCAAGCCGGATAATGTTTTTTTTCCACTTTTGTTAAGATAAAGAATGTACTTAGGTTTCTACCAAAAAAATACTTAGGTGAAATAATTTATAAAATGAATGCATGAGTATTTTGTATTTCTCCTCCATTGTCTCATCCTTTTCTTTTCTCTATACATTCTCCGTTTTCTCATTGTTCCTTCTCCATCTCAACAAATCCCCCTCTGACAGTGCTGTTGGCTGACTTCATTGACAACAGCAAATGCCTAGGATGTCAATGGTTGGATTCCAATCAGGTTTTGTCCTAATTGGATGGTCACTTCAATGGTAGAAATATAGATGGAGCCCCCTCACCCCAATCTGAAAAATACATTAATAACGGCATCACACCATCAATAGGAGAAAAGAACAGAGACAGCAGAGTAAGAAGAGTTAAGTGGCCTCATGGCTTTCCGTGAACAAAGACACCTGTGATTTAAAGAAGTTAAAAACAATGTGAGGCCTCATGGGCTTCTTCCTACATCCTTGTGTAGCCTTACAATTTCATGGCAGTTTCTAGAAGTTGGGTATAATCATGTGAAAGAAATGTCACAAATGACTTGAATAAAATTACCAGAACAATTTCTCTTTTTCCATTCATTACATAGAGAGACCCTATTGTTATGAATTGTGCATTTGTATTTTCCCAGTATTCAATATTGGCTGAACTCCAGTTTGGCTCAGTGGGATGACTTAGGGATTAACCTTTGATTCCTGAAAGCCTAAAAAAGCAGGTTTTCTCCCCTGTCCTACCCTCTTTTTTTAGTTGGTGGGTGTTGAAGGATGGTTTGCGAGGATGTAACTGAAAGCATTCTCGACTTAAATGCCCAAAATACCATCAGAGCTTGGTGCCAGGAACCATTGTCCTTGAGTCAACATCAATGATTGGACTTTGTAGCCATTGTCATCTCTGGTTGCTAGGCAACCGTGCCAATGACGAGCTGTTGAAATGAACCAAAAAGAAGGTAGAGAATGAAAGAAAGAAAATTATGGTGAAAAGAAAATGGACAGCTATAATTACTACCGAAGTGCAAACACAGGCACAAGCGTAACCCCAGATATAATTCACACCATGCGTCAGAAACTTACAAAAGGGAGGATATGTTATCCGGTGGAGGCAAAGTCATATCTACATGAGATGTAATAGCAGAAACCGAGGCTACTTCACACCCAACGACCTGTTGAATATAATGGGACTCATGGTTAGTATTTCATTAAATGATAGATAAAGTGGGTAAAACATGACAGTTTATATATATACAAATTTGATAACAGTGAGAATAATAGTTAACAGTACAAGTTGTGGAACAAATGCAAGCCCCTAAGGGCCAAAGCCCAAGGCCACTCAAAACATACGAATAAAAAACAAAGCATGTATAACACAACTGTTTTCTGTTAATAATCAAGTCTGATCTGACAGGCTCAGATCATGATGAACGAATTATAACAAAATCGTATGCACGCATGAACATACAAAGAACATCAGCCCAGACTCACTGCATTAACATATAATGCCTCATGATATGGGGAGTGCTTCTAATATAAATCTTAAAATACAGATTTTTTTTTTTTAAATAATCAAAATCCAGAATGATGTGCAAAGATAAATAATTATCTTGCAAATACCATAATTTTTTTTTTTTGGGAAGAGGGGGAAGTTTAATGTTAAAAATGCTTTTAAAAATTATCACTAAGACAACCTGCGGTCTACAGTTTTTGTTGTGTCAACTGCAATAAACCTAGAACAGAAAGAAAATGACAAAAACGTTAAAAGGCTCTGCTATTAGTCCTGTATGCATGAATCGTAGCACAATATCCACCCATCGTTGAGCAAAGAAAGGGGAAATTATTCTGGCAGATAGAATGGCAAAACCTTGGGCTTTAAAATTCAATTTATCCTTCAAATGTGGCTCCATCTAGTAGTTCCATTCTACCTTCCATAGGCTAGAGGTGTCAGCAGGCTGACTCTGAGCTTTGTCCAAATATGCCCAGACCAGGACACTGTTATATTCTACTTTTGGGGTCATAGAAGGTTCAGGCCTTCAGAAGCCACCCTTGCTTCAGACTCACACCCAATAAATAGCTGGAACTTACCAGGAACCCACTGGGTACAATACACTAATAATTATTTGGTATGAATTTCAGCTTAATGGGCGTGGTACAATTCTAGCGGCCATAATTTACCACTGATCTCCTGTTCAAAAGGATTGCAGTCTTCAATAGAGGATGCACATCAAACACTGTCTAGAACAGAAATGATATCATTCTATTGATTGCTCGATGGTTTGTTGATACCATGAAGGTGGAATTTTAATTTTGACATCTACAACCTAATGGATCGCTATTTGTTGTCAAAACTGATCAAAACATGTCTTTTCTTACCACTTCTCTGAAAGTCATTCAGGCCTACCTCTTGCTCTTCAAGCTAATCTGAACCATTGAACTCCCCTAGCTGATGCATTCAAAGTTCTTCATTGCATGCAACCGTGCCACCTCAAATGACTTTCTCTCAAAACCTTAAGTGTCCTTGCAGTAATCAGTAGCCCATACAAATTGGTTTACCCAAATTACACAGGCATTAAAAACATAGAACCAGGCAGGGACACAACCTTATTATTGATTAGGTACCTGAATTTGGATCTGAAGCCCTACTAATCAAGGCTCAGTCCATCAGCCAATTAGAAAATTGGGTACCCACTGACACCCACAGAAGACCAAGCTAGCTCTTATTCTCTCCAATACTTCCCTCTCCCATTTATGTCATTTTGTGGATAAAGACTAGCTGGAACTTACGACAATGATTTTCTGATAATGCTATTCAACATACAAGTATAATATGAACCACTTTTGTGTGTGCAATTTGGAAGATTAAAGTTGGTTGAGCAAATAATACAATTAACTGGCATTTCTGTACTAAAATCAAGAGGTCACAGGATCCATCCTGCCTTACTGGCCTAACCCACCAAAGCAGGGCAGAGGGTTAAATTCTAGATGCCAACAATTAAAATGTATTCTCTACTTGCACGAGGACGGGCTTTCCAGATTAATCAAGACCACTACTAATTTTCTGAAGATCAACTGAGTCTAATCATAAAATTAACAAGGAGCTTACCATCCTCAATCCCGCTATGAAGTGCACTCCCATATCTAGAATGAAGCCTCCCTGCAAAACAATACGCCCTTCAGTATGAACTAGACACACTTCTAATGTATACAAATAATTATAAACCCAAGATCAAAGGTGGTAGTATATCTTCATAAGTCAAAATAACTGCAAAATGGAGAATACATGGCAAAAACCATCATGTTTCAACAAATGACAACTATATAGAGAATATGTATTAGCGACTGGATGATACTAAATAGCATAAGAAAATAAAATGGTCACTCGCTCATGGTTCAATCCAGTATACTCAAGTGAGATGCTCAAATTAAATGAAAGGATTTACTTGAATGGAATCATGCTCACCAATACAGTTTTTATAAGAAGTTTTAGGTTTAGTAAAGATAAAACATTGCAAGCGCCTTCCTCATTGAACATCATGGTACAGTCATATTATCATACAAAACTCGACATGTGGAAAGCCAGCCACGTAAGCATGTCCATAAAGTACATGAAAATACGAAAGATGGAGGCCATATTCGAAGATATCAGAGAATAAATAAAAAAATTGAGAATTAAATAAATCCATTGACTTATGTAACACATACACCTTCTACAAAGAAAGGATAAGAGGATATATTTTATTATTAAGAACTGCACAAAGAAGATGCCAAATGCAATATTTGTTTTGGAAGGAAGAAGCATCATTGTTAATACTAAGTCGTATCAGATGCTAGAACAACAATCATAAAATAACAACAACAACAAAGCCTTATCTCAACTAAATGGATTTGGCTACATGGATCCTTGCCCTTCAATCAGCTGTGTTTGAGGTCATACTTGATACAAGGCCTAAACTATGCATGTATTTCTTCATCACCTTGCCTAGAATCATTTTAGGCTGCCCCAAGTTGTTTTAGTTACTTCGATTTGAATCAATTCATTCCTCTGTACTAGAACCTCTAAAGACCTTCATTAAACATAGCCATACCAACTCAAACGACTTTTTTTATAGCTTATCATGTATTGATGCTATTCCCAAATCAGCTCTAATATGATCATTCCTTACCTCATCCTTCCTAGTTTTGCCACACATCCATTTCAACATCCTCATCTGAGCTACAGTGAGTTAATCTATATGATGCATCTTAACTGCCCAACATTCCACACCATACATCATAGCCGGTCAAATGACTATCCTATAAAATTTTCCTTTAAATTTTAAAGGAATACGTCGATCAAACAACAATCTAGATGCACATCTCCACTTCATCCATCCTTTTTTAATTCTCAGTGAAACATCATCTACTATATCACCTTTATTTATGATTGAGCCTAGATAATTAAAATAATCACTCTGAGGTATCTCACTCTCTCATCAATTTTCATCACCTCATTATCCGTCCTTGTGTGACTAAAGTTACACACCATATACTTTATGTTCGTTCTACTTATATTAAAACATTTTTATTCCAAGGTTGATCTCCATAGCTCAAACTTGGCATTAATTCCTGCTTTTGTCTCATCCACCAAAACAATATCACCAACAAAAAGCATACACGACAGACTTCAACTCGAATGTTTTTGGCTAAATTATCCATAATAAGCATAAATAAATAAGGGCTTCAAGCTGATCCTTGATGTAAATTGTAATTGGGGATCATTACCTTGACCCCCCATGGTTCTTGCACTAGTCACTACACTATGGTTAGGTGAGAATGGCTACATAATACTAGACTACAATAGCTTTCAACTTGAACAACATATACAATGATGTAAAACTAATCCTTTCTTATGCCTGAAATGAGTTTTGTTAGCCATAACACCTCACTTACTGTTAAGTTGCGCCTCCAAGAGCTTGAAAAGTAAGGATTTGAACTGTTCATTGATCCTTCAACAATGAGTTGGACGCTCATCATTTCACCAACATCCTTTATAAGTTTCTTACCCTGTAAAAAGCTCAATAAAGTGTCTGCAAAAGGATAAAGCTCATATGAAACAGTGAGAACCGCACAAGAAAGGCTTAAAATAAATACCTCCATGAAAACTGGTTCAAACCGATAGTTTTCTGCAACAGCCCAAATTGGTTGATGAGGGGAATCGGTAAAAAGGGAATTGTAGCTTGAGATTGCACTCTCTGCCTCATTAATAGCTGGGCCACCAAAGAAAATTGTTTACGGAATGAATGAACAAATACTATTTCTTTCTTACATGAAATAGACAGATTTTATTGAATCATTAAAAGGAAAAATGTAGAGAGCCAAAGATAAAACAACAAACCCAATTATTTATTATTATTATTTTTTTAATAACAACAAACCCCATATTTTGAAACATATAAACAGAAAACCATTACCACTCACAGTTAAAAATCTTTGATCCATGATGCAATTCTGTAAATTGATTAGATATTCAATAACTTCCATTTGTTTTTTGATTAGTTAAGCTTCAAAATTATGTGCCCACCCTATGCCACACCACAAATAAGAAGAGAAATGCCTACCTGTATGGTTTCCTTATAGTCATATAAATTCTTCTGTTTTGTAAAAAAAAAAAAAAAAAAAAAAAAAAAAAAAGGGCATCAACCTTACAGGTGAAAGTTCACCACATATTGACTTAGGCGCAAGGTTCTAAGTATCATATCCCCCCGCCACCGGGAACGGAACCACCCCCCCCCCCCCCCCCCCCAAGGAAAGAACCCCCGCCCGCCCCCCCGCCCCCCCCCCCCCCCCCCCCCCCCCCCCCCGGGGGGAAAAAGGGTCCGCAACCCTTTTCGTCTCGGCATTTATCCCAGATCTCGGCAGACTCGTATTCCCCGGAATCCGATAAGGATCGAGATCTCGCCACGATACACCCCGAACATGCTTATTGCTCTTTTTTTTCTCTTTTTTTAAAAAGAGGTGTTATCGCCCCTTTTTTAGTTTCATGGTGTTTTCATCTCTTCCTCCATTCTTTCTTTGTTTGGACTTTTAACTGCACCGGGTGGTGTTAGACGGGTCGATACGGGACCAACTTCGATTCCCCCACAGTTCCACAAGAGTCTATACACCAGTACTCTCGTAAGGTTTTCCATTCTTCCCAAAGATAGGTATCCTTCGGATAGCTACCGATGTTATTGGTATGAATCATGTGCAAGACGTATATGATGATAGTGGATGGATCACACGACACCCACGTATTACTAACATTGTATCCGGATGGAGGGGGGGGTGGGGAGGGGGACGGGGGGACCAAAGGTGGGGGGGAATGCAATATTGAGTATTTGAACTATGATGTAATGATTTATAATGAAGTATTATTTTGTTTCTCTTTCCCCATGCATTATGCTATTGTCCATTCGCCATATTTGATTGAATATAATAGCCAATATTAACCTAAATTTATAACACAGCTTTGTTGGGTCAACAAAACAACCCAAAGAACCAAAAGAGTTTTTTTTTTAATTTTTTTCCCCTAAATGTTTTATGTATGTAAAAATGAGGTTCCCTTGAAGTTGGAGACCTAAAAATGCATGCCCCGGGGGGGGGCCCCCTGCCCCGACCCCATTCCCCCCCCCTCCCCCGGCCCCGGGCCGACCCCGGCTGGGGCCGCCGTTTGGGGGGGGGGGGGGGGGCCCCCCTCCGGAAAATAAATTTTTCTCCCCCCCCCCACCCCTTTTTTTTTTTTTTATTTTTTTTTTGGGTTTTTTTCCCTTTTTTTAAACTTTTTGGGGTTTTCCACCTTTTTAAACCACATCCACACACGTTTTTTTTTTTATTTTTTTTTTTTTTTTTTTTTTTTTTTTTTTTTATACTTTATTTTTTTTTAAAAAAAAGGGGGTTTTTTTTTTTTTTTTGGCGACCCCGTTCCACCCCAAAAATTAATGAAAAGCCGTGCACATCAAACCAACCACCAATACCCCAAACACATTTAACTATAGAATCAAAGTATAGAATAAAAATAGCGGAAGATTATACTTAAAGTGAACTGAGATGTCTAATGCTTTTAAAATAATAATTCCAGGTTTGTCAAACAACTCAAAACATAACTAATAATCCAGGTTCTAAACACAACCAGTATAAACCATAATCAAGTATCCTAGGCTAAATAATGCCGAAAAATAAGAATTGTTGGGACGACGGCAACGCTCTGTCTACTTGAAGACACAGATGTCGCATTCGCAATAACAACCATGGTCCTCTTTGTTGGCTAGCTGCACTTCCGGTCGAGCAAGGTTGGAGACAATGGGCGAGTCGACGAAGTCAGCTACAGTAACACATGCAACATCATCTAAAAAGAAAATATGTACGTGGGGTGAGCTCTCCAACATGAGCTCAATGAGGAATAGAACAAGCAAGCAAGCAATAATGCACCAATAAATATCATTTAATGGTCTGGTAATGTTTGTTATACGCTATGGTAAAGATTAACCACACTCACCAAAGCTCGCCTGATCTCCCATGCACAAGAGTGAATGGGCACTCACCCGGTACTGCTTCAATAGTTACCGTTGAAGCGATGCTACTCTCATCGTGTGTTTGGGATAGGGCGGGCCCAGCCAGAGATGCATCGATGAACACCGCAGTCACCTCTTCATCGCCAAACCCACACTAGTACCTAACCCCTTGTTGGTCAGGGTTACAAACATGGGGTCTATGTAGCTAACTAGTCCTATATGTCATACAAAGTGCATATATGGCCGTATCCCAGTCCGTCCACTTCCCCCCCTGAATGTTGTCACACCGTTAGGATACTTAGCAATGCAAACCAATGCTTATGTAACGAACCGGTCCAGCGGTCCTCGACCCCATTTTGATCCCCACACAGGCTAACCAGATATCATGCTTTCACAACAATAATCATAATGCATATGCATGAAAAGATCACAGATATTTGATGACATGTTATATATATAAGATGCAACATAGACAGGCAGGGTTAATTAAAAACACTCCATAAAATAAAATCAAAATCTATCCGTCACCTGCAAAGTGAGATTTATGTGCCTTCTGTGCTACAAAGGCTTGTCCTGGCTTGCTTACGTTACATCTATTTGTATCATAGTTTGTTAGTTTAATTGTATTGTCTTAACTTGTTGCTTTATAGTATGTTCCGATGCTCTCGAACGTAGGTAATAGCATAATACCAAAAGTGACCCACGGAGCACGAACAGGCTGGACAGGGTCCTTCTGAGGCTGTCCGGTTGCAGTCTTCGGTTGGGAGGCTGCGACTGAACCTCCATTAATGGATTTAACAGGGACACTTCTAGAAAGGTTCGATAGCAACCCCGATCGCACAGGGATGCGACCGATCCTGTGATCAGACCTATCCAAGAGCCTACTAGGAGTGTCCGGTTGCATGTCCGGTTGCACATTGGTGCGACCAGACCTTTTCAGAAGCTGGTCTGGGAATTTTGGTCCTGTCTGGTTGCAATTCCTGGTTGTACAGGAATTGCAACCAGACCTCCTTCTGGACTCCTTCCATTGAAATCCCGCTGCAGGTTTTTAGGTCCAAGTTTTGGGATTGGTTTACAATTCTTTCCAAATGTTTGGTCATTCTATCCAAGGATTACTATTCCACGTTCAAAATCGACAAACCCAACGGTTCGGGGTACATTACCTAGGGTTTTACAAGATTTCGGAAAGAGGTTTCCCTCTACCAATCCTTTGACTGAAAGCAACGGTATCATTGTTAATGGTCGTTGGGGAAAAACACCTCCCATGGAAAGAATGTTCCCAAGGTTGGATACTTTACTTAGACTAGGTCGGAGAGGGAGTAAGGCTTATCGGCGATACTCTCTCGGAGTAGGCTGCTGGTAGATCAAACGGAACTTGTTGTCTCGTCGGCTTTCTCTGTTGCACTTCTCCCTTCTTCTCCAAGTCCCCCTCCTTGAGTTACAAATGTGTCAGAGTTTTTAAGAGGGTTCTGAGAAGTTAGTGCAAGTGAGGGGAGTGATAGGGAGAGTTTGAGTTGAATTAGAGTCTCCCTCTTCGAGTAGGTTTCTATCACGTTGGAAATGGGGAAATCCCTTGCCACGCGTCTTCTTAGGAGTTAATTGGGTAAAAAAACTCCCCTTTTTGTACGAGGTATAGTTGGGTTGAGGGTGGACCCACGTGAGAAAACCCAGGTTACGAGGGAATATTCTGTTTTTCCCTATTTGTCACATTTCCAAGTTTTTAATCTACGTGGTCCGAACGCGTAGCTTGTCCGGCTGCAAGGTCCGATCACAATATGCGACTCCCCCTGCAACCAGATTGGTGCAACAGGACAGGTTTCGGTTCTCCCTGTCTGTCTATAATTGACTAATCATAGAGTCTTACCTGGTTTAGCCGGTGGTTGAGCCAAAACTATTATTACGCAATTGTTTCGGCTCCGTCAATGATAGGAAGACCCACCTCGAGACCAAAAATCCAAATTAGGCTAGGTTTTTCAGAGTGCGGGTCTTACAGGTAGCGGTTTACAAATACCTATGTGTTTGATACACGTCGATACCCCACTTTTAAGTGTCGATATGCTTGCTATTTCTTCAGTTTCAACTTTCTGGTTCTTTCACCAAGCTGAAAAAGGAGAAGTGGGTGTTCAAATCGACAAAGAATCTCAACCTTTTGAGTTTCTTCAACTCAGGACTTTGATTGTCATTGAAAAATGACTTAATATTAAGCAACAACCATGAATAAGATCAACACTCTCCCTACAACCACTCTGTGAAGAAAAAGTTTAAGAAACAAGGTGAGTACCTGTAACTCGACTTTTTTCCACCAAATATTGCTTGAAATATCTATTTTTTTTAGCATGAATGAATTGATTAATGTTTCTTATTTATAGTTTTTTTTATGCTTTAAAATGGTGTTTTGCATGTTCTCTAAGCATTCCTGTGCGTATCTTGCCCGTATCCTAGTGTATCCTTGCATATCCAACGTATCCATGATATAATACAATACGATAGGGCATCCTAGTGCACAAGGCTCCCACTACAGCAGGATCTGAGGAGGACAGAATGTACGCAGCCTTACCCCCACAATGTGGAGAGGCTGTTTCCAAATATAATATGATATGATATGTCTCTCAAAATCATCTGATTGATACGCTACTGATACTCAATACTTTAATCCTTGCTTAGGAGCCCAACATACTTAGGATGAACACGAAAGAATGCATCTTCTAGAGTTGGAGGCGGCATTGTGAAACATGAGCGTTTGAAACAGATAGATATGGCTTATCAAGAGTGAAGTTTCGGAGGCTTTTTGCACTTCATAGGGGAATAATTGTTACAGGTTGAGGGGTACATTTATTACTCCAGATGTTATAATCCAAGAGTCTACTAGATCTAAAGGAAGACAAAATGGCGTTGGGGGTCTGTTACTAATCAAATTTACTGACCAGTCTTGTGCTACTGGAGCTTTGAGCTTAGGGTTCAGGTACTGCCACAGATCTGGATCATAGATCTTTTGTCTCCCTTTTGGTTTCCCTTTACATGTATCAAACATTCTCTTGATTTCTCATGTGATAGATAGGGAAGAGGTATGCATAGCATTATTTGGACCCTTAGTTCCAATTGTTTGATGGTTCCGTTGACCATAGTTTAGAGTTGTGCATCTCTCGTTTTGAATCTAAGTGCGGGGACACTGTCAGAATTACTTTGTTGTTGTTATTCGGCGAATGAGGACGCAATCAGATAGGCCTAGTAATGGCGAGGGAAGCATGCGAAAGAATTCCATTGCACTAGGATTGGGAATCTGTCACACTAGTTTCTTAGAAGAATCCTAATCTAAGTAGGATTGTACGATTATGAATCCTTGTCAACTAAGGAATCATAGTCCAAGCAGTATTATATGTGAGGAATCCTAGTCCTACTAGGCTTGCGAAATTGAAATCCAAATAGAACTCTGAATGAGGAATCTTAATCAATTAGGAATCCAATTCAAATATGATGATAAATTGCAATTGGATTGTTATTGGGACTCTAGGACATTAGAGTCCCAACCACAAGTAGAATTCCTATTTTAAGAATAGATTTGAATTTGGAATCAAAGTAGGAATTCAGAAATCAATATCAAACTTCAACTAGAAATTCTAAATAGAAGAAGGAAATCAGAATATGAATCTTCAACAGAATCTCAGATACCTAATTCCAGAATTAAGTCAAACCAAATCTGGACAAATAGATCAATTTGAAAATAAGTCAACTAAAAAAAAAATGAACTTGAAAGCTACAACGGAATAGTAGAAGAAGAAGAGAATCCACTCTTCCACCAGGAAATCCCCCTTCGCATTATCAAGAGTCCATCCAAGCACTCCATGAATCCACATGGTAGAGAAAAACAAATATTTATTGCAAAAATAACTCAAATTTTTTGTACGTCTGAATGGCTGGTTACATGGATATTATACTCTCAAAATCTGATTCCTAACTAATCATCTAAATCTTGAAATTCTAACTTCTACCCATACTATAGACCTGTTAAAACATTGTTGGAAAACCAGGTTTTTACTTGGGTGACTTGTCCAAGTCAAGTAAAAAAAATTTAAAACCTGGAAAAGAGTCATGTATACTCGATCAGGTTTAAAAGAAATGACAAGACTCATCCTGATTCATACCAAGTCCAATAAGACTTGCCGGTTTTGTTTTGGGTTTTGTTGATTCATTTTGTAGACAATTTGGTCGATCCATAAAAATCTGAATAGACTCAAAAGTAGACCTTATTCCTCATTTCAGACTCATAGCCCTCACTCTTCCATGGCAAGGTTCAAAATCTCGAGTCTCGAGGGTGTCTCGACCCTCTAAGAAACCAGAGATGTCGAGATCTTGGCGAGACACTGTAAAAAAGTCGCGAGGGTTTAAAAAGTGTGTTTCAGACCTAAAATTGTCATTTTGAGGCCTGATACTCTAGGGAAACCCTATTTTACAATATATAAACATATTTAAACCATAAATTTGTAAAAATAATCACACATGGTGGTTGTTTGGGTTTACACCCATGTTTGGCAGTGTCGGTCTGAAGTTCAGATGTAAACCTAGGGTAATATTGGCTTATTCTATATAATGTTACACTAGTAGAAGATCAAAAAAGACCAAATGAGCCGGTAAAATTATATTTTAGGAGAAAAATAAACATAATAATACCTAATTAGTTAATTGTCATAGACCATACAATCATAATGCATACATTATGTCGAGACCAGTGGAGGACTGGTCGAAAACGTTGAGAAATGGTCGAAAATGTTGAGACCAGTCGAGAATCTCGAGATCTCATCTCGACCTGTTCGAGAACTTCGAGATTCTCGAGATCTCGCCGAGGCTTTACCATGTTCCATGGCTCCTTACAGTCGTTGAGAAGAAAATGTAGATCCACTATGGTTCTCGATTAGGGGGATAAACAGTTTAAAACTCTCTCTCTCTCCCTCCCTCTGGTTTTGTAAGCCCCCTTTCTGTCTTTGCAGATCCGTTGGTGGTGAACAGAAGATACATCAACCCCACTCTCATCTCTCCCCCCCCCCCCCCCCCCCCCCCCCCCCCCTCCCCCATGGAAGTCAAATGAATCTGAAGTCTGTTCCTGTCAACCTGCTTCAATTATTGATGAGGAAGGTGAGCTACCGTTGGAGGAAGAAAGATCTATAAAAGGAAATGTTAAATTACATAGCTACCCCAAACTTTCATGCCTGTTCTTGGTAAACTAAAGAGCATAGGATGATAATTTCTATTTAAACACATACAACAAGTAGGGGCATGACTCCTTGACTTGTTAGTGATTACTGACTCATCTGAGTCACTAGGTTTCCAGTAGGGCGAGTCAAGTCAGAAAATATGAAGTAGCTCATTACAAAGAAAACACATTGGATCAAAGTCCCAATACATATGTAGCCCAATCCAAGACTTAAATATACTAAAATAAGCTGATTTCTCTGATTTCTTGCATCACCTTGGTGGTTCCAATCAAACATATCATTCACCTTGCTTCCCAAGCAAAAATCTTATTCTAGTGGAAGCCGAAGTCCACAAATGACATAGCTGATTATTAAACAATGCAAAGGAGTTCCGTGGACAAGACTCTGGAACAGTTTTCCCTTGTGAGAATATAGGTTGTATTTTATTTCTTGTCTTCTCCCCGTCATTGTTGTGAGGGGAGTATGGCTCATTTCTCTTAACCTTATTCTTTTTTTATGTTTTTCAATAAAATTCAATATTTATCAAAATATTCAAGCAGGAAGGAAATGGAAACATAGATATTGAAAGAAATGGGTATAAAAATGGATAAATTAGGTTACTGGCAGCTGTTTTACCTGGGCACTCCAACTAGAAAACCATACCCATATCTGAGTATCTGACACTTACAGACACATATTGTGACATTGGCACAGGACAGATCTACCTCTGCTATACCACTCTAATACCACTACTCTAGTTCTTCTACATAACTACTACCCACCCATAATCACATATATAAACAAATGAATCGCTTACATGACACTTTTTAAAAAATTTAGACCACCTTAATATAAACACAATACGTAAATATAATATGGATACTAAAAATTAAAATAAGTTGATTCTACCAAAACACTAAAATAATTATTTATATCTAGAAATAAATATGGTATGAAATAAAATTTATAAATAATCATTTTTTTCCAGGACAATATTGCACAAACACTGCCTCAGTGTAAGTGCAGAAAATACTAAAGATTAGGTTAAAAAAGCAAGAGCTGTAACCACATTTTCTTCTTGTTAACTTTCATGGATAAGAGAAAAAGTTCCACAAAAGAAAAAGTTGAAGAAAGAGAATTGGATGATACTTACAGGCTGCAGCTGGTTTCTCTTCAGTTCCACCACGATAATCAGGCAATGTTGAAGGACAATACAAACAAGGGGGAAAAAGAAAACTTTTAGAACTTTGTACAGAGAACATAAGTAGTTAGAACTATATTCAGCTATCGAGCAAGTTTTTCCTTCTTTATAAAATCAAGTGTCTAAGATGACAAATGCATAAAAAAAAAAGTGTCTAAGATGACAAGGAATATCCATAACATCCTTTTCCTCTAATGCTGAGAAAAATGTCAAATCACCTTGAAGGACATGCTTCCCAGCCTTTAGCATTCTCAATGAGAGGTCCACCTGCACAAATAGGTGGTCTGTCATTCTCAACCTTTATCAAACTGATGCATTGATTCATAACATTGGAACTGAAGCAGATTTCATGATCTATGATCTACAAGTTTTAGCAACAGAGGAACTGGTAGAGGGACATTCCATAGAGGTAATGAGTCCATGGACAATATGGAGTTTACAAATTTCACAGATCTTTTTCACGATCATGAAAGCTGAGATTGAACTACTTTAGGATAAACCTGTGTTCTAGGAGGGATCAATTCATGTATGAATAATTCTATGGTCGTTACTGCTAAATTTTTTGAAAATAGGCCTTCTTCAAGTGAAATGGTTGTTGAAAATAAGCCCCAAGCTTTGAAGTAGATCACTTTTCCTCCTACTCTTCTTCTTCCTTCTGCTTCTTCTTTTACTTTCTCCCTCTTCCAGCCATGGTCGAGTCCAATCATGTGTCAAATTGAGTCAACAGGTGTTGAAATGGGATTTTTAGCAACTAATTGCATCCTACAAATCATGGATGTCTGCACTCAACATCAACAGTTTGCAAGGTAATAAAGAGTGAAGAGGAATGGGACAGCGAGACTTTTGGGCTTTGGAGAATCTTCAACCAAACCTCATAAGAAATTTCTCATCTAAACTATATATTTGCACTATCTTGTTCTTCCCAAAATATAACCATCATCCTAGATTACTTTCTAGCTATAATATGATATATGATAAAGAATGAGCTGCCAGAGTGAAAATGTCAGTTCAAGTCCGAGAAATCTACTTAGTGCAAAAAATGAGGAAGGTTAGAACTAATTCCACTCCACCCCTTCCATAGCCCTGTGAAAGTAAAACTTACATAAGGTGAGTAAGTTGCTGTTTGGCAATACTAGAACCAATCAGCTCAGCCAGCTGCAACTCCGAGTATAGAATAATAGACAGCTGTCCATACCTGAGTTTGTCCAGCAACAACAACTGCTACTCCATGTATCGAACTGTCTCGAATGATGTCATCAAGGCCTTCATCTCCCCACTTACATTCTATGTCGGGAAAAAATTTGCGAGCTAGCTCCACAGCAGCTCTAGCAGAATCCTACATTGATAAATGTAGAAATAGAGAAAGCAAAAATAAACTCAAGCCAAGCATTAAAATTGCAAATCAACTGGTGGATCCAATAGAACGAATATAAATACCTCACTACGGCTCCAAATTGCTTTCAGATCCACCAGATCAGCTATCTCACTTAGCCTGGGAATATATTGGGTTCGAACAAAGATTCCGGCACCCAGCACCGCAATGTGGGGCTTTGTCGTCATCTCTGGCACTGTAGATCAATACAAACAAGTTCTTAGTTCGTACTCAAAGTCCAAGCAATGCTATTAATTAAAATGTGTTAAGAATACTCAAGCAAATCCGAGTCTCACGACAAACTTAATAAAACGGATTTTCAAACAAGTTTGAATTTGAGCAGATCGCATGATCTCCCAAGAATATCGGCCAGATCAAGTAAATAGAAGGTTGTGCTTAATCACACTGTCTTCGCACATCACCAATGGTACAACTGATTGAACGATGGTTATTCAAAGAAAATTCAACTAGATCAATAATTTGAAAGCAGATATCCTTCAGAAATTAATTGGAGAAATTGCATTTCAGTGAAAAGTTCCAAGAAATTTCGACTTGAAGTAATCGTATGGAGCGCGAGATCATTACAGAGATCAACCATTAAATACAACCGAAAAGATTAAAAAAACGCTATTACAAAATTATTGATAAAGAAAACCATCTTCGAGATGTTGGAAAAGCAACGAATTCAATAATGGAGACGCTCGAGAATCTGTGAAGACCTGCTCTCAATTGGCCGCGGAGTGGAGAAGCTTCAGACAGTTGAAGATCACCTCGAGAATCCGAAAGTCATAGTAGATCCAAACAAGCAGGCGTGAAAAGCTTAAGAGCTCCACGCTCGATGGGAAATGTATTTTAGAACCGGAAGGATGGGACTTTCCGCTCTTCGGATCCGGGGGTTCTATTTTTCTGGCTCCTCGGTTGTAACCCGTTTTTATGATCAATAGATTATGCTTTTTATAATAAATAAAAAAAAAAAAAAAAAAACTAGACATATTTTCATATCAAGGACTGGAGGCGTCAACCAATGGCAATATCGTTATTATACTTAAAAAGTTGGAAATTTCTGTAAGCTCTCAACACCACAGGGAATATTTGGCGCCAATGCATAATTCCCGCACTATTATTTATGTTTTTGTTATGGAAATATCCAAAACAAAAGAATTGAAGAAAACCCTAGAAGACGTTCTTGCTAAGAAGACTCCTTTAGGAACGATTTGGGTAGCAGCGCATATGCAACAGATGCGAAAACGCCAAATTGTAGCCACTGACATCAATCCCACTTCCACTGTCGGTATGTCTCCATCGTTATTTTTCTCATTCGACTCTTTTAAATTTTTAGTATCAAAGCTGATTTCAGAATTTTTTTTTTCTAATGTACACCAATTTAATTGATCAATTTTGGGTCATAAGCCAAACTTCCCTTTGATTTTTTTTAATCTGATTTGAATATTTGTTCATCCATTCCAGAAAGCCGTAACGGCGTGGAATGGAATCCGGAAGTTCTGAAAACTTATAAACAATTAAAAAAATCTTCTCTTGGAGAGACAAGAAGGTCGTTTTGATTTTCTAATGGGGAACTTACGTACTAAGTGAGTTGGACCCATCAAATGGGAACTCTCCATGAGTTCCAATTGTGCAGCATATCTCGAAATGACGCTTTGTTCCCACCCTCTTGTGTTATTTATTGGTAGTCTATTATGAGAGTGTGCTGTGTGTTCTTTAGTCCCAGTGTGTGTTCTTCAGTGTATAACTTGTGTTTCTTATACTTGAGTTCATTTCCTGCTCTTGTTTTCTTCTGATGTTGCCTTTAGATTGTATAATGTTCCCGGAAGTCCCAATAGCCCTGAGATTGTTAGCGCATCTTCTATTGTATATATTCAAAGAAGGTGGAGTATCTCTGGCGTGACAGCAATGTGATATGGCGTACAATAAACAATGTCTTTGTTTCAGTAGAAACTTGAGTGTCTTATTTATGTGAGAGTCACTCCACTTACTAGTTCGAACTTTTGAGATAGAAACTTAACATAAACAATGTCTTTGCTTCGGTAGACGTTAATCTACCAGAAGATGCGCCTCATGCTCCATTTCACTCCGTCGCTTTGCCAGAGACATTTGAGCTTGACGACTTTATGTAGCTCCTTGTACGGGACGGGCACTTATTTTCAAAACTCATTATCTAATGTAGTTTAGTTGCACAAATGTTGGATCTTTGCTTGAGGTGCTTGTTCTTGTCTCAAAATGTGAGCAGTTCCTTGTCTCAGTTTTGGCAAGTTCTGTGCATAAAATGAAGTTGCATTTCTCATCTAATTCTTTTTATTGCTAGTACAATTGTTTCTAATATACTTCCATTTTTTTGTTGTTATCCATATCAACCTTCAGCATTGGAATTGCTTTTAAGACAATTTTGGTCCATTTCGTCAGAAAAGTATGTACTAAATGGTCTCTGAACCATCCTCAGCCTGTGTGGTCCGTTGCAAAATCATCCTGTGTGGTATGTTGCAAAACAGTTTCTTTCTTCTCACAATGTGGATGGTTAATTTTATTAGTAATAAATGCAGTTTAGAGTTGTGATCATATATTTTGGGGTATCTAGATGCTTATATTATCAGCTAATTGTAGGTTTTGAAGGGTTATGGGCTAATTGACGTACAGAAAGAAGTACCTTATGGTGATGGACATTACTTTGAAATTGACCAGGAAACCTTCAAAAGCTCAATTTTGAGGTCATATCCCTTTGACATGATTGCAGGCCTTCATGTATATATGTAAGTAACTAATCTTACTGAAATCAGAGCAGAAAAACAGTCTGAACAAGACATGGTTCAAATTTGTGTAGAAGCCTCTCAAGGTTAGGTTTAAGCCTCTTCAAATGTGACTAGATTACTTATGCTGTTCCATTTTAGTTATTCCCTTCTGAATGCTATTGAAATAATGCACTATCTTCCTGGGTTATTATTACCCAAATGGCCAGGGATATGACAAGTATGTGGCTGTTGTAAAAGCCATATTTAACTGATTTGAAAGGCAATTTTTTTTTTTTTGTTATTTAGCTGCTTCACATTCAAAAATCAATTTCGGACTGAAATCTGGTAATTCCTATACCGACATCAATTTCGTTTCGGTTTTCAAAAAAACCGAAATATTTGGACCGAAATCCAAAATTTTGGTCGAAATTCTAAACATTGGTTGAGAGTATGTTGAGGGATAAATAAGTAAAAAAATTCTAGGTTCGATTTGGTGTTTTGTATTGTAGTAACTGGAATTTACTTTTAGACCTAGGAGCTAGAGATGATTATTTCTGTAAGAATTGCAGTTAGGTTTCTACAGCAGTATTTATGGAATCTGCTCTCATAAGTGCAAAATTGAACTGTACACAGGAAAGTGAAGCTGTTAACTTGGAATGCATTTATTGATGGCACTCCCATAAAGTAAGCTAAATTAATGAAGTTATCTATATACTGAGAGGGAAGATTTGACAACTTGGAAAGCATTTTTGCTATGTGATAGATCATATTGAGAAATGTCTCGGATATCCAAGACTGCATACCATCTACTGCTATGAATTTAATATTCATTCAGTTTGACAAAGAATGCTTAAAGAATTTCATCCAGGAGTCATCACCTACTTCTTCAAAATTGAAAAATAAAAATAAAAACAAGCTCATTTGTAGGTGGCGATTGGGTGTGTGCAGGTGAATTCAACTCCATCCCCCTCTTTTGAGTCTACTACGAAGTTTCTTCGGTTTGCTGACGAGTCGTGGTCTCTATATTTCCCATTTTCCCTCATTGATCCAATCAAAACCAGTAATTTGTATACAGCAATTAAAGGAAATTCTTCCGTTATTATCTTCATCAGTCCAATTAAAATCAGCCACTTGTAAAGCAAAATAAAGTTTTCTTGTCACAATTGCCTAGGCTGCATACCTTTTGGTCTACAAGTGTAATCAGGTTACTCTTAAAAAATGAAAAAACAATAGCTTGGTTGGGAAGGATCCTTGTTCTACATATTGGGGCATGTTAGCGGTTGAATCTTTCAAGTCCCAACTCTGAAGCTTACTTCTTAGTTTTCAACACAACAGAGATCCAAAGTTAAAGCTCCATACAAGTCAAGCCCTTCTGCAAATCTCCTGTGAAAGGTAGTAGCTCAATAAAGATGTCAGCCCTCTTCAACTGCTTGGGGCTTTCTAGTTTAAGCTCCAGACAGGTAAAGCCCTTAAGCGATTCTCCTGAGAAAGCTAGTAGCTCGATAATCACGTCAGCCCTCTTCGGCTGCTTTGGGCTTTCTTCCTCCTCTCGTGTCTCCAACGAATTGATGGAAGCTGATGATCACCAAAACCAGGAAAAGTCTGATCAGGAAGATAAACCCATCAAAACCAAGCCAGTATCTGGAGCTCCAATTCTACTTTTCTACTTCCCTGTCAACTCATACCTCTCTCGCTTGTAGTGTTTCTACTTTATTGTAATAACTCTCTCTGTTAAGATGAAATATGCAGAAATGAAAAACCCCATTTTGGGGGTAGATCACAGAGTATTTCTGTGATTATCATTCACTAATAGCGGTTCAATCTCCATATTTTGTTGGATTTGAATTAATTGATCCACTTTGTAGATTCTCAAATTTTAAAATCGTGGGTTATTCAGTAATTCGAGAATTCAGAATTCAGAATCACATTCGACTTTCCTTTTGCTTTGTCCAGAATTATGATGTCCGGTCTACTTTGTTGTTCCACATGGGTTAAAAAAAATACAAAGTCAATAAAGGATGCTATCAAACTGAAGGGCGATCTAATTACAATCAAATAGGAATGAAGGAAATTGAAATTAAATTAAGAAAAAAAATGTTGCAATCATGGTTATGTGACGAACTTAAATTATTACGACCAAGTTAAAGTTTTCAAATAGATTCCTTTGTTCTATTATATTTTTATTGGAAAATGAGGTAACTGTCAAGTAATCTATGCGGATTCCATGCAATAGTTACTTGAACATTCCATGGATATTGGTTTAGTGATTATAAGGTTTGAATTTCGAATAATCAATTACTTGAAGATCTCTATGTGGATTTCATGGAGATAACCAATTTCAAATAATTGGTTACAAGATGATTCCATGCAATACGTCATGTGCATTTAATTAAGATATCAGATTCTATGGAGATTAGTTACAAGAGGATTCCATGTACTCTGTTATGTTTTAGTGGGGATAAGATTTGAATTTTATATATATTTTAAATTTTGAATTTCAAATATATTAGGATAGAATCGGTTATAACTATCCCAATATCCCATGTAATCCTCCATGAAATCCTCTATGTAATTCTCTTTTATAATTCTTTTTTACCTATTTAAACTAAGTAAACCCACGAAATGTATCATAGAGTTTAAATGAAAATAAATTTCTTTTTCAAATTCTTTACATAACATTGTCTGTACTTTTCTCTTTATCTCTCTCCTCTTTGAAATGTGGGTTTTTTTTTTCTTTCTTCGTCCCTTTAATTGTCCCGCTATCTATTATTTTTTTATTCTAAATTTTTTTACTAGTATATAAGATTTCATTATACTTCACTAACATGTAGATCTCTCTCATTTATATTATTAAATAGTTTTTTATTCAATGAAATAGAGTACTTTTAACAAATTTTATTTTCCAAAAGATAAGAAGTATTATTTTATATATAGATATATATATATATTATTTTATATATATATATATTTACTATATATATATATATATATATATATATATATATTTACTATAACGGAAGAAACAAAGAAGAAATCAAATTTTGTTCGTAACACCAGTCCATTTCTGAAACCATATCGAAGAACCAGCACGACGTACTAATTAACTACCAAGAATTGGACTCGGAGTGTAGATACTATTGTTAAGGTTGTTCATGCTCATCCTTTCTTATTCTTTTGTGGCCAAAAGAGGGGAAGGAAGTAGAGGGGTTTTAGGAATAGATTAGCTCAACCGTTGCTTCTTTCGTCAATGATCAATTAGGACACAAATTCAACAAGCAACAACTTAGCTTTACTATGCCCAAACACACTGTGTAGGTTAGTAAAGATATGATAGGTTTTCTTCATCTTCCCCTAAGAGGTGATAAATGTATGTTTAGAATCAGGAAAAAGAAGCAAGGATTTCTGTACAAATTTATAATTTTTTGAGTTTAGAATTCAAAATACTAGTACATCTTTGGGACCCATGGATGAGAAATAGAACCCATCTCTAAAATGTGTGAAACCCACATCCATCATCGGTTTCAAAGGTGTTGCTGTTACCACTTGGGAGAGGATCCAGACTCATCTTAGTAAAAAATATTCAGAAATCAGACCACTCTAGGATCCATTGACTCTGTCATATTAGCTCGGACACTATTTATCAAGTTTCCCTCCTACCCCGGCTTAGAATACCTCCTATTTATGAGTTTTCCATCCTACCCCTATTTGCCGATCGATGATGTCAAGAACTCCTTTAACTCCTCAGCATAAGCCGGTATCATACTCTAATCCAACATGAGACACTCAGAGACGAAACTGTTTAGAAGAAACTTTCAAGATTTGAAAGAAAATACTGTCTACCATACTTAATGGCGAAGCAAGAAATCACCACCCACGTGTGATAAATGTATCTGTGTATATATATAGACATAAAAATGGTGGATATAGAGAAGAAAGATTTGGCTTCCCAGGTGGACTCATTCAAGAGTGGAGAGAAATGGGTTTTTTGTCTTCCATTTTTGTTTGCTGTGGTCGATCCTCTCGTGTTGCAGGAGACGACGTGAAATGCCCACCAAAGAAACCTAAAGTTGATAAAGCAGAAGCTCGAGCTCCAATTCCAGTTTCTTATTTTCCTCTCAACTCTTACATCTCTCGCCTTTAGTTTTGCTCTTAAGATGCTTCATCACCATTATAATCATACCCAGATCCGTTCAAACTTGGTGGAAGTGGATGATGATCAGCTTGGACAATAACCAGAAATCCATGGATTACTTATTCTTTTTAAACTTGTAATACAACTATTAGTCATTTTCTTTTCTGTAATTCTGCTTTCAAATTCATGTATCAACTCTTATACCTTTTTTTTTTACAAGTAATATAATAGATTACAGAGACATGCGTGGATTGCTTTTTGCAGCTGAAACTAATGCATGAGATAAATCGTATGAACGAATTGCATATATAAGAATCTAAGATTCCAATCTTATTAATAATGTGAGACTATTTCCCATAGTTTCACGATTCATTATATGAGAATTCAGAATTATTTTCTTAATTTGATAATCAAAATAGATTATTTTTTTGCGAGGAGATGGAAATAGTTGAGCTGCGTGGTCGTCCTTAATTGCATCAACGTGGGGCAATGAGGACGCATACCAGACATTTAATGGGGTGGGATTTTTTTTTACACACTCAGCCCGTCAATCTTTTTTTACTTTATTTTTTTTTTCTTTTTTTTTTTCTATTTTTATTAGTAAAATCTTTTTCACATTAAAAAAATTATATATCTTTCTATGTATTAACATATTCTTCTCCATTAATATATATATGACATTGTCTATCGCTCGCAGCTAGAGAAACTCTAAGAACCAGTAATTATCATGTTAGTTTTTACATTACCAAACTTTCGATTAAACTATAATAATAATTCGATGGGATCGAGATAGGAAGACCACATTTATATATAAGAGCAATTAGGTTTAGTAAGGATATGGTAGGTTATCCCAAGGGGATAGTTTAGTTGGCAAAAGATCAACATCTCAAAATGACGAGGTCTTCAATTCTCTTTGGAACTCTACCTACCCACAAAAAAAAAAGGATACAGTACAGGAAGGTTTTTTATTTTTTATTTTTTTTTTCTCCCCGTGAGGTTTAAAAACTGAGAATCAGACATGGGATCAATGTCCATTAATTTTTATTTATATCTACTGCCAAATTTGTCTAGAACCCTAACTACAAACTAGAATTAAGAAGAATAGACAAAGATATTCACGCTTTGAGTTTTTTTTTCAGAGTTTTGATTCAAATGACTTGTAAAATATTTTTTTAACAAAAGATAAGTTTCATTGTTCTTTTTTTTTTTTTTTAAACCCTATTTGTTTTATTGACTAAAAGAAAAAAAAAATGAAGCTTCAAGCTTATTCAAAATGGATTCAAAATAAGACAGAGAATAAATGAATAAATTAAAATCATCTCATGTTGTTTAATCGTGCCAGTTGTGATCACACGGTTGGAGTGCACCCGGTATATCAATATGCACGCCGGATGGACTATAGCCGTGTGATCACGAGTGATGCCTCTTCAACGACCGAAAGAGGATTTCTATCCTAATTGAAATTGATAATGACTGATTCAATAGATTCTGATCCAATATCTAAAACCATGTCTCTCTGATCAGCTAGGTAGAAATCCTAGTTAATTAAAATGGGATTAATACTTCATGGCCACCCTTTTTGACTGCCAGGGGAATGCATGTTTGACAAAACTAGTGTTCAACCTGAGAGTCTACAGATACTTTGTATCAGGTTGTAGTCAAAGGTTTGAAAGAGATAAACATATAAGTTAATCAAGATATATTTTTTATATTAATGACGGGTGTCTGGACCTTTGGCCTGACTAGTCCTACGAGTTCATATTGACCCCATAACTACATGGACCGAGTCATTCTAAGGTTTAACGGCCCATAGCAGACAAAAAAGAACACCTAACATCCCGTGTGAATAACCCCAAGATAAAAATTAAGAAGAGCTAAACTCATAACCTTTTCTAAGTCGACGTAAAGTTAAGAATCATTATTTCATCGTTAATTTTATTTTATACAAATTTTTATTTTTCTTGATAGGATCCATTTGGTAGTCTAATCTCAAATAAGAAATTTCCAATGGTTGTTGACGAGTCGTGCTAGAAACTTTGAAGTTCCTTATTTCCTCATCACTCCAATCAAAATATGCCACTTGTATACAGCCAATAAGAAACCGTTTCAACACATTATCATTTACCACTTACAAGGAAACTATTGAGAAAGCAACATTCAAAGATTTGAAAGAAGAAAATATATTAGCAACCCTAAAAACTTGCTGCAGATGGGAAATATACTTTGTGGCTAAGCAAGCAATCACCACCCATATATATAAGTTATCAAAATGGTGGGTGGTCGTATAGAGAGAAGAAGGAATTGGATTCTTAGGTGGCCTGATCACTCGAGTACTGGAGAGAAATGGGTTTTTTATCTTCCATTTTGGTTTGCTGTGGTGGATCCACTCGTGTTGCAGGAGACGACATGAAATTCCCACTGAAGAAACCTAAAGTCGATAAAGTAGAAGCTCGAGCTCCAATTCCTGTTTCTTACTTTCCTCTCTACTCTAACTTCTCTCGCCTTTAATTAGTTTTGCTCTTCAGATGCTTCATCACCAATTCCATCTAACCCAGATCGTTTCAAACTTGGTGATCTGTGGATCACTAGAAATCCATGGAATACCTTCTTCATTTTTCCTTTTTTTTTTTTTTTTTATTTTTTATTTTTTTATATCTTGTTATAAATTTTTTTCCTTTTTTTTTTTCTGTAATAATTTTACTTACAAATTCATGTATCAACCATTATACCTGCTTCTTTCGTACAAGTAATAATAAATGGATTACAGAGACATGGGTTGCTGTATGCAGCTGACACTAACGCATGGGGAAAATCGTTAAATGAATTGCAGCGCTTCATAAATATAGCAAATTTCTTTCGTATGTGTAATTTAAATTCAAATGATTGTTATAGATTGATGGTTATAAAATACACACCCTATCGTATTAAAACGATAAGGGAGAATCATATCATAACATATTTATAGTCTTTACATGGTATCAGAGCTTTAGGTTCTCTCTGAACGATCATCCAAAAGAGAGACCATATATCACATGTACTGCCACTCAAAAGAAGGACAATATGTGAGAAAAAATGTTGAGATTAATCTCACATTGTTTAAGTTTGAAATCTTAAATGTCTTATATACTGGAGAGTGAAGAAAATGATAAACAGGAGGTGTAACCTGATATTTCCTTAATATGTTTTACAGGGATGACTGTTTATTTATACAGAGATTTTTACAAGAGAATCACCAATGGTTATTGTAAAAACTAAGGTAAAGAATCTAACTACAGATACAAAATATCTCTAACTACTAATGGTGCTCTGTGACTGAAACTGAGTTGGCAATGGGCTTAGAAAGAGTTGTAATCTCATCCTCTGTGGCTAAAACCATATCAGAAAGTAACCACAATATCAACTATAGTAGGTACAGCAGGAATCTCAATCTCATTCTCAGTAGGTAAGACCTTATCAGAATGAAGCACATTAGCAATTGTTGTAGATACAGCAGTAGTGTTTGACTGTATGCTGTTAGGTGCCTGAACATTAGCAACTCTTGTATATACAGCAATAGAGTTTGATTGTATGCTGTTAGGTTCTTGAACAACAGACTCATCACCCCTTTGTATGACAGGGTTACAAGCTGAATGTAATTACTTTGCATCACTACTATCCAAAACATGTAAAGGAGCAATATTAGAGAAAATCATAGGAACTGCTGGTGCTGAATCCATTTCAACTCTTTGAGCTGCAGACTTGGTAACATAGGTTGGTTGATTGGTGGTAGCAGAAGACATATAGTAAGAGGATGTTCCTAATTTGGAAACTATACTTGGAACAACATAATAAGAAGATGAATCAACATTCTCTATCCATGGAACAAATGAACAAGCTCATATCAATTGAAGATTGAGATACAGAGGAAGACATAGGAGAGGAATTGAAGAGAAAAATGGACTCATCAAATACTACATGTCTGGAAATATAGATGCGGCCAGAGGAATAGCATAAACATCGATAACTTTTATGCCTATCACCATATCCCAAAAACACACATGGAAAGGATCTAGGAGCTAATTTATTTTTGGAATAGTCTCGAAGACATGGAACACAGCTTACTCCAAAAATATGCAAAATTGAATAGTCAGGAGATTTATCAAATAAGACATGCAAGGGACAGTCCATATGGAGTATTGTAGAAGGCAACCTATTGATTAAAAACACTGCATTGTTAAATGCCTCAAGCCAGAATCTAGTAGGAACAGATACCTGAAACATCATAGCAAGGCCGAGCTCCATTATATGCCTATGTTTCCGTTCAGCCACACCGTTCTGAGTGTCGGGACATGAAGATTGGAGCAGAATACCACATTCAGTAAGGTGACTTTAAACAAACTACCATTAAACTCACCACCTCCATAACTCACCACCTCCATCACACTGGAATACTTTGATTCTATGTGAGAGCTGACATTCTACCATGTTTCGAAAATTAATAAACACTTGCAGAAAAACCAGACTTTTGTCGCAGAGGATATATCCAGGTAAATCTTGAGAAATCATCAACAAAAATTGCATAATATCGAAATCTTTGAACACTACAAACTAGAGCAGGTCCCCAGAGATCGCAATGGATCCGTTCCAAAGGTTTCATACTACGTGTAAATGAGGAGATAAAAGGAAGTTTTCTACTCTTACTACACTCACAGCTTGGGCAGAGACAACAGTCTTCAGTACCATTGACTGTGATAGAGCCATTTCTGGAAAGAAATTTTTTGATGGATTTATGTGGATGTCCTAGTCTTGAATGGCAAACCGTTGCAGCAGCCGACCTAAACCGAGAAGAGTAAGTATGCTTGAAATTGTTCACCAGTGTTATGCACTTTGCTTGAAACTGCTAAATCTCCATTTTCTTTGGATGAACTGCTGAAGCATCTGCCTTTGGAATTGAATCCACCTCTACGAGATTGTTGATTCTTGCAGGCACCATAATATGGCAACTGAAGGTTGGAAGAATTTATTTCGGCAAGATGATTTTTCATACGCAGGTCATGACCATGAAGTAATGAAACCAAATCAGCATAGGATGGCATTGGAGGTTTAAGCATGATAGTGACAAATATTTCGAAGGCTGTACCAAGATTGCTAAGGAGATAAAAAAACCTTTCTTGAATCAGGCACAGGTTTGCCGATGGCATTCAATTGGTCACAGATTTGTTTAAATTTTGCTAAGAATTCAGATAATGGTGTACCTTCAGGTTTCTTGAGAAAATGAAGCTTTGACAAGAGCTCGAACTCACGAGCCTTTGATGCTTGGGAAAAAGCTGAGGATAGGACATTCCACAATTATTGAGATGTCTTGAGTCCAATAGCAAGGTCAAGAACATCTTTAGACAATGTTCTTGTAATCCATGCCTTTACAAGCCTATCCGTTCGAACCCATGAAGCAAAATCGGGATTTAGAACAAAAACGCCTTCAAAGAACTTCTCGATCTGGTTCCTCAATCTCAAATAGGAGGTGTCTTGCAGAAAAACTTGTAAGCTGATATTTCCTTAATACGTTTTACAGGGATGACTCTGTTTATTGATACAGAGATTTTTACAAGAGAATTTTTACAAGAGAACTTCCAATGGTTATTGTCAACACCAAGGTAAAGAATCTAACTACAGTTACAAAATATCTCTAAATGATGCTTTGTGGCTGAGACTGGGTTGGCAATGGGTTGGGCCATGTACTGAAGCTAGGCTATTCTCAATAGAGAGTCCCTCCACTTGATAGTTTAAATTTTTTACAGTGGAAACTTAACGTGGCATCAGAAGTTTTTGACGACTGACTAACGTCTCCTGATCCCCATGGCTTCCTCTGCCAATTTCGGTAACACCACTTCTCAATCTTCTGTCCAGCTATCTCCAATGAACATTGTTTCCTTATCATCTGTGAAACTTGATCGAACAAATTACCTTTTATGGAAATCCCAAGTCATGCTTTTCCTAGTAGCACACGATTTGGTTGGTTATATTTAGGGTTGCAAGTTGTGCCCTCTCAACCTGAACCCGCCAGAACCCTAATAGGGTTGGGCTTGGGCCTAAATTTTAATAAACCCTGTCAGGGTCAGACTAGGCCTTTGTTGAAGCCTCGGCCTTTGTTTAATATATATATATATATATAGTCAACCTTAATTATCTACATGTGCTTGTGCACCCTCCCATTTTTGCTCTGAAGTTGATGCATATACACTTGCTGCTGCAATAGAACAAGGGACTACCCCCTCAACAACGGGTGGTGAGTGAGCAAGGTTGATAGTTTTCCTTTGTTTCAACTGTATTTGGTGATTTAACATTGGGTTTTCTCAGTGGATTATTTTATCTTCTCATTAGGTACTTGTCAGATTTCCTTCTACAATGAACTACTCACTGAGACCTGGATAGTCATTAATTTCACATCTATTTGAACCTTGATTTAGGTGTAGTATTTGCAGAACTTAAGGTTCTCATTGATGGGGTTGCTTCAACAAACTTGGTTTCATCAACCCTAATCATCACTAGGAAGGTTGTGGCACTCTCACCATTTTGGCCTCATTATTCTAAAGGAGGAGCGATTTTGGGGGAGACTTATAGTGGTCAAGTTCAAGAAAACAGAAGAAAAATAGTTATGTTTTGAAACAAGGCTTTAACTGAGGACTTCTAACCGTGGTACAGTACTCTTACTAACGAGTGTGGCTGCCAGCACTTTGTGGAGGCACATTTTGTTGCACTTTGGATTGTCATTGTCGGCAACTCGGACCAAGTCTGATGAGGGAGATTGATACTGGTTGTAGATTGATACTGGTTGTAGTCTTGTGGTTCGTCATGCAATTAAAGAGAGAAATTCAAGAGAGAGAAAGAAGAGAGAGAATCAGAAGAGAGAGAAATAGGAGAGAGAAAAAATGTGAGTGGGACCCACAGGTATGGTGGCAAGGTGACATGCCAACACGGCAGCCCACGGTACTTGGCATGCATGCACACAAAGTTTCGGGTTCAAATTCCAAGGTTTGACAGAGTTTTAACTTTGGGTCTATTTTTGGTGGATCCCGCAACAGGTTCATGGAGATCCGGCATTGGAAAGATGTAGAGCATCGAGTTAGCTTTCCAACGCAACTTGAATCACTCAATTCCGAAGTCGGATGAGAGAGATATAGCAGTTTCTGTCGAATAGCTCGAAAAAGTCATTTCATAAGTTGTTAGGGGCAATTTCAGCATTTCACAAGTTGTATAGGGGCTTTTTCGTCAAGAAAAAGAGAAGGAGATCCAAGATCCGCGGCGAGGATTGATCCTCACCTCTCAGATTCGCATCTGACAGCCCACAAAGACGCGGGATTATGTACATATGAGTCGGCCGCGTTAGATTCCATCGCGCTGTTAGTGAGTGGTCAGACGCAACCTATAATCATGCACCGCGGTACATGCAAGTGTAGCCGCGATCCGAGCAGGTGACGCTCCCTACGGTGCCGCGGCACCATTGATCCAGATCCTACGCTTAATATGGGATCCGAGGTTCGGCCGACGCCGATTTGTTCGGATCCGACGGACATCAAAAGATCCCGCCATTTCTTCTCAGATCCAACGGCAGATGGCCTAGATTCCTCTCTAAACCAATCAGAATGTGACAGCGGCGCGGCGCGGCTCGGCTACGGTGCGGCGTAGGTTATATAAGGAAAGATTCTCTTTCCTTATCCGAGATTAACCGATTTTCAAATTGCCATATTTTCTTCATCCGAGCTCCAAATCGGTCCGTTCAAATTGCAGCATTCATATTTTTCGATGCCCTATCTATTGGGTGCCGTTGGGAGTCGTGAAAGGGCTGGAAAAAATTGAAAAGTGTTTTTTGAAGCTACAGAAGAGGGATTTTGCCTGTCCGGAGTTTCCAGTGAGGGGATTCATCACTATCCACCTATTCTCGTGCATCAATGGATTGTTGAAACCCTGAGAGAGGTTGATATGCTGCGTATTACTCATTCATGGTGATGTTGAAGGAGATGGGAAGCCTATGATCAAGACGAGATCGATGTTTCAAGATTTACTATCATTGAAGGCTGTTCAGAGGTTCTCAAGGCAGTGTAGAGCATCAAAGATTATCGCTGGCAATTCAAGACTATTGGTTGTGAGATTTTCTCATTCCCTATCTCTTTAAATAATTTTTATGCACTGTATGCTAGTATAGGTGAAAGAAAAATAGTAGAATACCTATCTAGCTTGTGGGTTTCATTGTAGGGCAATTCTATAAGCCCCAAAAATTATTTTAGTTGTGGTGTGTTCAGTGGGTGCTGGACACTGGCTTTACGCCTGAATTTTGGTGTTGTTACACCCTCTCAGTTTTATGCTGGGAAAATTTAGGGTTAATATCATTGTCTGTAAGAGACTAAAAGTTGAGTATTGAGTAAGTACGGAGCCCGTGGGGCATTACTCCGTGGATTAGCCATCACATACTGTGGTGGTGAACCACGTAATATCTTGTATTTTGTGTGTTTATTTTTCTGGTATATTTTGGAGTGTGTGGAATGGTTTGCAGGATGGGTGTGCAAATCTGGTAGACCTGGCCACTGAGTGGTAGCGAGGTGGATTTGCATACAATTGTGTGTATTGACAAATCAGGTATCCAATAGCTCTGGACAACATTGAATTTATAGGGAAAAAGTTTCAGACACTGATTCACCCCCCCCTCTCAGTGTCATATCAAGTTCATCACATTTCTCTGGATTTGCAGTGGAGCTGAGTGGGGGTGGGATCCGGCTCTTCCAAAGTCCATGGTTCTTCAAATTGTGGTCTAATGGCTAAAGTTTATTATGTACGCGTATAATACATTGGTGTGTGCACTGAATTGACTCTAACTAGGTCACCAACTTGAAGGACGATTGGACTTGAAACCAAAATATTGCTATATTTAAATATCTTGATTTACATTACCCTTCTCTTGATTTATATTGCTATATATATCTTACTATTTTATCCTTCTAAATACCAAAATACCCTTTATTGGTTGTAGGATGAAGATGCGTGACATGAAGCAATTTCTACTCTCATCGATCAGTACAACACAATTTCACGTCTTGCAATGCTTTTAGTCAATACATAGTTGCTTAGCAAATTAAATATCATATCATAAATGATCCATGTGGTTATTAAATGAGGACCCGATCATTAATTTTCTTACCATTGGATTCGAATATGACCAAGTGTGGATTGTGTGGTCTAAGGGTGTTAAACAGTTTATAATCGGTTTAATGGTCCAGTCTGGTGTATAAGAGGGTAAAACCAAAATCGAATCGATTAACTAAACATTATCAAAATTGAAACCAGAATCAATTAGTAATCGATTTTGGTTTACCAGTTTTTAAATGATTTTTTATTAATCGATTTTGCATGTGGTTTATAAACGGTTTAATTAAACGGTTATTAATCGATTTTTCATATTAAAAATAAAAAAAAAACATGCACAATCCTACGCTCCCCTTGGTGATGGAGATGTCATTGACCACAAAATATACCTGAAAAACCTCTCCAATTTTGTAGTCACAAAACTTAAAAAAAAAAAACTTCATTGACATAAAAACTAATTGTATTGTTGATATATGTATAACGTTATATTAATTCATAAGTAATGGACATTATCATAATAGCCATTGTAAAAAAACCTAAAATGCCGAGATAGTATTATATTCTTTATATGATCTCTCTATTGATAAGAGTAAAACTTAATAGTTCATTATGCATGAGAGAAAAAGGAGGTTGGAGAATGGGGAGGAGATTGTATCTCAAGTCTTATAAGTTTGACATGGAGACTTTACCAAATACAAAAAAATCATTGCAAACAAACTGTTGGATTTCACTCCAATGGGAAGTCCCTTCTGACCTTCCTATTAAAGTCTGATTCTCAAATCCTTTTCTTATTCCTGACTCCATTTGAGACCCTCCTTTTGAGACCTCTCAGCTAGTGACTGATTAGGCAAATGAGTTCTTTGGACTTGATCCCAAGACGGCAATTAAAGATCCTTAATTTATTATTATTATTATTTTTTACTTCAAACGATTACTTGCTGGTGGATTTTTAGTTTGACTTGAAATTGGTTTGGCTTGCTAAGTCCTCAATACATGCATCATAGACCTAAGGTACATGTAAGTATGGTACATATGGTTCAGATCGTCATTTACAATGAGCACTGAGTTGCAGTGAGCTTACCTTCTGATGCCCTCCAACGTCTAGCACCAACAATGAGCAGTTCGACTCCACCCTCTAGATTCTAGCAACTCAATCGTGAGACTCAAAGTTGAAAGAATGAAAGTTGAAATAGCAATGAGAAAGTGCAGAATCGAGAGAGTCTCTTGACTGTAGTTAAGCCTAATATGTTTTCCAAATTTTTTTTTTTTTTTTTGTTTAATGGTTTAGGCCTTTGAGAAATGGGGTTGGGTCTTGAGAAATTAGTATATTAATTCGGTTAGGGTATTGGGACAATAGTATTGGGGTTGGGATTTTCAATCTTGGAAATGAGATTAGTTTTTACTCTTTTATGATTTGCATGGTTTATAGTTTATTCGGTTTTTCGGTGTTTAATTGGTATAACCCAACGGTTTAAACGGTTCAATTCAATTTTGGTAAACGGTATCAAATTTCAAATCAGAATCGAATCGATTATTAAATGGTCTCGCGATTCCAATGTAAATGGTTTGCCCGATTTCAATAAACAGTTCGGGTCCAAATGTTGGACCCTTTTTTTTTTGGATAGGTAGTGGCCCCAAGGAGAGTAGAGCTCATGACCTCTTTTTTGAGGTGTTGATCTTTTGCCAATGAGTTGTCCCCCTTGGGGTTAAATGTTGCACCCTTAGTGTAGTCTGATTCAGACGAAGCATGCTTGGAAATCCTCAACTCCGATCTCCAATCTCCATGTACAGTCCTTACTAGTTTTATTATGATGACATCAATGCCACCAATCACTTGCCATGCATTGACGGGTGCGTTTTTTGATTTTTCTATTGGATCGAGATCTTCTTCTATTGCGGTATCAACTGGAGACCCTACTAATTACCTATAGTGGAGGTCTCAGCTACTTCCTGTTATCCGTGGTCACAAACTCCTTGGGTATGTAGAAGGAATTCTTCCATGCCCACCAGAGTTCATACGGCTGACGCCATATGCTACATCCACTTCAATTGAAACTACAGTTTCAACAACTATAGCAGTAGAAAATCCAGAATACACTGCTTAGATTTTCCAAGATCAGTTGTTACTTGGATGGATTCTATCCTCCTTGACCGACCAGTGCTGGCTCAGATAGTAAATGTTAGGATTGGAGAGTACGCAAACAAGAAGAAAACACAAAGAATTAATGTGGTTCAGCACCCCATCATGGGATGCCTACGTCCACCAGAGAAAAGAGTGACTTTCTTCTATTCCCAAGAACAGTCTACATAATTCTGTACCTGACAGGCTTATCTCATCTATCAGCCTTATAACACCTTCAACTCTCCACTGTCAGAGGAGAATCCTCTGACAACCCTTACAGCCTTACCTAGGTTTTCCCACACAGAGACAATAAATAAGAAAACCTAAAAACCCTAATCCCCACAATTACAAGTTTACCCTGTACATGTAATAAACTCATACTCTAATACAAATATTACACTCATAATTGCGTGGATCCCATAGAATACAAGATACCAACCCAACAAATCTCCACTTGACTTGGATTATGCAAACCACCTTGAAGAAAACTCATTGATGTTGATTCTGAAAATTTGTCTTTGCCAAACCGCTACACCCAGACCAGTATAGCCCACACCCCGTCCGGATGTCCCGTACAACTCATCGCCGCACAATGTGAAGTGACTCCATCTCTCCCACAACTGCAGCATCACCGAAAAGATTACCGTCATACACAGTCTTCCTGCAACTCTAGTTGCATCTGGAACCCGAGTCTCTCACCACTGCACCTCTAATGCAGACCTTGAGAACCGACTCCTCATCCCAGCCCTCTGCAACTCCAATTGCACCTTGAACCCAAGTTTCTTACCTCTGCACCTCCAATGCAGACCTTGAGATCCGACTTCTTGTCCCCACCCGTCAGTACTCCTTTGCCCCATGATGCGGCATAAACTAGCCATTATGTGTACCGTGCCGAGATTCAATCCCACCGTCAGATCCAAGACCGGATCTAACAAGGTCCACGAACAGCTACCATCGCCCCATCGATCCAATCAAGATCTCCCAGCAGTCTCTGACCATCCTCTCTACAAGGATCCAACACCATATGTGATCCTACCACAAGCGAGAATGCCACATGTGATAACATCTTCCCCAGATTTATTTCCATACCAGGAAATCTTACTAGATTGATATTCACCTTCACCATCTGCGTCATGTAAACATCGGCCATAGTTGTCGCCATGGACTTGATCTGAGCCAACATGAACATTCCTCGATTACCATCATCCCTGAGAACTTCCTCTTCTACATGCAATATAGCAACACTGTCGACCCTCACTGGATTCAATCCATCAGCCTCCTTGAGGGCTCCCCTTCCTTGCAACCGACGATCTGCAGCACCATCACAACCTCCAACAAGAACAGCAACCAAGTGTTCCTCACTTGGAAATCCCAGAGAGTGACCTAGATCCACCCCACAATTGCTTACAAAACTGGGAACCATCTCTGCCAACCCCAATAGCCTGTTGCTGAGAATCTGCAGAATCCAAAGGTGCTCCCACATGTCATAATAGTTCATCAGCTGCCCAAGTTCTTGTGGCATCTCTATCACTGCCGTCGTAGCCCCTTCGACTAGCATCCCTCCAGTCGGTGCCGATCCTTGTCTACGATTTAGATCCAAACTTCTCAGAGCCACACCTGTCTACCGTCTTTTTGCATACACAAACTGACTTATCGCACGTGCAACTAACATCCATCCCTGCAGACCAAGAGTACTATCCAACGATTGAACCATATCCGCAACCTCCGCAATCCCCATCGAAGCGATCGATGTTCTTGATATATACTTGGAGTCCGACAATTCAATCTCCGTAGTCCCCACATGCGATAACGCATGGTTCTTGCACATTGCTATAGTGGCACCTGCGATCTGATGATGAGACCCCCCTTTCTCCATTCGTTGATCCATATGAACTCTTGTTGAAAGAGACCACCCACGAGAGCCCCTTGTTTGGACGAACCAAAGCTTTTAAAACATAAGCTTTTCCTTTTCAATTTTATCGAAATGGAAGACAATGAAACCAAAATCTTACTTTTTGCAATGATGAAAAAAGTAATGATTGTTTTTTTTTTTTTTTTAATCTAACTCCTTTGACTATTCAAAAACCAGATTATGAGTGAAAAATAGCTAAAAAAAAAAAAACACTCCCTATTCCTTGATAACGGATTCAATTTTTTTTTTCTTTTTCTTTGTATCGCTTACGTCCCTCCTTCTACTAGATCTGTGATCGATCTATTGAATTTTGGTTCTGATACCACTTATTAGAATTGGAGAGTACATAAACAAGAAGAAAACATAAAAAATTAATATGGTTCAGCACCCCATCGTAGGATACCTACGTCCACTAGAGAAAATAATGACTTTCTTCTATTCCCAAGAATAGTCTACATAATTCTCTATCTGACAGGCTTATCTAATCTGTCAGCCTTACAGCACCTTCAGCTCTCCACTGTCAAAGGAGAATCCTCTGACAGCCCTTACAGCCGTACCTAGGTTTTTTCACACAGAGACAATAAATAGGAAAACCTAAAAACCCTAATCCCCACAATTATAAGTTTACCCTATACATGTAATAGACTCATACCTTAATACAAATACTACCCTCATAATTACGTGGATCCCACAGAATACAAGACACCAACCTAACAACTAATATTTGTCTCTTTATTAAGAAACCAGTTGTCCCACTCAACCACTATGTTCCCTTCCTGATTTAAATCCACCATCATCAATCCCCTCCATCCCACCAAACATCCCCTAGTCATGACAACATATACTGAAGTTGAACCTACATGTTACACTAAAGCATATAAATCTTTCTAATGGCAGAAATGCAATGATGGAGGAATAGAATGCATCGTTACAAAATGCACGTCAACCTTAATATTTCTACTCCCTCATAAATTAGCAATTGGTTGCAAGTGGGATAAGAAAATCGGATGGTACGATTGAACGATACAAGGCTAGACTGTTGGGAATAGTCCTACATTGCTAATGAGATTGGAATCCTGTGGTCTTATATATGGAGAGTCCCTCCACTTACTAGTTCAAACTTTTGAGTTGAAAACTTGACATGGTATCAGAGCTCCAGGTTCTCTCTCATAATAACCCTAAAAAAAAAAAAAAGAGGCCAAGTCACCGAAAGAGGGACACCAGTTGCACAGAATAGGGACTATGGTCACCCAAAGAGGGACGATTAGCCAAAAGAGGGACTATATGTCACCCAAAGAGGGATCAGTCACCCAAAGAGGGAAGATCACCCAAAAAGAGGGACTATATGTCACCCAAAGAGGGATCAGTCACCCAAAGAGGGACCAGTCACCTGAAAAGTGTCATGTATTGCCGTATATACTACCACATATACACCACCTAACGGTGGGGTTACGTGTGAGGGGGAGTATTGGGAATAGTCCCACATTGCTAATGAGTTTGGAATCATGTGGTCTTATATATGGAGAGTCCCTCCACTTACTAGTTCGAACTTTTGAGTTGGAAACTTGACATAGACCGATAGTTAAAGGATATAGAGAGGGTGTGGATTACAATCTTACAGTCTAGTAGTAAAACCAACAATGTTGACCATTTTTTTATAATTACTAAATGTAATTGTTGGAACCTTGACCAATGTTGAGCAGTTCATGGGCAGTTCCAAGTGTGTTGTCGTTGCTGGCAACCATGGTTTGCGTATGTGTAATCTAGTGATAGTATGGGTAGTCTGATAATTCTCCAGTTCAAGACAGAGGTAGTATGGGCAGTCTGGTAATCCTCTAGTTCAAGAGGAAAGAAAATAAAAGAGAAAGAAGATGAGGAGAGAGAAAAAAGAGAGAGAAGATGAAGAAAGAGAAAGAAGAGAGAGAAAGAAGAGAGAAAATGTGAGCTACGTGGGTCCCACCTGAGGTGGCCAGGCCAACATGGCAGCCAGCAGCAGAGCCATGCCGCGAGCACAGAAGCACAGTAGCAGAGCCATGCCGTGCGCACAGCAGCAGAGCCATGCCGCATGCACAGCAGCACAGCTAGCCAGCAGCCGCCTTGCAAGGCCAGCACGTAGCCAGCCTTGCAAGACTGCCGCGCAGCAGCTGGCTCCCGCAAGCCCACAAGGCTCGTAGGGCCTAGCCGCGCGCGCGCAAGGTGCACAACAGCAGCATGCCCCTCACTTGTTTGACTTTTTGTCGCAGAGAAGGAACCCCACAACCACCCTACTGGAGTTCCCTTCTCTGTAGGTGATACTCACTGGTTACAGAGGCCATTTCTGAAATTGTCGAGGGCATTCTTGTCCATCTAAAAAGAGAGTTATTCGAAATAGAAGGTCCAAATGAAGCCGCGCAAGCATGATTCTCATCGAACGAGTCACAAAAAGGCGAGATCCTGTGTTGCTCGTGCGCTCCGTCAAGATGCCGTCGCGGGTCTCTGGATTGGCTAATCTCACTTTAATAATATGGTCCACGATGCTTGAAGAAGATATTTTGATTCGGTAAAGCACGGTATAGTGCACCGGAGATACGGATTCTGATCTGAAGATCCTCATTTATCCCGAGTTTAGCTGACGAGATCTGACAGATCCAACGGCCTGTCACTAATCCCGCCTGTTAAATATTGATCGAACGGTCTCTATTGAAGATTCCACTGAAGAACCAATCAGCGATCGACAGCGTTGTACGGTGGGACAGAGGGCGGCGGCTAACGTGAATCGTGTCGCACTGTATCAAACTTCGAAGATTCTTTTTAACTTAATATGAGTGGCTGAATTTCAAATGATGATATCTGAGCCGTTCGATGTCCGATTTGGATGATTCAAATTGCCATGAACTCGTCTCTTCGAGTGTAATCGACCTGGAACAGAAAAACTGAGTTTTGGTGTGAAAAAACTACGAGTTTTTGAGAAAAAGGGTTTTAAGGCTCTCCTTGAGTGAAAAATCCATCTCCACTTTCTTCTCTTTGATATTAATGGTCATTTAAGCTTTGGACAGGAAGTGTGAGCATGTGGTGAGTGGATGATGTTGTGTGAGAAGCATTGGGAGAGTGCCGAAGTCCCATTTTGTTGTAGAAGCTTACCCACCACCATTGGAGAGTTTAGGAAGCCCATTTGGTGAGCACCACACATGCCGTGATCACGCTGGGAAGGCAATCACGCACACAAATCCTATGTTGTGATATATGTGATGTTAGGGAAGGGTTTGTAAACATTCAATATTAAGATCATTGTAACCTGTCAAGTTGGGGCTTGGCAGGATTGAGGGTAATTGCCCAAAATCTCAAGTTGCAGCTTGGATTACATTGGTGGTATAGCACCTAGTTGTTGTAGCAGCAGAACACTATCGGAGTAGTGTATTGGGTATAATACGAAACCCTGGTTAGGGTATTACCCCGTGGACTAGCCATCACAGTGAGTGATCGGTGAACCACGTTACATTTTGTGTTGTGAATGTATATGTGATTGTCTATGTGTGTGGAATAGAAATCTGTGTGCTGCAGGTCCAGGTGTACACACTTGGCAGGCTAAGCCCCTGGTATGGATATCTGTGGGTGTGTGGTTGGTGTGTGCATGAAATGTGTTTGACAAATTAACAGTGAGAAAAGTCCATTTGACAACTCAAGGCAGCGCACAGTGAACAACAGCTCTTGGCAGCAGTTTCCAAAGCAGTAGGTCAGATCATCTCAGTAGAAATATTTTTGAGGGCACTGATTCCCCCCCCTTTTTCAATGACTACCTGGGATCAATAGTAATCCTTAACGCACATTGTATAAAACTCCATATCAATAACATCTCTTGTTTTGAATGTTCAATGATAAAGAGATTAATGCATAAAAAAAAAAAAATAAAGAAGATAAAGAGATGATTATAAATAAGAAAACAATTCAATTTGGTACTTCTCCAATGATGGATTGTGCTGCTGAATTCGATCAATACAAGTTCATTTATACATCTTTTTGTTAAGACACAGGTATTGATTTGATATGACAAGGCTTGTTACAAATAGAAAATTCCTTAATAATAAAACAGAAATTCACAATACAAATCCAACTTTTAAATAGAAATGCTGTAAGGAACTCCCCTTCCTGTGACCCCAGGCTTTGAGAATGGCTTCAAGAGCTCATAGGGTACCACTCCTGCACCAGTTCTGTTCTTCAAATTCGTATTTGAGTTTCTTTCATCAATTATTCCTTCAAGCTCCTTCAATCTCCCACTAAATCTCTCAAATGCCGCCTTTATGACAGGATCATCAGACCAAGCTTTCTCACTCACATCTCCAATGTACTCCTCATCTACTGAGTGGTTAGACAACACATCCAATATGACCATCACCTTAGTAGCCTGAAATGGTGAAGGGAAACACCTCAATAGTGCATCTTCTGGTTTATCCATGAATAACTTCATCTCATCCTTCCATGGTTCCTCCGTAGGCATGTTCGTCCTTGTGATCGTTGGTCGGTTTGGGAAGTAACCTCCGTAGTGGTATTGGCCGAAGTTGACGGCGGCATGGTGGCCAGAGGTGACCCAAATAATGGTTGTCACCACCTGGATTAGATCATCTTTGGTTTTTAGAACGGGCCACCATGGTTCATTCTTCTTGTCTCCGTGGCCCTTGGTTCTTACTTCATCCCACCATGCTTGGAGTTCTTGATCAGATTCAACAGGGCTGCCTTCTGATGGATAGAAGTGATTGACGTAGTCACTCACCCATATCTTAAGGGCATCCCAAAGGATAAGACCATCACTAGCAAATGGGTAATCCTCAATTGTCAACTTAAGACCATGCTTAGCTGTTGGATCCTCAACCGCCATTCCTCTGGTCATCAGTGAAAACCAATCATTGATCAGATCAAAACCAAATGGATAATTTTAAGCCAGGTCTTAACTTCTAACCAGGTCACAGGATCAAACTAGTCCTGGTTTGGTGAGTTAGTCTTTCGACTCTTACCTTCTAATCAAATCTGCAGGCAAAGCCTCCATATCAAACCTCCAGTACTGGTGGTAATACGCAGAGCTGATCTCCATTGAGTACTTCCCTGGAGAGAAGGTCGATTCAATGATCCCATCTGCATTAATAAGGAATAATCGAGCAAGAGCATTGATGTCCATGGTGTACCGGAAATGTGGCAACAATAGCCGGTAAATCGGGTGCATCGAACTTAGCTGCCGATTTGCGGCAATGATGTAAGGTTCAGTGCAACAGTGTGTTCTTAGCCTGCAAAGTTCATAGCAAAAATAGAGTAATTATGAGACCCATCTCTGTCACAGTAATAGCTAGATTCACAACCAAATTCGGTTTAATAAAGGCGTTATTACCAGTGGACGACAAGCTGGTGAAAGCCAACATCATGGGCAGTGACATGAGCTTTAGCAAGTCTCCAGAGCCAGCAGCCTGTGGAATCCCAAGCAGGGGTGAAGACCTGCCTCCACATAGGATTATCGTCTTTGGGTGGTCGAGTGAGCTCAATCGCTAGAGGTCTCAATGTCTCATCATGGGTGAGCATGAATAACGTCCGTGAACCATACAACGTCGTCCCTTTGAGCTCTCTCACTTTGTGTACGTAAGGTAACAAGAGATCATGATAATCTAAGATGAACAGTTTCTTTCGCTTTATGGCCTGCAAAGCAATTAACCACAAATTATAGAATTCATTTCATGTCAGAGATGGTAAATGATAAAATAATCCTTGGTTTTTGTGGTTACCTCATCCAGAGTCATAACGCCTTTGATATCTCTCTCAATAAGTTCTTTAGTAATTGCAGACTCAGCTGGGCCATAGATTTTTGGGTCAAGTTTGCTCTTCAATGGCCACTCCTGCAGTATTTTTTGAAATTAATTGTTCAATAAATTATAGCATTTGCAGCAAAAACCATGTTTACCAAAGACCTGAAGTCATTCCTTATTTGGCTGTCCAAAATGGAGGCCAAACCGAAAAACCCAACAATTTTGTATAATTACTGCATACCGTGACCAACTGAATGCTGAAGGGGTTGAGACCAGCCAGAGTCTGGCGCGAGAATTCCTCATCCCTAAACCAGGAGAATTTGTCTCCTGCAGTAGAAATAGTCATATATAAGTATAGGAAGATCATAAGTACGTATATTGTTAAGAGAGAGAGAGAGAGAGAGAGAGAGAGAGAGAGAGAGAGAGAGAGAGAGAGAGAGAGAGAGAGAGAGAGAGAGAGAGAGAGAGACACTAACTGCTTATAATTTCAGGGAGCTCGAAGCGCAAGAGGTTGTTTCCTCCATCATTGAGGGTCTTAAAAAGCCTTGGCAAAACAGAGATGAAGGACCACCGATTATCTTTAGGCTTAGATATGGAGACCCCTTCCCTGAATAGTGAATCAATGGCAGTGAAATATGGGAATCCGTGTTGTGAACCGCTATATAACGTCTCCAGTGCGGGAAGCACCGTATGAAGCAGTGTCTTTGTTCCCTTGGCGAAGAAATTCGCCTCCTTCACTTCTGAAAATGCCTCATCTCGAGGCACATATAACTTTGATATTAAGTTCCTTTTCTCCGACAATGGATCTGTAGATTGATTGCACCATTAGCATCCAATCACAATGTTAAGCCTAAGTTTGGCAGTCAAGATTAATTAATCCTGGAACTTTCCCAGGGAAAATAATGGGAAGTTTCTATTTTCAATTTTCAAACTGAAATTAACCTAATACAGTACTCCTTACGATTGGTTTTTATTTTTAGAAACCAAAAATATAAAAAAAAATTGCTTAGATCTTGTTGACCGAAACCAATTAACTGACCTGATGGGACCATTTGATTTGACACATTAAGATGTATGAGACAAAATAAATAAAAAATAGGTAAACAATCATTGACAATATTAATGTGGCATGGCAATTGGCAATGTATATACCCTTATCTGAAGGAGGGCGTCCGGTTCTGCAACGTCTGGGATAAGGGTGCTGTGAACCACCAAGAACAGGACGAGCCAATTCCGCACTGCAGTCTGGGTTTCCCAAATCGTTGTAGGTATCGTAGTCGTATATCCTATCATATGTCTGTCGTTCTCCTTCTCCGGTCCCACGCAAGATGTTCAACTCCTTCTCCCTCAGCATCTTCAGTCCATTTGGTGTCTTCCATGGCAAATACGACTGCACCACAAACACACAAATGAACAATCGCCATCCAATCATTTATAATTGCTAGGAAGGTTTTGTTCGCTTACCAATCTTTTTCATTCTCCACATTAATTTGTCCATGACATAAGAGTTAGAAGACATAATAATAAAATTCCTATGAAAAAATGAACCTGAAACCTTAAGACATTAAAAAGTAAATGACCTTAGTAGTGAAGAAGACCCTCTTCTCTTTGTTATCGTGCTTGCTGTGAGCAAATGAATTGCAGACAATGTTAACAGGGCCATTAATGAAACCCTCAAGGACTATATGCTTGATGAACATCTCCTTCTTACGCTCATTCTGCACTAGAACTGCACCTACTTCCCCAAAGTCCTCCGGAACCACAAACTTACTCTCGTACTTTGCCTCGTCATTCTCTATACCAGTCCTACGAGCATACCCCTGGATTGTCTCCTTCTCCAATCCAGTACCTGCACCAGTTTGAAATTATAAAAACCATTAATTAAAAACACTAAATGGGTTTCGTCTTTTTCATTTAGTTTACAACCATTGTGGATGTTGATCTTATATATCAGAAGATCCATTTCAGTGGTCCAATGCCTGAAAATTAAGTCTTTTCAGTTTTTGTGGTTTGATTGTAACAATAATGGATAAGGTATATTAGCAAATAAACTTACTTGAATCAAGCTCGGAGCTAACGAGTTCCAACAGCAACGTTTTACCGACCAAGTCAATAATTTTGTCCTTGCTTCCGTCGAATCCAAGGTCAGGGAACATGCTGCCAACTGCTAATTTTTCTGTTACTACTGCTTTCACCTTGAATGACTTAAGCGTATCAGATTTACCAAAAAAAGAAGTAATTGTATCAGCGGCGTTGAGTGCTTTTCCACTACCGAAGGGCATGGTGAGCTTTGCACCTCCAGGACTGGGGACCAAGGGATTGGGCAGACGGTTGAACATACTGATTGTGATTGCCAAACTTGAAATTCAGAAAGAGAGAAAGAAATGGCTGAAGATCTAAGAGCTAGCCTTCCTTCTTTCTCTCTGCAGGATTTGTGTTCTATATTAGTACTTAGAACCACCTTATATAGGAAAACTGGATAGCTGTGGAGGAGAGAGAGAGTGTGTGTGTGCTCCATTAATAGCCATATAGCAGTGTGGGTTCCGTGTGTTGGTGATGTGCACTATGAATTGATGATGTGAATGAACCGCCGTGTCCATTGTTGATCACACCATTGACATAGTTGGAAATGTGGCTCATGCAATACCGGCATCAAGAAGGAATTCTACCAACAAAAAAAAAAAATTGATGATGTGAACAATTACCTGGTTATGGTAGAGCATATAAAAATATAAAAGAGAAAGAAATGGATTGATTATGTGAACAATTATCTGGTGATAGTAGAGTATATAAAAATAAAAAAGAGAAAGAAAATGTAGTGAGAGAAGGAAGACAGAGAAGATGTTTAAAGTGGAACTAACGTGTACCCCACATTTAGGTGAAACTAATGTAGCATAAGGTGGCACGGCAACAAAGCATGGCACGGCCTATAACACTGTTCGATTCACCCCCTAATGAAAAAACTTAGTTTATTAAGAACCCACTCATAGACAGTGTTCGATTGAATCCAGATTCATGTGGAGAGAGGATCCGGACTCGTTGAAAAAGGATAAAAATAAAGAAATTTGCATATAATGTAAAACGTTATTCTAAAATATAAATATATCACAACCTTAACAAAATATATACTTAAACTAGCTATTAAAAGATTGTCATTATTAGCAATGAGTTACAATGAATTGGTTAAATAGAAAGCCTACCTAATGTACGAGTACTGCAGGCATGGGGAGGGACTAATGTACACCCTGTTTCATGTATGAATTGATTAATTGTTTATTTAAAAACATTGTTGGTGACATGTTGGAGTTAGACCCAATTATTTTTTTTAAGGGGTAAAGTTAGACCCAAATAATTGGATGGTAAACTTTAGCTAAAAGCCAAGAAAAAGAATATATAATACAGATTTTTATTGCAAATCTGGATTCTGAACTCTAAAAAAAGGAATGAAATCGTCTCCTGCGAACGTATTCGTAGGGGACGTTGTTACTTTTGTTGGATGCACACCACGTGATTGCGTTGGTATCCAACGTCTCAAGACTATAAAGCCAATGGGACACGAAAACTGAGCCGTGTCACACTTTATCAAAGCAGAAAGAAACTCTAAAACAGATTTGCAGAACATTGCAACAAAGAGAGAAGGTGGAGGAAGAAGAAATCCCGTCATCTGGAAGAGAGAGAGGGCAGGGGAAGAAGAAGACAGATCCAATTTGGTTTGAGTTCTCCCCGAAGAGAGAGAGGGCAGAGGAAGAAGTGTTTTCTCTGGTTTCAGTTCTCCCCAAAGAGAGGGTTAAGGTCTCATTTTCCATCGATTTTTTTTCGACGGTTTCTTCAAATCTGACTTCAACAATCTTCGTCAACCATATAGCTTCCAAATGAGGATATGGTGTTGCGATAAATTTTCGATGAATCTAACAATCATCTCAGTTCTTGATTTGATTTCCTTTCAATTACAATCAGATCGATGTTTCTCCGAAAGGAAGTAACTTCATCCAATCGATAACCGTGTTGCTCTTTCCTCATCTAATCAACAACGGCTTCTGATTTTCGATCAATTCAAATTTATTCGTAGATATCAGTAGTGTTTTCTTGAAGCAATTGTTATTCTTAGATCCAGCGATGATCAATTCTCTCCGGCAACAATCACAATGATGATCAATCTGTTCCGGTGACCTGCAGCTACAAGTTCTTGTGAAGATTTTTCTTAGAAGATCAGTAATGATACGATGATCTGATTTCATAATTAATGATGAGACTTTGCTCGTCGACCTCTTGATCTAGATTCCCTGACTCGGCGATGATCTATTAATTGGTACTTTCATAAAAATATCACAACTCCCCATGTCAAACTGGTATATTTTGATTTATTCTTGTCTTGGTTATAAGAGCAATTGCCATTTTATCTTGTCTTGGTTATAAGAGCAACTGTCGTTACAGGTTGAATTCTTCATACTCAGGTCTGCGTTTCTTCTACCTCTACCCTCTTCCAACTTCAAAAACAGATTTTTCTGGTATGCAAACTTCAGCACCCCAAAGCCTTGTGGTTGAGATGTTGGAACCACGTCATTTGCATGCACTCCATAAAAAATCTGTTTCCTGCAAATTGGCAGAGGGTAGACGATTGACCAAAAACGCAATCAAATCGTTTCTTGCCGATCTGTCGTCTGTCAAGAGTGGGATTTCAACCGACCACCTCCCCATGTATTAGTAGGCGGATCGACTGATCCCAACCCCTTGGATCAGCCGTAGAACCCTCGGCCGTATGAGAGGATTTGGATCCGTAAAAAACAGGTCCGTCGTATGCTGGTACAGTGGGAGTGTGACCCCATCGAAATCATTTTGATGACATTAAAAAAAGAGACAGTACGGCTAGATGATTGGCTCTTTGTCGTGTTCCTTTTCTGACTGATACGAGGAGCTAAGCTAATATGCATGATTTGCACGTATCAGTAGGCTATGCTAGAGCGGGCCCAATCTGAGTCATCTCCTATGCGTACGGGCATAGGAGAGATGGCGGAGACCGTTGGATGGCCGCCATGTGGAATGGCGGTTATCCAACGGTCTTTATATTAAATCCGACTTAGGGTGAATAAGAAACCGGCAACGCAGAATCGTCTCCGCCATTTCAAGTTTCTGAAATTGATATTGCGAGGGAAAGAAGAGAAAAACCCCTCTTTCACTCTGGCGGAGCTGGTGAAGAAGACGAGAGGCGTGAGATAGAGAGAGAGAAAGAGAGACCTTGAAGGACGGAGACGAAGCAAGTGAGATTGCTTGAAGGACAGAGATGAAGGTCTGAGTTTCAGTTCAATTCTCTCAGTTCTAGCAAGGTTTCAGTATGGGAATCTGCAGGTAGGGTCACCCAAGGGTAAGGAGGGCTTCAGTTTCACTATTTTTCAATTGAATCAGAGATCCAAAAATCATTCTCTCAGTTTCTTTACGTTTTATTTGCTAAAGGCCCTGATACTTTTGAGAGAGGAATGAGCCAAACTTCTTCGTTAATGCTTGATGGAGGTTGTCGGTTAAGGTTATAATTTCTTTTTCATACTTGCTTTTGACAAATGGGATGGAACTTATTTTGGCCATGTAAGCATGAGACCAGGATGTCAAATGCCAAAACCATTTAGTGAGGACGGTTTTTGATTATTTGCATTTGGATAGAACACAGTGATTAACGATGGAATGTAGTCCTGGAATTTTATATTCATAGGACCTTCCTTGTGCAACCCGTTAAAAAAAACAAAATTACATGCGAGTGCAGACAAATACAATTTGTTTTAAAAATTTTGAGGAAACAACTTTGTTCCCAAATCATATGTTTTGGTTTTGAGGACAGAAACAGAAAAAAATATGGAGTGCCCTGCGATTTGATCCCTTCAAAGAGGGAATGAATGGTGTTTGATTTCAAAAGGACAACTCAAATTAGTGGTTTTCCTGTTTTAAGCTATAAACACAATTTGCATCTTGGAGGTTGATCTCATATAACCAGGTAATAATCTTGCTTAGGGACTCATTATTGGAATAAGAGATAAATTAATCAAAACTTTGGGGCTCTCAATGGTTTGGATACTTGCATGCAATTCACTAGTATTAGTAGGTATATTTTATTATTATTTGAATCCTAGTACTGCAGATCAAAGGTTTTTTTTTTTTTTCCTAGATTGAATTCTTCATTGTAGGAATTGAAATGCAGATTTCAATCCTCACTCCAGACCGTGCTGCCTGAGCTCAGATCTTCCTCCCGTACCTGAACCCTTCAAGTGAGCTTATCACCATATAATTTTTATTTTTTATGCAATTTTGGAAGGAAAATTTACAGCTGTAGGGTAATGAAGTCAGGTGAAAGTATTCCCGACAATCCAGACTCATGGCGCCCCTGCCCCAAATTTGAATGGGTATATACATAAGGTTTGAGGTTCAGGCCCTAAGCTCTTTTTTTTTTTTTTTTTTGGTAAAGTTCAGGCCCTAAGCTTACAAGAGAAGCACAAGTATGGCCCTAAGAGCCCTAGCTTGTAATCCCATCATTCTTGGTCCATTATCATTGTCTGCCCTACCTAAAATTACCTTGGATTCCTTATAAGCAGGACATCCACCGTCCTTTCTCCCCAGTTTGCAAGATTCTTCCATGCTGCTTAGCGGCTTAGTATCAATTCCAGTCGCAGGCTAGGAACTGTTGAGAAAAAGTAGAAATGAGGGGAGAGGTGTGGGCCGTGTGGCGCCCATATATAGAGGACATCTCACTGGTTTTCTATTATGTGATTGAAGACGACATTGTTGACTAGTATTTTTTTTTCTTTTTTTTGGGGGGTAAAGGTTGACTAGTATTCTCATCGTCATAAGCCCTTCCAATTAATTGTTCTTTATTTCCTTAGGTATTCTTGTCATCATAAGCTTTTCTCATTATTCTTAATATTTTTATCTTAAGTTATATCTATAACCTGAAAAAGTCTGTCTCTCCCTCTCCAGTTGGCATGATAATTCTCATGGTGCTGTTAGGTTTACTAATGACTTTCCTATATCCTAAGCATTCATTGAATGCATTTATACACATGTGTTTATTATTTTTTTCACTAAGGTAATGAAAAACTTGTGGTAAAATTAATTTAAGGGGAAAGTGTTCGTCCGCGGGAGATTCTTCTCATTGGTTCTTTATATTATCTGAGTTCATTGAATGTATGCAAAAGTTTTCACCTTTAATTTAAGACTATAGCATCAAATATGTATGGATATTTCTCTCTGGTGCTAGAGTATATCTCACAATGTGGTATTTAAAATTGTGTCTTTTTGGTGTCAAGGCCTTTTAGACATCGATTCTCTTTGGCCTTCATTCATTGGGTTATCAAAAGAATCACAAATGTAAAAGAATTGATTAATATTGGTATTTGAGCCAGGTTGATTCTATGTCCATCAAATCAATATTGTCAATAAGAATATCCTTCTAAAATTTACCTTTTCCCTCACAAAAAAAAAAAGGAAAGATAAGATTTGATGGCGTTTATTCAAAGTTTCTTGGAATTTATGGTTTATGGTTTCATTAAATGGTGATCAAATATATGGAAAGATGAAGAAATAATGAACATCTGTAACTTACCTTATGCATTACAATAAGTGATTCCGGTTAAATTAGTGAACAGCTAAGCCATCGATTTTGGGCGAAGCATGTACACCGAATTTCATCACTCAGCAGTTCAATAAAATGAAATCTTGAATTGAATAGGTAAAAGTGAAGCAACATGTGAAAAAACACCATACACGTGACAACTACAGCACAAAGCTGGAAAGTTAGAAATTGAACACACAGTTGGTGAGCCAACCTTCTAATGGATGGTTTTTGGTGCTTAAACCGGCAATGGGTCCCATTTTTATTTTTTGAATACAATGGAGAATTCTAGGATCTACATCTTCTCTCGTCTGAATTTGGGTGAGAGACTTGGTAGTCTGGATAGATGGTCACTACATGGTTTTCGGGTGGATCTGAGCCATCCATCCAAGTCAACACCTGAGCCGACAAGCTGAGCCGATAGGGGTGTCGGCTCTAATAGAGGGCTCGGATCCACCTGAGAGGCAGGTGGCGGCCATCCATCGAGGCCACCAAGTCTCCCACCCAAACTCAGGCGGAAGACCATTTCTATACAGAATTCTGATGGATAGTTTTGTTTGGGGACGTCCACGTAGTACACTCTCATTGATCAGTGATATTTATATTCAACACGGTCAAACTTTAATATGGAACCACCTATGTTTTTAGCCAAACAATTAGTCAATTCATTCAGAAAACAGTGTCTGTTTTACTCCCTTCCTATACCAACAGTGTCAGGAGCCTCGTGCACTAGGTATTTTTTTCTACTTAACTAATTTGTTGCGACTCATTGCTTTAGTTATCCCTATATTCTAAGTATAGAAATCGTCTCCCGCCTGAGTTTGGGCGGGAGACTTGGCGGTCCGATGGATGGCCACCACCTAACTCTCGGGTGGATTCGAGTCCTCCATCCGAATCGACACCCTAGCCAACAAGCTGAGCCAATAGGGGTGTCGGCTCGGATGGAAGACTTGGATCCACCCAAGAGCCAGGTGGCGGCCATCCCTTCGGGCCGCCAAGTCTCCCGCCCAAACTCAGGCGGGAGAGGATGTGGATCCATATTCTAACCCCTTTTTTTGGTCTTTTTTTTTGTGGGGTCTTGCCCTGGGGTTTTGAGAATTAGAAAGAGCCACGGGGGCATTCGCTAGGGGAAGGAGAGAGAGTGACAAATGCGAAAGAGACGTAGGGGAGCTAGCGTAGCTCCCACTCCATCTTAAAAACCATTTCCCATATTCTGGATAAGGAACAATTATTCTACAAGAGTTTTGATTTTCTACCACTTTTGGCATTGGCAAGTTCAACCCGTATTGGATTTTTGTGATTATGTCTTATTTGCCATAGTTAAATGGTTCCATTTTCAATGGTTATCTTTGAACGGCTCTTTTATCATTTTCTATAAATATGTATTTTGGTTTAAAATATAAAAAAAAAAAAAAAAAGTAAATGATCAACTTTTATGGACTTGGCCGGCAAATAAGTAGAGTTACAACATTTACTTGTAACCAAAATGGTTACAAACATATTTGCCCACAAATAATACGAAATAATTACTCTTATAACAAAGGGAAGTGATGTTTATGGGAATCCCAAGAAAAATTTGACCCATTAATTTTTATAATTTTTTTAATCTAAACTACCTGTTTACATCATAATGTTTAGAGTATTAATATATGTGTATAGAACTACACACGAGATGTACACTAATATATAAAAGAATTTAATTGAATTAGATCTTAAAATAAATATATTTAAAAAATGAAACCTATTACAAGATCCTCATGATTTAATCTACACGGAGTTAGCAAATGAAAAAATAAAGCAATGAAAAATCTAACACTACCATGAGGTTGTGTTAATACTTAGACTATTGAGAGGATGCTTGATTTTCAATATATGAAGAGTTTGTGATTGCATTCAATTCTAAAATTTGACATATAACAAAATTTTCAAATCCCCTTTCCACATGACACAATTAGCCGTGCATTCCATGGATTCCATAGTAGGATTAGATAGCTAGAAAACTTCTACCTACTAAATAATATGAGAAAATAATGCATATCATCATTATATATCCAACATATTCCTACCTTAAATTACTTTGCTCCATTATTACTGTCATCATTATCCAACGCTTTTTTTAAAAAAAAAAATATTTATTGGGATCGATAATGCTTGAGATGAAGATGATTAAAAAAATAAAATTTAAAAGGGGTTAATATTGGTATATTATATGTTTCCACTACATATTTTTTTCTTTGAGAATAAATTAGCAAATGTCGTCAACTTTGAAGCTCAACCGTGCTTGTAATTATACTTGCAAACACTCTACCATTTTGCAATTTTCTTTATTTTTATGTCTTTTCACATGAATCCTGATTCAATCGATCGGACCCATGCACGATTCAGAGATGAGTCCCAACACCGATGCACTAGTACTGTGGTATTTCCTTGGAGTCCATCTCCATCAAGAGAGTCATGATTTTCATGTTTTAACTGTGGTTTGGATGCAGTAATAACTAATGACTCTACATATATTCAAGAACCAGAAAATATATATAAAACCTAAAAATTCTGTTCTACCTATCCAGTTTTTTCTATGTAAGGTGGTTCAAAATACTAGCTTAGAACACAAAGCCAGAGAGAGAAAGAGGGCTAGCTCTTATTTGCTTTAGTTTATATTAATGGTTCCATTCTCAATGGCTATCTTCCAACGGTTCTTTTATCTTCCACTATAAATATGTATTTTGGTTTAAAATAAAAAAATAAATGATTAACTTTTATGGACTTGGCCGGCAAATAAGTAACAACAACAAGTGGTAGTTGTAACCAAATTGGTTACAAACAGATTTGCCCACAAATAATACTAGAAAATTACTCTTATAACAAAGGGATGTAAAGTTTATGGGAATCCAAAGAAAAATCAGACCCAATCATTTTTAAAACTCTTTTAATCTAAACTATCTGCTTATGAGAGAATACAGAGTAATGTTTAGAGTATTAATATACATGCGTAGTACTACAGGAGATGTTTAATTGAATTAAATTTTGAAATAAATATTTTTTTAAAAATGAAACCAATTACAAGTTCCTCGTATTTTAATCTAAACGGAGTTAGTGAATGAAAAAATAAAACCGCTAAAAATCTAACACTACCATGAGGTTGCATGTGTTAATACTTGGACTATAGAGAGGATGCTTACTTACCAATACATGTAGAAGAGTTCGTAATTGCATTTAAGTCTAAAATATAAGAAATAACAAATTCATACCATTCCCTAATAGATATATTTGAAACTGTCAATTCACTTTTCCTCATGACAAAATTAGGTATGCGTCCATTGATTCTCTTGTACTTGAGTACTTAATTAGTAAATAATGTGAGAAAATAATGCATATCATCATTATTATATCCAACATATCACATGAATACGGTTTCTATCGGACCCACGATTCAGAGATGAGTCCCGCACCCATGTACGGAGTGGGGTATTCTCTTGGAGTCCATCTCCATCTAGAGACAATCATGACTTTCATGTTTTAACCGTGTTTTGGGTGCAGTAATGACTAATGATTCGTACATACTTAAAGAACCAGAAAATTTATATAAAACCTAAAAATTCTGTTCTTCCTATCCAGTTTTTCTATATAAGGTGGTTCAAAATACAAGCTTAGAGCACAAAACCAGAGAGAAAGAGGCAGGGCTAGCTCTTAGATCTTCAGCCATTTCTTTCTTTCTTTTTCTCTTTCTGAATTTCAAGTTTGACAACCACAATCGGTATGTCGAACCTTCAAGTATCACAACATTCTGAATCTGAGGAACTGCTTTCTCAGGTCGCCGGGACTGTTACGGAGAAGTCATTGACGGTGAAAGCAGTAGTATCAGTGCAAGTAACAGGCGGCATCTTCTCTAACCTTGGGTTAAGCAGCGGCCTCGATGCAATTGGTGACTTGCTTGGTAAATCTTTGCTATTGGAACTCGTTAGCTCAGAGCTTGATTCCAGTAAGTTTATGTCCTAATACATATTTTAACTATGACTGCATACTGAATGAAAAGGATGAAACCCATTTGATGTTTTAATGGATTTTATAATTTTAAACTGGTGCAGGTACTGGATTGGAGAAGAAGACAATCAAGGGGTATGCTCATAGGACTGGTAGAGAGAAAAACGAGGTGAAGTACGAGAGTAAGTTGGTGGTTCCGGAGGATTTTGGGGAAGTAGGTGCAGTTCTGGTGGAGAATGAGCATCTCAAGGAGATGTTCATTAAGCACATGGTCCTTGAAGGCTTCATGAATGGCCCTATTAATATTGTCTGCAATTCATTTGCTCACAGCAAGTACGATAACAAAGAAAAGAGGATCTTCTTCAGTACTAAGGTCATTTACTTTTTAATGTCTTAAGGTTTCATGTTCATTTTTTCATAGGATTTTTATGTCTTCTGACTCTTATGTCATACACAAATTCATGTGGAGAATGGGAAACTTAAGAATGAAAAAGCGAACAAAACCTTCCAAGCAATTATAAATTATTGGACGGCGATTGTTCATTGAAAGCAAATGTGGGCCCACTAAGAAAACTTTTTGATGGGTTTGTCTGTTTGTGGTGCAGTCGTATTTGCCATGGGAGACACCAAATGGATTGAAGAGGTTGAGGGAGAAGGAGCTAGATACTTTGCGTGGGACCGGAGTGGGAGAACGACAGACATACGACAGGATATATGACTACGATACGTACAATGATTTGGGAAACCCCGACGAGAGCGCTGACTTGGCTCGTCCAGTTCTTGGTGGTACACAGCACCCTTATCCCAGACGTTGTAGAACCGGACGCCCTCGTTCTGATAAAGGTAATATTGCCACATTAATATTCTCAATTTATCCTGGTTTTTTTTTCATCCGCTTTCTGTCTAAATGATTGATTTCGTTCAACAAGATATTTTTTTGGTTACTAAAAATCAAAACCCATCTCTCTTTTTTTTGTTTCTATAAATGAAAATTGAAGGTGAAACCTTAAAAATACAACCTTTTCCACTATTTTCCCTGGAAAAGTTCCAGGATAGATTAATTATGACTGCCAAACGTAGCCTTAACATCATATTTGGATTCTAATGGTGCAATCTACAGATCCATTGTCGGAGAAAAGGAGCTCATCAAGCATATATGTGCCCCGGGATGAGGCATTTTCAGACCTGAAGGAGGAGAATTTCGTAGGCAAGACAATAAAGTCAGTGGTTCATGCTCTGATTCCCTCACTTGAGACGGCACTCATCGATTCAGAACTGGGATTCCCATACTTCACTGCCATTGATTCACTATTTAATGAAGGGATCTCCATGCCTAAGCTTAAAGATCAAGGGTGGTCCCTCACCTCCCTTTTGCCAAGGTTTCTTAAGACCCTCACTGAAAAACAAGATGACCTCTTGCTCTTTGAGATCCCTGAAATTATAAACAGTTAGTCTCTCTCTCTCTCTCTCTCTCTCTCTCTATTTTAATTATATACTTATCTTCATATGCTAATATATGATTTCTACTGCAGGAGACAAGTTCTCTTGGTTCAGAGATGAGGAATTCTCGCGCCAGACGCTTGCTGGTCTCAACCCCTTCAGCATTCAGTTGGTCACGGTATGCACTAATTATACAAAATTGTTTGGTTTTTGGGATCTTATGCAGACTCAGATCCCTATCCTATCCAAGGAAGCCCAAGTCATATTTGGGAGTTAGGAGTCTTAGGAGACCTGTAATCAGGTCCTGAATGAGCCTTAAACTGGTTGGCCCAGCTGAGCCAAACCGTAAATCCTGAAACCAAACCATAGCAACTCCTTATTGGTTTAGTTTCAGGCTGAAGCAAGAGAAAGATATCGGCCTTGCTTCAATTAAGGCTAGCCCTGTAGTAGCCTGACCATCCCATTAATCCAAACTCATTTAAAACCAAAGTATTGAAACCCCAATTTCTTTTTATCTTTTACACTCTCGTCTCTCGATAGTTTGCCTCAACAGGCTCCAATATAAACTGAGAAAAACAGAGTACAAGAATACAAGTTAATGGGTTTTGGCCCAATTAATTTATATAACTTAACCCTTGGCTTAGATATGCTAATAAGGCCATAACAGTTATCGGGCTGCATTCTTACACCCTATGGAATGGTTTTTAGGTCTTTATGGTAAGCATGGATTTTGCTGCTGATGCTATAATTAACTAAATAATTGAGGGTATAAAATATTGCAGGAGTGGCCACTGAAGAGCAAACTCGACCCAAAAATCTATGGCCCAGCTGAGTCTGCAATTACTAAAGAATTTGTTGAGAGAGAGATCAAAGGCGTTATGACTCTGGATGAGGTACCACAAGAGCCAAAAATTATTTGATCATTTATCATCCCTGACATGAAATGAATTCTGAAATTTGTGGGTTATTGCCTTGCAGGCCATAGAGCGAAAGAAACTGTTCATCTTAGATTATCATGATCTCTTGTTACCTTACGTACACAAAGTGAGAGAGCTCAAAGGGACGACGTTGTACGGTTCACGGACGTTATTCATGCTCACCCATGATGAGACATTGAGACCTCTTGCGATTGAGCTCACCCGACCACCCAAAGACGAAAAGCCTATGTGGAGGCAGGTATTCGCCCCAGCTTGGGATTCCACAAGCTGTTGGCTCTGGAGACTTGCTAAAGCTCATGTCTGTGCCCATGATGCTGGCATTCACCAGCTTGTCGTCCACTGGTAAGAACGCCCTTATAGAAAGCGGAGACCGACTTTGTGCCTGAATCTAGCTATTTTTGTGATTGTTATGGGTCTCATAACTCTATTGTTGCTATGAATTTTGCAGGCTAAGAACACACTGTTGTACTGAACCTTACATAATTGCTGCAAATCGGCAGCTAAGTTCGATGCACCCGATTTACCGGCTATTGTTGCCACATTTTCGGTACACCATGGAGATCAATGCTCTAGCTCGAGGGCTGCTTATTAATGGAGGTGGGATCATTGAGACAACCTTCTCCCCAGGGAAGTACTCAATGGAGCTTAGCTCTGCGTACTACGACCAGTACTGGAGGTTCGATATGGAGGCTTTGCCCGCAGACTTGATTAGAAGGTAAGACTCATTCACCGTAGCCATGGTGTGGATTTTGATTATTATAATTTTTAAGAAGATCTATAAGGGCATATTCGAATCTTATAAATTAGCAGAAAAAAAAAATTGAAGAAATAGAGACCGAAGTACATACCAATATCTTCCATCGTTTTGATTCAAATTTTTGGGAGTAGATAGTCGGTACTGCTGCCCTGCGGCTGTGCTGATCCTAATCGTTGGGAGTGGTCTGATCAATCTGTTAGATTAGGCCTCAATTTCGGCCCTCCTACCCCATAAAGCATCATGAATAAGTTCTTCACTATTGATAGCCGGATTGAGCCAAACCGAACCAGACTAATTTGGTTCCTGTAACATGGTCAGAATTTAAGACTTAGGTTAAAATTATCCATATTAAACACTTGGTTTTGATCTGATCAATGATTGGTTTTCACTGATGACCAGAGGAATTGTTAGGATCGGGAGACGCAAACAGAAAGAAAAAATACGAAGATTAACGTGGTTCAACACCCCATTGTGGGATGCCTACGTCCACGGAGAAAAAGAGAATTCTTTATTGCCAAGAAACCTCTACAACTCTCCACCTCCTTGAAGAAGAACCCGTTGATGTTGAGTCTGTAAACTCGTCTCTGTCAAACCGCTACACCCAAACGGAAATAGCCTACACCCAGTTCGGGTGTCCTTCTTTATTGCCAAGAAACCTCTACACTCTCCACCCGACGTGTGTTCTCCTCTCCTCGACCTCACCGCCGTCACCCAGCCTTTTTTTTTTCTAGGGTTTTCCCACGGAGACAACATATATAGGAAACCTAGAAATCCTAATCCCACTACAATTATAAGTTTATCCTATACATGTAATAGACCAAATTCTAATACAAGTACAACTCTATTAATTGTGTGGACTCCACAGAATACAAGACACAACCCAACAGGAATGGCGGTTGAGGATCCAACAGCTAAGCATGGTCTAAAGTTGACAATTGAGGATTACCCATTTGCTAATGATGGTCTTATCCTTTGGGATGCCCTTAAGCAATGGGTGACTGACTATGTCAATCACTTCTATCCATCAAAAGGCAGCCCTGTTGAATCTGATGAAGAACTCCAAGCATGGTGGTATGAGGTAAGAACCATGGGCCACGGAGACAAGAAGGATGAACCATGGTGGCCGATCCTGAAAACCAAAGATGATCTAATCCAGGTGGTGACAACCATTATCTGGGTCACCTCCGGCCACCATGCCGCCGTCAACTTTGGCCAATACCATTACGGTGGCTACTTCCCAAACCGACCAACAATCGCCAGGACGAACATTCCAACAGAGGAACCATCGGAGGAAGAGCTGAAGTTTTTCATAGCTAAACCAGAGGTTGCACTATTGAAGTGTTTTCCTTCACAAATACAGGCTACTAAGGTGATGGCCATATTGGATGTGTTGTCTAACCACTCAGTGGATGAGGAGTACCTTGGAGTTGTGAGTGAGACAGCTTGGTCTGATAATCCTGTCATAAATGCTGCATTTGAGAGGTTTAATGGGAGATTGAAGAAGCTTGAAGGGATAATTGATGGAAGAAACACAGATTTGAATTTGAAGAACAGAAGTGGTGCAGGGGTGGTACCTTATGAGCTCTTGAAGCCATTCTCCGAAGCTGGAGTCACAGGAAAGGGAGTTCCTTACAGCATCTCCATTTAAAAGTTGGATTTGTAGTTTATTAATAAAGAAATTAATTTTTACTTGTAGCGTCTCCATTCAAAGTAATGCGTGTGTTTTTAACAAGAAGGTGAATAAATGAGCAGAAACTACTGTCACTCATTCTAATTTCATATGGATTGATTAACATCTTTTATTTTTATTTGGCTGACAATTCAATTTTAGCAATTCTGGGCCAACTTCAGTTTAATTAAGCTCTCCTAGTCCTACGTTCTGATCTTCTGTTAAACACTTTCTTCATATCTACAAGGAGAAATTTGGTCATAGTTAAGTGGTCCACTTCAGAGAGAATCCTCATATATACCTGCAATTCTTACAAACTCACTAGAATACAGAGAGATGGATAAAATAACCTTATTAATACAAGTTGTAACAAGGTTTGTTATAACTGGATTCATATCGTCTCCTCCCAGTGGTTCTGGGAGGACGCAGCAACCTATCTCGGATGGCTGCCACGTGGCTCTTTGGTGAATCCGAGACCCACGTCTGAGCCGACACCCCTGTCGGCTAGGCTTGTTGGCTGGATGTCGACACGGACGTGGGTCTCAGATTCACGAGAACCACGTGGCGACCATCCGAAATAAGTTACCGTGTCCTCCCAGAACCACTGGGAGGAGAGGATGCGGATCCGTTATAACTAGAGAAAACCTTAAGTATTTCTCTATTATTAATAAAGGTATTCTATTGTCAAAGTATGAGTTAGTAACTTACTTCTAACACTGGGCCCGCTGGGCTCGGCCTGGCATACTTAAAAGCCCAACCCATTATACCGACCTGTTATGTACAACTAGGCTAACGTGCGCCTATGAGCATAGCATGAGAACAGCAGCAATCCTACCGTGGAGAGTGATATGATCTTAACCCTCGTTCTGGAATTTATAGTTGTATTACAGTTCTTACGCTGCGATCGAGGCTGCTTGTATGACCTTTCCAGCAATCGAAAAGACCAAAAGTGAAAAGCCAAGTACCAGTAGGGTCGAAATGAAGCTGCCCCCATTAACGACCAAGTTCAGAAAAACTTTCCGATGTCTAACCTTTGCAATCTCCCTTCTTAAACAAGGATTAAGCTAATCTCGACTCCTGCAACAAAGCCGCAATCTCTTCTGGATCCCCCTCTTTGGTCTTTCCTTCTTTGCATTGGTAATAGGTATGGGCTCGATTCTCCCTTTCATTTCTCTTCGTAATTTCTGGGTTTTAGATTTCTGATATGGCTCTCGTCAATCGTCTTCCATCTCACTCTGCTTCTCAGTTTCATTCTCATTCTTCATTAATCCTGTCTAGAAAACCCAACGCCATTTATCTTTACAAGCCCTCTTGCTCTTTGCCCAACAAACCTCCCTCCTCGTCTTCCCTTTCTCCCTTCACAGAAAAACACGCCCTCGAGAGATACCAACGAGACAGCTGGTTATACAAAGACCCATCTCACAATGCCTCTTGTTCTCTCCCAACAGATTCCAATTCCATCAGAGATAATGATATAGCCCTGCAACTGCCGGAGCTGAAAAAGCTACTTCAGGTTTTGAGGGAGAAAAGACAGACGGAAGGGTCGAATGGGGGGAATAGAAGGCCTGGAAATGTATTCTTGGTCGGAACTGGGCCTGGTGATCCGGAGCTCTTAACGTTGAAGGCACTGAGAGTGATTGAAAGTGCTGATCTTTTGTTGTACGATCGGTTAGTGTCCAATGATGTTTTGAACATGGTCGGACCAGAAGCCAGACTGCTTTATGTTGGCAAGACTGCTGGTTACCATAGCCGAACTCAGGTCCTTTTATCTTGCTCAACTTCCACATTTAATTTGGATTATGTGTTGTTTCTTGATTTCCTTGCTGAGCACAAAATTAAGTCTTCTTCTTTTCTTTTTTCTTCTTTTTTTTGGGGGGGGGGGGGGGGGGGGGGGGGGGTTTGAAGTGAATTATGAAGATGCATGGGGGTAAGTGAATTATGATTCAAATTGCGGGTTTTTACTGATTTTAAATTCTTCCAGCAATTTTTTTGACCTTGCAATTGGGTTTCAGGAATCCTTTTCTTCTGAAAAGATATATTGATTTGCAGGAAGAGATTCATGAATTACTTCTGAGTTTTGCAGAAGCTGGTGCTACTGTTGTTAGGCTAAAAGGAGGGGATCCATTGGTAAGTTTCTACTATGGCATACTTCATGGAAATTGTAATTGAAGAAGTTCAATGGATTAACTAGAGGTTGTCATTGATTTGCGCAAATGGGTTCTGTTTGAAATCGTTGCTTGGGTTCCTAGGTGTTTGGGAGGGGTGGAGAGGAGATGGATTTCTTGCAACAACAAGGTATTCGAGTTAAGGTTATTCCAGGTAAAACAGAGTAGAATTGCTTCCTATGATTTCATTGTAATTGTAGCAGAAGCCACTTAAGTTGAACACAAGTTTTAATCACTGAAATTATTCTCGTGCAGGCATTACAGCTGCTTCAGGAATAGCAGCCGAACTGGGAATCCCATTAACACACAGGGGCATTGCAACTAGTGTTAGATTTCTCACAGGGCACTCAAGGAAAGGAGGTACTGATCCTCTATATGTGGCAGAGCATGCAGCAGATCCTGATTCAACCTTGGTTATCTACATGGGCTTGTCCACCCTCCCATCTCTTGCTCTGAAGTTGATGCATCATGGTCTACCATCGGATACACCTGCTGCTGCAATAGAACGAGGGACTACCCCTCAACAACGGGTGGTGAGTGTGAAAGGTTGATAGTTTTCCTTTGTTTCAACTGTGTTTCGTGAACACTGGGTTTTCTCTGAGGATTATTTTATCCACCCATTAGTGACTAGGTAGTTGTCAGCTATCCTTTTACTATGAACTATTCACTGAGACCTGGATAATTATTAATCCCTCATCTATTTGAACCTTGATTAGGTATTTGCAGAACTTAAGAATCTCATTGATGAGGTTACGTCAGAAAACTTGGTTTCACCAACCCTAATTATCATTGGGAAGGTTGTGGCACTCTCACCATTCTGGCCTCATTATTCTAAAGAAGCAGCTATTTTGGTAGAGACTTAGTGGCCAAGTTCAAGGACAAGGAACAAAAGCATTTATGTTTGAAACAAGGATTTAACTGAGAACTACCAACCGTGGTACAGTATTTCTCTTAATCATCTGTGTGGTTACCAGCACTTTATGGAGGCACATTTCTCTGGGTTTGCAGGGGAGATGAGTGGAGGTGCTAGTACAGCAGAATGGGGCATGGTCTGAGATTTTTGTTATTGTGCCATTGAGTGGGCTGTTGTCCACATTGCATCTGAAAATGAAAGGAAGAATCTCCTCAACTCTATTGGTATGTGGAAATTCCCTCAACTGGTAGGTCTACATGTAGCACTCTGGTATGGCAGTGAGTGCTATAGCAGTGCTAATCCTGACCATTGAAAGTGATGCCAGAGTGCTAGAGAAGATCATGGCCCCTGCAACCGTGGGGTTGTTGAGAAAGGATGGAAAAGATTTATTATGCTGTACTTGTTCGCAAGTATCTCTATTATATGTTTTTCGCATATCTAACATTTTTGTTGTTATTTTGTTTACTGGTTAGACCTGTTAGAGGGCTTCACATTTTGAAACTTGGGTAAGCTTAGAGTTCTATCTTGTAAATGAACCTGTATCGATCCATTTCTGCTTGCAATATGATTTATCATTTGAGAAGTACCAAGTTGAATTGGTTTCTACTTCAGATTCATCTCTGTATCATTGAACATCCAAAACAGAAGATGCCATAGATATGGAGTTCTTCTGTACATTGTGCTTTGAGGATTAATTATAGTAAATACAGAAAAATGGTCTAACATTTTGGAAAAAAAGTGACACAATAAAATGTTAATTATTAGTTTACATACAAATATACAATAATCACACCAGTTTGAGTCTTCCGAAGTTAGAGAATTCTGTAGGCATCTTCAACTTTATAGTCATCTCATCCAAGAAATAATAGACCAGCTTTGTTTGTGGGTGAGGCCTATCCCACAAGGAACTGATTGAATAATTCATTCCATTTTAATTTTTTTCCTCACAAGCTTTTCTTCATTCAATCTCCCAGATGTAGAATACATGTTAACAAAAACATGAAAACCCATGTGGTTAGGATCTAGTTCTCTAATGATCTTCCCAATCCTATCTCCCATTTTTGTATTGTAAATTATAAGAGAAGAAAAGTGCAAGAGAAAAAGAACAGAGAAAGAAAGAGGAAAGATCAACTGTTTTCTGTTTCCCCCCCTTCTCATGAAATTGCTTTATATTAATCAATAAGAATGTAAATTATATATACATCTGCCACTTGACTTACCAAATAAAGGAGAGCTAGTCGGTGATCTTAAATGTAAAAGAAGCTAAATCAAATAAATCATCTATCTATTAAACATCACCATACCATACTACATGACATTAACCCATAAGACTATGTATCCCCATGGTATATCCCCATGGTACAAAGGTTTAATCTTCAACTCTTCCTCTCAAATTGGAACACGTTTCAACCTACAACTTACAAAAATAGATATATAAATCGCAACTACGGTCTTCAATATATGGCTGTTGGAGATGCCATGGAACCCATAGAGAATATTTTTGGTAAAAATATCAAATCATGAACTAGAACCACCAAGGAATAGACTTAAGAACCAACTAATAAGAATGTCTCCCACAAGCAGACACAAACACGAGGCTCTAACACTCATGCAGAGCTAAAGGGTAATAGGCTCCAACAAGATTAAACACAAACATGAGCAAATATGCTCCTTATAGACTCCAACACGAGCAAACCTGCTCCTTAAAAGATTGCACCACGTGCAATAGGTAGGCTCCAAACACGAACCAGAAAACCAGAAAGTCTCCTCAAAAAATTCAAACCAAAAAATTCTCCTTTAACATGAACAGAAGATCAATCGCAACTATGGATTAAAAACTCTCCAAAATATCAAAGCTGGAAGCAATTCTTAAGCCAAAGGGTATATCTGGAAGAGAAACTATGAAGGATGACTAATTTTAAAAGGAATATTAGATACTATGAGACTTTTTTTTGTAATTTAGGGAATCTCAAATAGAAGGTAGACCAGCAAGGTTTGCTCTAGGTCAAATATCTCTCGGTGAAGGTTACTGTAGCAGTGTAGCATCCAAGATGCAAATTTTTTCTCTCCGTAGGACAGTTTTCCGTTCCAAGTTTCAGACTGAATGGAGAAAAAAACAGAGAGATCAAAGGAATTTAATTTCTCTAACTCCAATGGTCTCAAGTCTCGACCCACAAAGAAGATTAACAGTAACGAAAAATAGAAAGGAGAACCACAAACGAGAAACTGTCCGCCAGATTCAGAACATGAAGTAATACATCAATCGAAACTGAGATTCTGAAACAAAAAATGAGAACTTCTTCAGATGCAACAGTAGCAGGAACTTATTATAACAAATAAATTCAAAAAAATACAGTAAAAATCTAGAAATTTTCAAACAATTTAGGGGGAGGGAATCACCCGAACACGTTATCTTACAGTTGGAGGACCTTCAAATCTTCATCGAAGAGGATGACTAAAAACTTAGAAGATGAAAACTTGAAAGCGTAAGAGTTTTTAGATTTCCATTGGGTTTTTCCCTTCCCATGAATCTTAACAAATACACCACACAGATTACTAAAATATAATGGGTATTGAAAAGAGATGATAAGACACATACCTTTTGCTGTAGATTGATTTTTGACCGTTTTCTTTGATTTGAAAGCTTGGAATGCTTGGATCAGAGTCTTCCACAACCTGTCGGGATTTCTTGACCTTCTCTCTGCGTATAAGAACATGAGTAGAAAATAACACCATGACTGTGAGAACCATAACCATTAGTATTTATAATACCACCACCAACCTTGGACCAGTCCCACAGTAGACAAGGTTATCTCTAATCATACTTAAACCGGTCTACATGTAACTAGACTCCTACTGAACTAACTAACCTTATAATTAATTTAGCCTATAAAATATCTTACAATCTCCCACTTGAGCTATATTAATTATAAATTCATCATTGATCCAATGTGGCCATAGAATCTAATTACACCAAAACCATCATTTATTTTGATCCAGTCATCAAGCCTACCAATGTCGAACAACAGCGAAAAGTACTCCTACACATCCGATGTACCCCCTTATGTCAGTCACATACAGAGGTCTACTTAATGACATAAATCACTTTGAGATGAATACTTGAGTCCAATGTTCGAATTATCACGATCCCGTTCCTTTAAAATCTTTATAGGTCAACGCACTTTAATATTATCCAACTTATATAGGAAAATCGCCTCCAATTTAGACTAATATCATATTTTGGCTTACCATTTTCTTTGGCTAAATATCTCCTTGCAACTTGACATTTCTTAAATAATCAGGAATACATACCAGCAATGAAATGAATGCTCACTAATAATCCTGCCCATTAAACCATAGGCAGAACAAACAATCATAGATAAACCATCATTTACCAGATCTCCCACTAACCAAGCACATCTGAATACTATCACTGACTAACAGAATCTAAAGACTCTCATTGACAAAACATTTTCAATCATTCCAAGAAAAAACTTCCTTAATTTGTCTCTACATTGCCCTAGAGATCAACTATGACTGGTACAACTAATCGAACCTATGATTGCACAGTCAAACATGAAAAACTATTCACCACATCACAGAACAAATACGATCAACATTACATACAGTCATTTACTTTACAACATCATAAGCATCATAAGCATAATTTCATTACATTTAGTTGAAAAGAAAAACTTTATATTCCGATATTTCAAGTAACATCAATCACATTTTTTTTAATATGGGAAACAATATGTTAAGTCAAACAATAAACATAAAACAAAGTAAAACCAAGAGCAAAAAAAATATTTGAATGTAAAAGAAACTTTACAATATTCAAGCCAATAGTCTTCAAGACCCTCCTATCCCAAATACCTAGGGAGTCCTAGAATCGTTATCCTTTTCTAGATATGCTTATCTGGCTTAACAGTATTTAGTCAAACCACCTATATTTGGTCAATCTACTCATCTTTGAGCAATCCATCTTAGAGTTACCCAACAACAATTTTATCATTAGCTATTTCTCTCTCTTTGGTAATGTAAACCACCTAGATTTAAATATATTTTCTAGCAATGAATGGAATATCTAATATATCAATTACATTGGTCTCATTGTCCTTGAGTTTTTCAGTGATAGTTGATAGCTCCCAAAAATACTTCCTCACATTACCATTTCCAACATAACTGGTACTAGAGAGCTAGGTTAATAAACTATCTTCTGACCCCCTCTGAAATATTATTCTTATCCTTTGAATTTTTCTTAGATAATCCTTTCGTAATATTTCTCATCTTAATACTGTTCTACATAACCTCAATAGTAGAATACCTCACAACTTATGTAAACTACTATGAAAGATAAATCTAGGTCAACTGATCCTAGACTAGTCTCCAATATTTTCATAATAAATTTTATTCTTTGTCCCAAGAAGTGTGGGAAAGAAACTACAAACCATATGGTACATTCACTGAGACAAACATCTTAGGAGATATAAACTATCATCATTATATGAGTTCAAACACAAATGTTCTGCAATAGATAAATTACACAAGACTCATATAAACACATGCAATTTATATTTATTTATATTTTGTCCCGAATAGAAAAAGATAGATATCAAAATATTCTTTGGGACAGTCATACTTAGATGAACACATCAGTGTATGAGTTTAAATACAGTATCAAACAACTGAAGACTCATACACATACCCTTTACTTGCATTAACCTACAAATCGTTCATACAAATAAATATCATTTTTCAAAAGTTAATCAACTACACATTCTCCTTTGGGATAAACATGCAGTGATCTTCTCAGTTTCTGTGCAGTGACTGTGAATGAATAATGATTCTAGAAAATCTCACCACCTTTGGGTTAATGAGAACTCCCTAAAGTCAAAACTCTTTCAACTTATGTGCATGAACATACCTTTAACTTTGACAATACCATCTTTGGATTAACACTGTCTTTCTTAGCTGATTTTCACACCATGGAGAACAATATTAAAATTATATCATTTATTGTATATATAAATGCATAAATTTAGGATTTAAAGACCACCATGTTGGAATTGAGTGTACCACTTTGATGGATTCCATCCAATCTTCACATAATACCCACAAATCTTAATTTGATCAAAACTTGACAATGCCACCTATGGGTGTACATCGTCCTTACACAAGCATTTACAAGTATAAAAACTTTGAATTTGAAGACATCATGATGAAACTAGGTGTACCAATTTGATGGGTTCCACCTAATTCCACAATGATATCTTCAAATCCTACTTTGCAGCACATTGTGGGTTAATAAATAAAATCTCATGCACACATAACCTTCTACATGCATTTGGTACAAAAATAACTGATAAACAAACAGAAAATTATAAATCAAACTAATTTGGGAATAATTTTAGTCAAAAATAAATTTCTCAAATCACCAAACTATGTCAAACTATGTACCAAATTGTAGAGCACGAAAATATGAACACAACGTAAAAAATCGTGTCAAAATTCGACACTCCTAGCGCCCACAATTGTCGATCAAAGTCAGCTTACCTTTTATATAATCTGAACCGGTTTTAGACAGTTCATCTTGGCTCATTCGGTCTGGCCGAGTTTGGTTATGGGCGGATCGAACCCACTATTTAAACTTTTTTTAAATGCTTTGGTCTAGACATAACCAAACAGTCTGGTCTTAAACCGAACCACAGACCAGCGGTTCAACCACTGTCCCAACGAATACACCACATCCGGGTTTCTGGTTCAAGTTCTCGGGTCGTTGGGTCGGGTTCTCTGGTCACAAATTCGGGTTCATGGTTCGGGTTCTCGGGTCAACATTCGGGCTAAATGGGTCAGGTCTCGGGTCAAACATGCAAACCGCATGTGCACCTAAGTCGGGTTCATGGGTCCCCTTGGGCTTGGCAGGGCTGGTCTGGGCCTGGGTTCGGTCCAAAACTAGCCCAGATAGGCTCCATTCAGTACGGAGCTGACCAGGTGATGTCAGCCCTACTCTTTTTTTTTTTTTTTTTAAATAGCCACAGGCACGTAGATCTCACGTGCTTTTTCAGGCGGCACATGAGGGCGCGTCAAGTTACATCCGGCGACCCACCTTATGTCGCCGGCTCCATTTCTCCGAGATCTACAATCCTATATGATTTATTTTATTTTTTAATGGTCCAAAAAATTTTCAAGGGTCCAAGCCCTAGACAGGTTCATACGAAAAATTTGAGAGAAAAATCTCTCTCTTTTCCAATCCAATCAAACATAAAGTTTTAACAACACTTTCCCATCGATTCTAGGGCTGTGTAGATGGCTCTGATACCACTGTAAAATTTTTTAGATACCCTTTGGATTTTCCCATAGGATTTCCCATGAACCCTAGCGAACATACCACATAGATTACTAGAATACAATGGGTATTGAAAAGAGATGATAAGACACATACCTCTTGATGTAGATTGATTTTTGACCATTTTCTTTGCTTTGAATGCTTGGAATGCTTGGATCAAAGTCTTCCACAGTCTGTCGGGATCCCTTGACCTTCTCTCTATGTATAGGAACAAGAGAAAAAAATAACACCGTGACTGTGGGGACCCTAACCATTGGTATTTATAATACCACCCTCAACCCTAGATCAATCCAACAGTGAATCAGGTTGGTCCATCTCTAATCATACTTAAACAGGTCTACCTGTAACTAGACTCTCACTGAATCAATTAATCTTATAATTAATTTAACCCATAAAATATCTTACAGGAAGAGGGAATGGGATTAAGATTTTGAAGGCACAACTCAATTATAAATTAGTGGTTTTCCTCATTCTTTTGGTGGGAATTGTCTGGCATTGCTTAGGGATTAGAACATTGGGTGCCTTCATATGTGAGAGTCCCTCTATTTACAAGTTTGAAGTTTTGAGTTGAAAACTTAACATGGTATCAGAGTTCTAAGTTCAATCCGTATGGTCACCTAAAAGAGTAACCACATGCATGCCACGTGTATTGAAACCCAGAAGAGGACAACACGTGAGGAGGAGTGTTGAGAATAGTCCCACATTTCTTAGAGACTAAAACCTTAGATGCCTCATATATGTGAGAGTCCCTCCACTTACAAGTACAAACTTTTGAATTTGAAACTTAACACTTTTAAGCTATAAACAAACTCAAGATATGGGATGTTGACCATTGCTTAGAAATTCATTATTAGAATAAGAGGTAAATTAATAGGTATATTTTATTAGTTTTCAACGGAGGCTGTTAGATGCTCTTGTATGGAATACTAGATTACAATGGGTATTAAAAGAGATGATAAGACACATACTTCTTGTTGTAGATTAATTTTCGATCAGTTTCTTTGCTTTGAATGCTTGGAATGCTTGGATCAGAATCTTCCACAGTTTATCAGGATCCCTTGACCTTCTCTCTACGTATAAGAACAAGAGAAGAAAATAACACCGTGTCTGTGAGGACCCTAACCATTGGCATTTATAATACCACCCTCAATCCTGGATCAATCCCACAGTAGATCAGGTTGGTCCATCTCTAATCATACGTAAACAGGTCTACCTGTAACTAGACTCTCACTGAATCAATTAATCTTATAATTAATTTAACCCATAAAATAACTTACGGGAAGAGGGAATGGGATTAAGATTTTGAAGGCACAACTCAATTATAAATTAGTGATTTTCCTCATTCTTTTTGTTGGGAATTGTCCGGCATTGCTTAGGGATTAGAACCTTGGGTGCCTTCATATGTGAGAGTCCCTCTATTTACAAGTTTGAAGTTTTGAATTGAAAACTTAACATGGTATCAGAGTTCTAAGTTCAATCCGTACGGTCACCTAAAAGAATAACCACATGCATGCCACGTGTATTGAAACTCAGAAGAAGACAACACGTGAGGAGGAGTGTTGAGAATAGTCCCACATTGCTTAGAGACTAAAATCTTGGGTGCCTTATATATGTGAGAGTCTCTCCACTTACAAGTACAAACTTTTGAATTTGAAACTTAACACTTTTAAGCTATAAACACAATCAAGATATGGGATGTTGACCATTGCTTAGAAATTCATTATTGGAATAAGAGGTAAATTAATAGGTATATTTTATTAGTTTTCAACGGAGGCTATTAGATGCTCCTGTATGGAGGAGTGATTTGATTCAAATTGAAAGATTTAAAAGAGTTAGGGACAGACATAAAATGACTCTAGGGGAGGTGGTAAAGAAAGACATGTATAATTTAGGTCTTGCTTCAAGTATGACATCGAACAAAGTTGATTGACGGATAAGAATCCATGTAGCCGACCCCATTTAGTTGGTATAAACTTTATTGTTGTTGTTGCTGGATTTTATTAGTATTTGAGTCTTAGTAGTGTGGGATTCAAATCTTATCCTCCAAGAAAATCTGGAGGACAGGTGGCACCCCCATTGGATGGACAACACGTGGGGCCAGCCCTTCATCTGAGCCGACACCTCCTGTTGGCTCAGCTTATCGAATCAGTGTCAGAGTGGATGGATGGCTCGGAAGAGCTCCAAATGTTGTCTATCCAATTGGGGTGCCAACTCTCCTCGAGATTCTCTTGGAGGAGAGGATGTGGATCCGTAGATTTGGGCCAAGGGCCACATGAGTCTGGATTCTCTTCCCCTATGGTGATACTTCAAGTGCTGCATCATCATACAATTGAACATTTCACCCCCAAACATTCAGGCCCTAAGCCTATAACAGAAGCACAAGTCTGGTCCTAAGAGCCCTAGCTTGTAATCCTGTCAGTCTTGGTCCATTATCATTGTCTGCCTTACTTAAGATTACCTTGGGATTCCTTATAAGCAGGACATTCACCGTCGTTGCTCCCTAGTCTGCAAGGTTTTCCCATGCGGCACAACGGCTTAGGATCATCTCTAGTGGCAGCAGGATAGGACTGGTGAGAAAAAGTAGAAATGTGGCGCCCCACTAGAGAAGTGTGGGCCCTTCTCTGTTTTGTCTCACCAGTTCTCTATTATGTGATTGACAAGGAGATGCTTTCCCTTTCTCAATCACGTTTCGATTACGTTCTTAACTAGTATTTTTATCAACATAAGCTTTTCCCATATTTGTTTCTTTCCTTCGGTTATCTACATTAGATTCAATTTACTATTAATGACAGTTTGATTCAAATCCATTTTAAAGTGCATTAGATTCAATTTACTGTATCATATAGCCCCAAGTCAAGTGATGTTAAGATTAAGATAACCATTAACAGAGAAAACTTGGAAGTGAAGAAAAGTTATTATGAAAAAAAAGGGAAAAAAAAAAAGAGACAGAATAGAACAAAGGAACTTCTGTACTGCAAAAGCCTTTGACGATGTTCAGTTGGTATTCTGTATGCACAACATAACAAAATGTCACTCTACATAACAAAATAGAAACCTTCAGCAGCCGTTGACAAAAATCGTCGCTGAATGTGACATATTAAGCAGTAAAAAGTAAAGAGTCTCATTTCATTTTGGTAATATCTTACGGCCATAGAATATGTTACAAGGACACATTAATAAAACCACCTTATAGATCGCATCATTGTATTTTTCAGACCATAGCTTTTAGAATATAAAAACAGTAAACTCGGCCCTACCTGTATATATATATATATATATATGCATGACTCCATCATTAGCATACTGAACCAATTATTAATTGTAATTGTGGATGAGTAGGCTACAGTTTTGGAAAGAAACCTATAACATATGCTTATGGTTTAGACTTTCAATGTTATCTTTTTTTCTTTTTTGAGTAAAAGATTTTCAATGTTATCTTTGAGAGCACTTGTGTGGTGCACCTTTAAGAAGTATGCTTTGTTACATGGGCCATAACCTAAATTATTGCACACCTAACTCTCTTTGAGTTCATTAATACTGGATGAAGCAACATACGTTAAACATATTTAAGCATCTATAAAACTCAAATAATTTCACATCATGCACCATAAATCTCATCATACATCTGGTATTTAAAATTGAAACAAATATCGTATAAAAATCGTAAATAATGTTCCAAAAGTTTCCCACATGTACTATTTTAATGAAAAATACACTCTACAGAGATCAGAAATCACCAATATAGCATACCAGAAGAAAGAGAGTGACGAGATGAATCCGGCGAAAGAAACCACAAGTCGATCGGACCTACCATGCGCCGGTTAAATTGGCGCGTAAACCCCACTCTCGAGAATGGTTCAGACCCTGGAAAACCGAGCTAAAATAAATCTAAAACCGAACTAGGTTTGAAGGCTAACCGACTTGATCTAGAATAAACCAAACCAGACCTGGCTGACCACGTACGGGTCACCGGGTCGGCTTCCGGGTCAAATTTTCCGAATCTCCAGGTCGGGTCAATGGGTTAAGGTTTCGGGTCACGGTCAACTATCTGGGTCACACGTGTACCCAATCGACCCCCCCAGTCGACTCGTCGTTCCGACTAGTTAGGGTTTTCAAGTAGCGGTGGCCGACAAACCCTTTTTTTTCTTTCTTTTCCTACAACGAGTGGATCTCACTCGCTTCTATCGGCGGCGCGGTTCTACTCGGAACAACACAGGTCGTGCTATATCATAATTTTTATTGAATTCAATAAAAATTAAAGCACGCTAATTGTCAAAGCCCGTCCGACATCGGACGGCCACGAAATTTATATCGTCGTGACCATCTCGACGATATCTTTAATTTGATATGTTATTCTTGACATTTCACCAGTCGAAAAAAATTTTCTTTTGGTACTAACATGATTTGGCCATATTCCTTAGAATTTATTGAAAATTTTTCAATCCTTACAATTAAAATCATAGGTAGAGATGTATACTATATTCTACCATTGATTCTAGGTCTCAAGTCTAGCTTTGATACCAACTGTTAGATTTAAAAGTCTATATAACTCTGATACCAACTGTTAGATTTAAAAGTCTATAGATCTCATAAAATACAATGGTAGAGGAAAACTAAAATTAATCACATACATGTAACGTAGTTTGATCTTCCTCTAAGTCTTAAAACCTTGATCGTAATCCCTCGACTACGGTCTTCCACAACCTTCAGACCATCCCAGTTCTCTTTGCTAATGGGTGCAGGCTGTGGAGACCCTGATCAGTATTTATAGAAAAATACTGCCATAACCCCTAATTCTTTCCCATAATAAGAATTTGGGTTATCAATCTCAAACCAGTGATAATCAACCAAACTGGTTTATATTGTATTGTCCACTAATCAATTAGTTTAATAATTAATAAAGCCCTTAAATAAAACAAAAGAATCCCATGCGGTGAAGGACTGCGTGGACAACATGGGTGATGATTAACCGAACCCTTCGATACTACCAAAATTAGCCTTCTTCCCAACGCCGTCTCCTGGATCTTCCAATTGATCCCGCCATGGCGTGAGCAAATGGCTTCTCTTGAAACCTTCTAGAAGACATTAAAGATGATATGCTCGGAAATAGTAGTCCAGATTTTCATTTGCTTCTCAACAAAGGTTCTCCATTGGATGTCAAGCAATACTTTACAGATACACCTAATGATTGGGATTTTTGTTTGAACTTTGAGGACAACGTTCTAGTTAGCAGATGACAATGTTATGGAAGAATCTAAAAGGCAATGTAAATAATTGATGTAACAGACACAACCGAATACAATTAGAATATCGTAGCATAAGTAGGAGTCCAAATGTATTGTAATATTCGATCAAGTATGAATTGAGTCTTCTTGTAATCTGGAGGTTTCCCCTTCGAAGTGGATCTTCTATCATTCTCTTCTGCTCTTCTTCTCTTTATTCTGGTTTCTTGGTTCTATTCATAACAAATTCCATACCTATGTAAACCTATTTATGTTTCAGATTACAAACTTTACACTCAGGTTTCAAAAAGAATATAAACACTCAGGCCATTGAGTGATAGCAACAACCTCAGCCGAATACCATGGAGATTTCAGGAACTTCAAATCCAAATCTAGTTGCCAAACAATCTTAAAACAAACTGCTACCAAAATAATAAGAAGTTCAAATTTAAAAGAATCCCACATAAGAGACTAGCTGAGTGTTTTTGTATGAGAGTCAAAAAGCATGACTTAAGGTCAGTATCTTGGCTAAGTATAAAAGAAAAATAAACTTTAATGAAAAAACATTTAAAATAGAAAAAGATGAAAGGATTAAAAATAATTCTGGTCCCCTGGACTTTGATAAGAACTATTGCCTCAGCGTCTAAGTCCCCTAGCTCTTAAGGATTTGGTTGCATCTTTCCATCAGTCTACTTTGTTTATCGAACAATTTATCTAACTTGTTCTTGAGCACTACACTGTTTTTGGTTGTCCTTTCCAACCATTCAAACGTTCTCTCTTCATTTTGCCGCTCCTTGACTTTGACAGCCCAGCTCTGAGAAAGCTTTGATATTGGTCTCAAAACCTCTTCAGCAGCTTTCACATTGTTCTTGCCATCCTTGGCATGCAGTTTTGCGGTTTTTGCCTTGTTCAAGACATTGGTTGCATAATTTTCCAGACTCTTCAGTGTATCCCCATTTTTTTCTGTCTCAGGAAACACCATCATGTCGTCGAGTATCTTCTTCTCCCAACGTTCTATCTTGGCATCGAGATTGAGATCGTCGTAGTCCTCCTCTTCAACTTTGACAAGATTATTTCTCTTCTCCCGTAGATGTTTGGGAACCTTATATATACGGCATCAACACAAACATATATTCAGCAAGCAAGGAATATAAATAATATATTATCAAAAATAAGCTATAAAAGACATACCACATCATTCTCTATTGCAGTGTCGTCCTCCACCTTCATCCTCTTACCACTTTTTTGTGTGAGATTCTCAGTCATCTTCAACAAAATTCCAAAATTTTATTTGTAACAATTTCTATTCAATTGAAAAGAAATATAAATATATCTTAACAAATATATGTAATCGAGGACATACCACATCATTCCCTATTGCCGTGTCATCCTCCACCTTCATCCTCTTACTACTTCTTCGTGTGAATCTCTTAGCCATCCGCAACAAAATTCAAAATTTTATTTGTAACAATTTTATTCAATCGAAATACAATAACAATATTTGCAAAACTTCCAAAATAAATAGATCAGCAATATAGTTTTACACATCAATCATATATGCCATTTAATTTAAAGGCAATTTGATTTTTGCCAATATCAGAATTTCCTCCAGATAAGTAGACATGCCAATAAAATAGAAACTCCATCTGTCAAAAGAACAAAAAAAAAAAAAATTGAAAACACATAACTCAAAACAGGGTAAAACTCCTTAGAGTTTTATAACCCCCCCTCGAATTAACGGAAGATCCCAAATAAGAAAACAGAAAGAGAGAAAAAAATTAACAGAGACAACCCCACATTAAAGATCGTAGAGAAACAGAGAAAGAAAATATAGAGTGATGAGGAGTCCGTTGACTCATATATGTAGCCCTATTCTAATTCTATTTTTTTCTCCCATTACTTTTTATTAATAAGATAAGGTAATTGAAATGGTAAATAATCTCTCACGATTTTTTTTCCCCATTACTTCCTTTTTTATTAATGGTTAGCTAATTAATTAGTTATTTTTTATTTAAAAATAAATTATTCCTTAATCTTTTTTTTTTTTGGTAAGAAAATTTTCTTTAATCAAAAATTATATTTGAATGAGTAGATAATTTCTCATGATTGTTTAAGTTTTTTTTAAAAAAAATTTTAAATTTTTAAATTTTTTATTTTTTTTATCTATTTAAATTGGAAGAAATAAATTATGATAAAATTTAATGGCCGAGTTCTATTTCGTCGTTCCATCTCATTAAAAAAAAATGTTTCTCTTCCCTCTCTCCAACAAAAAAATTGTTTCATCTTGTGATGATATCATCCAATGGAACCTCTGAGTTGCATAAACTAAATTAAATGAGAGTATGACAATAAACCTATTGAAATTGAAATCCTACGAAGCCGGGGAATTGTGGTTTCATAACTAATCAACGAGAAAGAAAACTCCCACTTGTCGGTGACCTTCTTCGGAAGAAATGATGGAGTAGAAATGAGAATTATGATTTTTTTATCATAATTTATTTCTATTAACTTGGATCAATAAAAAAAATTAAAAAAAAGAAAAAATTTAAAAAATCGTTAAAAATTATCTATCAATTCAAATATGATTTTTGATTAAAGAAGATTTTATTTATAAGTAAAAAATAACCAAAATTTATTTATTTATTTTTTTATTGTAAGACCAAAATTTAATTCGCTCACCCTTAAAATAGGAAATAATGGATAAATAATAAAAAATATAAAAAAAATCGTGAAAGATTATTTACCATTTGAGTTAACTTACCTTCCTCATTAGTAGGAAGTAATGGGTAAAAAAAAAATAGAATTAAAAAGTTAGCATCGGTTAACTCATAAAACACATATCATCCAGCGGTCCCACCAATCATCCGATGGCAGCTGATATGGCCTCGCTGTAATATTTTTTTATTGCTTATTAGGCAAATGCTTTGGTAGAGTCGAGGTTATATTATGAATTCGCCATCAGCCCTCTCCCTCTCGAAAGTCCAAGTCATCCATTGATCATGAGACAATGAGCTTACCCCTAATTTATAGGTTTGTAAAAGATACCAAGAATATTCCGACTCTCATGGCCCCCTCACCGAAACAACCGAATATATTTCGAAACAAATTGATTTTTTATAGAATGCGCATGCAAAAGACCACGTGGATAACTCTTCTTCAACAACAGTTACTGAAACTCATTTTGAAACTCTTCAAAGGATACAGTGAAGAATTGCATCAAAATAATTTATTCTCTCGTGCAAATAATGTTGGGTTGGGTTTTCCTATTAAGGGTATCAACGGGTCGGTCTGAATCGATTTCGGTCTGGACTGAATTGGTATCGGGTTTTATAAGTCCAGCCTAAAACATGTCCATTAAGAGTTCGGGCTGTGATGGGCTGCGCTGGACACAATAACTAACGGGCTGATCCGGTGTCGATTTGTTATCGGACTGGGTTTATTGAGGTGATTTCGGATTAGTTCGGTCCGAATTGGGCTTATCGGGATTATCGGGCCCCTTTTATATGTAAACTATATAACCTATTTTATTATTTCTATCTGTAAAATTAGCATTATTCTTTCCATATGTATGTAATTTAATAAACTATAACAATTAACATAATTTTTTCAACCATAGATTCACATAATCTTCTAGATCATGAAGTGACTATAATAGTGTAACACAATCTATTAAAATTTTAAATTATTAAAATTAAGAAATTGGGCCTGAACGGACCTTACCGGTGTTCGGATTGGATTTTATCGGTTTGGGCTAATTCGGGCTTCTTAACAGACTGGTCCGATTTGGTTCCGGTTTGGGCAGAAACGGTGTCGGGCTTTATAAGCTCAGACCAAAATCTGTCCATTAAGGCTCCGTCTGGGCTGGATTCGGGTTATATTGGACTGGCTCAGTCCGTGCTACTGGGCCGGGCCCAGTTTTGACACCCTTACCTCTTATGTAGAGGATGGCTCATTACTTATAAGCTCATAAGGAGTAAGGGCCCTTAAGTAACTTTTCAAATTATAGTTGAATTAGGATTTTATCTCTTTAACCCTATTAGAATGAAACAAGGAGAGAAAGAGAGGTTAAGTGAGTTGACGTCCGCCCAAAACAGATAAGAGAAGAAAGCTGCGTAGTTTCAATCAAGATGAGGATCGGAAGGTCATTCGTGGTCCGATTGAGCTGAAATTTGGACAGCAGATTCGTAACTGAGAGTTCTTCATTCTAAACGGTGTGATTGATGATTGGAGTCTTCTAGATCAGTCCGATAATCAACGTTTTTACCTATTCGGGTGAGATCTCTTTCAATCTTCATATTGGTATTTGAGTTGTTGATGGTGTAATCCTAGAACATGTTGTTCTAGATATTTTTGATGATATATGCCAAGAATATTATGTTCTTGAGGAATGTTATTATTGTATGTCTCTAGTTCTAACTAGAGAAGATTCTTGCATTCCCATATTTTGGTGATAGTGAAGAGATTTGAGTGGAATACGGTCCCGTGGTTTTTACTCCTCACATTGGGGAGATTTTTCACGTAAAATTTTCTTGTGTTATGCGTGTGGATTTTATTGTGCTTGAAATATTATTCTCTATTTGATTATTTCCTATTAGGTTCACCCAAGAGTGGAAAGAGTTTATCAATCTCTTTCCTTTCAAGTGGTATCAGAGCCAGGTTGTTATTTAAAATTTTTCTTGAGTTGAACAATGGAAACTAATATAAGTAAAATGGTTACTCTAAAGAGTTCAATTATCATGTTTGGAAAGGAAAAATGGTATCTACCCGTGTTTGCTAGTGAGAAACCTGAAAATAAGACTGATGATGAATGAAATATTTTTCATCGACAAGTGTGTGGATACATTAGACAGTGAGTGGATGATAATGTGTTGAACCATATAAGTGGAGAGACATATACACACACTCTTTGGACCAAGCTTCAGCAATTGTATGCTAGGAAGACAGGAGAATAATAAATTATTTTATATTAAACAGATGTTGGCATTAAGATATCAAGATGGAACTCTTATGACAGATCACTTGAACTCATTTCAGGGAATCATCAATCAGTTGTCCTTAATGGGTATTAAATTTGATGAAGAGATACAGGGATTATGGGTTCTTGGTACTTTGCTGGACTCATGGGAGATATTTAGAACGTCATTATCAAACTCAGCTCTAGATGATATAATCTCAATGGATTTGGTTAAGAGCAGTGTTTCAAATGAAGAGATGAGAAGAAAATCAAAAGGTTCTTCTTCACAATCAGATGCTTTGATCACTAAAAATAGGGGGAGGAGTAAGAGCCGTGGTCCGAAGAATAGAGACAAAAGCAGAAGCAAATCCAATAAATTTATAAATATTGAGTGTCATTATTGTGGTCTAAAGGGTCACACCAAGAAGTATTGTCGAAAGTTGAAAAGAGATAATAAAAAGAAAAAAGGTAAAGAAAATAAGAAAGATGATGAAAGTGATGATGAGTGAATTGCCACCACTTCTGAGGAATTTCTTACTATTTATGATAGTGATGTTGTCAATCTTACAAGCCATGAGACAAGTTGGGTGATTGACAGCAGTACTTCTATTCATGCTACATCTTAAAGGGACTACTTTACATCTTACACGCCTGGGGACTTTGGTGTTGTAAGGATGGGCAATGATGGTTTGGCCAAAGTTGTTGGCATTGGAGCTGTTTGTTTGAAAACCTATATTGGCACAAAATTAATTCTTAAGGATGTGAAACATATTCCTGACATCCGTTTGAATTTAATTTCTACAGGCAGACTTGATGATGAAGGTTTTTGTAATACCTTCTGTGAAGGTCAATGGAAGCTCACTAAAGGTGTTATGGTTGTAACAAGAGGTAAAAAATGCTCAACATTGTACTTATTGCAAGCAAGGCTCTCTAAGGACATTGTAATGTTGTTGACAATGAAGGTACAACTGAGTTGTGGCATAAGAGACTTGGTCACATGAGTGAGAAGGGATTGATGTTGCTGTCTAAGAATAAACTCCTATCTGGAATGAAGAATGCACATTTGAAAAAGTGTACCAATTACTTGGCAGGGAAGCAGAACAGAGTCTCCTTCAAGAGTCCCTCTTCTTCAAGAAAATCAAATGTACTTGATTTGGTGCATTCTGATATGTGCGGTCCTATGAAGACGAGAACACTTGGTGGTTCTCTCTACTTTGTAACATTCATTGATGATCACTCAAGGAAGTTATGGGTTTAGCTGAGAGATCAAAAGACACCTCCAAAGACTCCTCAGTTGAATGGTTTAGCTGAGAGAATGAACAGGACACTGGTAGAGAGAGTCAAATGTTTACTTTCACATGCAGGACTGCCAAGATACTTTTGGGGTGAGGCTTTGAGTACAGTTGTACACTTATTGAATATGTCACCATGTGTTCCACAATAATATGATGTGCCAAATAAAGTTTAGACTGGTAAAGATATTTCTTATGATCATTTGCATGTCTTTGGATGCAAGTCATTTGTGCATATTCTCAAAGATGAGAGGTCCAAACTCGATGTCAAGACACGACAGTGTGTTTTTTGGGTTATGATCAAGATGAGTTTGGCTACAGGTTTTATGATCCGACTATAAAGAAAATTATCAGAAGTCGAGATGTTGTGTTTATGGAAGACCAAACCATAGAAGATATTAATAAGGCAGAGAAGACAGTGTCTCAACAAAGTGATGATTTGATTGACTTGGATCTAGTCCCTTCAAAATCAGTTCCTGAACAAGTTGGAGATGTGGATCAGGATGATCAGCATGATACAGGCGATACTGATATTCCCATACAGGTTGAAACAGAGCATGATTCTTATGAGCAGCTGTCAGTACCAGAATTTCCATCACATGTTCCAATTAGAAGGTCTACCAGAGATAGACAGTCTTCCACACGATATTCTACAAATAAATACGTATTATTAACTGATGGGGAAGAACTTGAGTGCTTTGAAGAAGCCATAGAAGATGAACACAAGGACAAGTGGGTCGAAGCAATGCAAGATGAGATGAAGTCATTGCATGAGAATCACACTTTTCACTTAGAAAGTTACCTAAGGGCAAGAGAGCTTTGAAAAACAAGTGGGTGTATAGAGTAAAGCATGAAGAACACACTCCACATCCAAGGTACAAAGCTAGATTAGTGGTCAAGGGATTCCATCAAAGGAAAGGTATTGACTTTGATGAGATTTTCGCTCCAGTTGTAAAGATATCATCTATTCTGATGGTTCTTGGTTTAGCAGCTAGTCTTGACTTAGAGGTCGAGCAAATGGATGTGAAAACAGCTTTCCTTCATGGTGAATTGGAGGAAGAGATCTACATGGAACAACCAGAGGGTTTTGAGGTAAAGGGAAAAGAGGAGCATGTATGCAGACTGAAGAAAAATCTTTATGGCTTGAAACAAGTACCGAGACAATGGTATAAGAAGTTTGACTCAATTATGGGGGAGCAAAGCTATAGAAAAACTACCACAATGACCATTGTGTTTTTGTCCAAAAATTCTCTGATGATGATTTTGTTATCCTTTTGTTTTATGTAGATGACATGTTAATTGTTGGCAAGAATGCTTCAAGGATTGACAAGTTAAAGAAACAATTGAGCAAGTTTTTTGCCATGAAAGACTTGGAAAAAACAAAATAAATTTTTGGCATCAAAATCATTCGAGACAAGAATGTCAAGAAATTATAGTTGTCTCAAGAGAAGTACATAGAAAAAGTATTTCAAAAATTTAAGATGGACAAAGCTAAAATGGTTAGCTCTCCTCTTGCTACTTACTTTAGATTAAGTACCAAGTAGAGCCCGTCTACTGACGAAGAGAAGAAAAACATGGAAAGAGTTCCATATGCTTCAGCAGTGGGAAGTCTGATGTACGCAATGGTTTGCACAAGGTCAAACGTAGCACATGCAGTTAGCACCGTTAGTCGTTTCCTCTCAAATCCAGGAAGAGAGTATTGGAATGCAGTTAAGTGGATTATGAGGTATCTTCGGGGAACGTCTAATTTGAAATTATGTTTGGGAAGTGAGAAACCTTTATTGGTTGGCTACACAGATTCAGATATGACTGGAGATGTTGATACTCGTAAGTCTACTTCGGGTTATTTGAAAACTTTCTCAGGAAGAGTTGTAGCTTGACAATCAAGATTACAGAAATGTGTGGCTCTTTCTACTACCGAGGCAGAGTACATTGCAGCAACGGAAGCTTGCAAAGAGTTGCTCTGGATGAAAAAGTTTGTGCAGGAGCTTGGCTTCAAGCAAGAAAAGTATGTGTTGTTCTGTGATAGTCAGAGTGCTATCCACCTTGGTAAGAATTCTATTTTTCACGTTAAATCAAAACATATTGATGTGAGATATTATTAGATTAGAGAGGTTTTGAGTTCTAAGTTACTAGAGATTGAGAAAATTCATACCGACGATAATGGATCAGATATGTTGACAAAGACTTTACCAAGAGAGAAGCTTAAGGTTTGTCGTTTGATCGCTGGTATGATGGATTCCTCCACATAATCGGGAGGGGGGCTACTCACATTGGAGTGTTAGGTGCTCTTTTTTTTTTACTATGAGTGTAAATGAAATAGTTTTCATTTAACTTTGGAATGACCCAATTCATACAGTTGTGAGGTCAGTATAGACCAAAGGTCTGGATATCCGTTTTTAGCAAAAAAAAAAAAGAAAAAAATACAATAAAGATTTCCTCTTTCACTTATTGAATCTCTCTAAACCTAACCGTGTACATAAGCTGATTTTTTCTCCAACCCCAAGTTTCAACATTTATTGCTGGATTATTTGAATCATCATGCTGGAATCGGTGATCGGGTTGCTGTAATTGGGGATTGGACACCACCTGAATCTACCCTAAGACGTTTTTCTTCACTTTATTCGTTTTGGTGATTTTCAGAGTTGCAAGGGGAGAACGATTGTGAGGTCCTTTTTTCACAACTTTACAGACAAAGCTGTGGTAAGTAATAAAAAAGAAAACGATATATATATATATATATATATATATATATATATATATATATATATATATATCGTTGAATACATTGAAGTTAGTGAGAATAATAATATCTCATTGAATACATTGAAGTTAGTGAGAATAATTCATCTTGATGTATTTGCATTTCTTTGTGATTTCATTATCATTTATATTCAATGATTTCTATTCTAAAAGTGGATCCCACACTATATTCATGGTAATCCGAACTCAAAATTATGACCGTTAAACCACCCATGTTGGCGGAAGCATGTGGACTAAATTTCAAAATGTTGAAAGTGAAGCAACATGTGTAAAACACCGACACATGAGAACCACAGCACCGATCGAGAAAGTCAGAAATTTAACACGCATACGCATCCAAATGATAAGGATAGGGTTACAATCCCACTGTCTCTGCAAACGATGGTCCCGCTTTTACCGTTTAGATTCAAATTGTGGTTGGACTCGATCTGCACGTTTTCCAATATATTATATGTGGATGATACTAAAACGTCCAAAGTCCAGCCTTGCAATAAAAATAAATAATAAAAAAATAAAAAATTTTATCCCATCGTTTTGTTAAACAGTAAACAGGTGTTTATTATTTAACACTATTGGATTAGGAGAAGGAACGAATGCAAGAGAAGAGACTTGAATTCAAGATCTTCTCTTTATCTCTAGTCTTCAATAAACAAGGGGTCAATTATCCAACAAAACGAATGATTACGGGATCGTCAAACTTACATAACTCATACCCATAAATTACATTTAATGTGTGTATGCAATTAATTAATAATTTTTTAATAGTTAGTTTGAATTAATATTTTATTAAGATTGAGATGATTCAAAACTATTTGATAGTCGTGTGATGAGAAATCCCCAATATATTCAAAAGACAAGCTAATTTCGAGTTTTAACAAGGTTCTGAAATTATTCCAGTTCTAGGCCTGAACTAACTCCTTTAGTATGGTATAACCCATAGGATGATAATACATCAGAGCATATATAATCAGTTTTGTTTAGGTATTCGTAAACAATTTAGCCTTATGAGTTATAATATATACAGTCTAATAAAATGTATTTCTTTATTTTAAAAAATAAAATGAATTTTTTTAAAAAGAAAAAAATTCCCCTTTGATTGAATTTTAAGATGACAAATTATAAAAAAAATATAAAATAAAGAAAACATTTCATCTACACCCCATCAAAGATTGTTAACATCATCTACACCCACAAGAATGCAGAAACATCACCTAGGTCCCAAAACTTTGGCTGTGGTAATCAAAGAAATCCACTCCGTCAGTTGATTCCGTTAGATGCTGACGTCAGCTGAAATAAAAATTTTCATGGACAATACTGCCCTTGGAGTAAAGATAAAATACCATTTTATCCTTCTTCTTCTTCTTCCTTTCCTCTTCTTCTTTCCTCTTCTGCTCTTCTCCATAGTCAGATTCAACTCCTCTTCTTTAACCTTTGTGTGTTAACAGTAACACCACGCGAGATGGGAGGTTTCTTTGAAATTTCAGACTCGATTTTCTCAGCTTTATTTGTAGAGTTCTAGTCGATTCCGTCTGTTCGGAATCAGAATCGATGGATTTGTAGAGTTCTGTTAATAACTTATTTTTTGTTTCTTTTTTAACTGTGTAATCATGTAATCGTTTTGCCTAGTGAGGGTTTAGAGGATTCGTGTTCCTCAAACCTCAATACAGAGATTTGCTTTGATATATACCATGTAACTGAACTAACAAAGGTTTACATCTGGAGCCCAATAAACCCTTTTTGATTTCTGTGATCCTCACATATTAACAGATAAAATCTCGCACTTCTTCCAGCTTTAGTTGTCAATAAATTACAATAATCAGGCGAAGGAAATTTAAGATCAAACAAGAGAATCTAGAGATTTTACGATCGGCCCCGATGATCTAGAAACCCATTCAGAATCTAATCTATGGATGTAATCGGACCATCTGTTCTTACAAGAAATAGATATAAATTGAAATTAAAAAACAAAAACCCAGAAAAAATAATCGGAACTTTCTCTAAATCTCATCTCTCTTTTTCGTCTCTCTCGTCTCTCTCGTGTCTCTCGTCTGTCTCTCTTGTCTCTCGTCTGTCTCTCTTGTCTCTCGTCTCTCTCTCTCTCTCTCTCTCTCTCTCTCTCTCTCTCTCTCTCTCTCTCTCTCTCTCTCTCTCTCTCTCACTGCTGTGTTTGAAGGAAGTACACATGAGGGAGAGTGGCTGATTTCTGACTCAGTTTGCAAGATGGGAACAGAGAATGTGAATGTGTCAAGAGAGAGGTGTTATCATAGAGATTGCCCATGTGTTTTCTCATCTGTTTTTTTTCCTTCTTTTTTTTTTTTTGCTATCTCATTTCTCTTTTTTTCCCTTCCCTGGATTCCCATTTGTAGACTCTGATCGTCTTCTCAAACTCCGATCATCTCCACAATTAAGTGAAAATGAATCTCCATATGATATCGAAGGTTAAATTAGTAAAACAATATAATTTTTAAAATTTTCAATTTATAATATGAGGGGTAAAACTATATTTCAACAATTTTAGTGATTTCCGTCAGTTAAGTGGACCTTGGTGATGTTTCTGTAATCTTATGGGTGTAGATGATGTTAATAATTCTTGATGAGGTGTAGATGAAATTTTTTCTAAAATAAAATTATAATTTTATATTTTTTTTATAATTATTATTGTATATATATTTCAAAATCTTAGATTCAAATAAGATTTAACTGAATGTCTAATTAAAAAACAAATCTAAATAATTCAAACTTTTTTTTTTGTACATCCAACAAATTTTAAATCAGATTCAGATATGATAATTGGTAAACTGATTCTAATTTAAATAACGATGTGTTAAATTCGAATTCGATTCTTTTAATCATCTCACATCCGAAAAATCATCGATAATTAGGAAGAAAAAATAGAAAATATCTAAACAAATACATGGCCAAGGATGATTAAAGAAAATGAGAGTGAAAACGTGATGTTAAATGAAACCCTAGCCGGGCAGATAAAGTTAGTTGTCAAGCCATAATGTGTCAGACAGAATTCATGAATGGTCACAGTTCCCACCACAATTTCAATTGAAATATTGAAATCTGAAATATTTTAAAATATTTATTTTGAAATTTGAACTACTTGCAATTTCAAAATATCTTGATTTTGGTCCCTCTAAAACCAACGGTCCGCATCATTTCTTTTCAGAGGTTTGGTAAGGAGAGGCGGCAATTTTAGTAGATGACCGACACTTAAGATTAAAATGAATCCAAATTTTCTATCTAAGTTAATAAATTGAATCAACAAAAGAATGTTGATTTAGATTCACCTGAACTTCAGATATTGATTATCTAGTAAGAGTACCACCTTTCCTCGCGAATATCTCGGGAGAGAAATTTGGATACTATAAAGCATAGTAAAAAATTTGAGCAATTACAACGTCATCATTTTTTTTAATCAAAGTGGAATTAATAAACGAAAAAAATAAAACAGTGAAAATTTTAACACTGTCATGAGGTTGTGTGTGAAGTACAACTTGGGGTAGTGTCAAATCATCTTTTTTGGAAACACAACTGCATGGAAATCTTTTCTTATATAACCAGAGACCGTCAAGGACTGGATTTTCAATCAATGTACATCGACTAAAATTCAGCCTTTGGATCAGTCGACAGGTCCTCCCGCACAAGAAGATGTGGATCTGACATGACACATTTAGGTATGCATGCCATGGATTGCATAATAGAGTACTTTTGCTTACTAAATAATGTGAAAAATAATGCATATAATTTTTATTTAACATGTAATGGAAAAGATCTTCTTTTATTGTCTAGTAATCGTTTTAATCGTGATGAAATAGGGGAATCATCCGTGCACATATACTAATATATTCGCATTAAATAATTCCAGCCGTTGAATTATTATTGGAAAAACTCCAACGACAGACGACATCCACATCTATGCTTCTCATTGAATCCGTATCTTCTCCCCGACACGAATCCCGAATCAATCTGATCCATGGTTCAGAGATGGGTCCTGCACCCATGCATGGCGTGAGATACATGGAAAGATGTACCCACATGATCCCCCACAAAGGTAGTGGTGCAGAGTGCACAGTCCAGATTTTCTTTGTCATCCAATATTAGAATACTGGGATGAAGGAAAAAAAAAAGAAATTGAAATTTCTTAGAATCCCATCTCCATCAAGAGACAATCATTACTGTCAACTGTGTATTGGGTGCAATGGCTAAAGATTTGTAAGAACCAGAAAAATTATAAAACTAAAAAAATCTGTAAAAAATCTGTTCTTATCCATTTTTTTTTATATAAGGTGGTTCAAAACACTAGCTTAGAGCACAAAGCCAGGAAGAAAGAGAGAGAGCTAGCTAGCTCTTAGATCTTCAGCCATTTCTTTCTTTCTTTCTCCCTTTCTGAATTTCAAGTTTGAAACCCACAATCAGTATGTTGAACCCTAAAGTATTACATCATACTGAATCTGCTCGTTCGTTGGTTCTGTTGCGCAAGTCTTTCGTCTCCGGTCATGGAGGTGCACAGCTCAACATACATGGGCCATCGCCGTTTCTCCGTAAAAAACTGAGGAACTGTGCTGTCAGGTGCATTTCCGGCGAAACTAAAGCGGTCGCCGAGACTGTTGTTGGGAAGTCACTGACGATAAAAGCAGTAGTAAGTGTGCAAATAGCTGCCGGCGGCTTCTTCTCTAACCTTGATTTGGAAAAAGGCCTCGACGACATTGGTGACTTGCTTGGCAAATCGTTGCTGTTGGAACTCGTTAGCTCAGACTTTGATTCTAGTAAGTTTATTTCCAAAGCCACAGCAATCTGGTATTATTAGAAGAAGCCCTAGATCAATTTCCATTATTTTAATACATATTTGATTATAATATTATTAAATATGATTCATTCTACATTTGATTGGGTATTTTTGTTAGTTGAATCACTTTGTCCCTCTCAGACAGGTATGGATTCATCGCATTATTGCAGTTTGGTCCTAAAAGATTTCAAATCTTATCGTTTGTTATTACAATCGGACCACACAAACTGTGGTCCTGTACAGGCACCGGAAAAGACTTCATTTTCTGATATTGGACCACTGATCAACTGGATCTTCTGACTTAATTAAAATATAAGATTGACGTTATAAAAAAGTGGATCAAGTTGTCAAACTAAACGAAAAAGGATGAAGCCCATTTAGTGTTTTTAATGGTTTTTATAATTTCAAACTGGTGCAGCTACTGGATTGGAGAAGAAGACAGTCACGGGGTATGCTCATAGGACTAGTAAAGAGAACAACGTGGTGAAGTACGAGAGTAGCTTGACGGTTCCGGAGGATTTTGTAGTGGGTGCAGTTCTGGTGGAGAATGAGCATCACAAGGAGATGTACCTCAACCACATAGTCCTTGAGGGTTTCATTAATGGCCCTGTTAACGTTGTCTGCAGTTCATTTGTTCACAGCAAGTCCGTTAACAAAGAGAAGAGGATCTTCTTCACTAGTAAGGTCATCTTCTCTATCTCTATCTACTAACTTGAAAGATATAATCTCTAATTCATGTTTCTGAATTTATTGTCGTAAGTTGATCGATGGTGAGAGTGATCACTCGAGATCAGAAACTTAAGAACGAAAAAGATTGCTAAGCCAACAAGAAGTTCCACGCAATTATAAATAATTGAATTGAGTAGAAATGCATGTGGGCCTACTAAGAACCCAATCTTTATTATGGGTTTGTGTGTTTATGATGCAGACGTATTTGCCATCGGAGACACCCAATGGACTGAAGAGGTTGAGAGAGAAGGAGCTGGAAACTTTGCGTGGGACCGGAGTAGGAGAACGAAAGACAAACGATAGGGTATACGACTACGATACCTACAATGATTTGGGAAACCCGGACAGTAGTGCTGAGTTAGCTCGTCCTGTTCTTGGTGGTTCACAGCACCCTTATCCCAGACGTTGCAGAACCGGACGCCCTCGTTCTGAAAAAGGTGCATTGCCACATTAATATTGTCAATGATATTTTTACCTACTTTTTATAAATGAAAATTGAAAGTGAAAATACAAACCTTCCATTTCAAAGATTAATTAATCATGACTGCCAAACGTAGCCTCAACATGATGTTTGGATTCTAATGGTGCAATCTACAGATCCATTGTCGGAGAAAAGGAGCTCATCAACCATATATGTGCCTCGAGATGAGGCATTTTCAGACCTGAAGGAGGAGAATTTCATAGGCAAGACAATAAAGTCAGTGCTTCATGCTCTGCTTCCTTCACTTGAGACGGCAGTCATTGATTCAGAACTGGGATTCCCATACTTCACTGCCATTGATTCACTATTCAATGAAGGGATCAACATACCTAAGCTTAAAGAACATGGGTTTTCCTTCACCTCCCTTTTGCCAAGGCTTCTTAAGACCCTCGCTGAAAAAGGAGAGAACATCTTGCTCTTTGAGGTCCCTGAAATTATTAACAGTTACTCTCTCTCTCTCTCTCTCTTAATTACGTACTTATATTCATATATATATCTGTGCTTATATAAGATTTCTACTGCAGGAGACAAGTTCTCTTGGTTCAGAGATGAGGAATTCTCGCGCCAGACTCTGGCTGGTCTCAACCCCTACAGTATTCAGTTGGTCACGGTATGCTCTAATTATACAAAACTGTCGGGTCTTTTGGATCTTATGCAGAATCCATAGCCGGAGCCATCAGGTCCAGAATGTGCCCCAAACTAGTTGGCCCAGCTGAACCAAACCCAAATAACCTGAAACCAAACCATACCAAATCCTTATTGATTTAGTTTTGGGCTGATGCATATGAAAGATATCGGCCTTGGTTCAATTAGGCTTAGCCCGGTAGTAGCCTGACCAGCCCATTCGCCCAGTCTCATTTAAAACCTAAATAAGAAAACCCCAACTTCTTTTTATCTTCTATATTTTACTCTCCGCGTGGTTTGCCTCAGTAGGCTTCCAAAATGGGCTGAGAAGGACAGAAACAAGACTACACGTTAATGGGTTTTGGCCCAATTAATTATGTGCATAAAATATTGCAGGAGTGGCCACTGAAGAGCAAACTCGACCCAGAGATCTATGGCACAGCTGAGTCTGCAATTACAAAAGAACTTATTGAGAGAGAGATCAAAGGTGTCATGACACTTGATGAGGTACGATAAGAACCAAGGATTTGATCGATAATCTTCTCAGACATATATTGAATTTTGTAATTTGTGGTTAATTGCATGCCTTGCAGGCCATAGAGCGAAAGAAACTCTTCATCTTAGATTATCATGACCTCCTGTTGCCTTACGTCAACAAAGTGAGAGAGCTCAAAGGGACGACATTGTATGGCTCAAGGACGTTATTCATGCTCACCCATGACGACACATTGAGACCTCTAGCGATTGAGCTTACTCGACCTCCCAAAGACGATAAACCTATGTGGAGGCAGGTCTTCGCCCCTGGTTGGGATTCCACAAGCTGCTGGCTCTGGAAAATTGCTAAAGCTCATGTTTGTGCCCATGATGCTGGTTTTCACCAGCTTGTTGTCCACTGGTAAGTGTTGGGAATAGTCCCACATTGTTCAGAGGCTAGAACCTTGGGTGTTTTATATATATGTAAGAGTCTTTCCATTCGTTAATTCGAATTTTTGAGTTAGAAAGTTGACAGTAAGAAGTTTTTTATTAGACCGAAAGCGGAAATGAATTTGGCATTGATCTAGCTATTTTTGTGACAGGAGATGGGTCTCATAACTCTATTGTTGCTACGAATTTTGAATTTTGCAGGCTAAGAACACACTGTTGTACTGAACCTTACATAATTGCGGCGAATCGGCAGCTAAGTTCGATGCACCCAATTTACCGGTTATTGTGGCCACATTTGCGGTACACCATGGAGATCAATGCTCTAGCTCGATCGCTCCTTATTAATGGAGGTGGGATCATTGAGACGACCTTCTCTCCAGGGAAGTACTCAATGGAGATCAGCTCTGCGTATTACGACCAGTTCTGGAGGTTCGATAAGGAGGGTTTGCCCGCAGACTTGATTAGAAGGTAAGACTCGCTTAACCAATTTACCATAGCCATAGTGTGGATTTCAAATATTTTGGTTTGGTCCGATCAGTCTATTAGATTGGGACTTAAATTTGCCACCCCTACCCATTAAATCATCATGAATAAGTTCTTTACTGAAAAAGAAGAGGTATGCACTGATTAATGATTGGTTTTCACTGATGGCCAGAGGAATGGCAGTTGAGGATCCAACAGCTAAGCATGGTCTAAAGTTGACAATTCAGGATTACCCATTTGCTAATGATGGTCTTATCCTTTGGGATATCCTCAAGGAATGGGTGAGTGACTACGTCAATCACTTCTATCCTTCAGAAGGCAGCCCTGTTGAAACTGATGAAGAACTCCAAGCATGGTGGACTGAGGTAAGAACGAAGGGCCACGGAGACAAGAAGGATGAACCATGGTGGCCCGTTCTGAAAACCCAGGATGATCTAATCCAGGTGGTGACAACCATTATCTGGGTCACCTCCGGCCACCACGCCGCCGTCAACTTCGGCCAATACCACTATGGAGGCTACTTCCCAAACCGACCAACAATCACGAGGACAAACATTCCAACAGAGGAACCGTCGGAGGAAGAGATGAAGTTATTCTTAAATAAACCAGAGATTACACTATTGAAGACTTTCCCTTCACAAATACAGGCTACTAAGGTAATGGCCATATTGGACGTGTTGTCTAACCACTCAGGGGATGAGGAGTACCTTGGAGCTGTGAGTGAGAGAGCTTGGTCTGATAATCCTGTCATAAATGCTGCTTTTGAGAGGTTCAATGGGAGATTGAAGGAGCTTGAAGGGATAATTGATGGAAGAAACACAGATCTGAATTTAAAGAACAGAAGTGGTGCAGGAGTGGTACCTTACGAGCTCTTGAAGCCATTTTCAGAAGCTGGGGTTACAGGAAAAGGAGTTCCTTACAGCATCTCCATTTAAAAGTTGGATTTGTATTGTCAATTTGTGGCTTATTAATAAGGACTTTTCTATTAATAACAACTCTTTGTTACATCAACTCATTGCGTGTTGCGTGTCTTTGATAGGCAGATGAATTAATGAGCATAAACTAATTTCACTCCAATCTAATTTCATATCGATTTATTTACATTTTTAATTTGGCTGACAAATCAATTTTAGCAATTCTGGTCCAACTCCAGTTCAAGGGACACCCACAAAGATCTCTCGCATAGGAATGGCATCAATCTTTTCTCGACAAACCCTCGGTTCGAAATTCTAATCTCTAACTTCAAAAATGAAAAAGACCAAATACAACGACAAATCCTAGCCTCACCAAATCATCTAGTGATGAGAATCTTGGAACGATTTGAGGTCCATTGAAAACAGGTGCTTCTTCTTTGAAAAACTGACAAAGGTGATCGGATGATTCTTTGTTGACCCCTTTAGGACTTTTTAAAAAACCTTTATCTTCATTACCAAACTTGGGTCTACTGTGAAGCATCATAAACTGATTGCCATATTTATTTAAAAAAAATTGTTTTAATATTATTCCCACTAATTAGGTCCCTATGGCTGATTATAACAGAAAGAAAAACACTTAACACCCTGTGTGAGTGATTCCAAATAATAAAAAAGATTGAATTCAATACCTTCCGTTTTCTGATATGTAAACATCTTGTTGACTAAAATACCTCGTTAGGGGTTCCCTTAGTTTGCAAGATTAGCGGCTGAGGATCATCTCCACTGGCAGAATAGGACGGTTGAGGAAAAGTAGAAACGACGAGGAGATGTGCGGCGCCCACTAGGGATCCGCATCCCCCCGGGTTTTGGGAGGACGGTGGCCCGCCCGGATGGCCGCCCGTGGTTCTCGAAACCGAGACCTATGTCCGGGCCGACCTAGTCGAGCCGCCGGGGTTGTCGGCCCGGGCGGGTCTCGGTTCAACCGGTGGCAACCATCCGAGATGGGTTGCCGCGTCCTCCCAAAATCACTGGGAGAAGACGATGTGCATCCGCCCACTAGAGAACTGTGGGCCCTTTTCTGTTTGTCTCACCGGTTCTGAGAAGGAGCTGCCTTTCCTTTCTCAGTCACGTTCTTAATTAGTATTCTCTTATCAACGTAAGTTTTCCCATGTTTGTATCTTTCCTTCGGTTATCTACATGTGGATTTTTTTTTTCTCCCACGAAATTCATTTCCATCTAAAACCAAAGAAAAGTCTCCCTCTCTCTCTCTCTCTCTCTCTCTCTCTCTCTCTCTCTCTCTCCAGTTGGCATGATTCTGATGGTTTTGATGTCAAGGTTTTCCTGACATCGATTTTTCTTGACATTAATTCATTGAATTGAAAGGATGTTTGAGTTTTGTATTTATTTATTTATTTATTTATTTATTTTTGTAATATAAAAATTCAATAAAAAACAAAAAACAAAGATAAGGATATACGTGAGACATCACGATAGCAAAGATCATTCAAAGAATAGAAAATGGCCACCTGGCCATTCTCGGCCATTCCCCTAGATGACATGGCCTCCCTGGCCAAGGAATAAGCCAGTTCATTGGCTTTCTGGGAAGAAAAGAAAAAATAAATTGTTCACCTAGAATTAAGCTCAAAAATATCATCTCTAATGCACTCAAGTTCCACCTCACACAACCTGGAAGGGCCATTGAGAGTCCGAATATGACCCAAACTCCACTTAAATGTTGGAGAAACCTCCTTCTATAATAGTAGTCAAGGCCCAAAAATAGCCAAGGCCTCCCTTTTGAAAGCCGAGTTAGCATCCACATCTTTAGATACAACTAAAATCCGATGCATTTGATCATCTCTGAAAATAAAGCTTATCCTTCATTTCTTGTCAACCTCCAAAAAAAAAAGCATATTGAATACGTTCCTTTTGGAGGAGGTAGCCATATTTCTTTAATCAACTGAGTCTCCGCCAGCACACTTATCCTCCAAAGAAGGAACCAAATTCAAGAATTCCTTAAAATCCTCCTCTATTTTTCTAATAATCTCCAATGGACTTCAATCCTTGTTATTAAAATGAAAATCATTTCTGACTTTCTATAACTGCCATAGGAGAAAAGTGGCTTGAGCAAAAGTCAGTGCAAGCCTTCTTTTTAGAGTCTTTGAAAAAAAAAATCCCAATCACACAGTCATTGACCAAATACAAGGACTCTATAAGAAAGATTGGATCCAAACCATGATGCCCGAGTAATAGGACAAAGAAAACGACTATGCTTGATGGTTTCCTACGCCTCACCACATCTATGGCAAAGAGGAGCTCCTTTAATAAAGGACTGCCTATAACTAATCTTAAAAGAAGAGGCCCCACTGGTATCTGAACCAGTAATAAAAATATCTATTTTTTTCTTTTGTAGGGAATCAAAATATCCTTTTAAAGATTTTATTTAAAGTTTCACAGGATTGTTGGTTTATGGTATCCTTTAATGGTGATGAGAAGACGTAGAGAGATGAAGAAACAATGAATTGAACACGTGTAAGTAAACATACGCATGACAATATGAGAATCCATTCAAGTTAGAACAGCTAAGCCACGAATTTCGTTAGTCGGCAATGAAGTAAAATAAAATCTTGAATTGAATGGCTATGAGTGAAGCAGCAGCACAGAGCTAGAAAGTTAGAAATTGAAGATTGAAGACGAATAGGCAGGTGAGCTAATCATTTTAGGGTCTGTTTGATAAAACTTCTACTTCTGGATTTTATAGATTCTAGCTCTTAGGGAGCCATTTTGGAGTAGAAGAACGTTTGATAAGTTTGATTGGATTTCAACTCCCACAGAGTGAATAGAATTCAAAATGATTCCAGAATCTAAAATTTTGGAATCATAAATACTTGCTCCAAACTGTTGGATCAACTTTTTAAAAGAAAGAAAAGAGTCAACTCTCACTTGACTCTCACTTAACCACCACCACCACCACCACCCTTGCCATCGCTGCCTCCACCCACTACCACCATCGCCACCACCACCACCACCACCACTGTCACCGCCACCGCCACCACCACCACCACCACCACCACCACCACCACCACCGCCACCACTGCCATCACCATAACCACCACCACCACCACCGCCATCACCACCATTGCCACCGCCACCCATCATCCACCACCCACCACCATTGCCATTACCCACCACCACCATCATCGCCACCACCACCCCACCACCACCATCATCGCCACCACCACCCACCACCACCCACCACCGCCACCACCCACTACCATCACTTACTACTACCACGACTATTTTTCTAGACTTCGATTAGGGGGATAGTGTGTTATCAAACGTGTTTCTAATTCAAAAATGCTCTAGAATCCATTTTAGAATTGCGTTATCAAACAAGTTTTTACTCCAAAATAATCCTGGAGTAGCTTGGAGTAGAATCCAAATTTGAACCAGAATCCAGAATCCGAAAACAAAAGTTTTATCAAACGGGCCCTTAGTGTCTTTGTTATAACTCAAGTTCAAAGGAAAGTCCAACCCAAAAGACTAGTCTATTAGGTGAGAAAACCTCAAGACTTAAGAACCATACTTGGTAGGTATGAGATTCTAATGTGGGATCATAACATTGCCACCCGCTTTTCAAAGCCGACGCCCATGTCGGCCCACTCTAGATTGCCCACTCTGGACGGCTTTCACTCTGCTTCACCAGGTAGCCCTTTCCCAGTTCGCTCATTCTCTAGGTCGCCCTTCCCGCAGTATCGGCCTCTCAATGAAAGCACCAAATTTTATAACTCAAATCCAAAGGAGAGCCCAACTCAAAAGACTAGTCTATTAAGTGGGAAAACCCCAAGACTTAAGAACCATACTTGATAGATATGTGATTCTAATGTGGGATCATAACAGTCTTCGAAATGATGCTGATGGGGTCACAATGGCACTCGCAGTGTAATAAAATAAAGGGAAATAAAATTATTCGGACCTCCTCTTGATATTTTGTTTACTCTAGAGACTTTTTCTTCCACTTATAGATTTACTTGTATTTTTTTAAAATTAACAATGTTAACTTAAATTTTTTTACTAAACAAAACACCCATTATGTGATAGTACTTATTGTTCGATTATTTGAATCGTCATGGTTGGAATCAATGATCATGTTGCTGTAATCGGGGATTGGACACTTCCTGAGCTAATTAGCACTAGGACCTTTTTCCCCACTTTATTCGTTTTGGTGACAATTTTGATTCAAAATCATTTTCAGAGTTGCAAGAAGAGAACGACTGAGGTGTTTTTTCAAGATCTTATAGACAAAGCTGTGGTAAGTAATGAAAAAGAAAACGATACAACCACCCATAAAGTGTACATATTCATGCAGGAGATCCGAACTTGAAATTAGAACCGCAAAATCACCCATCTTGGCAGAAGCATGTAGACTAAATTTCAAAACCTTCAAAGTGAAGCAATGTGTGAAAAAAACCATACCCATGAGAACCACATCACTAGTTGAGAGTAAAAAAATTCAACGGATTGAGATTTTCCATAGTGAGACGAAAGTGACAGTGAAGATCCCAGCCACTCAAAGTGTATTGGTATATCCTCATTGGCTTGTCAAAATGCATTGGAACACTTTAAATGGCTATGATCCTTTGGGCATAGGCATCCAAATTCAACATGCATATGCATCCAAATGATACCATACTTGCTCTTTCCATCAAAATGATGCCGATTGGGTCACAATCCCTAATTCACATCGTCTCCTCCTAGTGGGGAGGATGCGCCAACCTGCCTCGGATGGCCTCCACGTGGTTCTCAGGTGAATCCAAGACCCACGTCCGAGTCAACATCCCCTGTCAGTGTGTCGGCTCAGCTTGTCGACTGGGTGTCTGCACAGACATGGATCTCGAATTCACTGAGAACCATGTGACGGCCATCCAGGATAGATAACCGATGTCTTCCCATCGGATCCACATCCTCTCCCGCCTGAGTTTGGGAGGGAGAGTTGACGGCCCGGATGGATGGCTGCCACCTGGCTCTCGGGTGGATCCGAGCCCTCCATCCGCTGAGCAGACACGCCTGTTGGCTTAGCTTGTCGGCTAGGATAACGGTTCAAATGGATGGCTCGAATGCATCCAAGAGTCAGGTGACAGCCATCCATCTAGGCCGTCAACTCTCCCGCCTATACGGAGAGAAAAGAGGATTTCTGTACCTTCCCATGTGAGAGGAGAGGATGCGAATCCCAGAATCCCACTTTATCTGCAAACGACGGTCCAGTTTTTACTGTTCAGATTCAAGATGTGAATGGAGTCAAATTACACGTTTTCCAATACTTTAATATGCGGATGAAACGTCCCAAAAAGTCCAGCCTTGCAATAAACAATAAAAAAATAGATGAGATTTTGTCCCATCGAATTTTTGTTTTTCTCCAAAACGAAAGAAACATACAAACCATGGCATCTGTATTATTTTATTTTTCCTGTGGATTTTAGCCTTGTTTTTTTAAGGTAAAAAGATTTTAGCCAAATTTAGAATCCAATTATTTGAGTATGTCGCCGTCTAGGTTGCTTTTACATGAACAGTTTATCCTTTCATTCACGAAACAGTGCGTCTCAGCTCCTCATGTTTTATGTAGTTTTTATACTTATATCGTAACGTATTTAAATCTTCTTCTCTTAGAGGTTCTGGAGGAGAGGCGACGGTCTCATTGGATAGTCGACATTTAGGACTTGGGTGACCAAATTCTTCATTCAACCCGACACCCCCTTGTCGGCTCAGTTTGTCAGCTTTAATGGAAGGTTCGGATTCACCTGAGCCCCAAGTGTCAGCTATCTAACAGGACCGTCCCCTCTCCTCCTAGAGGTTTGGGAGGATAGGAGAGGATGTGGATCCTATGGTAACCCTCCTTGTTAGGGTTTCTTGTGTGGAATCATGTTTTCTTATTAGATTCAAATTCGAGACCTCCCGGTCCTTGCTTCCATAAACAAAGGGTCAATTATTCAATTATGCAAATGATTGTGGGAAAACAAATTTACATAACTCATATCCATAAATTGCATTAAATATGTGTATGCAATTAATTAACAATCTTTAAATAGTTATGTATGAATAAATATTTTATTAAGATTGAGATGACTCAAAACTATTTGATAGTTTGTATGGTGAGAAATTCCCAATATATAATCAAAAGACGGGCCAATGCAGGGTGTTAACAAAGTTCTGAGATGATTCCAATTCTAGGCCGGCCTAAAGTAACACCTTTACTACGGTATAGTCCATATAATATAAGGACGATAATACAATAGAGCATATATAATCAGTTTTGTTTAGGTATTCATAAACAATGTAACCTTATGGTTATAACGTATATATATAGTCTAATAAAAATGTATTTCTTTACTTAAAGAAGGAAATTAATTTGTAAAATATTTTTTCCCCCTTTGATTGAATTTGTAAATTATAAGATGAAAAAGTATGAGAAATTGCATCAAATTGTCAACAATCATTTACTTGTTAATTCTATGAAAAAATTAATTATAAATTTTGAAAAGGTAAAAGTATATAAAATAAAACTTTCAATTGAAATATCGAAATCTGAAATATTTTAAAATATTTATTTTGAATTTTGAACTACTTGCAATTTCAAAATATCTTGATTTTGATCCCCCACAACCAACCCAAAATTTGATTACTAATTACAACATCCTCATTTTTTTAATCAAAATGGAGGTAGCAAATGAAAAAAAAATAAAACAGTAAATCTAACTAGAGTACTTTTACGTATTAAATAATATGAGAAATAATGCATGAAATTTTTATTCAACATATAATGGAAAAGGATCTTTTTTTGTTGTCTAGTCTTTTTAGTCTGATCCAATAATTGAAATTATCCGGTGCGTATATACTAATATATTGATATACGCATTGAATGATTCAGAGGTTGAATCAAGACTGAAAAAACTCCAAGGACAGAAGGCATCCAATAAACCCACATATTTCTACTTAAAGGCACTTTGCTCCATTATTACTTTCATAATTATCTAATGAGTTTTTTTAATTATTCTTCCCATGATCCCCCACAAGGGTAGTGGTCCAGAGTGCACTGTCCAGGATTTTCTTTATCATCCACTACAACAATTTTTACTTTTTATGACGGTTTTTTTCCGTTGTAAAAGGTTTTTCCCGTCACAAATAACATTTTACGACGGTTAAAACCCGTCATATATAATGGCATTACCGTCGTATATGTAGCCGTCGTAAATGTTAACGACGGGAATTGTGTGGCGTCTGGAAAAACATATTAACGACGGTAGTTTAAAACCGTCGTCAAAGATAGGATATATAAGACGGAATTTAATTTCCGTCGTATATAAGTATGTATGACGGATAAATTCCGTCGTAATAAAAAGTATTTACTGCCGTAAATTACATTGTTATCTTAATTTTAACGACGGTTTATTATAACCGTCGTTTTTTTTAATATAAAAAAAAATAAAATTGATTTGGAAGTTTTTTCCACTTATAATCCACATTTACATACATTCCCTATACCATGTTCCACATCAATAAAAACATATGAACTTTAACAATCATGATCAACACATTGCCATTAATTAATAGTTCTTAAAATTTGAATAATTATTTTTACATGATCTGTTTAACAATAGAAACCCAAAGTACGCTACAAGCTCCCTTGTATGAATGGTGGGCCTGTGTAAGTGGCAGCATCTGGCTCCTGCATTTCTGCCCCGTTGATCAATGGATAAAACAAAATCTGCAACAACCGTAGATGGAAGATGTTAAATTAATTTCAGCAAGCCATAAAAGGGGTTTAGATGATACTATTGCACGCTTGAAAGTTGAAGTATCTAAATTACCTGTCGTGTTTGACATCGTATTACTTCTCCAGCCCCTGTTTCTCCCAGATTGCCAAACGCACACCCATCAGTATTCAGTTTATACCATAGACCCCTTGGTGCATACCACTGAGACTGATCAAAAGCAATCAATAATTACGGAGGCACAATGCATAAAGCAGTTATATGTCCATCATAAAATGTAATGTAATTTTTCTCGATCGGAATCAACTAAACCAACCATCATGTAAAATCATACATATGAATGATCGGAATCAACTAAACCAACCATCATGTAAAATCATACATATGAATGCATAGAGCAGTTATTTGAATGCTAATATAATTACGGAGGCACAATGCATAGAGCAGTTATTTGAATGCTTATATAACACATTACCATATTTTGATATAAATTGGAGAAGGTACTCTAGCCAGGAATCTATATAATGCATGTGTCATGGCACACCAATGACAAACCCTCCTCCTTTTCAGGTTATAATGTCTATGGAACATATGATCTTATAAATTTATATGGTAAGAGGAGCCTATGGTTCTTAAGTATTCAGAATTTCACATGATGGGTAGGAGGAATGAGTTATATATGAACACCTATGGTTCTGCTCTGCCAGCTTTTTTTCATTTCTTTTGTTTGGGTCTGGTTTGGTGGAAGCAAGAGGGATTCAGGTGAGACCATATCTAAATTGCCTCGAAGAACTCCTTCTGTTTAAAGTTTATAAGATTGAATCTTGTAAAAAGAGATCTCAAGAAGGTTTTTGTTTTCAAACCCAAGTCATGAATGATTGACTTGAAGTAGCTAGAGATTGTTAGTGGTTTTCCAGTGAGGGTGAGTTGTTTTCCTTCCCATTCCACGTGAACCAATCCGCAAGCGACACTCCCGAGCAAAATGACCAGGTTCACCACACTTGTAGCACTTTAGGTCATCACCTCCACCACCACCACCACCACGTCCACGTCCACCGCCATGACCACCCTCACCACTCTTAGAATTATGAGAAAGTTCCACACGCCAGCCATTCTTCCCTGTTTACCCATGTATGAATAACCACATGACACTGATCATGATAGAGGTCCATTTAAGCAGATTTTATCAAAATATCAGCACCGCATTAATAGAGAACATGAAGCAACACATTACCAAACAGATTGATCTATGATACTTTTCTGCAGCCAATTACATAGTCATCCCATAACACAAGTGAAAGTTAGAAGAAGTAGCAAAATATTGAAAAAAAAAAAAAAAAAACAACAACAACAAACCTACCTTAGTAAGCAGGGTGTTTTTATTATATATAAAAAATAATAATAAAAAATAATAAAAAACTAAATTCATAGCAATGGTTGAGGGCAGAAGAGTAGATGCACTGTAAGCAAGAAAACGGACCAGATACACACAAGTTGATGGCCCACTCCAAGCAACTTCAATTCCAGAAGATGCCCCCACAAAAGATCAACAAAGATGCTTAAAAGGATGCAAAGAATGGAGAATTCTTCCCCATATTTGTTTACTCTATATTGTGGATAATTAGTAGCTTCTTTGGAACCACAATTTAAAGAAAGTGCTCAAACATGTTTGGTTTTTTGAGAGTAGCATTAACTGAATTGATGAGCTCATGTGCCAGCATTCATATCTAGGAAACTTGGGAGGCCAAGATCTGTCAGATTCGCTACTTAGGGAGGCAATATATCCTATTCTATCATTCAGTACTCCCTTTAATATATATTACAGCTAGGATTGCTCGTTCACCCGGAAAATTGATCTATTCACAAGAGTATGTGTGATTAGTCAGATACAAGTGTGGGAGATTCAATTTTTATAGTGAAAAAATGATTGTCTCCCTGATAGAGGTTGTTAGACATTAGCCTCCTCCCACACCCACCACAAAGATCAGGTGTCATTAAATGGTAGTGTCAAAGTTTTTAAATACGAACAGATCCACCACATAGACCATGTTCCATAACAGAAGCATGACCTTGTGTTCTTTTTAACAACAATAAAAAATATGAAAGTCAGGAATCAAAGAAAAACAAGATAAAGTTCAAACCAAACAAAACCAGACAAAGGTATAATACAGTTCCAGATGCAAAGAAAGATACCCGTTGAGCTTTTTTGTTGTATGAAAACCAAATATGTAGAAGGGGTAAAGACAAAATACTACAAAATTAGAAGTGACTGATGAATAAGTGCATTGAAAAACCACCAAAGACGCATATTGTCAAGTGAGCATGAGAGCAAAAGCAAGCAAGCAAGCAAAAGAGAGTTTCATTTACTGCCACAATGCTCAGTACTGACAGCATGTGTCAAAAAGGAGACAGTAAAACATGGGTAGAAGAACAAAACTTTAAAACAAGTTTCAAGAAAAGACCATTTCCTAGAACCACTGTTTCCAAAGGAAATGGTAAGCTAAACTATATGCTTATATGATGTAATCATCTGCATCAGCATCTATAAGACTATAACTAAAAGCCCAGGTCAGTACTTAGATATTTTATTACAGAAGAATCCCCAATACCATTAATTCTTAAGGAACTTGACAGATGTCAAATGCAAGCCACTTTATGGGATGCCTATAAAACTTATCATCCTCAACATCTGTAGCTAAATATCAAGATCAATACTCAGATATTTTCCAACCAAAGAATGAACAGAACCAGAATTTTTTAAGGAACTTGACAGATGTCAAATAGATGCCATCCCAATGGGTGTGCCATAGGTGCCAGAATGTAAACGAGCCTAGTCTTCCCATGTCCTTTTAAGCTGTAATATTATGTACCACTAACTTCGTCATCACTCATTCACAATTTCACTGTGTAACACAATCCAAGCATCATCTTTAATTAGGAGTACAATGATCCAACCACATCCAACATTATCATTAACATGAAGGGAAAATTAGAAAAAAGTATAAGTGTTTCTTTATAGAATAAAGAGGCATGCACATAACACCATCCAAAGTCAACCCAGCAAAAGTTACCACCGGTCCTCCACCACCTAAAGGATAAGAGGAGCATGTTGCCTCATGTAAAATCCTTGTTATAGACATGAGAGGATTTCTTAATTGAAGCTACTTATAAGAGGGATGAGTCCTCATCTCAGTAAGAGTTAAAGTGAAACCCTCTCAGTTGGGTTCTTATGTACCAAATGAAATTGATCAAGTGATTTTGCAATGAATCTTCCCATGTGCCGAATTGTGCATGCCTATACATTTGTTGCATTTCTGTGTATGTGTGTGTCTACAAATGGTCATGACAATAATACATAAAACCCAACAGGGAAGTTTATAATCAAGCAACATCAGCTAATAAATAATAGAACTACATTTCAGCATAGTAGGAAATATACATACCCTTAGAAAACCCTGTTCTAAGATGGCACCCAAAATCATGGGCACAGCAGCAAGCGAATCTGTGTTATTTGAGCCTTGTCCAAGATGTCGGCATCAACACCAAATAGTGCCTAAAACAGAATGTGTTTCAGTTACAAATTATATAACGGGGGAATAATTTTAAGTTCCAAGAAATACCCAAAATGAAGTTTGAAGTTTTATTGACATGTGAGACTGAGAAACAAAGAAAAGAAAGCTAACAATACAAAGGAATTAAATATGGTAACTTCAAGGAATCAGAGGTAAAAGATGGAAGTATGTGTAATTGTCCATGTAAATAGAAGACATGCTTGACAAATGTATTAAACTATTAAAAAGGAAAAGACAAGAATGGTCCTACTGATACGGCCAACTGCAGAAGCCGAGATTTTAGTTATCACACACACACACACAAAAAGAAGTTCTTCATATGAGGATAAATGAAATTCTAACATACCAGATATGCTTTCCCATGGAGATCTTCTTCAATACCTACAGCAATCAACAAAAGAGGGTGGAAGGCAATATATCACAGGGAAAGAAATAAAATGAGAAAGAAGAGGAAGGATAAAAGGAGAATATATCACAGGCAATATATCCTAGACAATGAACTCATTAACTCACAGCTCACTGACTGGAAATACTATACAGAATAGCCCATCCAGAAATCCTATAATTCAAGGCTATTGACCGCTCCCCAAATCCGTATGCCTGGATTGACCTGGACCTAACCTAAACAATAGATTGTTAATCAGATTTAGACCTTGAGACATGGACATTGACCAATAAATAATCCAGAAAAGTAATAGATTGCCATCCATGGATCATGGGTTGATCCATCCAGTTTAGAAACTACAGTAGGAATTTAAAATTTTTAAAATTGTGAAAGTGGATAAGATGTCGACCTAGTTGGGGTTGACATGGATCAAACCCAATTACCACTGCAGCCAAAATGAAAATCAACTAAAAGGAATAGAAAGAAAAACGATCAAATACTTACAGGTAAAGCAGAAATTTAACCAAAGAGGAATTGCCCGCACGATTAGGGTAAGAGCTTTATAATCTTGCAGACGGTTAACCAAACGAGATGATGTTGCAGACGGTTTTCCTCCTTCAGTTTTTCATCACCAAAGACCAATTGCCTGATTCCAAAGCTTTATCTACTCTATGGTCGGTTTGCAGGAAGAGGAATGAAGTAGAGGCGGTGCTAGACTAGGGATTAGATAATGGGAAAATCTAAACAAGATATTACCATTGGAGGAGAAGGCGAAGGGGATAATCGACGGAGAAACTGCAGCGGCGGATGACGGAGACAATGGTAGTCTCTTCTTCAACAATGAGCTTCAATCGATTCTAGGGTTTGTGGGAGGGAACAAGCAGCTGAGAGATGAAATCGTGGGCAGTGACTCTGCTCGCGGGAAGAGGAAGAGGAAATAAGAATGCGAAGGGGATAATCGACGGAGAAACTGCAGCGGCGGACGACGGAGACAATGATAGTCTCTTCTTCAACGATGAGCTTCAATCGATTCTAGGGTTTGCGGGAGGGAAAGCAGATGAGAGAGAAATCGTGGGCAGTTATATGACTCTGTTCGCGGGAAGAGGAAGAAGAAATAAAAATTGGGAAAATACGGAAATTAAAAATGAATATATTAGATTTATACGGGAATATACGACGGGTTTATGATACCCGTCTAAAATAATATATGTATACGATGGAATACTAATTCCGTCGTATAAAACTATTAAATCCTACGGTATTAAAATACCGTCATATTAGACAAATTTTATACGACGCTCTTTTTTACCCGTCGTTAATGACTATTTTTTGCGACGGTAAAACTTTACCGTCGTAAAATTTCGTCACAAAAAACCCATTTTGTTGTAGTGATCCAATAGTAGAATATTGGGAAGAAGAATAATTTTTTTTTGAAATTTCATAGAATTTCATCTCCGGAGAATGGTTTATCTGCATGTACTTGTCTCTTATTTGGGATCTCATATCCATAAAGAAACAATCCTGATTTTCATGTTTTAAATATGTTTTGGGTGCAATAACTAATGACTCATACATGCTTCAAGAAGTAGAAAATATATACAAATCCTAAAAAAAATGTTCTTCCTAATGCTATTTAAATCCTATAAAATTTTCCGGGGTAACGACATATCTTTGTACAAAGAGAAAATATAAAAAATAGTTGGATTTTTAGTTTGAGAGATTACTCTTGAATCCAAACAATAAAAATAGTTGGATTTTTAGGGCCTGTTTGATAAAATTTCTGTTTCTGGATTCTGAATTCTGGTTCACATGGATTCTACTCTACTTCAAGATTATTTTGAAGTAAAAACTTGTTTGATAACGTAATTCTGAAATGGATTCCATAGCATATTTGGATTAGAAACATGTTTGATAACATTTAGGGCCTGTTTGATAAAATTTCTGTTTCTGGATTCTGAATTCTGGTTCACATGGATTCTACTCTACTTCAAGATTATTTTGAAGTAAAAACTTGTTTGATAACGTAATTCTGAAATGGATTCCATAGCATATTTGGATTAGAAACATGTTTGATAACACACTATACCCCCAATGGAAGTCTAGAAAAACAGTCGTGGTAGTAGTGGGTGGTGGCAATGGTGGTGGTGGTGGGTGGTGGTGGCAGAGGCTGTGGTGGTGGCGACGGCGGTGGTACTGATGGTGGTGGTAGAGGTAGTGGCGGCGACGGCGGTGGCAGTAGTGGTGGCGGCAGTGGCGGTGGCGGTGGTGGGTGATGGTGGTGCCGGCGGCAGCGATGGTGGTGGTGGTGGTGGTGGCAGTGGTAGTGGGTGGTGGGTGGTGGATGGTGACAGTGGTGGGTGGTGGCAATAGTGGTGGTGGTGGTAGTGGTCAAGTGAGAGTCATATGAGAGTCGACTATTTTCTTTCTCCCAAAAGTTGATCCAACAGTTTGGAACAAGTATTTATGACTTTAAAATTTTGGATTCTGGAACCATTCTGAATCTGGTTCACTCTGTGGGAGTAGGAATCCAACCGAACTTATCACACGCGCTTTTATTCCAAAATAGCTTCCTGGGAGCCAGAATCCATAAATTCCAGAAGTAGAAGTTTTATCAAACATGCCTTTAGTTTGATCGGAACATTCTGATACTTAAGTCAATAATATTAAGAATAAACAATAATAAATGTAATAGTAGTTCCCTATAAAGTAAGAGATGAGGATCCACATCTTCTAGGAGAGGTGGTGCCCCCATTGGATGGACGACACCTGGGATTCCGGTGAATCCAAACCCTTCATCCGAGCCGACACCCCTTGTCGATTTAGTGTCGGCTCGACTGAAGAGTTCAGATGAACCCCAAGTATCGCACATCCAATAGGAACACCACTTCTCTTTCAGATTCTCTCCACCTCTCCTCCAGATTTTCTTGGTGGAGAGAATTGGAATCCAAGAGATGTTACTTGGAGATTCAACTCTTTTAAATATAGTGATCGAAAAGGACCCCACGGGTTTTCCCAAAATTGTAGTATTCAATTGTGCCCCGATCATAATACCTACATGAAACTAATTAGAACCTTAATATTAAGGATGCTAGAATTTTCCTATCTTTTAATAATAAATTCACAATCCCTTCCTGCCCCCTACCGATTTCTGAATGTTGCAATCGTTGATGACCAGAACAGTGTTCATCCCAGGCCGACAGCCCCCCGGTTTCTTTTCCTGCCAAATTCCATCCCGGTAGAGATCTTCGTCCCCAACTCAGTTCGCCTGCATGGCCGACCCCCTCCGGTGATTCCGGCTCTCAAGCTTGTGCTTCCAACCCCTAGGGTCGACGACTCTACTGCTGTGAGATCGATTGAGTTCTGCCTTGAAACCAACGATGTCAACGGTAAAAAGCCGAGAGATCATGAGAACGAGATTCGTCACCACTTAAGCTCTTGGTTCCATTTGATGCCGGCATAGCCGCCTCCTGACTCCGCTCTGATTAAGGCCATTAAGCAAGGGTTCAAGAACGGAAAACAGAGTTTGGGAAGAAAGAAAGAATAAGAAATGAGATGGAGAAGGTGGAAGATCATAGATCTAAAACCCTCCTCCTTGCAATCGATTCTGGTCATGAGGTTCTTGATCCTTTTTCTCTGATTTTTCCATTAAATGCCAATTTAAATCTGTGTTATCTGCACGTGGCTACCCAAATGAAACTCTGACCAGCTTTAGTTTTTTCTAGAGTTTTCTATTAGTTCAAACCACTTTCTCTCTCTTAGTTGTAAACTACGCTTTGAGACCTTTGATTTCTGTCTTTGATTTGAAACGTTTTTGTTTCACAAATCTGATCAAGGTGAATCAAAGTGGGACCGCGATCATTCTATTAATGTATTTCTGATTCAGAGATGGTATTTGTTGCTGGTGGTCATATTGATCAGAAGAATGCCTTTATATCCCCAATGGGTTATGACGTGGCTAAGGATGAATGGATTTCCCAAGTCTCTGTTCAATGGTTTTATAACGAGGCAATCTTTCTGCGTAACGACGATTTGGTGGATGGATCCGACTATACCTTCCGATTGTACCCGGATCTGAATCTTGGGGATAAGGTTCTTATACAACCGGATGGCTATGTTACGATCATCATCGCCATCTATCATAATGTAATAGTCATACGATTAGAAGTAGTTATAGCCTTAGATTTATAACTGAATAGAACCTTCTGATAAACAGCAAGGGAATGGAATAGAAAACAAGTAATTACAAACCAATTTCCTCTTTAATCTTCTTCTTTGAGGAGGCCGACTACCCTCGAAGTAGTCATTCTGATACGTGTTCGTATCACTTTATCTATGTAAACATGGATCCACCTTCCCTGGTCCAATGCAACCAAGTTAAATACAAGCTCCAAGAGCACTGTAAAACTGAATTACTGGCTTCCTTAGATGGGCCTTCCAAGTTTTTTTCTCCCATTCAAACTTGAAAGCATTTTATGTATATGCAGTTAATTAACATTGAGGTGCTAGCGGAACTCCCACTCCATCATTTTAAAGAATCTTTTCCCAAAATTGGCCCAAGGTTCATTCGTTTGCCCCTATCCATACTCTTCTGAAGATAAAACATGTCCTCCATAATATCTGGCTTGTGTAATCTGACGTTTATATTTGAATGTGACACAAAATAATTTATATTCTCATCGCTGTACTTCAAATTGTCACATTGTGAAATGCGTTTAATCAAATATTAGAATTACTTAGCAAATTAAATATCATATCATAAATGATCCATGTGGTTATAAAAATGAGGACCCGATCTTGAATTTTCTTATAATTGGATTCGAATATGATCAAGTGTGGACTTTGTGGTCTAATTCAGATAAGGCATGTTAGGAAATACTCAATTCCAATCTCCAAGATCCAGCTGTTTCAATATAAATAAACTTATCATCTACCCACATGACATAATAATTAAATAAATTATAATATTTGAAAAAATTAACAGATTCTTATAATAATAATAATAATTTAACTTTATTAGGTGATTTCCTGAAGGCCATCAATGGTTTCAATTATCATTCACAAAACAAACGTGAAAAATAGGAAAATTAGTAAGATTCTACATCCACTTGTACATAAATTAATAAGATTCCACATCCACTTGTACATATCCTTTCTCAATGATATTATCTTATTTATTTTTTTATATATTAATTATTACTTTTTGTCTTTTACTCAAAAAAAAATATTATTTTCTATCCCATGCGTAGATTAAGCATTATAATACAGTGTCACATGTGTCTTGTTTTTTGTGCTCCAAGTTCAATTTTTTTTTTTTTTACAAAATAAGAGAAAGGAAGTTCTCCTCTTTCTACATCCAAAACGTGCTCTCTCTCAAAAGACGTTCGTCCCGACCCTTACAGCGCCTTTTTTTTGGGTTGTACTTTATCTAACCACGTGGTTATAATGAGATAATATATAAGAAGGGAAGAAAGAATATTATTGCTGTCTCTTATACCTTCTCACACGATTCATATCGTTTTCAGCTTTGGATGATATTTGTTGCGATTTAATGGTTGGAATTTATCTAGTATATATATTAATACATTGATATATGTGTCTAGTGAATTTCAATTATTAAATCACGATTGAACGAACCGGATAACGTGAGAGATGATCCCCCCCCACATGGTAATGTGAATTTTCAAATGTAAGGTGATCATTTCACACCCCCATGGGTGGTAGAGCACAGAGCAATAGTAGTGGATAGTAATATTTTTCGCTTATAACAATATCAGGAGACCCATCCTACAATCATTTTGTCCCTTTTTTATTTTTTGGTAAAAATCTTATCCCATTTAATAATTAGTCTGAATACTACAGGACCATATAGACTAGAGAAGGTGAAAATTCACTCTGATTTCATATAAGTTTTTCATCTTAAAGTTTCAACTAATTTAATAAAAAAAAAAGTCCGAACTATTAATGGAGATACTCCAATGTACATAAGTGTGTGGAAAACTATTTGATAGTCGCTGTAGTACAAAATTCCCAATATAATCAAAAGATGGATTAATTCAGGGTTTTAACAAAATTCTAGGACAATTCTATATGTTAATTGGTAAACAAATTCAATATCATATAAACTGTATTCGATTCGAATTCAATCCTTTAAAATCTCTAATCTCATATTCAGAAAAATCATAAAAAATCTCGAAGAAAAAATATAAAAAAAAAAATTTCACACACCTCTACTGAGGTTTACCTTAATGTTAACCACCCTTTACCATCGTTAATGACAACCGCAACCCAATGACTAACGAAAAATGGAAAATGATATTTTTACCCTTGTATTATTATTAACACCATCATCGTCCGTCTTTCAACTTCTTTTCCTTTTTTTTTTTCCCAACTGTTTCTTTGACTTCTTTCTTATCTAGATTCGCTTCTTCTGCAACTCCTTTGTATCTTGTTCTTCCTTTCTGCAATTTTCCTTCTTCCCTATTTATTATATTGGACCTTTGTGTGCAAAGCCAGAAAATCGAACCTCAAAATGCTTTGTCAAACCATGCGAGGATCTGCAAGTGCCCTGCAACACCGAATTGAATATTTCAATGGATAGCATTACACCTTGGGAGAAGCAGGAAGAAAATACGATGACAGGCAAGAATTGGTTTTCGTTTCCAAATTAGACAACTTCTTCAACAACCTCAAATTGGATTTCTCAATCTTGTGCAATTTTGGCTTCCATGTGTAAACATCATCGTCTTTAAGATTGATGTTGGACTGCAACATGTTGACGACCAGCTCGAGACTACGGAGCAAGAAAATACTGTAATGGTAGAAGATCAGTCCACGTTATTCAAACTTGTGCACAAAGGGTCCTTCCAGACTCCAGACTTTTGAGAGAGAGAGAGAGAGAGAGAGAGAGAGAGAGAGAGAGGAATGCGTGAGATCTTTGAAATTAAATTTGAAAGTAAACCATGAAAGATTGATCCGAGATGTGTTTCCTGATCTTCAATCATCCTCCAAGATGATTCAACCTTAAAACCTTGCAAAACTCCCACTTCGATCTATGAAGACGATGGACACTGTTAGGATCGGAGACGCAAACAGAAAGAAAAAACACGAAGATTAACGTGGTTCAACACCCCATTGTGGGATGCCTACGTCCACGGAGAAAAAGAGAATTCTTTATTGCCAAGAAACCTCTACAACTCTCCACCTGACAGAGTGTTCTCCTCTGTCAGCCTCCGGCTGTCACCCAGCCTTTTTCCTTCTAGGGTTTTTCCCACAGAGACAACATATATAGGAAACCTAGAAATCCTAATCCCACTACAATTATAAGTTTATCCTATACATGTAATAGACCAAATTCTAATACAAGTACAACTCTATTAATTGTGTGGACTCCACAGAATACAAGACACAACCCAACAAATCTCCACCTGGCTTGAATTCTGCAAACCACCTTGAAGAAGAACCCGTTGACGTTGAGTCTGTAAACCCGTCTCTGTCAAACCACTACACCCAAACGGGCATAGCCTACACCCAGTCCGGGTGTCCCGTACAGCTCACCGCCGTACAAAGTGATGTGACTCTACCTCTTCCACTGCCGCAGCATCACCAGAAAGATCACCGTCACTCACAGTCCTCCTGCAACTCCATTTGCATCTGGAACCCGAGTCTCTCACCACCGCACCTCCAATGCAGCCCTTGAGAACCGACTCCTTATCCCAGCCCTTTGCAACTCGAATTGCACCTGGAACCCAAGCCTCTCACCTCTGCACCTCCAATGCAGACTTAGAGATCCGACTTCTTGTCCCAACCTGCCAGTACTCCTTTACCCCACGGTGCAACATAAACTGGCCATTATGTGCATCGTACCGGGATTCAATCCCGCCGTCAGATCCGACACCCAATCCAACTAGATCCGCCAAGCCATTGAAAACCATCGCTGCCACACCTGAGTCAAACTCTGCAAGTCTTGACTCCATGATCCCTGCACATGCGATGATAAGAAGAATCATCTTCCCAACCTGAGATTCCCCTCCATCTCTTCTTGTCGGCACAAAACTACTATTTGAAGAAACAAAGAGATGCAGAAATTTCACCCAAAGAAACAGAGGCTGTTGTACGGAGCAAATAACTTAACTTAGAAAACTCCAATAAAAAATCTGACCGTACAAATTGACGAACTATGTGTCCTCTACCTGCTGTCCAAAAATCAGCCCAATCGGACCACGGATGACCTCCCGATTGTCGGCTTGATCACGGCTGCGCAAATCACCTACGCCCAGAAAAACTGCTCCTCTCTTTCTCTTCTTCTTATGATGCTAAACCCTAACCCTAATTCGTTTTTGCCCTATTTAAAAGATTAAATACAAGGTAAAAAGAATGGGCTTAAATGGGCTTAAAACATACAAAGGTTTGGGCCTTTATCCACATAGGAAGGGAGCCCAAAAACCCAACAAATCTCCCCCTCCCAACTATGTGGAGGAACTCGCCAAACCGGCGATCAAGCAACAAGTTTCAAACTTATCTCTTGGTAAAGACTTTGTCAACATATCAGCACCATTATCATCCGTATGAACCTTCTCAAGTTCTAGCAATTTATCATCCAAAGCATCGCGTATCCAATGATACCTCACATCAATATGTTTGGACCTAGAATGAAATGTTGAATTCTTACCAAGATGAATAGCACTCTGACTATCACATAACAACACATACCTCTCTTGTGTAAAACCAAGTTCTTGTAGAAACTTTCGCATCCAAATTAACTCCTTACTTGCTTCAGTAGCAGCAATGAATTCTGCCTCTGTAGTAGACAGCGCAACACACTTTTGCAACCTCTATTGATAATAGTGAAGTTTCGATTTGGGCTTTAGAGTCCCGTGGTTTTTTACTCTTCGATTTGAAGAGGTTTTTCCACGTTAAATTCTTGTGTCTCATGTGTGGTTGATTTATATTCATTATTTGCACATATTGTTAGGGCTGAAAATATTTTTGTGATATACTTGTCATCTTCTCATAAGTGGTATCAAGTGTGGGAGTGATTTTTCCACGTTAAATTCTGATACCACTTGTTAGGATCGGAGACGCAAACAGAAAGAAAAAACACGAAGATTAACGTGGTTCAACACCCCATTGTGGGATGCCTACGTCCACGGAGAAAAAGAGAATTCTTTATTGCCAAGAAACCTCTACAACTCTCCACCCGACAGTGTTCTCCTCATCGACCTCCCACACATCACCCAGCCTTTTTTCTTCTAGGGTTTTTCCCACAGAGACAACATATATAGGAAACCTAGAAATCCTAATCCCACTACAATTATAAGTTTATCCTATACATGTAATAGACCAAATTCTAATACAAGTACAACTCTATTAATTGTGTGGACTCCACAGAATACAAGACACAACCCAACAGACACCAAACCAACAATCCCAATAACTGGGAGGAAAAACAAAGACTGTTATAGCTGGTAATTCGTAATTCTCATCGTAAAAAAAGAAAGATGAAGTTTTTTTTCTATCCCATTTAGGAATCACTATATTCTATCTCTTGGAAATAAACATTGAAACTCTTTTTTACATATAAAATATTAAATGTAAAATTTAATAACAAAACAAAGGGAGCATAAAAAGTTATAAGAAATCCGATCACTTGGATATACTTGTCATGATGAACACACACTCTGCTGCTTTGCAATTTTCATAATTTTTTTATCCCTGTTCTCGTCGAATCCTTTTCCTCTCCCCCCACATGAATCCAGATTCAATCGGACCCATGGTTCGAGATGCGTCCCACACCAATGATGGAGTGTGATGCGATGAAGCCACATGGGTACTGGTCCAGAGTCCCAGACTCTTTGTCACCCAATTGTATAATATTGGGAAGAACGACAAAAAAAAAAAAAAAAAAAAAAAAAACAAAAGAATAAGGTTTTTCTTAATTTTTTTATTCTTTTTGGTAAACAGAAATTATATTGATTCAAACACGAAGAGAAACCATCGTTTCTTGTTACAAAGTTCAGATGGATTTGGGTCACATTATCCCATCTAGATAGGTAATTAACTTCTGGATTAAAATCGTCTCTAATTATTAGAGGTTTCTATCACCTATTCAGTTGTTACAATTAACCAGATGCACCGATCAATGTATTGATAAACATACCGAGTTAACTCCAATAGTTGGATTAGCGATTGAAACTTCCAATAATTGAAGACAAATTAAAATATTATCTTCCTATCCAAAGAATAAGACAAACAGTTGGCTTATGTTGGAACATGAGAAAAAGACAAGCAACCCACTAACCTACCCAACATTAGAATATTTTTGGTAACAGACATGATCAAAGAGACATCACCATCACCAACCATCCAGGCTTCCCATTAATAAGATCAACGACTTCTCGATTGTCAGATTTAACAAGAAAATTATAAAGACCAGCTTAAAGAGCTTTCACCGTTCTCAATCAATGGCTTCACCGAGTGCTACAAATAAAGAAGGAAAGAGATTGTAAAACCACAACTAAAGAAGAACCATCTAAAACTCGAAAAACATAGTCCATGCCACAACCGGGAGAATATTTTTTTATTGCCGTCCATGTCCATCAAGAAACAATCATGACTTTCACGTTTCAACTATGTTTTCCATGGGTGCAGTGAACTATTTTTTTTTTGGTTTGGTAAATGTTGCAATTGACTATTTTTATTTTGGGATCCAAATCCTCTCTTAGGGAGGGGACTGCGGTTGATCCAAGGGCCGGAATTTAATGGGTGCATATATCCATACATAGGTATGTGGGTCGACTAAAATCTATCCCTTGACAGCCCACAGGTGCGCAGGAGAGGATTTCTATCCTTTATTTTGCTGGTAAAATGTGCACTGACTACTATTTTTATGTACTTCAAAAACCAGATAATATATACAAAACCTAAAAAATCAAACTGCTTTCTTGTGGCTGCTTGAATCTTCACAATTTTCTAAGTAAGCATACCGTATGGTCGTACCAATTCGTATCGTAATCAACCGTTTAGTACTCGTATTGTCATATTGACCTCAAAAATACTTTAAAATATTTTATACTTCAAACCTTGTCATTTAAAACGTGTTTAATACCTGTACGTATTGTATCCGTATCTTAACCTGCGTCTTCAATGAGTAATGAATCGATTAGTCCTGTACCGTTTAATATTCTTATTGTCTTATACATGTAACTGATGTGTGATTAAATACTACCATTTCCTCATAGTTGATTCTAAACTCATTACTTTATTACTCATTAGGATTGATTGTGGGCTATGGATCATAACAAATGTATATTATATACCACCATAGATTTGTTCTCGAGTGTCATTGAGCTAATGACGATTGTGCCCCCAATGGCAAAGGGGTTATGAGTTGATATGTGTAGTGGTTCTACCGGCCGATAATATTTATACCCCTCACATCCTCTCCAGTTTTTCTATATAAGGTGGTTGAAAATACTAACTTAGAACACAAAGTCAGAGACAAAGAGGGAGGGCTAGCTCTTAGATCTTCAGCCATTTCTTTCTTTTCTCTCTCTTTTTCTGAATTTCAAGTTTGAGAACCACAATCGGTATGTCGAACACTCAACTATTATCTGATACTGAATCTGGTCGTTCATCGGTTCTGTTGCACAAGCCCTTCGTCCCCGGTCATGGAGGTGCAGACCTAACCACCCTTGGGCCGGTCGCCAGGGCTGTAACGGAGAAGACAGTGGCGATAAAAGCAGTAGTAAATGTGCAAGTAACTTCTGCCGGCGGCTTCTTCTCTAACCTTGGGTTGGAAAAAGGCCTCGACGCCATTGTTGACTTGCTTGGTAGATCGTTGCTGTTGGAACTCGTTAGCTCAGAGCTTGATTCTAGTAAGTTTGTTTGCTAATATATACGTAAACTAAAATAAGACTGCATCCATTTACACATGCAGACTTTCTCTCTCTCCGGCGGGGTTACTTACCCTCTCACAAGTGGGAGGGGTGACGGTGGATTCTCCAGAACAAGGAGAGTATTACTTATGTGAAAGGACATAAGGAAAGAATCTCCCTAAACTACCAGCCTGTGGATTTTTTTTTCCCTTAGGTTAATACATATTTGATTATTATTTAAAAAAAATTATTCTTCTACATTTGATTGGATGTTTTTGTTGGTTGAATCACTTTGTTCCCCTCAGAAACGTGATTGCACCCTGGTCCTAGAATATTTCACATCTTATCCTTTATTTTTACAAACGAATCGCACAAACTGTGCTCCTTTACAGAGACCGGAAAAGACTTCATTTTCCGGTATTGGACCACTGATCAACTTGATCTTTACTTAATTAAAATATCAGATTGATGTTATAAAAAAGTGGATCAAGTTGTCAAACTAAATGAAAAGAATGAAACCCATTTAGTGTTTTTAAAGGTTTTTATAATTTCAAATTGGCGCAGGCACTGGATTGGAGAAGAAGACAGTCACGGGGTATGCTCATAGGACTGGTAAAGAGAACAACCAGGTGAAGTACGAGAGTAACTTGACGGTTCCGGAAGATTTTGTAGTAGGTGCAGTTCTGGTGGAGAATGAGCACCACAAGGAGATGTTCCTCAACCACATAGTCCTTGAGGGTTTCATTAATGGCCCTGTTAACGTTGTCTGCAATTCATTTGTTCACAGCAAGTCCGTTAACAAAGAGAAGAGGATCTTCTTTACCACTAAGGTCATCTTCGCTATCTACTAGATGTGATCTCTAATTCATGTTTCTGAATTTAATCTCGTAAGTTGATGGGGTTCTAATTTTTGGGCAAATTAATGTGGAGAGATCAGAAACTTAAGAATGGAAAAGATTGCTAAGCCAACCAGAACTTCCAAACAATTATAAATAATTGAATGGGGATTGCACTTTTGAATAAAAATGTGGGCCTACTAAGAACCCAATCTTTATTAATATGGGTTTGTGTGTTTACGATTCAGACGTATTTGCCATCAGAGACACCGAATGGACTGAAGAGGTTGAGGGAGAAGGAGCTAGACACCTTGCGTGGGACCGGAGTTATTGGAGAACCAAAGCCATATGATAGGATATACGACTACGATACCTACAACGATTTGGGAAGCCCGGACAGCAGTGCTAAGTTGGCTCGTCCTGTTCTTGGTGGTTCCCAGCACCCTTATCCCAGACGTTGCAGAACCGGACGCCCTCGCTCTGATAAGGGTACATGGCCCATTAATATTCTCATTGATCTATTTTTTAATCATGACTGCCTAACTTAGCCTTAATATCATGTTTGGATTCTAATGGGTGCAATCTTCAGATCCATTGTCGGAGAAAAGGAGCTCATCAACCATGTATGTGCCTCGGGATGAGGCATTTTCAGACCTGAAGGAGGAGAATTTCGTAGGCAAGACAATAAAGTCAGTGGTTCATGCTCTGCTTCCCTCACTTGAGACAGCACTCATCGATTCAGAGCTCGGATTCCCATACTTCACTGCCATTGATTCACTATTCAATGAAGGGATGAACATACCTAAGCTTAAAGATCATGGGTTTTCCTTCACCTCCATTTTGCCAAGGCTTTTAAAGACCATCGCTGAAACACAAAATAACCTCTTGCTCTTTGAGGTCCCTGAAATGATAAACAGTTAGTCTCTCTCTCTCTCTCTCTCTCTCTCTTTAATTATATACTTATCTTCATATGCTTATATAAGATTTCTACTGCAGGAGACAAGTTTGCCTGGTTCAAAGATGAGGAATTCTCGCGCCAAACTCTGGCTGGTCTCAACCCCTTCAGCATCCAGTTGGTCACGGTATGCAGTAATTATACAAAACTGTTTGGTTTTTCAGATCTTATGCAGAATCAGATCCCTGCAGTAACTGGAGCCATGAGGTCCAGAATGTGCCCCAAACTAGTTAGACCTGCTAAACCATACCGAAAAATCTGAAACCAAACCATACGAAATCCTTATTGGTTTAGTTTTGGGCTGAAGCATACCAAAGATATCTGCCTTGGTTCAATTAGGGCTAGCCCGGTAGTAGCCTGACGAGGCCATTCGCCCAGTCTCATTTAAAACTAAATAAGAAAACCCCAACTTCTTTTAAACTCTGTGTGGTTTGCCTCAGTAGGCTTCCAAAATGGGCTGAGAAAGAGATGCTAATCAGGCCATAACAGTTATCGGGATGCCAACTGATAACAAATAGACCAATTCTGACAAAAAACCGAACCACTTTGATAATTATCTGTCATAGTGTGGGCTTTTCAGACCAAAACCTTTATTGGGTTTGTTTCACATGCATCTATGAAGACAGAAAGTGAAACAGCTGGACCGAAACTGGCCCAAATTTTATTTCTTGTGTAAAAATGAGATGCGCCAAATTCACATTCCCTAGTAACAAACGGTTTTAAGTCTTTGGCAGCATAGATTTTGATGCTAATGCGCTATAATTAACTAAGTGAAAAAAATATTGCAGGAATGGCCACTGAAAAGCAAACTCGACCCAGAAATCTATGGCCCAGCTGATTCTGCAATTACTAAAAAAGTTATTGAGAGAGAGATCAAAGGACTTATGACTCTCGATGAGGTACGATAAGAACCAAGGATTTGATAGATTATAAGAACCAAGGATTTGATAGATTATCATCTCAGACATGAAATGAATTCTGTAATTTTTTGTTAACTGTCTTGCAGGCTATAGAGAGAAAGAAACTGTTCATCTTAGATTATCATGACCTCTTGTTACCTTACGTACACAAAGTGAGAGAGCTCAAAGGGACGACGTTGTACGGCTCACGTACATTATTCATGCTCACCCATGATGAGACATTGAGACCTCTAGCGATTGAGCTCACTCGACCACCCAAAGACGATAATCCTATGTGGAGGCAGGTCTTCGCCCCTGGTTGGGATTCCACCAGCTGCTGGCTCTGGAGAATTGCTAAAGCTCATGTATGTGCCCATGATGCTGGCTTTCACCAGCTTGTCGTCCACTGGTAAGAACGCACAACCGAACTTGGGCGTGGATCTAGCTATTTTTGTGACAAAGAGATGGGTCTCATAACTCTATTGTTGATATGAATTTTGCAGGCTAAGAACACACTGTTGTACTGAACCTTACATAATTGCTGCAAATCGGCAGCTAAGTTCGATGCACCCCATTTACCGACTATTGTTGCCACATTTTCGGTACACCATGGAGATAAATTCTCTTGCTCGATCGCTCCTTATTAATGCAGGTGGGATCATTGAGACGACCTTCTCTCCAGGGAAGTACTCAATGGAGATCAGCTCTGCCTATTACGACCAGTTCTGGAGGTTCGATATGGAGGGTTTGCCCGCAGATTTGATTAGAAGGTAAGACTCACTTACCATAGCCATGGTTTGGATTTCAAATCTTTTGGTTTGGTCCGATCAGTTTGTGTTAGATTAGGACTTAATTTTTCCACCCCTACCCAATAAATCATCACTGATTACTGAAAAAGAAAAGAAGAGGAATGTACTGATTAATGATTGATTTTCACTGATGGCCAGAGGAATGGCAGTTGAGGATCCAACCGCTAAGCATGGTCTAAAGTTGACAATTGAGGATTACCCATTTGCTAATGATGGTCTTATCCTTTGGGATGTCCTCAAGGAATGGGTTAAGGACTACGTCAATCACTACTATCCATCGGAAGGTAGCCCTGTTGAATCTGATGAAGAACTCCAAGCATGGTGGTATGAGGTAAGAACAAAGGGCCACGGAGACAAGAAGGATGAACCATGGTGGCCCGTTCTGAAAACCAAAGATGATCTAATCCAAGTGGTGACAACCATTATCTGGGTGACCTCCGGCCACCATGCCGCCGTCAACTTTGGCCAATACCACTACGGTGGCTACTTCCCAAACCGACCAACGATCGCCAGAACGAACATTCCAACAGAGGAACCGTCGGAGGAAGAGATGAAGTTATTTTTAAATAAACCAGAGATTATACTATTGAGGACTTTCCCTTCACAAATACAGGCTACTAAGGTGATGGCCATATTGGATGTGTTGTCTAACCACTCAGTGGATGAGGAGTACCTTGGAGGTGTGAGTGAGAGAGCTTGGTCCGATAATCCTGTCATAAATGCTGCATTTGAGAGGTTTAATGGGAGATTGAAAGAGCTTGAAGGGATAATTGATGGAAGAAACAATGATTTGAATTTGAAGAACAGAACTGGTGCAGGAGTGGTACCTTATGAGCTCTTAAAGCCATTTTCAGAAGCTGGGGTCACAGGAAAGGGAGTTCCTTACAGTATCTCCATTTAAAAGTTGGATTTGTATATCAATTTGTGGCTTACTAATAACAAGCTTTGTTAGGGACGCTTCATCCTTGGAGCCTCCCAATGATATTTCTTGTGGGGAGAAAAACGATTGTAGCTTTACCCTTCCCTTTCCGAGAAGAAGCAGTCATCGTTGAAGGCTTCCCCGACGTCTTGAAGCCATGTAATCTTTTCTATGTTTTGTTGGGATGTTTCAATTAGGAGCTGTCTTTTTAATGTTTTTTGGGGTTCCTCTCTTTTCTTAGTTGGTGTTCTTCTTGGGCGGTCTTTAATTGGGATTCATCCTCTTAGGTCGGCTATGCGTTTGGCTGTAGGTTCACTTGTTTGCTATTTTGGTTCCTATTTTTTATTGTTTGTTTGTAGAAATTGTTTTTTACTTTTCTTTCCCTGGTATGTGGAGAGGGTTTTTTTTTTTCCTCTTGAAGGGAAGGGTGTGTGATCCATTCCCGTCCGTGTTATTTATTATTAATATCTTTTTTTCCTTCTCGTCAATAAATGACCTATTCTTAAAAAAAAAAAAAAAAAAACACTTTGTCACATCAATTTAATGCGTGTTACGTGTGTCCTTGATAGGAAGGTGAATTAATGAGCAGAGATTAATGTCACTACAATCCAATTTCATATGGATTATTAACATTTTTAATTTGACTGATAAATCAATTTTAACAATTCTGGTCCAACTTCAGTTCAAGGGACACCCTCAAAGAGCTCTTGCATAGAAATGGCATCAATCTTTTCTCTACAAACCCTCCATTCGAAATCTCAATCTCTAAACTAACAAATGAAGAAGTCCAAAAAAAAAAAAAAAAAAAAATCTCGGCCTCACCAAATCATCCAGTAATGAGAAATGATTTGAGGTCCATCATAAATGGGTACTTTTTCTTTGAAAAACTGAGAAAGGAGATCGGATATTTCTCTGTTGACCCGTTGACCCCTTTGAAGACTTGTAAAATTTTTTTAGCTTCATTACTAAACTAGTCTATTGTGAGGCCTAAATTGATATTCATATTTAGTAAAAAAGTTATTTAATATTCTCCATACTTATTAAGTCTCTATGTTTCACCACATTTTTTCTTTCCTATTTTCAAACAAGAAATAGAAGGACCAATAAGGAGATGAACAGGCCCCACAACAATCTCTCTAGACCAAACAGTGGCCCAAGGTCATCCACTTGCTTCTGCCCATTATCTTTCCAAGATAAAACATGTCCTCCAAAAGATATGCTAGAGTGACCCGATGCTATTACCCCAACAGGCTTCCCTCCTTTATCAGATCCGCCCTTGATAAGATCACCATCGTCTAACCAATTGGTAATCCCCAATGTATCATATTTCTTTAGAGGACTGTGAAGAGGAATGCTATAATCTTCATCACCAAGCCCATTTTTTTTAAAGGTCTGAATTCTCCTATCATATCTGGAGCCATTGGAATACATCTATCGCTTCCTTAGACCGGTCATGAATTGCAAACATAGAAATCATGGGATTCCATGGCCAGACTGATTGTTTTGGACAAACTTCAGAGTAGAATTTTTTCTTATGTAGATTCTTCTGTCCCTGCATTTTGGGTACATGTCAATGAGGTCACAAGCAACTGCTCGATCATCTTGATCCTAGCTTTGTCTATGTAAACATGGATCCACCTTCCCTGGTCCAATGCAACCAAGTTAACACAAGCTCCAAGCAGAGTACTGTAAAACCGAATCTATTGGCTTCCTTAGATGAGCCTTCCAAGTTATTTCCTCCCATTCAAACTTCAAAGCATTTTATGTGTATGCAGTTAATTAATACCTTTTAATAGTTAGTTTGAATATATATTTTAGAAAAAAAATCAGCTACCACCTAAAATAGTTTCGAAACATCATCTACCACCTACGTCATTCAAAAAACATCAACTACACCCAAGTAATTGATGGAGGAGACGGAAATCATCGTTATACATTTTTACCCTTCTTGATTGGCTTTTTCTTCTTCTTCTTCTTCCCTTCAATTTGGTTGCAGAGCGACTTGGTACCATAAACCGATGAGATAAACATTGTGAGATGAATCAGTAACCATTTCTTCCTCTTTCTCTCCTCATATCTTTTTCTCCCTGCAACTCATCCCTACCCTGCACTGGCTTCGTTTCAAGAGATTAAATTGCAGAAAGTGAAATCAGGATTTTAGGAACCCTAAAAAGCAAGTTCCATGAAAGAAGCCAGTTTAACAGAACCCATAGGGAAAAATCTAATCAAACTCATCATCAATGTCTGCTTCTCCGCCTTCGCCTTCTCTGTTCTTGTATTTACTGCAATTGCTATCACCTACCAACCTCCCTACCCCTGGCTTGAATCCTCCCAACTGAGTGAAGAAGAAGAGTAAAGGAGAGAGGGAAAAGAAAAACCGCATCAGGTTTCCCAAACTGCTGACACCTTTGTTTTGAAAAAGGTGGTATTTGTACAAACAGTGATTGGTGAGAAATGTCGATAGAGAACAGAAAGAAAACGCCGTCCGACATGTTGTGATAATATAACCACTGGGGCCCTTGTCTATGATTAAGTGGAGAGGAACTTTCACCCACAATATTGACACAAAATCACTCTCACAAAACCGCTCTTCCTATTTCCCAATCCACCATGGAAAAACCACTCACTACCAGCAACAGTTTTGTGAGTTTTAGAGAGCCACGTTTTTCATTTTAATGAAAAGTTCAGACTTCAGATCAGAGTTTCTTTAATCTTCATTCTCCCTTTTTTATTCTCCCTGAAATTCTTCTCTAAATTGATTTAGGGTTTTTCTCAGCTGATGGAGTTTGAAGGAAGAAGGATTGATAGAGTTGTAAACAACGAAATCATTGTTCGTGGTCGCAAGAGGAACTATGGCTGAGATTCAATTCAGCTCAATCAGCTCAATCAGATAAATCGATTTAGAGAAGACATCATCAGGAACTATGGTTTTTACTCTTACACTAAGGGCAATATTGTCCATTAATAAATCGATTTTAGCTGACATCATCATCTAACAGAAGTCTCTTAACGGAGTGGATCTATTTGATTAACAGCGCTAAACGTTTAGGTGATAGTTGATGTTTTTTGACAGGGATGGATGGTAGGTGATGTTTTGAAAGTATTTGGGGGTGGTAGCTAATTTTTTTTCTATATTTTATTAAGGTTGAGATATAATATATTTAATTTTCAGATGAACTCTTTATATATATATATATATATATGTTGGATAAGGTTTTTGAGCTGGAGATTAGCTTGCGTGCACCAATGATAGGGACCATGAGGGCATTAGGGGAAGGAGAGAGAGTGACAAATGATAAAGAAAGACATAGAGGTGCCAACGGAGCTTCCACTCCATTGTTTTAAAAACCTTTTCCCATATTTTGGATGGGAGACAATTATTCTACATGCGCTTTGATATTCTACCAGTTTTTGCATTTTGGCAAACTCGACCCGAAGCGGGTCAAGCTTTGTGACTATGTGTTATTTGCCTTAGTTTAATTGTTCCATTTCCAACGGCTATCTTCTGATCACTCTTTCATCCTTTCCTATAAATATGCATTTTGGTTTTTAAAAAAATAAGTAAATGACGGACGTTTATGGACTTGGCCGGCAATAAGTAAGTTTACAACAATGAATTGTAACCAAATTGGTTACAAATTAACAGATTTGCCCACAAATAATATGAGAAAATTACATTTGTAACAAAAGAATGTGATGTTTTGGGAATCCCTAGAAAAATCTGAACCATTCATTTTTACAATTTTTTTTAATCTAAACAATCTGCTTATGAGAGAATACAGAGTAATGTTTAAACTATTAATATACATGCATGAAACTACATGAGATATATATTAACTATTCCAAATGAATATTTAATTGAATTAGATTATGAAATTTATTGTTGATCTTCTATACCATGTTTTCCCTATATCTAATGGATGAAATGATTCATCATCAACCCACATGACATAATAATTAAATGAATTATATATAACATTTGAAAAAATTATAGATCATTATGATAATAATAATTTTCCTTATTTCATGATTTCCTGAATGCCATCGGTGGTTTCACTTATATATATGACATGATCATATTAACATCCACAGAACAAATGTGAAAAAAATTAATAAGATGTCGCATCGTCGTGCTTTAATGTTAGACCAACTACCAACCTCTGTAATGATCTTACAAAATAACAAAATAAAAAAAAAAACTATCAATCTCTGTAATCACCCCGGCCTCGCCGGTCTTTTCTCAACATTATTATCTTATTTACTTTCTTATATCTTAATTATTATTTTTAGCCTTTTACCAAAAAATAGTATTACTTTTTATCCCACGCGCACTTGAAGCATTATTATAATACATAAATGTCACATGTGTCCTTTTTTTACCCAAAAAAAAAAAAAAGAGTTCATGTCCTTTTTTTCTATCTCATATTTATTTTCTTCTTATTCTCATATGATCCAAAGATATTCTTCTCTTCCCACCCCTCTTTCTTTTGGATTTTACTTTATCTAACCACAGTGGTTACACTCAGATTATAACAAGGGAAGAGAGAATATTATTGCTGTATCTCTTCTACCTTGTCACACAATTAATATCTTTTTTTTTTTCGTTGGATGGCATCCGGTTGTGATTCAATGGTTGTAATTTATCTTGTGTGCATACTAATATATTGATATGTTCGCCTAATGAAGTTCAATCATTAGATCACAATTAGATGAACTGCACAATGTGAGATGATTCCTCCCTTACCCTCCCCCCGGGGAGTGAATGAGATGATTATTTTACACTCGCAGGGTGAGAGCATAAAGCAATACTATTGGGTAGTAATCTTTTCCGGTTATAACAATATCAGGAAACCCATCCTAGAATCATCTTGTCCCATTTAGTAATTAGTCTCAATGCTAGCTCATAGAGCCGCGTAGACTAGAGACGGAAAAATTCACTCTGATTCCATATAAGGTTTTCATCTTAAAGTTCAAACTAATTTAACCCAAAAAAAGTTTGAACTAATAAATGGAGATACTCCCAAGTACATATGGGTGTCGAAAACTATTTGATAATCAGTGTGGTACAAAATTCCCAATATAGTCAAAAGATGGATTAGTTCGGGGTTTTAACAAAATTCCAGGACAATTCCAATTCTAGAGCCAAACTAACACATTTATTATGGTATGGCCCTTACATGTAAAGATGACAAGCAACAGAGTGTATATAATTTGCTTCGTTCAGATATTCACAAATAATGTAGCCTTATGGGTTATGTACTTATGACGCATATATACAGTCTAAAAAATGTAATTCTTTACACAGGTGAGCCAACCATTTTAATGTCATCAAAATGATGCCGATGAGGTCACACTCACACTATAATAAAGAAAAAAGAAAATTAATCGGACCTCCCCTTGACATTTTGTTTGTTACAGAGACCTCATCTTTCAGTTATTAACTTATATGTACCCCTTAAAAACTATCAGTGTTAACTTAAAATTTTAATTAACCAAAATACCCTTTGTTTGGTAGAAGCTGATTAATTTCTTCTCCAGCCCCAAGTTTCAACACTTATTGCTGGATTATTTGAATCGTCATGGCTGGAATTGGTGATTGTGTTGCTGTAATTGGGGACTGGACCTTCCGGAGCCTAGGCCTAGGATCTTTTTCTCCACTTTACTTAGTGGTGACGATTTTCGTTCAAAATCATTCTCAGAGTTGCAAGGAGAGAACGGCTGTGAGGTGTTTTTTTCAAGATCTTATAGACAGAAAGCTGTGTTAAATAATGAAAAAGAAAACGATATCACAAGCTGTGGTCTTCTTTTGTGATCTTTTGTCAGAGCCAAATTTATTTTCTAAACAAAAATCAAGTTCCCGCGGGGGTCTTGCTGAGAGGATGGTGACTAGGGCTGGGTTTAATGCTCCTAAAATAAACACAACTACAATCCAGTCCGAGAACCTGTCATTATCCACAGAAGTTCGCTCTCCTTACCTAACAATTCCTCCAGGTTTGAGTCCGACCACACTATTGGATTCTCCTGTTTTCATTTCGAGTTCTCTGGTAAGTGTGAATCCAGTAAGAGGTCATTGACAAATAATAACTGAACAATTCATTTCACGGGTGTAAGCCTTAGATCTTATTTATTTTGTTACTAATTTGCTGTTGTTGTTGCTGTTCCGCTCCATCTTCAGTGCCTCTGTAAGTACCAGAGGGACTTGCCCCAAGGAGTCAGTACGGTGGTTATGGGCCTGAATCAAGATGGAAATGTTTGTTTCGCCATGACTCTTGATAGGCGCTGAGGGGTGGGAAGAGAGAGGTAGAAGGGGAGAGGGAAAGAGAAGATAAGGGAATTTTTATATTTTATAAAATGAGGTAAGTTCACGTCAGCAATTACTGTCTATTTCCTTATGGAAACGACTAAAATGTTATAAGTTGTTTCTTTCCTTAGGTTATCTACAATACAAGTGGGTTTCTTTTTCTTTTTTTCTCCCACGAAATTCATTTCCATTTAAAAACCAAAAAAATCCCTCTCTCTCCAATTCGAATATGATTATTTTGGTGTTGTTAAGCCACCTCAAGGAATTACCACCTAGCTCCCTCGGCAACACAGAGTTCTATTGGTAAGTTTTTGTCCAACTATTTTTGTCTTACTTAGAAGTTTTTGTCCAACTATTTTTGTCTTTACTTAGGCATTATACATATGTGTTTCTCATATTACTCTTGTGGTGTAACTTAATTTAGGGGAAGAGGTTCGTACACGAGAGATTCTTTCTATCAATCTGTTATTGAATGCAATGCATGATACAGACATTTCTCTCTTCTGCCATGGTTAGCACCCATTATATACCGATATTTCTCTCTACAGCCACAACATCTCTCAACATGGTTTCACAATAGTGATTCAACATAAGGTTGGGTTTTTTGAGTGTCGGGATTTTCTTGACATCGATTTCTTTTGACATTAATTCATTGGACCATCATAGAAACCACAAATACGGAGGATAGTATTGATATTTAAATTGAAAAGGATACCGAATCAGTGTCAATAATCATAATTCATTTTTTTGTGCATCTCTTTTTAGGGTTATTATAAGAAGGAACTTGGAACTCTGATACCATCTCAAGTTTTCAACTCAAAAGTTCGAACTAATAAGTGGAATGACTCTCCATATATTAGACCATAAGATTCCAATCTCATTAGCAATATGAGACTATTACCAATATTGGTTATGAGAGAATGCAAAGTAATGTTTAGAGTAATAATATACATGCATAGAACTACCCAAGACGAAGGAGTATTTAATTGAATTAAATACCATATTTTCTCTATACCCATTGGATGGAATGGACTCATCGTCTATCCATATGATAATAATAAATTAATTATAACATTTTAAAAAATAACCTATCATTTCGACAATAATAATTTACCTTATTACGTGATTTCCAGAATGTCATGAATGGTTTCAAATATATATATGAAATGATCAGATCTATCATCCACAAAATTAAAAAAAAAAAAAAATAAGATGGCATCCTCTCGGGCTTTTATGTTAGGCCAACTACCAACCTCTGTAATGATCTTTAAAAAACGAAAAACTATCAATCTTCTTTACGGTCCCACCCCCCCGCCACCCGCCGCCGCCGCCGCCGCCGCCGGGCGCCCGGCCCCCCCGGCGGGCCCCGCAGGTCTTTTCTCAACAATATACTTTCTTATCTCTTAATTATTACCTTCTGTCTTATATAAAAATTAAAAAAGTATTACTTTCTGTTCCATGCGTACTTTAAGCATTATATTATGATATCACGTGTCCTGTACGAAGCTCATCTCCCTCTTTTACCGAAAAAAGAAAAAACTCATCTCCTTCAACGTCCAAAACGTACGTTCCCTCTCTCGTTTACCAAGAAAAAAAAAAATCCTTTCTCTCACATAATACAAAGATATTCCTCCCTAATCCCACCCGCCTCCCTCTTCCTTTTTTGGGTTTTACTTTATCTAACCGGTGGTTTCGCTGAGATTATAACAAGGGATGAAAGAATATTATTGCCGTGTCCTTTCTACCCTCTCACCTGATTCATATAGTCTTCTGTCATTGGATAGTGTTTACTTATAATCAAAGAGTTGAAATTCATTCGGTGTGTATACTAATATATTGATTTGTGTGCCTAATAAACTTTAATTATTAGATCACGATTGCATCCCTTTTATTCGCTTCTTTATATTCAAAATAGATTTACATCGTCTCCTCCTAATAGTTCTGAAAGGACAGTGGCAACCTATTCCGGATGGTTGCCACGTGGCTCTTGGTGAATCCGAGACCCACGTTCGAGTCGACATCTTTTGTCGACTGGGTGTCGATTCGGACATGGGTCTCGGATTCACAGAGAGCCACGTGATAACTATTTGGGATAGGTTGCCACTGTCTTCCCAAACCACTAGGAGGAGAGGATGTGGATCCATTGAGAATCAAGAACAAATCAAAACCTAACGAAGGAAAGATTAAAGCTAGGGCCTTGGTTGGGGCTTGGAATTGATCTGAAGACCAAAATAGAGTATTAGGTTTCTAAAATCCAAAATGCAGAAAGTGTGAACTAAAATCCAATAAGTGAGTGTTAGACGATTGTAGTTAGTGAAGGGACGGTGGGTTGCAACGGCCAAGATAAATGTTGGGAAGAAGGGTAGTTGTGGTTGGGTAGCTTTAGATACGACAATAGTTGTGGCATTGATGAAAGTAAAAAGATAAGTCATTTGTTATATTCAAAAAAGATAAAAATGTAACTCTACAAATGCCTAAGGATGATATTGATATTAAAATTTTATAAAAAAAAACACATTAACATTTAACAGACCTGTCCTAATGAATGTAATTCAAAATTAATAATATTTAATAATATTATTAATTGACAATGAAAAATGGTTGCCTTTATGATAAACTTCATAAGTGAAATTTCAAAAAAAAAAAACAAAAAGATCTAAAAAAGGGTAATTCTATGGCCATAGTGGTGTCAGAATTCAACATGTAAATGAGGGATCCACATCCTCTCCTCCTAGAAGTCCGGTAGGAGGGGGATGCCCCCCTTAGACAGTCTACACGTGGGGCTCGGATGAATCCGAGCCCTCTATCCAAGCCATCACCCCTTGTCTGCTCAGCTTATCGGTTCGGTATCGACTCGGATGAAAGGTTCAGATTCACTGGAGCTTCACGTGTCGGCCATCCAACGGGAACGTCCTCCCTCCTCTTGAACCTCTAGTAGCAGAGGATGTGAATCCGTAAATGAGGCAATCACTGATTGAATCGTCACAATCCCAGTGCACCAACAAAGTACAGTGTGGACATTAGTCATGTAACACTTTTATAATTGAAGTTTGCAGTACAATTATTTGGGTCAGCCCCGTTAAATAAGGCACTACCCAATCTCACAAAAATAAATAAAAATCAGATGAACAACCGATGCAGTGATTTTTGCAACTCATTACATACACTTAGTACGCATACTAATCCTGGTTTATGGGTTTTCTGATGTATGCATGGACTTTAATTCACAGGTTTTTGAAATAGACATTAAAATGGGTATGGATATTCGATATAGGTATCGGTCATATATTGATATAATATATATTTTTTGCATTAATTCTCATACTGATTTAGTAAAATAACACCGTATCAATCATGATCGAAATCGATATGAATAGACTGATACAATATCGATACCTAAAAGAGTGTGTTAATATACTTCCACTATTGAGAGGTTGCTTAATTATTAATATATGGTGAGTTTGTGATTGCATTTACCTCTAAAATTTGACAAAGAGAAAATTGAAATTATTTCCTATTAAATATATTTGAAATTGTCAAATCATCTTTTCTCATGACACAACTAGACATGCATTCGTTTCAACCTCCCATTGGCCAATCTGAATAGTCTCCTATGCCTGTAGCATCCAAATCGTCTCTTGCGGCAGGAGGTTCTGTCGTCGATCCAAGGGAGCTGGATTCAGTCTGATCGCCTGCCAATACATTGGGGGGTGGACCGGTTAAAATCCGACCCTTGGCAGGCGGCAGGACCGCAGGAGAGGATTTGAATATATGCCCGTACGCATAGGAGAGATGGCGGTGACTTCGGATTTTCGCTATATGTTACTCCTTTAATCTAATGGCCAAACTGAATGGAGAGTAAAGAAGTTCGATTATATGTTGAATCATATAAACACCTTCCCCCTTTCTCATTTCTCAAGCTAAAACCGCAAAGAAGTTCTGCAACTGAAAGCAAAAAAGAAGAAGATCGCTGGAGAACCTGACGGCAGGCCACGACTTCCTACCCATTGTGTAGCTCAAGGTTCCAAACCTTTTTTTTTCTCCACAATTTCATTCCCTCTATTTCTCTAGTTTTTCTTTCCCATCCCCTCCTTCAAATCCCCTTTTTCTCTGAACAGCTAAAGGAAATCGATTGATAACAATTGTACAGTGTTTTGAGGTTCTGGGTATTGCTGAAGAAAGCTTGAAGAGAAATATTTGTTGTTCGTTGTGGTTTTGGATCGAATAGATAAAAGGAATGAATAATTTAGTTGGGCTAGCTCTTTAGAAGATATTGGAGAAATCGATTTGGATATTTTAACAAGTAGAGCAAAAGGCACTCACCTGCTCTTCAAGAGAATTATTTTATTTTCAATTATTTTCAATTGATTTGAGTTTTCCTATCCAGACAGAATTAATTATTCTTGGATTTGATTGATTGAGAAGGATCTATCGTTCATGGGCAAGAAGAACACCAAGAAAGAAAAAAAACCAAGAAAATAAGGGAAGTAGTTGCAGAAGCATCATCTGCTCCTATTATTGTATAGACATCAGAGCAGTAACCTCAGCCTCATAGAAGAAGACCTCGCAAAACCATGAGACAAACCCAAGGGTGGAGAAGAACAAAAAGAAGAATTTGTGGAAGAAGGGACTCAAAGGCTGCGTTTGGTAACGTTCTCGCTTGTTCTTGTTCTGAATAGGAAGAGATAGTCTTTTTCTATTCTGTTTTGAAATAATGTTCTTTGGCTATTCTTTTGACCTTAAAACTGTTTGGCAAATATGTTCCAGAACTAGTTTGAAAACATTGTTCTAACTTGTTTGCTGTTTGGTAAAATTTGTTCTAGAACACTTTTTTTCAAGGATTCAAATATTACAGAATTACCATTAAACCGATATCTTACCAAATTAATTAATATTAATGTCATTTAATTATAAATTGTACCTATGGGTTGATGGAGATAAGTTGATCAATTAAACAAGAAAATTTTTCAAAAAATAAAAATAAAATTCCATGCATCTAGAGCCGCAAACCTTTTTATTTTTTATTTTTTATTTGTAGTTATCATTTGGGTTCATGCCAAAAGAATTTAGAACACAAATAATTCATATATGAAATTTGAAACAGAAAATAAAAAGAACAAAATAAAGTCAATACTGACGTTTTCAGTCGATATTTGATAAAGAATTAAGCACAGGAATAATAATCAGGAGTCCACTTGATTATCTTTTGGTGAGTACAGCCAAATAGATGTGAATTTCACAGAATTAAATCACAGAACCATCTACACATTAGTTTCAGATCCAAATCTGCAAACCCGATGTATTGATTCAGATAGAAATCCCCTGGTACCGTGTGAGAGAGGAAGAGGGAAAAGGAGAGGTGACCATCCCTAAAACAAAGAACAAGCAAATTGTAGAGATGGAGACGAAACAATAGTAGATTTACTTGCTCGAACAAGGAGTAGTTTCTACAAAAATGTTAAAAAAAAATTCAGACAAGAAAAATGGAGATGGAGGAGAAGTAAAGACGAGAGAGAGAGAGAGAGAGAGAGAGAGAGAGAGAGAGAGAGAGAGAGACATGGAGTGAAATGAGGGGAAAATAACTGCTGTGCTTGCAGAGAACGAACAAGGAGGATGTGCTTCTTCGTGTATGGAAGTAGGTAGAAAGGGTGTCAGGTTTTATCGGGCACAACTTAGTTTTTTGTTCTTTTCAAAATTGTTCTAGAATGTAAAAACATGGTAAACCATGTTCTGAAATTTTCGTTCTTAGATGTTCTTTTCATCCGGTTCGTTGCGTGAGAACGGAAGAACAAATCGGATTTGCCAAACGGTTTTTAGTCGTTCTTGGTCGTTTCGAGCCGTTTTTTCCCGTTTCTATCGAACGGAAGAACAGAAGAACTGTTCTTTAGGAAAGTTACCAAACGCAGCAAAAGAGAATGAAAAATAACGAAGAAGCTGAAAAGAGGTCCTGACGAAATCAAGACTGAGGAACCTCTAATGAGCAGACGACGGAGCCTAGGAAGAGCAGCTATGCTTTCGTAGTTTCCCTCCTGCAATTTGAAGGAAGAGTAGAAGACGGAGTATCGGTTGTAGAATTTGAGTAGAAGACTGAGCATCGGTTGCAGAACTTCTTCCCTACTATTTGAGCTTGAGAAATGAAAATGTAGGAGGTGTTTTTACATGATTCAACATAAAATCTCAGTTCTATTCTCTCCATTCGGTATGGCCATCAGATTGAAGGAGTAACAATGGGCGAAAATCTGACAGTCACCGCCAGCTCTTCTATGCCCATACTCATAGGAGACGATTCGGATTGCCATCAACCGGCCTGGTGTGATGTTCATTCAGACGTGTGGAAATCTATCTTGCATTGTCAAGCTCCACACAAACTTCGAGAATTTTTACTTACTCTTCTACTGTCACTTCCTCAGAGGGTTTAATTCGGATTTGAATCGTCTCCTCCCTGTACTTCAGGGAAGAGGGAGACGTCCCCGTTGGATGGCCGACACGTGGCTCTCGGAAAAATCCGAGCCCCAAGTCCAAGCCGACACCCAGTCGACAAGTCGAGCCGACAGGGGGTGTCGGCTCGGACGTGGGGCTCGGATTTTCCCGAAAGCCACGTGTCGACCATCCGACGGGGGCGTTTCCCTCCTCCCTGAGGAGACAATTTGAATCCGTTTAATTGGCAGGCAGATCTATGTCAACCCGACCTGTCGGCGCTGTGGTCTGGAGGAGTCGATTCACCACATTCTTCTTCGGTTCCCTTCTGCTGGAGCGGTATGGCTGGGATCCTCCATGTCCCTTGTTTTTCGACAACACAACGAGTTTGGCATTGTGGATGGTTCACTCAATTACTTTCTCTGTCCAACGAGTCTAAGAAGGTCCGCTGACAACTTTTTTCTTTCTCCGCCTTCCTGTGTTGGAATCTTTAGACTGCTCGTAATGCATTTTACTTTGACTCCAAAGTGTCTACTCCTTTAGATGTGATTTGCCGTGCGGAACGAGCTTATCGGGAACACAAGGATGTTGTTTGCCCTCAATCATCTGATTTCTCTTCCCAATCCATGGCTTCTCGGTTGTCTGGCTCTTCTTGGATTCCTCCTCCCTCAGGAAGCTTCAAGCTAAATGTTGATGCTGCTTTTAATGGCCATAAGGGAACTGGTGGTCTTGGCTTTGTAATTTGATCTTCGGATCCCCAAGTCTTACGGTTTCACAGCCTGCTTTCTTCCCACATGTGGATATTGGGGAAGCTTTGAGCCTTCGTGCAGGTATTCTGGCAGCAATTCAGGTGGGTTTTTTTTTCCCCTTTAATAGTTGAATCTGATTCGCTCTCTGTAATTAAGCTTCTCATAACAAACACTCAGGCTGGGGACCCGTGTCTGTTATCTATTGTGGATGATGTGTGGCGGAGTTTCACTTTTGTTAATATTTTGGGTTTTCATCATGTGTCAAGAGTAACCAATACGGTGGCTCACGCTCTCGCTAGGCGGGCTGTGTCCATGTCAGGGATGGTTCCATGGCCCTTAACCATTCCGTGACTTATTCAAAGTTGTATGTTAATTGCTGTGTTAGCTCCCAGTTCTAATCAATAAAAACTTTTCTTACCAAAAAAAAAAATACTAGACATGCATGCATTCGTCGGATTTCATTAGTGTTTACCTACTAAATAATATGAGAAATAATGCATGTCGTGACACAACTAACACACATCCATTCACTTGGTAGGATGGTTGATCCTCTGTTTCTTGAAGGAGAGGTCAAGAGAAGTCTCGAATTTATCTTTTTGCATTTGTTCCCTTTTGCTTGGGCAAGAATAGTATTAAGATAGATGACCTCCTTAGGGTTATTTAGAGTGAATAATCCTTCCACCCTTGTGTCTGGGTTGATTGTAGATTTTTTTTTTAAATTAAAATTTAACCATGTTGATACCATATCTCGCCAATCAATCAGAGGTTGACACGTGGTTTCCCACGTGACATACTGGGAGGAGGACGCATATCGGGACAGGTGTCACACTCAGAGAGCCACTATAAGAGAGAGGAAGGACGTGCAATCTGCACGTCCTAGGTCTCCAAATTGGTGCCACAAGTCGGAGTCACACTCCTACTGCATTATGACTTGGAGATTCTGACTTGTGAAGGACTCTCCAACGAAAGGATAATTGATGGTCATCTGACAAGTAGGAAGCAACAATTTGTCCTAATCGTAGGATTGTCATCCTATGGCAAATGGACTAGATCAGTTGAGAACCAACAAGAGAGTTAGACTCCGCATAGAACTCTATTACTTCCTCATAGAACTCTATTACTGGGTAACGTGGTCGACTCCAACAATAGATGTGTACTCTATATAAATACTCGACGGTCACAGGTTACGGGAACTGATATTTAACTCACTTCACCATCTCCCAGCTTTGAGAATACTCAGACTATCACACCCTCTCTAGAGCTTACGTCTTTCAAGTAATCTCATGACTTTGCTCTGATTCTGACTTGACCGTCAGAGTGGACGTAGGGCTATCCAACCCATTCTCCGATAACCTCTTCTCTATCTTGCAGGTGGCAAGAACATCAACCAACTTAGTTTTAACAACAACAAACCCCAAGGGGATAGTTCAGTTGGCAAAGAACCTACACCTCAGGAAGTAAAAAGTACTGAGTTTGACTCCTCTTACTACCTTGGGGCCACTCACACAGGGAGTGTTAAGTGTTTTTTCTTTTCTGCTATGGATGTAAGTGGAATGATTCTCATTCAACCCTGGAATGACCTAGTCCATACGGTTGTGGGGTCAGTATGAACCCACGGGATTAGTCCGGACAAAGGCATGGATATCCGTTGTTAGCAAAAAAAAAAATGTATTTTTGTCTATTCCCTCCAATTGTAATTCAATAATGGAATTCATTCAACACTATACATACTAATGTATTGATATACGTAGTGAACAACTCAAACTATTGAATAAAAAAAAAAATCTCCAACAATACGTGACATCCAAACCCACATAATTCTTCCAAAAGGTACTTTGTTCTACCCCCTTGTGAGGCTATTTGTCAGCCTATCAAGGAAGAAATTATCTTTTTTTATGTCAAAATGTGCAAATTATCATGTTTTTTATGCTCCAAGAGAGGCCAATATTATGACCCATACCTTGGCCAGGAAAGCTGAGTGTTTACAAAGGAAAGTTATTTGATTAAATTCCTCTCCTTGACTTCGTAATTGTGTAAAGTTAAAGCCTCGGCAATATGGCACGGTTCTTTTGTTGATCAATAGATATTTGTTTTTTATATATATATATATTGCTTCTCTATTACTGTCATTATTATTCAATGAGGTTTTTTATTATTATTTATTAGGATAACGTTAGAGATGAACATGATTGATAAATATAATTTTATAAGGAGTTATGAGGAGCTCGCATCACACGCATGTACTTGTAAAACAATAATTATGAACTCACGGGACACCCCGTTGCTTCGCAATTTTCCGTATTTTTTATCCTTGTTCTCATCGAATCCGAATTCTCGCTCGAATGAATCTAGAATCAATCGGGACCCACGGTTCCAGATGTATCCCCGCACCAATGATGGAGTGTGATACAGTGAAAGGTACCCCCACCCACATGGGTAGTAGTCCAGAGTCCAGACTTTATTTTGGGTAGGTAGAGTCCCAGACTTTTTGTCATCCAATTGTATAATACTGGGAAGAAGAGAAAAACAAAAAAAAAAAAACAAAAGAATAGTTTTTTTATTGGCGTCCATCTCCATCAAGACACAACCATGGCTTCATGTTTAAATTGTGTTTTGCATGGGTGCAATTGACTATTGACTTTTACGTACTTCAAGAGCCAGATAATAAATACCACCTTAAAAAATCGATCTGTTTTTTTATAGCAACTAGAATATTCACCTTTGCTCAAAAAAAAAAAAAAAAAAAATTGAATATTCACAATTTTCTAAATAGAAACCTATCTAGAGACGATAAGGAGAAAACACAAACAAGATTTGAATTTTTATTATTTTAATGTTTAAATCAGGGAATAATTGATTTGCATGTACCTGTAATTTTTTTTAAATCTTATTATTGTTCATAATCAGTGGATTTCATATCATATTAATAATGATGGAATTTCATAAAAAATACATGTACATGGAAATCCCAACTCTTTAAATTTAATTCCGAACAATCAACAATAATAAATAGGGTAGCAATATAAAAAATAAAAAATAAAAAAATAGAAAGTAAGGGATGATAAAAGATCCCTTAACCTCCTCCAAATTCAAGTCATTTTTATAGTGATCCAATGTGGATCCCATGAAATTATGGTGGTTGGCTATGCTCCTGATCTTTAAGGACAATGATGAAATTGCCATCCGAGAGTCATGGTAGCTAATGACAATTGTATGCCCAATGGCGAAGTGGTTAAGAGTTCCAATAATATTTATTCTCATTACTTCCTCTCCAGTTGTTCTATATAAGGTGGTTGAAAATGCCGACTTAGAACACAAAGCCGGAGAGAAAGAGGTAGGGCTAGCTAGCTAGCTCTTAGATCTTCAGCCATTTCTTTCTCTCTTTCTTAATTTCAAGTTTGAGAACCACAATCAGTATGTTGAACCCTCAACTATTACCTCATACTGAATCTGGTCGTTCGTTGGCTCTGTTGCACAAGCCCTTCCTCCCTGGCTATGGAGGTGCACAGCTCTCCACCCTTAGGCCGGCGCCGTCTCTCCGTAAGAAACTGAGGAACTGCGCTGTCAGGTCCGCTTCCAGCGACCTTAAAGCGGTCGCCGCGACTGTCGCAGGGAAGTCATTGACGGTAAAAGCAGTAGTAACCGTGCAAGTAGCTGCCGGCGGCTTCTTCTCTAACCTTGGGTTCGAAAAAGGCCTCGACGACATTGGTGATTTGCTTGGTAAATCGTTGCAGTTGGAACTCGTTAGCTCAGACCTTGATTCTAGTAAGTTTTGTTTTTGCTAATATATACATAAACTAAACTAAGTGTTAACATAGCCAGGCTGCATGTGGTCCTTTAAGGGACCGGAAAAGACTTCATTTTTCAGCATCGGACCACTGATGAACTGGATCTTCTGACTTAAGATCAACATCCACAATGGTTCCCATCCGGCATTGTTAGAGAAGGAGAACCGAGTGTAATTATGTCCAAATGGGGACCATCATAATATCAGATTGATGTTATAAAAATTGCATCAATTTGTCAAACTAAATGAAAAGGATAAAATCCATTTAGTGTTTCTAATGGTTTTTATAAATTCAAACTGGTGCAGGTACTGGATTGGAGAAGAAGACAGTCAAGGGGTATGCTCATAAGACTGGTAGAGAGAAGAACCTGGTGAAGTACGAGAGTAACTTGAAGGTTCCAGAGGATTTTGTAGTAGGTGCAGTTCTGGTGGAGAATGAGCATCACAAGGAAATGTTCCTCAAGTACATAGTTCTTGAGGGCTTCATTAATGGCCCTGTTAACATTGTCTGCAATTCATTTGTTCACAGCAAATCTGTGAACAAAGAGAAGAGGATCTTCTTCACTACTAAGGTCATCTTCTATATCTAGATATGATCTTTAATTCATGTTTCTGATGGGGTAATAATTTTTGGCAAATGAAATGTGGGCCTACTAAGAACCCAATCTTTATTATGGGTTTGTGTGTTTATGATGCAGACGTATTTGCCATCGGAGACACCCAATGGACTGAAGAAGTTGAGGGAGAAGGAGCTGGACAGCTTGCGTGGGACGGGAGAAGGAGAACGAAAGACATACGATAGGATATACGACTACGACACCTACAACGATTTGGGAAACCCGGACAGCAGTGCTGAGTTAGCTCGTCCAGTTCTTGGTGGTTCAAAGCATCCTTATCCCAGACGTTGCAGGACCGGACGCCCTCGTTCTGAGAAAGGTACAATATTACCACATTAATATTGTAAAATAGTCTGATCGGTCAACAACTTTTTTGAAGGGGGTGTCAAGTGAATTGATTGGTTGTGCTGTCTATTTAATTACATATAGAGAAAATGACAGTTGTTTGGGCTTCTGCCTTTTTTTTTTTTTTTTTTTTTTTTTTTTGAGGGATTGGTAGAGCCCAAAGGCACTTAAACTCATGATTTTTTTATTTTTGAGGTGTTGATGTTATGTCAATTGAATTATCCCCTTAATTATTTAGATTTTTATTTTTAAAATGTTGATCTTTTGTCAATTGAACTATTCCTTTAGTTGTTTGGATATCTTAATACTGCACCACTTACAAAGTACTAAAATGATCAAAAAAAATTTAAGGATAACTTTGTAATTGCACTTAACTATATATAGGTATTTGTTGGGAGTTCTTCCTTTACTTCTATAATCAGATTTACGATTTTCCACCTTAAATTTGATTTGAGTTGATTTGATTCGAATCTTTCAATTAACTTTAGGTGATGTTTCAAAAAAGGAAAAAAAAATTTTAGGTGAGCAATCACCGTCTGTGGCAGTGTTTTTTCTTTAGTCATTAGAAATCTCAATATATTTTTACCAAAAAAAAAAAAAAAATCTCAATATATAAAGATAGTTTTAAAATTTCTTTTGAGAATTGACAAAAATCAGATGGTAAAAGACCTAATTACAATTAGAATGACCATCTCTCTTTGTTTCTTTCTATAAATGAAAATTGAAAGTGAAAATACAACCTTTCGATCCATTATTTTCCCTGGAAAATATAAAGGATTAATTAATCTCGATTGCCAAATGTAGCCTTAACATCATGTTCGGATTCTAATGGTGCAATCTTCAGATCCATTGTCGGAGAAAAGGAGCTCATCAAGCATATATGTGCCTCGAGATGAGGCATTTTCAGATGTGAAGGAGGAGAATTTCACAGCCAAGACAATAAAGGCAGTGCTTCATGCTCTGCTTCCCTCACTTGAGACGGCAGTCATTGATTCAGAACTGGGATTCCCATACTTCACTGCCATTGATTCACTATTCAATGAAGGGATCAACATACCTAAGCTAAAAGGACATGGGTTTTCCTTCACCTCCCTTTTGCCAAGGCTTCTTAAGACCCTTGCCGAAAAAGAAGACAATGTTTTGCTCTTTGAGGTCCCTGAAATTATAAACAGTTAGTCTCTCTCTCTCTCTCTCTCTCTCTCTTAATTGTATACTTATCTTCATGTGCTTATACATGACTATTTCTACTACATGTACAGGAGACAAGTTCTCTTGGTTCAGGGATGAGGAATTCTCGCGCCAGACTCTTGCTGGTCTCAACCCCTTCAGTATTCAGTTGGTCACGGTATGCTGTAAATATACAAAACTGTTGTGTTTTTCGGATCTTATGCAGAATCAGATCCCAATCCTATCCAGTGAAGCCCCACTCATTTTTAGGAGTAAGGACCTGTAATGATGTCCAGAATGACTCCCAAACTGGTTGACCCAGCTGAACCATACCAGATCAGTATTGATTTAGTTTTGGGCTGAGGCATAAGAAAAGATATCGGCCGAGGTTCAATTAGGGCTAGCCAGGCAGTGGCCTTATCAGCCCATTAGCCCAAACTCATTTAAAACCTAAATATTAAAACTCCAACTTCTTTTTATTTTTTATACTCTACTCCCTGATTGAAAAAAATATCGCTTCAGTTTTATTATTCACTCCAGTCAGTTTCGATTTTTCTTCGGTTACAGAAAACCAAAATCACTACCAAATTTATAAAAGTTCGATCCAACCGGATTTTGGCTTAATGGTTTGACCGCCTTTTTGACACCCTACGGAATGGTTTTAGCCTTTAGGTCTTTGGTAAGCATGGAATTTGCTGCTAATGCTATAATTAACTAAATAACTAAGTGCATAAAAAATTGCAGGAGTGGCCACTGAAAAGCAAACTCGACCCAAAAATCTATGGCACAGCTGAGTCTGCAATTACTAAAGAACTTGTTGAGAGAGAGATCAAAGGAGTTATGACTCTCGAAGAGGTAACCATAAGAACCAAGGATTATTTGATCGTTTATCATCTCAGACATGAAATGAATTCTGTAATTTGTGGGTAATTGCATTGCAGGCCATAGAGAGAAAGAAATTGTTCATCTTAGATTATAATGACCTCTTGTTACCTTACGTCAACAAAGTGAGAGAGCTCAAAGGGACGACTTTGTACGGCTCACGAACGTTATTCATGCTCACCCATGAGGACACATTGAGACCTCTAGCGATTGAGCTTACTCGACCACCCAAAGACGATAAGCCTATGTGGAGGCAGGTCTTCTCCCCTGGTTGGGATTCCACAAGCTGCTGGCTCTGGAGACTTGTTAAAGTTCATGTTTGTGCCCATGATGCTGGTTTTCACCAGCTTGTCGTCCACTGGTAGGAATACTCTTATTAGACTGAAAGCGGAGACCCATTTTGTGCCTGAATCTAGCTATTATTGTGACAGAGATGGGTCTCATAATTCTATTGTTGCTATGAATTTTGCAGGCTAAGAACACACTGTTGTACTGAACCTTACATAATTGCTGCAAATCGGCAGCTAAGTTCGATGCACCCCATTTACCGGCTATTGGCACCACATCTTCGGTACACCATGGAGATAAATGCTCTTGCTCGATCGCTCCTTATTAATGGAGGTGGGATCATTGAGACGACCTTCTCTCCAGGGAAGTACTCAATGGAGCTCAGCTCTGCGTATTACGATCAATTCTGGAGGTTCGATAAGGAGGGTTTGCCCGCAGACTTGATTAGAAGGTAAAACTCACTTACCATGGCCATGGTGTGGAATTTGATTCGATTATATGACATGCTAATCGAATAAGAAAAATAAAAGAAGAGATATGTACTGATCAATGATTGGTTTTCACTGATGGCCAGAGGAATGGCGGTTGAGGATCCAACAGCTAAGCATGGTCTAAAGCTATCAATTCAGGATTACCCATTTGCTAATGATGGTCTTATCCTTTGGGATGCCCTCAAGGAATGGGTGAGTGACTACGTCAATCACTTCTATCCATCAGAAGGCAGCCCTGTTGAATCTGATGAAGAACTCCAAGCATGGTGGAATGAGGTAAGAACAAAGGGTCACAGAGACAAGAAGGATGAACCATGGTGGCCTGTCCTGAAAACCCAAGATGATCTAATTCAAGTGGTGACAACCATTATCTGGGTCACCTCCGGCCACCATGCTGCCGTCAACTTCGGCCAATACCACTACGGTGGCTACTTCCCAAACCGACCAACAATTGCGAGGACCAACATTCCAACAGAGGAACCATCGGAGGAAGAGATGAAATTATTCTTATCTAAGCCAGAGATTACACTATTGAGGTCTTTCCCTTCACAAATACAGGCTACTAAGGTGATGGCCATATTGGACGTGTTGTCTAACCACTCAGAGGATGAGGAGTACCTTGGAGTTGTGAGTGAGAGAGCTTGGTCTGATAATCCTGTCATAAATGCTGCATTTGAGAGGTTTAATGGGAGATTGAAGGAGCTCGAAGGGATAATTGATGGAAGAAACACAGATCTGAATTTGAAGAACAGAAGTGGTGCAGGAGTGGTACCCTATGAGCTCTTGAAGCCATCCTCGGAAGCTGGAGTCACAGGAAAGGGAGTTCCTTACAGCATCTCCATTTAAAAGTTTGGATTTCTATTGTCAATTTGTGGCTTATTAATAAGGACTTTTTATTAATAAGGACTTTTCTATTCGTAACAAGCTTTATCACATTAATTCAATGCGTGTTGCGTGTGTCTTTGACAAGAAGATGAATTAATGAGCAGAAATTAATCACTCAAATCTAATTTCATATGGGTTTATCAACATTTTTAATTTGGCTGGCAAATCAATTTTAGCAATTCTGGTCCAACTTCAGTTCAAGCTATACCCACAAGTAGCTGTTTCATTGGAATGGCATCAATCTTTTTTCCACAATCCCTTTGGGTTCGAATTCCTAATCTCTAACCTCACAAACGACGAAGACCAAACACAACAATTAACTCCAGCCTCCCCAAATCGTCTAGTAATGAGAATCTTGGAGACTGACTTGAGATCCATTGAAAACGTGTGCTTCTTTGTAAAACTGATGAAAGAGATCGAATGATTCTCCATTGAACCCTTTAAGCCCTGCAAAAAACTTTAGCTTTGTTACTAAATTTCAATCTATTGTGAGACCTAAACTGATATCCTTATTTACTGAAAAGTTTTTTCAATACTCTTCCCCACTAAAGTCTCTATGGTTCACCACACTTTAGAAATAGAAGTACCAATAAGGAGATGAACAGGCCCAACAACAATCTCTCTTGACCAAAGAGTGGCCCAAGGTTCATCCACTTGCCACTGCCCATACTCTTCCCAAGATAAAACATGTCCTCCAAATTATCTGCTAGAGTACCCGATCAATGCTATTGCCCCAACAGGCTTCCCCTCCTCCATCATCAGATCCGCCCTTGATAAGATCACCATCTTCTAACCAACTGGTAATCCCAAATGTATCATACTGACGAACTTGATATGACACTGAGAGGGGGGTGAATCAGTGTCTGAAACTTCTCCTTAATTATTTACCGCTGCCCAGAGCTGATGGAGATATATTCTTTTACACACACAAACGTATACAAATCTACCTCGCTACCACTCAGTGGCCAGGTCTACCAGATTTGCACACCCACCCTGCAAGGCATTCCATGCACTCCAAAATATAATAGAAAAATAAACAGTCCACAACACAGGATATACGTGGTTCACCAACACAGTGTGTGATGGCTAGTCCACGGAGAAATGCCCAACGGGCTCCGTATATACTCAATACACTTCTTTTTGCTGTCTACACAGCAGGGAGTACATACACCTAATTTACCCAGCATAAAACTAGGAGGGCACAAATGTGCCAGGAATTCAGGTATCAAGTACCAGTGTTCAGCACACGCTGTACACCATGCTTAACCCGCACCCACTAGAAGCGAATAACAATTTTTAGACTTATAATTATGCCTTACAATTTTTCCCCACTAGCTAGGTATTCAATAATTTTCACCTACGCTAGCGTACAATATATTGAAAGCATAAATAGATAGGGAATTAAGAATCTCAAAAACAATGCTTTCGAATGACCAACAATCTCTCTGAAGCTTCACACTGCTCTCAGGTACTCTCCAACAGTCTTCAATGTTGATAGAGATCGTTTTACATAGTACACCTTGCTCATAGGCTTCCAATCTCTTCCATACAATCCATAATCACTATGAATATGAAAATAAAAGTTCTACTGACCTCTCACAGGGATTTAGCACTCCATGCACAGAGAAGAGGTAGTTGGTGATTGATCACTCCTATAGGGCGCAAAACCCTAGAAATCCTTCTTTCTGCTTTCAAAATGCTCTTTTCAACTTTTATCTTCGCTATTTCGACTCCCAATGGTGCCCAATAAATAGAGCATCCAAAAATATGGAAACTTTAACTTGAACGGACCGATTTGGAGTTCGGATGAAGAAATTATGTCGGTTTGAAGTTCGGCCAATCAGAAAATTCAAAATAGAATCTTTCGGAGGCATACCGTGCACCTGCGCTACACGGAGTCGCCGCCCTCCTATGCATTGTCGCTTTACCATTGGTCCGCTGCGGAATCTAAACCAGAACCGTTGGATTGACATAAAAAAGCGGGATTTGTTTCTCGCCGCTGGATCTGCATAAATAGCGTCAGATCCTGTCAGCTTTATTATTGGCCGCACGATCTAGATCTTCGGGCCGCTGTAACGAATGCGCCACATAGAATCAAAGCGCTGAGACTGTGCAACATTGACCACCATATTAATCTACATCAGGCCAATGAAATGCCTCGCGATAGGATCAAATTCCGTCCGATGTAACCCACTGGATCTTGCATTTTTGTGATCCGTTAGATGCGGATCTAACAGACGCAGCTCTCTATCAGCCGTCCAAATAGAATATTTTCTCATTTATGATAATTACAACATTAATCTTCAACTTCTGATAATTGCAAATAGGTCCCTCAACTATAGTAAAACTATACGGTTTTCCCTGTAACATATATACCCACCGAGAGCTCCTATTTTTGCCATTTTTCGATCGTTTCGACGAGAATCGCGATATCTCCCTCATCCGAAGTCGGAATTGAGCGATTCAAGTTGCGTTGGAAAGCTAACTCGACGCTCTATATCTTTCCAATGCCAGATCTCCATGAACCTGCTGCAGGACCCATCAAAAATAGGCCCAAAGTTAAAAGTCTATAAAACCTTGGAATTTAAACCTGAAACTTTGCGTGCATGCATAGTAAGTGTCGTGGACTGCCGTGTTGGCATGTCACCTTGCCACCACCTGTGGGTCCCACTCACATTTTTTCTCTCACCTCTTTCTCTCTCTACAGTCTCTCTCTTCAATTTCTCATGTCTCAATACAAGAAACACTGCAACACTACTAGAAACTCTGTCACACCATCATAAACTCTGTCACATCATCAGTTTCTGTGCCACATCACCAGTGGGGTCCACAGACACTCTCTCTCATCAAACTTGATGTAGAATGTCATTTAACTCGCTGCAAGTCATCTGAAACACATATAGAATACTGTAAAACACACATGCGAGGTTGCTCCATCTTTGCCATTGCACTGACACTCTTTCTCCTGCACTGACACTCTCTCTCCTTATTCTTCTGACTGAATGCTCACAATCACTGCCACATCAGTCAAGTTGTTAACAATGACAACATAAAGTCCAACAAATACTTCTCTAGAGGACCGTGAAGAGGAGTGCTATAATCTTCATCACCAAGCCCATCCTTTCTAAAGGTCTGATTTCTCCCATCAGAGATCGCGGACTGAACACTGCAATCCATGTACAGCCTTTCCCAGTAATGCTTTCCATATGATAGTATCTGGAGCAATTGAAATTCATCCATTGCTTCCTTAGATCGATCATGAATTGCAAACATAGAAATCATGGCATTCCATGGCCAGACTGTTTGTTTTGGACAAACTTCACAGTCGAAATTTTTTTTATGCAGACTCTTCTGTCTCTGCATTTTGGGTACATGTCAATGAGGTCACAAGCAACTGCTTGATCATCTTGATCCTGGCTTTGTCTATGTAAACATGGATCCAACTTCCCTGGTCCAATGCAACCAAGTTATAACACAAGCTCCAAGAGAACTCTAAAACCGAATCTATTGGCTTTGTTAGATGGGCCTCCCAAGTTATTTCCTCCCAGTCAAACTTCAAAGCATTTTATGTGTATGCAGTTAATTAACAACCTTTTAATAGTTAGTTTGAATATTTAATTTATTAAGGTTGAGATATAATATATTTATTTTTCAGATGAACTCTGTACAAAAATAATAATAATAATAATAATATATTTGTTGGATATGATTTTTGAGCTCCAGATTTGCTTACCTGGACCAATGGGAGGGACTATAAGGGCATTCGCTAGGGGAAGGAGAGAGAGAGTGACAAATGATAAAGAAAGACATAGAGGTGCAAGGGGAGCTCCCACTCCATCGTTTTAGAGAACCTTTTCCCATATTTTGGATAGGAGACAATTATTTTACCTGCGCTTTGATTTTCTACCAGTTTTGGCATTCGCAAGCACAACTGGTACTGGAGCTTTGTAATTATGTGTCATTTGCTTAGTTTAATTGTTTTATTTCCAACAGCTATCTTTCGATGACTTTTTTATCCTTTCCTATAAATATACATTTTCGTTTTAAAAAAATAAGTAAATGACGGATTTTATGAAATTGGCTGGCAATATATGTAAGTTTACAACAAGGAATTGTAACCAAATAGGTTACTAGCTAAAGGATTTTCCCATAAATAATATGAGAACATTACACTTATAACAAAGGAATGTGATGTTTTGGGAATCCCTAGAAAAATCTGAGTCATTCATTTTTGTAATTTTTTTAATCTAAACAATATGCTACTGGGAAAATACAAAATAATGTTTAGTGTATTAGTATACATGCATGAAATTACATGAGATGTATATTACTAGATGAGAGTATTTAATTGAATTAGACCATATAATTTGCTATGGATAATCTAGACTATGTTCTCCATATATCTAGTGGATACGATAGACTTATCATCTACCCTCATAACATAATAATTAAATGAATTATAATATTTGAAAAAATAATAGATCCTTGTAATAATAATAATTTACCTTATTTCTTGATTTCCGGAATGCCAAGAATGGTTTCAATTATATATATGAAATGACCAGATTATCATCCACAAAATAAATGTGAAAGATAAAAAGAGGGATAAGAAAGCATTAGAATACAAAAATGTCACTTTTGTCTTGTTTCTTATGCACGAAGTTCATCTCTCTCTCTCTCTCTCTCTCTCATGACCCAAAGAAATTCCTCCCAACACCCCGCCACCTCTTCTCACGTGGGAGTGTAAATGTACAGGAGTGAGGTGGTCATTTCACGCCCCTAAATGTTTAGGAGTGAAGTGGTCATTTCACACCCCCATGGGTGACAGTGAAGACAATACTATTGGGTTGTAATCTTTTCCCCTTATAACAATATCAGGAAATAACCCATCCTAAAATCATCTTATCCCATTTAATAATTAGTCTCAATACTAGCTCTTAGTACCATGTAGACTAGAGACGGTGAAAATACATTATGATTATATATTAAGTTTTCATCTTAAAGTTCAAACTATTTTAACCCAAAAAAAAAAAAAAAAATTCCAAACTAATAAGTGGAGAGACTCCCAAATATTTAAGGATGTTGAAAACTATTTGATAGTCGGTGTGGTACAAAATTCCCAATATAGTCAAAAGATGGACCAGTTTAGGGTTTTAACAATTTTTTGGGACAATTCTGGTTCTAGAGGCAAACTAACACCTTTATTATGGTATAGCCCTTACAAGTATAAGGATGGCAAACAATAGCGCATATATATTATGTTCGTTTAGGTATTTGCAAACAATGTAGCCTTATGGGTTATGACGCATATAACCTAAAAAAATATAATTATTTACCTTAGAAAATGAAATAAATTTGTAACACTTATTTTTTTCCCTTTGATTAAAGTCGTAAATTGTAAGATGAAAAATTATGAGAGTATAAAATAAATTTGTTATTTCGTGTTTTTTAATAGTTATTACTGTACATACCTTCCAATAATAGTGTAGTGTATATTTTTCAGAGTCGAAATGGAATTTAACTAGATATCCAGTTAATAATTGAATTTGAATTCAAATTTATTTTTTGTACATCTAATGAATTTCGGATTGGATTCAGATATGATAATTTGTAAAAGTAAAATCGATTCGAATTCAATCCTTTTACATATCTAACTTTAATCTCATATCCAAAAAATAAAAAAATAAAAAAATCAAAGAAAAAATATAAAGGAAAAATTTCATGCACCTCCCTTGAGGTTTTCCTTAATGTCAATTACCCCCATGTTGGGTTGGTGTCTTGTATTTTGTAGGGTTCATACAGTTATTAGGGTAGTACTTGTATTAGGGTTTAAGTTTATTATATGTGCAGACAGAGGTAAACTTATAATTGTGTAGGAGATTAGGGTTTTTGGGGAGTCTATATATTGTCTCTGTATAAGAATCTTTAGGTAAGACTGATAGAGAGAATACTCTATTAGGTGCAGAAAACTGTAGATTTTTTTTGAAAATAAAAACGGTCTTTTTTTATGGGTGGAGATTGGCATCTCACGTTAAGGTGTTGAACCACGTTAAACTTTTTTTTCTTGTTTGCATTTTCAAATCTATCAAGTGGTATCAGAACGAAGTTTATCAAATTAATTACAAATTTTGAAAGAATGAGGGAGATGCGCAAAGATTGATATGAAGAAAAGAAAAGAGAAAGAAGAAAGTTTGAAAACCGTAACAAACAAAAAGGAAAGTGAATTTTTTTGTTTTTCTTTACTCAGATCCTTAAGTAATTATTACCTAAGGTATGATCATTATAAAATAAAAAATAAAAAAATAAAAAAAATCTAAAAAGTACATAATTGTTTTGGAAAAACGGTGGGGTGTTGATTCACATAAAGAATCTGGTGGTTGGATTGGCGGATTGGTTGTGAATACGACCCTGGAATTACAAGATTGTGTTTCTTACGGGTTTTTCAAAAGGCAATAGGTCATGGGATGGTTGCAGGGCAACGCACCACGTGGTATGGAGATTTGTTGGAGGTATCGCTGACCGTCGGTGATGGCGGGATGGTTGCAGGTTACCCCGACCGACATGTTTTCGTGGCTTTGGAGAATTGTCATGGGGCTTCCAGGAGTCAGATGGAGCAGGGGTCCTTGGAGGATCGCCGTCACACGCCGGTAGGAGGTCTGTTTGACTCTGAGCCTGGTTTGGTAGTACTACGACAGATTTGGGAAGATTCTTAGTCTCCCAAACTTAGAACCTAGGGACGGCCAGAACGGTAATCAATCTTGCAATCAAAGGGTGCTGTGATCATGGAGCCAAGTATGGAAGGTATTGCGGACTGGGTGGGGAGCGTCCAACTAGGCTGAACAACGTCTGCGCGAGTTCTATACGAGGGTTCTACAACAGCTATGATGTGCGGGGTTATAAAATTGGTGATAATTTTGATGAACTTGATATGACACAGAGAAAAGGGATGAATCAGTGTCTGAAAATTCTCCCTAATTATTTCACTACTACCCAGAGCTAATGGAGATCTAATTCTTTACACACATATAAGCGCATGAAAATCTACCTCGCTACTACTCAGTTGGCGGTCTATCAGATTTGCATACCCACCCTGCAAGTTATTCCACACACTCTAAAATATAACAGAAGAATAAAACAATGAACACAAGGATTTTACGTGGTTCACCACCACAGTGTATGATGGTTAGTCTACGAAGTAATGCCCAACGGATTTCGTATTTACTCAACACTCAGCTTTTAGTTTCCAATAAGACAAGGATACTAACTCTAGGTTTTCTCAGCATAAAACTGAGACGGCACAACAACGCCAAGATTCAGGCTACAATAGTCAATGTTCAGCACCCACTGCACACAGCGCACTTAACTCGTACCCACGAGAAGTAAATAACAATTTTTAGGCTTATAATTATGCCTTAATATTCTTCCCCCACTAGCTAGGTATTTAACAATTTTCACCTATGCTAACATACAATTTATTGAAAGCATAAATAGATAGGGAATTGAGAAACCAACAATATCTCTGAAGCTTCACACTGCTCTCAGATACTCTCCAACAAACTTCAATAATGATAGAGATCGATTCACAGAGCACACGTCAGCCACAAACTTTCAATCTCTTCCACACAACCCCTAATCACCATGAATATAGAAATAAAAACTCTACTGACTTCTCATATGGATTTAGCACTCCATTAATGCACAGAGAAAGGGTAATTAGTGATTGATCACTTCCACAGGACACGAAAAATCGTAGAAAACCTTTTGTCTGCCTTCAAAAAGCTATTTTTAATTTTTCTTTGTGTTTTTACGACTCCCAACACAACTCAATGTATAGAGCATCAGAAAATATGAAAACTGCAACTTGAACGGACCGATTTGAAGCTCGAATGGTCAAGTTATGACGGTTTGAAGTTCGACCAATGAGAACATTCAAAATAGAATCTTTCCTATCATTACCGTGCACCCACGCAACATTGAATTGCCGCCCGCCTATGTGTTTTCGCATTCCGATTGGTGCTCAAAGGCATCACTTTAAAAATCGTCGGATTGACTTTAAAAAGGCGGGATTAGACATGAGTCGTTGGATCTGCATCAATCGCGTCAAGCGCAATCGGCTTCAATCGCAACCGCAAGATCTGGATCAACAGCGGCGTAGTACCGTGCGTGTGCCACATGGAATCAAGGACCTTGTTTCATAGAATATGAATCACCATATTAACTTGCATTCGTCAAATCAGATTGCATGCGATAGCATTTAAACGCGATTTCCATGATACACATTAGCCCGCCTTTATCTAAGCCACTGGATTGGAATCTGAGATTCTTGGCTTCATTATAGCTGCCGATTTCAAATTTTTTACTTTCTAGATGGACCAAATTGCCCCTGACTTTATAACAAATGGCCTCTATAACCGATTTGTCATAAAGAAACCCTGTACATGAAAAACTTGTCGAGAAGACTTCTCTCTAAGATGAAATTACTCTCTCTCAAGGCTTTTTGTCAAATAGATGGTGTACTTCGGGGGGGGGCTCGGCTATGCGGCAGTGGGCCTTGCTGCCTTGCGGGCCTGCTGCTGCAAGGCATGCCAGGGTGTGCCATGGCTGCTGCCTAACATGCGGCTGTGGCATGCCATGGTGCTGTTATGGCCTTGGTCTGCCCATGTGGCTGGATGTGCCATCTGTTGGCCATGTGGTGCCGCGGCCCGCTCTCGGCCAAGCTGCCACCAGTCCTACATCTGGGTCCCATAAATTTCTCTCCCCTCTTTCTCTCTCAACAGTCTCTCTTGATTTCTCTCTCTTCATGCTCTCTTCATATTTAATGCTTTAAGATGCTGCAACACTGCAGAAGATGCCAATAATCCCATCAAAACGATGCCACATCACTAGTGGGGTCCACAAACACTCTCCCTCATCAAACTCAGTGTAAAATCTCATTCAACTCATTATAAGTCATCTAAAACACATGTAGAACACACATACGAGGTTGTCATATCTGTGCCATTGCATTGACACTCTCTCTCCTACACTGACACTCTCTCCACTCTCTCTCCTTATTTTTCTGACTGAACACCCACAAACACTTTCATATCTGTCAAGTTGCCAAGAATGACAACATAAAGTCCAACAGATTCCAGATTTACTAGAACTTGCAGAATCGATTTGCGGGAGTTGGTGCAAAGATGGCCTCCGGGGGGTGCTGGTATCCCACTAGTAATGGCGTCGGTTTACTAGAGATATGGTATAACTCCTGTATTATCACGTGTGGCCATTGCGCATCGGTGTGCCGTAGGTCGGGTGCTCATGGAGGACAGGTTGCTCTGGGTTGTATTGCTTTGACAAGGGTCAATTCAGGAAGATGGTTGCAGCAGGGGGATTCCGTAGGCGGAGTGGAATGTCGTCTGTTGGGGGATCATGCGTTGTTATCACATGGGTGGTTTGGTACTGCAAGGCCTGTCGTTGCATTGGGAGTCGGTGATAGTTACTCGGAGGGGTTGTCAGAGGAGCGGTGGAAGCAACGAAGACTGTGAATGGTAAAATCAAGTATGAAAGTGGAAAGCAAAATTCTAGTATGGAAAGTAGTCGAACGGCAGAGATTGGAGGTGGATCTGGTCGGATCAGTGAGGTTTTGCCTCAAATCTGACAGTGGGTTTGAATCCCAGCACGGTGCTCATAATGGCCAGTAGATGTTACACTGTGCAGTAAAGAAGGACTGGCGGGCTACAGTGATGAGTCAGATCTCTAAGTCTGCGCTGGAGGTGTAGAGGTGAGAGGCTCGGGTTCCAAGTGTATCTGAAGTTTGAGAGGATTTTGTAAGTGACGGTGATCTCTTCGATAGGTGCTACGATAGTGAGAGAGGTGGAGTCACATCACATCATGCGGCGGTGAGCTGTGTGGGACACCCGGACTAGGTGTGGGCTATGCTGATTTGGGTGTAGTAGTTTAGCAAAGACAATGGACGAGTTTACAGAATCGACATCAATGGGTTCTTCTTCAAGGTGGCTTACAGAATTCAAGTCAAGTGGAGATTTGTTGGGTTGGTGTCTTGTATTATGTGGGGTCTACACAATTATCAGGGTAATACTTGTATTAGGGTTTGGGTGTATTACATGTATTGAGGTAAACTTGTAATTGTGCGGGGGATTAGGATTTCTGTAGAACTTATTTATTATCTCTATGTAGGAATCCCTAAGTAAGGCTGACAGAGGAGAATATTCTATCAGGTGCAGAAAACTGTAGATTTTTCTTGGTAATAAAGGAGATTTATTTCTCTGAGTGGAAGTAAGCATCCCCTGTTGGGGTGCTGAACCACGTTAAATATTTTCTCTTTGTTTGTGCTCCCAAACCTAACACCTCATTACCGTCATTAATGACAACTGCACCCTGCACTGTTAAGATGACTAACGAAAAATGTAAAATGATATTTTTACCTTCGTATTATTAGCATCAGCATCGTCATTCTTTCAACTTCTTTTCCTCTGCTTTTTTTTTTCTTACTATTTTCATAGCTCTTTCTTTGCTAAATTCGCTTCTTCTCCAACTCCTTTCTATCTTCTTCTTTGCGATCTTCCTTCTTCCCTAGTTATTACAATAGACCATTGCTTGCAACCAGAAAATCGAACCTCAGAAGATGCTTGGTAAAACTATGCGAGGATCTACAAGTATCCTTCTACACAGAATTGAAGACTCCAACGGATAACATGACACCTCAAGGAGAAGCAGGAAGAAAAGACGATGACAGACAAGAATTAGGTTTTGTTTCCGAATTAGACAACGTCTTCGACAACCTCAAATTGGATTTCTCAATCTTGTGCAATTTTTGCTTCAATGGGTAAACATCAGCGTCTTTAAGATTGATGTTGGACTGCAACTTGTTGACGACCAGCTCGAGACTATGGGGTAGGAAAATCTTGTAATGGTAAAAGATCAGACCACATTACTCAAACTTGTGCATAGAGGGTCCTTCTAGACTCCAGACTTTTGACCATTTGAGAGAGAGAGAGTCAAGGAATGCGTGAGATCTGTGAAATTTGTGAAATTAAATTTGAAAATAAACTATAAATGATCGATCCAAGATGTGTCGCTTGATCTTAGATCAGCCTCCAAGATGATTCGACCTTACAACCTTGCAGAATCCCCACTTCAATCTACAAAGAGGATCGACACCAAACCAACAATCCCAATAACTAGAAGAAAAAAAAAAAAAACAGATCGTTAAAGTTGGTAATCCGTAATTCTCTTCGTAAAAGACTTCCAAGTTCATTGTTTCTCCTCTGTTCTGCAAGATTGTAGTTTCTTCATTTCTTCATCAATGGTGGAAGAGGAAAGAAGAAAGAAAATGAGAAAGTTTTTTTTTTTTTTTTTTTTTTGTTTCTTTTGTTGCAAGTTCTTTTCATTGCCATGGTAGGGGTGTTTTCTGTAACCCGACACTCCAGTAGAACCAACAAAGTCCATTTTGGAACTTGGATCGATCGTTCCATTAATTCACCCATAGATTTGCTAGTAACGAGATGCTCTATGTCCTCTAATTCCAGTTTTAACGATGCTGGAAACCTTAATGTGGGTATCGGAGATGGGAGACTAGATCCCTCTCATTCTGATCTTCTTACTGTTCAAAATTGAGAACAAATCAAAACCTAGCGAAGGAAGGATTAAAGCTAAGGCCTTGGTTGGGGCTTGGAATTGATCTGAGATCCAAAACAGAGTATTAGGTTTCTAAAATCCGAACTATAGAAAGCATGAGCTAAAATCCAATACGCGTGTGTTAGAGGATTGTAGTTAGTGAAGGGACTGGGGGTTGCAGCGGCTACGATAAACGCCGGGAAGAAGGGTAGTTGTGGTTGGGTAACCATTGATGCAGCTGCAGTTGTGGCATCGAACGAAAGTAAAAAAGTATGTCATTTGTTATGTTTTAAAAGTGCAAAAAATGTAATTCTACAAGTGCATAAGGGTAATATTAACATTAAATTTTTAAAAGAGAAGACCCGTCAACATCTAATAGACATGTCTTAACGAACATTATTTGTCTAATACTTACATTCCAAATTAAGGACAGTTAATATCATTATTGATGATAATGAGAAATGATTGCCTTTGAATAAACTTCAAAGGAGGTGTGTGAAATTTCTAAAAACAAAAAGATCTAAACAAGTTAGTTCTTGGGCCATAATGGTGTCAGAATTCAACAAGCAAATCATTGATCGAATCATCACAGTCCCAGCGCACCAACAAAGTACAATGTCCTCGACACTAGTCATGTAACACTTTTATTATTAAAGTTTGCAATACAATTATTTAGGTCAGCCTCCAATACCCCATCTCATGAAAATAAATAGAAAAGAAAATTATTCGGACCTCCCCTTGACATTTCATTTATTACATGGATTTGTCCTGACACTTATTGACTTATATAAACCTCCTTCATAATGAGAAATTTAACTAACACAGACCCCCCTTATAGAGAAAATTACTCGAAACTCTCATTGACATTCTTTTACTACACGGATCTTCCCTGATACTTATTGACTTGTACGTACCTCTCTAAAATTAACAGTGTTAGCTTAAATTTATTACTGACTAAAATATACTTTGTTTGACAGTACAAAAATGCTCAAGAGAGAGAGGAATTACAAGAGACTGAACTTATCTAAGCAACTCGCGGAGACGGATGATAGTCACTGGAGTAGAGAATAAAATAAAGAACTTTAAAGTGAACAACAAAAACGATACAAAAATAAAAAATTCGAAAGAGTGGAAAGAATAGTTTTTATTGACGTCCATCTCAATACACAATCATGACTTTCATGTTTCAACTGTGTTTTGCGGGTGCAATGCACTAATTTTTTTTTTCTTTTGTTGGTAAACAGTGCAATGATTATTTTTTATTTTTTATTTTTAGTAAAATGTGCAATGGCCAACGACTTTTACATACTTTAAGAACCAGATAATATATATATATATATATATATATATATATATATATAAAACTTAAAATGGCACCTCGAATCTTCACAATATATACAAAACATAAAATGGCACCTCGAATCTTCACAATTTTCTAGGTAGGAAACATATTTAGAGACGATAAGAGAACACACAAACGAAGTCTGGATTTTTAATCGGGAGCCGGAGGGATCATTGTCATGTTAAGTCAGGGAATAGTTGATTTGCATGTATTCATATTTTTTTGGAATCTTATTATTGAATCACTGTATATAATCAATGGTTCTATATCATAATTATGGTGATGAAATTTCATGAAAAATACATGTACATATAGATGATCCAAACTCCTTAAGTTAAGAAACCAAACAATAAACTATAATAAATGAAGTTGCAATTGAAAGTAAAAGATGATAAAAGATCGGGTAATCATGAAATTCTTGTCTTTTTTACAATGATCCAACGTGGATTCCACGTGAGTACAAATAAGAAATTATGGTGGTTGACTGTGCTCCGATCTTAAAGACAATGGCGGATTTGCCCCATAGGGTTAAAGTGGAAAATGACAATTGTGCCCCAAGTGGCAAAGGAGTTAAGATTGACATGTGTCATGTTTCTAGTGGCTGGTATTATTTATACCCATCACTTCCTCTCCAGTTTTTCTATATAAGGTAGATGAAAATACTAACTTAATCAGAACACAAAGCCAGAGACAAATATGGAGGACTAGCTCTTAGATCTTCAGCCATTTCTTTCTTCCTTTCTTCCTCTCTGAATTTCAAGTTTGAGAACCACAATCGGTATGTTGAACCCTCAACTATTACATCATACTCATGAATTTGGTCGTTCGTTGGTTCAGTTGCACAAGCCCTTCGACCCCGGACATTGGTGATTTGCTTAGTAAATTGTTGCAGTTGGAACTCGTTAGCTCAAATCTTGATTCTAGTAAGTTAGTTTGCATCTATTTACACATACACACATTCTCTTTTTCTCCGGCGGGGTTTTTTGCCCTCTCACAATGGATTCTTGGGTAACAGCATGGGAAGAGAATGTCAAATGAAAGAAAAAAAAACTTGATTCAATATTTATATATATTATCTAAAAATAAAAAAATTAAACCGGACCATCCTAGCCTATAATCGTACAAGTACAAAACGCATGTGTCGCATTTTCCTTGTATGTTATTTTACTAAATATGTAAATTATTATTCAATTTGGATCACCTGAATGTCCTTATATACTCTAAGGGATCCCATCACTATCATTAATATAGCATATACGCTGTGATAAAATCTCATGAAATATACAAGCACATGCAAATAAACAATTCTCATTATTATTTTATTTTTTATGAGACCACTGATGAACTTAATCTTTTGACTTAAGATCAACATCCACAATGGTTCCCATCCTGCATTGTTAGAGAAGGAGAACTGAGTGCACGTATGTCCAGATGGGGACCATCCTAATATCAGATCGAAGTTATAAAAATTGCATCAAGTAGTCAAACTAAATGTAAAGGATGAAACCCATTTACTGTTTTTAAAGATTTTTATAATTTCAAAACTGGTGCAGGTACTGGATTGGAGAAGAAGACAGTCAAAGGGTATGCTCATAAGACTGGTAGAGAGAACAACCTGGTGAAGTACGAGAGTAACTTGAAGGTTCCGGAGGATTTTGTAGTAGGTGCAGTTCTGGTGGAGAATGAACATCACAAGGAGATGTTCCTCAAGCACATAGTTCTTGAGGGCTTCATTAATGGCCCTGTTAACGTTGTCTGCAATTCATTTGTTGACAGCAAGTCCGTTAACAAAGAGAAGAGGATCTTCTTCACTACTAAGGTCATCTTCTCTATCTACTACATATAATCTATAATACATGTTTCTGAACTTATTCTCGTAAGTTGATGGGGTCTGTGGTTTATGATGCAGACGTATTTGCCATCGGAGACACCGAATGGACTGAAGAGGTTGAGGGAGAAGGAGCTGGACACCTTGCGTGGGACCGGAGTTGGAGAACGAAAGACATACGATAGGATATACGACTACGATACCTACAACTATTTGGGAAACCCAGACAGCAGTGCAGAGTTAGCTGGTCCTGTTCTTGGTGGTTCACAGCACCCTTATCCCAGACGTTGCAGAACTGGACGCCCTCATTCTGATAAGGGTACATTGCCACATTCATATTGTCTATGACTTTTAACCTATTTTTTTATTTATTTTGTCTCATACATCTAAAATGTTTCAAATGATCTATCATTTATATTGTCATATGATTTGCTTGGTTATGCTATCATTTAATAACATGTCTGTCCTTTTTTAAGTGAGAAAATGACAGTTGGGGCATCTTAGTGACAAAAGTATTAGAATAATTAAATCTTTTTATTTTTTATTTTAAGGATAGCTTCATAGTTGCACTGAACTACAAATATCTTTTAAGGGAATCACTTATACACAGATTTTATGATTTCCCACATTAGATTCGATTTAAATTGATTTGATTTGATTCGATTCGATTCGTTCAACTAACTTTAGGTGATGCTTCACAAAAAAAAAAAAAAAAAATACAAAGCTTAGGTGACCAATCACCATCATCTGGCAATGTTTTTTCTTTGATCGGGTAGAAATCTTAATATATAGGGATAGGTTTGATATTTTCTATGACAATTAACACAAATTTAACAGTAAAAAATTTTTACAAACTGGTAAAATCCATCTCTCTTTGTTTGTTTCTATAAATGAAAATTGAAAGTGAAAATACAACCTTTCCATTACCTTTCCACAAATTAATCATGACTGCCAAACGTAGCCTTAATATCACGTTTGGATTCTAATGGTGCAATCTTCAGATCTATTGTCGGAGAAAAGGAGCTCATCAAGCATTTATGTGCCTCGGGATGAGGCATTTTCAGACCTGAAGGAGGAAACTTTTGTAGGCAAGACAATAAAGTCAGTACTTCATGCTCTGCTTCCCTCACTTGAGACGGCAGTCACTGATTCAGAACTGGGATTTCCATACTTCACTGCCATTGATTCACTATTCAATGAAGGGATCAACATACCTAAGCTTAAAGGACATGGGTTTTCCTTCACCTCCCTTTTGCCAAGGCTTCTTAAGACCCTCTCTGAAAAAGAAGACAACTTCTTGCTCTTTGAGGTCCCTGAAATTATAAATAGTTAGTCTCTCTCTCTCTCTCTCTCTCTCTTTTAATTATATACTTATCTCATATGCTTATATATGATTTCTACTGCAGGAGACAAATTCTCCTGGTTCAAGGATGAGGAATTCTCGCGCCAGACTCTGGCTGGCCTCAACCCCTTCAGCATTCAGTTGGTCACGGTATGCAGTAATTATACAAAACAGTTGTGTTTTTCGGATCTTATGCAGACTCAGATCTTATGCAGACTCAGATCCCATTCCGATCCAGTGAAAGACCAAGTCATATTTAGGGAGTTAGGACCTGGAATGAGGTCCAGAATGATTCCCAAACTGGTTGGCCCAGCTGAACCATACCAAATCAGTATTGATTTAGTTTTGGGCTGAGCATAAGAAAAGATATCAGCCGTGGTTCAATTGCGGCTAACCTGCTAGTAGCCTGACCAGCCCATTAGCCCAAACTCATTCAAAAACCTAAATATTAAAATCCCAACTTCTTTTTATCTTTTACACTCTACTCTCTCGCTGGTTTTCCTCAATAGGATTCCAAAATGGGGAAAGACACAGTTCAAGATCACAAGTTAATGGGTTTTGACCCAATATATTAATTAATTTATAAAACCATGGGCCTAGAAATGCTAATTGGGCCATAACAGTTATCTGTCTACCAATTGATAACAAACCGACCAAACCAGGCTAAAACCGAACCAGATTGATAGTTATCTGACACGGTGTGGGCTTTTCAGACCGAAACCCTTATTGGGCTGGTTTCAGGCTGCACCTATCAAGATTAAAAATGAACCAGTTTGGACCTAAACCGGCCCAAACCACCAAAAAAAACATATATATTTTTAAAAACCTGCCAAATTCACATCCCTAGCTATGTAAGGGTGACAAACGGTCACTTCAGTTTTATTGTTCAGTCCACTCATTTTCGATTTTTCACTGGTTTCAGAATATCAAAATGACTTCTAAACCGATAAAAGTTCGATCCAATCGGTTTTTGGCTTAATGGTTTGACCCACATTTTGACACCCTACGGAATGGTTTTGGTGTTGGTTTCTAAGCATGGATTTTGCTGCTAATGCGCTATAATTAACTAAGTGCGTAAAATAATGCAGGAATGGCCATTGAAGAGCAAACTCGACCCAGAAATCTATGGCACAGCTGAGTCTGCAATTACTAAAGAACTTATTGAGAGAGAGATTAAAGGAGTTATGACTCTCGAAGAGGTACCATATGAACCAAGGATTTGATCGATTGTATATCATCTCAGACATGAAATGAATTCTGTAATTTGTGGTTAAATACATGCCTTGCAGACCATAGAGCGAAAAAAACTGTTCATCTTAGATTATAATGACCTCTTGTTACCTTACGTCAACAAAGTCAGAGAGCTCAAAGGGACGACGTTGTACGGCTCACGGACGTTATTCATGCTCACCCATGAAGAGACATTGAGACCTCTAGCGAGCTTATTCGACCACCCAAAGATGATAAGCCTATGTGGAGGCAGGTCTTCTCCCCTGGTTGGGATTCCACAAGCTGCTGGCTCTGGAGACTTGCTAAAGTTCATGTCTGTGCCCATGATGCTGGCTTTCACTAGCTTGTCGTCCACTGGTAAGACTACTCTTATTGGACTGAAAGGGGAGACTGAATTTGCTGGGCGTGGATCTAGCTACTTTTGTGACAAGAGATGGATCTCATTGTTGTTATGAATTTTGCAGGCTGAGAACACACTGTTGTACTGAACCTTATATAATTGCTGCAAATCGGCAGCTAAGTTCGATGCACCCCATTTACCGGCTGTTGGCGCCACATTTTCGGTACACCATGGAGATCAATGCTCTTGCTCGAGCGCTGCTTATTAATGGAGGTGGGATCATTGAGACGACCTTCTCTCCAGGGAAGTACTCAATGGAGCTCAGCTCTGCGTATTACGACCAGTTTTAGAGGTTCGATAAGGAGGGTTTGCCCGCAGACTTGATTAGAAGGTAAGACTCTCTTACCATAGCCATGGTATGGATTTTTATTCGATTATTTTGATTCAATTATATGACTTACTAATCGAATAAGTTCTTCTTCATTGAAAAAGAAAAGATGAGGTATGTACTGATCAATGATTGGTTTTCACTGATGGCCAGAGGAATGGCAGTTGAGGATCCAACAGCTAAGCATGGCCTAAAACTAACAATTCAGGATTACCCATTTGTTAATGATGGTCTTATCCTTTGGGATGCCCTCAAGGAATGGGTGAGTGACTACGTCAATCACTTCTATCCATCAGAAGGCAGCCCTGTTGAATCTGATGAAGAACTCCAAGCATGGTGGAATGAGGTAAGAACAAAGGGTCACGGAGACAAGAAGGATGAACCATGGTGGCCTGTCCTAAAAACCCAAGATGATCTATTTCAAGTGGTGACAACCATTATCTGGGTCACCTCCGGCCACCATGCAGCCGTCAACTTCGGCCAATACCACTACGGTGGCTACTTCCCAAACCGACCAACAATTGCGAGAACCAACATTCCAACAGAGGAACCATCGGAGGAAGAGATGAAATTATTCTTATCTAAGCCAGAGATTACACTATTGAGGTCTTTCCCTTCACAAATACAGGCTACTAAGGTGATGGCCATATTGGACGTGTTGTCTAACCACTCAGAGGATGAGGAGTACCTTGGAGTTGAGAGTGAGAGAGCTTGGTCTGATAATCCTGTCATAAATGCTGCATTTGAGAGGTTTAATGGGAGATTGAAGGAGTTTGAAGGGATAATTGATGGAAGAAACACAGATCTGAATTTGAAGAACAGAAGTGGTGCAGGAGTGGTACCCTATGAGCTCCTGAAGCCCTCCTCAGAAGCTGGAGTCATAGGAAAGGGCGTTCCCTACAGCATCTCTATTTAAAAGTTGGATTTGTCTTCTCAATTTGTGGCTTATTATAATTAGGATTTTTCTTTCTTTCTTTTTCTTGGGTAAAGATAAGGAATTTTCTATTAGTAACAAGATTTGTCACATAAATTCAATGCGTGCGTGTTTCTTTGACAAGAAGATGAATTAGTGAGCAGAAATTAATGTCACTCAAATCTAATTTCATATGGGTTTATTAAAATTTTTAATTTGCAGGACAAATCAATTTTAGCAATTCTGGTCCAATTTCAGTTCAAGCGACACCCACAAGTAGCTCTTGCATAGGAATGGCATCAATCTTTTCTCCACATGCCTTTTGGGTTCAAATTCCTAATCGTTAACCTCACGAATAAGGAAGATCAAACACAACAACAAGCCTCAACCTCCCAAATCGTCTCGAAATGAAAATCTTAGAGACGGCTTGAGGTCCATGGATAAGGGCTGCTTCTTCTTTGAAAAACAGACGGAGGAGATTGAAAGATTCTCCATTGACCAATTTCAGACTTATAAAAAACTTTAGCTTCCTTACTAATGTCTATTATATAAGGCCTAAACTGACATCCATATTTACCAAAATGTTATTTCAGTACTTCCCAATTAAAGTCTCTATCCATGATTCACCCCACTTTAATAATAAAAGTACCAGTATGGAGATGAACAGGCCCAACAACAATCTCTCTTGACCAAAGAGTGGCCGAAGGTTCATCCACTTGTCCCTGCCCATTCTCTTCCCAAGATATATATAAAACATGTCCTTCAAAAGATCTTGCTAGTGTACCAGATCGATGCTATCGCCGGCTTTGTTTATGTACACATGGATCCACCTTCCCTGGTCGAATGCAACCAAGTTAACACAAGTTCCTAGAGAACTTTAAAACCGAATCTATTCACTTCTTTAGATGGGCCTTCCAATAAGTTATTTCCTTCCATTCAAACTTCAAAGCATTTCAAACCCCCGACCCCCAAAAATAAAAAATAAAAAATAAAAAATAAAAAACAATTACAAAATTGAATATAAAGTTGAACTGTTGGACTTTGTGTTATCATTATTGACAATTTAGTAGATGTGACAGATTTGATGAGCATACAGTCAGAGAAATAAGGAGAGAAAATGTCAGTATAGGGGAGAGAGTATCAGTGCAGTGGCAAAGATGTGGCAACCTCGTATGTGTGTTCTACAGTGTTCTATCCCTTATAGTGTGTTTCTGATGACTTGCTTCGAGTTGAATAGATTTGATGAGAGAGATTATCTGTGGGCCCCACTAGTGATGTAGTAGTCCCACTAGCAATGTAGGAGAAATACTGGTGTCATGGGCATCGTCTGAAGAATGAACGACATCTTTTGGAGTCTTAAATGAAGAGAGAGAAAGAGGAGAGAGAAAATATGGATGGGACCCACTGTGCCTAGGTGGCGTGCCACCGTGGCAACCAGCCTGGTCGAGAGCTACGGCACCACAATGGCAGCCAACCCCATGGCCAGCCAAGGCCATAGGCAGCAGCCATGAGCAGCAACAGCTGCAAGGCACATTGCCCAAGCCGCAAGGCATGGCAACATGCCCCACAAGCAGTCTGCAAGCCCATAGCCACGCACATGGCTTGGCATGGCTGCCCCTCCCCCCCAGACACGCACCACTTGTTTGATAGAATTCCTAGAGAGAGAGAATAACCCCATGTTAGAGAGAAGTCTTCTCGGGAAAAAAACTTCTCTACAGGGTTTGTTCAACCAAACTCAGGTTCTAGAGGTCATTTTCTATAACGACAGGGGCATTTTGGTCCAATTAGAAAGGAAGATATGCGAGATCAGTGCTCTAGATAGAGCCACGAAGGCGAAATGCCAATCTAATGGCCTTGAAAATCGCGGGCTAAGCTGTGGCGCAGATGTCGTGCCTTGATGCTCCCGCGAGCCTTCTGGTTGGACGGAGTTAAGATAACATGATGTATCATGTTTTGTGAACACTGCGCCTTGTTTCTATGTGGGGCGCTCTCGGTACAGCGGCGAGGAGATCTCGATCTAAAGGCCTAAAATGAAGCTGATTTTCGTAGGCGTGATTAGACCAAATCCAATGGCGGATATCAAATCCCACCTTTTTAAGATTATCTGAAGGCCTGTAAAGGGGATTCCACATCGGCCAATGACATCTCGACAATGCATAAGGCAGTGGCGATTTTGTGCTGCGTAGGTGCACGATATGTGTTAAAAAGATTTCATTTTATTATATCTGGTTGGCCGAATTTCAAACAAACATAACTTTGTCATCCGAGCTCCAAATTGGACGGTTCAACTTGCACTTTTCATATTTTTGGATCCTCTATCTATTGAGTGGTGTTGGGAGTAGTAAAAATGCGGAGAAAAATTGAAAAGAGCTTTTTGGAGGCAGACAGAAGGTTTTCTAGGGTTTCATGCCTTGTGGGAGTGATCAATCACCAACTACCTCTTCTCTGTGCATCAATGGAGTGCTAAATCCCTGTGAGAGATCAGTAAAGCTTTTATGTTTACATTCATAGTGATTATGAGCTATGTGGAAGAGATTGGAAGCTTATGAGTGAGGTATGCTCTGTGAATCGATCTCTATCATCATTGAAAGCTGTTGAAGAGTTCCTGAGAGCAGTGTAAAGCTTCAAGGAGACTGTTCGCCGTTTGAAAACAATTGATTGTGAGATTTTCTCTTTCCCCATCTTTTTATTGTTTTCTATGCATTGTATGCTAACATAGGTGAAAAAAAAATTAAATACCTATCTAGTCTATGGGTTTCATTGTAGGGCAATTCTATAAGCCCAAAAATTATTATTTATTTCCCGTGGGTGCGGGTAAAGCGTGGTGTGTGCAGCTTGTGCTGAACACTGGTTGTTATAGCCTGAATCTTGGCATTGTTACGACCTCTCAGTTTTATATTGGGAAAACCTAGGATTAATATCATTGTCTTGTAGACTAAAAGCTGAGTATTGAGTAAATACAGAGCCAGTTGGACATTACTTCTTAGACTAGCCATCACACACTGTGGTGGTGAACCACATAATATCTCTGTGTTCATTGTTTTATTTTTCTAGTATATTTTGGAGTGTGTGGAATGACTTACAGGGTCGGTGTGTAAATCTGGTAGACCTGACCACTGAGTGGTAGCAAGATAGATTTGCATGCGTTTATATATATGTGAAAAATATATCTCCATCAACTCTGGACAGCAGAAAAATTATCAAGAAACCCCCCCTCATTTCTTAGCGTCATATCAAATTCATCATGTACATATCGGTTGTCCTATCCAAAATCATGACTAGGTCAATTTTGAACACAGTCAAGTGAGTCATGCTTTTATTATCCATTAACTTATTATAAATTATAAAATTCAAAAAAATTAAAATATAGTAACAACATGGGAAATTTCAAACAATTTAGGGGGAGGGAATTAGCAGAAGAGAATGGTGTTGTGATTTCAAAGGGACAATTCAAATTAGTGGTTTTCCTAATTCTTTTAAGCTATAAACACAATCAGGATCTCAGATGTTGATCTCAGCACATACCTAGGTAATAATAGCCTTAGCTTGAAGCCTCGTTGTTGGATTAAGAGGTAAATTAATAAAAACTTTGGGGCTGTCAATGGTGTGGATACTTACAATTTATTACGATTAATAGGTATATTTTATTAATATTTGAGTCTTAGGTTCTCTTTGTTATAATTTCTATTTATGGTTATGAGTTATTTATGATAAATTATTATGAGAATAAATTATGAGACATAAATAATAATCATTTATGAAACATAAATAATAACCCTTTAATACCACCAGACATAAAGAAATATTAATAGATTATCACAATAATGTTTAACATTCTAATCTATTTGTAGATTTTAGATTATATCAATTTATTTTAAATATAAATAAATACCATAAATCATACAAAATAATTACATATGTCATAATGTATTATATAGAAAAAATTTCATCTACACCCCATCAAAGATCCTTAACATCATCTACACCCACAAGAATGTCGAAACATCACCTAGGTCCACTTAACTGACGGAAATCACTAAAATTATTGAAATACAATTTTACCCCTCAAATAAAAATTTTAAAAAAGAAAATTTATGTTCATTTACGAATTTAGCCTTCAAATGTTACTTATCCCTGCAGCAACAAAGCCATGTTTAGATTTAGGGGAGGCTGACATTGGCGAATCCGAAAGTTAATTTGGGTCGAAAATGGATGTATCTGGGAGGTTTTTACAGTTTTCACAAAACACCCAAATGATACAGAAACAGGGACACCATTAAAGTACAAAGGAAAGCAGAGTAACAATCCTAATTTTTTTGGAGAAGTAAGTTAAGAAGAAGAGAAATTGATTTGCAAAACCTAAAGACATTATTGGGTTTCTACGGATTTTATTTTCCCTCTTTCCATTGGAGAATCAGAAAAGCTTTAAGTAGTTGATTTTCTTTCAAAAATGCAAATTGAATGAAAGTGACGTCTTCATCATTATGCAAATCATCTTTTTCTTTTCCTTTCCCGGTGAAAACAAACTGTTCATCAAACTGCTAGATAATCATCCAAGATTTTTAACCTGCGATGAAGCAATCTGCTACTATTTCTCCTATGGCTTCACAAATCCTCTCTTAAGTTTTAGTATTATCTATAATATCCTTTTATTAGGGTAGGATTCCATATCCATGCACATGAAATTGGAAAGCAAAAATTTTCCTGCTACCTTGTTTACACGAAATTTTGTCCAGACCAAGCAAACTTCTCAACATTGATAAACATTTACCTACCTTTGTTGCAGTAATAACTGTGGTCAGGGAAGATGAAGGCACCGTTGACGGCAAAGAAGAAAACTCTGAACTTCGTAGTCCTCGTCCTCGTCGAGTAGAGGTAGGGTTTCGTCCTTGTCGTCTTCGTCGAGAAGGAAAATGTTAAGTTTCAAGTTCTACTGTTTCACTTACTGTTTCAAAGTGAAACAGTTCGAAATAGAGGAGGTTTCGAAACAATTGTCAGAAGGGTATATTGGTCTTTTCAACCTACAAAAAGGGTATTCTTGTCCGTGAAAATTTTCAATCCACCTGACGTCAGCATCTAACGGGAATCAACTGACGGAGTGGACTTCTTTGATTACCACAACCAAAGTTAGTGGACCTAGGTGATGTTTCGGCATTCTTGTGGGTGTAGATGATGTTAAGGATCTTTGATGGGGTGTAGATGAAATTTTTTCGTATTATATAATTAATTTTATAATACATACCAAAGAGAACCTTATTAGTGCATATCAAAGGAGTTTTCTTTTTAAAATGAAATATACATTGTAGGAATTGGAATGCAGATTTCATTTCTCACTCCAGGCCGTGCCCCAGCTCAGATCTTCTTCCCATATGTGAACCCTTCACATGAGCTTATCACCATACAATTGTACTTTTAGTGCAATTTTGAAAGGAAAATGTACAATTATACAAGGATAAAGTCATGTGAAGCATCCCCATGCAAAGAGAGAATTCAGACTCCGTCCCTACCCCTAATTGGAATGGACATATGAAGTTTGAGGTCAGACCCTAAGCCTAGAAGAAGCACAAGTCTGGCCCAGAGAACCGTAGCTTGTAGTCCCATCATTCTTCTTCCATTATCATTGTCTGCCCTACCTAAAATTAGGTTGGATTCCTTATAAGTGACATCCACAGTCCTTTCTGGGTTTGCATCACTTGCATGTACATATACTTTTTATGAGAATCTATTACCGTCGATGTGGTGTGAGATCCACCTCTAGAGTGTGGGACCCACTTAATATGAACGATGATGAGATCCCAAGAAGGATACAAGTACATACAGATAAACTATTCTCGTTGTTTCTCTCTTGTTTGCAAGATGTGAAAAATTAGAAATGAAAAAAGAGATGTGGCAACCACAAGAGGACTGTGGGCCGGATTTACATTGTCTCCTCCCAGTGGTTCTGGGAGGACAGTGGCAACCTATCCAGGATGGTTGCCACGTGGCTCTCGGTGAATCCGAGACCCACGTCCGAGCCGATACCCTCTGTCGGCTTAGTTTGTCGGCTAGGTGTCGGTTCAAACGCGGGTTTCGGATTCACTGAGAGCCATCTGGCAACCATCCAGGATAGGTTGCCACTGTCCTCCCAAACCACTGAGAGAAGAGGATGCGGATCCACTGTGGGCCTTCTCTGTTTTGTCTCAACAGTTGTTTATCATGTGATTGAAGATGACGTTCTTGCGCATTCTCATCACCACAAGCTTTTCCCACTGTTCCTTCTTTCCGTAGGTTTTCTACAACAAAAAAATCCCTTTCTCTCTCTCTCAATCTCTATCCAGTTGGGCCTGATTCTGATGGTGCTGTTAGGTCTCCTCAATAAATTACCACCCATCTCCGTCAGGCATCATTATGAATTTGGTCCGACTCTTCTTGTCTTGCTTTTGCATTATAAACATGTGTTTGTTCTATTTCTCTTGTCGTGTAATTTAATTTAGGGAAAAGCAGTTCCTCCACGGGACATTTCTTGATCCCATGGATTTGTCCTCTTAAGGGGCTGGGGTGTTTTGGATAGTTCAAATACACAATTATGCCTATCTGAATTCGTTGAATGCAATGCAATTTTGCATACAATAGCTTTCGCTTTAAGCCTATAGAACTTAGTATTTACCGGCCACCATGGCATCTAGCAAGCGGTTTCATAATAGTGATTCAACATAGGATTTCTAATTAGGTCTATTGGGTCCTTGACACTGATTCCCTTTGACATTCATTCATTGGGTCATCGTGAGAATCAAGCCGACAACCCTTGTCGACGTAGTTTATCGACTCGGATGGAAGACTCAGATTCATTTGAGCTCTATTTTTCGGCCATCCAACGGGGCGTTCCCCCTCCTCCCGAATCACTAGGAGGAAAGGATGTGAATTCAAAAAAAAAAACCATTCACATGAGGACCACAGCACAGAGATAGAAAGCCAAACATTAAACATGCATGTGATCCATGAGCCAACCATCTAAGCCGTACCGATGGGGTTACACTCCTACTGTACCAGTAAAGGGGGTCCTGCTTTTATAGCCTAGAACCGCCCATGAGAGGGCCATGGGGCATTCGTTAGGGGAAGGGAAGAGAGTGCCACATGAAAGAGAAAGACATACAGGTGCTAGCGCAGCTCCCACACCATCGTTTTAGAGAAACTTTTAGGAGATAATTATTCTACAAGCAGTGCTTGATTTTCTACCACTTTTTGACATTGGCAAGCTCAACCAGTATTGAAGCTTTGTGATTCTGTGCTATTTGTCTTAGTTTAATGGTTCCGTTTCCACTCGCTATATTCCAACAACTCTTTTATACATTCCTATAAATCTGCATTTTTGTTTAAAAATCATAAATGATGAACTTTTATGGACTTGGACAGTTGGACAGCAAATAAGTAAGGAAACAACACTGAGTTGTTAAGAAACAGATTTTACCCATAAATAATATGAGAAAATTAAACTTAAAACAAAGGAACGTGATGTTTAGAGGAATATCCAAGAATAATTTGTGTCATTCATTTTTACAATTTTTTTAATCTAAACTATCAGTTTATAGGAAAATATTGAAAAATAATATTTAAAGTATTAATATATATGCATAGAACTACACTAAATATATGTTGATACAAAAAAGTATTTAATTAAAAAATAAGCCCAATTACAAGGTTATAGTCTGAATGGAATTAATAAATTAAAAAAAAAAAAAAAAGCAGTGAAAAGTGTAGCAATAGTGTGTTCGTACATACTTGGGACTAATGAGAGCAAGGATACGTAATTGTCAATTTATGGTGAACTTGACAAGTCACACTCTCATGACAAAAATGGGCATGCATTGCATTCGATGGATTCCATAATGGGACTAGATAGCTAGAGAATTTCAACCTAACTAATAATGAGAAAATAATGCATATCATCATTATATATCTAACATATTTGGAAAAATTATTCAAATCTTCATTAACATTTTGTTCATTTCATGGACCTTTTCTAGCACCTATTGACTTATATTGATCTCCTTCATAAATTGAAATTTATAACACTTTAGTCTACTCTGTTAGAAATAAACGGTAAATACTGATGTAAACATTTTTTTTTAATACTAAAATACTTTAATTCTATTGAATTACCTTTTACCCCTAGTATTGTTTAAGACAACTTAGGATGATTTTTTAAAAAACACTTTTTTCTACACCAATATCATCGTCTTTCCAATGAGTTACTTAGACTTTAAGAGTTAATTTTCATTAAATAAGATGTGAATTCATTTTGCTAAACAAAAAATATTTTAGTTAATAAATTTTTTTAAAAGAATAAGTCAATAAGTGCGGGAGGCTCGAATAATTTCGATTCCTAACATATTTCTACCTAAGATTACTTTGCCCTATTATTACTGTCATCATTATCCAATGCGTTTTTTTTTTTTTAATTATTTATGTGGGAAAATGTCTGAGATGGGTTATGCACCATGCATGGTGAGAGGCATAAAAGATTCTCTATAATGATGGCTACTGACAATGAGGATCCTGGCCCTTGATAGTGTCCATGCCATTTGGCACCGGTCACTAAAAAGGATAAAGGAAAGATACCCACATGGGTAGTGGTTTATAATCAAAGGGACTATTTATAACACGTTTATTGTCACCTAGAATTATAGTTTTACTAGCCGACCGATAACATAGGCCAAGAGTTTTCCTTTATACAATGTAGTTAATTTATCTTTCAGTTCCAATATAAAAGTCATTTTCATTACCATTTTATATGTGAATCACAATTTACCAATTTTTCATCCAATCGTATAATACTGGGTGGAAGACAAAAGGAAATTGGTATCTTCTTCGGGTCCCATGAGTCCCATCTCCATCAAGTGACAATGATAAGGAGTTTCACGTTTTAACTGTACTAACTTGACTAATGATTCGTACATACATACTTCAAGAACCAGAAAATATATACAAAACCTAAAAAATCTGTTCTTCTTATGCAGTTTTTCTATATAAGGAGGTTCAAAATACTAGATTAGAAGACAAAGACAGAAAAAGAGGCAGGGTTCCCACTTAGATCTTCCGCCATTTATTTCTTTCTTTCTCTCTGTCTGAATTTCAAGTTTGAGAACCACAATCAGTATGTTGAACCCTAAAGTATTACATCATACTGAATCTGCTCGTTCGTGGGTTCTGTTGCACAAGTCTATCGTCTCCGGTCATGGAGGTGTACAGCTCAACATCCTTGGGCCCGCACCGTCTGTCCGTAAAAAACTGAGAAACTGTGCTGTCAGGTGTGTTTCTGGTGACACTAAAACAGTCGCCGAGACTGTTAAGGATAAGTCATTGACGGTAAAAGCAGTAGTATCAGTGCAAGTAACAGGAAACATCTTCTCTAACCTTGGGTTGCAAAGCGGCCTTGATGCAATTGGTGACTTGCTTGGCAAATCTTTGCTGTTGGAACTCGTTAGCTCAGACTTTGATTCCAGTAAGTTTATTTCCTAATATATAGTTAGGTAAAATTAAGACTACATCCACAGAATAGTTCATTTGCATGTAGTTGTATTTTTTTGGGATCTCATCACCATCCATATCTAGGGAGTCCCACATTCTGGAGATGGGTCTCACATAAATAATAATGAAATCTCATAAAAAATATAAGTACTTTCACTTATGCACATTCATTCTCTCTCTCCCTTCAACCATGGTTTTGTGTCCTCACAAATGAGTGGGGATGACAGTTTCTTGTAAAAGCATGGAAGACGATGCCAAATGAGGGAAAGACATGTGGGAAAGACATGATTCAAGGTACGTAGTATCAGATCGACAGATTGGAATAAGTTTCAGATATGACAGATCCTTTTAGAAAACATATAACGAATTACATATCTTTAATTTACCGAAAAGATGTAGTGATTTTTCGGGAAGAAAATTTTCATATTTCGTTCCTTCGATCAAATGACGTGTAAATTGTCATATTTTTTTATTGATATTTATTACTTTTATTTTGTGTTAATTTCTTAAATATATATAAAATTTGTAGTGCTGTAAAATCATAATTATCCTTTTCTCACCTTTCTCACATGGGTCATGAGAGAGAATAATTTACCTTTTATGTACTTGTATCTTTCATAGAATCATTCATATTTAATAGGTTTCACACTTTAGAGGAAGATTCCACCCACATCAACGGTAATGGAATCCCATAAAAAAATATATGTACATACAAGTGATCCGAACTCATAGTGAGACGATGACAAACTCAATATAACTGTGAAAGGTGATGGCTCAGTGTAATATTTATATAATATATATAAAAAAAATTTAAACTGACCATCCTAGCCCATAGTTGTACATGTACAAAACGCATGCATCGTATCTTTCTTGTTGACCCTTTTCTTGTTATACCAAGTATTATCTTTATTTTTAAGAGAAAGACTGGGCAGCTTAATTGCCGGCTTGGAAGAATTCCCAATAATTTCCAAAGCCACAGCAATCAATAGGTAAGAATTGGTATTATCTAAAGAAACCCGGCCACAAAGTCATATAAGGAGAAAGAAATTGTTCAGGATCCACGAGTGTTAAATTATGTGAGAAAGCATGGGAAAGAATCCCTAACCTGCTGGCTTGTGGATCTTTTTTCTTAATTTTAATATATATTTGATAATCATTTAAAGAAAAGGATTATTCTACTTTTGATTGGATATTTTGTTGGTTGAATAACTTTATCCCTCTCACACATGTATGAATTCATAGCTTTATCACACTCTGGCCTAGAGTTTTTCATATCTTCTCCTTTATTGTTACAATCTAACCACATAAACATCTTATCTTTTATTTTTATTTTTTTAGATAAATAGAGTTGTATTAATGAAAAAAGAGAGAGAACATCACAACTAATTCAGATCACTGCATGTATGTATATGTACTCTCCATAAGATCTCATCATCATTTATGTAATATGGGACTCACCTTTAGAATGTGAAATCCATTAGATATAGGAAAAATAAAACACATACAGGTGAGCTATTCTCCACAACAACTTGGGGAGGTGAGCTATTCTCCACAACAACTTGGGGTACTGAAGATACTCAACCAAAAAAATCCAACATAACCCAAAACCCACGGACCGAGGCCACAATCCAGTCAGTGCCCAAAGACAGAAATATCTTCTCATTTGTGGTTACAATTGAACCACACAAAGTTGGTCTGTAGAATCACCGGAGGAAAAGACTTAATTTTCAGGCATTGGACCACTGAAATGGATATTCTGATATAAGATCAACATACACAATGGTTGTCAACTAAATGAAAAGGACGAAACCCATTTAGTGTTTTTAATGGTTTTTTTAATTTCAAACTGGTGCAGCTACTGGATTGGAGAAGAAGACAATCAAGGGATATGCTCATAGGACTGGTAGAGAAAAGAACGAGGTGAAGTACGAGAGTAATTTGGTGGTTCCGGAGGATTTCGGGGAAGTAGGTGCAGTTCTTGTGGAGAATGAGCATCACAAGGAGATGTTCCTCAACCACATAGTCCTTGAGGGTTTCATTAATGGCCCTGTTAACGTCGTCTGCAGTTCATTTGTTCACAGCAAGTCCGTCAACAAAGAGAAGAGAATCTTCTTCACTACTAAGGTCATCTTCTCTATCTACTACATATAATCTCTAAATAGAAAAATGGAAAAGATTTCCAAGCCAACAAGACTTACCAAACAATTATAAATGATTTGGACTTTGAAAAGAAATATGGGCTTACTAAGAACCCAATCTTTATTAGGGGTTTGGGTGTTTGTGTTGCAGTCGTATTTGCCATGGGAGACACCGAATGGACTGAAGAGATTGAGGGAGAAGGAGCTTGAAACCTTGCGTGGGACTGGAGTTGGAGAACGAAAGACAAACGATAGGGTATACGATTACGATACCTACAACGATTTGGGAAACCCGGACAGCAGTGCTGACTTGGCTCGTCCTGTTCTTGGAGGTCCACAGCACCCTTATCCCAGACGTTGCAGAACCGGCCGCTCTCGTTCTGAAAAAGGTACGTTGCCACATTTATATTTTCAGCGATATTTTAACCTACTTCTTATTATTTTGTCTCCTAGATCTAAATCCCCCTTTGGTTTTTAGTAGAACAAAAAGAAATATTGTGAACACCTTGGATTGAAAAACTAAAATTGAGGTGAAGATCAAACCCCTGTGGTTTACCCGTCTTTTGAATGGATCAATTGTGGGTTCAATCTTGGCCCATAATCATGAGTCCATCAAGGAATCTTCGGTTAATGATTTATTGGACAACAAAGGTTCAATCGTGGCCTTTAATGATGAGCCCTCAGGATAGTACTGGAAATTTTTCACAGTATTCCATGTGTAATGGGGATACTATGGGATTTCTTAATTTTACCATTTCGGTTTCCCTAAGAAGGAGTACTTGCATTCGTACAGGCATTCCTTCTTGTCCTCTTCGAGTCGTTAAAGAATGAATATTGTTTAGTGGTTGATATTAGAGATGAAAGCGCAAACAAAGAGAAAGTGAAGATCTTGCAAACACACAAACATAGGATTCATCATAATTCAGCACTCCAACGCGGAATGCCTACCTTCCCCAAATAGAGAATTTCTTTATTCTCGAGAAAACTCCACACCTCTATTCACCTGATAAAATGTTCATCTTTGTTTAGACCTTACCTAGGGTTTTCTTAATGGAAACAATATATAGGATCCTTAAAACCCTAGCTCACACAATTATAGATTAACCTTTATACATGTAATGAATCTAAACCCAAATACAAATACAATTAATCTATAGACTCCACAGAATATAAGACACAACCCAACCATTGGCCCTATTTTTTGGGGACTTTAATTGGTCTTGTTCTATTTTTGTAGGATGTTGTTTCTGGTTTCTTTCTTTTGATGGGCAGTTTGTTTGAGTTTTTTTTTCTTAGACTAATAAATTCTCAATTTATCCAAAAAAAAAAAATTAATAAATAAATAAATAAATAGGCACAAATAGACGATATATAAAAGACTTAAAGACTAGAAAAAAAAACCCATCTCTCTTTGTTTATTTCTATAAACGAAAATTGAAAGTGAATATACAACCTTTCCATTATTTTCCCCGGAAAGTTCCAGGATTAATTAATCATGATTGCCAAACGTAACCTTAACATCATGTTTAGATTCTAATGGTGCAATCTACAGATCCACTGTCGGAGAAAAGGAGCTCGTCAAGCATATATGTGCCTCGAGATGAGGCATTTTCAGATGTGAAGGAGGAGAATTTCACGGCCAAGACAGTAAAATCAGTGCTTCATGCTCTGCTTCCCTCACTTGAGACGGCACTCACCGATTCAGACCTCGGATTCCCATACTTCACTGCCATTGATTCACTATACAATGAAGGGATCAACATACCTAAGCTGAAAGATCATGAGTGGTCCTTCACCTCTATTCTGCCAAGGCTTTTTAAGACCATCACTGATGGAGGAGACTCCCTCTTGCGTTTTGAAGTGCCTGAAATTATAAACAGTTACTCTCTCTCTCTCTCTCTCTCTCTCTCTCTCTTAATTATATACTTATCTTCATGGGCATGCTTATATATGATTTCTACTGCAGGAGACAAGTTCTCTTGGTTCAGTGATGAGGAATTCTCGCGCCAGACGGTTGCTGGTCTAAACCCCTTCAGCATTCAGTTGGTCACGGTATGCAGTAATTATAAAAAATTGTTGGGTTTTTTTCGGATCTTATGCAGACTCAGATCCTTATCCGATCCAGTGATGTCCAAGTCATACTTAGGAGTTAGGACCAGTAATGAGGTCCAGAAAAACTCCCAAAATGGTTGGCCCAGCTGAACCAAAGCATACCAAATCCTTATTGGTTTAGTTTCAGGCTGAGGCATAAGAAAAATATCGGCATTGGTTCAATTAGGGCTAGCCCTGTAATAGCCTGACCAGCCCATTAGACCAAACTCATTTAAAACCTAAAAATTAGAACCCCAACTTCGCTTTGTCTTTTATACTCTATTCTCTGGCTGGTTTTCCACAGTAGGCTTCTAAAATGGGCAAAGACACAATGACTACGAGTTAATGGGTTTTGGCCCAATTAATTAAGTAAATAATTAAACCTTGGCCTAGAGATGCTAATCAGGCCATAACAATTATCAGGCTGCCAACTGATAACAAACCGGCCGAATCTGACCAAAACAAACCAGATTGAAAGTTATCTGACATGCTTGGTGTGGGCTTTTCAGACCGAAACCCTTATTGAGTTGGTTTCAGGCTGCACCTATCAAGACCCATAATAAAACAGCTTGTACCGAAACCGGCCCAAACCACCAATTTTTTTTATTTTTATTTGGGGTAAAAAGAAAAACAGCTAAATTCACATCCAAATCGATAAAGGTTCGATCCAATCGGTTTTTGGCTTAATGGTTTTAGGTCTTTGGTAAGCATGGAGTTTGCTGCTAAAATATTGCAGGAGTGGCCACTGAAGAGCAAACTCGACCCAAAAATCTATGGCACAGCTGAGTCTTCAATTACTAAAGAACTTATTGAGAAAGAGATCAAAGGAGTTATGACTCTCGAAGAGGTACCATAAGAACTGAGGATTTGATCGATTATCATCTCAGACATGAAATGAATGGTGTAATTTGTGGTTAATTGCATGCGTTGCAGGCCATAGAGCGAAAGAAACTGTTCATCTTAGATTATAATGATCTCTTGTTACCTTACGTTAACAAAGTGAGAGAGCTCAAAGGGACGACGTTGTACGGCTCACGGACCTTATTCATGCTCACCCATGACGACACATTAAGACCTCTAGCGATTGAGCTCACTCGACCACCCAAAGACGATAAGCCTATGTGGAGGCAGGTGTTCGTCCCTGGTTGGGATTCCACAAGCTGCTGGCTCTGGAGACTTGCTAAAGTTCATGTCTGTGCCCATGATGCTGGCTTTCACCAGCTTGTCGTCCACTGGTAAGAATACTCTTATTAGATTGAAATCGAAAACCCATTTTGTGCCAGAATCTAGCTATTATTGTGACAATAGATTGGTCTCATAATTCTATTGTTGCTATGAATTTTGTAGGCTAAGAACACACTGTTGTACTGAACCTTACATAATTGCCGCGAATCGACAGCTAAGTTCGATGCACCCAATTTACCGGTTATTGTGGCCACATTTACGTTACACCATGGAGATCAATGCTCTTGCTCGATCGTTCCTTATTAATGCAGGTGGGATCATTGAGATGAGCTTCTTTCCAGAGAAGTACTCAATGGAGGTCAGCTCTGCGTATTACGACCAGTTCTGGAGGTTCGATAAGGAGGGTTTGCCCGCAGACTTGATTAGAAGGTAAGACTCACTTACCATATATAGCCCATGCTATGGATTTTGATTCGTATTATATGACATGCTAATCAAATAAGAAGTATGTACTGACCAATGATTGGTTTACACTGATGGCCACCAGAGGAATGGCGGTTGAGGATCCAACAGCTAAGCATGGTCTAAAGTTGACAATTGAGGATTACCCATTTGCTAATGATGGTCTTATCCTTTGGGATACCCTCAAGGAATGGGTGAGTGACTACGTCAATCACTTCTATCCATCAGAAGGCCGCCCTGTTGAATCTGACGAAGAACTCCAAGCATGGTGGAATGAGGTAAGAACAAAGGGCCACGGAGACAAGAAGGATGAACCATGGTGGCCTGTCCTGAAAACCAAAGATGATCTAATCCAGGTGGTGACAACCATTATTTGGGTCACATCCGGCCACCATGCCGCCGTCAACTTCGGCCAATACCACTTCGGTGGCTACTTCCCAAACCGACCCACAATCGCAAGGACGAATGTTCCAACAGAGGAACCATCGGAGGAAGAGATGAAGTTATTCTTAAATAAACCAGAGATTACACTATTGAGGTCTTACCCTTCACAAATCCAGGCTACTGTGGTGATGGCCATATTGGACGTGTTGTCTAACCACTCAGTGGATGAAGAGTACATTGGAAATGTGAGTGAGAGAGCTTGGTCTGATGATCCCGTCATAAATGCAGCATTTGAGAGATTTAATGGGAGATTGAAGGAGCTTGAAGGGATAATTGATGGAAGAAACACAGATTTGAATTTGAAGAACAGAAGTGGTGCAGGCGTGGTACCCTATGAGCTATTGAAGCCATTCTCGGAAGCTGGGGTCACAGGAAAGGGAGTTCCATACAGCATCTCCATTTAAAAGTTGGATTTGTAGCTTACTAATTGTACTCGTAGCAAATTGTGTCACATCAAAGCAATGCGTGTTTCTTTAAAAAGACTAGGAATAAATGAGAAGAAATTATCACTCAAATCTAATTTCATATGGATTGATTAACATTTTTAATTAGGCTGACCAGTCAATTCTAGCAATTTTGTGCCAACATCAGTTCAAGGGACACCACAAATAGTTCTTGCATAGGAATGGCATAAATTTTTTCTTCACAAACCCCAGAGTTCAAAATCCTAATTATCTCTAACCTCAACAATACCAGGGAAAAGAGAGGAAGAGAGATTAAAATTGCGGGGAGAAAGAGAAAATGAATTCGGTGCCATTGAAAGTCACCTTTGCCTCCCATGGTGTGATCTGCTACCGAGGTTTTCTTAAGTAATTTAATCTTTATTTCTTAAAATGAAGATAAGTATAAATAAGAATCTCTAAATACGATACAACATAAAAGTATTGATTGGGCATGAAAACACTTTCTAAAACTTTTATAAATTAATTCCTCCTATTAGAGATCTCGGACAGAATACTGCATTAATCCAAATCTTTCTTACCCATCTCTTGATTTGTTTCACTATATCTAAATATCTTAGTATCTCATACTTTTAAACACCAAAAATAACCCTTATTAATGGTTGTAGTGTGAAGATGCGTCGCATTTAGACTGACCCATATAATATATTAGTATCCGAATTTGGACCCGGATAACCCTGATCCGATACGGGTATCTCTAAACTGATGCAAATGCCAATTGAATTTAGATTATCAACCATTCATACATCCTTAGATGGGAGCTTGAGATATAGCAGCACAAAGACCGGTGACAATGAAACAAGGTCAATTACAATCAGACAGAGCCATAATTAAATGTGAACGCGTGACAATTCACACAAACCCGCCCCTCTGTGACGACGACGCTTCCTCTCAACTTAGTCGTTACATCTTCCTGTGCAGTTTCTAGGTTTCATATCTTGACCGTCGGTTGCAATAACTTTATAAACCAACCACAAATGAGGCTCTCCTAGTCCTAACGTTCTGGTGCTCTATTACATTTTCTCATATCTAGTTATCTTCGAGGAAAAGAGCTTAGATCATAACTGACTGGCCCACTTCAGAGAGAACCCTCCTTGACTCACTTAGCAAACAAACAAGTTAGCTAGCAGAATGAGAGAGAGGAGAGAGAGGGATAAACGAGAGAGAGAGAGACATAGAAGTGCTGGCGCAGCTCCCACACCGTAGTTTTAGAGAACCTTTTCTCATATTTTGAATAGGAGATAATTATTCTACAAGTGCTTTGATTTTCCAAAGCTCTGATACCGGTTGAACTTGTCAATGTCAAAAGTGGTGGAAGCTATAGAGATGGAATGAATAGTGAAGAATGAGTGAATGAATAGTGAATGAATCTTTACCTTAGAAGTTCGTCTTTGAATTATAGAAGTAGGCAAAAAGCATGGAAGTACCAGGACTTTCAAAGGTTATACGCCAGTAGGATTGCTAGGTGTCACACTGTGGGACACCCAAGTCATAGACTCTGAGTATGAGTGGGAAACTGTAGCTAAGGAAGCCAAGTCAGAAGAGACGAGAGTGACATGTGTCACCATATAAGTGGTCGTCTGGTCGTGATAGTCGGAAAAGTATCACAGTAGGAGAAGGTCTCCTGTGATGTAATCAAATCGTCTTAGGATTTTAACATCTGACCAGACAACGTAACCTGAAAAGACTATACCTCCGAGTATCCAAAGTCGAGTGTGATTCTACCACGACTAGTCCACCTAAGCAGTTTTAGGTGTCACGTGTAAGATTTTTATTTGGTGATATTTTTCCCCCCCTAACAGTATTCAATATATTTGGAAATATTATTCGTTATACATTTTGTTTACTACGCAAACATTTTTTTAGCACTTATTGACTTGCATGGACCTTCCTTGTAAAATGAAACTTATTCACTTCGTTAAAAATAGACAGTAATTGCTAATGTAAATATATCTTTTTTTTTAAATACCAAAATATCCTTATTTATTGAATTATCTTTTATCCCTACTTAGTGTTTAAGATAATTTAGAATAATTTTTTTTGTGAAGAACATCTTTTCTTGCACCAACGTCATCATTTTTTTGTAACTTATTTAGATTTTAAGAGTTAATTTTCATTAAATAAGATGTGAATTCACTTCATTAAATAAAATAAATTTTGATCAATAAAAAATTTGAAGGGGGTACATGCAAATCAATAAGTGTGAGGTAAGATCCAAATAATTTCGATTCCCAACATATTTCTACCTAAAATTACTTTACTCTATTATTACTGTCATCGTTATGGGATTCTCTATAATGATTGCTATCGACATTGAAGATCTTAACCGTTGATAATATAATGTCCCTGCCATTTGGCACCGGTCACTAAAAAGGATATTCCCACATGGGTAGTGGTTTGGAATCAAAGAGACTGTTTATAACGTGTTTACTGTCAGTCTGTCACCTAGAATTATTGTTTTACTAGTCAACCGATTACATAGGCCAAGAGTCTTCTTTTATACAATATAGTTAATTTATCTTTCAGTTCCGATATAAAAGTCATTTTCATTAGCATTTATATGTGAACCACAATTTACCACTTTTTTCATCCAATCGTATAATACTGGGTAGAAGACAAAAGGAAATTGGTATCTTCTTCGAGTCCCATGAGTCCCATCTCCATCAAGTGACAATGATCAGGAGTGTCATATTTAAACTATATTTTGGGTTCAATGATAATATGACCTGTATATACAAAACCTAAAAAATATGTTCTTCCTATCCGGTTTTTCCATATAAGGTGAATCAAAGTACTAACTTAGACCACAAAGCCAGAAAGAAAAAGGGAGAGCTAGCTCTTAGATCTTTAGCTTTTTCTTCTTTTCTCTCTACCTTTCTAAATTTCAAGTTTGAGAACCACAATTAGTACATGTATGTTGTGTCAAGTTTCTAATTTAAAAATTCAAACTAGTAAATGGAAGGACTCTCCATATATAAAATTATAAGATTCCAATCTTATTAGTAATGTGAGATTATTCTCAATATTCTCCCTCAAATGTAATTTTATATATGATAATATATGTGGTATTATATGGCACTTTTTAGGTGACTGATCCCTCTTTGGATGATATATAATTCCTCTTTTGAGTGATCATCCCTCTTTGAGTGACCATAGCCCCTCTTTTGTGGATCTAGCGTCCCTTTTTCGGTGACTTCGCCTCTTTTTTTTTAGGACTATTATGAGAGAAAACCTGAAACTCTGATACCACGTCAAGTTTTCAATTCAAAAGTTCGAACTAATAAGTGGAGAGACTCTTCATATATAAAACCACAGGATTCCAATCTCATTAGCAATATATGACTATTCCCAATATGTTGAACCCTAAATACAATTGTACTTTTAGTGCAATTTTGAAAGGAAAACGTACAATTATACGATGATAAAGTCATGTGAAGCATCCCATGCGAAGAGAGAATCCAGACACGTTCCATCTCTGCCCCAAATTGGAATGGACATATGAGGTTTGAGGATCAAACCCTAAGCCTAAAAGAAGCACAAGTCTGGCCCAAAGAACCGTAGCTTGTAATCCCATCATTCTTCTTCCATTATCATTGTCAGCTCCTACCTAAAATTACCTTGGATTCCTTAATTATAAGTGACATCTATCGTCCTTTTTGAGTTCGGATCACTTGCATGTACATATACTCTCCTTGGGAATCTATTACCGTCGATGTGGTGCGAGACCCACCTATAGAATGTAGGACCTAATGAATATAAATGATGATGGGATCTCAAGAATGATACAAGTACATACACGTAAACTCATTGTTTGTCACTAGTTTGTAAAATGTGAAAAATTCGAAACGAAAAAAAGAGATTAGACAACCACAAGAGGACTGTGGCCCTTCTCTGTTTTGTCTCAACAGTTGTTTATTATGTGATTGAAGATGACGTTCTCGTCTACCATTCTCTTGTCTACCATTCTCTTCACAAGCTTTTCCCACTGTTCCTTCTTTCCTTAGGTTTCTACAACCAAAACCAGTCCCTTTCTCTCTCTCTCTCTCTCTCTCTCTCTCTCACTCTCTTCCCTAGTTGGGCCTGATTCTGATCGTGCTGTTAGGTCCCATCAATGAATTACCACCCATCTCCGTCAGGCATCATTATGAGCTTGGTCCGACTATTCTTGTCTTGCTTTTGCATTTTAAGGATGTGTTTGTTCTATTTCTTGTCGTGTAATAATATAATTTAAGGAAAGGATTTCCTGCACGGGACATTTCTTGATCCTTTGGATTAGTTCTATAAGGGGCTGGGATGTTTTGGATGGTTCAAATACACAATTATGCCCATCTGAATTCATCGATTGCTTATGTTGAAAGAGAAGAGGTAGCGAGATGAAGATATTGAGAATAATATCACATTGCTAATGAGATTGGAATCTTGTGATCTTATATATAGAAAGTCCCTCCACTTACTAGTTCAAACTTTTGAGTTGGAAACTTGACATGATATTAGAACTCCGGATTCCCTCTCATGATAACCCTAAAAAGATATTCATAAAAAAAAACTATGATCACCAAAGAGGGATGATCACCAAATAAAATAGAGACTATATGCCTCCTAAAAAGAAAAACGATCATCCAAAAATTAGGATTATATGCCTCTTAAAAATAAGGATCATTCACCTTGTGAAGGATCAAGTTATCCCAAAAAAAAAAAAATTAATTAAATGCCACGTATTGCAGCACAGACAGAAAGCCAGACATTGAATATGCGAGTCTTGAGCCAACCATCGAAGCCGTACCGATGGGGTTACACTCCTACCGTACCACTAAAGGGGCTCCTGCTTTTATAGTCTAGAACCGCCCATGAAGGGGCCATGGGGCATTCATTAGGGTAAAGAAAGAGAGTGCCACATGGAAGAGAAAGAGATACAGGTGCTAGCGCAGCTCCCACACCATCGTTTTAGAGAACCTTTTAGGAGATAATTATTCTACAAGTGCTTTGATTTTCTACCACTTTTGACATTGGCAAGCTCAACCAGTACTGAAGCTTTGTGATTCTGTGTTATTTGTCTTAGTTTAATGGTTCCATTTCCAACCGCCATCTTCCAACAATTCTTTTATACATTCCTATAAATATGCTTTTTGTTTAGAAATCATAGTAAATGGTGAACTTTTATGGTCTAGGACAGTTGGACAGCAAATAACTAAGGATACAACCATGAGTTGTAACCAAATTATTAACAAACAGATTTTACCCATAAATAATATGAGAAAATTACACTTAAAACAGAGGAACGTGATGTTTATAGGAATATCCAAGAATAATTTTTGTCATTCATTTTTACAATTTTTTTAATCTAAACTATCAGTTTATGAGAAAATATTGAAAAGTAATATTTAAAGTATTAATATATATGCATAGAATTACACAAAATATATGTTGATACAAAAAGGTATTTAATTAAAAAAATAAGACCAATTACAGGGTTCTACTCTAAATGGAGTTAATAAATTAAAATAAAATAAAGTAGTGAAAACTGTAATGTACACAGGTGTCTTCGTACACACTTGGGACTATTGAGAATTTGAGAGGATACGTAATTGTCAATATATGGTGAAATTGTCAAATCACTCTCCCTCGGCTCAAAACTGGGCATGCATGCATTCGATTGAATCCATAGTGGGGACTAGATAACTAGAGAACTTCTATTTATTAAATAATGAGTAAATAATGCATATCATCACCATATACCTAACATATTTGAAAAAATTACTTGCATTTTTCCTTGACATTTCGTTTATTACACGGACCTCCTTTAACATTTATTGACTTATACACTGACCTCGATCCCTCGTAAAGTGAAACTTATAATACTTTAGTTTACTCTTTTTAGAAATAGATGGTAATTACTGATGTAAACATATCTTTTTTTTTTGAAAAATACCAAAATATTTTTATCATATTAAATTAATTTTTACCCCTAATAGTGTTTAAGACAACTTAAGATATTTTTTCATAGAACGTCTTTCTCTACACTAGCATCATCGTCTTTTCCAGTGAGTTATTCAGACTTTAGGAGTTAATTTTCATTAAATAAGATGTGAATTCACTTCGCTAAATAAAGGATACTTTGATTAGTTATAAAATTTTAAGAATGTATGTGTAAGTTAATAAATGCCAAAGGAAAGTCTTAATAATTTCGATTCCCAATATATTTCTACCTAAAATTACTTTACTCAATTATTACTGCCATCATTATGCAATGCGTTTTTTTGAAATATTTATGTGGGAAAATGTCTGAGATGGATTATGCACCATGCATGGTGAGAGGCGTAAGGATTCTTTATAGACTGCTACTGACAATAAAAATCCAAACCATTGATAATGCCATGCCATTTGGCACCAGTTACTAAGAAGGATACAGGGAGAGATACTCACATGGGTAGTGTTTTAGGATGAAAGAGACTATTTATCACACGTTTATTGTAAGCTAGACTTATAGTTTTACTATCAACCGATTACATAGGCCTAGAGTTTTCTTTTATACAATATAGTTAATTTATCTTTCAGTTCCAATATAAAAGTCATTTCATTACCATTTATATGTGAATCACAATTTACCACCTTTTTTTCATCCAATCGTATAATACTGGGTAGAAGACAAAAGGAAATTTGTATCTTCTTCGAGTCCCATGAGTCCCATCTCCATCAAGTGACAATGATCAAGAGTTTCATGGTTTAACTGTATTTTGGGTTCAATGACTAATGACACGTACATACATACTTCAAGAACCAGAAGATACATACAAAACCTAAAAAATCTGTTCTTCCTATCCAGTTTAATTTTCTATATAAGGTGGTTCAAAATACTAGATTAGAACACAAAGGCAGAGAAAAAGAGGGAGGGTTCCCTCTTAGATCTTCAGCCATTTATCTCTTTCTTTCTCTCTGCCTGAATTTCAAGTTTGACAAATACAATCAGTATGTTGAACCCTAAAGTATTACATCATACTGAATCTGCTCGTTCATTGGCTCTGTTGCACAAGTCTTTCGTCTCCGGTCATGGAGGTGCACAGCTCAACATCCTTGGGCCGGCGCCGTCCGTCCATAAAAAACTGAGGAACTGTACGGTCAGGTGCGTTTCCGGTGAAACTAAAGCAGTCGCCGAGACTGTTAAGGATAAGTCATTGACTGTAAAAGCAGTAGTATCAGTGCAAGTAACGAGCAACATCTTCTCTAACCTTGGGTTGCAAAGTGGCCTCGATGCAATTGGTGACTTGCTTGGTAAATCGTTGCTGTTGGAACTCGTTAGCTCAGAGCTTGATTCTAGTAAGTTTATATCCTAATATATACTTAGATTAATCTAAGATTGCATCCACTTAGAGAATAGTTCACTTACATGTCTAGATATTTTTTTTGTGATCTCATCAGGATCCATGTAACAGTGGCTCTCACGCTTTAGAGGTGGGTCTCACATCACATAGATAGTGATGAGATCCCATGAAAAATATATGTATTTACACATATACTCTCTCTCTCTCTCTCTCTCCAAAGTTTTACTGTCCTCACAAATGAGTGGGGATGACAGTTTCTTCTGTAAAAGCATAGAAGAGAGAATGTCAAATGAGGTAAAAATATGATTCAAGGTGTTAGTATCTTATTATTAGTATCAGATCAACAGATTCAAATAAGTTTCACACATAATATGATTCAAGGTATTAGTATTGGATCGACAGACTCAAATAAGTTTCAGACATGACAAATCCTATTAGAAAACATATAACTAATTACATATCTTTAATTTACCGAAAAGAAGTAGTGATTTCTCGGGAAGAAATTCTTCATATTTTTTTCCTTTGATCATATGACGTGCAAAATTTTTGTCATAATTTTCCTTGATATTTATTACTTTTATTTTGTGTTAATTTTTAGAATATACAAAATTTTTAGTGCTGAAAAATCATAATTATTCCTTTCTCATTTTTCTCACATGGGTTCTGTGAGAGAATAGTTCACTTGTATGGACTTGTATTCTTTATGGGATCCCATCATCGTTTATATCTAATGGGTCTCACACTCTAGAGGTGCGTCCCACATCACTTTAACTGTGATGGGATCTCATAAAGAATACATGTACATGCTGGTGATCCCAATTCGTCATGAGGTGATGACAAACTCAATATAACAGTGGAAGGTGATGGTTCAGTGTAATATTTATATTATATATAGAAAAGTATTTAAACTGACCATCCTAGCCCATAGTTGGACATGTAAAAAACGCACCCATGGTATTTTCCTTGTAGGCTACACTACTAATTATACTAAGTATTATCTTTATTTCAAGGGAAAGGTTGGGCAAGAGTTTAGATCGTCTGCATGTACATGAACTCTCCATGGGATCCTATTACCGTTGATATGATGTGGGATTCACCTCTAGAGTGTGGGACCCATTGAATATGAATGGTGATGAGATCACAAGAATAATATAAGTACATGCACACGAACTATTCTCGTTGGGCTGCTTAATTGCAGGCTTGGAAGAATTTCCAAAAATTTCTGAAGCCACAGCAATCAATAGGTAAGAATTGGTATTGTCTGATGAAGCCCACAAAGTCGTATAGGAGAGATAAATTGTTCGAGAACAAGAAGAGTGTTAATTATGTGAGAGGACATGGGTAAGAATCTCTAACCTGTTGGCTTGTGGATTTTTTTTCCTTAATTTTAATACGTATTTGAATATTATTTTTAAAAACATGATTCTTTTACGTTTGATTGGATATTGTGTTGGTTGAATCACTTTATTCCTCTCACACATGTATGGATTCATAGCTTTATAGCACCTGGTCCTAGATATTTCATATCTTATCTTTTATTGTTACAATCCAACCACACAAACTTCTTATCCATTATTGTTACAATTTGGAATTGGAACCTTAGGTCCTTAAATATGGAGAGTCCCTCTTTTTGACTTACATGGGTTGTCCATTTCCTTCTTGTTTCGGTGTGTGGGGGTTTTGGGTGTGTTTCCTTTGTTCCCACCCCCTTCCTTTTGTTGGTCTCTATGATTCTAATTCGAATTTTTGAGTTGGAAATCTCAAAATGATATCAGAGTTCCAGAGTCATTCTCATAGTATCCCAAAAATAAAGGTCAGTCACTGCTAGAGGAATGCAGAGGAATGTCGATTGCCCAAAAGAGGACTACAGTCACCCAAAAAAAAAGAACTGACACCCAATAATAGGGACCAATCATCTAGAAGTGTCATGTATTTACCACATATACGATCACATATATACCACCCAAGAGTGGTGTATGCTATATATGAAGAGGAGTATTGGGGATAGTCCAACATTACTAATGAGATTGGAACCTGAATCTTATATATGAAGAATCATTTTACTTATTAATTCGAACTTTTAAGTTAGAAATTAATCTCAACATTTACAATCTAATGACACAAACATCTTATCTTTTTTTTTAATTTTTTAAATAAATAAAATTTTATTAATCCAAAAAGAGAGAACATAACAACCTAGTGGACTGAATAGTACTCAGCCAAAAAAATCCAACAACACTAAACCCAAGGATCGAAGCCACAATCTAGCCAGTGCCCAAAGACAAACATCTTATCCTTTATGGTTACAGTTGAACCACACAAACTGTGGTCTGTAGAACCAACGGAAAAGACTTAATTTTCAGGCATTGGACCACTGAAATGGATCTTCTGAAATAAGATTAACATCCGCAATGGTTGCCAACTAAATGAAAAAGACGAAACCCACTTAGTGTTTTCAATGGTTTTTATAATTTCAAACTGGTGCAGCTACTGGATTGGAGAAGAAGACAATCAAGGGATATGCTCATAGGACTGGTAAAGAGAAGAACGAGGTGAAGTACGAGAGTAGCTTGACGGTTCCGGAGGATTTTGAAGTAGGTGCAGTTCTCGTGGAGAATGAGCACCACAAGGAGATGTTCCTCAACCACATAATCCTTGAGGGTTTCATTAATGGCCCTGTTAACGTTGTCTGCAATTCATTTGTTCACAGCAAGTCCGTTAACAAAGAAAAGAGGATCTTCTTCTCTACTAAGGTCATCTTCTCTATCTACTAAATATAATCTCTAATTTATGTTTCTGAATTTTTTTCTCGCAAGTTGATGGGCTTATAATTTTCATGCAAATTAATGTGGAGATATAAATGATTTGGACTATGAAAAGAAATGTGGGCCCACTAAGAACCCAATCTTTAATAGGGGTTTGTGTGTTTGTGGTGTAGTCATATTTGCCATGGGAAACACCGAATGGACTGCAAAGATTGAGAGAGAAGGAGCTACAAACCTTGCGTGGGACTGGAGTTGGAGAACGAAGGACAAACGACAGGGTATACGACTACGATACCTACAACGATTTGGGAAACCCGGACAGCAGTGCTGACTTGGCTCGTCCTGTTCTTGGTGGTCCACAGCACCCTTATCCCAGACGTTGCAGAACCGGACGCCCTCGTTCTGAAAAAGGTACGTTGCCACATTACTATTGTGAAATGATATTTTTACCAACTTATTTATTTTGTCTCGTATCGTAGAACTAATTCCCCCTTAGGTTTTTAGCAGAAGAAAAAGAAATATTGTGAACACCTTGGATTGAAAAACCAAAATGGAGGTGAGGATCAAATCCCTACAGTTCACTCGTCCTTTGAATGGATCAATTGTGACTTCAATCTTGGTCCCTAATGATGAGTCCATTCAGGAATCTTTGATTAGTGATTTATCAGACAAGGAAGTTCAATCTTGGCCTCAAATGATGAGCCCTCTGGATAATACTGAAAATTTTTCTCACCATTCAATGTGTAATGAAGATATTGTGGGAGTTCTTAATTTTACCACTTCGGTTTCTTTGAGAAGGAGTACCTGCATTCATACTCCTTCTAGTTCTCTCTGAATCGTTAAAGAATGAGTAGTGTTTAGTGGTTGGTGTTAAGAATGAAAACGCAAACTAAAAAGAAAACGAAGATTGAGCAAACACACAAACACAAAATTTACCATGGTTCACTACTCCTATGCAGAATGCCTACCTCCAACCAGAAAAACAAAGAATTTCTTTATTTCTAAGAAAACTTTACATCTCTCTCCATTTGACAAAGTTAAGGGTGTCAAAAATGGGCCCGGCCCGGTACCACGGACCGAGCCGGCCCGATATAACCCGAACCTAGCCCGGACCGAACCTTAATGGACAGGTTTCGGTCTCGGCTGGTAAACCCAACACCGTTTCAGCCCAGAACGAAACCAAACTGGACCGGCCGATTAAGAAGCCCGAACTAGCCAGAATCAATAATACCCAATCCGAACTCCGATAAGGTCCATCTGGGCCCAGTTTCTTAATTTTAATAGTTTTAAATTTTGATGGATAAAATTACACTATTATAGTTCATTTTTTTATCCGAAAGATTATGTGAATCTATAGTTGAAAAGGGTATGTTAATTGTTACAATTTACTGAATTACATACATATAGAAAGAATGATGCTAATTTTATACATAGAAATAATAAAATAGACTACATATCTTACATATAAAATAGGTCCGATAAGCTTGATAAGCCTGGTCCGGACCGAACCAGTCTGAAATCACATCAATAAGTCCAGCCCAATAACAAACCGACACCAGACCAGCCCGTTAGTTATTGTGCCCAGTTCAGCCCAACCCAGCCCGAACTCTTAATAGACATGTTTTGGGCTGGGCTTATAAAACCCGACATAGATTCAGCCAGGACCGAAACCGGCTTGTACCGGCCCATTGACACCCTTAGACAAAGTGTTCTCCACTCTTCACTTGACAAAATGTTCTCCTAAGCTCAAATCTTATCTAAGGTTTTCCCAACATACATAATATATAGAATCTTTAGAAAACCCTAATCTCACATAATTATAAATAAATCCTTGTATATATAATAGACCCAAATATAAATATAAATTCAATTTCAATAATTGTATGAATCCCATATAGAAATAGAATAAACAATCCAACAATTGACCCTCTGACTTGGAGACTTTAATTGGTCTTGTTCGGCTTTGTAGGCTGTTGTTTCTAGTTTCCTCTTTTGATGGACAGTTAGTTTGCCTTCTATTTTTTAAGTTAATAAATTATCGATTTTGCCTAAAAGTATAATTGACACAATTGACACAAATCTGACGGTGAAAAGACTTTACAACTTGAAAAAACCCATCACTCTTTCGTTGTTTCTTTAAATGAAAATTGAAAGTGAGAATAGAACCACCTTTCCAATATTTTCCATGGAAGGTTCCAGGATTAATTAATCTTGATTGAAAACGTCGTAACCTTTAAAATCATGTTTAGATTCTAATGGTGCAATCTACAGATCCATTGTCGGAGAAAAGGAGCTCGTCAAGCATATACGTTCCTCGCGATGAAGCATTTTCAGATGTGAAGGAAGAGAATTTCACAGCCAAGACAGTAAAGTCAGTGCTTCATGCTCTGCTTCCCTCACTTGAGACGGCACTCATCGATTCAAACCTCGGATTCCCATACTTCACTGCCATTGATTCACTATTCCATGAAGGGGTCAACATACCTAAGCTTAATAATCATGAGTGGTCCTTCACCTCCATTCTGCCAAGGCTTTTTAAGACCCTCAGTGACGGAGGAGACTCCCTCTTGCGTTTTGAAGTCCCTGAAATTATGAACAGTTACTCTCTCTCTCTCTCTCTCTCTCTCTCTCTTAATTATATACTTATCTTCATATGTTTATATATGATTTCTATTGCAGGAGACAAGTTCTCTTGGTTCACTGATGAGGAATTCTCGCGCCAGACGCTTGCTGGTCTCAACCCCTTCAGCATTCAGCTGGTCACGGTATGCAGCAATTATAAAAAATTGTTGGGTTTTCTTCGGATCTTATGCAGACTCAGATCCCTATCCGATCCAGTGAAGTCCAAGTCATATTTAGGAGTTAGGACCTGTAATGAGGTCCAGAATGACTCCCAAAATGGTTGGCCCAGCTGAACCAAACCATACCAAATCCTTATTGGTTTACTTTCGGGCTGAGGCATAAGAAAGATATCTGCTTTGGTTCAATTAAGGCTAGCCCGGTAGTAGCCTGACCAGCCCATTAGTCCAAACTCATTTATAAACTAAATATTAAAACCCCAACTTCTTTTTATCTTTTATACTTTACTCTCTGCCTGGTTTTCCTCAATAGGCTTCCAAAATGGGCAAAGACATAGTACAAGACTACAAGTTAATGGGTTTTGGACCAATTAATTAATTAATTAATTAATTAATTAAACCTTGGGCTTGAGATGTTAATCAGGCATTAACAGTTCTTGGGCTGCCCACTGATAACAAACCGGCCATACCAGACCGAAACCAAACCAGATTGAAAGTTATCTGACATGCTGTGGGCTTTTCAGATGGAAACCCTTATTGGGTTGGTTTCAGGCTGAACCTACCAAGACCCAAAATGAAACAACTTGGACCCAAACCGGTCCAAAACACGTTTTTTTTTTTTTTGGGTAAAAAAAAAATCTATTGGATCGACAATAATATTGCAGGAGTGGCCACTGAAGAGCAAACTCGACCCAAAAATCTATGGCACAGCTGAGTCTTCAATAACTAAAGAACTTATTGAGAGAGAGATCAAAGGAGTTATGACTCTCGAAGAGGTACCATAAGAACCAAGGATTTGTGATATATTGTAATCTCAGACATGAAATGAATTCTGTAATTTGTGGTTAATTGACTTGCAGGCCATAGAGAGAAAGAAACTGTTCATCTTAGATTATCATGACCTCTTGTTACCGTACGTCAACAAAGTGAGAGAGCTCAAAGGGACGACGTTGTACGGCTCACGTACGTTATTCATGCTCACCCAAGACGAAACATTGAGACCTCTAGCCATTGAGCTTACTCGACCACCCAAAGACGATAAGCCTATGTGGAGGCAGGTCTTCGCCCCTGGTTGGGATTCCACTAGCTGCTGGCTTTGGAGACTTGCTAAAGTTCATGTCTGTGCTCATGATGCTGGCTTTCACCAGCTTGTCGTCCACTGGTAGGAATACTCTTATTGGACCGAATTTGGGAGTGGATCTAGCTGTTTTTTGTGACAAATGGTGGGTCTCTTAATTCTATTGATGCTATGAATTTTGCAGGCTAAGAACACACTGTTGTACTGAGCCTTACATAATTGCAGCGAATAGGCAGCTAAGTTCGATGCACCCCATTTACCGGTTATTGTTGCCACATATGCGGTACACCATGGAGATCAATGCTCTTGCTCGATCGCTCCTTATTAATGCAGGTGGGATCATTGAGATAAGTTTCTTTCCAGGGAAGTACTCAATGGAGATCAGCTCTGCGTATTACGACCAGTTCTGGAGGTTCGATAAGGAGGGTTTGCCCGCAGACTTGATTAGAAGGTAAGACTCACTTACCGTAGCCCATGCTGTGGATTTTGATTCGTATTATATGACATGCTAATCAAAGAAGAAGTATGTACTGACCAATGATTGGTTTACACTGATGGCCACCAGAGGAATGGCGGTTGAGGATCCAACAGCTAAGCATGGTCTAAAGTTGACAATTCAAGATTACCCATTTGCTAATGATGGTCTTATCCTTTGGGATATCCTCAAGGAATGGGTTACTGACTACGTCAATCACTTCTATCCATCTGAAGGCCGCTCTGTTGAATCTGATGAAGAACTCCAAGCATGGTGGAATGAGGTAAGAACAAAGGGCCACGGAGACAAGAAGGATGAACCATGGTGGCCTGTCCTGAAAACCAAAGATGATCTAATCCAGGTGGTGACAACCATTATCTGGGTCACATCCGGCCACCATGCCGCCGTCAACTTCGGCCAATACCACTTCGGTGGCTACTTCCCAAACCGACCCACAATCGCAAGGACGACTGTTCCAACAGAGGAACCATCGGAGGAAGAGATGAAGTTATTCTTCAATAAACCAGAGATTACACTATTGAGGTCTTACCCTTCACAAATCCAGGCTACTGTGGTGATGGCCATATTGGACGTGTTGTCTAACCACTCAGTGGATGAAGAGTACATTGGAAATGTGAGTGAGAGAGCTTGGTCTGATGATCCTGTCATAAATGCAGCATTTGAGAGATTTAATGGGAGATTGAAGGAGCTTGAAGGGATAATTGATGGAAGAAACACAGATTTGAATTTGAAGAACAGAAATGGTGCAGGCGTGGTACCCTATGAGTTATTGAAGCCATTCTCAGAAGCTGGGGTCACAGGAAAGGGAGTTCCATACAGCATCTCCATTTAAATTAAAGTTGGATTTGTAGCTTACTAATTGTACTCGTAGCAAGTTGTGTCACATCAAAGCAATGCGTGTTTCTTTAAACAGACTAGGAATAAATGAGAAGAAATTAATGTCACTCAAATTTAATTTCATATGGATTGATTAACATTTTTAATTCATATGGATTAATTAAAGGGCAGGAAGAACCCTCTACAGTAAGGGTGCCCTCTACAGTAAGGGTGGAACAGGGAAGACATCATTTTCAGAGAATCGAGTTCATTTAATGAGCTACAACAAGCCAACTGTCACAAAGCCAATTGTTACCCATCTTAGAAACTATTAACTACTAAATGAGACTCCTGATTGCACATTTGCTAAAACACATCAAGATGCCCTCCCTACGACTACCCATGTAAGGCACTAGAGGAAAAGAGTCCTCTGCTTTGAATTCCTTCTCGTTCTTTACTATATATATATATATATTTTAGTTGGAAATACACTGACTTGGAAGAGTAGTCGGCTAGATCATCATTACTACATTTGAATTGATTAAGAGCCAAAAAGTAACATAGGCACAATACTGCTGTCATCTTTGTCAATAATCTCCCATGGTTGTATTAGTTTTCAGAGAAAACTGAAAAATCATTTTAAAATGGTAAGAATGTTTATGGAAACAACCAAGCATGCACAACTTGTTCTGGTTCCAAAAAAGTTTCACCCGGTTCCCATTTTCCTCGCAATATTGACGGGCTTAATTTGCAGAGTCCACTAGTCTTGCAAATCATTACCAATTTCGCCTTAATTCATACCAGATATCAATGTCAGTGCAAAATCTCAAATTTTCATCTCTTTTCATACTCCCACGGTATTTTCCAGGATTTCCTTGAACACAAGCAGTCAGTATACTTGCACTTTCAGAATTCTCAGAGAAGTTTCATGGAAGAACATAAGAACTGAATTACCATAGTCGGAGCTTGATCAGGAACGGCAAATCCTGCCTTGAGGAGCTTTGACCCGGCATCGACGACAACTGCTTCCATTGCTCCGTCTGCAAAACCCTAGAATTCAAACTTCCCCGGTTTCGCAGCTTTGGAGCTTGTGAACTACTGGATTATTATGGCGCTGGGCCTGGGCCGCGCTCAAAACGAACTTCATGAACTTGAGATCAGACTTGGCTCGTCCGGGTCACACAAATGAGACTCGGTTTATTTTACCAATTTCTTATTTTTACCACGTAGAAATTACAACTTATTTGTTAAACGACAATAATTCATAATTAAGGGGTTATGATTTCAAATCTCCTTCTACACACATACACACAAACAAACAAAAAAAAAACAAAAAAAAAGGAGGTTCTTATGCTCATGCCCAAACATTGGAGTTATTTTAATACTTTCCACATAAATATTTTTTCTAATCTAAAGTCCATCTTTATATATGATTAAAATTGTTTTCATGCTTCTCTCCTCTCATTTCTCTTTTTTTTTTTTTTTTTTTTTTTTTTTTTTTCTCTCTCTTGAAGGTGAAATCGTTTAAAATTCGAATAGGCAAAATGGTTTTAATAATTGATTTTGGTATACATTTCGAAATAGTTTGATTTACCAAACCGAAACCACCGTTTAACCCCCTTATTATTAAGTGGGTAGTGCCAAACCACAAGGTCAAACTTGGGCCTGGTCGCTTGATAAGTTTGGGTCCTCTCCTCACCTGGTAACCTCTCACACCCTTAGGAGAACCGCCCAAGGGTGCGGTGGAGTGTATTAGGCACATGTCTGATGCATTCCCAACTGTGGTATCCCTCATTGTCCCACAACAACACTACAAAGGATCCATCACCAGGTGGGGAGAGGATGAACTCGATGTAGTCATTGATGCCACCCATAAATATTACCCTTGTGGCTTTTCAAGTTAACAAAGGCCAAGAAAATAAAAAGGAACAGCAGTGACACTTTCTTTGCAAACAGCTTAGCTACACTAAGCATATTATAGGTCGGAAATAAGGTTCTATTTGAAATGCATTCCGCAACCATTCTCAAAGATGCATTCTTATAAAATAGAATGCATTACAAGGTGGTTCTTCCGTTATGAGATCCAAAAGCGAAATAGGCAAAAAAACCCGTTCAAAATAGACCACATTATCTCAAATTCTCAACCCATTCCATGATTCAAGAAAAGAATACATACCAAATATTGTTATTGAGTTGTTAGAATAACTTCTAAACTTAGAATACATTCCACTAATACGTACCAAACACGGGATAGAATTTGCTTGCTAATTCAATCAATAACAGCATTATGCGTTGTAGAAGTGGAGAATTGGAGACGTTAAAAACAATTATGAGACATTGAAAGAACTAAAAAAAATAGTATATTAAAAAATTAAATATTAGCTAGTTATATATGTACGAATGAAATATAAATATTAATCAATGAGATATATTGGTTCTGATGTTACTAATTACTGGTGCTGATCACATTCTTCCTTTGACGCTCTTTCACCATTTTCTCATTGGGTGATCAAATTCTGACTAAACAACCTGATTTTGATGATTGGTGATGGTTCTTTTTTCTTAAAATCAATGAATAAATACTGATCGTCTGAAACCTCCAGCTAATCATGAATGATCAAATTTGGCCAAACAACCAGCTGGTTGGGTCGGTTGGTGGTGGGTCTTTCTTCTTGAGATCATTGAATAAATGTTGATCATGAAGGATCACATTTTGACCAAACAACCTGAAGGTTGGTGGTGGGTCTTTCTTCTTTAAATCATTGAATAACTGCTGATCATCTGAAACCTCCAACTGATTATGAGGGATCAAATTTTGACCAAACAACCTGATTTGTGGTAGGTCTTTCTTCTTGAAATCATTGAATAAGTGCTGATCATCTGAAACCTTCAGCTGATAATGAGGGATCAAATTTTGACCAAACAACCAACTGGTTGGGTTGGTTGGTGGTGGTTCTTCTCTCTTGAAATCAATATCTAAAACCTCCTGCTGACCATGAACTTTCTCTTTGAAATCAATGAATAAAGGCTGATCATCTGAAACCTTCAGCTGATCATGAATTTTGTAGAAGAAAACTTCATGAACAAAGGCTATCAATCCATATTCATTGACAAACTTCTTCCACCCGGTTGTGAGAGCATAACATCTGCTTGTCGACCAAAATTCATACTTCATAATCCATTTTTTATTGTTTCTGTCAAAGAATGTTAGCAACATTTTCTTATCATCACCTTTCTTTAGAGATGGGAAATATTTCTCTGCTTTCCTTATAGGAATCAAAAGCCTATTCAATTTTCCTGAATCACTCTTGTTGAGTAGTTTACTGAACAGAAAACCCTTCTCTATTGTCTCCCAATTAATATAAACTCTCTGCACCTGCAGGCTTAGTTCATCATCAGATACTTCATTAATGTTAGAGTTTGAAAATGACAAACTGCCATAATAACAGCCATTCCTATTGATGAAGTTAGAGCTTGAAGATGACGAACTGCCATAATAATAGTCATTCCTATTGATGAAGTTAGAGCTTGAAGATGACAAACTGCCATAATAATAGTCATTCCTATTGAAGTTAGAGCTGACAACTTTCATCTTCTTGTTAGAATGGATTATCTCCTCCTCCATCTCTTGCGACAAGTACCTGTATATATATTGTGTCCATTGCAATTTAATGACTGATGATGTTCATTAGCTACAACCAGAGGTCTATATAGGTTTGTTACTCTCAAGTTAGTTTAAATAATTTGGACTACTTTGGGATGGAAAAACTCAAAAAACACGTGGATTGATGAGAGGGGTTACAATTTGAGGGGACATAAAAGCAATTGCATAGTAGCATTGTTTTCGGAATCAGTATTGGATGACTCGGATAGGTTGATTCATAATAGTTTCGGTCATAACTGATTTCGATCCGATATTCAGCATGTCATCGGAACCATGTTCGATCTGGATCGGTATCAGACCAGTATACCTGGAACTAAAACCTTGTATGGTGCATGGTGATACAATGATAATAATAAACTCTTTCTATCTATAGGGTTGATATGGGCTAGGGTGCATCTCAAACCCACTGCTCCTTAGGCTCGGACATGCAAGATCAAGCCAGAGGGGCTGGGCCGGACTGGCCAAGAGATTGTCTTTCTAAACACTAGCCCAAGAATGAAGTAAGGTTCTAAATCAGGTATCGGACAATGTATCTGTTGTTTCTGAAACCAATCCGATACCAATCTAGATTGGTCAATATTGACGGGTATTTGTTCCATCCAATTGGAAAGATATCAATTTAGAATTTGTCTCATCCCATGACATGGTTTCTTTACTATATTTAATTAAAAAAATAAATATTATTTTTATATTTCTAATAACCATGGATGATAATCACGTGACAACCCTATCTATTGGATGATTGACATGTGACATGGAATGTTAAAATTTATAATAAAATAATAGGTATCAATCAGGACAATATCAACGGTCCTCAAAATATGTCAAGAACTGGTATCGTTTTGGAATCGGTGATGTTTAAAACCATGGATCCACATCCTAGGTTCTGGGAGGACCAGGAGAGAATTGTTTTTAAACTTGAGAAGCAACAAATTAGAAAGCAGGAAAACAGAGGTTCGTTTCTCCTCTGCTGCTTCTTCAGTCAATCACACCCTTTAAATTTCTAGTTTTGTTGGATTCTATCTAATTGGTCCACATGCAAGTACATTGGAAGAACACTGATAATCAGCTTCTTTTCTTCTTCTTTTTCTGGGTTTTTGAAACTGAAGTTTGGGATCTTCGGAATAGTATGTAAAAGATCGAAGAGGAGGAGATGCATGCATCAGCAATTCGTATTGATCTCCAAAAGTAGAAACAGTAAACGTATTGAAAGAGTTTCAGAGAAAGAGAGAGAGAGAGAGAGAGAGAGATACTAACCTAGATTTTGAACTCTGCAAATAAGGTTCTGCAATATTTTCTCCGCCTTCAACACGTTTGTTGCTACCAGGAAAAAGGGTTTTCATCCGCTTTTGAGTGAAAATCTAATATTTTAAAGCTTTCTATCTTTAATGGAGATTCATTACGTACCCCTTATCGTACCTATAAATAATGAGAGAACTAAATCTAATGGGACGTGGATTAGAAAACTCCTGAAGAAGAAACTGAGACAAAGATTTGGAAACTCAATCTTTGAGGTAACAAAACAACTGTAAAGACGTACATTAATCAGGAAACTATTCAATAAACAATTAAAAAAAAAAAAAAAAAAGAAACTAGCATTCCTTTCCTTTTGTGTCTCTCCAGCTCTCTCTCCACCCCTCCCCTCCCTCATCTATTTGATCCTCTCTAATTTCCATAAACATCTTGTATGCCTCTAATTTCCTGTTTCTTTTTTGGACATTCTTTTTACTCTTACCTGTCACCTCGTCTTCACAAATTCTATTTATCTCATCCAAATAAAAAAAAGAAGATTTGTTTTAAAGATGTATTTGGTATTGGTTTCCGGGATGGTTAACCTACGAAAACTTGTCACCCAAGAAATCCTACTAAGGACGTTCCAGCATCACCCAATTATATGCATGCCATCCGCCGGCAATTTCGATAGGATCTAAATTTTAAGGATATATATGGAAACCATGGATCTAAACCACTTCTCCACTCAATAGTCAAAAAGTACAATATTTTCATTCCATTCCATATGGCACAAAACAATATATAAAAAAAAGGTATTTATTATTGGCAACCAAAAAAATATATCCTATCAATATATGTTATTCATGGAAATTGAATAATTTATTAAAATTTATTGGTTTGTTTTCAATTATAAAATGTATATGTATTATACTTTTTGGAAAGGTTGTATTTCTACTTACATATTGACAACTTAGAGGTTGTTTATTATCCTTTGTTATAAAGACGGGTATACATACATGTTCGTTTGAAGACAAGTTTGATGTCTTTCCAGGTTTGAAAAGGCGTCTTTATAGAGAGAAATGTCTTTATACAAATAGAGATGCCATCTCTGGGGAGGGTGTATTAACTATTGATATTATATGATTTATGTAAATATTATTTGACCGGTCTTAGTAAAGATCATTGAGATTGTGATTGGTATGTATTAATACTTGGAATACATTCTTAAAATTTGCATTCTCATAGTAGGGAATGTATTCCTAAAATAGGATGAAAATGGACAAAGGAATGAAACATTTCTATTCTAGGCTCCAAATACATGATGAACAAAAGAGAACGTTCCAAAAGGAACTGCACGTCCTTTTATCCTTTATTCAAGAAAGATAATTCATGCCAAATACTATTTTTATCATTACACAGAATATGTTCTTGACTTAGAATGAATTCCAAAAATACATACCAATAGTAGACTAAATTTGTTATCGTTGTCATTAACATCATATGGACTTACATGTATGGACCATGTGATAGAAGAAGATACCAAAACCAATTCAAACAAAATAAGCTAGCATGTTCTACAAATCAAAAGTTTGTCCACGTTTATGAGAAATTACAATAAATGCCACTAATCTCTAATCTTGGATTGACAGGGATGGAAAATTGCTAGCAGCATCTCTATTTGGGAGTGGAACATGAGTTTTTTCAATTAATATTGCTGTGTTGATGGACACATTTTTGTTGCTTGATCTGACTAATAAAATTCAATGGCTGCAAATATTAGTGATGATGGTTAAATCACTATGACATTTTAGCCAATGGGATATACACTCCATATGCTTTCTCCCGCCCTTCAATCTTTCTTAATTTATCAGTCATTATGATAAAAAAGATGCAGCAATGGAAATTAAGGAATCTCTATTCTCTCCTACTGCTTTTGCATAGCCTGATATGTCGAAATAAAATAATCTCCAACCATCCAGTCCGTCCAGTCATGGATGGATGGACTGGATTTAAAAGACACCCCCCAATGTATTGGTATGCGTGTCTTTTACATCCAGTCCGTCCGTTCGCGGTTGGACGAACTGGACAGACTGGAGACGATCTCAATCTCGATATGTCAGCTTAAAATTATCCATCCCAAGCAATTAGCAGAATCCGAGCTGCAATGCGAAATCCTTGACACTACCTTATTAGGCATGCATGCTCAAATAACCAGAGTACAGCTTCTAAACCAATGGTGATGCTCACTCGCTGATGATACTACCATTTTAACCTCATGTGGGGTTCGGTGGCATAGTTTCGAAACCTTATTAGATCTAAGAGAAGGAAAGACCATGAAGATACCAACAAATGTTTTAACCTAAATTTATGATCATTTATACATATATGTACAAATGGCAAATCATGATACATGTATGCTAAAAAGGATTGAACAGAAACAAAAGAAAGTGTAGTAAAAATAGATTTGTTGGAATAAGTTTAAGACTTGGACAGGATCATATACCTATGTAATGATCTAAAATAAATTAATAGAAGTATAAATGTAAATCATGCACTTACTATATTTGAAGAATAAGAAGCACTATGATAGGGCTAAGTCGTGCCACCGGTCACTCTCCTTAAGATTAAATTCACCTCTTACGTGCAAAGAGTTCCCGCAAAATAATCTCCAAGATAAAACAGCCCCGGTAATTTGAAACATCTTCCACTTAGGTTGCACTCCAAGAAGTGGTCTTCGTTAGAATCCCGACGGCTACAATTAACACTCGAAGAAAACAGAACTTTTCTTGCTTTAAAACATAGCAAGGTTGGAGGGAGAGAGAAAGAGAGAGAGTTCTACATGAACTTGAAAATGTATGTGTAACATTTATGCCTTAGGACTGTCCTTTTATTTATACAGGATGAAATTTCAAATCAATGGGTACAATAGAGAGATGTATCAATCCAATGGGGTACAATGAATGGGTACATCCTTTGAATGGATGGTCTAAATTTGATCTCCCAATGATCATATAGATCAACGGTTGAGATCATACCCCTTCAATCTGTATAGGTACAAAACCATGTATAGCTATCTATACAAGAATTCTTACCTCTACATATTTAAATATGTAAAGTCATACATTTAGCAATAAGCCAACGGATCCACACCCGCATCCGTTGCATATAAATCTTCTCAATCTTGTTTCCTTTAGCAATGTGGGACTAAAAGAGTCCAACAAGCTAAACCAACCAAAAAACACATTGTGGGAATTTTCTAAAAACAAAAATCGAAAAGAGAAAATTTTGAAACTTTTTATTTGTATTTTGAAAAAACCAACAATTCCCCCACAAGTTTCAAAATTTCAAAAAACGGAATAAAGTGTTAATCGTATGAGGATATATAAGAGACGTCGTCGCAGATGTCTTTTGGACTTTAATCTACACTAGGTCTGATATATCACGCTACAGAGTACAGGTAAAGCCACGCTTCTTGAACCTTTCATCAGCGGTGTAGCCGGCTGACATACCAACCATCCCTTACAATCCGACCCTCGAATAATTCCTTTCATAAAATGTGGACATTTTTCTCCGGCCTTGTCCCTATCTCAGATTCATGAATGTTTAGAGAGTTCACCCTTAAAACTTTAATTAGAGGCGACCCCACCTCTTACATCCACTTAGGTCAGTCCATAGTGTGCACCACAGTTAACACACCCCCACATTCTAGTAGGACACTTGGCTTGATTAAGAGTTTTATGACTCATCCCTCTGTTCATTGTAGTGAATATTACCTTCCCATCTAACCAAAATGAGTGAATTCTGGTAATACTAATCAAGTCATCCAGTGACTTCATTCTTACCCATTGAACCTAATTCCAGGGATTTCCTCACATAGGTTGGGTATCCGTCACATGACTTATGATACGGGTCTTTAAGCTCATTCCTTTAGATGTATACTACCTTAGTGGTCAGAAGCTAAATAAATATACTAGTCTAGACTGAGTACTATTAAACGTGCGTTATTCCATTAGCTTCTTCAGATATATTGTATAACCACCTAAGTTCTACATATCTTAGATGTCCTTAGACATTTTATAAGACCGGAAGAATTATATGTATCTTACTTGTTACTTGTGACCTTCTTGCATCTTTATTTAAAGTGGTATAACCACTTCGGTTTTCATCATATATCTGTTATCAAGATAGTTGATCAAAAAACTTTGTTCATTATATATGTCTAAAGTCTTGTAAGACATTTATGTCTTAATCAATTGTACATATATAATCGATTCCTATTATTTACAATAGCATAATTGACTTAGAATTTACCATATATCTATCAGCGATATTTTTAGTCATTTGGCCCTTATCCGACTTTCTATAGGCATAAAAGCCTTTCCATGGTGGAACCAATGCTATTGGTATTATCTTAATGATTTAATAAATCTTATCACCACCATGCTCATCACCTTTTGAACCAAAGTAATCTTTCCGAATCTAGACTTGCTTTCTAGATTCTGTTATTTGTCTCTTTACAAAAAATTTCATCATGCAAAAATGCAAGATTATAAAATCCCCACAATTCTAGGATTTTCCATACTCAACCTTATAGCTACTATGAGTATGCTTATGGTGTATTGTCAATTAAATTCCTCATGCATCATCATATGCATATAAAATTAACCCCCACATTTGTAACAATTTACCTTATTTAACATAAAAGTAACCTAAGATTACCCATGCACTTTTACTTGCATGTCAATAATAACATATTATCCAACTTCAGAATGCATAACACTTTGCAAGTTCCATGTTTAAAGTGTTATAGACACACTATAAATATAAAGGTGAATTCATGCACTAAACACATATACTACATACAACATTAATAAATTTTGTTAGCCACCTCCAATCTTTCGAAGGCTTCCACCTGTTCAGTATAAAGTGTCAACTAATAGAACACTAGTAGACTAATTTCATATGAACAGTGGGTCTCAAAATGACACTGTAAAAACACAAACATCCACTTTCACCAAGAGCTTATACCTTTTTTTAAAATATTGTTTGTAACAAATAATTGGTAACTCATTTTGAACCCACTGGTTTTGTTTCCAAACATTGTATTTGGACTACACTGGTGGGTTACCATGCCCAATTTAGCCCTCAGGTTTGGTGCCTCTTGGGACTTGGGTCTCTCTTAATTTCTAACTGATGTTTTATTAGGCCACTGATAGAAACATGACTTTTTAAGTCACTACAAGGATGAATCATATTCTATTCTCCAATGGACACAACTCTCAACAAGAGTGACTACATCCTGAAAATAAACACAAAAAAAAAATGTCCTTTGAAAAGGTTCCACAAGTTTTGAGCCACAATGGGTGCAGTTTCACGGCTCCCATCTTATATAAGATAAGCACGGAAGAGAAACCAATAAATAAATGGTCACACATGTCAGCACACTCACTCTTTTTTCATATATACATGCTATCCAACTTCCTAAAAGAGACAAGTTAAGGGGAATCTATGTCATCCAATACGCTTAATCCAAAAAATCAAAGACACTATTCCACACTTCAAAATAGTCAACCTGTAAGAGTGCTTACAACCAATTGAAAGTACATGCTGGTTAAAACAGTGGTCACTTCTGGCCATCGGTCACCAATTCACAGCCTTTAAATAAAAACAAAGTGTAAATCAATAGCACTTTCCCCATAAAATCAGCAATGGTCGAAGTAATGTAACAGTATGTCAGTGACTTAGTACTGAAAACCCAACAGGATTCCAAAATAAGCATCATAAAAACAGAGTAGTTACACTCTTATAATCTCAGTCATTCATCATGAAATTATCAAAAACATGTTCAGACTTTGGGTTTGTATTCCCTAGTCTTCTCTAAAAGTGCCTCTTGTATTTAAATTTTTTTTTTTTTAATAAAAATGGATACCATGTAACCCTTGTCACACATGTGTAAACCATTTCAATATACATCAGTCATAATCATGTATCTATAAAAATCAGTTATAATTCCAAACGATGCAAAGGTTCAGTCCAAATAGTCATTAGCAATTAAGCATCCCTTAACTTTGTCAAACGTCAAGATCCCATGATCCAAGAGAATATCACTATGTTTCTATCGAAATTATAAAACAGTCCAACACCATAAAAACATACTCTAAACTTAAATAAAATGGTGTTAAATATATGAATAAGAAGACATTTATTGGTCACAATTCACACAAGCTGACATGTCCTTTTATTCTTAAACCAAAGGGTACCAATTACCCTGTCCAATAATGAAACAACACGAATGAAGATGCACCTTTTATTATCAATGAGATGAAACATCAAGCACAGAAGGGTGGGTTGGAAAGGGGTTCATTGAAAGAGATCCCAATAGCTTTAAGGAGAGAAGAGGGCGATAACAGGTCAGTTACAGATTGGAGAAACAATTTTTTTTTTTAAATTGGAAAAGACCGATACTACCTAGTGACTGACCTTCAGCCAATCATTGCAATTTTTTTTTTTTTTTTTTTTTTTTTTTTTGTTCCTTTCCCTCCAAACCAAACATGTGACTAAACCTTGAAACTCCTCCTGAGGGATCTCATGAAATAATGGCCTGTGAAGCTTAGTGCATGAGATATCAATCACATACAATGAGTTATGAGGAATTTATCTTGCCAAAGATACTACATTTGAACAAAACTCCATTAATGACAGAAAATAGTTTCCCGTCACAACTCTCCTAGTTCATCTAAAAACACAATCTCTGAGATTCCAGAACACAACTCCTTGAGAAGGTGTCTTTCATCATTATACCTTATAAAAAATTTCAAATGACATAGCCATCAACCGGTGTGATCGTTTATTGGGTCATAACTCACCCGGACGGATACAACCTTTATAAAAACAACACTGATATCAAAAGTTAAATTTGAACCGAGTTGTTGTCAAAAAAAACACCTTAAGAATTCCTTTCTATTCATCCCACTTGTCAACGCCAGGAATATTCTCACACAAGCATCTGTCAATGCGAAGGATCCCATGCATATACTCATGCACGTACGAGTCTCCTCACCCATTGTAGCAGCCGACTCTCTCTCTCATCTCAAACTCTCACTCACATGTATCGAAATCAACAGATTGTATCCTATACGAAAGGATTCTGCTGTAACAGATTTGTAACAAACTCATAGATATAAATACAACCTCAAGAAACGTACATAGTTTCTAAGAAATCAACAGTAACCCTTTCTCAGAATCTCACCAACCTATTACTTAATTCAAATTGATAAGAAAAATAGTAAAACATTTGTTTATTTGTCTAGGTAATCATCGCACCCTTTCACCAGTCCATTACCTAAATTAAAAGTAAAACAAAATGCGGTGAGACGCATTACCGTTTCACTTATGTTCCCAGTGAAACGGTGAGACAAAAGATATACACCGAAAAGTTTTCAAACTTCGACAAATAGAATAGCACTATGAAGATACTAGTAAACATGGCGGTTCCCACTGGAATGGTGAGACTTTTATTCTTTCTATTCGCTATATTTCATTTTCTTCGAAAGTGCGAAGACATGGGATTATATTCAATCACAGGTCATGGTAGGTCCAAGATGGTTTGAATCAGATTTGATCGCTAAACAGGTTACTAAGGGAATCAAATCTTTAACGTACGAGTGCATCTGGGATTGTTTGCAAACGATCTCACAAAGAGGTGACTCACTAACAATAACCCCATAGGGTACGGGTACTGAGAACCGAGTATGAACCATCAGTCACACGGTCTCAGAAAGGTATCAATTATAAAATTCCAAGTCTCAAACTGAATTTTAATCTTAAGAATTGTAGTAAAAATAGATTTGTTGGAATAAGTTTAAGACTTGGACAGGATCATATACCTATGTAATGATCTAAAATAAATTAATACAAATATAAATGTAAATCATACACTTACTATATTTGAAGAATAAGAAGCACTACGATAGAGCTGAGTCGTGCCACCGGTCACTCTCCTTAAGATTAAATTCACCTCTTACATGCAAAGAGTTCCCGCGAAATAATCCCCAAGATAAAACAGTCCCGATAATTTGAAGCATCTTCCACTTAAGTTGCACTCCAAGAAGTGGTCTTCGTCAGAATCCCGACAGCTACAATTAACACTCGAAGAAAACAAAACTTTTCTTGCTTTAAAACAGAGTAAGGTTGGAGGGAGAGAGAAAGAGAAAGAGTTCTACATGAACTTGAAAATGTATGTATTACATTTATACCTTAGGACTGTCCTTTTATTTATACGGGATGAAATTTCAAATCAATGGGTACAATAGAGAGTTGTATCAGTCCAATGGGGTACAATGAATGGGTACATCCTTTGAATGGATAGTCTAAATTTGATCTCCCAATGATCATATAGATCAACGGTTGAAATCATACCCCTTCAATCTGTATAGGTACAAAACCATGTATAGGTATCTATACAATAATTCTTACCTCTACATATTTAAATACGTAGAGTCATACATTTAACAATAAGCCAACGGATCCACACCTGCATCCGTTGCATATAAATCCTCTCAATCTTGTTTCCTTTAGCAATGTGGGACTAAAAGAGTCCAACAAGCTAAACCAACCAAAAAACACATTGTGGGAATTTTCTAAAAACAAAAATCGAAAAGAGAAAATTTTGAAACTTTTTATTTGTATTTTGAAAAAACCAACAGAAAGCCTGGGCAAAACTATCCTGAAAAGAACAAAAATATTATTTCTGCTCATTCGTTGTATTACTGTCATGTGCACCCATACCATGACACACGCATGCATACATATGTACACAGAGGTGCCAATGTATGTGCACGCATGGATGCGTACTTGCAGAAGACATGCTCCAAAATTGCCCCCAAAATGACTGCTCAGGAGTCATGGTGACCTCAAGAATGAAAGCATTCAGGCTGCAAAGGGCTCGATACACTCAATGGTGGCGTGGTCAATTTTCCAATGGAGAAAACCCTTGTAGTCCAATTCCATGGGAAGCCTTTCATAGTTGAATCATGTTGTGGATCTCAGTTATAATCATTGCACATGCACTCTGGAACAGGATACTTTGTTACATCCCTCCCGACCTTGCTTGTTCTGAGCTCTGGCTGCCCCAGAGAATCCTGGTGAAGATCCCTTATAATCTGATTGAACTCGGATTCTGGTAGAGAAGAATTTAAGAAGTAAGGGAGCATCTGTCTTTTGTTTGGGGTTATATACTTCTTGTGCCCTACATAGGCTCTATGCCCCTGTTTCAACAACAATTTTATACTTGTTAGCAACAGAAGCAAGATGCTTATCATATTTCCGAAATTGTAATTAAATAGCATAGCCTAATGATCTCTCCACTGAAAATATGCAGAAAAGGTACTAATCTAATTAGCCTTTCAGTGGCATCTACCAGGCATTACAAGAAGTAAGCATTCAAGTTTGTTTATTAACTCTACCCATGTGAATAATCGCATACTTTCTCATGTTCTGATGGATGGAAACACTTTGAAATCTAGACGGTAAATGGGAACGCAACTTTAACAAAGACTCGGGTACAGTAAGCAAATTGATTTTGGTCAATAGTTACTTAATTTCATTATGTATTAAGCCTACACAATGCAGCAAGACTATAACCAGCAAAAATGCAATCAATAAGAGCATGGCTGAAATTAGTAATGGAGCCAACAACATAATACCTGGATGGCACGTCCCATATTCCCACCATGAGATGGCATGAAGACATCACTGTTCTCAGAAACTGTGTAATCAATAGCAGCAAGAAGGGAGGGTCTGTTTACAAATGGATCCAATTCACCAGGCAAAGCAAGGTCATTTTTGTTATAGAAATGAGGAAATTCTTTGATTAAAGGTAGTAAAGATTCTCTTCCACCCAATGGAAGGCTTCCTGCCCAATATATCCTTGCATACCTGGGAGCTCCAAGTGCTTTCAGCAACCTAAACAAAAAAAACAAGAGCAACTCAGGTCGGAAAAGGGGCTGTAGGCTAGTTAGGTTGCCGGTGTGGGACTAAACTCAAACACTCCCTATAGCAGTATATATGACACACGGAGAGTGGAGATGGTGAAAACTGGCGTACCATGTTAAAGTATCTAACCCAAAAGCTTATAGCTTATAAGGTGGTATTATATTAAAACATGTCAGGTCCCAAAGTCTTCCAAGAATATTCCAAACAGAAACAAATAAATATTATAACTCTGAAAGCAAAAGTTTTCAAACACTACCTGGTAACCTCCAAGGCATTCAGAGGGCAGAGCCCTGCAAGCTTGCGATCATGGTAAGTCATGTTTGATCTTGCTGTCAGGAGCTCTGGCCTTGATTTTCTCTCATTGTGAATTAACTCATTATACTCATGGCTCAACCCAGGAAGACAGCCAGTCCTCACCCAAACATCTTTCTCCATGCGTAAATGAAGAGCAAGATATGGCCCCTTGCTCCGCATTCTGTCTGATAGCTTGTAACCCAGATCCAGAATAGATGGGGCAAACCTCAGTGCATGAAATGCCACCTAAGACAATACAATATCCAATAAGAGAATGCAACATAAACCAGAGAATTAAAAAAAAATGCAGGAACCCAGCACAAAATGATAAACACATCCAGTTGGGTACTCAGTTGACCATGTCAGGATTTAGATAAAACTCACAAAAAGGGGGCATAAAGATTGAAGCCGAGAAATGAGTTACATCAGAACCACGAATACCTTGCACCGGAGCTTCTGAAGATCGGAGGGAAGATCCTTTGAGAGCCTAGAATCTAAACCCCGCAGGAGCAAAACGCGGTCCCTGTTAAGCTGAAAAGGAAACAAGAAAAATCCATCCTGTGAATTCTTAAAGTTTTCAGATAAAAATAAGAGTTCTAGTCTAACTGTTCTCGGATTGGTTATAGTGGAAATTCGAAACTTCCAACAGTTACAGAATGAGGTAACTCGAAGGATTCAATCATTACTGATCCAAAACAATTAGACATACGTAATCACTAACGAAATATTAAAACTGAGCAACGGAAGATTAAAAGGACCGGAGCTACTAATGAAAAGAAACCGTAGCTTTATTATTTCCCAGAGACATAGAAAACACAAGAGGGCGTTCAAATGATTCTTCTTTGAGGCTTATTGTAGTTCTTACTCGCTTGAGGTAGCGTTGGCGAATCCAACGAGGGGAGACATGAAGAGGAGTCCGCCTCTCCTCCACAGGCCTCGACATCAGATGCGTCGACGGCAATGATAAAACTATCCGTACATCCTGGGCAAGAACTCTTTTGAAATGATCAAAGTCGAAAATATCAGAAAATTCGCTGCACCCACCAACAAATTACCAGAGAAGATTTAATGCAGTTGTCCAGCCAGTAGAAAAAACTGAAATCAAAATGACCCACAAACATTAACTATCTTAACTGGAAACGATTTGAAGTTCTTATTTTTCTTTTCCATTTTTGGTATCTGCCTAGCAATGTGTCACTTTGCCCTTACCTTTCATCTCCCCAGATCACGTTTACTTGCAAGATGGGAATAACCAAAGAAGCTCCAAGAATCCGAGCAATCACAACTGCATCGACGATCTGATTCCTCTGCTGGTTCATCCCACCATTAACCACAACCATCAGATATTTGGTTCGATCCTTCAAAATCTCAGAACTGGACCGCCGATAATCCTCGCCAAAATCCAAGCAAGGACGATAACCCAACCCGTCCGGTTGCTTCCAGAACTCCGCTTCCTCACTTTCTTCCCCATTGCTAGGTTCAGAGGTGAATGGCAGAACAGAGTTTACTTCCCGGTCGACTCCTGAGGTCGAAGACCCATTAAACACGGGTTCGGCCAAAGAGGAAGCAAAGGATCAAGATAAAAACACACCGTCAACATTCCAAGCAAAGCAAATAGAAAGAGCAAGAAAGCCCAGAATCTTGGGTTCCTCGAATTGTTTCTAAAGAACTTACATGCATTATTTTTTGAAGATTTCCTAGGCGGCGAAAGGAGAAGAGATTGAAAAGAAGAAGCTGAAAAAGAGTTGCCAAACTGAGATGGTACAGAGATGTACGAGAGCTTGTGTGCGTGGTTCTTCAATGTGGCCATGAGAGAGAGAGACAGAGACAGAGAGAGAAAGATAGTGCGAAAGAAAACAAAGGAAGATGGGCAATGGCAATGGGTAAATGTCGGGTTTTTGATACGGAAAACGTTGCATGCGGCGGGAATGCGAAGGAGAAAGGCTGATCATCAATTCGCAGATTCCGGATTATGGCGAGAGAATGGAAGCTTTTTAATGAAGGGTTTTTGAATTAAAAATAATTGAACGTTTGTTCTATTACCGTTAATTTCTCTTCTTGAACGAATAACTATATTTTCAATAAAACCCCCGCTACACTTGAATTTGTAATTAGAGTATATGAAGTATTTTAATTACACAAAGATCACTGGATTGGATTCTGTTATTGTACCTAGAAAATTAATCTAAATTTGGTATACAAGACTGGAAAAAACTATTCCTATACGTATACATACAGTATGCATGTACAGATACCGTAGAGATTCTGTAGACAGTATTGTTGGGAGAATGGGTAATTTCGTCAAAAGACTGGAGAGAAGGGCTGATTGATAGGACTTGCTCCCATCCCGAAACGGCAGCGTGTCGGATATGGTACAGCTGCTACAGCCCAGCTGTCGTACAAAGGAAAGAGCAGAGGCTGAGAGGCATTGAACCCTGTGACGTTGCCGCCAATTTCCACTTCTTCCGACACGCTGGCTCCTGGTCGAGACAGAGGATCTCCCACTTCCCAATAATCCGCATTCGTTGCTATAGTTGCCAGTTGCCTCCCACTTCATCTGCTGGAACCGATGGGGCCCACCTATAATTTTTGCCATGTGTGCTAGACTACCCTGCCACGTATACTCTCCATAATACTAGATAGTGTAGCCATTGACTCGGTGCCCCTCTAGTTGCTGTGGGCCACTTGTGTCCCTGTCTATATACAGTACGTTCCTAGTTTAAGTGGGTTTAGCTTGTTATTTTATGCAAATTGCCAGACTCCTGACTCCTGATATCGTTAATTTAATTTATATAGGGCCCACTTTAGCTTGCTGAACTGCCGTTTAGGATTAACAACTTTTCGGCCTGGACATTTGTTAAACCTTTGGTTACCTGATTCGTGCCATGGAAGCTATAGCTTATTAGCTTCTACAATACGCCATTCTCCGCGTCACGCACAGCTGGCCACGAAAGTCAAAAAAATCCAGCCTGGCTTCCCCTGTGGGTCCCACATGATTGAGTTGGCTATATTGGCGACAACGCAAATTACACTTTACACAACTGATTCCAGCAGCCCAGCATCGATTAGTGGTCTCTCGGACCAATTAGAAAGCTCTATAGTGGTTCGAAACTCGAAGTTCAGACTTCAGATACAGACAACAATCGCTTTAAAAAGTTTCTTTTCAGATCCCTAAATTTTCTTAAATTGTAGGAAAACCCCCCCTATTCCTCCATAAATCGGTAAAGCGACACTTCATTTACTAAATTTATGCATTTGCCCATTGACTGATTTTGGAGCCTTGGACTGCAGTTCAGACTTCAACCGACGATGTAGGAATGGAACCGGGCCGGTTCTATGCCGGTTTCGTTTCACCAATTCCCATAATAGAATATTATACAACCGTATACTGATTTAGTGTCTGGGCCCGTGGGGTGAGAGATTCCCACATACTGGCAGTATAGAAAACCTTTCCACAGAATTTAATAAAGGTTGGGCCTTTGTAAGGGACCTAGTTTGGTTGGTAACCGGTAAGAGCAGGAATGATCTTACTTGTAAGTGGAGGTGGTCAAATGTGGAGGATGGAGTCATTCCTAATCAAACCCTGGAAAGATATGGATCCACATCCTCTTTTCCTAGTGATTTGGGAGGACAATGTTAACTTATCCTGGATGGTTGTTACATGGCTCTCAGTGAATCCAAGACCCATGTCCAAGTCGACACTCAGCCAACAAACCAAGCCGACAGAGGGTGTCGATTCGGATATAGGTCTCGAATTTATCGAAAGCTACGTAGCAACCATCCATGATAAGTTGTCACTGTCCTCCCAAAACTATTGGAAGAAGAAGATATATTAGGTAACCGTGACCCATGATGGGTCCCCCCTAATAAGTGGGTTAAGGGTTTGATATGGAAGAACTTTTGGAAGTACAAATTAAATTATTGGATTAGATATGGTAAAGAATGAGTCATTATTAACCATACCTTAACTTTTTTTTCTTTTTTTGATAAAAAAGAATAGACCTTAACTAACAAAATGTCTCCATAGCTTTTTAGTTCAAGCAATTATGAAATAGCTAGGATTTCAATCTTTTGGGTATGGTTTGCCTATGGATTTCTCTCATATTCTCCATAATAGTTCATAATACATGGGATGCTTGGTTATATATTTCCAAAATTCAAAGTTGGATAACTTTTTCTTGATCAGTTTTAATGACATGGCGTCCCATGAGAGTATAAAAAAGGAAAATGTTTCATGTCTGACTTTGTGCTTCCTCTACCAACGTAAGGAACTATGAGAATGCCAAACGGGTTCTGTCGTCTACAACATAGACAACCATTGAAGTCGGCCATTGAAATCGATTCTTTCTATGAAGGTATTGACTTCTTATACAATTATTACAAGAGCCCGATTCAAATAATTGTGTGTATGGCTTTGCTCCTAAAGTTTATGGAGTCCATCAAAAAGGTTTGGAAAAAAATCATCTCATATTGTTTAGTCTCCTCAACTGTAATTCAATAGCTGAGTTCATTCGATACACATACCAATGTATTGATATGCATAATGATTCTAATAATCTTGCTAGAGGAATTCCGATTCAAACAACCCCCTTTGACATGCCAAGATGGACAAGAGAAGACAATGAAGTCATCTTCATTAGTGGATCAATCATGGAATTCGATTATATTTTGAAACCTAAAGCGGCTTCCGTCTCTAGTGAAGCACTTTTAAAATTACATAAATACCCACACATGAGCAACTGTTTGTTTTCTCTCTTATTGTACACTATAAGTAAAATATCAATTTTATCCATCAGATAGAAAAGACCAATATCAGTTTTGCAGTTATTTTGTTATTGGTTTGGTTACAAACACAATTTTTTTTGCTAAGGATGTCAAATTGATACCAAAACTGGTACTGGACCGTTTATACCGTTACCGATATACCATTTTCTATCTCATACAGTTGTATTCCTATTCGGTACAGTATGGTATTGTACCGATACATCGACGGTACATATCATTTATCAATCGTTTTTTATATTGATTTTCTATACCGTTTATATTAGGGGTGAAAGTTTTGCCCTGACGGTCCGAGCCCGTCCAAAACCGCCCTAAACCCGGTCTGGGTTTAGCCTGGCCTGTACCTTGATAGGGTCCAATCAGGGTACAGGGTAATTTTTACCCTGTCAGGGTAAGGGCGGGTTAGGGTTGAGGCCTCGGGTAGAGCCCGCCCCGACCCTACCCGACCCTGACTTTTTTATTAACAATTTAACATTATCTTTTATGCTACTATTTTGAATTCTCATGGAATGTTTTTACTTTTTATATTACTCTATATTTCTATTATGTTGTGCTTTATTTTATTTTGATCATCTCTATTAAGTTATCATTAATCTTGTTATTGTATTCTTCTTTTTGATAATCATTCATGTCTTATACTTGTAAATATTTAACATTTATATGTTAAAATGTTGAGTTCAGGGTAAATCAGGGTAAACCCTAGGTTTACCCTGATTTAGGGTCAATTAGGGTAAACCCAATCTGGCCCGGCCCGATCAGGGTAAATCTGGGTAGGGTAGGGTTTGGTAATACCCTGTCAGGGTAGGGTAAGGGTTGAGGTTATGTAATACCCTGACAGAGTAGGGTAGGTTTTGGGTTAGCATGAAATTTTTTTGGATAGGGTAGGGTTTGCAGATACCTGGTCCAACCCGACCCTGTTTCACCCCTAATCACCATTGAGTTGTCAATAACCAGATAACTATATATACAAACAATTATGGGTGTTTTCCAAAAAAAGGCTTGAGAAGGTGTAAACTAAGTTTGTGTTATATGTTGAGAATTAGAAAGGAGATATTTTCATGGTTCCCCTTGCAAATTAATATTGTGGTCAAGATCAACACTAAAAAAGTTGTTGTAGAAAAGTTTGGTTCTCAATTAAATATTCTTGTTTCAAAGGGTTTGAATATTTTGGGGTTTGGGTGGGAAATTTCTCACGTGGTTTTGTTCAATATATTTGTACATTTGCATCTTTAAAACTGTGACATGTCATCAGTTAACGGCCATAATTTAACCGAAAGGACCTGGCTGAACCATGTTTTCAAAAATAAACATGATATTAAGAGCCATACTATAAGGGTGTGGTTGAAAATTTCCCTTAAATGTATTGTGAGTTTTTGAAACTTCGAAATAATTTGAGATTGAGATGATTTCCCTTGTCTTTTACGTGGAGATTATTGTACACACTTGTTCAAAATGAAATTCAAATGAGTTGTGTTGTAGTATAAAGGTATTGGTACCAGATTCGATACCAATTATCTTGATCAGTTCTACTACCAAAGTATCTGAATCGGATTTTTTTTTCATAAAAAAAAGTTATCAGATCAGTATCAGAGTTGGCTGATACCGATACAGATCGATTGTAATGGCAACCTTGGTTGGACTAGAGAAAACTATTATGAAGATGATTCCATGTACATGTTCATAATTACTGTACATAGACCTTCGTAACAATATATTTTGTGGACATGAAACCTGCATGATTAGATTGGAGAAAACGTAGAAATTATACAGTCAGCATATAAGAAGGCCTGAGGAGCTTTATCTTTTTTTTTCATCTTTTGTAAAGATAAAATTAGCTAGAAGCAGCTTTATAAAAAAAAGTCCAAACTTGTTGTATCTAAACAAAATGGTAAGGGTGTCAAAAATGAGCTCGGCCCGGTAGCACGGACCGAATCAGCTCGCTATAATCCGAATCCAATCCGGATCGAACCTTAATGAACAGGTTTAGGTCTCGGCTTGTAAAGTCCGATACCGTTTCAGCCCAAATCGAAACCAGACTGGACCAGTCCGTTAAGAAGCCCGAACTAGTCCGAACCAATAATACCTAACCCAAACACCGGTAAGGTTCATCCGGGCCTAGTTTCTTAATTTTAATGGTTTTAAATTTTGATGGATTATATTACACTGTTATAGTTCACTTCTTGATCGAAAGGATTATACGAATTTATAGTTAAAAAAAGTATGTTAATTGTTACAATTTACTGAATTACATGCATTTAGAAGGAATGATGCTAATTTTATAGATAGAAATAATAAAATAGACTATATATCTTACAATAAAATAGACCCGATAAGCTTGATAAGCCCGGTCCGGACCGAACCAGTCTGAAATCACCTCAATAAGTCCAACCCGATAACAAACCGACACCGAACCAGCCCGATAGTTATTGTGTCCAGCGCAGTCCAACCCAGTCCGGACTCTTAATGGACATGTTTTGGGCAGGGCTTATAAAGCCCGACATCAATTCAGTCCGGACCGAAACTGGCCCGGACCGGCCCATTGACATCCGTACAAAATGAATATGTTTTCCCTGAAATGGGAAATTTTTTTTCCAGAACTATTATTTGCACGAGAGAATAAATTATTTGGTGCAATTCTCCACTGTATCCTTTGAAGAGTTTCAAAATGAGTTTCAATAACTGTTGTTGAAGAAGAGTTATCCACGTGTTCTTTTGCATGCACGTTCTATAGAAAATCAATTTGTTTTGAAATTATATTCGGTTGTTTCGATGAGGGGGCCATGAGAGTCGGAATATTCTTGGTATCTTTTACAAAACTATAAATTAAGGGTAAGCTCATTGTCTCATGATCAATGGATGACTTGGACTTTCGAGAGGGAGAGGGCTGATGGCGAATTCATAATATAACCTCGACTCTACCAAAGCATTTGCCTAATAAGCAATAAAAAAAATATTACAGCGAGGCCATATCAGCTGCCATCGGATGATTGGTGGGACCGCTGGATGATATGTGTTTTATGAGTTAACGGATGCTAACTTTTTAAATTTTTTTTTTTTTTACCCATTACTTCCTACTAATGAGGAAGGTAAGTTAACTCAAATGGTAAATAATCTTTCACGATTTTTTTTTATATTTTTTTTTTATTATTTATCCATTATTTCCTATTTTAAGGGTGAGCGAATTAAATTTTGGTTTTACAATAAAAAATAAATAAATAAATTTTGATTATTTTTTATTTATAAATAAAATCTTCCTTAATCAAAAATCATATTTGAATTGGTTGATAATTTCTAACGATTTTTTAAATTGTTTTTTTTAATTTCTTTTTTTTTATCAATCCAAACTAAAAAAAATAAATTATGATAAAAAAATCATAATTCCAACTTCTACTCCATCATTTCTTCCAAAGAAGATCACCAGTGGATATTCAACGAGTTTTCTTTCTCGTTGATTAGTTATGAAACCACAATTCCCTAGCTTCGTAGGATTTCAATTTCAATAGATTTATTGTCATACTCATATTTAATTTAGTTTATGCAGGACTCAGAGGTTCCATTGGATAATATCATCACAAGATGAAACAATTTTTTTGTTGGATAATATTTATCATAATTTATTTCTTCCAATTTAAATAGATAAAAAAATTTAAACAATCATGAGAAATTATCTACTCATTCAAATATAATTTTTTATTAAAGAAGATTTTCTTACCAAAAAAAAGATTAAGGAATAATTTATTTTTCAAATAAAAAATAACTAATTAATTCGCTAACCATTAATAAAAAAGGAAGTAATGGGGAAAAAATATCGTGAGAGATTACCTACCATTTCAATTACCTTACCTTATTAATAAAAAGTAATGGGAGAAAAAAATAGAATTAAATGAGGGCTACATATATGAGTCAACGGACTCCTCATCACTTTATATTTTTTTTCTCTGTTTCTCTACTATCTTTGGTTTCTGATATTATTACAAAAGGTGAGTATGTGATTGTTTTGTTTAATATGGGATTGTCTTTGTTAATTTTTTCTCTCTTTCCGTTTTCTTATTTGGGATCTTAATTCCGTTAATTCGAAGGGGGTTTAAAACTCTAAGGAGTTTTACCTTGTTTTGAGTTATGTGATTTCAATTTTTTTTATTATTCTTTTGACAGATGGAGTTTCTATTTTATTGGCATGTCTACTGATCTGCAGGAAATTCTGATATTGGCAAAAATCAAATTGCCTTTAAATTAAATGGCATATATGATTGATGTGTAAAACTATATTGCTGATCTATTTATTTTGGAAGTTCTGCAAATATTATTATTGTATTTCGATTGAATAAAATTGTTACAAATAAAATTTTGAATTTTGTTGCAGATGGCTAAGAGATTCACACGAAGCAGTAGTAAGAGGATGAAGGTGGAGGATGACACGGCAATAGGGAATGATGTGGTATGTCCTCGATTACATATATTTGTTAAGATAATATTTATATTATATTTATATTTCTTTTCAATTGAATAGAAATTGTTACAAATAAAATTTTGGAATTTTGTTGAAGATGACTGAGAATCTCACACAAAACAGTGGTAAGAGGATGAAGGTGGAGGACGACACTGCAATAGAGAATGATTTGGTATGTCTTTAATAACTTATTTTTGATAATATATTATTTATATTCCTTGCTTGTTGAATATATCTTTGTGTTGATGCCGTATATATAAGGTTGCCAAACATCTACGGGAGAAGAGAAATAATCTTGTCAAAGTTGAAGAGGACTACAACGATCTCAATCTCGATGCCAAGATAGAACGTTGGGAGAAGAGGATAGTCGACGACATGATGGTGTTTCCTGAGACAGAAAAAAATGGGGATACACTGAAGAGTGTGGAAAATTATGCAACCAATGTCTTGAACAAGGCAAAAACCGCAAAACTGCATGCCAAGGATGGCAAGAACAATGTGAAAGCTGCTGAAGAGGTAATGAAACCAATATCAAAGCTTTCTCAGAGCTGGGCTGTCAAAGTCAAAGAGCGGCAAAATGAAGAGAGAACGTTCGAATGGTTGGAAAGGACAACCAAAAACAGTGTAGTGCTCAAGAACAAGTTAGATAAATTGTTTGATAAACAAAGTAGACTGATGGAAAGATGCAACCAAATCCTTAAAGAAGGCAGAACTGCATCTCAGAGCGATATTAAAAGCTTCTCAAGAGCTAGGGGACTAAGACGCTGAGGCAATAGTTCTTATCAAGGTCCAGGGGACCAGAATTATTTTTATTCCTTTCATCTTTTTCTATTTTAAATGTTTTTTCATTAAAGTTTATTTTTCTTTTATACTTAGCCAAGATACTGACCTTAAGTCATGCTTTTTGATTCTCATACAAACACTCAGTTAGTCTCTTATGTGGGACTCTTTTAAATTTGAACTTCCTATTATTTTGGTATCAGTTTGTTTTAAGATTGTTTGGCAACTAGATTTGGATTTGAAGTTCCTAAAATCTCCATGGTATTCGGCTGAGGTTGTTGCTATCACTCAATGGCCTATGAGTGTTCATATTCTTTTTGAAACCTGAGTGTAAAGTTTGTAATCTGAAACATAATTAGGTTTACATAGGTATGGAATTTGTTATGAATAAAACCAAGAAACCAGAATAAAGAGAAGAAGAGCAGAAGAGAATGATAGAAGATCCACTTCGAAGGGGAAACCTCCAGATTACAAGAAGACTCAATTCATACTTGATCGAATATTACAATACATTTACTCCTACTTATGCTACGATATTCTAATTGTATTTCGGTTGTGTCTGTTACATCAATTATTTACATTGCCTTTTAGAGTCTTCCATAACATTGTCATCTGCTACCGAGAACTTTGTCCTCAAAGTTCAAACAAAAATCCCAATCATTAGGTGTATCTGTAAAGTATTGCTTGACATCCAATGGAGAACCTTTGTTGAGAAGCAAATGAAAATCTGGACTACTATTTCCGAGCATATCATCTTTAATGTCTTCTAGAAGGTTTCAAGAGAAGCCATTTGCTCACGCCATGGCGGGATCAATTGGAAGATCCAGGAGACGGCGTTGGGAAGAAGGCTAATTTTGGTAGTACCGAAGGGTTCGGTTAATCATCACCCATGTTGTCCACGCAGTCCTTCACCGCATGGGATTCTTTTGTTTTATTTATGGGTTTTATTAATTATTAAACTAATTGATTAGTGGACAACACAATATAAACCAGTTTGATTGATTATCACTGGTTTGAGATTGATAACTCAAATTCTTATTATGGGAAGGAATTCGGGGTTATGGCAGTATTTTTTTATAAATACTGATCAGGGTCTCCACAGCCTGCATCCATTAGCAAAGAGAACTGGGATCGTCTGAAGGCTATGAAAGACCGTGGTCGAGGGATTACGATCAAGGTTTCAAGACTTAGAGGGAGATCAACTATATTACATGTATGTGATTAATTTTAGTTTTCCTCTACATTCAAGCCGACACCCATATCGAATCAGCTTGTCGGCTCGGGTGTCGATTAGGACGTGAGACTTGGATTCACTCGAGACCCATGTGTTGACCATCTGACGGGGGCATCCCCGTCCTCCAAGAACAACCGGGAGGAGAGGATTTGAATACCCACCTTAAACCCTAGTGATTACTGCTTACTCATGTCATGATTTGCAACCCACGACACAATAGTCCGGCTCATCTCAAGTTGAGCAATCACTCCACTGAGTGATCCAACGATTGAAGTCACTAAAATTGATCAGTGTCTGTACCAATACATTGGTATATACGTAAAATAAAATCCAACCAATGAATCATGAATGAAAGAACTGCACAACTAGAGACGGATTGAGATCCTATGTAGTGAGATGTAGTGAGAATCCCACTCATTCAAAATATATCTACATATATCTTGATGTACTTTGAATGAATCAAAATACATACTAATCCACTTTGAGTAGATAGAATCCTTAATACAGAGGTGTCTCGGTAGATAAGATCTTTTTCCATTGGAGACACTCCTTCAGTCCTTCATCACAAATCTAGTACTCCCTTTTCTTTTTTAAAAAAGCCACAGTGATAGTGCCACGACAGATCAGGAGTTCTTTCCAAATTCGAAGTGTCACAACCGGGGCCCGAGCCCGACAGCCATTGCCGTTCATGATATAAAGACCAGACGCTTATGCGTACGTTAGACCCTTGGCGGATTTAAACCGGAAAACGTGCGCCTTCCGTATCGTTTTTGCTGGAAAACTCTCAAGTCTGAACTGCACATCTCTGGGACTCCCCATTTTCTGTAATCTAGAACACAGAGAAGTAGGAATTCCGGGGAGAGAAATTGTTGAAAAATGCAGAGCCAGGAGGAGCTACGAAATCTCCCAATAGATATAGCTTTTGCTCGTCTCGGAGGTATCATACAACTGGAACCCTACTTCTCTTTTTCTCTCTATTCAATGAGATCTTCTGCCGTTTACCTTTTCCAATTGAGGAATTGTATTGTTTTGGTTCAATTTATTTTCATTTTTCTATTGTTATTTTTTGGGATTGAAGAATGGTTGGTCGATCGAAAGAGAATTCCTGCCGATTGGCGAAAACGACTTGCAGCTGTAAGAGCTCGGATTTCGTCGGCTTTCAAGTCTTTACCGAAAGATGTTGATCCCAATTTTTTGACTCTTGATTCAGAAGGTAATCCTTAAATTGGATTTTTCCGTGAGCTTCCTTTGGTTATTGTTCAATTGTGGAAGTTTGATCGAGGGATGGTGTACATTTGTTTTTTTTTTTGTAATGACTAGCTAGTGTAGTTTGTTTATCGAATTTAAATTCGATTTGATTGAGATGAAAAGTGGGTGTAAAATAAGAGGAGGAAAATTTGTCAGTTTTTAAGTAAGAGGATAGTGAACCAATAAGCAAAGAAGTTCATAATTTAATGAACTGGATGGAGAATTTTTTTTATTTGTTTGTGATGGATTAATATTTACACAAAATACCTGAGGGAATGTCCTTTTGTAGTTTTATTTATGTTTGGTTAGAAACAAACTTTTACAATTAAATTTCAGTTGTCTATAATACAGGAAAAATGCCAAATAAACACTCTTAGTAAACATCATGATTCACAGCTTTAATTACTTGGTAAGAATTTCAACCATATCTTTCTTTTAGAATTTGCAGTTTTATGACAAGCAGATGTTATCTAGGGTTATAAATGTTACTTTCTCCATCTTCTTCTTTAAACAGGTCTTGTTGCATTGACAAATGAAATATATAATGTAACATATCTATTGCTTGTTAGTAAAATTCTCTTCAGCTGAGAACGAGGAGAATTCTGCATTGTGGATTTGTTGGATTCTGAACTCTAGACACTTGAAAAGGTTTTCGACTTTTACTAGCTAGTTTTCCCTCTCTGATAGTGATGGTATGCTTACTGGTTTCAGTTATTGGATACTTGGAGGCAAAACAAATATGTGACACTCTGCTGAAGTCAACTCCAGAAAGCCGGAATATTTTTGGCCGGCTATCAGGTTCTGCTGTAAGACCTATTAAGTCGATCATGCTGCACTATACTGCCCCATTATTAGTTCCTTCCCCACATTCTCTCCCCCACCCTTTCTCTCTTCTAGCATCTCTTCCACCGTTTAATTTCCAATCTTCTGATAGGGTGATTGGGAAGCCATCATCCGAGCTTTTGAGAAGGATCACATTTATCTGGGTGAGGCTGCTCAGATTATGGTCCAGAATGTTAACTATGAGATGTAAGTCAATTCCTTTGCAGCCTTCCATAATTGGTTCCTGTTATCTGTTTGATTATTGATCAGTACGCTGGATATTTTGAAGTCCATATCAGAAAAAGCAAGTGCAGAAGATTCAGCAACAACTAGCAGAACTAGAGCGCAAGGAATTAGATATCAAAAGGAATGCAGCTTTATCAGCAGCTAAATATGCAGAAGCTTGTCAAGAGCTTGGATTGCAGGTTGTGATGTTTAGGCTTTGCGTGAAACTTTTAATCCGGAATCATCTCGAGCTATAAGTATCCTTGTCTTATTCTGCAGGGAAAAAATGTGAGGTTGGAACTTCTGGAGACTGCGAAGTCACTCCCAATCACATTCAGCAAGTTTTTGGAAGTTATAAATGGTGATCCTGTCTCACAGGCCATGGAATATTACTCAAATTTTGTTAGAGACGCTCACATAGAAAATGAGGTAAAGATAAATAGTGGCACAAATTTGAGTTTGTAAGGAAGGGTACTGAACGACTGTGGCAAACATCACACTACCAAACCATAGTCCTTTTTTTTAAGGGTCCTTCTAGGCTTCATTACACACAGTGAAGTGTTATGCATCACTATCTACCACATCGCCACACCCATGTACTGTCATTTGGCTTATAGTGAAGCATAACACTTCACTAGGCATAGTGAAGTTATTTTTCCTCTTTTTTTTGAAAGCAAATTAGGTTGATATGGATGTAATAAATAAATTCATATTTCCCTATGACTGCAGAGAACTTCAGGAGCTGTGCTACCAAATTTGAGGGACATTCGTGAAAAACCCCTATCTCTGACATTGTCTATAGGGCCTGATGTCCATGATTCTGTGAAAGATAATTCAAACTTGAATGCATCTTCTCTTGCCAGTGGAGAGCATGAACCAGTAGTGGATCTTGGAACAGATAATATTGATTGGGATATTTCTGTTGATAGCTCTCAGATTGATTGGGACATTAAGATGGAAGAAGAAACAGAAGAAAGTAGCAATGGATTGGGTCCATATGAGATTATAAATGCCAGTGATGCCTTGCAAGATTCATTATCAAGTAACAATCTGGGATCCGATCAGCCCTTGTTAAGTAAAGTGGAAGATGGCCCTGTCCCAGAGATTTCCGTGTCAGAGATATCTTGGGATATTAGTGTTGAAAACCCTCAAGTTGATGTACTTGAAGAATCTGTTTTGCCAGACACAGGCCTGGAAACTCAAACATCGGGTCTGGATACATCAGTGCAAACCCGAGAGATTATGGAAGAAAGAAGCCAGCTTCTGGAGACTGAGTTCAGAAATAAGATTCTTGATGATCTGTTTGAGGTATTTGCTTGTTCTGTCATTTGGTGTCATCTGATTTTTTTTATGATTATTATTATTTTAGTCCTTGCTTTTTCTATGTACTGGTGTCAGTCACTGCCTAAAAGTGACTAATATGCCTTTTATTTGAGAATAAGATCCAATGTGATACTAAATACTTGAAGACAAACATGATACTTTGTAGAGCAATTTGATGATTTACTATGTATTGCATTTCGGAGCTCCATATACTGTCATGTGGATCAAGTCTTTGGCCTATTGCAGAATCCTGTATTATCATGGGAACACTTTTTGAATTGATGTTAGCATTTTGCTTACAGATTAAAGCATTTCTAAATCAACGAGTCATAGAGCTGAGCAATGAAGAGACTTCATCTTTACAACATCAAGTTCAAGCAGTTGCTCCTTTTGTTCTGCAACAATACACTTCTGATGTCATCAAGGAAATGCTTTCAGATATTTCCTTGGCAATTTCAATGCTTACAGACAGAAAAACACGCGATCTGATCATGATTCTCAACTCCAAAAGGTGCCGTCTAGACTTGCAAATCTTTTTACCTACTTATTCATCTATTTGTATGTTTTCTAGAATGATCTGAAGTTTCTTTTGCTATTTCCTTATCAAACTTCAATGTTTTTACCTTAAATTTCACATAGTTTGTACTTTTCACATTGATACAGTGAGGGTGGAGTTTTCCCTTGATCTGACGAGTTACTTTCTCTAAAAACTAATCCAACTTTATTAGAGGACGCAAATTTGACCAGTAATTTGAAGTCCCTAAATCACATTGCTCATCATCTGTATCTCTGTGGTTGTTGTATTCCATGAATTACTTCACAGAAGCCCATTTTCTTTGTTGGGCATGATGTATAGAAAAGGTATACCAGTGGTAGATGAGTTAAGAACTGATGTAAAATATGTGCAAATCAGTTCCACAAGCTACAGTTAAAACACTCCCAAAACGCTTGCTGTACCAACTCTTCCAAATTCCTTTGAGAGAGAGCCCAATTTACCAAAGTGGAATGAATATTTGATAAAATATGACAGCCTTGTTTCTTTTCTCCGGAATTTCTGCTTTTCTAATTATTGTATTATTTTTTGGGGCCTCTCTTGGTTTATCTCTTTTGATCCACAAAATATAGCCATTACTGTTCACCTCTTTTGGTGCTGTTTCTAACTCAAATTTTCCTACATGAATTTCAGATTCCTTGACAGACTGGTGAAGACATTGGAGGATAAGAAGCACCATGAAGTGAAATGGAAAGAGAGCTTGAAGGATTTGTCAGCAAGACGCATGGAGCTGCACAATGCATTATCTTCTTCATGGCCAAAGCAAGTGAGTTTTATGTCTTTTGTACTTGACTTCTTTATGGGAAACACTTTCTGGAAACTACAACTTGAGGTACAAATCGTAAATAATACTTTTGCATTCTCAAAAAAGAGAAAAGAAAGATGAGAAACCTTAAGGGGGTTGAGCGTTCAGATCATTCAAAAGCACTAAAAAAGTGTGGATATGTCGGCACATTTCAGGCATGTAATCAGCACCCCACATTTTGTTTTTTCACTCTGTTTTCAATGGCTTAATTCCCATGAATCATCCCTTGTAATGAGAAATATGTCTCCCTCGTTATATTGGTGCTGGGACCTGATCCATTGAATGTGCTTGTACATAAGCTAATATCCAAAAAGAATAGAGAAAATGTCTGTCCTTTGGAGCAGTCATTTTTCTTGTATAATTGTTTCTTATCGATTATTTTCCTGTATTGGCCTGCCATCTGTTCATTTTCTCACACCTTGTTATGCCTTGTTTATTTATTCAATGTCACTTGAAAACCCGGTCGACGTAGTGGGCAAGCATGATGACAACATTTCTAAAACCTTTGTTTCAGTAGGAATGTTGAAAATTTAATTCCCATGTTGCAGGAAGCAGCACTGGCAAAAACCAGGGAGCTGAAGAAACTATGTGAGAGTACAATATCATCCATGTTTGACGGGAGGCCTGTCAATATTATTGGAGAGATTAACACCTTGTTAAGTAGTGGTATTAGTGCATGAATTTGCAGTTTTGCCGCTGCAACTGGTCAGCATTGAAAATTTTTGTGATTCTACTATTTTCAGATTGTTCTAGTAGACATTACCGACGTTTTTAAATGGGATACTTTTATTTGTAGGATTTATACAAGGTTTCTGGAGTTGCTCTGTCTCCTGTAGTTTTGTTCTGGGGTGAAGTCAAGCTATTCACAAATTTTCCCCCGATACATTTAATGAAAGTTGTTCAGGTTCAAAAGCTTCATTTTGAAATCCCTTTCTTCTTGTACTAGTGGCCTTAGAATTTGATGAACCCATTTATGTTCATCCATGTATAATTACCAGGAATATATTGTGGATTAATACGAAAAATTTAGGGCCAGGTCTTAGTGTGGCTCATCATCCATTCCTTCCAGCTTCGGTTCAAGGTAGTAGAAGAAGAAGAAGTGGATTCCATATAAAATAAATAAATAGAGACATTTATTATGAATATCCATAAGAGTTTAATTTGGTTTTACATAGGAGCCCTAATGCTCCCTCCTAACTTTGAAGGAAGTTCTTGAACCAAATGGCCGAGTCTTTTGGGTATCTCTTCAGCCCATCTTTGTAATCTACATAGTTTAGACCGAATCGAGTTGTAAATCCATCAGCCCATGAGAAGTTATCCAACAACGACCACACGAAGTACCCCCTCACATCTACTCCCTCCCTATCCAAACACCAAATAAATTTAAAATTTTAAAGCCTGAATGAAACCTGAAGAATAAGGAAAATTATACAAAGTAGGAGCTTAGAGATATACTCACTTCATAGCCCTTAGAAGGAACAAAAGATGGCGAAAATGGTAGTCTATTCTCCCATTGTCCTTCAAGGCTTCCTTCAGTGATATTGTACTGTTATTAGGATCAGATATTCCTATAAAAGACAGAATAGGGCATGGTTAGAATTAAATATACTGTTATTAGGCTCAGATATTCCTATAAAAGACAGAATAGGGCATGGTTAGAATTAAATATACTGTTTATGGTCTCAACAATTCAAGGTTCCTTAGTATCTTCATAGAATCTGACTTTCAGCATGGTCTACAAACGCTATTTCACTACAACAAAACACCTTTATAACTGCAGATAGTTAACTGCGGTTTTCTACAAAGCTATAAATATTCTATAACTGTGATTTCTTAATGTGTAGTAACAAGAGATACCGCATTAATATACAATACCAATTGATGCAGTATTTTTTCAGGTTGGCTTGCTTTTAATATATTTCCTTAGCCTTGTTTGTTCTGTTGTAAATTTTTCATAAAATAATATTTTATATGAAACTTTTCCTTAGCCTTTTTCAATATTTTATGTTAAATCAAACTGTGAAAAAAAAAATTTTACATGAAAATTAAAATAAAAAATTTCCCTTTTCACCTTTTTACATAAAAACAAACGTAAAGTATACCCAAAAAAAAAAAAAACACTCACCGTTCTCGGTAATGTAAATAACTGGATTTTTGTATCTTCTCTTTGTGTAAAGCAACACATCCCGTATTCCTCTTGGGTAAACATGGAGCCAAGTTGTAGCAGACTGTAAATTAAAAAATAAAATGTAAAAATTATCTATCCACAATTCATCATGTCTTTAAACTAATTAAAATAAAGGCAAATGATCTCAGCTAATGGTGTAGGCTACATTCCTCAAATTTCAATATTTTATTCATATTTACGACAAAAAAAAAAAATATATGTGAGAAGGTGTACCCTACACTTAAAAAAAATCATGTAAAATTACTAGACTCACATTCGGACCAATTGGAATTCCATTTCTTTGCGCTGTAATGACAAAATGAATGTTTAAATTAGCACAAATTACTCTTGATTAATTATGCTGGAATTGAATAAGATATTAGGGTTGCATCTGAACTACTTACTTGTGAGATTAGCTCGAGAATCAGTTGTGTAGCTAACATTGAGGGGAACGGATAAGGGAATATTGGCTGCATAATCGGCAGTATAGTAATTTAATCCAAGGAAATCCATTGATCCCTTCACTAGTAGAGTTTGTTCTGTGGAGAATTTTGGAAGCCGATCTCCTACAAGTAGCCTCATGCTTTTAGGATAGTCCCCATAGGTTAATGGATGCATAAACCTATTACACATAAACATAGAGAGGATCATAAATCTTCATATCTTCATATCTTCCTTAAGAGAGCCTCAATTTTCATTTGGGTATCAAGCCAGACCCAACCTAGCCGGCGATGATGAGTTAGGGCGAGTGTAGCGCACTTCTTTTTTCTTTCTTTTATTCTTTTTTTTTAAGCACCACCGGCCAAAGGCCGTAGGGGAAAACCCAGAACAGTCTTTAGCCTTGTGCTAAACAAGAATTTTGTCGGCAAAATGCACCGGATTTGGCTTCTGCAATCAAATGCGGGAAAGGAGGCTCGAATAGGAAACCTCCACACAGCCCTGCTTCAATAATGCAGGGCGACACCACCTAGTCCTAAACCAAAGGAGTGATGAAATGAGTTGGACCTTGATAAGGTCAACGGTGAACTATTTTTTTCTTATTATGGACATGGATTATGTATCTAGGTCCGACCCACCTCCCTTCAAGATTAAAACCTTAACCTGCAACTGTTTCTATATTTACAATGGAATTAAAAAGAGGAGATAAAATGTAGATATGCTAAGGCGACTTACCATCCATACATGAAATCAATTGCTCTTTGGGCAGCCTCTCGGTCAGACTTGGATTTGGAGAATGGAACCATCCAATGTAACACTAGTGTTATTCCAATTTTGCCCTTTTGAGATGCCTGCAATACAAATCCAGATGCATATCTACGTTTTATATAGCCAAATCAATCCAATTATATTTAATTCATTACCAATTTGCAAGTCCAAAGAGTTATATAATTGTTACAAGAAGAAAAAAAGTTGCATAATTAGCAGTTAATACTAAATTCCTGCTTCTTTCTTCATTAGTTTCTATATAAAATGGGGGGAAAATAATTTTTTTTTTCTGTAAAATAAGAATTTATATTGCTCATTTTAACGTAAAATGCAAAGGAAAGTATTGAAAAAATAAGAATTTTTCTTGTAAAATAGCATTTGCACAGTAAAAATTATAACAACTCACCTGGTATTTCTCTTTGTATAAGTTTACGGCAGCGGCGTGAGCAAGAAGTTGGTGATGAGCCACCAAGTATGGCTCCGTTGCAGAATTTCCTGCGCTGCAATTTACGTTAACCCATTTAGAACAGCGGCCTGGTGCATTTCCGCCCAAGGCATAACCAGCTCTACTGAAGGTCCATGGTTCGTTAAAGGTGATCCAGTATTTTACACGATTTCCAAATTCTTTGTAACAAAGCTCTGCATAATCCTGGAAGTCCTTACTGCATATCCAATCAAAATCATAGTTTGATCAGTTTCGTCCAATATTACCCATTTAGATTTATTAATCCTAAATTGCTAATAAGAAGATTGATTATATATACAGAGTCACTTACACGATTAGTGGACTCAAGAAACCACCATACTTATCTTCGAGTGCTTGTGGAAGATCCCAGTGAAAAAGTGTTGCAAAGGGTTGGATACCTTCGAATAAATATACAAATGGATTTTGAGTTACCTATTTCTCAAATTTTTTAGAGAGAGAGAGATGAATGATTACCATTAGATATGAGCTCGTTAATGAGGTTATTGTAATATCTGATTCCATCTTCGTTGATTCCCCCACTTACCCTTCCACCTGAAAATCCAGATATTTGGAAAGAATGGTACTTAAACTTTAAATTAAAAAAGGAAAAATAGTTTCTAGCATAATTCCTATTTCCTCCATGTGTAATGATGATTTTGGCAAATTCTGAAATTTGGATAGATGGGTAGTTTCTTGGGTAGGCCATATATATCTTGTATAGTGATTTGGAAACTCCCCATTTATCCACATGTCAATCAAATGTATTGAATTTTTTTAAATTTTAGAACTATTGAAGAAACAAATTAGGGAAAAATCAGAATGTTCTTAATTGTTAGAAATAGAATAAAGAGTCAAAATAAATCACTCCATACCAAAAAAAATGCCAAACCTTACTTACAGGGTAGTATTCGAGGCCATGAGATCGAGAATCTGTACGCACCCATCCCCATTTCCTTGATTTTTTGTACGTCTACCTGTGTTCATTCGTTCATGTAAGTTAGTGTGGTCTTCTTTGTTTTTTAATTTTTTTCAAGTCATTTCAGTTTATAATTGGAAATACTATATAGTTATATCTTTATGAATATACATAAACTATTCATATATGTTTTAAGAATGGGTTCTTAGAATAGCAGGGTTTCATAAACTATTCATATATGTTTTAAGAATGGGTTCTTAGAATAGCAGGGTTTCCTGTCCTCAGTCCTCACCAATTGGCCAGAGAAGCCATCAGTGGATTAACGACAAGAGAAGAGAGAGAATGTCAGAAAAAGAAACACAAGATCTTACATAACTTCCACTTCATTGTAAAAATAAAAAAACCTTTTCCCTTATGCTTTTTTCATCCATTTTCCCTTGCCTTTTGAAACACAAGATCTTGGTGTAACTTCCACTATGTCGTTCAAAAAAACCTTTTCCCATGTGCTTTTTTTTTATCTATTTTCCCTTGACTTTTGAAACACAAGATCTTGGCGCAATTTTCACCCCGTTCTTCCAAAAAACCTTTCCCTTGTAATTATTTTCCCTTGTTTTTTTTCTTGGGTTCACGGTTTCCTAAAAAGAACAAGGTCATTCTATAACAAGATATTCTTCTAGACACTAATCAGGTTCCAACAAGTGTTGACATTAATGATAGGTGTCTGTCAGATTGCGCAAAAACACCCGCTCCCCTCCCAACCCAAATATCAATTATACCCCCTTTTATATATTATGGTACCATGATGACCCGATGAGCGTGCAAAATAGAATCAGTGTCAATGATCATTGACACAAGCTGGTGTCACAAAGAGAACTCCTTCTATGGATCCAAATCCTCTCCTCCCAGGGGTTTGGGAGGAGAGCTGGCTCTCACTAGCTGATGCTCGACACGTGGGTGTCGGCTGGATCCAAGCCCTCCATCCAAGCCTGTAAGGTGAGCCGATAGGGGTTGTCGGCTTATGCATTGGTTCGGATGGAGGGCTTGAATCCAGTCAATACCCAAGTATCAGGCATCGACTGAAGGGAACCGACTCCCCTCTCGAACCCTTGGGAAGAGAGATTTGAATCCTCCCTCTATATATTAAAGAAAGCAAAAACCCCAATCGAAGCCCTAGTCAAAGTCCAATGAAATCACCCAGCCCAATAGAAATCTCAAAATACGTTAATTTGGTTTAGGTCAATTCAGCCAGAGTTGCACCTAATTTCGTCCTTCGATTTAAGATGGGGGGCATACCTTGAAAAGATGATAGGAATCAACCGCCACATCTGCATTGCTACGGTCCATAATCTTTTCTGCCAAAACAGCAAAAAGTTTCATCAAATGATGAACTAGCAAACCGATTTGATATTTTTTTTGAGTAAACAACTAACAAACAGATGGAAAGATAAAAAGGTCAAAGATGTACGGAGTGTAGGTCTAAACACCACAGTCCACGCATGATGAATGATTGATGATCACATGTTCAACAAAACGGATGGTGTCCTTTTGTTGAAATCATTTTCAAAGTAAAATATTTTTCAAGCTAGATGTGTTAAAATCAGTATAAAATTTTAAATTACATAAGGATTAAACAATGAGAAGGTTCTAAAGCATTTTGAAATTTGGTGGAGTTATAAGTTATAATTGAATATTTTGAAAACCAAAATGTGAGGAAAGAGCTTGTCTCTGGCTGTGCAGTTTCTTTAATCGTGATCCTATAACGGTTGGAATTCATTCTGTAGATTATCGGATCACTAACTTGACCAACTTCACAACTTGAGACAAGTCAAATCGATACAAAAGTACTACAACATGACCACATCACCTGCTAAGATTCAAAGATTTTTTATCACGATTGCGTCAGTCAAATTCAGCTAACCTAAGGTGGCCGTGGGTTACTTCTTACATACGCATTCATGAATATTTTTTTTATCTATGTGATACTTTACTTTTGACTTATATGTTGAGGTATATATTCCTACAATGGTCTCCAAGCTCACAGATGCTTTAAAAAAAGAAAAAAAAAAGGGTAGGTAGAGAAAGTAGGGATAATAGATTGGGCCTCAATCAGTGTAAAAATCCAAACAGAATTGTCTTCTTACATTTCTATCCACTATGCCTAATAAAATTTTATGTGTCATGGTCCATTATTTGGGTGGGTCCTTTTTGATGGAAACCTACACTCATTTTAATGATATATTATAAGTGAAAATTAAGTAAATAAATTGGCTTTAAAGTATTATTATAAAATTGTTACAAGAGAAAAAAAAATGATATAAAAATACAAAAATGGCATCTTTGTAATTTCAAGATATCAGATGGTTACAAACACTATACCAATCATTGTGTTGTCAATTCAAGTCCACATTGTCGTAGAAGAGGAGTTCAGATCACCTACATGTACTTGTATCTTCATTGAGATTCCATCATCGTCTAAAGTGTGGGACCCACTAAGTATGAACGACAATGGAATTTCAAAAAAGATACAAGTACATGCAGTGAACTATTTAAAAAAAAAAAAATCAGTAAAATATTAAAGAATGTAGAATAACAACCGATTTTTCTTTGCTTTCGAGATAATTCTCTATTTAGTGGTTGTGGAGTCCCTATGTCACTCGTATATACCTATGCATAATGACTACACAAGAATGTGAAGCATTATACATCACTATACAAAGTGAAATATATGTACGAGCCATTATATGGTGATCACACAACCTCTTGTCGTCATGCCGCGTATGAAGCCAGAAGTCCTCAACGTAGAGGAATCTCTCTCTGAGATTCGTCCTCTCTCTCTCTCTCTCACTCATATTTTCCAGATTCGTGCACAGTTGCAGCTCCTTCACAATTAAGTAAGCTTTTTCTTTCTTTGATGAACAGTTACTAACGTTCTCAAATCTCCAAATCAATCTTTTTCAGAATTTTCTTCAGGAAAACAAAGGCACGCGAGAGAGAGAGAGAGAGAGAACCTGGATGTGTGTGTTTGTGTGTGTGCGCGTGAGAGAGAGAGAGAGAGAGAGAGAGAGAGAGAGAGAGAGAGAGAGAGAGGAACCTGGATGTGTGTGAGTGAAAGTGTCCCAAATACTTGGGTCTTTGCCACCTTCTCTAGCAGCTCCTTCAAACTGTGCAGACAGTGAAAAAGCAATATGTAAGCAAGACTTCTAAGGAGTTAGGAAATTATCATCATATGTTTTATGAATATCGAACGTACCTGGTAAGAGGCCGATGCTGCCCCGAAGACGAAACCCGCCGGAAAATCACTCCGGCCGATGACAGTGGTGTCATCAGGAATAATAACAGATTTGATTCGAGAAGATGACTTAAACAGTAGGACTAGGATGCTCCATACCAAGGGAAGAGAACCAAATTGGCTTCCCATATTGATTTGATAAAGAGTTCAACTGGGTTGCTTTTGCTCTCCTTTGCGTATATAAATCATTTTCATTGGTGAACAGTATAGATCATATATATACATATAGGCATGTGGATTGTGGGGCATAACATATAAGTGTTATCACAAAGATCAAACTTAAAAAACCAACATTTACTTATTTATTTCTTTTTCTTTTTCTTTTCCCCCCTTCATTTAGAGTTGTTGAACTTTTATGATGCACTTTTAATCTTTTCGGTAAGGAAAGAAGAAACTGCCAAATTTGACTTAAGCTGGCGATCAAATCCAAACCTAATTAAATAAGAAAAAGAAAAAAAAAATTCAAAATTTCAAACCTTGGACAATTATATCCACCGACTTCCCAGAGGCTAGAAGTTTCCAACATCTGCGTGGAAGGGACTAGGAAGCAACCCTAATCTTAACAAATTTGCTCTCATAAGAAGTCTTCTCCATTAAGGAAGCATCGATTAGGCTTTCAGCAACAACAACAAAAAAACAGGTTTTTTTTTATTACGCTATTAGCTAAATCCTACAACACGCAGGATTAAAGTCATTTCCACTCAACTTTTTAGATATTAAATAGTACCAGAAAACCTTTTTCCCACGCCAATGTGAATGAGAGAGAGAGAGTCTGGCGTTATATGTATCTTGTATCCAAATCCTCTCTTCTGCTTCTGCGGATTCCACGCTGACTAAACACAAAGTAGATAACATTCATGTCGGCCCTTGCCCTTTAGAATGCCATCACTCATGTGATGTAATGATCTATCACTTGTGTGTCCATGTGAGAGGCAACCGGACGTGTTCATGTATGATGACTGAAGATTTAGATCTATAAATAATCATGTAATGAGATGTATACAAGACTTATAAGAGGATGGAACCAATCTTTTTTTTTTTTTTTTTTTTTTTTTTGGGTAAAATGAAATTTTATTGATCACTAGGACAGGGATAAGCCGAGGCTTCATTTACACATAGATCATGAAGTCAGAGAGAAGAAATTGGTCCATTGATCATCCCCGATGATGTCAAAGCCTTCTGGGGACGGGAATGAACAACGTCATTAGAATCCCTTGAAATGGAGATGAAATTACAATTCTCACAAAATGAAGCAAAGAAGATGATATCATTAATAACAGGTCTGAAAATCGCCTTGAAGTTTCGTATCAATGAGAAGGTTTCTCACTTCCTTGCAATCAGATTCAATGATCAGATTGACATGTGATGGAACCAATCATTTCATGGACTCATCTGATGATTTTATATGCAAATTTATCTGATCAAATCATCAGAACTGGATTTCTAGATCAAATCACATTCAGCTTGCAAGGAAAGAAGACAAGAAAATGTATAAAATCAATTTTCTCTTTCTCCACCCCTTTTTCCCTGAAAGGGCTGAGTCCAAGCATGTGAACTGTAAAATATACAAACCTAACCAGTGTTGTAAAACAACTTGATGATTCTGAACCAAATCCAACTTCATGAGTAGAAAATCTCATTCACAAAAAAAAAAACTTCAAATTAGGGGTCAAATGGAAGCATGGCTTGTCAAGGGAGAGCTTACGAAGCAGGAGTCAGCAGATAGGAAAGATCTCTCTGAAGCTTCAACCTCGTTACCATCAGCCAAATTTCTTTTCTCAATGCTCATCAATTGACCCGAGGAGACCAAAGAATCAACAATTTCAGACATTGGTGGTCGGAATTCTGGGTCAGGCTACTTTGTGCCAAGTCATATATGCACAGACATACATATTTTAAAGTTACAAATCCAAATAATTAATATGCTAACAGATTCAACCAAACGATCTCAACTATGACTGTATTTTAAGAATTACCTTACCTGTATACAGAGGGAGATTATATCAACAAGTCGAGCGAGAGCTTTGGAAGAGAACACTCTTTTAATTGTTGGATCAACCATCTCTTCCAAAGGCATGTTATCATGTAGGTGCAATGAAGCCCATTTCACTAGACATTGCTCCTCACTTGACCTGGAACTATAAGAAAGATGGGGAAAGGCAATTATCATGGAAGAAAATAAAATAAAAAATTTCTATAAACCATAAAAAGATGAGAGTGCATCAAACTTGTCAAAAGGCTTCCTTCCTGTTAAAAGCTCCAAAAGCAACACTCCAAAGGCATATATGTCACTCTTCCTGTTATCCACTCTGGATTGACCATGTTCCGGTGCAATATAACCAGTACAGCTGATAGCCATTTCGGAAGCCTACTCAAAATGTTGAAGAAATATAAGATTCAAACTCTTCCTGAAATCTAATCATCTTGATCACGAATGTATTCGTTGGATTGAAAAACTATTTACCTTAAGTTTAACAGTATTGCTAGTGAAAGACCTCAGAATAGCCAGTCCACAATCACAGAGACGAGGCATAAGGTCATCATCAAGCAAAATGTCGGCAGCCTTCAAATTGCAGTGAGGGCAAGGAGGGAAGCATGATGTATGTAAATAGCTGAACCCAAAAAATAAAAATGAAACCATTACAATCTAGAAAATGGGAAGTTGAAGAAAGCTACTTCCCCTGCTTCATGGCAAAGAGAATGGACATGACCACTCAAAATACTTTTTCCTGGTTGGAAAGTAAGACTTTTGATAACCCATGCAACCAAAAAAATTAGGGAAATTTACTCAGACACCCCCTTGACAATTGGTTTACAACACAGAACTACCCTCTCTTGACAAAAGTTACACGGACTACTCTTGAAACAATGTTTTATAACAGTATAGTCCACACTGAGCGTTAAAAACTGATGAAATTTTTGCAAAACAATACTAACTTACTAAATGTAAAATTACATAAATATACCATCGTCTATCTTTGGAACGAGGCCTCTGCAAGTTCTCCAATTGTAGGTTGGAGAACTTGCAGAGGCCTCATTCCAGAGATAGACGATGGTATATTTATGTAATTTTACATTGAGTAAGGGTAGTATTGTCTTGGTAAATTTTCAGAATTTCTCCTGTCAGTTTTTAACGCCCGGTGTGGACTATACTGATTGTTTCAGGGGTAGTCCATGTAACTTTTGTCAAGGGAGGGTAGTTCTGTGTAGTAAACCAATTGTCAAGGGGGTGTTTGAGTAAATTTCCCAAAAAATTATTACATCCCTACATATACAGATTTTAAAAGGCTGGGATTCTTACTCTAATGCCCGAGCTATACCAAGGGCAATCCTGACACGGAGGCTCCAAGATAGAGGAGTGTAGGCGGCTGAGTGCAGGATGTCATCTAGTGATAAGTTTCTGACATACTCATAAACCAGAAGGTGTTGTCCATGCTCCATACAATATCCCAGAAGCGTTATAATGTTTGGGTGCCTTAGACGGGCCACCTTCCAAATAACATCAAGGAATTGCTCTTCTTCACAGAGAGACAGTTGCACTGTTTTGATGCTCTTCACAACCAAAACCTGCAGAAAAACCAGAAATCCACATTCATCCATGGCTCAAGCTATGAATTTTCTCCTATCTATAACAATAGAAATCTGTAAGTTCACGCATCAAATCATACTTGACCATCAGGAAATTCAGCTTTATAAACAGAACCCAGTGAGCCCTCCCCAAGAAAGTTCTCCTCACGGAAGTTGTTAGTAGCAGATTGAATCTCTGCCAGGGTGTATTGTTTTGCAATTGGCAGGCTTTTGGTACTTCCTGTGAAACTTCTTCTAACTTCTTCAGTTCTATTATAATGAACAGAGAGTCTGCGCCATGAATTAATCATAGGAGAAGAACCACAAGCCAAACTTTCTGCGTTCATTTCTTCTGGGGTGTTAGACGCACGGTCTACTGCAAAAATGCCAAAGTAATCCAACTAATAAATCATACATAGTATAATGTAACAAATAAATAAAATGACAATTTGAAACACTCTGGGCCTTTCAATTAGTAAAATGTTTAGAACCCATATAACATGACAGGTTTTGGTGATAACATAAAGTAAACTGTATGACCATCTAAAAACTGAAACTGCAGAATGTAAATAATTAAATAGAAGGGTTCCCAAGCTGCAATAGGGATTAGCAATTTGAATCAATTTAACAAACAAGGGAAGGGAAGGAAAGAGAAGATGACGAGAAAAAGTGGATGGGGATAAATCCCTCGTTTCTAACTACACTCTATTCAGAGGCTAAAAGAGGAATGATATCCACTGATGACTGCAGAGTTTCAAAAGCCAGTTTAGCATTTTTTTTCCTTAAGGAAACGAGACTTGTAAACTTGCAAGTTGCAACCATCAGTGTAGGTTATGCATATTCTCTTAACATAGGGAGTTTTTGAGGGCTAGGAGTTGACATGATGAAAATTAGTCTATAATACTCAGAAAAGCACCACCTCATGACTGAGATTCTATTTTTTTTTTTTTTTTTTTTTTGGGGGGGGCGGGAGGTAGGAATCAAATATATTGTTTATTATTTTTTGAAAAAAAATTGTCATAAGGAATTAAACAAAAAAAAAATAATAATAAAGGTACTGTCATCTTCTCTGCATTTTTTTCAATTTAAATTTATAAATTATAGGCCTTTTATGATTTCTTCTATTTACAAAAGTACCCCTGAAATTTCAAAATAGTTAAAACCACAATAAGGGGCACTGTAGTCTTTTTTTGGTAGTAGGCATTGCTGTCTTTCAATACTGGAAAATGTCTTAATTGTGAAGAGTTGAAGTCTTTCTAAGCGCAACTCCTGAACTCTGAACCTGGGGTTGGAAAACCCAAATTGATCCACTAATGGGCCCACCCAAGCAACAGAATGCTCAAATAGCAATTACAATGGCAAAAAAGTAATTTCTAGCAACAGTTCAAGGGCTTAAAGGTAAGAAAGTTAGGATGTGAAGGGAATTTGATTTAATGACCAAAGGTAGACTATGACCGATACAGCTCCATACATTCGATACATAACAACACTACTCGTAACATATCAATATGGAGACATTACATTAAGGCATATTGTGACTTACAAGAGCTCTTCCATTGCTTTTGATTCACTTTCTTTTGCAAAAAAGAAAGATTTTCCTAGCATCTACAACAAAAAACGACCAGAATAAAGGAGATTGCATTTGCATGTGTGGATCAAACAACCTGCAATCAAGGATCGAAAGGGTTTCTGCGCTAGAAGAACCTGGACCAATGAAAAATCAAACCAATGCAAAAAAGTGGCACTAAAATGATGAAAAGTCAAATTGTACTCAAAGAACCTGGACCAATGAAGGGAAAAAAAAAAGAGGGGGGGGGGGGTGAATAAGTCAAGAATGCAGAAAATTCCACATCTATCAAACAGTTTGAATGCGGTTGACATTAAGGCCAGTTTCAAGAATCATTTTTCAACTTTTAAAGTTATGGAAGTCAAGAACCCTTTTCTTTTCTTCTCCTTTTTTAAAAAAAGAGGAGGGGGGGGGTGAATAAGTCAAGAATCTATTGGGGAGGTGGTAAAACACATTTAAGGTAAGGAGTCCCAGAACAACATTTGATAGGTCCTACTCTAGCCAAAATAAAGATCCCCTGATTCAAAAAGATAATCAGATGTGTAATTTGTAGGCATAATTCTTCACGTAACTGGAAAGTTGTTATGGTCCAGTCAGTTGATTCTGATGCAATATACAAAAACTGTCCCATACAGGCCACACATAGATGATTTTGGGCTCACCAACAGCATAACTGATCATATACCCTCTCTTTGTTTCAAAAAGATTCTGAATACTTATGTCCATAAAATAAACCTGCATACCACTAATTAACATAAAATTTGAAGAATAAAATTCAAAAGACAAGAAACATAGAAAATAATAATAATTCAAACCATTACTTATTCTTTTTATTTTCATATCTATAAATTTCTGTAATAACAGAGACCGCTTACGCATTTGATCATCCAAAAAATAATTTCTCTCTGTTCTTTTTGACAAGCATGATAATACTAATACGTTGCATCATAAAGGTAGTCAGTCCAAAATATATAAAATGATTCACCAAGGAAATTTACCTGCAGTTGTACTTATTGGAAGAGATTGCAATGAAGTATCATCTCTCTTCAAGTTTCCAAGCTTACAGGATCGGGATTGGTTGATATGAATGGTGATGATGACAGCCGCACAGGTTGCCAACAGAGTTCCAACACCAAGCATAAAAGCAATTCCTCCAGGACTTAATCTTTTATGCTTAAGTCTGCCTTCTCTAACATAAGGATAGCTCTCAATGGCAGTTGATTGAGTTGTTGGGGGGGCATTGATATTCTGGTCAGTTGGCAAATTGTCCCAAGGGAAATCCCATGGAGGATAGTTAGCTTCTTCATGGAACATATTTCCCCCAATCCTGACAAGAAGTAAAGAAATAAGTAATCATTGCATGCTTTGGTCTTGTAGTAAAATGTATATAAATAGAAGAACATACCAAAAAATTAACAAACGCTCACCACAGGTTTGGTACAAGTTGAAATTGCTTTGGAATAATACCACTAAAGTGGTTATTTTGGATATTACTGAAATGCAATAAAGTCAAATCAGCCCTGTAATATGATGATAATTTGAAAAGATGTTCTAAAATGCACTAGGAGTATTGTAATTGAGCCTACAGGTCAGAAAGTGGAAGATTGGCCAAGAAAATAACAGATCCTGTGAATTTGTTGTTCTGTAAGAACCTGGAACCAGCCAAGAGATTAATGACAATAAAACATGAAAGAAATGCATCAAGAGATTAATGACAAAAAATGAAAGAAATACATACAACACATCCTGAACAAAAGTAACTTATGCCTCTCTGTGTATCACTTACAGCTTCACAAGATTTTTCAAATCGCCAAATGAACTAGGGAGATCACCAGAGAAATTATTGTATGATAGATCCCTGAAATGAAAAACTCCAAAGTATAACTATAGAATGAACAATTATTATAATAATTTGTTTTATATGTTCAGCACCAAATAACACAAAATTAACAGCATGCTTAGCATAGAAAATGCCTGTGCACATAAATTGGAGTCTCAAATAGCTCCAAATATTTATATCAATATGCCAAATCACAGGACCAATGAGGCTATATACATATTTTTTTTCTTTTTGGCAAAAGGAGTTTCTATAGATGTCAGAGTCTATATCTTATTGTTCTCATTATATGTATTAGTAATTTCCTTATGTCAATCACCACTTTACATAACAAAACATCAGAGTAAATATGGCAAGCAATGGATAGATATTTTTTACCAACACAATTCCAACAGCACCCAAATATGGTTTTATTAAGGATCACAGCCAGGCGACCTTCATAGACTGAAATCGCAATACCTAACTTTGATCAATTACATTTACAAATCAAAGTTAATAATATGATATATCAGTAAGGAATAATGAAAAGTACATTGGTTTCTAAATAAGCAACAAGCATCGTAGAAGGTTCAAAACAACATACATACATCCTTAACACCATAGATACCGATCCAAGTCAAGATAGTGCCATAAAAGCTGGATGGTACCATTTGTCTTTCTCTTTGATTTTCTTTTTTGTTAATCTAAACATACATATGAACATATCACAGCAGTAATCCGAACGAAACCATACATTTGTCTTACACTCTGCAGATCAGTGAATACATTTCCTATCGGCCCACTTAAGTAATTATGACTGAGATTCCTGCATTCACATAGAGAGCATAAAAGAATTACAAAAATTAAAATGAAACAGACTACCAAATAATCATTATAAAAATTAAAAAGAAAGCCAGATGACGTAATACTCAGAAACCAAAATAGATAAATGGAGTCACCAGACAAGTAACTTACAGATGAATCAAACGTTTCATAGAATTCAGTGAGGAAGGTATAGAGTGGCTGAAATTGTTGCATGCCAAATTTCTGCATTTGCAAATGTAGGACAATTAATTTTGACTAAAACTAGTAAATGGATGAGTAATGACAGTTTCAATCAATAAGGAACACAACAAATGAAGAAGGCATCATACAAATATGTTGCATTGGGAGGTATGGAGAAGGGGATTTCTCCCTGAATATTGTTTCCGCTGACATCCCTAAATAAGAAATCCCAGAGAACTAAGATCAATGAATAAGTTTCAAGTAAATGGTTTTTATTATAAATACACTTCCACAATGTAAGAGACAAATTTTGGCATAATGACTGAGAAAACACTTACAGTTCCTGCAAACCAAGTAGATTGGAGAGCTGGCCCCCGAGATTTCCACCAAGCTGTAGCCCATGAAGCTGACTGCTTGTATAGAACAAATAACAGTTTAAAAAAAAAAACTCGCTTATCAACTGAAGAAGCTGAACAGGTAGAATTGTAAACATAGTCGAGGTAAATTACATGAATATGACAGAAGAACCAGAGCAAGAGATTCCTGTCCACGATTCTTCACAAGGGTCTCCGCCTTCCCGTTTCCAACCCTTCAGCTGGGCTGGGTAATTAAGGTCTCTGTACAGTTCAAGAAGAGCTGCAACTGCAGAAGCACGAAAGAAGAGTTCAGCTTTCGTTAATTTGATAAAACCTTTCATTACTCACCTCTGCTACTGCCCCTATTTGTTTTTGCCAAACACAGGTGTTTGTGTTTGGAATACATAAGAAAACAGAATGTCTGAATCCAAAAGGGTTGGCTACTTCTCTCAGGCCTAATGTCTGTTATTCTCAATTTTGAAATGGTACCCATTGCGGAGACTCCGAGAATTCAGACTGAATTCGTTCGAGTTAGGTTTCCTATCAATAGCTTAAACAGCTAGACCGTCAAAGAGCGACCGACAGTCGACCATTCTTCACAGTGAGTGTGTGATCACCATTCAAAAGGGCTATGGAAGAACCACCTCGGCCCGGCTAGGATTGTTCTGTTACATTCGAATGCTTCAAAAGATTGTTAAGTTACATTCGAATGCTTTAAAAGGAATCAGTGGCTTAGCATATCGGCCGACCCTTGTCATATATCGGGCTTAACGATACGAAATCAAAAGATACAAAGAGGAGCTTTTTTCCCTCCAAAATTACGAATGCAGAACCGAATACAGATCTGAGGAGGAAGAGGAAGATTAAGAACGGGATAGTGGAACGATAGAAAAATCAATCCAATGGTGAGAAATCAAATTTAAAAATTTGCAAAAAATTAAATAAACTCAAATAAAAAAGAGAAAATAAAAAGAAACATATACCGTCCAGTGGATCCGTTGTTGCAGAAATCGGTGAAAGCAGAAGCGTCGACAGTAGATAGGCTCTGAGAGTAAACCATAGATTCAGTCTTACCATTTCTGCGAGAAGTAGAAATCACGAGTAGCAAATGTATGAGTGGTTGTTTGCCTTCAAAAGCACAGTATAGCAGATTCTTAGAACAGGAACCAAATACAGAAGGAATCAGAAAGAGATATCGGAAGCAAAGTAAGATCACGAAAAACAGTCTCCAAGAATTAGTTGAAAATCAAAAACAAAATCAACATTCTTATCCACGGAGGCATATCGAATTCTGATTGTTACAATATGTTCAGATGAAAACTACAGAACAATGTGAAACCAAAAGAATGAAATATCAAAGAAAGCAGATTTCAGAGACGAGTTAATGGATAAACAGCATTGGAGAACTGCTAATCATGGCTGGACTAGAAGATCAAGGAAGAGACGAACTCTAGAAAAAGAACAGAAAGCTCACTTGAAATTACGGAATAGATGGAGGGGAAAGATTCAAGAATTACAAGAAATTTGACTCCAGTAGAAAGAAATTGGAGGGTTATCAAAACATTGACTCGAAATCACGAACGGCAGAGAGAGAGAGAGAGAGAGCGATGCTACCGGTTGTCCGAAACCCTTTTCGTTTGGGCTTCAACAGTTCCGTAAAGTAAGACTGCTACAGGGCGGGAAAGTGTAACCCCACAATCAGCTGCGACCGTTATTCGTTTCCAGGTTCCAACAAACTAAACTAAACTAAGCACGCGAGGTGAACGTGACAGTAAGGGTGTCAATCAGTGTATGCGGGCCGGTTTGGTACGATCCAAATCGTTTTCGATCTTATACCATATCGGCGAGTCCAAATCCAACCCATTGAAAATTCTAAAGTGAATTGACACTCTTAGCAAAATACATCTTCCATCTTGCCAGCAACGGTTGAGAATTAATCCCACGTTGGTCGGATAATCTTGTATATTTTCCTAATTAAGGATGTCAAAAACGAAACCGAATCGTTTACTGAAATCGAATCGAACCATTTAAACCAAAAATCATGAAACGAATTATTAAACGGTTTGATTTTGGCTTAGAAAATGAAACCATTTAAACTGACTATTTAGAACCGTTGAAACCGGTTAAACTTTTACTTTAATCCCTTAATATTAAATAACTATATTTGTAGAAATAAATTTTATTTAATGTTTTCTACATGACATACTTCTAAATAGTAAATCCACTTTCATATATGATAAATTATTTTAATATTTTCCTTCGCTTTCCCTCTACTTTGTTCGTAATTCCTCTCCTACTCGACAACAAAACCATTAAAAAAACTGAAAACCAAAATCGATTATTATTCAATAAGCATTTTGAAACTGTTTAATAAACAATTCATTACACACCGAATCGTACCATTTAACACCCTTAAATCCTGAGACCAGTGGGTACTTTTTTCTTTTTTTCTTTTTTTTGGCTAACAACGGGTATCCAGACCTTTGGCCCAACTAATCCCACGGACCCATACTGACCCCACAACTGCATAGACCAGGTCATTCTAAGATCGAATAAGAATCATTCCACTTGCACCCATGGCAAGAAAGAAAGAGCACTTAACACCCCGTGTGAGTGACCCTAAGGCAGTAAGAAGAGTCAAACTCAGCACCTTCTGCTTCCTAAGGCTTAAAGTCCTTGCCAACTCAGCTACCCCCTTGGGGTTCTTCAATCTAATGTAGAGCGAATTTAACACATCAAAGCAGGATTTCGTTACATTCGACTTCTTACCTTAAAAAGATATATTAAAAGGTAATGCTTTGGTGACAGTTTGAGAACCATAGGTATACATATGTACATACTTCCACTCTGATTGAGGAATCTCTTGTCATTCTGTTTCAGTCTTAGACTGACACACATTGTAGCTCACTCCTTTGGCTCGCAGAGCTTTATCTGGTTCCAATGTATTTGACAGCCCTAGTTCTGAACCCTGGCTTGCCTCTGTAATACTCAGGGACAGGGAGGATTCCTCTTCACCCAAATCAATCTCCTTAATATTTTCCTAATACACACACACATACACACAAAAAGAAAAAAAATGAAGCAAAATTTGGTATGAGAGAGAGAGAGAGAGAGAGAGAGAGAGATTGGAATCAGGTGAGGGATAAATAATTTCCATTACAAATTTTTTGTATCTGAAGGGGATTCACTGGATTCTATCTGCTCAGGAGGCTGTGGAGATTTCACTGAACCTCAGTCTGGTCTCAATGTTGGGGTGATGGTTGGAAGTCCCAACCGCAGGTATAATACATCTCCTGATACCCATGAGATGAGATGGCGAGAGAGAGAGAGAGAGAGTGCACATGTCCTTGAAACCCTGATCTCTTTTTTCCTTTAGTGGGAGGAGGCGGATGTGAAGAGGGGTTTAGAAACTTGAAACCCTGATCTCTTTTTTCCTTTAGTGGGAGGAGGCGGATGTGAAGAGGGGTTTAGAAATTTGAAACGCTGAGCTAGAAGCTAGAAAAAGGATGCATACATGGGTAGGAAAGTGTCATTAAAGAGAGTTTGCAGGGTTCATCAGTTGAAAAGAGTTGAGAATGAACCATTAGGGAAACCATGCCATCCTCTTCTTTACATTCCAAACATCACCTGTTGTTGAATAGACTCTTCTTTTTGAGCATCGTGTGCCACTGGCACATGATTTGAATGGTCTCAACAATGACAACACAACAGTTTTGATTCAATCATCAAATTAACAGATCAGGATTCACAAATATTCAGCAGCAGTGTGTGGGAATTAACCCGAAGGACTAAATCGCAACACAAATCAACATTTGAGTATGTTCTACTACTGAATGAATATTTGGACTTGATTCTCACCACAACATCCTTTAATGGCTTTATCCTTTGATAATTTATCCGAGACAACATGTTGCCATTGTCTGCTCTCATCTACTAACAAATTAAGTTAATACTAACAATACCATCCAATGTCAAGACCAAATGGTGTTTCAAACCACCATAGGTGGTGACAATATCATTAGTTCAGTAATACAAAGATATAAACTCGGAATACTCCCGAGTTATATTTTAAGAGTCAGAAGTAGCACAAAATGGAAATATCACATACCCATTCAAACCTAATATAGCCACTAGCCACTAGATTTAAACACAGAATACACACAGAGTTAAATTTTAAGAGTCAGCAGCAGCACAAAATGGAAATATCAAACCTAGAGAATAGTCGGAAGTAATCCAAGTACTAACCATTGTGATTAGTGTCGGCTCCAGAGTCACTAGAGGGACCAGTGCATCTGGTCATTGGAAGAGCCATATGCCCTGAGGCCTCCTAGTCCAATGTATTGACGGCTCCCATGCTGAGCTAACTCAGGCTCATTAGAGAACTGACTATCAACAGATTGTGAGACTTGTCCCACACCCAGATCACGTGGCATTTGTTGTGAGCGACTAATACTGGCTGCATTACCCTTGAAACTCCAGGTGTTTCGGGTTAAGTTACTTGCAACAGCACCATGTGGCGCTACTGATTGAACCACTGGAGCACCTTCCGTATCTTTGAAGTTGTCCACTGCAAGACCGGATGCCTGGTTTCTGGAGCCCCACGGCTGAGTTGACAGAAGAGAGAGAGCACAGTTGGAGTCAGAGACTCCTGCAAAGCATTCATCCAGAGGAATTCCGGCATTGGAGAAGGCCGTTCCATCTGCCGAAACTTGCATATAGGTATGGGACAGATGAGGGAAGACATTGGCTGGTCGACTTTCTGAGTTGCATTGCCATTGATGTGGAAATAACTTCCCCATAGCCATCGGTTGGTTGCCAGATATCCAATCACCATCTCTTGCGGTCGGCCACACTTCCCTCGTAGGCAGCCTTGAGTGCATTGTAAAATCCATGAGAAACCCTCCAACTCTACCGCTGGCTTCTGTCAATCCAAAAGTGTGAACCAACCATCAAACAGAGATAAATATCTAACTGAAAATGACTTTAAAAAATTATGTTTTGTGTCAGTGTTAACATCCCCTCCCAAAGCAATTATACTGATCTCGTCTGACCATGGAGAGACGACGACAACCGCCCATAGCGTGAAGCTAATAAAGAGCTAGGTGGTGGCTTTCTCCGACGCTCGTTATGCCCTGCCAAACGTCTACGACAACTCCGCTTTACTTGGTCAAATTCAGGAAGCTGATGAAACCTGTGCACGAATTAGAGCAGAGTTGCTAAATCTTAGCAAGGCATATGACCTTTTCATAAATGGAGTAATCTAAAATGTTTTAATGAAAAAACAGAAAATAAAACCTTACAACATGGAGTGAAACCAAATGGTTGTTAAATAAAAATAACTAGGTGATACATCATATCAAGAACTGCTAGTTGATCAGCTAATTACAGTGCAAATAAAAGACAGTTAATTATGATAACACTATTAACATATCACTCCAAGTATTACTAGTTGATCAGCTAATCACATTGCAATTGAAGCAAACCTGACCAGAGTCAATGATGTAATTCCCTCAAATATGAAATCTAAAAAGGTAGTAGCATAAAAAGAATGTTTGACTAGCCCTTCTTCTGTAATATTGAAGAGATCCCTTTTACTCTAAAAAGAAAAACAAATCCCTTGGTCCCAAATGTTGCAGGAAACAAATACTGAGAACTGAGAAGTTTAAACAGGTTTGAGTTAGATTCGTATAATGACCTCATCCTGTCAATGTCATGTTAGCATCATGTCGATCATTGCGTTGGTCATGTTCAAGTTGTGTACTAGGCTATTGTTAAGCATTATACACATAAACCAGTTAATCTTCTAGGAAGAACACATTGAACCTTTGCATTGAAATTAATGTTTAGAAGAATTGTTGGTTCCACCATGAATTCGTCCTTTTACACTTTGAAGGCCTATGCCCTGATCGTAGCTAACCTAAGAATAATACTTAGTTGTGCCACGTGTTTCTATCCTCTTCCAACTATTCTCCTGCATGTTCTACTGCAAGTTTCACAGAACACAGATATAGGGCCTATGCTTTTCTTCTGTTATTAAGTTTTCTCAATTGATACTACAGTCTTCAAACAAATGATTGAGTCTATTGATCTGTAATCATGTCTTTGAATTTATTTACTGTATAAAAAATGGGAAGAAATTATGCTTATTTTTTAACATTTGTGAAGATCTATCATCTGCCCAACTATTTTGAAGATCGATAGTATTATATTAGTACCAGCATCCTGTTATCTGTTCTGTTCAATAGTATTGAAGAAATACTTGATGAATCAAACTGTTACTCTTCCTAGTAAAAGAGGAGGGGGAGGAACTGAAAGTGTGTTTCTTGGCTTGTCTTCAAATTTCCTGGGCAACTGATAAACTTTCTTATTTGAAGGGTGAGCAACCAATAAACTTTCTTATTTGAAGGGCTAATGGTAACTTGTTGAAGTTGATACTTCCGGATCAGGGATAATAAATAAAATAGAAACCAGATAAATTCGTATATCGAAAAGACTTCTGGCATCACCGGAAGGATCGGAACCACATTCGTGGGCCGACAATTTTTCTGGATAGGTGATGTGAATATAGTAGATGGGTTCTTGAATACCGTGTTGGAACATCAAACCAAGGGTCGCAGATTAACTGAACTTTTATACTTTAACCAAAGGTATTGCTGCAATTCCTGAACCTGTACCTATTAAGGTGGTTTGTGCCATAATTGATCAAGAATTTTACTGTTCTTTATCAAGTGGCCTGCACCTGCAGGCTTCCATATGCTGTCCTGAATCAGCCTAATTTTGTTCTATCTTTAAATCATGTTTTCCCTTACCTCCCAATAACAACAGAAGAAATGGTTCATTGAGCCTCATCAAACTTTTAGGAACCATGTTTGCTAATTAATTAAGAGCCCGCCAAATCACACACAAAACAAATTGAAAATCCAAAACCCCTCCCAACCTTAAGTTCTTTTTTCACATGAATATTAACAAGGGAGACAAGGAAACAGTAGGCCTGGCCTCTTCACGTATGCACTACTTGGCAGGAAAGTGTAAGTTGAGCATATCACTTACTTGTCCCTTTTGCTTTTGCTAATTAGTTTCATCTCATTTCCTACTCCTTTATGGTTTTGTTTTGGATCTTACCCTGCAATTTTCAGGAGCTCAGAAGAACCTGGACCTTCACCCCTTTTGCCAAAAGCATTAAAGTTATTCCAAAGCATTCTTAAAATTATCCTTCAGTCAATCAGAGTGGGTAAAAGAAACTCCAGGATTGTTGGGGACAGCACTAACTCTACACAGAACATGACATATTCCTATCAGCATCAGTCATTGGGCATCAATGAGAGAGATATGCAAAGGGATCATAGATTTTAGTCCTTCCAAAGCATTCTTAAAATTATCCTTCAGTCAATTGCAGAGGAGGGGGGGGGGGGGGGGGGGGGGGACAGTACTAACTCTACAAAGAACAAGACATTTTCCTATCAGGGTCAGTCATTGGGCATCAATGGGAGACACATGCAAAGGGATTACAGATCTAGTCCTCAGCTTCAGCATTCCCAGCCCATCTGGGTTCCCAATTCACCACGGTACCATCAAACTGAACTTCAATGGTTGCTTGTTAGGGAATCCACCTCTCTCTGAAGAGATGGAGTCTTTTAAGATCAATTAAAACCACAATGTACCCTGACCCACAGGCATTCAATAAGCAACAATTATTCAACTAAGGCTGACCTTACTGCACAATCATTGGGGTTGAGATTTGCAACTACTCAGGGATAAGTTACTTGTTACTGGAGGTAGACCCAGCTACCATCATCAGTTGGTGATGTCATTTGCATCCTTGCACTTGGCAATTATCCCATTCAATATAGAAGTTAGTTCCTTACTGCTAAGACTGCGCATCATTTCGAAATCTCATACATCCATTGGGGTCAGCTAATGGGATAGCATACCAGCCAACCAGGGAAGGGTTAATAGGGACCAGATGCAAGTAGAGATAAAAATCAAACTTTCTACCCTTTTTTTTTTTTTTTTTTTTTTTTTGAAATTAGAAGACAAACCTGGGCAATTGCTCACACTCAGAAAATTGAATGAATCTTCAGAATAGAGAGGCATTTTTCCAAGGGGTGAATTAACAAACAACATTCCATTCATCATAAATTGAAGTACAAAGACTTTATTTACTTAGGCTCCTAAGTATTAACCACAAAAGCCCCATCATAAGGTGACTTCCGTTGCATTTGGCCTAATGTTCCCAACTTACATTACATTCATCAGACCTTGGCTCTTAAGTAAGCAACTGAAGAAAATTTTCTACTGATACGAAACTCAAGCAAAATGAACAAATTTCCAACCCCTAAATAAAAATCAAGGACAAGGTAACAAGAATAGCATCACAATCCAAAACCAATGAAAACAACAATTACAACTGACAAGACTCGCGCCACCAGCAAGCCCAAAAAAAGGGGAGGGGGGAGCCAAAAGGACCAAAAATGACCCTGGAGACAAAAGAAGAGAAATTAAAACAACAATCAACAATAATCTGACCCAACTAATGTGACGACACCACAATATTTGTCCCTCTTCAACCCTATGTGAGTCCCATCACCTAAGGAACTTCTACATGGGCCCTAAAAGGCACAAAACTAAACCAATTTTAGTACAAGGGCCTAATAAAAGTCCTCTTGAACCTTTTGCTCCACATCCCAAGGCTGTGTTCTTTCACAATGAATTATTATGAAAAGAAAAATATTTATTTATTTACTCCAATTTTTTGTAACGTTATGGTTTTCAGGTGGAGACCCAATGATAATTTATTCTCTACTTCTGTCCCTCTACCTTGATTTTGTCTTCCTACAAATTTGGTGCACTGGTTGCAGTGAGAAAGGAACTTTCTTGAAATCTGCTTGTTTCCCCCCTCACATCTCCCTCATTTAGAGGCCAATCATATAAGTGGCTTGGCTTTCTCTCACTTTCCTCTTCCTAAAGAAAACAACTGCAGTATAACAACGGTAAAGTAGAAAAGAAATAAACTTGGAGGCAACCAAGTCACACAGCATTGGAGAGTAACCAATGGGATTTTAAGAAAACAACAAGTATGGGTCCAGACAATTGCTAGAATGTCATTCATTAATTCATCCATTCATTCAGAGGGAGGGATACAGAGAAGATTGGCATGGCCTTCTATTCTCATCACACAAATCCAATTTTGTAACTCTAGAAATAGAAAATTTCTTTGAATTAAATGAAAAATAGAAAGTTAGAATAATTAACATCCTGCAGAATTTTTTTAATAGAAATAGAATTTTTTATCTAAAAAAAAAAATTGTTGGACAGCAAGACCCCGCAGCAGATAATGTGCCACTAGAAAATTACCAAGTCCATGGGGTAGAAAATCCTAGAGTCTTTCCTGCTGCCAATGTGAGTGGACTGTGGTTAGAAACAAATGGGAGTGCTTTTGATGCTCATTCAGAACCAGATTTAGTATGGAATTGATAATTTTGGGCATCTATGTAACCGTAAAGAATTAAAGGCAGTGCCATAGGCAGAAACCATTTTTGTTTCTTTAGAATTTTCTACAGGTGTATACCACAATTTAAGGCATTGTATGGTATGGTAGCCTTTTGTATGTTTCTTTTGGGCTTCTAGTTGCTTAATTACAAAGCCAGTATGACTCAGAAAAGGTCCATCTAGAAATGTTACCTTATGACTCCACATATCTATAATGAGATGATCTCATTTCAAGTGGTGGCAAAACACTGCTATGACTAAAATTTTGACATGAACCAACAACCTTTTAGCAATTTAACAACTCAAACAAATGATGTCAATTTGTGCACCCTTAGGATTGTTGGCTGGCAGATGAGGTAAATTTAGCAATGATACCAAAGTACTAAGGCAATTACAGACATAGAAAGACATCACCACAAGTAAATGGAATTTTGATACCCAATGCTTTGGATTTATGTGTAACCACCACAAAAGCGTATTGTCCTAGTCATTTACAGTTAGTTGAAGTAAACTCAACTGAACTAAGCTTTATCCCCACCAAACGGGGTCAGCATTTATAGTTTGCTGAAGTCATTCTTGAAATTAAATTCTAAAGAGTAATTTAACCCTTCCAGAAACCTATAAAAGATTTTAAAGTACCATATAAACATAGACTCGTAACAATAAACTGGATAACATAAAAATCGACTTTTAAGAACAAAGACAAAAGTATCATATTAACGAAAGACCCTATTTTTTTTCTTTCTCCTCAACTTGAAGCCATAAAATACATCGAGTTACAGAATAGGTAACAGACAAGCAGCAAAAATACTGACTGTAAGAAGCCCAAGCAACACTTTACCCAAAAAAAAAAAACAAGAAGAAGAGGGAAGCCAAGCAACAAACAAAAACCAGACAATCCACACGCTAAATCCCTAGCGGCACAAGAAAACTCTCTCTAAGTCCAACAAAAGTACTCCAGTAGCTCAACACCAGTACTAGAATACCAAGCATCGAGTACGAAGATATTTTATATTCAGAAACCAAACCAAACTTCGACACGAAAATCTGATCAAAAGCATACAACTAGAAGTCTACACCTCAACTATGATCCATGACAGAAATAACCAAAAAAATTAAAAGAAGACCTTTCGAATCCTAACATTCCACCAAAGTAGGACATGACCACAAGGAAGGAAGAAGGATTATAAGATGCCAAAAAAAAAAAAAAAAAAAAAAAAAACCTAACTGACCTGCTACACTGCTGGCAGAACCTCTGCTCCAAGCCTGCAACGATGACCTTAGGAGACTTGGAGTGCATCCCACAAACCTTGTGCCTGGAATAATAAGCCTTGGCATCGCTCAGATCCACTTTACACCCTTCAACCTGGCACCTAGGAGGCTGCCCACCCTGCACAACCCCTCTCCCCTTCTTCGTACGCGCTGGCATCTGTTCCTCAGGAACCGACACCGACGACGACGACGACCCACAACCTGATTTGGTAGGAATTCCAATACCCACATCTTCGAAGTAGATTTTCTCGCCGAATGTCAATCCATTGATAGAATCGGACGAACCAGACGCCGCAGACAAAGCTACAGAACTAGAACTCATCTCCATATGATGTGGGTCTCTCTACTCTAAGCTCTTATCCATGGCCGTAAAAAGTTGGGGGGCAAATAGACAGCTAGAGGTAAGATAGATGATGGGCTTAAAAGAGTTACAGGTCTGATGGGGAAAAAGGGAGACGGTGGGTGTTGCTGGTTACAGCTCCCCGGCCTCTATGCTGCTGCTGTTGCTGAACCATAAAGCCGACAACTGCCATTTTGGCCCATGCCAGCTTGGGTTTTAGTACACTGAAGAGACTCCAAAAATTTTTGAAAGAGAGAGAGAGAGAGTAATGAGTGAGTGCGTGTCTAATTGTGTATGTGAGTTCGTGTCCAGAGATAGTGAGAGGTACTCCTGGTCTTGGAGTTGGGTTCAACACTGTAGAGTTTTGGAAATCTCCTGTTACGGTCAGTAAAGTGGGTACCAATGGGTTGAACTCAAACACTTCTCGCCATATGAATCTCCATTTCTCGAGAAAGAAAGGAGAGAGAGGTATAACTGCATAGGTTTCTCTTAAAAAAAAAAAAAAAAAAAAAAACCATTAAACATTAATGTATAAAGCACTGTGTGACACTATTTGCTTTCCAAGTAAAGTGGAAGTTTTGTTCTGTCTTCAGTACCTAGAAAAAGAAAGAAGAAAGTGAAAGAAGATTAAACAATTCAATAAAATAAGAAGGTTTTATCCAATTGTTGATATTTTTGGGAGTTGCCAAATTCAATTGGCACGCTGGAGTTTTCAATGGATTGACGGCTTCAGGATGCCCAAAGCCTTTACCTTTTTTTGTGATCTAAACTTCTATTTTAGGCCCCAACAGATGAATTGGTGTGCTTTTAGGCTTTAGCCTTTTAGCTTAAGTACAACCAAACCCCCCTAAACACACAGATTCACACTCATGAATTGGTGGGCCATAAAGGATCAAAGTTTCTCAAATTTGTGTAAAAATGGTCCTGAAGATGGGAGGATCCAGTAGTCAGTAGGTAAGGAAGTAATGATTCTATTCCTGCTTGGTAAGAGGGTATTGAATCTGTTGGACATTATTTGATGTTGTACTGAGCAGGTTCCAGTGCACAAGCCAGGATTGGGTTAATTGGGACTTGACTCATCAGTTGTGCAGTTGATTGCAAAGTTTATTCTGTGTGCATACCAATGTATGTACAGAATGCATTCCAGTCATTGGATTACTGTGGAAAAGATTGTAAAATCGGGACGAGTTCCTTCCAGGATTAATTGATGTTGTATTGGCAATCAAATCGTCTCTTGTAGACCTGTCGCCTGCCAAGGGTGGGATTTCAGTCGGTCCACCTCCCCATGTATTGGTAGGTGAGCTGACTGATCCCCAACCTCTTGGATCAGTCGTAGGACCCTCCTGCCGCAGGAGAGGCCGGTTCACCTCCCCATGTATTGGTAGGCGGGCCGACTGATCCCCAACCTCTTAGATCAGCCGCAGAACCCTCCTGTCGCAGGAGAGGATTTGGATCCTGTTGTACTGAGCAGGGTCAGGTGCACAAGTCAAGAATGGGATCGGATGGCCAAAATTACATTGGTTTTTAGGATTGATCCTGAAAATTGTTTTACTTCATTAGAATCGGCCTTTGCCAACCGGATCCAAATCGTCTCCTGCGGCAGGAACCGATCTAAGGGAGTGGGTTCGATCTGACCGTCTGTCAATACATTGGGGGATGGACCGGCTGAAATCCGGCCCTTGGCAGGCGGCAGGACCACAGAAGAGGATTTAAATACTTGCCAACCATGTTGACACAATTGCTGCACGGGATCAACCCCGGATTGATCCGATCCCTTAAACGCTGGTCCTAAGTCCTAGCTTCTGATTTTTGACTAACTTTTAGATTAAGAGGGGATTAAGATGCTCTAAATCAGCATTTAGAATTAAGGAAAGAGGGTTTTTTTTTCTCCCCCGTGAAGGAAAGAGGGTTCCGGTTTGCCCTAGGTGGTTACTATTTTCTGCACTTTTACTTTTATATTCCACGTGAATAACATGATTTAGCATTCTTACCATTGATCAGTTCTAGAATAGCCCTTATATTAAATTTGGGGGAATGTGAGAGGGAAGTACAGTATGTATTTCTTTTTCCAAATATTTTAGATATAGTTTTATTAGCTTCATATTAAAAATAAAAAAAATAAAAAAAGCATTCAATGTTGATGCATTTCAATTTGTCCAACAAAAAACTGGAGGCTGGGTGATAGGAAACGATTCACGTCTCAGAATGTACACAATTTTATCCCGAGGAAACGGTTCAAGTTCTAGAATGCACACAATTTTATCCCGTAACACAGGGATGTTGTTTTCATATTTTGAAAATGTGACCATCATAATATGACAACTTTACCGTCAATCCAAAGCTTGTCCTCCTATATGAGGTGCATATGCTTAAATGATATTGTGTTTCAATGCAACTACTTACACGATTGAATAAATTAGAGGGGCTGAGCATAGGATTGAATGGGAAGTAGGACTATAAGTTTGGCCAAAGGGCCTACAAGTTGGACTAAGGTTGAGATTTCTAGATCCTTGGTTGGGTTGACTGGGATGAGCTTGGATGGGCTAAAGCCTTGAAATGAACTTGGCCCATCTATATATATATATATATATATATATATATAGTTGTTGTAACAAGGGTTTGTTATTTTTTTAAATGGCACAAAGAATTTATTCTGTCATATGGGCAAATGATGTGTCCATTCTAAAACTCATTATTTTTTTTTCTTTTTCGTGTAAAAATGCATGAAAATGACAAAAACATATTCATATCCAACACACTCTGAACCCGACAAAACCAGTCTTAGGCTGAGCCTTGGGGACCCGGTTGAGCTTAGATTTTAAAAATCCTGACCCAAAGAGAGGAAGGATGCCATAATGGATGGTCCATAAGCATGACAAGATCATGTGATGTTTTATATCATTAAATTTAAAAAAAAATAATAATAATGCAACACTGTAATTGATTACATGTCAAATTTCAAGTTCAAATTAAATCAAAACTCTTTTATGTAACATCCATATATTTTATAATACTTAACCATCCATGTATTTGCATTCACATTTTTTTTTCCATGAGAAAGAAAGTATTAAGTGGTGTCTCATCCAAACTCCTCGGACAAGCGAATGAAAGTCTTCACCCGCTAAACTAGCCGACACCTTCTGCATGCCCAATAATAAAATCCCGGATTCTATTTAAGTTTAAACCTTTACCCAAAATATATATATATTAACCCATCAAATATTCAATGTGATAGATACTTATGCTTTCAATAGGTCAATTCATAGTTTTTTGTTTTGGTTGAATGGTCAATTCATAGTTAAAGGAAACAATAGTAGTGAGTCAAATAGAATCGGAATCTATCAAGAATGATACCGATTCTGGTTAATTGGAACTAGGTTTTTGGCTGATTATCATCCATTCCTGATTGATTATTGCAATCAATTTCCACTGGATCGGAATCAAAATCAGTGAAAACTCATTTGGTTGCTAATGATTGAGCTGTAAAGCTCATACCAACATAGGAGAAGATGTAGACCACGTTGGACCCATTGAAGGTTGTGGGTCGGTTAAAAGGCACCGGGCACTCAGTGTCTATAACTAAAGTACACGTACGGAGGCGATGTGCAATTCTTCACCTGGTCATGTTTTAAGCCATTCCAGCCACTTATTACATGCAATACCCAGCCACAAGGTTTATTCTCACAGGACAAGTACCAAACACATTGTGGACACCATTTGTTCTCCACTTCTCCAGTAGTGCTTTGCCTTACTAGTTGAGAACAGTACTGGATTGGATAAGGCATCTGCTCCGGCCATCGGCAGATTGGCTGATCGACCCTGGATCAAAATCATTAATTAGAAAACGGTTCAATGAAGAGAGAGAAGAAACTACAGACAAAAAAGATCCTCTGTCGAGCTGCCAACCAATCTCCACCCTCAAGTCCTGAGTCTCCAGTTGGACTTTTAAAAGGAATGTTTTGCAAGGAATGAAATTAAAACCCTATTAAACAAATGGATATAACATTATCTCATTCAGTTTATTAGACTTAAGAATATTAAGATAATCTCATATTTGATCTACCTTAATCAAAATCATGGTGTAGAGCTAAAGCAGTCCAATTTTGTTGCCTTGTATATAAGGAGGAATATCAAATCCCATCACATGTAGGGACGTTACATGCATGAATCTATTTGGACCATGGGAAAATGAATAATTTGTACTTCTGTCTCTATCTCTCTTCTTTGAAATCCGAACTTCTTTTCTCTCTCCAAGTGATCAATAATTAGATGACTAGTGATTCTTCTTGTACTCTCGTATACCCACCTAAGGTATAGATTCTACATAAAAGTGGGAGCAGTGAACCACAACTGCTATTCAAAAGGAGATTTCCAAAGAAAAAGATGTATTATTCAGAAGAGATGATAGAGAAAGACAAAGACCACACGACAAAGAAAAAGAAGCCAAACTCTCAGTACCCCATTTTTGCCTGACCTTGCCCAGACCAGTCTAGACCGAATCGGTTCGGCCCTGTGCATGTATTTGTTTTATATATTTATATATATATGATATATACTATATACATTTTTATATTTTATAATATATATGATTTATATGTTATATTATATATTTATCTATATATTATATTATTATTATATATAATGTATATTAAGAAAGAAAAAGAGAACCCGACGAGAGAGAGAGAGAGGAAGAGAAGAGAGAAACACTATCACCCGACACCTCACACCCAAAGCCCAACATCACACCTACCTACTCATATTCATGCTGCCACAAACACCTTGAGCCACCCACTGTCACACCAACCTTCTCCCTTAATCGACAACTCACTAATACTCTTCATCCCTCATTAATAGCCTACTACACCACCTAATAGGATGACCCCATCAAACTTAGCAAGGTTAGCTGCCGATCCACAAGGAAAAGAGATAAAAAAAAAGGGAGACAGATGGCCACGGCTGTGAGAAGGGAGCCATAACAAAGAGAAGAGTGAGAGATAGAAGGAAAAAAAGAGGAAAACCAAAGAAGAAATTGGAGAAAGAAGAGAAGAGTGAACCATGAGACTGAACAAGGGATTTCGACAATGGGGGTTGGTTGTTGTTGCAAGAGTGAGAGAAATGAGTGAGAGCGATTAGAGAAGCAAGGAGAAAAGAATGGGGACTGAGGGCAGCTACAGCTGTGAACAAAAGAGGAAGACAGAAAGAGACGGCTGAGAAATAGGGCAAGAAAGTGAGATTGAAGAAAGAGATGGAGGGAGGAGGAGAGAAAATTGGGGAAGGAAGATAGAGAGAGGAGGCCGAAAAAATCTGGGAAAGGAAGGGGGCTGGAGAAAGAAGATGGAGGTTGGCGGCCAACAGGTGAGAAAAAAAAAGGGATTCGATTCTTGGAGACGAAATCGGCTGGAGCTGAGAGAATATAGGAGGGAAAATAGGGAGTGAAATCATAGGTTTCTTTTCGGATTCGAGTGGGAGAGAACAACAGAAAGGACCAAAGAAGAGGTTGAGGAAAGAGGGTATAGAGTTTGTTTCATGGAGAGGGTTTTCAGCTGCTTAGAAGAGAAGAAATAGAGAAAGAAGAAGAATGAATGAGAAGCAGTTGGAGACCAAGAGAGGATGTGTTTCAATATATTAGGAGCGTCCCTTCTCTTGCACACACTTGGTACGTATACATCCGTCTGAACTACCTTTGGCCTGATTACCGGCCACGTAGGGATACGTAGGCGGTTTGGGATTTTCCTAGACCTCGGTCATACCTTTGTTATTGTTTGTTATTGTTTTTATTGTTCTATCATTTTTTTTCTATCATTTCATTTATTTATATTTGTATATTAATTTATTTTCCATTTATTCTTTTGTCTGTCATTTCTTTTGTAATTAGTCAATCTTTTCTCTTCATTTGTATATTTTATTTTTATATATATATTGTTACTTGTAGAAATGTACATCTCTTAGTGTAATGCAATTAGTATAGGGTGAATTAGAAGCTTATTAGGATCCCCTTGCGCATATTGTAGTCTATGTTGATAGCCCCAAAGTATACTTAAACTTTAAAAAAAGATAGGATTTAGGGAGACCGGTCAATGACCGGGCAAGTTGGGTGCTTAACACCTTCCCAACTCGTAATTTGACGCTTATCCGCCTTTAGTGAGACGAGATAGTCATTCCATTGCGTGAGTCATTAGAATTCCTTCAAAGAGGAATAACATTTATAGGTCCTAAACCTTATCTAAGTGGAGACTCCAGTTTTTTACCCTTCACTTGTATGAGTGGATGAGATCTTAAAGTGAAAATCTTTCAATCTCTTTTTGTATGATTGAGTGTAGAAAATTTAAACAACTTAATTAAATATTAAAAATAAAAATAATTTCTATTTTCAAAAAGATTGCCTTGCTCATCACACAAACCCCCTTCTCCCTTTTCACATCCTCTCCTAAATAACCCCACCCGTTCGTTCAAAAAGACAATAATTCTTGGACACATGGCAATGAGAAAAAGAAGCCAAACCCCCTCCTCCCTCTTCATATCCTCTCACAAACAACCCCAGCCATTCAAAAAGACAATAATTCATCGTCCTTCCACAGCCAACTTAACCCTAGTCCCAAATGCTTCTCTTCCTAACAAATTTATCCCTTTTGCTCTGTTTGTTTGTGGGGGCCAGAGGGAGTGAAAGCTGGGGATTGGGCCCATTTTTAATTACAAAATCATGTGGGACCCTCCAATATTGTTAATTAATTTAATTTAAATCAAATCAAATCAAATCAAATATTATTTTACTTATCCAACAAAAAATGCCATGAATAAAGTATTCAAGATAATAAATTTACAGAAATTAGGTAACCTTGGTAGTTGGTACAAAAATACGAAATCAACAAAAATTATGAAAAAATGTTTGAATTATATCACCAACTACACCTCCATGAAATATAAAATCCATAAATATTTAACAGTCATACATACATTAGCTTGCACCAGATATGTAGTCAAGTATTCCATTGCCGTAGCAACCATATCATCAAAAATATTGGGGATCTCTCTTATGGCACTTAGTATAGATGACGAATCTGTGAGATAAGGCTGCTCTTGCAGTGCCATTTGCCATAGCCTTTATGCTTTCAGCAACCGTACGCAGCTGGCATGAGTAAACACCATGCCTTTCATTCCTCGACCATGGCGTAGATCGAATCACATGACTAGGCCCCTCTACAGTAAAAGATGAGAAACAGATTTTTTGAGTGAATGTCTCAGTGAATTCTGAGAACATTAATCAGATGTATTTATAACCTTAAGTAATGGAGCACCTTACGGATTCTCCCTTATGGGTCTATTATAATGAATAAAGAATAAAAACTTTTAACAGCCTAACAACCTGGCTGACAAACTAATAGACTAACAGAATTACATCTCTATAAACAGCTTTCACATAACAGAAGAAGAATCTGGAAGCTCAGTTGTGGAAGATGCTCTAATATCCCCCGTCAAACTGAGCTGCAATCTAGACTATAAGCCCAGTTTAGTACAAATATCCTGAAAGGAATACCGACCCAATGGTTTAGTAAATATATCTGCAAGTTGCTGGTCTGAGGGAATAAACCGAGTTCGAAGAAGGCCAAGAGCCACTTTCTCGCGAACAAAATGATAATCCAATTCAATATGCTTGGTTCTAGCATGAAAAACTAGATTTATAGTCATATGAAGAGCTCCCATGTTGTCACAGTAGAGAACAACAAGTTTAGATCGTGACATCCCAAGATCACGAAGCAAAAATGCTAACCATGTAAGTTCAGCAGTGGTGGAGGCTATAGCCCTATACTCTGCTTCAATGCTAGAGTGAGCAACCGTGGGTTGTTTCTTAGCTCTCCACAAAATAAGATCCGAGCCTAAGAAAGTACAAAAACCAGTTATGGAGCATCAGGTAACAGGGCACCCTGCCCAATCCGAATTAGAATAACCACTCAAGTCAAGGGATTGATGGTGATGCCATGATGAAGAGTTCCACTTACATACCGAAGTATTCGCTTCACAAGGCTAAAATGACTCACTGTCGGAGAGTGCATGTGTTGACATACATGATTCACAGCATAAGAAAGATCCGGACGAGTAATAGTTAGATATTGTAAGGCACCCACCAAGCTTCGGTACTGTGTAGCCTCTGTTAGTGCAGTAGAAGAGACATTAGAAGGGAGTTGATTTGTACTCATGGGTGTCGAAATGGGCTTGAGGGCAGTGAAATGAGCTCTTCTCAAAATGTTAGCAGCATACTTCGACTGAGTAAGAAATAAGCCTTGTGTCGTAGGATGAACTTCGATGCCAAGGAAAAAATGGATAGACCCGAGATCCTTCATAGCAAAGTGTTCACCTAAATCCAATACAAATGCATCCAATACGGCAGAGTTGTTCCCAGTCAGCACAATGTCATCCACATATAGAAGTAAATACATGATAGTGGTATGAGATTGGAAGATAAACAGTGAAGTGCTGTAGGAGGAACAAACAAAGCCATATTGAAGAAGATGATCGTTGAACTTGTCAAACCAGGCTCTTGGAGCCTGTTTCTGTCCATAGAGACTGCGATGCAATTGACATACTGCCTTTGGTTGAGAATGATCAATAAAGCCCGGAGGTTGATGCATGTACACAGGAGACTGAAGAACACCATGAAGAAACGCATTTCTCACATCAAGTTGCTTAATAGGTCAGCTGTGCATAGTGGCAATGGAGAGGACTAACCGAATGGACGCCGGTTTGATCACAGGGCTGAACGTCTCATGAAAATCTATACCCTCTTTTTGATAGTATTCCTTTGCAACAAGTCTTGCTTTGAGACGTTCTAAAGACCCATCAGCCTTGAGTTTGGTCTTGAAAATCCAGCGACATCCAATGATATTCATCGATGGGGAAGGTGGAACAAGAGTCCAGGTGTTATTCTTAGCTAAAGCTTCCATTTCTTCAACCATTGCTGTGTCATCCAGTATGACATAATGCGGCTTTGACAGAGGTAGGTTCTATGGGTATAGAGGTGCTAATGAGGGCATACTTGGGATTAGGCTTATAGATGCCATCTTTAATACGGGTAAGCATGTTGTGAGTAGTAGGTAATGGTGGCATTGGGACAGAGGGTACTGTAGAGGACTGGTCTGGAAGAGTTGAAGTAGATGACTGATCAGGAGAGGGAACAATAGTGTTTGGAACAGAAGTAGAAGAAGCATAATTTGGGGAGTTGGAGTCGAAAACAATAAAAGGTGTAATGGATATAGGGGAGGCAGGGTCAGGTAAAGGGCTATCAATAGAAGGTATGGGTGAGGTTTGGATGAGAGAGGGTGAAGTGGGAGGTGTTGGGTCAGAAGTCTACCAGGTTTGAACATTAGTTGGTGATGGAGGAGGAGTGTTTGATGAGGAAATACGTGATGGTTCAGATAGCCACTGGTGGAAAACACTCATATCCAATTGCTGCACTGTGTCAGTAGGAAGGGTGGGAGGAGGGACAGATTGAGTAAGTGGAAAATTAAATTCATTAAAAACAACATGACGAGAAATATATACTCTACCCGAAAAGAAGTGAAGGCATCTATAACCTTTGTGATGGTCGCTATATCCCAAAAATATGCAAGACAGAGAGCGAGACTCAAACTTATTGTTATTGGTATACCGCAGACATGGAAAACATAAAACACCGAAGACACGAAACATGCTATAATCAGGCTGTTTGTGAAATAAAACATAGTGGGTTATCCATTTGTAGGACTTTGGAAGGGAGTCGATTGATCACAAAAACTGTTGTAGCAAAGGCATCTACCCAAAAACGTTTAGGAATAGAGGAATGGAACAGCATAGCCAACCCAAGTTCCACAATGTGTCTGTGTTTTCTCTCAGCTATGCTGTGCTGTTCAGCCGTGCCTGGACAAGAGATATGATGTACAATTCCACATGACTTGAGATGTTCTTGAAGTTGCAAATTATAGAATTCACCCCACCATCAGATTGAAATATTTTAATAGACCTGTCCAATTGCTTCTCAACCATTCTTTGAAAAGTAACAAACACCTTAAAAAACTCAGATTTGTTTTTCAATAGATACAACCAACAGTAGCTTGAAAATTCATCAATGAACAATGCATAATAAGAAAGCTTATAAGTACTAACAGTTGGAGCCTTCCCCCATAGATCACAATGGATCCGTTCTAAAGGAATGGATGAACGTGTGAATGATGAAACAAAGGGTAGCCGACTGCTCTTACTTAGCTGACAACTTGAACAAAAATGATGAGTCTAATCAATAACATTTATTGAACCATTTGTGTTGTAAAAACTTCAAAGTCCTTTGTTGAGTGTGCCCAAGTCACTGATGCCATGTGTCTGTTGAAGCTCATCGAAACCGTGAGGAGAAGAAAACTTCAGGTGTGTCAGGTGTTGAACTTGATGAACCACATGAGTTATCCAGGGCATACAAACCATTCATCTTACTCCCCGATGCCAAAACCTGTCTGGTCTAAGAATGCTTGATCTGGAAACCAGAGGCATTAAACTCAAAATAACATGGAAATCATTGGTGAGTTGGGACACAGATAATAAATTTTTCTGAATTCTTGGAACCATCAAAACCTTTGATAATGGAATAATAGAGTGATTAGAAGAAATTTGATCATCACCAACATGAGTAATGGAGATCTTGTCACCATTTCCGACCATTACAGAATCATATCCAGTATATGAGCTCAGGTTTGTGAGTTTACCTGCAGTATGTGTCATATGTACTGTGGCACCAGTATCCGGAAACCATTGTGAGTCCTGGGAATTAGAGAGTTGCATGGCAACAAGAGCTTTCGACAGTGTGGATGATTGATAATTAGTATCAAATCGACCCCAACACTTCAAAGCACCATGACCAAGTTTCCCACAGATTTGACAACGAATGACAAAATGATTGTTTCCTCTTCCATATGATTGAGATGTGTTGTTGGTTTTTCCTGTGAGAGTTTGAGCAAAGGCTGATGATGATGATTGCGGAGGTCATGACTCTAAAGTAAAGGGATGAGATTTGTATATGAAGAGACTGGGGGTTTAAGCATCGCAGTGGAAAATGACTCATACTCTGGTCCAAGATTAGTAAGGAGAGAAAAAACTTTTTCTGATCAGGAATGGGTTTCCCGATCGCATTTAACTGATCACATATGGTCTTAAAACTAAGGAGATAATCAAAAAGGGTCATTGACTCTATTTTGGCCAAGAAATGAAGTTTAGATAGCAGTTCGAACTCCCTGGCTTCAGAAGCCTGGGAGAAAGCATCCGATAGAATTTTCCATAATTCAACTGCAGTATGGACACCAACGGCATGTGCCAGCACCTCCTACGACAAGGTACCGGTAATCCATGCTTTTACCAGACGATCAGTTCTAACCCAGGACATATAGTCTGGATTAGTAACCTTCTTTCCATCTTCAGACACAATTTTCATGATCTGGAGCAACAGTGTCTCCATTAATGAAGCCAATGAGGTCTTGGCTCTCAATTAGGGATAAAACCTGAGTTTCCCATAAGAGATAATTGGTCTGAGTGAGTTTCACAGAGACAAAGTTGATGATGTTCAAGGAACTGGGATAAGGATACTTAGAAACTGGGGAAAACGAAGAGACAGCCATGGTTTCAGATGGATTTCAGATGATCGAGAGAATTTCTATTGAACCTGGCTCTGATACCATAAAAGATGAGAAACAGATTTTTTGAGTGAATGTCTCACTGAATTTTGAGAACATTAATCAGATGTATTTATAACCTTAAGTAATGGAGCACCTTACGGATTCTCCCTTATGGGTTTATTACAATGAATGAAGAATAACAACTTTTAACAGCCTAATAACCTAGCTGACAAACTAACAGACTCCTAACAAACTAACAGAATTACATCTCTATAAATAGCTTTCACATAACAGAAGAAGAGTCTGGAAGCTCAATTGTGGAAGATGCTCTAATATACAGGAGGTGATGACACTTAGATTTGGCTGGTAGAGAAATTCTCGTCTGAGTCACCAGCCATATTCACTTCTGATTCCATGGCAATGTCATCAAAGCCCATTGAAGCTTCCGGTGTCCTCACCAAAAATGTTCCCCAAATCTCATAGAACTCAGATTTTTTTGTTACTGTAGTGCTTGGCTTATGGGTGCTCCTGCAACATAAAGAGAAAATGAAAACTCAGTGCACAATATAAGCAAGAGTATGAATATAATATAAACTATGTTGAATAACAAATTACCGATACATAAGAGTTCCAAACACTACTTTCATGGCATGTCAACTGCTCGAGTTCAGTGTTCTGAGCAAAGCCAACCATTTGATAAAGCCTACATTGAGGTATATAGCAGACAACAGAAAAGTAAAACAGAACTTAATTTTCACAATATGAAATACTATGTGTTTTTATTTGCCAGTAATAATACTAGCACTCCACAGCCAACTCCTTAGAATTGCCCAAGCCCTGATAAAGGGCAAAGTCTGAGGGCACTGTCAAAGGTGAAGCACCTGCTTGTGTTTCTCCAAAGTGAAATAACAAAGAGCATATGCTAGACATATAAAGCCAGGAATGATGAAATCATCATGTAGTGAACTTAAATTTACACCTACCTTTCTCTTCTAAGGATTGATTATTCTTGAGTTTCAAAACTCTTGTTCTTATATTTTAAATGAAAAGTAACTTTCACAAAGAACATATTTTGAGATGAAAGGAAGAAATTAGACCAATGTTGGTAATCAAAAGCATCATCATCTATTTTGTTTCATGGATTTTCTAAAACTTACTTAAAAAGCTTTAGCAGATCACACAAGACAGAGTCTCTCTACCCCTCTCCATTTGTAATGGAAAAGGAAGTCCCTATTTGACTGACAAAGGGAGCCAAGGATGGAGGCAGTATGGGAAACTTTAATAATAGTAATGGAGGTCCTACTGTGCATCTCTATAGTTTCCCAAGATCAATCACCCTTGTATTCAATATCACAGGCACATTCTAATCTGTTGGAAGCAATGACTCAACCCACGATTAATATCAAAAGTCGTAGAATCATTCAGCAATGTCTGATGGGTATTCTAATCACCTAGATTTAATTGGAATCCAGAATAACCAGATTTGAGAGAATTCAAATATCAGACTACCAGAGAACCTGATTTGATCAATATGCTATTCAAACAGTCTTAGGTATAGGGAACAAACCACCAAAGTTCTGAAGCAATCCAAAGGTCAGATCTAAAAAAAATATAAGAATCTTTCTTAAGATATGAAACAGAAATTTCCGATTTGCATAACACCCAAGAAAATGAAGTAATAATCTAAAACCAGTAGGGTCAGTTGATGCATTAATGTTAGAAATCAGAAAACAGAACATTCACATCTTCTTCTTCGTTTCTGATATCTAGAAACATCCTTACCCCCAATCTGAAGGAAGAGACATTGTCAAAACAAATGTTGACACTTGTGACCATACACATGCCCACTTTGTTATTTGTTTTTTGACCCCCATCATTTACAATAACCAGATGTTGCAAATTTGGACAGAATCAAAATAGAAAGGAAATTTCTGAATTCTGATGCAAGATAAGTGTATCCAATGAAAAATGAATTCGTAAAATCGAAAAGTGAGCAGAAAAGATCTGCTTGCAGTTTGAATCATTTCATAGTGAATCGATTATAGGCTCAAATTAATCAAAAACACAAAACGAATTTAAGGGTTCAACTTCTTTCTTCTCTGTCTCCAATCAAATTTCTAAATGACTTACAATTCAACCCAACAGCCATCACTTAGATTTCAATTGGGATAAAGTCTAAAACATATAAAAGTTTATCATCCACCTTCTGAATTTTGGCACCAATGCACATTAGAGCTTGGTTAGTCAATGGGACAAAAAATACAACCCAAATCCAAGTCTGTCTGTACCAAAAAATAGACTATGCCAACTATTTACCTAACTTCTTCATTAAATCTTAGCACAAAAATTATCCCAAAGCCACTATGGTCATTGCGTTACAATTGAAAGCCCAAAACTCCTCTCCCTTGTTCTTTTTAGTCTAATTCCACATTTAAGTAAGTTCACCTATCCCAACATTCAAACCACCACCCACCCAAGGCATGCACCACATCACAATATATTGGAACTTGCAACTATTTAAAGAAACACTCACATGCCACAGCAGACATCATTGCACACCATAAATGATAAAAAAAAGAGACCCAATTATTTTTTACGCTAAAGAATTCAAAGAAAAAAAAGTTAACTATAGGGAAATAAACAAATATGTTATCCAATTAATGTAGATTCAAAAATTCAGATTAGATGGGTGATAAGAGACAAAATCAAAGTCACAACCATGAGAATATTGAAAGACTTCAATAGAAAATTCTGCAAAAGAGATCCAACTGTATTGGTATTATAATGTTCAAAGCAGTTTGTTGGCAGTGTTGAGGAGAAGTCTCTATTAGCATAGGTTATAGCTCTAATGCGAGAAGGCCAAAGTAAAAGGATCCACAGATATGTTGGTAAGCAATAAAAAAAGTTCAACAATAGTCACATGACCAAGAAGCACATAAACAATAAATTCATCTACTTAGTACCATCTATATCTGGATGACTAACCAGGAGGGTGGGTATTTCAAATCCTTACACATTTATATGAGTTCAAATATAGATTTTGATCGATCTAAACAACAGTCTCGACCTTACATCTAGATCATATAACTTGTGGTTGTTTTGCAGCAGAAGTAGAGGACGATAACTAAACTCATGCTACTTGATTTTAAGAGCATGGAGGCATCGTTAAGGACTGCAAATTCTTTCACATTGTAATCTGAGGAATCTTCTTCTCCCATTTTTTATTCAGAAAAATAAACAGTTATTTCATTGTAGTGATACAAAAATAAAGGGACTACACTTTTGGAAAACTGATTTTTACAAAAAAGGCATTTCCATCTACCTATTTGGGTTAGCAGCTTATTTGAAAGACTGAAGCAAATTCTAAGAACCAGAACTTACCCCATTAGTGTTCCCATCTTGCAGACCAGAATCACCTCTCCAAGTAACTCTCTGGTCACTGAAAAGGTAGTCTGACCTCTAGACTTCAAAGAAGAGAATGCCTTACTTGAAGCCTGACAATAGTCATGCCCAGCAAGAGCACAAGGAAGCCTAACAAATAAACAGGCTAAATCAGGTATGTGGAGGTGTCAGATGCAATGTTGCATGAGGTGTCAGAGACTCAGATGCAAAGTCCTTGTAACAGCAATCGCTCTGAAACCTCTGGTTGGGAGAAGAACAACGAACCTTCAGCAGCAGTTGCTCCGAAACCCTCAGGTTCTGAAAAGAAGAAACGTCCTTCAACAGCAGTTGCTCTGAAACCTCCAATTTTGAGAAGAACAAAAGTCTTTTAACAGGAGTTGCTCTGAAACTCTCCAGATGGAGAAAACCAGAGATATTCAGCCAAAAAAAAGAAAACAATACAAAACCAAACAAAACAAACCAGAGAGATGAATCGGAACTGCAAGTGGAATCAAGAACGCTCACCAGTGACTGAAATTATCTTAATTACGTCGACTGTTGAGCAGGGTTCTGACCATTGGAGATGCAATGAGTTTTAACCCAACTTTCCCTCTTCTTCGCCACAGGAATCCCATGGAAATGGCAGGACTTAGTGTGAAGGGAGGGGTGGAGAAAGCAGCCTTCCGACAGGAAATCCCGACTCTCTACTACATTTCCGTCCCGGGCAACAAAGAAGGCGGTTTCAGCAAGTCCCGGGGAGAGTTGTCAGGGTTTCCCATACTATTTATCCCCCCCCCCAAAAAAAAAAAAAAAAGAAAAAAAAAAAGGGCAAACAAATGGCCTATAGGACTATAGGATGTCAGGAGTTCAACAGGGTGCTTTCCCATTAGTACTTTCAAAGCAATCACTCCAAAACTGTACACATTGCATCTCTGTTACCTCCATTGTGCTACCAAGTTCTGAAATATATAATAATAATAAGAAGAAGAATAAGAATAATAATAATAATAATAAGAAGAAGAAGAAGGAACATATATTTAGAAAGAGAAGACAAAAATTCAAAGGTTGCGACATAACCTAGTGGTTGGATGCTTATTTTGTAGATTCTGAATTGCATTAATTACTTCTATTACCCTGTCCCTGTCCATCAAACATAAGTGTCCATTTCATATTGCAATAATGCAATCTCTCTTTCAAAATTCAACATCAAAATTAGCAAGTATGCTTGTTGAAGAATTGTGATGTATCTCCCTTGGTTTTTCTTGATTAAATTGGCTCTGCAATTTGACACATCCTTTTTCTTCTTCTTCTTCTTCTTCTTTTTTTTTGTTTTTTTTTTTTGTTTTTTGTTTTTTTTTTGTTTTTAAACCATAAGAGAAATAGATACTCACAAAAAAGGCAAGAAATCTGGATCAGCTTCACCAATGGGACTGGAACCAGGACTCTGATATTTTTCCCACTTTGAAGTGATACTGTTTGATCTGATGAGAACCGTTTATGGTGACTAGTCATCATATTTCCTCCCTCAGTGTAAGGTGTATATTCATGTTGAAACTTCTTTCTTCATTGATGGCATTTTTTTAAATGAGATCAGATTGCCTATTTTTTCCCTTTGAAACTTCAAATTACCAATAGTCTCCACAGGTGCAAATTCCATCTATGAAACGATGGTATCTGTTGACATCCCGAACTATAATCTCCCTTTCTATAACCCTACTCATATACTTGAAAGCCTCATGACAGTCTCTACAGATCCTTAAATTCTTTACCACCCTCAGAGGCTTCCCTGGCAGAGCAGCTCCACTGATCAAACCAAATGCCACTGCCAACTTCTCACTATGATACCAAAGTGCCTCTCTCTTCTCGGCTGCTTCAACCTCGTGCAACATTGCATCTGACACCTCCACATACCCCAATTTCCGAATCTCCTCCATCAGATCTGTAAGCTTGGCGTAAATCTCCATAGTCCTCTCATGCCTCCTATCGCCAGCTAAGAACACATGAACTTCACCGCGCACTTCAATCCAGCTCTGCCCACCTTCCTTCCTTACCCTCCTATCTTTCATCTGTTTCCTCACTTGTGCTACCTGCTCCCATTTTCCTGCTACAGCATGCACATTTGCAAGGATCGCATAGGCCGAATCATCTTGTGGGTCAAGCTCCAATAATCGCTGGCCTACCACACAAGCCATGTCAGCTGCACCATGAACTGCACAAGCTGATAACAGGGTCCGCCAAACTGCAGCATCAGGCTCAAATGGCATCGTCATGGCAAGGTGCTTGGCCTCCTCTAGCTGACCTGCACGGGCCATTGCACCCACTACACATGTATAATGCTCGATCCCTGGTTCCAACCCATAATGCAATTTCATAGAATTCAGCCACTTTTGTGCTTCAGGCAACGAACCCGCATTGCTGAATGCAGTAAGGATTGCAAGAAAGTTGTATTCATCAGCAACAAACCCGTGATCTGCCATCTCGGAAAACAGCTCAAGCACCGATTGCTTATCTCCCTGCTGTGCATAAGCTGCCATCATCGTGTTCCACCCAACAATATTCACATCAGGCAACAGCCGACAAAAGACACAGTGCGCATCTGAAACAAAACCTGATTTGCCATATCCATCAACCAAGGCAGTCCCAACAACAACATTCAAATCAAGCCCAGTAACAACCGCATGAGCATGAATTATCCTGCATTGCTCAAGCGCAGCAACCTCTGCCACAGCACGGAGAGCGCCCGACACACTATACATGGTAGACCCAATTCCAGCAGACCTCATGTCAGCAAAGAGTGACAACGCGTCCGTGGATCGGGAATTTTGTGCGAGGCCAACGATGACAGCGGCATAACAAACTTCATCTCTCTGAGAAATTCCGTCGAATACCTTTCTTGCTTCTACGGGAAGACGGCATCTGCAGTAGAAGCTAACGAGGGCGGAGCCGGAGAAGGGGAGGTGAGCGAGGGAAAGCTTGAAGGAGAGAGAGTGGAGCTGGAGACCGAAGGAGATGTGAGAGAGTGAAGCGCAAGTCTTGAAAAGGGAAGCGAAGGTGCGCTGGTTGGGTAGTGTAGGGTGAGAAAGCATGGAGATGAAATAGCGGAGAGAGAGGTGGGTGTTGGCGTGGGCAGAGATGAGTGCCGTCCATGAGACTACGTTGGGTGATGGGATTTGGTGGAAGAGACGAACGGCATAGGAAAGGAGGTTTGCTTGAGAGTAGAGGGTGATGAGGTTGTTCAACACTGCGGTTGGGTAGGTGAAGGCAGTTTTGATGGCGTGGGCGTGGATGCGGCGTGGATCTACGGGGGCGCATTTCGGTTCAGGCACAGTCCCTCCCTTGTTCATGTTAAGAGTGGGAGTAGAAGGAGACGATGCTGCAATGAGCTCCCTAAATTATAAAATTCTTTAGCAGAAGACCACTTCAATGAGGCTACCCATTCATCAATTATTCTATTAATAGAGAATAAGTTACTATCAGAATTAAGAATTCGATTGCAGCGGATGTTCACCGAAGGTGTGGAAATGTGAATCGCTTCCATATAATAATATCCGACTCGAATTCGGAAACATCAGTACTCACCAGTTTGCAAGCTCAAGTATTCAAGTGCTCTTCTTCCCTTCGTCTCTTCCCTTCCCTGAGCACAGTCACTCTTCGCTTCTCTCCACTCTACTGAAACACACATGGAGAAAATCCAGAAACCGCAATTACCCAGATGAGAAAGCTGTTCACAAGCTATGATCTTGAATATGGGTTAACTTCACAAGCAAAAGCGCCTGTAGCTCAGTGGATAGAGCGTCTGTTTCCTAAGCAGAAAGTCGTAGGTTCGACCCCTACCTGGCGCGTTGTTTGTCAATTTTGCCACTTGGCAAACTTTGTTTTCAGTTCTTAATAAACATTTTGTATTGGCCACTTTTTTCAAAGTTTTGTTTTTGCCGCTTGGCAAATCGTTGTTTGAGTTGAACTAGATAGGTTAATAAGGAACCCAGGGATGTATTTGTCCACTAACAATTTTTTTTTTTTTTTTTTTAAATTTGTCCACAAACATGTATCTTCTCACGTGATAGATTTTTATGCCAACCAAATAGGATCCACATCCTCTTTCACCTGAGTTTGAGCCGGAGATTTGGTGGTCCGGATGAATGGCCACCGCCTGGCTCTCGGGTGGATCCGAGCCCTCCATTCAAGCCGACATTTTTTTGTTAAAATTTGTCCACAAACATATATCTCCTCTCACGTGATAGATTTTTATGCCAACCAAATAGGATCCACATCCTCTTCCGCCTGAGTTTGGGCTGGAGACTTGGCGGCCTGGATGGATGGCCGCCGTCTGGCTCTCGGGTGGATCCGAGCCCCCCATCTGAGTCGACACTTTTGTCGGCTCAGCTTGTTGGCTGGGGTGTCGGCTCGGATAGAAGGCTCGGATCCACCAGAAAACCAGATGGGGGCCATCCATTCGGGCCGTCAAATTTTCCACCTAAACTTAGACGAGAGACGATTTCTATACAACCAAATAAGCTTCTTTTTTTAATCGAACCAACTTTAGATAATTAAACTGTTCTAAAGATGCGACATTAAATGGAATTACCACATCATCAGTTATGTGCATGAGGAGTTGATTTGATTAGCTTATCAGTAAAATCCACTCGAATGCTCTCGTTAAGGTATGTGAAGTATGAGAAGTCCAGATCCTCTCCCCAAATGGGTATGCTCTTCCCTTGGATCTCATGCCATCAAGGTCTAGTGGGGCCTATGGTCCAAAAGTGGGTCCCACACCTCATGGATAGTGTGAGATCCAAGGGAAGGTATGAGTTGAGGATTCAAACTAAGGGTGGCAATTTGGTACTGATACCTTATACTGAAACCATATAGTATCGAACCAAATTAAAATCGTTGCGATAACAGTATGGAAAACGGAACAGAAATCAGTATGATGACAAATATCTTGAATTCCCTCTCCTTACAAGCTGGTTTTAAGGACGAGTTCTTCCATGATCGTTTCAGCTGACCTAGATCTTGCTACATGGTGGTGCGATGACACGATGACACGGTATCTGACGACAGGGAGTGCATTGGGACACGCATTCAACGCACTCCTCGGAAAGATCCTCTATAACACTGCCACCTGGTAATGATGGAATCCAATGATGGAGTGTATCCGGTGCATATCGCTATGCACTCCCAGCCGTCCAATGCCCCATGCACTGCCAGCCGTCAAATGCCTCCATGCACTCCACCATTGGATGCCCGCTGCCGTGCCACCGCGCAGGAGAGTATCCTTACGCGGCCTTACAACCCCAACCCCCCAAAAGGTCCTAACGAACTAAATAACTGAATTAACCGACACTACATTGCTGATGCGTTTCCCTTTGGAGTTTTGCCTCCCTCTTTTCGAACTTCCTTAGTTTTTGTCTCTCTCATGAGCTCATCAGAGCTGAAAGATTCATCAGTTTTCACTTAAACAATACCATATTCCGCTCTCTCTTTGCTCTTGTTCGTCTTTAACGTTTAACCTCTCTTCTTCTTTCTTGTTAGTTCAAGAAACAGAGAAGAAAGATTCTTTTCTAAGTTAGAGAACACATTATAAGGGTCACTACAGGAGAAGCAATGGCAGAGACAAGATTCTTTTCCAATTATCTCTTGATTCTTCTTCTGGTGTTAATGGACTTGGCATTTGAGGTTCGAAGCGTTGGAGTGAACTGGGGAACGATGGCCACTCACCTGCTTCCTCCAGAGAAGATTGTTCAGATGCTGATTGAGAATGGATTCGATAAGGTTAAGCTGTTTGAGGCCAATGATGAGATCCTCACAGCTCTGATCAAAACAGATATCGAAGTCATGGTAGCTGTACCCAATTACATGTTGCAGGACATGAGTGCAAATTCTCAGGTCGCACGGGACTGGGTCGAAGAGAATGTGACAAGCTACACATTCACTGGTGGAGTCAATATCAGGTTGCGTATTTACACTTCTTGATATTTTTAACCCTGTTTCTGCTTTGATTGCATCCTTCTTGGTATATTGTTGTTCTTTGATGCTCGTTTTTCTTCTTCGTCTTATTCCGTCCTGTCTTGAGCTTTTCTACTGGATTTTGTGGTTCTTCTTTCTTCTCGGTATTCTGTGATCTCCCATTGGACCAGTTTCTTCCTACTAGAGGCTAGCGCTCGTTCTGGTTTGCACTTCGTTTTCTCTTATGAAATGACGGCTTCATTGTTTTCGACGATGGCACTGCAATTTCTATATTTTTTAGGTTGTTTCTTCAAATTCCTCTTGTTTCTGGGTGTTCTCTGAAAATGAGTTTCAGCTCGTGTATTTTCTTTTAGGGTAGCTTCTCTCACACAGAATATTTTGATAGGTAGATTTTTGGCTTAAACAAATATTCTTTTGTGACTTCGGTTTGAGCAATCACACCCATTCTGTTTTAATGCCAGTTGAAAAGGGGACATTTTTAACAATGAATAGCTTTTCTTTCATTGCCTTGGTATATTCCAGCCAGTCATTTTCTTCAGGAAACACTGCTCTGCAAACCTAGTGTTTGTTTTCAAACTTCAGATATAAATTATTTCAATTTCAGTTTCCTGATCATGATACCTTAAGGGTTTCCCATCCTTCTCAACGAAAACCATTAAAATTTGCAGGTATGTTGTTGTGGGCAATGAACCCTTCCTCCAGACCTACAATGGCACATTCTCACGAGTCACCCTGCCTGCCTTGCAGAATATTCAACAAGCCCTAAATGATGCGGGCCTTGGCAACCGTATCAAAGCAACTGTTCCCTTCAACGCTGATATCTACAATTCCCCTGATCCAGATCCAGTCCCTTCTGCTGGTGATTTCAGGCCCGAGCTACGTGACCTTACTGTTGAAATAATCCAGTACCTCGATGAGAATGATGCCCCTTTCACTGTTAATATCTACCCATTCCTTAGCCTCTTTGGCAATGAATACTTCCCTGTGGACTATGCTTTCTTTGATGGGTCAGAAAACGCAATCAAGGATGGTGATGCAATCTACACCAATGTGTTTGATGCGAACCTTGACACGCTCTGCCGAGCGCTTAAGAAAGCTGGATACCCCAGCATGCCTATCAGAGTAGAAAGTTGGCTGGCCAACAAATGGTGATAAGCATGCAACCATCAATAATGTGAGGAGATCCAACCAGGGGCTACTTCAACATGTTCTAAGTGGTGATAGAACCCCAATTCGGAAAGAGAAGATTGATGTGTACCTCTTCAGCCTCATCGATGAAAATGCCAAAAGCATTGCACCTGGAAATTTTGAGAGGCATTGGGGTATCTTCGAGTTCGATGGGAAGCCAAAATATGAGTTGGATCTGTCTGGACACCAAGAGAACAAGGGTCTGATAGGGGCACACAATGTTGAATACTTACCAAGGAGGTGGTGTGTATTGAACCCTCAAGCAGATGACCTCTCAGACTTGCGCAACAGTATAGATTTTGCATGTACCTTCTCTGATTGCACTCCATTGGGGTTTGGGTCCTCCTGTAACCACCTGGATGTCCGTGGGAATGCTTCTTATGCATTCAACATGTACTACCAGTTAGGGAACCAGCAAAGTTGGGAGTGTGATTTCTCTGGTCTGGCAGCAGTGACCTACGAAGATCCATCAGATGGAGACTGCCAGTTTCCGGTAATGATTGCATATGGTTCTGCACTGGCACTGCAGATGCATGTAGTGGATATATTTCTTGCACAATTTGGGGCAATTATGGTCTTATTTCTTGTATAATAGAGAGCTTCAAGAATTATTCACTCTGCATGCTATAGCCTTATTACACTCGCATTCACCAAGTGCAAGATGAAGCCATTGAGAGTCTTATTTTGCTTTTATGAAGAAAGGCTCTGGAAGTATTTTTTTACTGTTCACATCAAGGTGTATTCAATCTCCAAAGTGTGCATTGCCATAATGCCATCAATGATCAATCGAAGGCAAGATGAACCAAAGTGTGTATGATGAGATTTTAGCAATGTAAGAAGCTCAGGTCTCAATGTAGACAAGCCTCAAGTATAGAACTCAAACCAGCTAGCGTGGTGCATTATGTCATCTCATTTACTCATGTTAATTATGTTCTGCACCAGTTTCTTGTGCATCTGTACTGAAAAGAAAAGAGCATTCCCTATTTTCTGATGAAAAGAAACAAGGAATATGCAGAAGAAACCAAATATATCAGACGGGGGGAGTTAAACAAAAGCTTGAAAGGTTTATAGTTGATTGAATGTTGTCAGCTTAGTGGCTTGATTGCAGTACCTATGGATGTGAGAAACCTGGATGCAGCCTTCTCTATCATGGTCAATATTATTCACTAATTTCAACCTGATTGATGTCTTCTCTTGAATGCTGTCGATTACCACCTTGAATCCATGCATCTTAAGCACCAAACTGGACCACTTCAGATATGCCAATTTTTAGACCAATTAGGAACAGAGCTCTGAAGAAAAGCCATTACCTACCGACAGCAGACTCAAACATGTCAATCATGTGAACTTATAATCATTATATCAATCAGCAAAAGAAGAGAAACTCTAGCAGAACCATTAACTGTGTGAAAGCTGGACAGTAACTAAAAGAACAGCACTTATCCTGACAGACGATACTCTCTTCAAATTACTTTTCAACACCTGAAATCCACATAGGAACTGAGATTTTCCTTCCATAAAGGCGAATAATAAATAGACAGACCAAACTTTTGATGGAAATGCATTTTTCTACCCTGTATTTGCTTACTGACTCCTCAAGAACTCAGAACACCACTCAGGATACCTCCCAGAATTTGAAGAACTAATGTTCATGGAGTGGGATTACTTGGAATAATAAGAATCAGCCCACTTTGGACTGCCTGGATGACTTGGACATTTCATAGATATGTTAGTAGGTATAGCAGAATAGCTGAACAGATGGCTATTCTCATATTTATGAACTCAATTAAAAGTTTGATTCAAGCTGTCTTCTTCTGAAAAACCCAACTTTAATTCCTGATGTAAAAACTAATAAACCTTTTTTTATTGGGAATTGACATAATATGATAAAACAAAATGATTGTGATATGACTTTATTGGTTGTGATGTAGAATGTCTGGAGGTATAGGAAAAATATTGTACTTCGCCTACTTTCTTCGGAACAAAATAATAGGCCCCAACCATAGAACTTTACATCCTTTATTTTTTTACTTTCAGCATGAAACAAACTCCATCATTAACAGTTTTGCATTCCTTTGTATACTTCCACCCATTTTATGAAACAATAAAGCATTTTCACTAACTAAAAGTAAATGTTAAAAACTTCAGCTGGATCCTTAATAAACTAAAAAGAAGTAATTTTCCTAGTTTGACTTGGCCTGGTCAGAAAAATATAGGTCTCCATATCAAGTTTCCACCTGACATAATTAGTAACATTAAACATCAGTGCCTGGATGGATGAAGATCTGTCACCTGACACCATTGCAATGCTCAGAAACTACTAGAGTCGATTAGACTGTTCACTGGAACACATCTCTGATACCAATTGGTGAACTATGATGGCTACCGAGAGGGGGGGGGCATCAACAGTGCTCAAAAACTAATCAAATATGTTACTAAATTTGATAATGCAATGGAGCTCATAGAAGGACTCAATTATGTAAATGTTGTCTTATTTTATATTTTTGCCCCCACCCCTCTTCTTAGAATCTAGTTGCAGCCATGGAGTGGACAGTGCCATCCCGACATCTAAAGGCAATATGGTATCAGTGCAGGTCTTAAAAGATACCTTCTCATGTCCATGGATTAGCCATTGCTGATCACCCTACCTCCTGTTTTTCTTCACCTTCATCCTCGGTTGAAGGATAACTGATTGACTGGTGTCCATTGGTAGCTACATCAAAAAGTCATGTCAGCAGCTGATATACTCAAGGAGGAAAGCACTATTCTGCTGAGAAGATTGGGTCTCTTCATTTTGCAAATATTAATACAATAAAAATATGAGCCCGCTTAAAGATGTAAGAAGACCACTTATTAATAGGGGATGCCATTTAGAAACTTGGAGGTCAAAAACTTCTTCAAAGTTCAATCTAGGCCTAGTGTAGGGTTGGATTCCCAATGGTGCATGGCCTTTATACTATTGAAAAGCATAATGGGCTAGCACCCTCAATATAAAATTCATTCTGCTAAGCAAAGACCCAACCGGGACTGTTCAGCCTGCCTTAAATGCTCACTAAACAGCAAAAAATAACACTTGCAGTGCTTTCCGAAAGTATGGGAGGGTAATGGCGGTTGAGTAATTATGCAAGAATGTACTATTGCCCCACCAAGCATTGAAGACCGACAAAACTCAAGGGCTTTAATGGCTTGTAGGTTTTCAGTTCCTTGTAAGAAAATTCATAGTTTCAACAGTAATCAGTGCTGAAATAACCGCATTATCAGTTTCGAAGTTTACTTACCTCTCATGCACACTTCTTTCTCTTTGAGATGATCATATGTTAATACAATTCAACTCAACCCAACTCAGCCTTATCCCAACTAAATGGGGTGGCATGGACATATGCAATGGAGGCTTTTGAATGCCCCACTACAAAGGGATGATGATGATGGGGCTACAAAATAAAATACATAGGTCATAGGAACCTTGCATTCTACACCTCCTTTAGGCACATGATTGTAACATAGTGTCTTCATACCAGAATTTCGATCAATCCTCTTTCTCCAAACAAATTTTACATTGTCTGACCAAGAACCAGAGTCATGAGATCACAGACAGGAGCACACCTGAAGAACCCAAAGAACCAAAAATAATCAGAGATGCAATAAAAAAAATTAATTGGAAGGATAAGAAAGACAAATCTCTGATCTGCTTGAGCCCCCTAAACCAAAATGCTTAAAAAAAAATTGTGAATATTAAATATGTAGTGAGCTTCTGCAACAAGGTAAAAACATAGCAGTGGTAGGAGATTCAATGTTCTTGTATCAGTCTAGGTGGTCATGAGAGAGCTGATAAAAAAAATTATGGCTGGGTGAAGGCCAAGGATGGGGTGAGGTGAAGGCAACACAAAGCAAAGCACCTTTATTATTTGCGATCTAGTTTTGATTCTCCTATTTTCCCATTTTTGTTTGTCACATTCAACACAAGAGGGAAGGAGGGGGAGGGGGAGGGGGAGGGGGGGGGGTGGTGGAAGAGGATTCACAACTGACAATGAGGACATTCGAGACAATTGATCCACTTCTTCATGTACCACAGTCAGAAATTTCCTATATATTGAAGTACCAACAAGTTGGGGACTGTAATTTTCCCTTCTATCATTTTGTATAGACATGGGTATAATGATTTGAGCACAGGTTTACTACTTGATCAATCCCAATTTTTCAGATGACATGACTGCATATGTACATGGGATGGGAACAGGCCCAGCCCATGAACCTAAAGCAATAATAGTACAGGCACTTTTGTGGAAATTTTACTTAAAATGGTTAAGATGGCCAAATATACATTTCTGTCATTCCAGATCTTTGGTTGAGATCATGTTCAAGACTTCAAGTATAACTAAGCAGCGGGAACATATATCCTTGTCAAAGTATGGTTGACTCCATCTTTTGTTTCTTATATGACCCGATAAAATGGTTAATTAATAGGTTTATAGTGGTCACAATGCCTTAAGTGGAACGAAATAGATCAATCAGAACACTGAAACTAGAAAGGTCTATTGTGAGAGGAAGGGAATATGGCACTTACCAAATAATTTGTTTCTTGCCAACTCTATTGCATATAATGTCCCAAAACATGTCATATAATGTCACAAAACATGTCTGGTATTGTCATTCACATTCAATTCTCAAATTTCCATAACTTGGGTTACAGTCTCCAGCTCCTACCTAGCAAGCTGTAGACATGTTTTTAAAATATTATTGACACAAGAACTAGCAGAATTGATACTATGTCTCTTCCCAAGTTCCACCCAATGACAGCACCTGTGCAGCATCAATATCCACCCTGGGAAGTTCAATTTCTACAGATGACACTATCAATTATCAGCAGACCAGAAATACTGAAACATTTGGCTGGTCAATAGGAAAACTTCGCTCTTTCTCATCCCATGATACACCTGCTTCTGGTAGAACAGATATTATATGTTAACATTGATTGCATGTTACAATTAACGCATGACATCTACCGCACAAGATATATAGTTGATGGTGATATAAAATGGAACAACTTCAACAAGCACAAGCTTTTATGAATAAACACATAGTTCAGTCCAAAGTGTTCTCTCAGTTTCATTACTTTCATTTTTTTCATTTTTTTTTTTTTTTTTTTGCATGATTCTGTTCTGTATTCATTTACTATAAAGTACATAAATCTTATAATTATTTAATAAATTATGGTTCAAGATTAACGGATAAAGCAGAAGAGGGGGGGGAGGGGGACAAGAGATGTAGATATCCTTTTGTTTAGTCCCCTGAGTGGGTCTTTTCGGCTGCCCTACTTCTTGTTGTTGTTCTGCAACATCTAGTGTTCCCATTTGCCTCTCTTTTTGGTAATAAAGTTTTTCATTATGTACCCTAACAAAGAGAGATAGAGATGCTGATATCTTGATGCCAAAGCCCAGAAGCATAGTGCTCCAGAAAGAAGAACAAATATATACCTTGGCAAAGCAGATAACCTTTCATTGTGAAGAACATCAGTTGCTCAGATCAGACACCAAGGCAAAACAAATATATTCACTAATTGCATAACAGTCCTATCATAAATCAGATTTGCCCAGCTAACCTCCCAGGTTGAGAGATTGCTTATGTGCCCACGAAAACAGTTGCTTCCAATTTATAATTCATGTTAATCAATTGATAGTATTTGTCCAGGATGTCTTAATTTGGCAGCTACAGTAATGAAAATGGTAACAAGGCCATAGTTAGCATGAGGAAACCCATAAAAGAAGTAGATCCTTTTCAACTTCTTTTTTTTTTTTTTTTTGGTAAGAAAATCCTTTTCAACTTGAATAAAACTCTTTCTTCAACTTCTCCCATACATCAAGGCCTTTAGGGTGATGACTTACATACTGGCTAATGAATATCTTATCGGCAGTAGCAAGGATGGTACTCAGGGCCAAACGGCCAACTACTCCTTCATCCTTTAGCCAATTATACACTGATAGTCTAAGCTTGACCCTAGGAATTGTATAAGTAAGATATTGTGGGAATACCACCAGAGATGATATGGGATAGCCCAAATCATTTACAAGAAAATCAATCTTCATATCAAGCACATCCATAGACTGGTTTAGAACTTGAGGAGCAATCTTCATCATCTGAGAAACATCTTTTTGATCCAAACCTGTTTTTAACAAACGGTCAAATCGTTCCTGAAGTTCTCCTCCTTTGCCTCGGAAAAGCTTGAGTGCTTTTTTCATCTCATCTGAGTTGTCTCTGAAGCCCAAGCTTAAAAGAAACTCAGTTTTCTTCATCAATGATCTTTGGTCCTCTCCAGGGTTGGGCAGTGGATCAATCCTTGATCCCAGTACCCACTTCCTCAAGTGTTCAGGGTTCTTCTTTACAATTCCACGTATCCGTGCCTTTCCACTACTCAATTTAGCAAGGACAGTATTGGGTTTTTTCAAAGCAAAAGAACCCAGTAGTAGGGGGTGAGCACACACCAGCTGAACAATTTCTTCGTCCTCCATTTCCATCTCAACTAGAAATAGCAACCCTGCCCTCAAATTTTTTAGAAAAGTCCCAAGCTGGATTCGAGGAAACTGCTGAAAAACTGAAAATATTTCAGTCATTTTCATTCCCAATTTCAGAAGCAACCCGATAAGAGAATAAGCCTTGTTGCCTGAAGCATCAAATAAGAATTCTGGACTCCTTCGGAACAAGATCCCCAACTGTTCCTTACTGTATCCAATCTCACCAAAGAAGTGGAGGAGCCCAAGCATTCGGCTCCAGTTATAAGAATTTCTCTCAGACAAGCGCCCTGCAATCCAATCATATTCAAAGCCCAAGCACTTCAAATCTTCAAATACATTAACAAACTCACGGTTGATATCTCCAATTAATAAACGAGGACTCGAAGCCACAGCCTTGATGACAGTAGACTGACTCAGACCCAAATCTTCATATGCCTGAAGCTTTGACCTCAAAACCCCAGGTTTATACCGGAAAACTTCGAATGCCTCCCTGTAAATCTTTCCTATCTTATGTCGAGGAATTCCATAATTACAGAGAACATGGTAATTCTCCACCAACTCATCATCATCACTCAAAAACATCAAATCATTTGGAAGTAGAGGATTGAATTCAGAAGGTTTAAGACCCAAGCTCTCAAAGAATGGTTCAAATTCATTTATAGGGTGGTAACGAAAGAACCTGGTTAAGGACCGCCCAATTTCTTGCTCATTTTCAACCCTCTTTAAAAGTTTCTCCAGAAAAGTTGGGGAGTTCTTGCTCATGTGCTCCGCATCGGTGAACAGCATACCTCGGGTACAGTGCAGGTAGTCCAATAAAGCAGCTTGAGCCTCAGTTCTGCCAGAACGAGAGACTCTGGCAACAGTCTCGCAGTCAGGTATCGAACTCTCATCTTCAATTCTTGATCTTCCAGTCTGAAGAGCTCTAATACCACCATTAGTTCGGTTATTTGCAGTGTGGATTACCCCTGGCAAGAATTGATGTTGCCGATCCCATTTAGCTGGGAGAAGGCTTTGTTGTTGTTGTATTGCCCCTGAACTAAAAAATAACGAAGGGGAAGATAATCTAGAGTAGTTTTCAGAAAAACTTGAAGAAACCCATTTAAGCAGAGATGGTGTTTTGAGTTTCTGCAAATGGGTCATGCCTAGTTCGATGAGATTTCTACAGTACAGGCAAATGCAGAAGCAAAGTAACAGCGTCTATACGGCAATAGATAGGAGCAGTTTGGATGATCTTCTTACCTTAGATTTCGCAGGTTTTAAAGCTTTTACCTCCAACCACATTATTCTCCGAATTCCAACTGTCGGGTTTCTTCCTCAGCTGCTGCTCCATAGGCAGCCATTAATTTAGCTTGGGTTTAGCTCCAAGGAGCAAGGGTTTTGGCAAACGAGAGGTACTTCGAAGGTGGCATTTTGATCAAAAAGACATTTTTGGTCATCAACAATTCCGCTTTCCGCATGATCATGCCCCAAATGACACTTTTGTACTTTCCAGTAGTAGTGTAAAACCCCTTACTAGGGTTCTAGACTTCTAGTCGTGCAGGCATGCCCATCCATGGTTGAAGTAATCGTGACCATCAGGACACAGGAGGGCTTCAGTTCTTTCCTCTGTAATTCGGCGCTTGTTCATCAAGAGGACTCAAATTGTCTCCTGCCGTTGGATGATGTGTGATGTGTTGGTGATCCAATGTCTGAAATTCATTCGATGCATATATAAATACATCGATATATGTGTCTAGCAACCGTTAATCGCCGTCGACTGAATTGAATAACATGAGATTTTTTTTCCCATTCATTGAAGCTTGATTAATACAACTGAAAGAATCACATAGGAGAATCACATAGGAGATATCAAGAGTTAGCAAGTGACATCTCTTTTTCCTTGTCTCCACAAGTGGTGGGGTGAGGGGTGAGTTGTGGTCATTGAAGCTTAACGCTATGTTTGAATGTCAAAAAAAAAAAATTTGAGATGAAAAAAGAAATACACATAAATTCATTATTATCTCATTGTTATTTTTTATTTATTATGTTTTTTCTTTTTTCTTGAAACATAACATAAGTATTTCAATTTACTATGTACTTTTTGCATTATAGATGGTATGTTTGGAGCTAGAATCATTGTGGCTGCTAAACCAGACTTGCTCTCCTATCTGATTAATGAGTTTTGAGCGTTCTTTGAGACCATGGAATTGTCACTATGTGAGCTTCCATCCACCCTTGTGAGTGTAGGAATGATTTAAAGTTAATCCAGATCTTCCACGACCTTCCTCAATCTACACTGCCATCTTGGTGCATATGTGCAACTCCCCATACTTATTGCTCCACCTTACAAAATGAAGGAGCTCCATGATAGGAGATGGATTCTTTCACCTTTTATCAATCACTTTATTTAATAGTTTTTTGTAGCTCTCATCAAGAACATTAATGAAAGATCACTAGCAATTTGAAATGATAAATCCACTCCCACGTTTTTATCACTTAAGCTTTCAGGCTTCCCTGGAGACTTTACTTATAGGGAACCTTTACATTTTTACTAAATGTTTCAATGTTGGGTCTCTGAGTGCCAGACGTTTACATCCCATCTTCTGGATCCATAATGGCTGAATTCATGAAGAGTACAGTAGCAGTAGATTAAGTTGCACAACCATCATCGACTTCATTTTGATCACGGTCAGAAACAGGACTCAAAACAGTAGTTGTGAAGTCTTTACACCATGTTTCACTGCCATTCTAACTTTGTCAGATTAAAAATTATCAATATACTTTGAATCAACTAAACCTTATCACTGTTTCTTGCTTACAATCACCTGTTCCACCAGCCTACTATGTTGAAAACCATAGCAGCTCTTAACTCATAATCACCATGGCCTTCTTCACCTATCCAATCTGCCCAGGTCATCTTTGGCCTTCTCCTTGTTCTTTTTCTACCACTTTTAAGTTTTCACAATACACATCCAAGGGGATATTGGTATTTGGATTGCCTCAAAAGAGTTTTCTACTTCAACTAATTGGGAACTATTTTACAGCTTTTGGCCACTTTACTCTTTAGCACTAAACATACAAGCCAAAACTTCAACACTTTAGAAGGCTGATTTCCCAACTTTAAACCCAACCAACTCGTCCTTCTTCTCAAGCCAACTATATCCAGGCTTCTTAAGAACACTTTTCTCCTTCATTAATCTTCTCACAGTCTCCACTCCATCCCACTCTCCATCAGCAGCATAGATATTTGATAGGGTCACAAAACCTCCTGGCCTCTTCAACTTCATATCCGCAATCATCTCTTCCATATGCTTTGCTAGATCGCTCCTCCCATGAATTCTACATCCATTTAGAAAGGCTCCGACAATGGAATCATTAATTTTAATTGGAAGTTCCTTCACCAGCTCATAAGCTTCTTCTAGCCTCCCTGAACGACACAGAAGATCAACAATGCAAGCATAATGCTCTTTGCTGAACTCAGTACTGTCATTCTCTTTCATGGACCTAAAAATCTCCAACCCTTTCTCCACCAAACCACCATGGCTGCAGGCAGAAAGAAGACAGGTAAAAGTGACTTGGTTTGCCTTCACACCTTTTTCCTGCATTATCTTGAACAGCTGGATTGAAGCATCGACCAAACCATGCTTTCCATAGCACCCAATCATAGCATTCCATGATGCTGCATTCTTCACTGCAATCCGGTCAAATACATTACACGCATCTTTCACACTCCCACATTTTGAGTACATGTCAATGAGGGCTGTACTGGTAAAGACATTGATATCAAGCTTATTTCTGTAGATCAGGCCATGAATTTGTTTTCCTCTATGTAACGAGCCCATCAATCCAAACGCAGGGAGCAATCCAGAAATGGTAACTGAATTAGGTTTGAGTCCTGAAACTAGCATCTCTCTGAACAATTCTATCGCCCAGGTGCTTTTATGGTTCTGAGCAAAACCGGCAATCATGGCATTCCAAGTAACCAAATCAGGAACTAATCCTGCTTCCTTCATTCTGCAGAAGAGCTCAAAAGCTCTATTGCAGTCTCCATTCTGAGCATAACCAGCTATCAAGGCGTTCCAAGTGAAGTGATTGGGTACCAAGCCTTCCAACTTCATTCTCTCGAAAAGTATAGCTGATTGCTCAAGGTTCCCCCCAAAAGAATACCCACAAATCATTGAAGTCCACGTAGCGACATCTCTTTGAGGCATTCTGTCAAACAATCGAATAGCAAAGTCTACACCCCCGCATTTGCAGTACATATCAATCAAAGCATTTGTTACGGATACATCAGAATCGAAACCCATTCTGTAAATCGCGCAATGAAACTTCTTTCCCTTATTAATATCCATTAGACCAACACAAGCTTTCAAGGCGTACGAAAAAGTGAATCTGTTAGGAAAAATCCTGGTTTGCTGTAAACGGGAGAAATAGCCGATCGCATTTTCGCAGTTTCCCTGAAAAGCCGAAGCCGAAATCATCCAGTTCCACGCGAAAACAGTTGGTCTTTGAATCTGCTCAAAGATGATCGTTGCAGATTCCACGTCCCCACAACCAGCATATACTCCCACGAGCTTGGAATTCAGAGACTCAACGTTCGTGTCTGCTCCCGAAGACAATAACTGGGCATGGATTTGCTTCCCCTGTTTCAAAGCCTTTACTTTCATGCAGCTCTGCAACAGAGATCCCATGTGACCCAAATCCAGTTCCTTCATTCTTGGGTGACGGTTATGGCTCCCTCAGGCCTTAAGCCTCACACTCTAGTTATTGGAGGTATTTTTACGGGTTGCAAAGGTCACTTTTTCAGGTCAATCACTGTTTAAATTGCCAAAACACTCACCTGCCCATTGTTGGAGGTGCAGAGGTGAGAGGCTTGGATTCTAGATGCAATTGGAGTTACAGAGGGCTGAGATGAAAAATCGATTCTCAAGGTCTGCATTGGAGGTACGGTGGTGAGAGGCTCGGGTTCCAGGTGCAACTGGAATTGCAAGAGGACTGTGAGTGACGGTGATCTTTCTGGTGATGCTGCAGCAGTGGGAGAGATGGAGTCACATCATATCGTATGGTGGTGAGCTGTACGGGACATCCGGACGAGGTGTGGGCTATGCCGGTTTGGGTGTAGCGGTTTAGTAGAGACAGGTTTACAGAATCAACATCAACGAATTTTCTTCAAGGTGGTTTGCAGAATCCAAGCCAGGTGGAGATTTGTTGAGTTGGTGTCTTGTATTTTGTGGAGTCCACACAATTAATAGAGTTGTACTTGTATTAGGGTTTGGTCTATTATATTTATGGGATAAACTTATAATTGTGGTGGGATTAAGATTTCTAAATTTCCTTATATATTGTTTTTGTGTGGGAAAACCTAAATAAGGCTATAAGGGCTGTCAGAGGATTCTCCTCTAATAGTGGAGAGCTGAAGGCGTTGTAAGGCTGACAGATGATATATGTCTGTTAGGTAGAGAGCTGTAGAAACTTCTTGGGAATAAAGAATTTCTCTTTTCTCTAGTGAACGTAGGCATCCTACGATGGGATGCTGAACCACGTTAATTCTTGTGTTTTCTTCTTGTTTGCGTGTCTCCCAATCCTAACACCCACATGTCTAGCAGGGAGGTCATGTAATTAGAAATAACATTACGTTTTTATTTGATGCATAGGTGATGTACCTTGTATTCTGATTTTTCCATGTTGTAGTAATTTATATGTACCTTATTTGAGAAATCCTCGATATGATGATGAAGGCTGCAAAAGATCTTCAAGATAAAGAGTTGAAGCTGTGTCATATCACAATCGATACTCTCCTAAAGACAGAATTTGCACATAATGGTGCAATTAGGTTTTATCGTAAATCTGACTCTAAGATAAAACAACTTTGGTTTCCCGCATTAAACATGCACTAGTCTAATGCGCCCTTTCGAGTACTTTAAATTGGTGCTAAGGCAAATGCACATGATCGATATGGAGGAAAAACCGATTATTAATGGCAAAATCAAAGATATATACGGCAGGGAAACAATAAATAGTATACGGTATTAGAGAGGGAGAGAGAGAGAGAGAGCGCATTAATTTCATCAAATAAAAAAAATTGGTATCAAAGGAGGCTCCCCACTACCCTATATAGAGTAGGACATGCCTCCCAAGGCACCCGTAGATGTAGGTGTATCCATTCTTTCTAACAGCTCAAATTGACAGATCCTGATCTGAGGGTTCAGAGGACACCCCTTACCAAGGGATTTGTTCTATTGAACAAATGCACCTCTACGATCTAACAGCTTGGATTGTTCGATTCTAATCCGAGTGTTGAGATTGCATCTTTTCCCAAAGGTTCTCATCCATTGTATGGATGTTCCCTTACGATCTTAACGGCTTGGATTGATTGATCACAATCCAAGAATTCAGATTGAACCCTTTTTTGTAAGAGTGTGCCTCTTTAAATAGTCATATCTATTCATCAATAAATCTGGTTTGGTTTGGATCACGGGATGAATTGTATCCTACCCAACATAAATAAAAAATAAATCAACCCACACCTGCACTGCTCTGCGTGCACGCGTGTGAAAAACAACTCGGAACCAACCTAAACACAAGAGAGGAGGGAGATTTTCCTCGAATTATCCCATCCCTTATAGTTACCAAAACTATAAATAAAGTATCCTACAACCTCTTTAAAGAAAGAGACGTATCATACTTGTGTTATCTTGAGATCTTGGGATCCAACCTCACTAGTTTCGTCTCAACACCCTCTGCAACCACATACCATAAAAAGCAAAAAACCAAAATAGCTTTATATTTTAAAACTTTATTTTTACTAAAATTAATAATACAATAATTAAATAAAATACAACATTCCATTGTTCACTTTGTAGGTGCTCAAGCCTTTGATTCTCACTGTTAATAAAAATCTGGTTTTATGTTTGTCAAATTGGTACCCATAACTTTCGTTGATCGAATATTTGGAGTTCAAAGATCGGAGAATCTGAAATAATTGGATTCTAAGGGTTGGTTTGATAACACTTCAGATTTTGGATTCTATAGATTTTGATTCCCACAAAGTCATTTTGGAGTAGAACAACGTTTGATAAACCTAGTTGGATTACAGAGGATTTATAGGCAAGCACGTGTCGTGATTTAGAGAGCTCTACAGGTTAATTGCATATCTGTTGTCAATAATTCACCAGAAATTAACTTCTGAGTCCTTATTCCTTGCCCTTGGGACCTTCTCTGGGTTTTTTTTAGAACAGATAATGCCGTTCTGGAAATTGATTGCTCTGGTGTTTTGGTTAGAAACTTCCATTCTATGTATCATATTCAGTTTTCATTAATCTTCTGATATGTATAGTGTGTCATGGTTGTCATACTTGGAAGCTGAAGGTAGAAGTTATGCTGTTGACATACAAGCAAGCCTTGGAACACCAAGCATCATAGCAGCATTTCCGTAGTGCTTAATGGTTAAAACTGGTGGTGGAACTGAGGAGGTTGAAGTTTCTCCAGCTCATTCATGCTTTAACTGAAAAATGCTCTCCGTCAGATTGGTGAGCCAGATGAGTGAATTACCCATTTCAGAACCACGAGCGTTAGCCAAAACTCAATCAAGATTTGGTAACCCATGACATCACCAAACATAGGAGAGTGATCAATGTCTACAGGAAAGGGCAGAGAGTTCATACAACAAACTCCAGATCCTTGGTAGCGATAAATCTACCAAAAATATTTTCTCAGAACTCAGAAGCTCTTGTTCATCTACAAGCATATTCTTTTGATATTCTCTCAGAAGCTTATGAGTCATGTGCTAGAAGCTTATGAGGTTGAAGAAGAAGGCGGGATTCATTTCGTTTGGTTGAAGAAGAAGGCGGGATTCATTTCGTTTGAAATGCTTTTTCTTTTCACGATTTCACAGTTCAGCAAATGTATTTCGGCAGAGAGCTTTGGCTTCTTACAGAGATCTTCAAGGTTCCAGAAGGGATGAAGAATCTCGTCATAAAGTTGCAGACTTCGAAACCGGAGGTTGTAGAAGAGTGGGAGGTTGTAGAAGAGTGAGAATCATTTCGTACGAAATGCTTCTTCTGTTCACAATTTCACCAAGTTCAGCAAATATAGTATACATCTTCTCTCATCAAATCTCTTTACTGTGGTTTTATGAATGATCGTTGTATATATTCTTCGCCATGTGTCACCAATCGAATGGTCATTGGACAATCTCAAGTTCAAAGGTGAACTTTGGACGGCCCGATTCATCACCCCCTATGGAGTGTCATAGATTCTGTTTTACCAGAAACTCAACAGGATACAGACCATTGATCCTGTCTCAAAAGACCCTCCATTTTCATAGGGGAATTCCTTGTTGAATAAAGTTTAGTCTTTGTTCCTTTCCCAAATATCATATTCAAATAAGGTGAGCACCTACAGGACTGTGACTTCTATCCTTAGATGTGAGGAGAGGGGGAGGATGTATAATACCGAATCTGCCCCCTGCCTATTGGACGAAGGGCCCGATCTCGTGTATAAAATCCGGGTCCTACAAATAATGCAAATCCAAAGTATTAGATACAATTCCAGGTCAATGGTCTTTCACTGTCCTCTAATGATTATTGAATTTCAGTAACACAAACAATATGCTGTATGTTGTTCTTTTCTCACCACATGAAAAGGGAAAACTAAATACATTTGTTTGTTTTAGCATCACCAGTTACATGAGTGTCCATTGAGTTCTGATTGTGTTGGACTGACTGAGGTTTGCCACAGAACTTTGACTGACATTTAATGCACTATTTTAGACCCTGCAGAACTTTGACTGAATTTCAATGCACTATTTTAGATCCTCCATACAAAGGCAAAGATCAAAGAATGCAGTACCAGAAGCAAATTAACTTATTTTGGAGTGGAAGTGGGTACTCCCCAATGCTTCTCCTACAGCATGAATATCCTCGGAAATAATTGACTTTTCAGGGAACAAGTTATTAAAGTCCTCATCCTGAAAAAGCCCCTCATTTGTTTTTTGCTGCTGTTCAAGCATCATTTTGAGTTGTCTCCCTTGTTCTTCAATCCGCATTTGTAGATTTCTCTGACTCTGACATTAAATCCAGGGGAGAGGAGAGGGTGTTTTAACAAGTACTAAGTTATCTGGAGGAAAATATATGCAAGGATAGAAAAGAATAGCCATGTAAGGATGAACACACCTCTAATTGCTCATGGAGACACCTCTGTACATCTAGTTGCAGCTGCAGTGCCTCAGTGATTTGCATGCTGCAATGAGGAAGGCTATAAAATATATATTAAGTTAAAGTACATGTGCATAGAACAGTGAATAATATTATGCATATTATAAGCTAGTGAATAGTATAAAAGATAAAGGTAAAATTTTATTAAGAAACCTGATCTGTTAGCTAATAAACTAACCTAGGAAAGAGACTCAATACGATAAGAAACTTACGTTTTTGCATCAATATGAGCTATGTTGTTTGAACATGCTTTCCGTTCAGATTTTCCTGCAATAGCAGCAGAAAACAGAAAAATTTTAAGGTTTTTCTTAAATAATTGCTGGCTATATAAGAAAGAAGGGATTCTAACTGTCATGTTACTTTCTAAATTTATACACGGAATGATTAGCATCAGAAACTAGTAAAATGTTTGAGGATATTCACAATGCTCTATATCTCAATGCTCATGTCATTATTAGAAAACTGGTTTCTCTATATAAGTTTGTCATCTTTCTCTTTTCTGAACACCTCTCCTCCAAACCTAAAAAAGAAAGAAAAGGGGAAGGAACCATTATCTAAGCTCAATGTATCAATTATAGCACTTCCTCTCTTCCAGCTCTCAGCATTTGAACATCAATGGCTATTGGCATAGCAAGAATGCCATGCTGTTTTCGTGAATAATTAAGTGGTTAATTATGGTGTTCCCAACCGTCCAGAATGATGTGAGATGCTTTACCGAAAACACAGATTCTAAATGTATCAAACATGAATACAGAATAGCTTGGTGTTGGAGCGTCGTGACCATCATCATCATCATCATCAGTCTCTCTTTCTCTCTCTCTCTCCTCTTTATCTCTTATGGTAGATTGCTCTCTATTTGATTTCAGGAGTCAGAGAGCTCTTAATCTGGTGTACTTTTTTTTTATCTGTTGGTTTCTTGTTTTCTAGATTGGTGTTTAGAGTTGGATATTGACATTTACAAATAGCTTTCTGACTGGAGCATTACGGGAGAATGGTGATGTCTCTGATTCAGTGAATAGAACCAGTCTTGGCATGTCGTGCCTGCGCATCGACCAGTCTAGGTGACCTGACTGATCCAATTCCAATGCTCCCAATCCCTGAAACACAGTTGTGTATCACCCAAAAAATTCCAATCAGAAACGCCGATCTTGATCCGATTTAGGCAATCCACCCGATATGATCCCAATCATTTAAACCATAGCTCATGGGTCAATGAACTAATGAACCACCCTTTAGGCGACCCACCGAAATGAACAGTTCCAAGTCCAGATCAATGACGGGTGGGATATGGGGTCCAAGTCCAATATAATCTTAAGATCCAAATCAACCATGAAACAGTGTCCAGTACTAATAATTGCTATATTGGAGGAAAGTATTTTAATTACTTCATAGGATGTGTTGACATACTGTACCTTTCTGGCAAACAGAAAACTCTGAAGAAACTAATAAAAAGTTTAGCAAAGCTTAACATGTTCTCATAATATGTAATCATACAAATGCATAGATTAATAAATAACAAGTGCTAAAAATGATCTTGCTGGATAAGGTTGGCATTATTCTTGTTTGGCATATGAACCTCTAGGGTTTTCATCTTTTGATGCCCTTTGCGGGAGTCCCTTTTTTTGTACTTTAAGCTGCATCTGGTTGGATGTAAAATGTTGTAAATGAATGCAAAACAAAAACAGAATGGAAACTTTTCCAATCTTTCCCAACAATAATTTTTTAATTAAGTATTTGTGTTGTGCTATTAGTTTTTTCTTTTTAAAATATTTTACATTACTTTTCATCATTTTACATCCAAGCAGAGAAATATATTCATAACTATCCTGTGAACTGATCTAATGTCTCCACAGGATTCACCAAAAGAAAATTCAAAAAGGTTCTGCCTGAATTCAGCTAAACCTTAAAAAAAATAAAAATAAATAAATAATAAAAATAAAAATAAAAATAAAAAAAGATTGCTCACAGGAACTCCATCTCACTGGGAAAAAGAAGAGGAACAAGTAAATAAAGATCCAAAGACTTAATTCAACACCATAAACCTATATCAAGAAGATAAAAATCATAGCCTCATTATGCAATCTAGATATTGTAATGTTAATCAAGTAGCAAGGATTCATCTAGTAACAAATCAAGTGCCACCAATTCATCCAGTAACACAATTAGCATTTGAATTTGGCTAGTGGCTATATGGCAGCATGATCCCAAGATATGCAGAAAGAAAAGATTTTTCACCCAAACCAGCAAGTGTAAATAAACCAAAAAAAAAATTCATGTTTGAATTTTCAGTGGTTCATTATCCTGATTGAATTTTCAGTGGTTTACAACAATTGTTTTGCTCCATAAGGTAGGGAGAATCTAGTCCGTTGTCCTATTAGAAAATTCACAATAGCATACTCAACATTAGCATATAGAGCAGATCACCAAGAGTATCACACTTCCATCAGCTAAGAAGCACTTAAACCTGGTACAAATAAATCTTTCAGTAGTAATAGACGAGATAATGATAACCTTCTGCAGATTCTGGCATGTATTTGGCAATTCGATATTTCTGCAAGGCAAATGAATAGGTTAACTGATCATGTCTGTACAAACTAAAAAAAAAATACAATCAATTCGAATGTCCAAAGTTGTGCACTTTGCAGAAAGAAGGGGAGGAGAAATCCAACCTGCAAATGGCTTTTCACATGGAAGATGGTCAATCCTTCAGAGTTCATCAATCTCAGGATTCCCTTTGGTGTTGCCTCTACACTCAACAAGAAATTACATGTCACTTAATGGATACTTACTTGACTTGAGCAAGTTTTATCATTTTACATACTCTCTGCACCACCAAGACGATTCACAGATTCAACAAACCGCTCATGAAGATCTGGAGTCCATCTAATCCGTGTTTTACTTAAGGCTGCTGCTCCAGAAGAAACAAAACTGCCAGAAGTAAGAGAAACACCCCCTGAAGAATGTTCTCGAGACTGTTTGTCTGGCTGATGATAAAGGAACGGTTGTGCAAGTGGAGGGGTGAATGGATTACAACCAACCTATAAACATGAAAAAACCAAAACCCAATCAAAGCTAGTCCTTCTTTAATGATGCATAATTTAAGCCACATATCTTGAATGACTGAAAAGCAAAATATATACTATGTTGGAGATTGGGAGAGGAAAGAAAACAACTCACTCTAGGATTTTGACTTATTTGCAAAGGGAGCGAGAGGCGCCTATTTTCCAACGTGGCTTCTTCACCTGCCAACGTATTTTGCAGAAGTGGAAGAAGGTCAATCCCTGGAAAATTTCTACAGGAGATTCTATCGGAGCCATCACAAAATCTAGATTTCTGATTGCTACACAATGAAAGCTTCACAACGGATTGCAAGGTATCCCTAGATTGAAGGTCAAAATCATCTTGCTTTGCTGAGTTAATAGGGAGGGGATCCTCAGAAGACCGTAATGATGGAATTTCTAGATCATGGTTCTTGTGAAGCTGGGGACACCAAAGCTGTTTGCCAACTTGATACTGGTACTGTGGATAACCCATGTAGTCTTCAGTTGTATAAAAAGTAGAAGTTGTTGATTCGAAATGACTTAAAATTGTACCAGCAGAATTAGCCGCCCTGTGGTTTGAAGGGAGAGATCTTCCTCCCACAGCTGATGATGGAGATTGGGAACAAACTCCCATGTTCCAAGACTGCTGAGAACCAAGACTTTCATGGGGGCAATCAGATAATTCAAAAGAATAATCACTCAAACATCCATTGTTTGGTTCTTGGCACTCAATTTTATGAGTGTTCATTTACAGGCAATCAGAATTTATATATCTATGAGAAGAGAAAAACTACAAAACACTGGCCAAACTACTTCACTGGGACCCAGAGTGACTTATTATCGTCTTCTATCTTGACTGACAACAGAACAACACCAAATTTATTTGGTTTTTGGTGATTTCCCTTGGATGAAGAGTCACTCAAACAACATGTAAAATCGCCCCGCGGGGGGTTGAAGAAGATGCCGCAGGAAGAGGGATAATCAACATACTTTGAATTCAAGGATTTTATTGGAGAAATTTATCATATTCTACAAGACTTCTAACATAAGATACCAATGTAAATACATAATCACATCAATCTCTTACATGAGTCCTAAGATGGATGGTGATGAACAACATCTTGATATACCCAAAGCCCAAAAATTAAAGGGAAAAAAAAAGAAAAGACAAAAACATCAGAAAATATAATAAATAAACAACCAAATATATGTTGATTCTATCAAGATAAAATTAGAATATTTAGTATGGGGAGTTGAATCTTAAGTACAAAAGGAGGGTTAGTCTTTCAATCCATAACTTATATGATTCCTAAAGCACAGTCCTTACACTTTTGTCAGGAATCTGGAATTTTCTGCTATGGGCATCAGAAGCTTGATAATTTAATGTGTGAGATGCTGGCATAAATTCACAACCCCTTGAATTATTCTGAAAATGGATAGGGATGAAAGTAACTTGGCCAAAAACACAAACATTGTAAGGGGAACAAAAAAAACAAAATCATTTTCTCTTTTTCAATAAAAAGAAAATATTATGGCCTTTGGCTGCCTTCATTTCCCCAAAATTGAATGCTTCTTACATCGGAATTCACATCTAACAAAGAACAAACACATAATATGACAACCAAAAAAAAAAAAAATAGAAGCTAGGAATCTGTAACCAAGAAGTCGATATATAATAAATGCATAGCAAATGTATAGGGAGGGAGGGGGGGGGAGAGATTTTAATCTTTACAAGTAGTTTTTGTTTTTTTTTGTTTTTTTTTTTTTTTTTTTTTTAATTTCTTATGGGTACTCGAAAAAAATAATTTGATGAGGACTCAATTACTCATTATAAAAATCCAACGCAAGGGAATAAAGAGAAATGACATGGGAGGAAACCTGAGAATAACAATACGAAAAAAATATTACCATCTTCCAACTCCCATCTATCTACACAGAGAGAGGCTGAGGGTTCCTGTGATTTCAATCTGGGTCTTTCTGATATTCATTGTTTGACATATCGAACTGAAAGAAACCACGATTTCTGTTTGGGAATCTCTGAGCCACCATATCCGGTGATAAGGAAAGTATCATTGCTATTCTAATAGTACATGCATATGTAATAGCTGTTATTCTCAGTGAGGGCCCGATCAGAATCAAATGTGACTAATGTTGAAATTCGGAAGGAAAAAGGTCGATTCCTTTATGGGTTTGTGGGTTTGATGATAAAAGAATAAACCAGGTGGATTGGAAAGACCCAGAAATTCCGTCCTTAGCAGCAAGCACTCACTCTTACTTACCTCTCTGTCTATCTATAAGTTCTCATGATCAAACTCTATTTTCTAGCAGCAACTGCAGTTGGAATGTTGGAGAAATCAGAAAAATCAAATTCTTGAATGAAATGATATCCGAATAACTGATATCAACGGATTAATGAACATCCATCCGGATTGTATTCGATACGTTTACATCCCTAATTTACCTACTTAATTCTTAGAATAGTAAAACCAGCCAATGACATGTGTAGACCATCAGATCTGAATGAAAGGCATCTAATCCCACTAACCCTAGACTCTATGTACGGATGGTCCTCCTACCAGACAACAACCTCCATATCTCATACATCTTAACAGAGAAATGGAATAAATGTAATTTTACAACAGAACTAGGACTTGTGTTTTCTATTCTGAAAAAGTGGTGATCCTTTGAGGATCAATTTTGGGGTAGGATTTCCATATATATCTACCACTCTTTCTAAAGAATCCTTTATTACCAAGAGCCTTTTCCCTCCCTCAGGGAAGAACAATTCCAAAGAACGTCTTAAGTAACAATCACTTCTTTATGAGAATATTTTTTATTTCTCAGTTACTGAATTGTAGATATAACTGTCAAAAGCATTATATTCTGTGGGAAAATGAAGTGCTTCTCTCTCCATCTCTCTTTTCCTTAAAATTCCAGTTCTTTTTCTCTCTTAATTGACTGGTTATCCATCTTTTCTGTACTTTTATTTTCTCTCTTAATGTATAAAATTTCAATATAGCATGTAGATCCCTCTTCTATATTATATATTTATGTACTGTTGATCTTAAAGAGGATGAGATGCACATCTTGTCAATTTGAATGCCTTTGGATGGTATAGATGGTGCTTTTTGGTATGCAGTACCATGCACCAATTATAAAAAGAGCGTTTCAGTGTACGAGACTTCCATTATTGTAAAGTCTGGAGAGGACAGAATATACGCAATCTTACCCTCACAATGTGGAGAGACTGTTTTCAAGATTCAAACCCATGACCACAAAGGCATCAACCATAACTTTGACAAAAAATTTATTCTCTTATTTAATTTATAAATTTATGCGAGAAGGATTTACGTATAACAGTGTTTGGAATCTTACATGCCAGTTAGCAGGGACAATAAGAGTACAGGAAGAACCAGTCGTCAATCACTTGGAGGAAAGATATAAAAGTGGGTCCGAATTTCAAGAGAGAGGTATACAATGTTTTTCCCTGGACTTATTTAGCTCTCTATTAATCCATCGCAGTAGAGTCACGATTTTAAAAATCAAATTGGAATTGGCCAATTTGATTCGTAGTCAACCAAGATCAATCTCAAATAACCAAGATTCTTCATTTACAATCTGACTGAGTTGGGCCGAATCCAATCGATTGCAATACGATTTGAATCCGAATCAATAGAGGCTGGTTGTACCTTGAGTAGAATCTTCTTTTAAGACATAAATATCCCAAAAAAAAAAAAAAGATTTTAATGTCTTGCCAACTCTTTAAAAAAAATGGGAAATTTTCACCTACCATCCAAGTTGTTTAAAAAAATCACCAACCACTCAAATTAGACATACTTTTATCAAAAAGATCCAAAAGCAACTAATAGAGTCGTTAGTTGCTGATGTCAGCCGTTAGAAAATACATGAATGACAATAATGCCCTTTTTGTAAGGGAAAAAAAACTCATTTTTTTCACCGGAATTGGTTCGGTCCCTAACGCCTCCACTTCCTTCTATTCTTCTCTTTCCTTTCTCGCTTTTGCAATCTATTTTAAAAAAAAATCTCTGGTTTTTTTCATTTTAAAAACAACGTTTCTGGTTCTTCATGTGACTTCTGCTCTCTCCTCCTTCCTTCCCGCCCCCTCTCTCTCTCTCCTCTCCCCATCTGTGTTTATGATTTTCAATTCTTCCGTTTAGTTCCTCTTCTTTATTGTATATGATTCCATAAATATTACAATCTCTACTTATCTCTGTCTCCTTTGTAAACATCAAACAATCATGGCTTATTCTACTCCTCGCTCTTATTCCTTCCCTAAGAAACTTCAATTCTTCGCTCGCATCAGATGCTTTCTTCAACTGAAAACTGCCGGAAAGTCTACTGGATCCTCCGATCAATTTGATAAAGCCAGAGTCGAAGAAGAAGAAGAAAAGAAAGAGGAGCCAGAGATTATGAAAAGTGAAAGTCCCTTAGGAATTGAAGAAGATCTAGTTGAGTTGCAGAGATCTGTAAAGTAACTTCCCTTTGGAAGCGTGGAAGATAAAGATGTTGCGGTCAAAGAAATCAAGAGATTTGCCTCAAAGGATCTGAAGACTAGGAAATCACTTGACTTGCTGATCTCGATGTCGTACCTACTATGAAAATCACGCAGACGTCGTCAGCTGGACTGGTGAGAGCTATCTCTGTGGAACGCCCATTTTTTTGTTGTCAAGATTCATCTTAGAAGCTGTAATTCATGGATTCGCTGAGGCAGTTGTTTAAGTCACGCCACGCGTTTCTTACAGGAAGATGTCTTCGAGAGGAGTTGAACGTGAACCGTCTTATGAAAGGCAACCTATGCTTCCAGTCTCTGATCATGAATGTCATATCACCGATTCTGTCAACCATGGCCTACTGGGAAAGTTCTTCGTCAAGATTGATGGAGACGATGACAGTAATAGCAAGAACAACAATGTTGTCGAGCAAGTTGTGGAACTAAGTGGGAGTAAGATATGGAGGGACTGTAGTTACGATTTTCAGAAAAAAGGCAGTTCAGTGGGTAGAGATGGAGGCAATGCAGGCCAAAGCGGTGGTGGCACGGAGGATCCTCCGTCGACATTGATTGGGCAGTTCTTGCATAGACAGAAAGCTTCCGGTGAGATGGCGCTGGATATGGATTTCGAGATGAACGAGCTTCAGAATCAAATTTCAAGGACTCAATAACAGAACCATCCCATTTACTAAACGATTCAAAACTATGATCCGGAGTTAAGGTTTCTCTTTTTTTTTTTTTTTTCTTTTCTTTTTTGATAAAATATTGTAGAGAAACAGAGAGGAAGAAGAAAGGGGTATAAACGTCTACACACAATTTCAACTCTTTCCCATCAATCCATTAACTAACGTTTGTGTAATTTGGGTGGTAAGTGATTTTTTTAAAAAAAAAAAACTTAGGTGGTAAGTGATTTGTTGAAAATTTTTTGAATGATAGGTGAAAATTTCCCTAAAAAAATATATCATAAAATAATAAAATATATTTTTGATAAATGGAAGTACATATTGATAGCATGTAATTCTTTCTCACATTTTCTTTTTCATGATATGATTAAAGATAGATCACCAAATTTGATGGCTAACACAATTTCTATTATCTCATCTATCAATGATCAACTGGTTAAAATTAAAAAAATATATATATTCATCTAACCCCCAAAAAACTATGTCAAAATCGATCTACTACCCAGTAAGGGTGTCAACGGGCCGGTCCGGGCCGGTTTCGGTCCGGCCGAACGATGCGTTATAGCCCAACCCAAAACATGTCCATAAGGTTCGGGTTGGGTTGGGCTCGACACAATAACAATCGGGCGGTCCGTTCGTTTGTTATCGGGTTGGTTATTGAGGTGATTTTGGGCGGTTCGGTCCGACCGGGCTTCGTTTCGGCCTATTTTATATGTGATATACGGCCTTTTTTTATTTCTATCTAAATTGAATCATTCATCTATATGCTGTAATTCAAGAATTGTAACAATTAACTCTCTTTTCACTATGTCTCTTTTCGTCAGAAGTGAACTATACGGTAATATAATCCATCAAAATTTAAACCATTAAAATTAGACCTGGGTCGAATGGACCTACCGTGTTTGGGTGTTTTTGGTTCGGGCTGTTCGGGCTTCTTACGGCGGTCCGGTTTGGTTTCGGTTTGGGTAACGGTTGTCGACTTTACAAGTCGAGCGAAACTGTCCATTAGGTTCGGTCCGGGTTGGGTTCGGGTTATATCGGGCTGGCTCGGTCCGTGCTACCGGTCCGGGCCCATTTTTGACACCCTTACTACCCAGTGGTTTCTAGAAACTTCAATCGGCCCCATTAAACTGACGGACTTGATTGAAAATGTGATTAGATATTTCAACCTTTTCTATTTGAAACTGAAAGACATTAAAATGAGATAAAGTTACTAATTTACCCTTCTTTGAAATTGAAAATTTTTAGAATTACTAATTTGATCATACATACGCACATCCGACCACCATTGCCGTCCACAGGGGAGGGAGAAGAAGAACCGACAGAATGAAAGGTGAAATCAGTAGCAGAAGGTTGACTACTCACATTGGGTTTTCACTGTTGTTGTTTCTCTATTGTTCTTCTTCTATTCGAGGCATTTTTACCTAGCTCTGTGATGGAGAAAGCAGCAGTTTCTTTTCAAGAAACCGAAAAAATCTCCATGGATTGGATGGCCTTAAAGGGGATGGGCAGTTTAGATTTCAGGGAAAGTATCTAGTTTGTGCCGTCAAAGCTCTTGGAGAAGTTCCTAAGAGATGCTAAGAGAGTTGAATTTACTTCTTTTGTTAGCTGATAAAGCTAGTCTCTTGTAACTATTTTTACTTATGAAAATACTCCGCTTCATACTAGCAATCAAAATCAGATTCAGAATTCCATCAACAATTAAAATCACAAATCAAATGTTTACCACAATCAAAATTGTGATTAAAAATTCCAACCACAGTTTGAACTATTGAAATCCTTCAATATTGCAATATGAAAATGTGAAAATGCAAAGGGTAAAAGATAATCTCATGCACAAACGAAAAAAAAGCCTTCTCTCAATATCGCAATATTTCCTCATTAACGATCGTCAATGATCTCCTTTCTTTCCCTTAGATATTCTCTTATTTCTTCCACTTCTGATTCATGTTCTGCTATTTCATCGGACTCTCTCTTCCCCTATTTCTTCTCTCGTAACCTTCTCTCAATCCCTATTTAATTTATTTAATGGAAATAAATTTTTTTCTCCCCTAATCTTCTCTTAATCCCTATTTCTTCTCCCTGCCATTCAGTTTTGGATTCCTATTTCTTCTCCCGTAATCTTCTTTCAATCCCTATATAGATCCATTTTTCGTTTCTTGTTTGGATTTGACTCATCCGTAAACCCTTTTAACTGAAAAAAAAAAAAAACAAAGCAACAAAAACCCTTATAACTGAAGTATCTTCACAGAAACGAAAAAAAAATTACAAACATTGAACTCCGACGTAGGAAACGATTAAAGGAGGATCCCCGTGTTTCTTTCTCTTCGTCTCCAGATTTTTAGGGTTTGGGAAGAAAGAAACCTGAAAAACAGATGGGAAGGAAGAAACTTGGGTGCACCGATGGCAATATCGTCACCCAAGATAGCATAGGTAGTAAACCGGCCGGGATCCATGCCCGTCACTTGTGCACGGAAAACATACGATGCCCTTGAAATTGCAAAAAACATATGATGGCCTTGAAGTTGCATAGTAGAGGAAGAGGAAGAGGAAGGGTTACGGTAATAAGGTGCAGGGTAAAATAGTCTTTTACCCTTACACTAAGGGCATTATTGTCTATGAAAAATTGGATTTGAACTGACATCATCAACTAATGGGATTATACTAATAGCTTGGGTCTCTTTGATTAACGGTGACAAAATTCTGAGTGGTATATGAAAATTTTGGAAACCACTAGGGTTAGATCAATTTCGACATAGTTTATGGGGGTTAGACGAATTTTTTTCTAAAATTAAAGATTGGATCAGGTAGAATGGTAAAGTTTATCTAATATAATTGGTCATGATTTAGCTAATCCTACTGATGTTTGGCAATAAGCCATATAGACAGGCCAAGTTGTATCAACATTGTTAGTTGTCGATACAACCCTCGACTACATATATAACCGTTTATAGACCGTTTAAACCAGTTAAATCTTGGCTGTAGAAATCCTTAATCCCTAACCCTAAACTAAACCCCAAACATTAACTTAACCTAAACCAAAATCACAGACACACACACACTCTCTCTCATTCTCCGTGAATCCCTACTCTCCATACCCCCCACCCCTTTAGTTGTTTTAGCTCTCGGCAAAAACCATTAGATATGAATGTCATTGGATTTACAATACATCAATGGCAAAACTCTAATTTAGAAGGGTTGCTATTCTTTTAGAATCCATGAATAAATTTTAGGACTTAGATCCCTAAGATGACATTTAACGACATACAAGACAAATTTGAACACAAAAATGAATGGATTAGTTTTTTGTTAAATTGTTGTGATATGTTGTAAAATTGTTTTTCAAATATACTAGAACTGATTAATGGCAATTATATATAGTTTGATGGCAACCGAGTCATTTAGAAACTGTTTAGGGAAATCAATGCGTTAAACCATCTAAAAACCGTAAACAAAACCATTTAATGAAAACTGATTAAAAACCAAATAACTGAGACTGATTAATTATTGGTTCTGGTAGCAATTTCAACACTGTTTAGTTATTCGGTTTGATTTCAGTTTTAGCCTCCTATGCACCGCATCGTTTAACCTATAATAAACAATTTAACACAGATCAGAAGGCTTGGATCGCATGATGGTGTAGTCCGATTGCAACCGGTTGGTGGAGATCCTAAACTCTAAAGGAAAAGGTTGTCCTAATTCTGTTATTTCCGTTGTTGGTGATATTCTTTCTTTAGAATCCTCATTTGATTATTGTAATTTCTCTTTTATACCAAGGGTTCGTAATGGAGTAGCCCATACCCAGGCCCTCAAGGTCACTGGGACTATTGTGTTGCCTATTACTGAGACCCGGATTCAGGACCAGTGTTTTACTACGATCCCTGATGTAATGGAGTTTCGTTATCAATAAATGTTTTCACAAAATAAATAAATAAATAAATAAATGGTTTAACACCATTAGGACCATAGTTAGCAAATTCATGTTCAATTCAACGGAACTAAATAATTCGAATTATTCGTCCAAATCTAAATCCTTTTCAAAGTCGAAAAAGGGCATAACCCCCTCTGTCACCGTTGTGGTGCCCCTATGTAACAATTCAAAAAATATGGGGTGGGAAGTTGAGAGCATGGTTCAAGTAATCGATATCAAATAGATCGATTTGTATCAATTTTCAATATGGACGATCTCCGATCTCAACTTATTTTAATATTATTTTAATGAGATCGGACATGTTATCAGTTTTCTATTGGATCCAGACATTAATATTTGGATATTAGCGATATTTGGATTTAAAACTTTGGTGAGGATGGGGACTGGAGGCGTTAGGATCTTCTGTAGTAACTGCCGATCCAATGAGGACTTTTTCATTCAAATTGTCTCCTCCCTGAGTACAGGGAGGAGGGAGATGCCTCCGTCGGATGGTCGACACGTAGCTCTCGAAAATCCAAATCCCACGTCCTAGTAGACACCCAGCGGACAAACCGAATTGACAGAGGTATCGATTCAGACGTGAGGCCTTAATTTTTTCGAGAGTCATGTGTCGATCGAGTCTCCCTCCTCGTTGAAGTAAGGGGAGGAGACGATTCGGATCCTCTTAACTGCTCATAGTGCAGGAATCGAGAAGGTTCGAGAGATGATCATTGTTTCTCTAGGTGAGCGCACTAAGAATGCCTACCTGTCCAACGGTTGAATGATAACCACGTGGAATGAGTGGCCATCAAATCTCTCTTCCTGTGGTAGCCGCAGAATCAAGGGAGGAAACGGTTCTCCATTTTTTTAATTTCTTATTTAATTTCTCCACGATCTTACCTCGTCAGTTCCGCCTTTCACAAATCATATGATACGTTGCAGAATAAACTGCAACAGTAGAAGCAACAGAACTTCATCGCAATTCTCTAACACAATTTTCACGGTACGGGTCGTAGTCTCTTATTCGCTGATATTTCATTTGTGCTTGTGTTCTGTAATTGTTTTAGTTTCTTGATTTTTACGGATTTGTTCTTTTTACATTTTAGGAAACACTCAAGAAAATCCCATGGCCGAAGAACTATTATGCAAATCAACGGAAGGAGGAATCTGCGTATTGGCTGTTTGAGAGACACACCGACTGTGAGATTCAAATTTCTTCCGTAGTCGAGGCCAGCCGCAATTGTCTGTCTCTGGTTAGGGTTTAGATTTTTGAGAGATGAAGGCTTCGATTACGTTGTATTGCTTTCTATGATCGTCATATCATATTAAAGAAAAGAAAAGGGGTTCCTTTTTTGCTTTTTTGTTCCATTTCTTTGTTTGATGAGTCATGAAATTGTGTAGCGGCGGGCTCGTCTCGAACTGAATGAATTATTTTTCCGATATATTTAAAACAATCGGAACTCAGCTTTGTAATTAACAATTATTTTAATTTTGCTTTTTATTGTTTGTGATTTTATTATTCCCATTCCCCCAATCCCCCATTTTAAAACTTCCAAGACTGCCGATCATCAATCAATCAGCCGCATAATAAAAACAAATTTAGTAACACAAAAATCTGCAAACAAAAGGATTAATGGGGAGCCCGGGATCAAACAACCAAAATAACGGGCAGAACCTTGGTGTTACGGTACCAATATCCTTTGGTGGCCCTACTGAATTCGATGTGATCAGCAGCCGCCAGCTTGAAAAGGTTGCTATGAAAGCCATGTTCTTTTTAATCCTCTTCTTATTGGTAGTAATTTCAGTACTAGTGCTGTGCGTCTGTGAATCTAAGCTGAGTTTTTGTTATTCAGTTCCTTGTGGAAGCTGGCCTGTATGAAAGTCAGGAAGAGGCCGTCTATAGGGAGGAAGTGCTTGGGCGATTGGACCAGGTGGATTTGATCATTGATGTATCGATTTTTAATTGTTGTGGTCTTTATATCTTTGTGTTTGTAATGTTGTCGACATTGCTTGATTATTGCAAACTTGGACAGATTGTGAAGAAATGGATAAAAGTTGTTAGCCGAGCTAAGGGTTTCAATGAGCAGCTGGTCCAAGAAGCGAATGCCAAAATATTCACATTTGGTTCATATCGGCTGGGGGTACGGATATTATCTTTGCTTTTATGAGTTTGGTATTTGCATGTTTGCAAGGAATTGGTAGAGGGTCAGGGGAAGTTATTTTCCAACTCTGTAAAAATAATCATTGAATTGAATTAAATTTTTATGCGATGGTTGAATGTGTTTATGCCTTTTTGTACACTGTGCCATGTTGAGGAGACTGATGCGGTGCACATTGTTGAGCTCTTGCTGTCAGCAGGCCACTGTTTCAGTTTGATGAGGTTGCTTTTATCATATTCACATCAGTATATCACTGTTCAGAGGAGATCTCGTTGCCACTGATATGCAGAAGCTTCTGCTTTTTCCCTTTTTCAGTTACCTGCTACCAGCATACCATTGTTTCAGTTTGGACCCTTGAACTGTAGATTGAAAGGCTACCGTTTGATTAAGAAATGCTGCGATGAGGATTTTGTGGAATATTCCTGTTTGTAAAGATTCTGACTTTTACACGAGTCAGTCATATCTGAATGGCATCCTGAATCTTAGGCTGACTGTTATGATTGATTTCTTGGCATACACTTCCATGCTTTTATCTACTCCCTCCCGGCTGCAGCCCCTTAAAACTCTGGTGACTGCCATATATCTCGAAGACTCAAAGCTCTTTATTCGTAAATTTTTTATTTTGATAGAAGGTACATATTCATAATAACAGCAGGGTAGTAAACCATAAAGCAATAAAGTATAGCTGGCAAGCAGAGTTGCTTTCTAACATGTAGAATATGGTCTTTTCAAGCAGCAAAAGAATCAATAGCACATATTGATTTGGTTAGTTTGGGGTTTTTTTTTTGTTCCTTTAATTTGTTATTGATAAACTTGTCTAGATGGACTGGAATTAGAATTATAAATTCCGGTCTTTATCTTAATTTTCTTATTAGATAGGTTGTTTAGTGGTTACTCTTATTGCTGTCCACGCATGGGAGTTTCTTTAGCTATATTTTCTTGTTTATTTCCTTTGTAGATAAGATTTGATTTGTATAAATACCATGTAAGGCTTAATAATCTTCACGATTTGACTAATGGAAAAGAATTAGTTCAGTTTGAGGTTTTTGCCTCTCTTTCTCTCCCTTCGTCTTCTCTCTCATCTTTCTTCTAAAGCTCTATTCCCAGGTACCGTTCACCTGCATGTTCACAATCCCAGAACAGCCCACCACTTGTGGATCTCTCCCCGATCTGCATCAACTTGGTATCAGAGCCAAACCTGGCTGTTGATTCCTTCATTTGCCCAAAGGAAAGACTTCTATGTGGAAAAGAGGGAATGCTGTTATATAAGAAATTTTATGTCGTTTGGCTTATTAATTATACTGCTTATATAAATTTTCTTCCTTCACATTTTGTATGCTTTGGTTGTGACTGTTGGAATGAATTTTCTTTCAGTACTCATTTGTGATAACTGATAAGAGACTCTCATGTGGTAGTGCTTTTCTCTTTTGACATTTATATTTGGTTATTTGGTATTTTCTAATCAAAGTGAACTTTGTGTCTTTGAGTTTAGGTGCATGGCCCTGGTGCAGATATAGACACACTGTGTGTGGGTCCTAGACATGCAACAAGAGAGGTGAGATCAGCTCTTGGCTTGAGTTAATGTATTGATTTTGAATTTGGTTTGAAGCATGAACTAAATGTTTCTTTTCCTTTTATGATGGGCTTATTTACTTTTTAAAATTGAACTGCAGGAGGATTTCTTTATTGAACTTCATAAAATGCTGGCTGAGATGCCTGAAGTAACAGAATTGCACCCTGTGCCTGATGCTCATGTCCCTGTGATGAAGTTCAAATTTAATGGGGTTTCTATAGACCTTCTTTATGCAAAACTCTCACTTTGGGTCATTCCCGAGGTAAATTTCAAATTTCCTAAGGCTGCATTTGTTTTGTCGTAAAATATTTACAGAAAAATAATAATAGTTATAAATTTTATTTTTATTTTTCTGTCATTATGCATTTTTGGTTGGACATGCTTAATAAGTGTCTTTGAACATGACTTAGTGAGGCATATAATCCACCCATATGATGGGGCATGGAGTCCTCTATGGATGCCAAGATTAGCAATAATCAAGATACCATCACTATTTTGGTAAAACAACATCCTGAATTTTGAAATGGATGTTGTATTCCAACTTTTTGTATTGCATTTCAGTAAAGCATTTTGCCTTTTCTAATCCTTATACAATTTTTATTGGTTCTGAACAAATACTGTAAAATATTTTACATATTTTTTGGCATTTAACACTTGATTGAATTAGGATGGTCTGACTTAATGGAAAATCCATTTTGAAGCACCTAGGTGGCATAGTGAATGGCTTGGACAGTTACTCTAGTACACAACAATGGTAGGTCTACATTAATCATTTGTGCTGGTTGCGTTGGATTCAATGTACTCTATAAGCTCGATGATTACCAAAGCCATTAGGGCAGAGAAAAGTTCAGTACTGGGGTTGTCTTTTCATTTGTTATTAAGAGAGCAGACTTAATAATATATAAATTCCTATATCATTCATCTTTTCTAGTGGGGCTTTTTAAATTGGCCATTGTGTACCTGCATGGTGGTATTTCCTTTTCTCATCACCTAATGTTCTTTCTATTGGGTGTGTGGATATGGTTGATTCCAATCTTTAGTTTTTCTCTTTACCCATTCCTTCTCCCAAATCCCATCCATCTGAAGAGTGGCCATCTTGTAGATCTTTGTTCCTCAAAATGTTCTTCTGTTGTAGGACTTGGATATTTCACAAGATTTGATACTGCAGAATGCAGATGAACAGACAGTTCGTAGTCTCAATGGATGTAGAGTTACTGATCAAATTTTACGTTTGGTGCCAAATATTCAGGTTTTGCAATTGCTTCCTAATTTATACATCGTATGACCATGTTGGTATCAGTCTGTTTCTTATTGTGTTTGGGGTGTGTCTGATGTAGAGTTTCCGTACGACTTTGAGAAGCATGAGGTTTTGGGCAAAAAGACGGGGTGTTTATTCAAATGTAAGGCAGTTCCTTTTTGATAAATTGACAGGATTATACTGTACTTTTTCCTCTTCTCTCATTTGTTAGGTGATATCTTGTGTCATGTTTTATTTTTAATTTTTATCTGTGATGGGCCAGGTTGCTGGGTTTCTTGGTGGTATAAACTGGGCATTGCTGGTTGCTCGAATCTGCCAGCTATACCCAAATGCACTACCCAGTATGTTGGTATCTCGGTTCTTCAGGGTATATACCCAATGGCGATGGCCAAATCCAGTCATGCTATGTGAAATTGAAGAAGGTTCTCCAGGACTACCTGTTTGGGATCCAAGAAAGTATCCCCGAGACAGATATCATATGATGCCCATAATTACTCCTGCTTACCCTTGCATGAACTCTAGCTATAATGTCTCATCGAGTACATTGCGTGTAATGACAGAGGAGTTCCGGAGGGGAAATGAAATTTGTGAGGTGTGCTATTAAGAGAAAAATCGTTATATCTTCCTACTTTGTGGTATTAATTTGTTTCATGAATTTTTTTTTCTGTTTAGTTTATAATTTGTTTTGCCTCCAATTATTCTAATTATTGTTCATTCGCTTGGTCTGCCTCCAGTCCTCAGTATCTATCCATATTGAGGGTCATAAATAACGAGCAGTACAATGGCATATGGATGATTTGTATTAGACAAAACAGGATATCTGTTAAGTCACGTTGCAGTCTAAATAATATAAATATCAGTGTCAAGAGGTTTCTGTATGCATTAACATGAATATCTCAACCGTGGCCCTCCAAGAGCTAACCATACTTGGTTTTATTCCTGCAGGCCATGGAGCAAAACAAGGCTGACTGGAATACTCTCTTTGAGCCTTACCCTTTCTTTGAAGTGTATAAAAATTATTTGCAGATTGACATTACTGCTGAAAATGACGATGAACTGAGAAAATGGAAAGGATGGGTAGAATCTCGACTTCGCCAGCTTACTTTGAAGGTAAAAGACAAGACTTACCATTTCATTTCCTTGTTTTTTTCTCATGTTTCTGTTCTGATTTTTTCTGTTTATGTTCACTACAGATTGAGAGACACACATTTGGTATGCTTCAATGCCACCCACACCCAAGTGATTTTTCAGACAAATCCAGACCATTCCATTGTTGTTACTTCATGGGCCTGCAACGAAAACAAGGCCTTCCTGCAAGTGAAGGCAAACAATTTGATATAAGGGCAACTGTAGAGGAATTCAAGCACACTGTTGGCATGTATACATTGTGGAAACCAGGAATGGAGATCCATGTATCTCATATAAGGCACAAGAACATTCCTCTTTTTTTGTTTCCTGGTGGAATTCGGCCTTCCCGCCCTGTGAAAGTAATCAGGGAGGGCAGGTTTGTAAAGAAATTGAAATCTGATTCTGCTGACAAATCATGTGAAAGCACAGCAGGTGCTGTGGATGTAGTAGATGACAAGAAGAGAAAATTGGATGAAGATAATAACCAGAGAAATACGAAGTATTTGTCTTCTGCCAATGGGAGAGTAGTTGAGGTGTCTGGAAGTCATAATCTTCAGTCTGCTAACCCATCTTCCACCACTACTACTACTTCATGCTCCATAACAGGAAGCTGTGCGGATGCAGACATTCCAGAGGGAGGAAGATATGAACAACTTGAAGCTGATTCACATTGCAATTCAACAAATGCAGTATGTGTCACTCAGATACCTTCTCATAATGGCAAGGAAGCTGAGGGATCTGTAGGACACAGCCCACCTGTGAGACCGTTCTCTAGTGCTGGTTTATCATGTTCTAAAGACGCAGAGAAGCTTGCCATTGAGAACATTTCTGGTCCTGCGGTTGCCCACCCAGATTTTCCAGAAGAGCTTGATGAGCTTGAAGATGAATTCAGTTCGATGGATAGAGCAAAAAATTTTGGAGGGGGTACAAAGGGCAGCATAGTAGCAGTGAATGAAGTAGGTTCAACTATGAGCTCCTTCCAGAACAGAAGCTTAGAGGAGCTTGAGGTCTGTTTTCCTTGTTCTTTTTCCCCTATGCATGTAGATCGCTGATTTGAATTATGATATTATGACGTGTTGGATGATCAAAATTCTTTTAGTCCTCGGCCATAGAAAAGGCACTAAGTGAACAAGAGATGGACCTCCATCTTTTTCTTTTCCCTGCTCGAAGTTCAATGTTGGCAAAAAAGGAGAATGCAAATTTCCTGTTTTCTGAAATATGGCACCATCAGTGCATGGAAGTGTGAAAAAATTGTGTCTGACCATTTTCCTCTTCCTCTTTTCTGCTCATTTTCTGTTATTAATATGAAGGCCCTGGCATTGTGTGTGTGAGAGTATATGGGTTGATAGAGTGTGTGTGTGTGTGTGTGTGTGTGTGAGAGAGTATATGGGTTGATAGAGTGAATGGGTTTTGGGTTTTTTTTTTTTTTTTGGGGTTGGGGGATCACCCTTCAATAAGAAAAAATATCTTCATAAGAGAAGTTCCCTAAACAAGAGGAAGATGTCATTTAAACAAACTGAAAATCATATAACCAACAGCACCAAACAAAAAAAATATAAGTGATGTTTTTACTTGGCTTGGAATATATAGTGTTCGTGACCATCTGTCTGACACATGTCCATTCGTGAGACAATTGTGACTAATGTTTACAGACTTTTGCTTTTACTTGGAGGGTCTTCTTGATGATGGTGGCAATGGCTGCCGTGGCAACTTTTCTTCGCCCTATTATTCTACTTATTTTTCTATTCTCTCATGTATATCTTCTCGATTCCACTCCTTTCCTTGCTGTTTCTCTCATTTCCTCCCCCTCTTCATTTTTTTTCCTTTCCCCATATTTTCTGTTTAGGTGCATTGAACAACTTGACGACTGGTCTCTTAGGCATTCAATAACTGCCTTGTTGCCTAGGCGATGCCTTGACAACCAGATGAGCTGAAAGAGGTGTTTTCACTTGGCCATTAGTCCGACACTTGACCAGTAAAGTGCTAATTTTTTTTTTTTTTTTTTTTTTTAAGCCTGCTGAGCTGATGGCGCCATTTGCTAATGCATTGCCTGCCTCTACATTGATGACGCAGCAGAAGCCTCTTATCAGGTGCTCTCAATTACTTTCTCTGCAACGTGGATTGCAGAAATGATTGAGCCTTTTCACATAAAATAATTCATGATCCCCTTGGTTGGGTTATATGTATTTTTTTGCAGGTTGAGCTTGACTTCTATGGTCAAAGGTACAGGCAAAAGCTCATGAAGACATATTGTGAGTGAAGCAAAGGCAAGGGAATTTTGAATGATTTGTTTCATAAATGTCTTCTCGAACCTCCCCCGGTTGTGGGGGTGGGGGGTTCTGTTTTTTCTCTACGATGTGCATAGGGGACTATTCCGCTAAGTACAGTTGTTGCAGGGTTTGGTCTGGATGCTGTGGATTGGTGATGTAATATTGATGTAACTTACAAAAGCAGTTGAAGCATAATGGATGATTCAGTGGATGTCCAAATCTGTTGTAATGAGGTGTTTATTAATGAATTAAGTAAGAAGTCATGAGATTAAGCATAGAATAACTGTTACAGGTGAATTTTGTCTTCATATCAAGGTGATATTATTTTGTCTATCAATGTGGGGTATTGGCACTAAGTTGGGTCAGTTTTGGAGATTTGCCTTATATTGAACAATTAAAGCAGGTGGAAGTTTGTAAGGTCTATAAACTAGGAATCGAATATGGGTTTAATCTTTATTGATTCCGATTTGATAATGATCTGAATGGTCCTGGAATAAGTTGGACTGATTACATGCTAACGACATAGGTAATTAATCAGCATTAGAACATCAGACAAACCTCTCAAGAACTTAGAATGCTGAGAATGTCTTGAGTTGCCGTGAAGAACTTGCTAGGACCTATTGATGCAGTGATGAATCTCTTTTGTGATGATTAAAGAGGGTTAATGGTGATACAGTATCTGTTTGGCCTCTATGTTCACAAGCCACAAGGGCTGTCAATTTGAATGGGTCTTCCAAACTCCAAACTTAGACAGGTGAAGACAACTTTTTGCGCATTTGTAATTGGTTGGATGCTTAACAGCAGTAAACCCAGGGGGAAAAAGAAACAAAATATAATAAGCACAAACAAGCCATGCATGGTAACAGAGGATGGTTGAAACTTTCAAAACTGAGCTGAAATGATTACTTTGTTGTGGGTTTTAGTGATAACTCTTCTTGAATCCACCAAATTGCTACCTTCAATAGTCTCTCTACCCAATCTATATGCGTTCATTGCTTCCATATTACTTTCCAAACTCCACCACAGCATCTAGCCTTCCTTCTCGATAGCAAAGGTAAGCCCCAATCTGTATAGATTTTGTTTCTCATCAAATCCATTTCAGGTTCACCATTTTTGTGACAACAAATGATCTCTAACTATGACACCAAAACTTTCAAATCTAGTTTCTCTGTAATTGGTAAGTTCCTGAACCATTCAAGCACAACGTAGTCTTTGGCCTGTCCCTTCAATGGCTGTTTGAATTTGACTCTAATCAATCTTCAAAGCCTTTTGCAATCCAAATTCAGAAATCCTTGGCTGTATAACGGTCACCGAGAAGTATTTTCTGAGGTTTTATGTCATAGTGAATGATCTGGGTGCTTCAAAAACTTCTTTCTAGGTCAAGAACATACATTCTCAGCTGACAAAAACAGTGTTTGATATGCATTCTTGTTCTTAGATCATGGAATGCATTATAGAACGGGTTCATTCTGAAACACACTCTTTAACCCATTCTTCATTGAGTCCAGATTCCAGAACGAGAATGCCTCACCTCATTCGCAATCTTTGATAGGAATGCTTTTTTCATTTTGAGAAAGCATTCCAAAAAAAGCATACCAAATGCAGCCTTAGATTGATGGGCATTCTGAATGTCACCCTATGCATCATTGTATATGTTTAATCATAGCACCTGCATTATGGGAATAAATTGTAAAACTCCATCAGTTGTCGCAAGAGATGTAGCAAATCCACTGTTTAACACATCCTGAGAAATGAAATGAAGCTCCGGGCAGTGTAATGATCAGTGTTCACACATTTACTAGTGTGTACATGTCTGAGTTTGACACTGTTGGAGTTTTGGAGAGCCCAAGCACTTGTAAAATTAATGCAAAACTAAGGGAAAAAGATCCTCTCTTGTTGTCCAGTTTCTTCAGTTCTGATTTAGCGGTTGAAGTTTACTCAGTGTACATATCAATGAGGGACTCTAGCCGCTAGATCAAGACTGAAAAGACTCCAGCAACAGGAGACAATTCAGACCCAAAACTAACCCCAAGATCAAGCTGTTCAAAGTTTTAACAGTCAGTCGCACCTTTCCATACTACGCAGGGTATATTGATGAAGCCCACTTGAATACAAGTGTCATCTCATCTCTTCAACACTTTTGAGTCACCTTGCTTGCACGGTACGTTCTTTGGTGGCTCCATGCCATATTTTGTTACGTGAACTTTCTTGCTCTCCATTTCCATGTTCCTACACTTTGTGAATTTGACATGATATAGACCAACACTGTCCTCAAGTCCACCCAATAAATCTTGGTTTCTAATATGTTAGCAGCTTAATAAGTCTTACCACTAATAATAGCCAATTATCAAAGTTGCCAACCTTTTGCATGCCATTATGAATTTAAAATGAGAATAGTTCACCAGTATGTACTTGTATCCTCCATAGGATTCCATCATCGTCCATATCTAGTGGATCCCACACTCTAGAGGTCGGTCCCTCACCATATCGAAGATAATGAGATCCCATGGAGAGTACATGCAAATGCAAGTGATCCAAACTCACTTAAAATTGTGTGCATTCCACTGAGTCCCTGAACTAGCATCTTTCCCAGCTAAAAACAGATTCTTCCATGCTTGTATTCAGATCCATATGGAGATGCTTCACCACGCAGTCAAAAATATGCCAACCACATGGCACATCCATTCATGTTCAATTTTTGTGGGCATATCGTCCATAGCAAGGTTCCAAACTCAAGTATCAGACATGGTGGTAACCATGTCTAAAATCGATCTGATTTGAATTGGATTAGTGTACAGATTCAACGGAAAACTGATACATGACCAATGTTTGATATAATAATATTAAAGGATCAGATCAGGAATTGATCAGGTCCAAAACTGATACGAATAATCCAATCCAGCCGATACAATACCGAACCTTGAACCATGGTCCACAGCATCATATACCAGTCTGAAAAGTTTCAGTCCAATTATAATATTATCTCACTACGCATTTTGATATCGAACCTTGTTAACAATAAGACTTTGAATATGATTCAGTAACTAGTGTTAATAGGCATTTGCAAGCCTTGAATGCTTCCTCCCAGCAATGCAACCACCTTAGTCATTGAGGGCCGAATGTTAAATCCATTTGAATGCAAATTTGGGCCGGTGGATAATGTAGACCCAGGAACCTTAATCCCAATTCGGATTTTATGGTTAATTAGGTTGAAGTTAAGCCCAGAAAGAATTCTGATGGCGCTGGTGCTCCAAACCTGGTTTCTCTCCCTGTATGGGTACCCCTTTCATGGACTCATCAACCTACATATATTGTACCCATAAGGTGGATCCGACATTCCATGGACAGTGATAAGATCTATGGAAAGAGTATGGGGAGAGGAACGAGACTCTGGTGTTCCCATCAATATAATGTAATTGGATGAAAAGGCTTCTACATTGGCGTTTTGACTGCCATTGGCACCAGAAAAGTTACCCAAAGCCCATTACGAGCAAACCCAAATTCGAATTAGCTGTGGGCTTGTTCTTTTTTGCTTGGGTATACAAGGCCAGTTAGACTCCAATGACAACTAAGGCTGAGTTTGGTATGCATTCCAAGTCAAGAGTTGACAAAACAGTGTTTGGTATCCGTCCAAGCTGGCTACTTATAGATTCGTAGCAGAATCGGCTGATCCTAATTCCAATTTAACCCGATTCATTCAACTGATTCCCATTGGGTTTTCTGAAGGTCAGTTGATTCTGGCAAGTATTAACTGAATCCAGTGAAATATCAGATTGGAACTGATAGAGGCCGATTCTGTTTCAATTCCATCACCTCTTAGATGATTATGACAAAGAAATTCTCAACATAAGCTTGATGTGTATTTCCCATTGTTATTCTTCCAATTAAATTGTTGTATATATGTATGATATGATACATCCAACAATACCGAAATCCATTGCATAAAACTCAATGAAATTTATTCTGAACTCAATGAAATTTATTCTATTTTCCAAAACAGAGAAAGGGAAAGGAGATGAAAATTAAAGGGAAGAGAAAATAGGAAAACCCGGTAAAGTGTTCCCTGAATCAACAATGAAGACATTGCCTGAGACATAACTGGAGGAATCATGGATCAAAAATCGAATAAGTGATGTCAATGCTGGATTAATCGTGCCAAATTTTCTTAGAGGGACAGTCCTTAAAGCAATGTTCGTGAGCCAGTCTTTCTCCATAAGTCCTTCCGTGATTTCTGACTTAAACAAACCAGGAGCTATTGAGTTCACTCTCATCTTCAGTGGCCCCAACTCTAAAGCCATGACCTGTTGAAACAACAAATTTTAAAAATGAAAAATAATTTTTTATATATAATATATGATTTTTCACTATTTATTTTAACTTAAGATATTAAAAATACATTGAAAAAAATAAAAAAAAATTTCATGTTCAAGGAAATATTTTTAAATAAATAAATAAATAAATAGAGCCTTAACTACAATTGAAAAGACATTCAAAGCATTTTGAATCCTTTATTTGTCCATAATTGGAAGCGGTTGCAATTTGGAAATTGAAAATACTAATGGTTGGAAAAAATTAAACTTTCCTTGTTACTTGTTCCCTTATTTGAACCAGGATGAATTATTCAATTACACAATATTAGGTTTCGCCTTACCAAAATACCCATGTATCTTTCAAAGTCACCTAACTATTCTATAATTACAACGATACATTATACCATTTTTTACACAAACCAGTACCCACACCATAGTTTTTAAAACTAGATCCAGAGGTTAACCCAAAAAATCTGGTTCGGTTCATCCAACTTTTGACCAAACGATTTTGATATAAGGAGAAAAATATTCAAAAATAATAATAATAAATCAAGTTTCCTTTCACCTACAGAGAAGAGTTATCAGTCGCCATCATTGCGTTTGGATGAGACTCTGGAATCGGCAAAAGCATTTTAGACTTCAATAAAGAAGGAATCCAAAGGTAAGCGTTTAATTTACAATGGTTTCCATAATAAAATGATTGGAGGGGGGAATCGCTGTTGCGTGGCCTGCACCAACACAACAAATTAATAAGGTGGGATTTTTCATTTCATAGTATGGACCACTATTTAGCCCTTCCTGTGCCCTCATGCAGGCTCCACGGCAACCTTCTTTTTCCCTAAATTTATTATGACCAACAAATCAAAACGTAGTTTGGTAAGGGAAAAAAATAAAAAAAAGGAACCGTTTCTCAAAACCAATCCATTTGGACATTTTTACCCCTAATAGTTCCTTCTTTTTTTTTTTTTTTTCTAGAATCAATGTTCCTATCCATGTTATGCAACCATAGATAAATTTCTTCTATCAACTAACAAATAGAATTAACAAAAACAAAATGTAAATTCTTTCCATCAACAAATAGCTAGAACTTCGCAAAAAAATTATGTTGAATGCATGATGAAATAGTTTTAAGTATGGACCCTTGTAAGTGTTTACCTTGGTCATGGCATTTATACCAGCCTTTGAGGCACTATAGGCGATACCTCCTGGTAACTCTCCACGTTGGATTCCTCCAATAGATGTAATAAATATAACCGATCCTTTCATACCATTTTCACGGATATGACGACCGACAGACTTTGTTACTAGCCATGAACCTGTTAGGTTGGTGTTGACAGTATTATTCCACTCCTCTTCGGATAAATCCAACGGGGTTTTCACAGTACCTGATACATGCATTAATATGGAAATTAGACGTACATCTTAAGAAAACCAAAATTGCTTTCTCCCCAAAAAATTCTAATTTCTATGGGGACTAGATCTTTTGTAGCGGTGCAGCTATATCCAAGCCGTTGGAATGCAAATATGCGACTGAAGGGATTGCAAGGCTGTAGAAAATCCTAGTTCACTTTTATGCACGAGAATGCACACAAACGGCTTGAGTGTTAGGTATTTCATCTAGAAGGTGGGAGGTCGAATTGTTATTACACCATCATCCCCTCTCCCATTCGACAGAAAGGAACTATGACCGTGCACAAAACTGTTTGCCAAAATTTTTAGTTTTGAAAATCTTGTACCAATTGACAAATGCAGCAAATTTCATTATTCGTCCCAAGAAGACAATTGTTGCACAATTAGGTTAATTTCTAATGGATAAATTGGATCATGAATTAGTGTCATGATAATAAAAAAAAAAGGCTCAACTTGTTTTAATTTACACAAAGGCCCACTAAGAACGTGGGTTACAAAGCATGATTACACCGATTCACCAAAAAAAAAAAAAAAAACTCACCTAGTAATTTGGCAAATTTGTTGTCAAGTTGTGTAATTTAGGTTACAAATAGTTGCATGAAAAGTCAAGTGACCTAAAATTGTTTTTTTTTTCTCTTCTTATCCATTGATTTGGATCCGCATCCTCTCCTTTCAATTGGGAGAACAGCGGCAGCCTTATCCAGATGGCCGACACTTGTCTTTCGGTGAATCCTAGACCCACGTTCGAGCCGACACCTAACCAACAAGCCAAGCCAATAGGAAATGTCGGCTCAAACGTGAGTCTTGGATTCACCCGAGAACCACGTGTCGGCCATCAGAGTAAGGTTGCCGCGTCCTCCAGAATCACTAGGAAGAGACGATGTGAATCCCCATTGATTTCTTCAGTAACTTAGTTAAGTAAAACGAGGTGAAATCTTACTCTAATTCAAGAATAGTCATTAATTTTTGTCAATTGAAAGGCAAAACATTTACCACATTAAATAAAGGACCCAATTTGTTCTTTCACCCATAGTAAAAAGAAATATCTTTAACCATATGGACTCAAGATGTAAAATTACGGGAAATAGTGGAGGGAGCAGTTTTAATCTGCAATTCATCTACAATGGACAATGATCTTGTCTACTGGTTTCTTGCACCAAAATTTTCTTCTACATTAATAGCAAAAGATTTGTGGAATGCTTTTCCATAGCTTTGGATATTCTAACCATCTGATTCTTACATCGATACTCTCATGCATCTCTAACCATGTGGTTCTTGAATTAAAAAAAAAATCATTTTTCAAATCGTTATTAGTGTGGCATAGAGAAATTCCCCCACACTAAGGACAAAGATCCATGGGAACTCACTTCTTAGAGTAAACATATCAGCAAGTCAACATATCATGATTGTTCAAGAAAAACAATATTCATTAATTCTTTAAAATTTGGTATGATATGTTCTTGAAGAAAAACAATAAATGAAAATTTTGATCCATGGTCCCAAAATAAAATCTTTTATAATAGTCTACAAACTAGTACTGTAACATTATTCCTCAACCCCTTATATTACAAAGAAATTCTAATTATAATAAATCTTTAGCCTTATAACAATGGTCTTGTCATTGTCAAATTATTTTTTAAATGCATATTCAATGAATTGTTACAAAATCTAAATTCTGCTTATAATAAGTCCTTAACCTTATAACAAGGACCTTGTTATTGTCTAATGATTTCTTTAATACATATCCATTGAATTGTTATAAAATCTAAATTCTACTTATAATAATAAGTCTTTAGTCTTAACAAGAGTCTTGTCATTGTCAAATGATTTCTTTAATGCATATTCATTGAATTATTATAAAATCTAAATATAATAACCCTTACTAGATTTAGACTTACCTAATGAAAACATTGTCAAACCGGGTGATCTTAACTCTTAAATAGTTTTAAAAAAATTCGCTAACCACTTACCTCGGGGCGCCACCCATCCCAAGCGTCTCCTCCCTGTACTTCATGGGGGAGGAGGGAGACAGCCCGTTGGAAAACCGATATGTGACTTTAAGGAAAATCTGAATTTCATGTCCAAGCCTACACCGTTTGTCAGTTGGGTGTTAATTCGAATCGTAAGGTTTCAATTTTTTCGAGAATTACGTGTCGATCATCTAACGGGATGTCTCCCTCCTCCTAAACTTCAGGGAGGAGACTATTTGAATCCCCATAATGACAGATATACTCCCTTCCCTTTCATTCTCAATTTCTCATTGAATGACCTAAAGTCATTAATGTTGTAACGAATCATGAACAAACGTAAGATGAGAATCAGAAAACTTCGAAGTTCGAAGGAGAATGTTGATCATCCAAGAGAACTTCGAACCCCGCACTCAAATCTTAATTGAACTTATTCACCACCTAAAGTCCAAGATTCCATCAGAAACTCAGGAGAGAAAGAGGGAGAGAGTGACTTACCTCTAACTCCGGCGGTGTTTACCAAGGCATCAATCCGGCCAAAGGCATCCCAAGCAATCTGCACAGATGCGTCAATTACAGGCCCCGCAGCGCTCAAGTCAAGATCTACCGCAACAGCTCTGATTTCCGTAGATGAAGATGAAGCGTTTAATTTTTGGTTAATTTCGCCGCAAAGAACCTTTAATCGATCCTTTCTACGAGCAGCAGCGATCACTTTGCAGCCTGCCATGGCGAGATTCAAACAGAACTCATGCCCCAGTCCCGAAGAAGCTCCCGTCACCATCACAACCTTTCCATCCAACTGATTCCATAGCTCTAGAGATCTCTCTCCTCCACCTCCTGCCATTCATTCAAAACCTACCGTACTAACAGAGAGAGAGAGAGAGAGAGAGAGGAGATAAATCTAAGAACCCTGAGTCGCTGAATAAATACGCCAAGGCCTCTGGCCCTCTACCTACCTATTTAATTAAAAAAAAATATTTTCTTTTAATTATAGATACTATTAAAACTGTCTTATAACAGCCTTTTATGATGCAAGGTTCATGCGTTCACCACAAGACAAACCAACATCTTTAAAGGTTCTTTTTATTTTCTCTTTTTTTAAAGAAAAAGAATCGTTTAGGATACTGTCTATTTCTCTCTGACATCTATCTACACCTACCATACTATAATTTTTATTTTTAGAATACCAAACTACAATTTATTTAATATGCTTCCTAATCATCATATTATTCCTTTGGTTAAATTATTTTGATCTCTCCATGTGGTATATTAGTTTACTAGCTTGGATTTCGTAGACGGTTAAACCTTTAAGTCTTTTGTTCACATATCAAATTTTAATCTATTTGAAAACTTCAATGTTATTCACAAACGATTGTCTTATTAAATTTGTCAAAAAAAGTCAAAGTTTTTACCAAAATGTAGTAGATCAAATGTGGCCTTATGGATAGATAGAGTTTCCCAAGTTGTAAAATAAAATTTTAAAAAATACAATGATGCATGTCAATACATGGCAGAATATTTAATTGGATAATATCTTAAAATTTCACATGTGGCTAATCCAATCCGAGACCTACCTTCTAGCCATCTAAATTAGCAACACATCATACCATATAACTAAAAATTGATATACCACCTTGGTACGTTTATCGATGAACTTTTACCATCTATATAACAAAAGGAAAAAAATTGGTCATATGTAAATCACTCACATTGTCTGTCCACCCTAACATGTGAATTTGTCAGATATAAATCGTATAGCACACTTTCCATGCTCCCATTGACTTAACATGAGAGATGTCATTACACTAGCGATCACAAATAGATCATTTTCCCATAACTAAATTCATAACAATCTAAATCTACAAAAATATTTCAATCCCTTTTAAATTCTAAAAGTAAAAGATTGTGTATACATTTGTGTGGCACGTCCTCTCATTGTTCCATTGGCTTGCATGGAAAATTCCATTACACGCCATTCATGCATAGATGCCTCTGTAAATTCATAAAATTTTGGATACTCATAAAAAATATTTCAATCCCATTTAAATTTTAAATGCAAAATATTTTGTGTATCCTTCAAAAATTGAATAAAAATAACTCAATTGGTAAAAAAAAATAAAAAATCAATACCTTATAAAGATCATGAATTTAATCTTCTTCGAATTTCCTTACCTAGAAAAAAAGATATAAAAGACCGAGACAATCAGACAATATAATTCCAAAACCGTTTTACATTGCTATCGTGCTCCCATTAGCTTTGGCATAGCAAATAAGTATTGAGGCCGGCTATCATAATATCATTAAATGCTGCCGCCATCAATTCCAAAAGCACATAAACGACACATGTATGAAAACTAGATGGGAGGACAATGATTAAATGAGTAAAAATATTTAAAATTAGAAAAAGCTCCCAGCGAGGATCGAACTCGCGACCTTTCGCTTACGAAGCGAACGCACTACCACTATGCTATGGAAGCTTTTTGAAATTTGTTTAAGACATTATTGAAATTTTTGGTTTTGTTCTTACGGCAGAATCAAAACTGAATTACTTCGGTCGAATTGGGCTGAGTTTCTAAAACCCGGGCCAACCCTAAGACCTTGACTCAAGGCCTGAATAATCCAACTTTAACCTGCTCTAAGGGCCAGACCGAGCTAACCTTGATTGATCCTGATTATAAGAGGGGAAGGGAGAAGTAGAGGTTGCGTCAAATTGAGGAGAGAAGAAGAAAAAACAAGAGGAAGAAAAGGGTTGGATTGGACTACGCTCAGCCCAAAGCTTACACCTTAGCCGGTAGTCCTGACTCAGGGTCAGAAATTCTCAGTCCTAAACCTCTCTCAGAGTTAGGGTATCTTACCCTAAATCTTTTTCAGGTTCAGGACGAACCAGGACGGATTCAAGCCCCCTAAGATTGACCGCTTGCGCTGTGGGGTTGGTTGGCTTGGGTTTGAGGTTTTGAGCTATCAATATTGGACCCCTTGGAAGGATATGGATTCTCTATCATATGAAGCATGAAAGTTGAAACCCACCCATCCTAATCACGGTTTGCTGTATTTCAACTAATGAACACGATGAAGATAATTAGCCTTGGTGGCATGGTGAACATACATTCCATAAGCAAAACCCTTTTAATGAGCTAGCCTGTATTAATAAGGTCCCATGGACATAGGAATTTCAGTGAATTTTAAAGCACTTTTAAAGTATTTAATGGGAATTTATGCTAGGAAGAAAATATTGTAAACTAAAATAAAATCGATGAGTTTTGAAGGGCTGTGTATGTCTAATAATAATTTTTTTAATAAAACAAGGATTAAGTTTTCGTATTGTGCTTCGGCACAAACGTCTAGACCTCTTTCCACCTCAAGATGTTATCACATTTGTTCTTACCTAGGGTTTTCTTTAAAGAGATAATATATAGACTCTTAAAAATCCTCATCCTCACACAATTACAATTTTACGTTTATATATATGTAATGGACTCAAAACCAACATAAATAATATATACAAGCCCAATTAACTACGTGGGCTTCCTAGAATACAAGACGAAACTCCAACGACAAAAAAAAAAAAAATGAACAAGTATACGGATAGATTAGGAAAACCCTCTCACTCCATTTCTCCCAAACAAAACTTCATGATGTGCATAAATGCTACCTATCAATGAGTGTGCGACTCGTGGCCAGGGGCATATCCGTCCACAATGATCATAATCGTGGGCAAATCCGACCATGACAACCAAGGACATATCTGTCTATGATGATCATAACCATGTGCAAATCCAACCATGAAAACCAAGGGCATATCCATCACGACAATCATAATTGGGGCAAATCCGATCATATCATTTTCGGAGTTGTACTGCAAATGCGTGAGCGAGACTCTCGTTAGAATGCTAGTTAAGGGGTTCAATTACAAAGGTTAAATCACTTATCATATCATTTACTATTCGTTCTATTGTATTCAATTCGTATTTTTTGTTGTTGGACCCCTGACAAAAGCAGTGGAGTGCACCCCTCGGATCCCAAATTTGACCACTCTTATGCTTGTTTGTTTTTAGGTCCCCGCTTCAAAACATCGATTCAGACTCTAGCGGCAACAATTCATACTTTGTCCTCACAAATACAACTGATTAAGTCTATAGAACACTGAGCCAAATTAATATATCTAATTTCAAAACATGCTAAATTGAATTGTTCTGATGGTGACAACTGATTCCCAGGGAATATGAAAAAGGAAACCTGAAAGTGAGAGTTGGGTTTAGATTTTAAGGGTTTGCCTACTGCTGCCACTACAGGCTTACTTACTGAGCTTTTGTCTCCTTTGTTCAATTTGTTCTTCCCGTAAAAAATTGCTTGATTGAATCAACCAAACAAGACCTTGGGTTTGTGACGTTTGTCAGTTTTAGCTTTAGTCCTTATCATGTGAGGCATTCCAGCAGGAAACAGAGTTTGGACAGTGTACACAAGAAAGAAAGCTTTGAAGAAGTCACAAACCCATGAGGCAATAATGGTGATTTGGGCAAAACCCAATGGCAATTTAGTAACCTGAACCTTTAAATAGAGTCATTTTAGCAGGGAGGTGACCTTAGACCATAGTAGGATACTATACCCAAAGGAGGAAAAATGGTTGGCCCATCCTATCTAAAACCTCTGCAATTTCTCAACCATTTCTCAGTGAAGGTCACCCCATACCCAGACCCAAACTCCATGAAAATCAAAACTCTTATTCAGTCTCACATCCTCAGACATTTTTGCAGACTTGTCTGTGCACTAACGAAAGCCAAAACCAAGCTCATTGAACTGCTCAAGGAGAGCAGACCAGATTACTACATTGACAGCATAGAAAAGAGCATTAAGAACAAGAAGAAGAGGAAGAAGCTGTTTGGTTCAATTGGAACACACTACTGCTGGTGTTCTTCACATGTGAGACCCATTCCCATGGCTGAGCCTTCTATGGATGGGTTCAGTACTTCTAACCATGCCTACTATGATTCCACATGGGACTCTGTTTTCCCTGCTGAAGACTGTGAAGATGGAATGGAGTCACAACTATCAGGTTACCTTCATTGGCTTGAAGAGAAGGTTCCAGAGAGTTCAGCAATTGATGTAGAGATCGATGAGATTGATCGACTTGCCACCAAGTTTATCGCAAGTTGCCACGAGAAATTTAGGTTGGAGAAGCAAGAGTCTTACAGGAGATACCATGAAATGATGGCTAGAAGTATCTGATTCTCACACAGAGATACTCTGTTCCAGTGATACTCTGTTTCTCCTTGTGTACCATTGGTACTTTCAAAATTGGTTATAGGTTGGGTTTGATGGGGTTGGGTTTTTCTTTTCTTCTTTTTTGGCTTATCTTTCTTCTTGATGGGTTTGGAAGAACTGTAATGGGTCCCCAGAAATATGCAGTTATCTGATTACAATTGTTGAATGAGCTTCTTCAGTAAATAACTTGGACTGATTTTAAATCTTCTTCTTTCTCTTCTCATTTCATGTTCAATTACATCATAAACTATGAAAACCTTTCAGTTTACCCATTTTAATCATTTGTTTTCTCAGGTTTTAAGCCATTGTAACTGCAATCATCATGGTTGTTGCCAAATAATTTTTGTGTTTGGTGGGTTTCAATTTTGCCCCACTAATCATTTCATGACTTTTTACACATTAAAAAGCTTCTCCTCTCTCTCTCTCTCTCTCTCTCTCTCTCTCTCATAGACACACACACACACAGTGTGCAAAGATTAGAACATCATAGATGCTTATTTTTTAGTCACCCATTCCTTTTCATATGAAATTCAAATTTGAAACCAAAAAAGTAAATCTTCCGAATCAGGGAAGTTTGACAAGGCACATGCAATATAACACCAGTGTACAATGGATGATATCACTCATATAATCAAAGCATGCATTATTAGGTATCATACATACATAATACTAACTGCTCCCCCATGTCATCCTTAGATACATATATAGGTGATTGGGATCACTCATACATTTATACCTGATCAACATATGATCAAATGAGGACATTGTCTTGATACTCTGTTTCTGAGTTCAATAATTTTCATATGAAAGTGGTTGTATATGCTAAGCAACCCCTTCCCCCCTCTTAAAACTCTTATTGAGTACAACCATACATGAACATGATATCTTGGAAGACAACTGCTAGCGTAGTTGGTAGTGCTTCTCACGTTACGATTGGATCAAGTGGTCGGAAATGGTCCACGCTTACCTTTCCCACAATCTTTCGGCAGCCATGATTGATAGGAATCTAAAAATGGGCTGGTTCTTTTAATCTAGGAGGACCCTTAACAAGGAAGGATCCGTCTGAATGTAACAAGGGTTCACTCATTGAGTCATTACGGAAACCTCAATATATAGGGGTAGTTTTGGTATTCCATTTGCAGACTGGTGCAAATTTGAGGGTGATAAAAGACCAAAGACCGCCGTTGTTACAAGTAGAAAAACCTGATTAAATAAACTAGACACTTCTCATATCCTTAAGTACTAGGAGCAGAAGTTAATCTAGTTATGGAGGTTAGACCAGTCAATAATGCTTTTTGGAGACTGTATGAAGGTGGAGAGACACTAAAGATGCTTCTTTCATTTTTCCCAGTGTTCCTTGTTTTTGCCTTTATTCCCAACATCTTTCACTGCTTTTATGGAAGAGAAATGAAGCTTTATTAGAGGAGAGCTGGGTTCCTTTAGTCTCTTTTGTTCCTCATTTGTGACTACTTTAACATAAAGTGTATGAGTGAAACTTCTTGGGATTTTATTCTTACCCAGGTGGGTTTAGAGCTCATCCTTGCTTGGGCCCTTGCTGTGTCTTTAAAATTTGCTAGTCACATTTTGGCAGAGACTTATCTTTAGCATCTTATGTTTTAGAGTTCAGATGGAACCTGTAGTTGTGTATTTTTCTAAAGACTCCTGTGTCTTTGTTATAGAAATCAAACCCCCAAGTCATGACAAAGAAAAGTAAAAATGAAATTGAAAGAGACAATAACACAAAGATAAACGTGCTTCAACAAGGTTTTCTGTTCACATCCACGGTGAGATGAGAATCATTTCATACAATCAATGGAGAATAGGGTTATAACTGTTCGTCCTCACTCCTACTCTTCAGAGAATAATGAAACCTATACATAAGTATATTTACTGAAATACTCATATCATCCGTAAAAAAAAATTTGGGCCTCAGGCCCTCGGGCCCTACAGGCTTTTAACAACAGTATTTTAGAATCAACCCGACGGAATATAAGACATCCTACTCCCAACATCTACTTATAGAGAAACACTCATATCTCTTAAATTAATCACGTAACACATGTATACAACATGTACTTTCTGTATTATACAAATGAATCATACACATAATTAATATGGGGTTAGTCACTAATTTTTCTTCGGCTTAACTGCACTTCAGTTTGTGGACATTTTGTTTGAGTTCGGATCATCTACATGTATATGTATTCTCTATGGGATTCCATCAATATTGATATGGTGTGGTACCCACCCACTTGATATGGACGGTGTTAGAACTCTAGGGAGGATACAAATACATGCAGATGAACTATTCTCTCTTTAGTCATATCATTTTTCATAAATTTTAGCAATTCAGAGGGTGATCGGAGGATTGAAGAATGCAAAAAAAAAAAAAAAAAAAAAAAAAAAAAAAAACATGGGCAGTTGCTTTTGAGTTTGAAACTACTGGATTGGAACTCAAAACTGAAACTAATGCGCGCCCACGTTCTATAGGAATCAATCACTAAAGGGACCAAAAGATAACCTTCACTAGATGCCTTTTTTTCTGGGTGCTCAAAGCTTTTGAATGTTTCTCTTCAACTTCTTCTTGGGTGTCTTTAATGGCTGATCAAACCCCATCAAGCTTCTTAAGCAGATGAGCACTGCCATTAAATGATATTTACTAAAGATGACAATGGGACAGGTTAATTACTAAAATACTGAAGATTAGGGTTGTATTTGGTATGCATTCTGCAAATGCATTCTGGGTTTAAACATATTCTAGACTGACAAAAACATTGTTTGGTATATATTCCCATTCTAACTAAGGCTACGAAAGGAAGAACCCATTCCACATTCTTGTTCTTCTTCTCGTAAAAGCATGCCTCTTTGAACTTCCCTGCTTAGTTCCCCAAATAAAAAGACATTCTTCTCTTTTTCGTTACCATCCCTCTCTCGGCGTCTTCCTCTCTTCAACATTTATGCAATGGTCTGCATTCGTTCAATTGACTCCCTCCCTCCCTCCCTCCCTCTCTCTCTCCCTCCCAACCATGGTTCAAGTAATGGGTGTTGGATCAGTCAATTCGTATCCGTTTAGGACCTGACTCATCCTTGATCAAGTCCTATTATAATATGTGTCACCACGTGTCAGCTTCTCACTGGACCCATGAATCAAATCGATTTTATACATGACTGATACCATGCCCAATACCTGGATTTAGAACCTTACTCCCCACTCTCTTCCTCTTCTCTTCACGAGGGTATAAACCTCTTAACATCTAAAATGGATCATCAAACTATCCAAGAGAATCTTTGCGTGCACCTCCAGTCTTTCAAATGTCACTCATTTGACGAGATATCCTAAAAAATTACTAGCCAGCAATGTAATTTCTACCCTGTTGGAATGCCAGATCCAAACCAGATTGAGGCGGGCGGTAGCCCAGCCCAGTCAATGAGTTATTGGATTGGATTCGGGCACACCCTTGGCCAATAGTACATCACGGGTTTTCACATAGTCGCCCCCATTAAGTTAGGATAAGACTAAACTGGGTTGGTAAGATATTACATAACAAATATGCAATATATGACCCTCTAAGAATTAACTATTGTTACAAATGCTAGCCCCTTGTGGCAATGTGAATGAATTCAAATAGGTATATAATTTACAAATACATGATCATATTTACATTAATTAACAAGGACAATAAGCTAATATTTTTGGGCTCAGCCGTGTACTTATCCGGTCCATTCTTAATGGGGAAGAGCAGGAGCTCTGCAACTCCATTTACGTATGATCGTGTATGTGTACGTACATATCGTGTACAAAAACTAGATCCTTAACTGTGAACAGAAATCGTTCCTTGCAACATTCTATGAAGACGAGATCCTAAAATTGCAAGTAACATTTTGAAAGTCTAGGATAGCAAGGGGTGAATAGACAATTAAAAGGCCGATAATGGAGGACATTCAGCATTTTAACATCTATTTTCAACATTGTAATCTCATGTTTATTCCAAGGGAGATTAACAATGTAGTCGACTCTATCAAAGAAGGTATGTCCTTTTGATGCGTGCAACAATTTATAATGTTTCCAACCTTTGGATTGTAGCATAGTGTTGCCCTATGACCATGTCATTCTGAATAAATTCGTATTAATTGAAAAAAAAAATGGACAACCAAAAGGGTGTATGTCAATATATGGATACATGCAGATACATTGGAAGTATATGTCTGAACTACATGGAATACCTAATAATCTTTTCTCACAAAAAATAGATGGGCTATGTATGTGATATACATCCAACTATCAAACGTACATACATGATATATGCATAGATATCATAGTTATAATTCGGGCCTGAGTTGACCTGGTCCGAAGTCAGCCCTAGTCCGTACATAAATTTTAGGTGCTGTACTAATCGGATAATTTTCAAGGTTGGGCTGACCACATTTTCGGCACAGACAATCCCATGTTATGTGAGTTTGTTTTGCGGCCCAAATCAACAAAAAGAAAGGGGGCCGCGGGGAGGACTCAGGAGTGTCATTGAATGAACCAGTGAAAATGAGAACTAGTCGGTTTTGGTTTGGTTTTGATGTGGTTTAAGATATAATAGGCAGAAACCGAAATTGAACTAGTTCTCCCAAAACAAAATCGATTAGTAGTCAGTTTTTTTATCATTCCAAATATTATTGGTTTCTAATCGGTTTAATTAAATGGTTTGTAAACGGTTCATTTGAAGACCAAGTCTATCCTTACCAAAAAAAACCATGACCCCATAATTAGTGTAGAAATCCTCTCCCGCCCACCTGTCGCCTGCTAAGGGCGGGATTTCAGTCGACCCACCTCCCCATGTATTGGTAGACGGGCCGACTGATCCCCCGGCCGGCCGGACCCGCGGGAGAGGATTTCTTTCCCCATAATTAGGCATCTAAAGTCAATCGGTTTTTAATTGGTTTAATTGGTTTTTAATCTGTTTTTCAAAATCCTAATTCCAACTCTGACTATTTAAACTTAACCCTAATCCAGTCCAATCCTACTAGGGTCAGAAAATGTATAACCCTAACCCTGACCCTGGTAGGATTGGACCTAACCCTAACCTGCCCTGATTGACCCTGACAGGATCTGGTTGGGCCGCGTTAATCTTGATTAACCCTGAGGTAAAAAGAGAAAAAAAATATCCCCATAAGTTAAAAGAGAAAAAAAGAGAACATAAAAGATATCAATCGTACAATTCATTTAAAACCCATTTGATCTTAGTTCAAATCGAAATCTTCTGTCGATCATTAAACATGCTTTTGATTATCCATTACAACACTCATGGGAATCATAAATCTACCAATGAAAATATGAACAATATATGAACAAGATTGGTAGCCAAAACAAAGGAGAACTCTAAAAGATTAACAAATAAAATAAAAACAACAAAAATCAAACAACATATTCAATCTGTTAAAAGAACAACAAAAAGATTGAAAACACATAACTCAAGACAAAGTAAAATCTCCTTACAATTTTCTAATAGATCAGCAAATGAAATCGAAACAATAACAATCAAACTATAAAAAACATTTAACTCAAAACAGAGAAAACTCCTAAGAGATTTCGATTCTCACATAATCTTTTTTGACAATCGACTCTCAATCTCTCATACAATGTCTCAACACCTCTTAGAGTCAGCAAGACTTCCCAGAATATATTCATATATATCCTAAAAAATTACTAGCCAACAGTGTAATTTCTACCCTGTTGGAATGCCGGATCCAAACCAAATCGAGGCGAGCGGTAGCCCAGCCCAGTCAATGAGTTCTTGGATTGGATTCGCGCACAACCGTGCCCAATAGTACATCACGGGTTTTCACATAGTCGCCCACATTAAGTTAAGATAAGACTAAACTGGGTTGGTAAGATATTACATAACAAATATGCAATATATGACCCTCTAAGAATTAACTATTGTTACAAATGCTAGCCCCTTGTTGCAATGTGAATGAATTTAAATAGGTATATAATTTACAAATATATGATCATATTTACATTAATTAACAAGGACAATAAACTAATATTTTTGGGCTCAGCCGTGTACTTATCCGGTCCATTCTTAATGGGGAAGAGCAGGAGCTCTGCAACTCCATTTACGTATGATCGTTATGTACGTACATATCGTGTACAAAAACTAGATCCTTAACTGTGAACAGAAATCGTTCCTTGCAACATTCTATGAAGACGAGATCCTAAAATTGCAAGGGGTGAATAGACAATTAAAAGGCCGATTATGGAGGACATTCAGTATTTTAACATCTATTTTCAACATTGTAATCTCATGTTTATTCCAAGAGAGATTAACAACGTAGCTGACTCTAGCAAAGAAGGTATGTCCTTGATGCGTGCAATAATTTATAATGTTTCCAACTTTTGGATCGTAGCATAGTGTTGCCCTATGACCATGTCATTCTGAATAAATTCGTATTTATTAAAAAAAAAAAAAATGGACAACCAAAAGGGTGTATGTCAATATATGGATACATACAGATACATTGGAAGTATATGTCTGAACTACATGGAATACCTAATAATCTTTTCTCACAAAAAATAGATGGGCTATGTATGTGATATACATCCAACTATCAAACGTACATACATGATATATGCATAGATATCATAGTTCATAATTCGGGCCTGAGTTGATGGTCCGAAGTCAACCCTAGTCCCAGTACATAAATTTTAGGTGCTGTACTAATCGGATAATTTTCAAGGTTGGGCTGACCACATTTTCGGCACAGACAATCCCATGCTATGTGAGTTTGTTTTGTGGCCCAAATCAACATAGAGAAAGGGGGCCGCGGGGAGGACCCAGGAGTGTCATTGAATGAACCAGTGAAAATGAGAACTAGTCGGTTTTGGTTTGGTTTTGATGTGGTTTAAGATATAATAGACAGAAACCGAAATTGAACTAGTTCTCTCAAAACAAAATCGATAAGTAGTCAGTTTTTTATCATTCCAAATATTATTGGTTTCTAATCGGTTTGATTAAATGGTTTGTAAACGGTTCAGCTGAAGTCCAAGTCCATCCTTAGCAAAAAAAACCATGACCCTATAATTAGGCATCTAAAGTCAATCGGTTTTTAATTGGTTTAATTGGTTTTCAATCTGTTTTTTAAAATCTTAACTCCAATTCTGACTATTTAAACTTAACCCTAATCCAATCCAATCCTATCAGGGTCAGAAAATGTATAACCCTAACCCTGACCCTGGCAAGATTGGGCCTAACTCTAACCTGCCATGATTGATCCTGACAAAATCGGATTGGACCGCATTAATCTTGATTAACCTTAATTCAGGAGGAGATAAAAAGAGAAAAAAGATCCCCCTAGATAAAAAGAGAAAATAAAAGATATCAATCGTACAATTCATTTAAAACTCATTTGATCTTAGTTCAAATCGAAATCTTCTGTCGATCATTAAACATGTTTTTTATTATCCATTACAACACCCATGGGAATCATAAATCTACCGATGAAAATATGAACAAGATTGATAGCCAAAACAAAGGGGAACTCTAAAAGATCAACAAATAAAATAAAAACAACAAAAATCAAACAACATACTCAATCTGTCAAAAGAACAACAAAAAGATTGAAAACACATAACTCAAAACAGAGTAAAATCTTCTTATAGTTTTCTAATAGATCAGCAAATGAAATCGAAACAATAACAGTCAAACTATAAAAAACATTTAACTCAAAACAGAGAAAACTCTTAGGAGATTTCGATTTTCACATAATCTTTTTCGACAATCGACTCTCAGCCTAAAGGTGTCAAAACTGGGCCCGGCCTTGTAGCACGGACCGAGCCAACCCGATATAACCCGAACCCAGTCCGGACCGAGCCTTAATGGACAGGCTTTGATCTGAACTTGTAAAGCCCGACACCGTTTCAGTCTAAATCGAAACCAAATCGGACCGGTCCGTTAAGAAGCCTGAATTAGTCCAAACCGATAAAACCCAATCCGAACACCGATAAGGTCCGTTCAGGTCCAATTTCTTAATTTTAATGGTTTTAAATTTTAATAGATTGTGTTACACTATTAGAGTTCACTTCATGATCTAGAAAATTATGTGAATCTATAGTTAAAAATATTATGTTAATTGTTATAGTTTATTAAATTACATACATATAGAAGGAATAATGCTAATTTTATAGATAGAAATAATAAAATAGACTATATAGTTTACATATAAAAGGGGCCCGTTAAGCCTGATCTGGACCGAATCAATCCGAAATCACCTCAATAAACCCAGCCCGATAACAAATCAACATCGGACCAGCCCGTTAGTTATTGTGTCCAGCGCAGCCCACCCCAGCCCAAACTCTTAATGGACATGTTTTGGGCTGGACTTATAAAATCTGACACCGATTTAATTTGGACCGAAATCGATCTAGATCAACCGGTTGACACCCTTAGTCTCAGACAATGTCTCAATGCCTCTTAGAGTCAGCAAGACTTCCCAAAATATATTCATATATATAAAGAGTCAGGCCAGACTCAACCCAAGGGATTAATCTAACCCAACCCTATCCTGCCAGGTTGATAAAAAGTTAAACCTTAACCCAGCCTTGTGAGGATTCGGACTAGGTTTAATTTTACCAGAGTTCAAGGCGGGCCTGGACAGGTTAGGATCCTCTGGATAAAACTTGCACCCGTCGTTCGTACCCTACTTAATTCTTATCCCTTGTTCGTTACAATATAAATAATCTTTCTTCCGTTTGCCGCCCTATTCGGTTATTTTAATCTTATTTTCTCCGTTTTCAGGAAATGCCTCCGTTTTCCTCGTTCCTCTGCCTCATCGCAAAACTACGAATCAGAAGCTGAATCAAGAACTGAAAAGATTGAACTTTGGATCACGTAAAGGTTTAGATCTTGCCCCTATACCAAGCATCTGAGCTTCAGTGGCGTTCCTTTAGCTGCTCGTTGCCTTCCCTCGCATTTGCCGATTCATCGGATCCTACAAATACTCATTCTATTTTTCCTTTTCTTCTTGCGAACTTTTGCCACCGAATTTGCGTCGTATGACGAGTATCCTAGATTTGGTTGGATCCTTCTAATTAGATTAGAGGTATTGTAAGTTCATTGATCTTCTAGATTGGCAGATTGTGGATTACATTTTTCTTTAGCTTCATCGTGTAGATCATAGCGGGAAAGGTTACCATTTTATATTTTTAAGATTTCCTGTTGCAGAATTTTCTTTGATAATCTGACTTCCTAGACGAGGATTCGAATACCTCTTTGTTGTGCTCCATCGATGAATTTTAAAGGATTATAAAGTATCGTAAACCTGTAAATAACTCAATTTTAGCCTTTTTTTTTTTTATGTGAAACTATGGCAGAAATTTGATCCTATAGTTACACCGGAAGCTCGATCTCCTTTCTATAAATGAAAGTTCAGTCAATGCATGAATGAGAAAATATTAGGAGAGTATTTCTGGGTGTAGGAGTCGGAGAAAGATCATAGAATCCGTGACCATGAGTGGGAACAGATTCAGATTGTCTTTGAGATATAACCTATACATGGTACATAATGAAGTGTACATAATACATGATGCATCCCGAGTTTTACTTGCAGAAAATGCTATTGAGAAGTTCTAAAATAATGAGAATTTGATGTGCTTTCCTAAGATTAATACATTATGCAGCAGAATTTTGCTCTTAAGCAATTAATACATTATGCAGAAGAATTTTGATCTCTGCATAGTACATTGCAGAGCTTCAAATATCTTGTTTTCCAGCTTTATTTGGTTGTATTTAGTGCTTGGATATTTAATTAGCTCATCCAAAATGCAGGGCTTTGTTTACATTATTTTATCATGTGGAGGTTCAATCCATTCACACAGAAGGAGCAGACTGGGTTAGAAGGCCGCACACTTGATATCAGTAATCTAAAGGTTCATGTCCAGAATTCTATTGCTGAAGGGGGATTCTCTTGTGTTTACTTTGCTCGAGATGTTGTTCATGCGACGAAGCAGTATGCTTTGAAGCACATCATATGTAGTGATGAGGAATCTCTGGGGTTGGTGATGAAAGAGATCTCAGTGATGAAACTTCTCAAAGGACATCCAAATGTTGTTCCTCTTTATGCTCATACAATCTTGGATATGGGGCGGACAAAGGAAGCTTTTCTTGTCATGGAATTTTGTGATAAATGTCTGATCAATGTGCTGGAGAACAGAGGAGCGGGGTATTTTGAGCAGAAACAGATTCTTTCAATTTTCAGGGATGTGTGTAATGCTGTATTTGCCATGCACTGTCAATGCCCGCCCATCGCCCACAGGTCTCTCTCTCTCCCCCCATTAATGGAAGTATGCTCGAAATTAAAACCTCAATATAATGTCAAAATCCACTGTTTGTCTAGGTTTCTTCATAATTATTTCATTCATTTTATGCATAAATATTTCGTGAACTGAGAAAGTTAAGAAGGTAGACAGCAGTAAGTTTCTGGCTTTACCGTTTTGTCATCCTTCTAAGAGTTCTCCTCTGAAGTTTCCTACTTGTATCTGTTTTGCTGAGAAATTTGTATTGAGTGGCTTTCTCCTCATTGCATTCTTCAGAGACCTGAAAGCTGAGAATCTTCTTTTGGGGCCTGATGGAACGTGGAAGTTGTGTGATTTTGGGAGCACATCAACCAATCACAAGCGATTTGAAAGGCCAGAAGAAATGGGTATAGAAGAAGACAACATCAGGAAGCACACAACACCAGCCTATAGGGCTCCTGAGGTTGAAAGAATAATTATTCTGCTCTGAATAACTTAATATGATCCGTGTGATGAAAATGATCACTCTTATCTTTCTCTTTGTGCTTGATCTCAGATGTGGGATTTGTTCCGAAGAGAAGTTATAAATGAGAAGGTAGACATCTGGGTAAGTCGAATGGTCCTTATTTTTCTTTAAAAAAAAGTATCTTTTAGCAGTTAGAACTTCTTCAGCCCTGTAAACTAGAATTTTTTTTTGCCATAATTTAGAGCTAAAGTTATTTGACCCCTTTGCAGGCTCTTGGATGCCTCATGTATCGGCTCTGCTACCTCAAGTCTGCGTTTGATGGAGAATCGAAGCTGCAAATTTTAAATGGAAACTATTGCATCCCGGAATTGCCAAAATACAGTTCATCCATGACAGACCTTATCAGAGACATGCTTCAAGCATCTCCAGATGCCAGACCGGACATCACGCAGGCAAGGGCTTTGCTTGATTGGACATTCATCTCCATGAATCTAGGTTAGTTGTAGATTGTCGGTGTCTGTGATAGTCTTAGATACTAAAGGAATTGTTCTGCTCACTGATACTGAGGGGTTCTTCCTTGTGGCAGGTTTGGTTTCGTGTTAATGAACAATTACCTATAGAAATGCAGAAGTCATTACCAGACACGGCTTCAAGCGTGCACTTGCAAACTGCCCACTGTGATGGTGAGGAAATTTTCCCAAATATCAGGGGAGCTATAATTGTTGGAATCTATAATTTGCTTGCAGTTCAGGTAGTACTGATGCTTTATATCATTTCCAGGGAGTATTCCAAATTCTGCAAACAAAGATCCTCCAATGCCTCGTAGGAGTCCAGCTCCACCTTCATCGAAAGAGCAAGTTCAGAATGTATCACCAGCATCCCTCAGATCCAAGGCCAGTGGTTCTGAGAGTAAAAAATCATCAGGGTCTGGGAATGTAGCATCTTTCCAGAATGGAGCATTAAACACCTTTGTAGCTGAATTTGATACCAGAGGACTTGACTCTGCAAGTAATAGTAAGAAATCAGAGAAGGAAAAAGAATTTGAGGCCGAAGCGGATAGGCTGAAAAAGCAGTTGAAGCAAACCAATATTGAGAAAGCTGAAGTAACGTTCAAATATGAAAAATTATCTTCTATTTGCCGTTCTCAGCAGCAAGAAATCCAGGAATTAAAGCAAGCTCTGGGTGCTAGAACTGAGTCACCCAACAAAAATGCCCCAATGAACCAAACTCCTGGAAGTTGGCAGCCTGCCACTCCACTGGTAATTTTCCATGTCTTTGGTTCTCTATCTTTCTGATTTTTGTTTGTTGGATGAGTCATAAATATGTATGTTCTGACAGTTACTCTGATGTGTTAATTCCTGCCACAACAGGGGGAGAAGATTGAAGGAACTGTGTGGGAACTCCAGCAAGGGATGTTTATCAACAGTTTGCCAAGCCCAGACTCCAAGCCATGGGAAGCATTCCCAGAGGAACCCAAGACTAAGCCACTGCAGAAGAATGACCCTCCCAGATTGGTCCAGACGGTAAATGGTCATGAGACCAAGCAGGCTTCTACTATGACTTCCAGCTCCCAGACCTGTGGTTTTGAAACTGAGAGTTTCAAAGCAATCGCTTCCAACTCTCAGATTTCCAGAACTCCTGGTCCAGGGAATAGCTCCCAGAGGTTTGGTGACTCCAAGAGTGTGGAAAGCAAGCCTGCTCAACCTGCTGGTTGGGCGGCTTTCTAATTGAAGCATTGTGAGAAGTCTGGGAGGTATATCACAGTATCACTATGCATCCATTTGGTGAGAAATGCATGCCGATGTTTCCTCTGTTGCCTCTTTTGGTTATGATTCATGGGAAGGGAAAGAAGAAAAAATTTGTGATGCCTTGCTTTGTGAGGGTTCTCCTGATCTGAGTGTTCCTCTTGCCAGAAAGGAGAAACAAGAGAAGGACAGTTCTTGAAAACATCAGGACCAAGTAGCAAGCAACTAGTGCCCAGTTCTGGTGTTATATGAACTCCATTATGTAATTCTCGCCCTACCCTTTTGATATTTTGTTTGTTCGTGCTGGCTGGTGGTTATCTGTGTAATATTTGATAGATTTGCGCCCCCACCTCCCCAAATATTGTTTTGCTACAATGAGGTTCAGCTGTAAGAAGTCTGTGAAATTCAGTAGAGATATTGAAGGCGTGTTTTGATGATACCCTTTATTAATTGACCTCAGTCCTTGATTTCTAGTGAAATACCGAGGACTTGTTATGGTTTTGCCTGGTTTGTGATCATTAGTATGAGGACTTCCTCAAATCTTCTTTGTACTCCTGGATATTCATTGATCAATATTTTCAAGTGTTAGATTAAAAGGTCACTGCTCTGATAGTGAGAAAATGTCTAATTTTTAAAATTCTGAAGGCATTTAATCACCATATTTACGTGTCACACCATTTGGTCATAATTTGTTAATCAGTTACATCACATAGATAAAAGTTAGATAAAAGTATCATTTTTAATAAAATTAAAAATCCAAAAGATTACTGATAGCATGAAAGCCAGTGGACATAACAAAGGAATGCCCTTTTTTCCACAATGGATCCCGTCGACTGTATCTTGATGCCAGCTTGTTATCTGATTGTTTCACTTGCCAAATCAAAAGATTTCCATTACACAGCAAAGGAACTCTTTTCCACTCTTCCAGATTCACAATTGAAAAGTACATTGTCTATTTTGGGTGTTGAGCATCTGTTGCAGGTTGATGTCTTGTATTTCGTCGCTTGGGTTGTGGGCTACCTCTCCTTTGTACAATGCATCGTGGTAGCAGGACTCTAATATATGAAAAGTTTTTATTCACCACGGATGAAGAGAATCCCACCACTTGATCTCATAATTACTCTCCTCCCACTTGTATGAAGGTCTGAAAAATGCCTTGACACTTCCAAAGTCCCCATCACTCTTTTCACCGTAGGTGAAGGAAACCTCAATCCTAGATGAAACGTTGAGTTGACATGATTTTTAATTTATACACCAATGGCAAGATAGATCTAACAGTATATTTGAAAATTAAAATGATCTGTTTTCCCCAACCTATTTCTTAGTCCATGCCCAGAGTGTTGCTGAAGTTCCCTACCAAGAATTTGTGTATCTTCGATATAACTATAAACCTTTGCTTATCAGCTTATGCTCAAGGCATTTTGAAGGTGGGGTTTATCAGGCCTTTGTACGGGACAGTTTTCCTTCACCCACAGATAAGAGGGATCTCTTCACTTTTGGGGTCAAGATGGTCGGATGAGACTACTCTTAGAATAGTGTCGAGGGCACTTTTGAACATGTATATAGGGGGAGAGATCATTATGAATCCCATCCGCGAAATTCTCTAGTTAAAGAAAGACTTTCATTTTTACAGTGCATTGTGCAAGCAGGACTCTCTAATACATGAAACTTTCATCTTCCCAGTGCCTAGAAGCAACTAAACAGGCACAACATGAAAGGCTAAGCACCTAGCAGTTCCTTTTTTTCCAGACCACATAGCACTTTTTCCTACATTTATCTAACCCCAGGTTTCGAACTAAACTTGTCATAAATCACCCCATACGAGGAGTGATGTAAACCTGATGCAGCTCACAAATTTGTTTTTGGCCTGCATCAAAACCTTATGCTCCCATTCCTCATTGATCTACTGCTTAACACCATATTTGTAATGATATTTACATACACTGATTCCAATACTAGGCATGACAAATGGTTTCAACCATCTCAGCCATACGCTATTAAAAAAGCTGGAACCCAAGAGGGCTTCAATTCCTGTTCTCTACAGTCTAAATGCTGGTTTTGAATAAAAACCCAGCAAACTAATCGGGAAACCACTATGGCAGGTTACTCAATATATTTTTTTCCTGTATTTTTCTTTCCCCGAACAAGCCACATTCAATGTTGAATGCAAACGTGCAATTCAATTTCAAAATCTGACAATTGAATGTAGGTAAATCATATACAGAAGCATTTGATCAAACCAACTCAAATTGCATTATACCACCTGATTACTTGACGGTCTGTAACTAGAATTATGCAAAGCTCATGTTAATTGTAATAAATCTCAACAGCAGCACATTAGCCAACAGAGAACCAAATTTGAAACCATGAAGTTATAGGAAAATCTAAGAAATTGAGATGATTTACGAGCATAAATTGCCCGGACAACTCCAAAAACATGCAAACACGGCTCTATGCCTCTTACCGATAGAAGTCGCTGACCACTGTCAATGGCATGCTTTACATCTTGCCAGGAGATCAGGAGTTCATCCTAGCTCACCTATTCTCTCCAATAGCACTGTCAACCACCACCTCAATCTGCCTATCCCATCACCAAACCAGCAGCACCTAAGTTATTTAATCGATCATTACCATACCCACATTTCCCTCTACAACTCATCCAGTCCAGCTTCAAGAAAGGAATCATGTTAACTATGGTTGCAAAAAACTAGCACTCACTCATTTTCATGTTCATTTATGTTAAACAAGAAAGCATTGTAGCCTAAGCTTCTTGTTGATTTGTTATGGTTGCCCAAAGAATAGTGACACAATAACACAAAGAACAGGAAACTCTGCAGGGAAAAAAGAAAGGCATTTTCATATTTTACTTTCAGCCTGAACTTCAACTATTATATACAACAAATGCTACATTTGCTTCTGAAATTTGTATCTGGCAGACAAACGCCTCAGGAAGAGCAGGACAGCATGCACACACCAGGCCGATAAGCCCATGCAGGAGGTAATCGTGCATATTTCTCCATTCCCAGTTGGTCATCATATGGCCGTTCCATAACCTTAAGCAGCCTACGGACCTCTCCAAAGTCACCTTGTTCGGCTAAATCTATTGCACTTTGGCATAAATAGTTCCGAAGAATGAATTTGGGGTTTACAGAATTCATTGCAGCCTTCCTCTGTTCATCCGGGATGCCACTAGCAGCAAGCTTCAGGTACAGAAAAGGAAAACATGAGAAGAATTGAAGCTATTACAACCACAGAAGCCACAATAGAATCTACACTAAGAAGTAGACATTACTGACCTATACTAATACTAATCCAGTGGAAAATACATAAATGGATCTTTAAATCATTCAGAAAATATAATTAATGACAACAAAAGGTAAAAAAATTCCAAAATTAATGGAGCAGTGGAAATCCTAGAAGACTACCGCATCCAAAATTTCATAGAAACAAGCTCAAACTTCATAACCAGATCCGTATAACCCCTTAAATTTGCTCCCAAAATTAGAGTGTGGTGTACTGATCCAAATGGAACCGTCTTGACATAATGTGACTCCACCCACCACCCCCTCCCCCGGGAGAAAAAAAATCTTCTCTTGCACAGAGAATAAACACATAACCACCTCCTAAATACATGTTTTCTTAACAAACTCAAGCATTCCCTAATCAGCCTCAGCCTCCCTTAAACCATGCAAATATACATTCATACATTATATATAAATAGATACATCAGGTTGCACAGGCATTCCAAACTCTTAGAGCTTTTAAAACTCGAACTCCTACACATTTTCTTTACTCCATGCTCTTACTCCACTCCACACTGTGGTTACCTAGAGTTCAAACCCAACTGAAATAAAAAGTTACTAATACAAAATGCAAGCATATGGGAAATGTAGATCCGTTTTGACAATATCAAGTGGCTTAACCAAATTTTTTGGAGGGGTACAATATCATGCCAGATTTTCGGGTTATCAAATGGATTCACACCACAGGTATCAGGTATAGGTTGGGCAGGTAGCAGGGTGACCTGAGCCCAACCTGAATTCTCGGAGGGGAAGCCCAGTCCAGGCCCAGCCCAACATTGGAGATTTTACCCAACCCAAAACAAAATACTTAGGCCTACAACCAGGTAGGGGCTTCTCTCAATAGTACAGGTTCAGGTGGGTTTATCAAGTTAACACATTCGGGACATGTGGAAATAAAATCAAACGGTAGTCAATTTAGATTGATATGAACATCAAATAACCACCTCACATGAAGTCCAGACATGTAAGCTTAGAATCAAACAAAACCAAGAAATTTCAGCTAGCAACCACCACAGCCAGATCATCGTACCTCTTGTATATAGCTCTTCACCCAGCTAATCCATGCCTCCTTGCGCTCCTTGCCGATATCTAATAAAGCAGACTTTAGAGGAACCAGAAGCTGATCTTCTGGAATGTTAGGATCTGCTTTAATATTGGAAAGCAACCGAAAGAAATTCGTGTAATCAACTTTATCAACTGCCATGTTGTTGAGAAGTTTACTGATTAACTGTTTATTGTACTTTGGCAGGCCAAGTTTATGGGTCATTATAGATTGATACTCATCCATGAATTTGGTTCCATATCTGTTAAAAACCAAGGAAAAAGAATAATAATTAGTAGCCAATAAATTTTCAGATGTCTTGCCATTAGATACGAGTGTCTTATTGTAACAAACATACCTCTCCATAGCATAGTTTGCCTCCTCATCATTTATCAAGTTTGCAGCTGATAAAGTTGCAGTGAATTGTGCAACATTCCATAAGCCAATGTCTGGTTGATTTGCAAAACAATACCTTCTCCCAGGAAGATCTGTAGTATTTGGAGTGTAACTGGGATCAAACGCATCAAGAAAGCCAAAGGGACCATAATCAATGGTGAGACCAAGCACGCTCATGTTATCAGTATTCAGGACGCCATGAGTGAATCCGACTCCTTGCCAGCTGGCAACCAATGAAGCGGTTCGCTCAGCAACTTCAACTGCCCAAGCTGAAAACACCCAGAATTGGAAGCACATGATTGTTAACATGGAATCCTCAAGAAAACTTATTTTTCATTCATTCATGTGGACTTGTGCACATGAGGAAGCAGGCAAGCTTGATTGTTTTTCTTATTTCAGGGACAAGTTATCTGGTCTGTGGATGGAGAGGCCAAGAGTGTGTAGTTTACTTTCTTCCTGCTCCCCATTCCTTGTGGAGCTCAGAGTCATGTGATATTTTTTCCTTGTTTAAATGATGTTTAACTCTTTCAGCTAAGGCCCTTCAATTTCCCCCCGAAGAACTTAGGAAGTACTCGGAGATATTTAAATTTCCCACAACTTACTAAACCTTTCTATAAAGTAAGAAGCAAGAACCCAACTTAGTGAAATTTGCAAAGAAGAAAATCACCTGCATACTTGTTGGACGTCAAATCCACAACTGAAGAACCTTCCTCACCGGTCTGGAATGAGAGGCTCTCACTCTTACTCATTTTGTCAATATGAGGAAAATGATGCCGGATGGTGTAGTCTGCCAGAACACGAACAATTTTAAGGTCTTCTTTGCCTCTGGAGGCATGTAACTGGTATGAACCAAAACGCAGAAAGGACTGAGCAACTCTACAGACGATTGCACCAGGTTCTTCCTTCGGATTACCACTGCACAAGAAGATAAACATATATCAAGGTTTGGAAATAATAAGAGAATAACTTATCCTTATTTATAGCACTACAGAAGTCAGAAGCCATCTCACTCTTGAGTATTTCAAGACTACAATTCAATCAACGAAGCAGTCCTGTCAAGAGATTATTTCTAATACAAAATCAAAATGGATGCAATAATATACCAACAGGTAATTTTAAAGGTTCTTTTTTTTGTGGTAAATTACAGTTGAAGCACCCAATGTTTGATCAAATTACATTTAAGGTACCTTATGTTTGAAAACCCACATTTACCTCATATTTCTAATTTCCAACTTTACCCATGAAAGGCTCATCAACAAACTTATTTCAACAACAACAACAACAACAAAGCCTTATCCCAACTAAATCGGGTCTGTTTGATGTCATACTTGAAGCAAGGTTTAAACTATGCATGTCTTTCTTCACCACCTCTCTTAGAGTCATCTTAGGTCTAACCCTAGCTCTTTTAGATCCTTCAATCTAAATCAAATCACTCATCCTTACGGGAGCATCTAACAGCCTCCGTTGAACATGACCATACCATCTCAAACGACTTTCTCGTAGTTTATCGTATATCGACGCTACTCCCAAATCAGCTCTAATATGATCATTCTTTACCTTATCCTACTATTTTTGCACACATCCATCTCAACATCCTCATCTCAGCTACATTAAGTTTATCTATATGAAGCTTCTTAACTACCCAAAACATTCCGTGTCATATATCATAGCCAGTCGAATGACAGTTTTATAAAATTTTCTTTTAAGTTTTAAGAGAATACGCCGATCACACAACACTCCAAACACATCTCTCCACTTCATCCATCATATTTTAATCTTCTATGAAATATCATCCTCTATATCACCTTCCTCGTTTATGATTGAACCTAGATACCTAAAATGATCACTATGTTGTATCTCCCTCCTATGAATGTTCACCACCTTAATATTCGTCCTTATGCGACTAAAGTTACAACCCATATACTCCATCTTCATTCTACTTATCTTAAAACCCTTTGATTTCAATGTTGATCTCCATTGCTCCAACTTGGCATTAATCTCTGCTTTTGTCTCATCTACCAAAACAATATCATCAGCAATTATCAAGAATAACTTAATGGAGAAGCAAAAGGCATAAACACAAGCAAAGATCGCTTGAGATTGGAAGGACTAAATCCGCATATTTAGTTGATCCAAACCCCTATTTACCAAGCAAGATATAAAGGAAAAAGAGAAAGCCTAATGCCAAATTATAACACAAAATTAAGACGAATCCTCTATTTTAATGTATTATACAGAACCAGAATGATGGAAGCAGACAAATGAAGAAATTAGCTCTTGCAAACAATACATATCAATGCCCTGGAATGGAACTTTCAAGGTTTTTATTCCTAATTCCCGTTGTTATGAGTGGGAATACATACCCTATTGCAAATGTAAGCAGTGATCGCTTGATGTCTCCTTTGCAAGTGGTGCAAACACTACAAGTATATATAAAAAATTAAAAAATAAATAAAAATAAAACCTATTTTTGTAGTTCTTATGATGTACTTGGAGCTTATCAACAGAAACGATTCAATTTAGATAGTCCTTTGTGGCTCCGGTGGCTGCTAGATCAACGCGTGATTGATATACCGAGTATCAATTATTATGAAGTATTCCGGCGATCCCCACGATCCGAGTTCAAACTATTGGAATTGGAATAAGTTCAGCAGCGGATCACGAATAAATAACAAAAGGTGAAACACAAAGGCAATGGATTAAAGTGTTTTTATTTTATTTCATCAGCAAGAATGGAATTAAAAAGAACATTGAAATGAGGAGAAAAGACGAATTTTAATCAGCAAGAATGGAAAGAGACAAATTACGGATTCAAATCACCTATTTTGATTATCGATATCTAGAGAGAGAGAGAGAAGAAGTCAAATATCAGTTAAGGCCAGCAGATGGTAGAGGCAAAACTGGAAAAAGGAAAGAAACGAAATTTCAGTCGAGGATGGACTGAAACCGGTGCAGTGACGAGATCTAATTCTCTCGACGAAATTTGACTGAAGGAAGGACTCAATCCACCGGTCACAAGTTACATCTCAAATTAGGAATTTATTAGTATCTGCTCCGATGGCTGCTTGAGTCCCATCAGGGATTGGAGTCCACGAAGGTGGTGGATCCATATTGTGTAGGATTGCCACCAACTTCCGGCAAGTTTTGATAGTCCCTGCAATTTCCATGGAGATTGCAGAGTACCGGTCCTACCCCTATTCATGGGAGGTGCCAGATTCTGCTTGGGATTCCCATGAGTTTTCAGGCAAGTGGGACAAAGATGCGAATCATGCAATCATACAGAGGGATGAGGATGAACAAGAAGACAAGGGGGATAGAGGGAGTGATAGTTCAGGGGACTTGGAAATGGGATGGCATTGGATGGGGGGAAGGAGAGGAGAAGCAGAGAACAAGAGGAGTCTCTTGATTTCGACAGGTTCCTTGCTATCAGACAATCAGGCCTAATGATTCACGGGTAAAGTTGGAAATTACAAAAAAGAGGTACCTCAAATGTGGTTTTTCAAACATGAGGTACCTTAAATGTAGTTTTATCAAACATTGGGTACCTAAGCTGTAATATACCCATTTTTATGGACCAATATCCACTGTTGAGGCTGAAATTTTCTGGACATGTTCTTCACATTATCATCTATCTATCTGGTAAATTTCAGCCTAATTCTATTTTTCCACATGGAAATACAACATCTCAAATTGGTTAAAGAATTCAACTTACGCACAACTTTAATTTCACCATTTAATACAGGGTATAAGTCCGACCATGGTAGACCATAGGAGAAGTGACCCAACACTTGACATTGGATAATCCAAGGGAAGCGCTTCCCCTTGAATGGTCAATTTAACCACATAAGGGCTCCATATGGCTCAATAAGGTGGACCATAAAAAAAACCTAGCCGTGTAAAAAAAAAAAATTGGAAAACGTAGCCTAATGGCAAGCACCTTCAAGAAAAAATTCTACAACTTACTCATAGAACATGTCCCTGGTTACATATTTTCCAGTTGTGACAAGGCAAAGTGCACGGGTAGTTGGGATTCCCAAGCTGTGCATTGCTTCACTGCAGAGGAACTCTCGGATGCTACTGCGCAGAACTGCTAGGCCATCTGCAAACCTGCTGTATGGAGTCTTACCAGAACCTTTGAGCTGAAGCTCCCACCTCTGACCTCGAGAATTCAGAAGCTCCCCTAGAGTTACAGCACGACCATCACCCAACTGACCAGCCCACATGCCAAATTGATGTCCTCCATAGCATTGGGCATAGGGCAACCTTTAAAGTGAATTGTAATAACATAAGAACAATGCTGGAGAAGTAACACATACCCAGAGTGTTCTAAATTAAATATACATTACCGAAACTTACCCTCCCACCAAAGGAGATGCCCCCGAGAATATAAGTGGGAAATCTGGTCTTTCAAATCTGAAACCCCAACATGTGTCAGTATTCACAGTTAGTCCCATTGCTACTGATGCACCATTTCAACAAACAACAAAAATTTTAAGAAACTCCAAGGAAAACTGATCACCCCAGAAATCAATATAAAAGGTCTGTTTATTGCCATTAACTTTTGTAGGATGCACAGTGTTAACAACCTGGGATGCAAATCTGAGCGACTAAGGTTGAATGAACAAAAATTCCAGTGAGTATCCATAACATGGAAATGGCATTTTACAAGTTTAGCAGCAACAAGAAGATTGTGGTAATTTTGACATTCTTGTATGTATAATAATAGATGTTTGCAAGTCTTTAACTTCCAAAAAGCAAGATACTCACTCTTTAGAATCCAAATCAAGCAACTCAGCAACTGATTCTGACCATGCAACAAGCTGAGGGTTATCCACATCAGCAGACGGGGACACTTTCGTATAACAAGCATGTAGTACCTGAAATCAAAGATAAACAAATGTAATAGTTGAGATATGAGAGAACAAATGAATTCATTTATCTGGTATATTGACCAATTCATAGTCTTTAGGCTTACCATGTAGAGAAGCCAAATACAATCAACAATTACCACACGATAACAGAAAAGGACTAGTAATCCATGAAAGAAATGAGAATAACCAAAATAATGCAGGTCAGACATCAATCAAACCCAAATCAGTGGCTAAGAACTAAAGTTGGGTTGAGCAACGTGCCCTTCTGTCAGTTTAGAAAAATATTAAATAGACACAGATATTATGAAACTAAAGTGTTAGCAGGACTTCAACTTCAGGCCAAATATCGGCCTAAAAAGGAAAACCTAGATGCATCTTCTGATTCTATTAACTTAGACTGATTTCAGAAAAATACCACCAGCAACCCAAATAAGCACTTTGGTGTGCAGCTGTATCTCCATAACCAAGAAGTGGCATCAAGATAGGCTCCTAGTTCAATGGAGTATTCTAGAAGACAACAACAAAGGTAATTTACAGCAGCAGCTAAGGGCAACAATAACAGTGAAAAGAATTAAGCACACATAAGAGATGTAATTTCCAGCAGCAGCTAAGAGCAATAACGGTGAAAAGAATTAAGCACACAGAAGATAAGAGACTTCATCCAATGAAAGTATGGGAAGTAACCCAATCTCAGCCATGATTTCACTCAGATCCAACCCCCCCCCCCCCACCCCCCGAGAAAGAGAGAGAGAGAGAGAACACAAAACTACTGTTGCAAAACAAACAAACAAAAAAATACCATAGAGTTCACTAGTCTGAGGGTGGTAGAAGAGTCATGCACTTAAACATAGAACTTTGATCAATAACCATGTTCAAGACACATTAGTTGGTATAGCAATTGAAACCGACAGAAACACAAACAGTACAACGAGAGAGAGAGAGAGAGAGAGAGAGAGAGAGAGAGAGAGATGCATGCATATATTAACATAGTTCAGCAGCTGCAAAATGCTTAGGTCTGCAGGATCAGAACCAATTTATTCACTAATCCTGTGTCCAGCTGTCCGGAAACAAGGAGAAAATGAAATCTTAGGCGGGAAAGAACCTGGAAATTGAGTTTTTTATTTTCATTTGGTGAGAAGGTTCTTGCCCAAAAATCAGGGGTTGGCCCTTGTAAAACCATTTTTGGACCTTACACTCAGGAGAAATCTCATCAAAATGGTTGGACTGCCACTTCGTTAGTTTCTGGTCCACCATGAAGTGGTGACCATCAATGGTAACTCTCTCTCTCTCTCTCTCCCTCTCTCTCTCTCTCACACACACACACCCTGTTTCTCTTCTATTTTTTTAATCATATTCTCTCTCTCTCTCTCTCTCTCTCTCTCTCTCTCTCACATCAGGTTTCAAAATTCGAATTTTCATCCACTTGGCAAAGTTGGTATTTTGTTTCCTTCCTTTTCTAGAGCAACAGAATATATGAAAAGGAAATCACACTTCATTTTCTTTTTGTTATGTTCTCCGGTTCTCTTGCATCACCTTTCACTGTTCAGAATAGGTTACATTTATAGACTTACCAGGAAACCGTAACTAATCAATTTCATAGTCTCCTTTTACTGCTCTCCAAAACCCACCTCAACCCTGACGTGCAGACATTGTTAACATCGACATGTTCAACAAACGAAGATATACATTTGACTGTTAACATATCCACTTGCACTAACATGCATAACACATAAGCATTTGACTTCGTCACGGTTGACCATAATCCAAACAATATCACTATTGTACTCCACCTGAAAAATATTCTTGCAGCCCTGTTCATCCAGAAAAATTATTTTCTGAACTCTCAAGCATCATAGGTTGCTCTATGCAGTAATAAAATAGGTGGCCCAATAAAATCTAAATACCATGACGAGCATTGGATTTATCAGGAAATTCGCTGATTGTTGAAGAAGATTGAACCAATATATCTATTGTCACATATACTCATTCTCAGAATTTTCAAGCTGTCAAGCATCAATGCATCATATGGTTCACCATTTTCTACAGTCTCATCAAATTAGGTTGCTCAAAATCAGAACCACAGAAAACCCAAACTTTTTTAAAGGTATCTACGAAAGGTAATTGTCTCATCACTTGATAATATCCAACTCAAAGTCATTAGTACTCCCTTTACCATTTGTCTTACGTTTTAGTCCTTCAATATGTGTACGAACCTCTACATTTAAGCACATGACCACAACATGAGTTGAATTCAGCTGGAACAGCAGTTGTGATCAGAGAAACCGAAGAAACACCAGCCTCGAAGACAACTCATTAAGCCTGCCAACTATGTAACTTCGAACCAAGCACTTAGTTTAGCTTCAATTAACTTCTTTATCATGCCACTCGAATCCAAAATATCTGCAGGAAACTGGGACAGGCGTTGCAAATAGAATGTACAGGAGTTAAAAGCTCCACATATCCTCAATCTAAAATCTTTGTATAAACAAGCAACTAACCAGCAACAGAAGGCTTCTGAAGCACATCCAGCACTTGTGCAAGACCCTAATACCCATAAAGCACAAAAGGGCATGATTTCAGGTCCCAATATGATCTTTGAAACAGAACTACAAGTACACAAAACCATGTTGTCAACCATGATGAGGTCAAATGCGGCAGCTACGTTAGTAAAGAGATCGTTAATAATCCCTCTCCCGCACCACCAGGAAAACATATTCAACTTACAGTTGAGATCCAAGCAACGTCTATATGCATGAAGGATGAAATATTTCGCCTCCATACCTATTTTATAATCTACAGTGACGACCAAACAAAACATGCATTTGACAAAGCTGTTTTCATTTCTCAATCAAACCAATCGATTTATTTCATTAAAAGGAAACGCTGATCATTCCCATGAAATCTTAAATGCAACGAGAACAGGACACAAAGTCCTGCTACAAGATCAATCCTGGGCAAGCAATAAATTGAATAATAATCCACCAAATCGAGAAAGGCAAAGCAAAAAAATCAACACATATATGCAGAAAGGGACTTCTTACCTGTCGCGGAATTGTATCGGTTCTGGGATCCCCAGGCAACTCTCTGACAAATGAATTTTCCCAATTAAGATCTTCGAGCTTCAACCGAACTTTATCTCCATCCAAACTCTGGTTTCTAAGATTATCGGTGACCGACTCCACCGACAAACTTGGGTCAGTTGTAGAAGAAGAATCCATTGAAACGCCTCGGGAGAAACGCTTGCGAGGTTCACGTGGGAGAGTGGATCTCAACCGGTAGTGCAGAGAGAGCAGCGTCTGCTGACGGCCGAAACTCACCGGAGAGAAACGAGTTGAGAGCTTCGAGGGAAGAAACGAGAAGACGGCCGAGAAGAAAATCGATGAGCTCGGGCGAGACGTTGATAAATGGGCTAGCATCGTTTTACTCTCTCTTCTCTCCAGTCTCCACCGTTGTTTGGGAACGTACGTTACTAAACCCGAACTCCATATCGTCGGTCAAACAGATCAGAACCACAGAAACTGTGAATACGGTACATGTGATAGGAAAAAGCTCCCATGTAACGAAGCCAATTCTGTAGTGAAGTAATAGTCATTCAAAGTGGATCCGTATATGTCCATATATTTTTAGTGTATGTCGATGTATTCTTAGTGTATCAAGATATATATCGATCCAGTTTGAGTGGGTAGCATCTCACTACAAAGGTGGCTTCACTACAAAAGATCCCAATCCATATACATATGATAGGTGTTTTTGATGGACATGAAATGATACATTGCTGTGTCCTCATAAAGTTTTCATATACGCACGAGATCATCAACCGCTATAAAAATGGGATCCACATCTTCTCCTACAGCAGTTGAAACTGTCGATTGATCCAACCGTTGGAGTTTAGTTGGTGTGTATACCAATACATCGGTATGTGTGTTGAATGAAGTCCAACTATTGGATCACCTTAGCAGCCGAAACTATTGCACGAGAGGATTACCTATTCAATATTCATCCACCAACTATGTCTGGGATCACAATGCAACAAAAGTTGCAACTATCATAAGGTTTAAGGCTATGTTTGGATGCGTAGAGAAGAAAATTTTGAAATGGGATGAGAGAGAATGACACAAAAGTAATCATTGTTTTATAATTATTTTTGCTCTAGGCCTTTTTTTCTCTTTTCTTGACATCCAAACATAACCTAAGGGATCAAATTGAGGACTGATTTCTTCAAAATTGTTCAGAATCAATTGGGAATCGACCAAACGTCGTTGGAACTTGTCTTAAAAAGCCTATTTTTTGAATTGGAATCAGGTCAGTAAATTTTGATTCGAATAGGTTGATTTATTGATTCCGATTAGGCCCTGTTTAATAAAGTTTATGTTCTAGATTCTTGTTCAGAGTTTAGATTATACTTCAAGCTTTTTTAGGATTATTTGGGAATAAAAACATGTTTGATAACGTATTTCTGTAATGGATTCCAAAATATTTTTGGAACAAAAACATGTCTGATAAACACTATCCCCCAATGGAAGTCTAGAAAATTGGTGGTGGTAGTAGTGGGTGGTGGGTGGTGGGTGGTGATGGTGGATGGTAGTTGTGGTAGTGGTGGTGGGAGGTGGCGGCGGCAGCGGCAGTGGTGGTGGCGGTAGTGGTCAAGTGAGAGTCAAATGAGAGTCAAACTCTTTTTCTTCTTTAAAAAACTTGCTCCAACATAAAAAAATAAGTATTATTTACTCCAAAAAATTAGATTCTGAAGCCAATTTTAATCCGGTTCACTCCATGGAAGCTTGAATATAATCGGACCTACCCAACACACTTCTACTCCAAAATGATTCCATAGGAGTCAGAATCTAGAATCTGAAGTATTATCTAGCAAACCCTTAGTGTCTTTTTTTTAACACTTGACATGGATAATACTGTTATTTTAATTTTCTTTCTATTTAGTTCTCATGGCGTTTACTACATCTTCTTTTGCAATTTTTGGCTCTCTCTTCCCACTCCCTAAAAGTGATCAATTTTTAGGCTGCGATTGTTAAGAAAGAGAAGTCTCCCCTTTTTACCCCCTTATGAACTCAATTCCTATTTTAATTGATCGTTTATGTGTTCTGATGATATTAATTATTCCCCTTTGCAATTAATTAAGAAATTCATTAAGAATCAAAGCTTGATGGGTTGTTAATTATTATTTTACTACCTATTACGCAGTAAGATAAAACTCACCCCTGGTGTGAATCATTTCAGGTTCTTGGAACGATAGAACAGGAGCCATATCATACCGTCCACCTTGTTATGCCAGAGGATAGAAATACAAGAGGCTTGAGGTTCTCTGTCAAGTTCATTGGCTGGATTCCAATAAGTTCATGTGGGATCACTGGCCATGGAGGAGGAGACTCGAGGATAAGAAGGATGGTGTCTCCGTTTCAAATCTTGAATTGATACCATTTCAAATCTTGAATCGCCAGCTCGGCGGCTTTGCCTCCATACCTCCTTGGGATTTGTGAACCCTTAACATAGATTTTTAAACATGAGATACCTCAAGTCTATTTTCATAAACAATGGATACCTCAGCTGTAATTTACACGATTATATAAGATAAAAATAGCATGGCAATGCAGCCGCAAGAGAGAATCGACATATTTAGTGATGGCATTCGGAAGACTCCATCTGACAATGTCCAATAACCCACCACCACATTTAAATTTTAGGCAATAATATGAATTTGTTTGCCAATAATTTTACGCTATGTTTGGTATACATTCTCATTCAAGAATGTGCATTTCCATTCTCATAATGCAAATTATGCATTCTTAACTGACAATGAGAACATCGATTGGATACCTATTTGGTCAAGGTGCATTCTTGGTCTTCGAATGCTACAAGATATGGAGTTGAAATCCTTTTTTGGCATTTCATCATACAATTCATATGCATATTCAATGGTGATGTCAATTTATGTCATGGAATTCCTTGGTTCTTTACTTCAACCTTCATTTCTCGGGCCCTCCAAATATAGAAAAAAAATCATCTGTAGTGACTGCCACTTAGTAATGAGATCCTAACCATTCATAGTGCATCGACACGTGCCCCGGTGCAATATGAGCTGTCATGATCTCACTATCGCTTGGCATTCACTAGAGAGCATCCTGGTCCCTCCAAATCCTTCCTCTTCTTCCCCCGCCTCTCTTTGTGGAGGAACTATCTCGAACCTCTCAAATATAGAGAATTTATTAGTTATGACTTAAAACATTAACATTTATGATATGGTATATGATTGAGTAAACCGAAAGTTCCTCTTAATTCACTATTGCCGTGATTCTTAAACCTTAACACTGGCTATGTTCTACGATGTAGCAACCACGGCTTACATCCCATGATGTAGCTAGGGACAAGACCAGCACCCTCCATGGCCTCATTCTTCTCTAAAGGACCCAACATTATGACTCTCAACATTCTCAAGCCAACATCACAATAATAGGAGTGAGCATCATTGCTGAGCCATTGATTCGGCACGAGAAGATAGGGAAACTCATCCTAAGCCAACCGCCTGGGATGTATGGAAGTGACATCTTGCTCTTGCCTCACTGAATCGCTCCAAAATCATGTTCTTCAGATCTCCTGGAAGTTACAGAGCACTAGCGAACTAGTAGTTGATGTTCGGCAAACTTATGTTGTTGAAAAATCAAAAACCGCTAAAGATGTTATGAAGGCTAGTTCTTGACATTGCTCTAAGATTTTAGAAGGGAGACACCAACCAAACAGTGTTCTTATCATTGTAGAATGTGTTTTCGATCCCTAACGCATTATGAGAATGTATGCCAAACGCAACCTTAATATATGTCCAAGTTGATAATAGAGCAACAAACCTCAAAAAACACCACAAGAGAAAACAATGTAACTCTTTCTCAAAAAATAGACCGATAGAGTTTTGACCCAAAATATAAACATTTAAGACTATGTTTGGATGTCAGGAAACTATAAGAAAATAACAAACAGCATGAGACAAGTCTATCTCTCTCCACCAATTAAAAATTTGTCTTTTCTTTTTCTTGGCTTCCAAACATAGCCAAAACCAACATAGTGGTAGTTCCACACGATTCACCTCAGAAGGAAAATGAGGAACCTAAATGGAAGAAAGAGAGCAAAGAGAAGAAGCACCTGTGAGGAGAAATTGTTGGAGCTCTGAAACCGATATGCTCGTCACATCGTCCGTCATGTAAATAAAAACAACAAAAGCGAGGACACCCAAGTTTACTATCGATTGTTGTGTTGTTCTCGGATTTACTGGTTTTCTGACGAGATTAATTGCTGGATTTGTTGGTTTTTCGGTATCTCATTATCTCTCGGACTTGTTCTGATTTATAGAAATGGAATTAAGGTTATTCGACTATAGAGCAACCTGAAGAAAGAAAAGCATGGGCTGTGGGGTTCGCTTTTGAATTGGAGGATACGCAGAGTGGGTGGAGCTGGAGAGGGAGAGTCAAAGCAGAGTCAAGGAGATAGGGGACCCGAGGAGAAGAGATACGTTCTTGACTTGGGGTGTCAATTTCATGCTCACACCGAATAGTCTGACCGAGCTTGACCTGATCAACCCAATTAGGCCCAGACCATTTGATAAATGAGCGTTTACAGTTCAAGGGTTATCACAAGCTTAATAAAAGTCTTTTTTATTTTTTTTCCCCGGATTGAATGAACCATATGTACATTGAATCCGTTTATAGATTGATTAGCATAAAGCCTTTTACAATCCTATAATAAGGTATCTAATATGGATTTAAAACTAACATTGAGTCCGTTTATAGACTGATTAGCATAAAGCCAATTATGGACTGAGATTGGCTATACAGAATATAAATGTATTCATGCCTTCTCGCTGATGAAGGACTGATTAGCTAAACTATCTGACACGATATAAGGTGTTAAAATGATGGGGAACAATAAAGGCTGACCAAGACCTACTATTGACCCCCTGAGCTTAACCATAAGTGGAGGGAAATTGAATCATTTGATAAATGTTCATCTCTCTTTCCTTTTTATTTTGGGATAAAGACATTTACCTCCCTTCCATTATACCTTAATGACAGTTGACTCCCAAAATTTCAGAAAAAGACAAATGCCTCCCTTAAAAACACTATTAAAATACAAATAGACCCATGCCATTGGGATATTCCATTAAATCCTAACGGTGAAAAGCCAAATTTTTTTAATGATGAAATTAACCTTTTACAAGGGTTTACCAAAAAAAAAAAAAAAAAACCCTAGCTTCTCCTCCATAACTCGCGGCAACAAGGTTGCGATTTGGGGACAATCCATTTTCAATCCCCTGCTTAGAACATCCAAAATCAATCTCAATCCCCCATTCTGACAATCTCTGGTTTGCACTTGGAATACTCGGATAGATTCAATGGGGCTGCCATTGAATTCTCTTGGATTGATGGGTCAGTGGAAGAAAGCATCATTAGTAGAGGAGGGAATCGTAAGAGGACTTGAGGACATCATAGGCTTTCTCTAGTTGCTTCATCTTCCAACAAGCTATGCGGTTCTAGAACCATACGACAACCTGCCTAGGTTGCAAGCCTAGCTTATTAGCAACCTGTGTCTTCCTCTCTGGCTCAGCTTGTTATCTGCCTCGAAGCTCTTCTCCAAGAGATTGAACCTGTCCATTGACAAACACCAAAGTACCCCAACTAGGATTTCTTTAACCCAATCAAATCATGAAAAAGGAATAAAGTTGATATTCAATTCAGCAGTCAGCCTCAAATTTCCAGAAAAACATAGATGCCCATATGGTACGTTTGAAATTGAAAAGAGCCTATGTGAATACGCCATATATCATTTTTAGAAAATTTTTAAATTTTCATTTCAAAAGTGTCTTTATTGGAACATAACTATCGGATAAGCTTCCACAGAGTTGAATTAGGGACCAGTTTGGTGCTTACTAGCTATTCCCCTGTTTTGGGATAGGTGATGCTTCCTGTTTTAAACCATTTTTGGATTGAAGATCGATCATAAGTATGACAAGGGAGCACCGTTTGGTGCTTTTAAGAAGCCCGACGCTTCTCCGAGAGAGTTGTTGGAGACGGCTTGCACGCTCTAGCTCTATCCCTATGCCGTAAACGGCTGTACTAGGGTGGAGCCTACTTGTATTGACATTTAGGACTGGTTAGAAACAGAACCCACTTGCAAGCCCTTGCCAATAGGGGTTTAGGTATTGGTACGGTATGGGGTATCAGGAGGAGGACGTGGAATTGTGGTTCTTCCTGCCCGCCAGACTCGAGTCCTATCTCTATATCGGAGTGAGTGATGTGGGGCAACAACAGTAGTGTGGTAGGTGCCTGACTGTTGGGTGTGCTCATGCTCTCGTGCATGGAGGTGTGGTGGCCGCCAAACCTTACCATAGCACAATTGCAAGTTATACCTGGCCCAAATTGTAATGTTATCTCATGCATGTGGATGTTGCATTGGTCTTGTGCTTTAGTGAGCTGTGTTGTAGCTCACCCCGATATATATATATATATATATATATATATATATATATATATTTTTTTTTTTTCAGATTTGGATGCAGGGTATACGGTGGAGGACTTCGTGACCGCCCCAAACTCTACAAGACGATAGCTGCCCTGGAGACACAGAGTGTGGAGGACGAGCATGATGCGTTATGCGAGTGCTCCTTCTGTGTCTTTCCTCTTTGACTTGGTTATTTCCAGTTAAAGCTTGTAATAAATATATTTTAAATTTTGATGGAGGATGAAATAATTGGATTAAATATTTTAATTTATCATTTAGTTCAGCTCATTGTTATAAATTATTTCCACTGCTATGTATTATAACTCTGATTTTGTTAGATTGCTTGGGAATGATTGGTTGACACGGTCTTTCGAGATCCTAGTGTGAACCGTGGTTTAGTACCGGTTCACTCACACTTCTGGTTCAGTCGAAATTGGGGTGTGACACAAACAGTGTTCTTATCATTGTAGAATGTGTTTTCGATCCCTAACACGTTATGAGAACGTATGCCAAACACAACCTTAATGTATGTCCAAGTTGATAATAGAGCAACAAACCTCAAAAAACACCACAGGAGAAAACAATGTTACTGTTTCTCAAAAAATAGACCGATAGAGTTTTGACCCAAAATATAAACATTTAAAACTATGTTTGGATGTCAGGAAACTATAAGAAAATAACAAACAGCTAGCATGAGACAAGTCTATCTCTCTCCACCAATTAAAAATTTGTCTTTTCTTTTTCTTGGCTTCCAAACATAGCCCAAACAAACATGACTGTTGTTCCACACGATTCACCTAAGAAGGAAAATGAGGAACCTAAATGGAAGAAAGGGAGCAAAGAGAAGAAGCATCTGTGAGGAGAGATTGTTGGAGCTCTGAAACCGATATGCTCGTCACATCGTCCGTCATGTAAATAAATACAACAAAAGCGAGGACACCCAAGTTTACTATCGATTGTTGTGTTGTTCTCGGATTTACTGGTTTTCTGACGAGATTAATTGCTGGATTTGTTGGTTTTTCGGCATCTCATTATCTCTCGGACTTGTTCTGATTTATAGAATGGAGTTAAGGTTACTCGACTATAGAGCAACCTGAACAAAGAAAAGCATGGGATGTGGGGTTCACAAAAGAAGACCACCAGCAAAGAAGGAAAGATAAAAAAAAATGACTGATAGCTTTTGAATTGGAGGATACGCAGAGTGGGTGGAGCTGGAGAGGGAGAGTCAAAGCAGAGTCAGGGAGATAGGGGACCCGAGGAGAAGAGATACGTTCTTGACTTGGGGTGTCAATTTCAGGCTCACACCGAATAGTCTGACCGAGTCTGATCAGATCAGCCCAATTAGGCCCAGACCATTTGATAAATGAGCGTTTACAATGCAAGAGTTATCACAAGCTTAATAAAAGTCTTTTTTATTTTTTTCCCCCGGATTGGATGAACCATATATACATTGAGTCCGTTTATAGACTGATTAGCATAAAGCCTTTTACAATCCTATAATAAGGTATCTAATATGGATTTAAAACTAACGTTGAGTCCGTTTATAGACTGATTAGCATAAAACCAATTATGGACTGAGATTGGCCAGACAGAATATAAATGTGTTCATGCCTCGCCGATGAAGGACCGATTAGCTAAACTATCTGACACGATATAGGGCGTTAAAATGATGGGGAAACAATAAAGGCTGACCAAGACCTACTATTGACCCCCTAAGCTTAACCACAAGTGGAGGGAAATTGAATCATTTGATAAATGTTCATCTCTCTTTCCTTTTAATTTTGGGATAAAGACATTTACCTCATTTCCATTATACCTTAATGACAGTTGACCCCCAAAATTTCAGAAAAAGACAAATACCTTCCCCTAAAAATACTATTAAAATACAAATAGACCCACGCCATTGGAAATATTCCATTAAATCCTAACGGTGAAAAGCCAAATTTTTTTAATGACAAAATTAACCTTTTACAAGGGTTTACCAAAAAAAAAAAAAATAATAACCCTAGTTTCTCCTCCATTAACTCGCAGCAACAAGGTTGCAGCTGCGATTTGGGGACAATCCATCTTCAATCCCCTGCTTAGAACATCCAAAATCAATCTCAATCCCCCATTCTGACAATCTCTGGTTTGCACTTGGAATACTCGGATATATTCAATGGGGCTGCCATTGAATTCTCTTGGATTGATGGGTCAGTGGAAGAAAGCATCATTAGTATATGAGGGAATCGTAAGAGGACTTGAGGACATCATAGGCTTTCTCTAGTTGCTTCGTCTTCCAACAAGCTATGCGGTTCTAGAACCATACGACGACCTGCCTAGGTTGCAGGCCTAGCTTATTAGCAACCTATGTCTTCCTCGCTGGCTCAGCTTGTTATCTGCCTCGAAGCACTTCTCCAAGAGATGAACCTGTCCATTGACAAACACCAAAGTACCCCAACTAGGATTTCTTTAACCCAATCAAATCATGAAAAAGGAATAAAGTTGATATTCAATTCAGCAGTCAGCCTCAAATTTCCAGAAAAGCATAGATGCCCATATGGTACGTTTGAAATTGAAAAATGCCTATGTGAATGCGCCATATATCATTTCTAGAAATTTTTTAAATTTTCATTTCAAAAGTGTCTTTATTGGAACATAACTATCGGATAAGCTTCCACAGAGTTGAATTAGGGACCAATTCGGTGCTTGCTAGCTACTCCCCTGTTTTGGGACAGGTGATGCTTCCTGTTTTAAACCATTTTTGGATTGAAAATCGATCATAAGTATGACAGGGGAGCACCGTCTGGTGCTTTTAAGAAGCCCGATGCTTCTCCAAGAGAGTTGTTGGAGACTGTTGGGACTTGCTTGCTTTGTCTTCATCTCCGTCTCAATCAACCATCTTCTTTCTTAGGGTCACACTAAAGATGCTGGAGAGAGGAACACGCCATTAGAGAGACGATGCCAACGAAGAAGAAGAAGATGGCTTCTTCAGGGACGAAGTAGAAAGAAAGGTTTTTGTCTGACAGAGATTGGTCCATAAAACGTTTAGGGGTAAAATTGTTCATATAAAAATTCACTTTTAACACTATTAAAAATTGGGAACGTTTGTCTTTTTCTGAAACTTTGAGGATTAATTGTCATTAAAGTATAGTACAGGGATAACTTTCTTTTATCCCTTCTATTTTTTGTATTGCAGACAATATTTTGGAAGTCAAGAAAAGAAAAGAAAATAAATAAAAATATATAAGAAGTCAAAAATAATGATGGATATATATTTTATTTTCGAGCCAGGTTTTTTTGTGGTTGTGCCATCTGTGCCTCTCAAAGGAGGGAACGAAATAATCAAGGGTAAAGTAGTCATTTCATTTATGTAAGAGAGTGTAGACAGCATACCCCAATAGAAAGCTTTATCCCTTTAATTTATTTATTGGCTTTCAAACATATTAGACATTATTTTTGCGTGCCAATGAAACCTGATTTGTGTGCCTACCATCAATATCAGAGAACATCATTTTTATTTTCAATTACTAGTGATTCTGGGATCATTCGAGTAGTAAGAATCCAGGATTCTGGAATTAGGCTGCAGTCCTTGTCTCAGTTGACAGTCGGGTTCGAATCGAACAGTTGTTTCAAACTGTTACCAGTATCATCCGATCCAATGCCAACCCGACTCCGACGTGTAATCTGGGGTGAGGGCCCCAGTTGTCAACTTAAAAAGTGCACGGATATAAAGCCCTAGATAGCGCACGCAGCAGAAACTATTAAGCGAGGAGAGGGGGGGCGGACCTCAAAACCAATTGTAATGAATTAAAAAAAAGTGGCGCTATAAAAAAGATTTCAAGTCCGGGTTTTTCCTCGCATTCCCTCTCGCTTCCCTGAGTGTGGACGGTCTGGCTCGTTGTTTCTCTCCCGTCGCTCGCTGTCTTTAACTGATTTTTTCACCATCGTATGAGAAATCTCTTCCTCGCGTTTAGATATCTCGTTCGAATCCTCGCTTGAGAGCTCTATAGGTTATTGGAGTTTCTATCAAGAAGAATGTAGAGGGAGATCGGTAACATTTCGGCCATGCTCGATCACAGTTTTTGTTCTTGAAGAGTCGTCCTCCCGTGCCTCGGCTATTTTGGCGTTCGCGGTGGATCTTAGGGTTCATTCTGTCGGAGTGAAGATCTTGTTGGTTGGACCGGGATATGGACTACGGACTTTCCGACAGCAGCGGTGAGTTGCTTCAAGACCGTACCTTTAATGCGTTTAATGACCTCTCGAAAGCGTCTGGTACATTGTTTCATGTTTCGGGCTTAGGTTTTGGGAGAATTTCTGAGCATTACTGTTTTGGCAATGTTCTATTGCCCAAAGGCATTGAACAAGGTACGGTAGCTGGTATGTGAACTGGGAGGACGGAATTAGGGTTTAGTCCTTCTCATGTTTGATAGCTAGCTTTAGGTTTATGAGCTCAACTGAACCTTTCTAGGAATATCAAGGTTTTAGCTTGTAGTAATCTTAGGTAGCTATCTTCGTTTAATTGAAGTTGAAACCAGCTATAAACATAAAAAAAAAGGGATTAGGTATTTCCCTTGGTTCCGTCTTTTATTCGCTAAGCTTTTTGTAGGTTACAAGGACGCCGTTATATTGGTCCTGGTTGGTCGCATTGTGATTGCATTCTGGAGGTAGGAGAAGTCAAACATCAGAGCTTTGGTTTGAGTTGGAATTCTAATCCTAAATAAAAGAGAAAGGTTATGTTTAAACTAATCACTACCACCTTAAGGTTCATTGGATTTGGGAAGAGGAGGGGGGGAGTGGTTAAATGCCTGGGGGAAAGGGGAAGCTGCGGGGAGTGATTTAAGCTGGTTTTTACCTTTTCAGATTTACATTGAAGTGCGAAAACTTAATAAATTGTGTTCCCCTTTTCTTTTTATTCTGGAGACTATTTATTCGCTCCCTTCTTTTTCCCTCTTTTGGGATTTGTATTAGATCATTTAGATTCCAGACCCATGTCAACTAAACAGGAACTTTGTAGTCCATTTTCTCAATTGGCCAGATGTATACCCAAATTTCCCACTTAGTCGAGCAATGGAGGAAAAATAACAATGGTATGTTGAATGCAAGTAAAAACACAAACTTAGGAACAAAAGGACTATAACTGCATAGAAAACATAGTTATTGTTACTTAAATGAGCCAAGTACAAAACCTTAGAGAATAAATATTCATGTTCAGAAGTCTTCGTTTAGACAGTAACTTTCTATTTTTTAGTAAATTTTTGCTAAGCAGAAGTTTTATAAACATGGATCAGTAGACCAATCGACATGATGTACTTTAGGTTTCAATATACTGTACTGTCCCAACAGAAACAACTATACGATAAGAATTACTCCAGCTACATCCCATGTGAAGTCCTTAAAACTCCTTAGCTTTAATGGCCACCCTATTTGCCGGTAGACACCGAGATTTGTAAGCTCTTTGACATTCGAGTGGTATATGCCAAATAACAGTAGGAAGGATCAATTGCTCTTCTGACCTTCTCTGTCCATTGCTTGTACCCTCCACCTATAAATGATCTCTTGACATATGCCAGATTTTCAATGGCAACCACTGCGAAGCCTGTGGATTATCAGTATAGTGAAGGAAAGGGTGATACTTCCTTTGCAGTTCCAAGGAACTTATAATAATTATTATGAATGTTTATTCCCCTTGTAATTTAGATGGCCTCTGTTTAGAGTTTTATCAAGATAAGTGCAATCTACACAAAAAAACTGCATCTTTAATGGAATGAGCACCTTCACCCAATTGTTTTGTTTCGAACAATATGGCTGAGTTGTGAAGAAAGCTTAATGTTGAAACTGACAATCATAAATCGTGAAAGCTCTTGATCTTGCAATCACTGGAACCTCATTAACCCTTCCTAGGATCCACATTGACCCGACTAACCCATCAATTATCATTTAACTGCCTATGAAGATATGTAGTTCAAATGGCTTCTGATTTGAGATATTGAAGTATTCGGGTACTAGAGTTTTAAAGGATCTTCCCTATAACATCAAGTAGACCAGAAATCATCTAACTCAACTCATGACTCCTTCCAAACCACTTTCTTCGAGACCTTAATTTAAACTGTTTCCTTGACGTTGCAAAAAGGATCTCCATATGGTCTTTATTGACTTAGAAAAAGCTTATAACAGAGTGCCTAGAGAGTTAATCTGGTAAGTACTAAAGAAGAGAAATGTTTAAGTAAATATGTTTGACATTGTCAAAGATATGTATTATAGTTTGGTGACTATTGTAAGAATTATGTGAGGTTAAGGTGTAGTGAATTTCTAATTACAATTGTGTTACATCAAGAATCAGATTTAAGCCTTTATTTGTTTGTGTTTATCATGGATGATTTAACTAGAGACATTTAATAGGAGGTTCCTTGGTGTATATTTTTGCTGGTGTTATTGTTTTGGTGGATGAGAGAAAAGCATGGATTAATGCCAAGTTCGAGTTATGGAGATCAACTTTGGAATCAAAAGGTTTTAAGATAAATATAATGAAGACAGAGTATATGGTGTATAATTTTAGTCACACTAGGACGGATAATGAGGTGGTGAAAATTGATAAGAGAGAGATTTCACAAAGTGATTATTTTATGTATCTAGACGCAATCATAAATAAAGAAGGTGACATAGAGGATGGTATTTCACAGAGAATTAAAAAATGATGGATTGATGGATGAAGTGGAGAGGGGTGCTTAGAGTGTTGTGTGATCGACGTATTCCTTTAAAAATTAAAGGAAAATTTAATAGGATAATCATTCAATTGGCTATGATGGATGGTGCAGAATGTTGGCCAGTTAAGAAGCATCATGTTGTGTCTGTATTCCGCGCCGAGGTCTTCGATGTTGAGTAGACCTACAAACGACAAGACAGGGTAGGGGATGTCACGATTATAGCCATGGGATAGCTCCGAGGCTGAAGTCATGGATATTGAGAACGGTTAAAGTTGTTAGATAGTCAACTAGATATGTTAGTGAAATGGGGTAAGAGAGGGATTTGGGGTCCGAGGTGTTAGAGCCAAATGTGGGAAACAGACAAAAGTAATAATTGTGAAGTGAGAGAACCTTGTCTTTCGGGCATATTTATAGTGTATAGTGTTTAGTGGGTACCATGCGCCTTTTGAATGCCTGTTTCGTGCAGAACATTTCTATACCTGACTTAAGCTAGAAGTGACGGAAGTGTCCCTTTGTAACGATATGGCGATTTTACCCCTTGATCTTGTCAGTATTCTTGATGATGTCCAGATGTTGCCATCTCATTGGCTGTCTGATAGTTGTATCTAAGACATCATATGGATAAATTATGTGTAGCTGAGATGAGGATGTTGAGATGGATGTGTAACAAAATTAGGAAGGAAAAAGTAAGGAACGGTTGAATTCAGATTGAAGGCACTAAAAGAGCAAAGGGTAGACCTAAAATGACTCTAGGAAAGGCGGTGAGGAAGAATATGCATGGCTTAGGACTTTTATGAAGTATGACCTTGAATAGAGCTGATTTGAGGGTGAGGGCCATGTAGTCAACCCTATTTAGTTGGGAGATGGCTTTGTTGTTGTTGTAGAGGGTTGATGAGGGAAGGGTCTAATGAAGTTTATCCCACAAATAATTGGCTCCACCAACTTCAAAGAATAAGCTCAATACTAGTCAAAAGAATTTATTTATCAAACTGAACAATATTGCTAGGTTGGAATACATATATAGATCACAACAGAACCAGTCATCCAATAATTTACAAAAAATATAGATTGATTGATGAACACACCATCCTAGAAATTTGGCTGTGTTGGGTTCTAATAGTGGGGGTCAAACAACCTAGACAAGTTGATGGGTCTTGGCAGCAACTGTTTGGAAATTAGTATACATGGAAAACTGATAAGAAGTTGTTGTTGTTACATTTAAAATTAAACTCCAATGCACCCACCTTGTAGCCTATTTCATGGGTTTTTCAATGTCCAATCCAATATCTTCAGTGAGTATCATGTGATTTGTACTATAATTCTTGCAAAAAAAAATGAAAAAAAAATATTAATCTATCTTTTTTTTTGTAACTTATATGTATTTTCTGAAAAAGTATACCAAAGTATCTCAAATTTGGACCAAAACGAAAACCCACTGGAGTGAAATTTACAACTGAGTTGGGTAAGCTATTTGTGGGTTTTGATGTGACATGTTACTGAAACTATTGAAGTGGTGAAGCAGCTGAAGCAAAAGATTGTCACAGTTGCAGTACCTACTTTGATGTGGGTAAAGTAGTTGAATAATCCTTTTCTTACACCAATTGGGATAATGCTTCAAATACAGTCAGAGATAATCGTTTATGTTCTTAATTTATCAGTTAAGCTGCTTCCTATTCTAGCATTATTTACCACTTTGAAGCTTGCATCATTACTTCTGCTGTCAGTTGTGTAGGCGGCCTTGGTCCTCACGGCCCTGTGGTAGATGTAGTGCTTTCTCAGATTTCTGATAACTTCCCAATTATCAGTGAACACATTATTATGGTCAGTTTGACTGACTTTTGCATATGATCCTGTTAGAGTACAAAGATCTCTACTTCTCCTTGCACAGGTTCATGGTGGCTGCAGAGAAATCACATTCTCTGATCTCCTGCCTGACCATTGTCCACATTCTACTTTTAGAATTTTAGTTTGAAACCTTTCTTCCTTTTTGGAGTAGAAGATTTCCTTGCATTCTGTTTAGTGCTTTTTGTTGAGAGGTCGTGGTTTTTCTTTGCATGCTCCTGTTTTCTTACATTCCCTTTTCTTTTCTGGGAGCGGATTCCCTGGTTGAAATATCCTGGACTACCAGGAGGGTTTTTGTATTAACAAGGTGATGAATGGACATACATGGAGGATAAACGATTGAATTTTGGGATTTGACACGTGGCCAATCTAGACCATGCGCTAGACATCCAATGGTTGGAATTAACACATCATATATCCATGTGTCATAAATTGGTGTGCCAATCAGGAATGAATCATCGTTGGCCCAAGCAGTACCCCCCCACCCCCCCCAAAAAAAATTTAAAAATTAAGGGGGATCAAAGAAGTCAAAACAAAATATATTAGCCTAGAAATAGATTAGATTGGGATCGGCTAGGCCTGATGTTGAGTTGACTCGACAATCACCCATAAACTTGGTTGCAGCAGGTGTGGATAACCCTGTTGTACCTAATTCGACTGATCCGGGTGAGTAGTAGCCAAGTTGACTTGGGATCAAGGTTTGAAAACTCGAGTCTCAACCCTTTCTCGACTAGGTTGAGGCAGTCGAGATTTTTGAGATCTCGATCGAGACACGGTGCATTTTTTGCCCGTTAATCTCGGTTGGCTGTCTTGTGGGCTAGATGGGCATTGTAAGGTCCCATACTAAATAAAAACCTTATTTAACCCATATAAACATGAGTCAACCCTTAGTTTGTAATAGTACACACACATTGTAATAGGAAAAAGGTTTACACATATTGGTATTATGCTTACAGTCTAACAGGAACAATACTTGTTTATGTTGCTTACGACACTCAACACTTATTTATGACTAACAAGTAACAACACTTGTTAATGTTGCTTAAGGCTTACACAGTTCAATAGTTATTTATGACTAATATCATTTAAGTAAATGAAATCATTTACTTAAGATATCATTCATAACTAAGCAAACACCTCCATTTGAATCCAATAAAAATAATCTAAAATTCAAATTCCAAAAGATACAAAGTCAACCCTTCAGTTTAAGAACAAAAAACCACATTTCCAGTTGGGGGGTGATTTTCAAATTTTAAATGCTAGGGCTCTTTTACAATCTAAAAATTTTATAAATCTTATTTTAGTAAAACATCATTTAAAAAAAAAAAAAAAAAAGAGACCAAAATAATCATTTTTTTTTGTGTCAAAAAAATTATTTCCATTCAGGTGACTTTAAACAACATTCGCGTATTCGGAGTAAGGTTTGACTGGAGCATAACTCCTTCATTATGACTTGGATTCAAGCAATGTCAAATTTGCTGGAAAGCTAACATAATCAGTTTTTCAATAAATCCGAGTTATTGAAGTTTTGAAAGAGTTACGTTCTGGTCAAAATTTGCTCCGAGTACGCTATTTGAAGTCACCTTAATGGAAATAGTTTTTTGGGTATTAAAGCAAATGTTATTTTGGTACTCTTTTGGTTTTTAGTGATATTTTACTATAATAAGATTTATGAAAATATTAGATTGTAGAAAATCCCTAGCATTTGAAAGTTGAAACTCGCCCCCGCAACTGGAAATGCAAGAGGGTTGACTTTTTATCCATGTGGAATTTGAATTTTAGATTATTTTTATTGGACTCAAATGGGGGTGTTTGTTTATTTATAAATAATTTCTTAAATAAGTTAAGAAACATTTACTTAAATGGTATTAGTCATAAATAAGTGTTGTGTACTGTTCCCTTAAGCCTATTCTGGTCATCAAGTCTCAGTCCAGTACAAAGCAAAATCCAAAAAACCAGGTTTCAGTCAACAAAAGCAGCTCTAGGTCAAAATTTTAACTGAGATGGACCGTCTGTCTCGGGTGTGTTCTCGTCTCAACCAGGTTGAGATTACTGTGAAATTTGAAATCTTGCCAAGATGTCAAACCATGCTTGGGATTGGATTGTTATTGGCTGTGAATATTCTGATCCCTGTGTTTGAGTATTTGCTTCTTGAGCCCAAAATTGAATTGGTGGATTATAAGTGCAGTACGAGAGTGAAACTGGTCTTTTTGAGCCCAATGTACATGACAGTGGCAGAAACACCCCCTCACCCTCCTTTTTTTTTTTTTTTGTTGGAGAGGTTAAAAAAAAAAGAAGGTGAGTTTGCCATGTATATTGGCAGAGGCAGACCTGTTAACTCTACTCTATTCATAATTCCTTGCAATCACCATGCAGTTGTCAGGATAGGGCATGATAGTTTTTTCAGCCTTTGTAATGAATTTCTGATTGTAGGATTTTTTTGATTTTTTTTTTTATTGATTCCTGAATCCTGGCAGCCAGGAATCATATGGTGTGAATCTCATGCATGTGATGCTGTGGGGAGTGGGCTATATTTTTTCTTCTTATGTTGTAAACATGACCTTGGGTATTGTGGTTGCCATATAGGAGCTTCAACAGGCTTCTATGATGATGTTGCATTGGAAGGATTTACCACTATACATGAGCTAGTTTAGGAGATGTAGGCCTCAGGCTTTTGGGCTTATATACCCAACCTGTGGCCTGCTGAGTGAACTGTCATATGTTGCTTCCGCCTGCTGCAAGTAACGTAACTGGATTTTGCTCATTCCTGCCTTTTGCTATCCAGTAATCCTGTTTAATGAGCCTCAATGGTTTCTCATGCTCAAATACCCAACCGGTGTATTTTTTTCTTCCTTTTACCAAAACTAATCTTGATGCTGTCTCATGATCTTATTCAAGTTTTGCTTAATTATGAGTTGATTGCAGGAACCGATGATGATCTTCCTCCATCACATCAGAATAGGGTTCAAAGAGGGGCTCGTGTTGCTGGAAATGGGAGGTCTGCTATTGTGGGTTCTGTTGCTTACCCTAGAATTCATAGTGACATGGAAACACAGATCCACCAACTGGAGCAAGACGCATACAGTTCGGTCCTACGGGCTTTTAAAGCTCAGTCTGATGCCATTACTTGGGTGTGTATTTTCAATTGGTTTCCAATGCCATCAAAATCTAGTTGTTATGCTCTCTGCTGTTCAGATTTAAATGGTAACATTACGAAATGTATTTTCTTCAGGAGAAGGAAAGTTTAATAACAGAACTCAGAAAAGAGCTGAGGGTATCAGATGAGGAACACAGAGAGCTTCTAGGGAGGGTTAATGCAGATGATATCATCAGGAGAATCAGGTCTGATAATATAATAAATCAAGCTTTGTTATATATATCTGAGATGTGTTGGCTTTGACAAGCTATGGCCAATTCCCCTTTTAATTGGAACCTGTGTTTCATTATGCCTGTAGGGAGTGGAGACAGGCAGGTGGACACCAAACTGGCTTGCTTAGTAATGCTCAACCTGTTCATGATTCATTACCAAGTCCCACAGTGTCAGCATCTCGCAAGAAACAGAAGACATCACAGTCAGTACCTTCTTTGTCGTTGGGTGTGCCATCACCATCTTTGCATCCCCAGACGGTAGCTGGGTCAATGCAGCCATCATCATCTGCTGCAAAACGAGGAGCTGCAGTAGGAGCTAGGGGGAAGAAGCCTAAATCAGTAAGTTTAATATTTTTATCCATATGTTTTACACGAAGTCTGTTAGTTGATGTTCGTTTGCATCTTTTTTTTTCCCTTCTCCCTTTAAACAGGGTCAGACAATGCCCGGTGTGTCGTCAATGAAGTCCATGCAATACACCTCTACGGGTCCACCTGGAAGGGGCCAAGTTCCTAGTCGTGCTTCCTCTGGTGCCCTTGTTGCAAATGAACCAGCTGAAGCTGCAGCATTTGATCCATTGATTGGGCGGAGAGTAAAGACAAGATGGCCTGAAGATAACAACTTCTATGAAGCTGTCATTACCGATTACAACCCTGCCGAGGTATGTTTGGTTGTTGAATATACGTTGTCTCAATCTTTGGCAGTCCCTGTAACTTATTATTTCTGAATTTGTCAGGGACGGCACGCTCTAGTTTACGACATTAACACACCAGATGAGACGTGGGAATGGGTTAACCTGAAAGAGGTACTTTGTGGCCACAGACTGAATTTACTTTTCCTTGTTTCATAATTATACATATCTGTTGCGTTAAGTTTCCTCTAGTCTTTAAAAATCAAAATCCCAATGTAAGAAATTATTGTAACTTTATATAACAAAAGTATTTGAAGTTAGTGTATACAGGAAGCATGAATTTAGGCACCCACATTGCCTATATTTTGAGATACATTAACACACCTCATGCATTTTTTGCTGCTTCCGGGAGGCTATTATGCTGTCCTGGTCCAAAGGGGGAAAATCCATAGTGATTTAAAGAGAAGGGGGGGAAGAGAGAGAGAGAGCAAAACACTCTTAGAAAGAAAGCTTGGAATGTTTTGAGAATGCTCAACTTTTGTTGCTTCAAATGAGGGAGGCGAACTCCTATTTATACATGGAGGCCTTGCAAATGAATGGTTAGGATTTGTGCACATGTTGTCGGTCCAATGGCTTAAAGAAGTATCTAGAACTATCTCAACCACCTAGACATTTCTACTACTCTCAACTCTCAAGTATCTACTCTCCTTTCTAGAGTCTTCTCCATTTCTATACAAATGTAGAAGACTCTAGTAGGTAGACCTTCGAGCGTTTGGTTTTTGAGCCCTCAATGGGCTGGCCTAATGGATCAAAACCCTTCATAAAGTGGCTTAATCCTATAGGCCTGTGACAATTAGCTCAAGTGATTTGAGTGCCAGGTTAATGTTTATGAGGCTTTTTTCTCTCAGGTCCCGACTTACACTTCATTGCACTTCCATTGCCATAAAAAATACATACATCCTATCTGAATTTGGGCTCCAAAGCCTCCAATCTGGTGAAGTTGTTTCTCTCTTGGATCAGTTGTGGGTCTTATAGTTATTTCATTTGATTGAATCAAATTCTCACGAGTTTGAAGACCATAAATATCGGAAAAATGCTCTGGTTAGAGAATGACCTGGTTCTGTCCTTTGGGAAAAAAAATTAAAAGAATGAGGGAGAAGAGGAATGGGGAGTAGGCAGAGGAGGGGGGGCAGGAGCAGCTCATCTGTGTTTGAGCTCCTTCCACCCAACTACAGAGTCTAAGGCATTGACTCCCCAATCCCCCTCCCTCTGTTGCATAGTTGTCAAGGCGTCGCCTAGGCGTCCGGGCGGTTTGTACAGGCCTGGGCGCCAGGGCGCCTTGTGGTCGCCCAGGCCAGACAGGAACAACATTTATCAGGCTATCAGGCAGTACTTATTTATGGCTAATATCATTTAAGTAAATGTTTATTTAATTTTATATAAAATTAAATAAAATTAAAACCTAGAAAAGAAAACCTAAAAAATGGATGACGTGCAAAAACCTAGAAAAGAAAACCTAAAAACAGGTAAAAATGAGAGAACATACCTATATGGATGACGTAGATGTCGAAACCCGGACTAAAATCGACCCACAACAGTAGAGTAGCACTGTAGCAACTCAGAGAGGAGAGGCAAGTCGAAACGGGAGGGAAATAATAAGAAATGACCCAAAATCGGATCTTAAAAATCTAATTTTTAGTCTGAGGGTCGGGCAATTCAACTAGCACAATTGACCCTCGAATCGACCCTCCCATCGACCCTCGACTCTCCGAAATCTGACAGAAAACTAAGGGTCGGAACTGAGGGTCGGATACCCATCGACCCTTGCATCGACTCTCAGCTCTCGGGAAGAACAGGTCATTCCCAGGGTCGGATACCAAGGGTCGGACATACCATCGACCCTGCATAGAAAAGACAGTATATTTTTTATAAAATGAGCTAGAATTGGAATTGATTATTGGTTAGCGTGCCTACATGAAATATAAATGACTTCTCACCTATTTTGATGATTTTCAGACACCACCAATCACAGAAAAGAATTATGTCTGGACGTAGGGTGACCCAACAGACCCAAAACGCAGTCCCAAAACATTTACTTAAGATATTATTCATAAATAAGCAAATACCCCCCTATTTGAATCCAATAAAAATAGTCTAAAATTCAAATTCCAGAAGGAAAAAAAGTCAACCCCCCTGTTCAAGAACAAAAACCATATTTTTGGGTGCGAGGGCGATTTTCAACTTTTAAATGCTAGGCTTTTTTCTAAATATAAAAATTCTATAAATCTTATTATAATAAATCATCACTAAAAACCAAGAGTGCGTCAAAATAATCTTTTGCTTTGATGCCCAAAAAATAATTTACATTCAGCGACTTTAAACAGCATTCCCGTATTCCGAACAAGGTTTGACCGGAGTGTAACTCCTTCATTATAATTTGGATTCAAGCAATCTCGGATTTGTTGGAAAGCTGATTATGCTAGCTTTGCAACGAATTCGAGATTGCTTGAATCCAAACTATATTAAAGGAGTTACGCTCCGATCAAATTCGTTAAAAGTACGCAAATGTTAGTCATAAATAATTGTTTACTTAACTCTAGACACAATCCCAGGTCTTAGTGTACATTAGTAAACTTGGTTCCACATCACATATTAATTAAGTTATGTCTTAAATGTTGATTATTTATGTAGAATGTTGCATATATATATAAACATTAATATTTTAGAAATTAAAAAAATGCATTGGGAACGCCTTGGTCGCCTAGGCGGGCGCCTAGGCGCTCAGGATGGCCCCAAACGCCTTGGATCGCCTTGTCGCCTTGACAACTATGCTCTGTTGAGAATGACCATATACCCTCTCTTAAATCATACATGGACCTAGGGTCCACAGCCAAAGCTATCTTCCGTGCCTAAAAGTTCTTATCTCATAATCTACTTTTCATCACTTATATAATGAACATATATTGACATGGGATCCACAGCCAAAGTCAAGAGCCCTGAATAAAAACTCCTATTTTAGATATGGGAATTGAAAATGTACCTTGAGAAGCACAATCTCATTTGCTTCTCTAAATGCTTATTAGTGACATGCCTTCTCCTCCCCAAATATTTAGTCATTTCTCCCTTGCTTCTATACTGCATCTCATTTGCTTCTCGTCTGTTGCATCTTAAGTTCTTTAAGATTCTAACTACCACCTCCAATTATGTATTTCCTAGGCCCATCCAATTTGCGAACACTTATTGCTTTTACTTAGTGGTCCTGTTCAGCTGTTTCATGAGGGTGGAGGAATCCAGATTTGCTAAGTTGGATCCTTTTTTATTTATACATTACATGTATTTGTGTTGAGATCATTATTTCCCAGTGCAGTGAGATAGGGTTCATCTCTAGCGGTACAGAAAGGCTGTTTCCCTGGGTTTTCTTGGATCCATAGTTGATAAAATCTATGTTCTTCACCCTTTTTTCTTTTAAACAGTAATTGGATTCTATGAAGACTGTCTCTAGTATTGCGACTTTTTAAATCTTTCCTGCCTAGAATTTCTTAACTTTTCGTCACTTATATAATGAATGTATTTAGACATGGGATCCACAGCCAAAGTCATGAGCCCTGAATAAAAATTCCATATTTTAGATATGGGAATTGAAAATGTACATTGAGAAACACAACTCATTTGCTTCTCTACATGCCTATTAGTGGCATGCCCTTCTCTCTCTCTCTCTCTCTCTCTCTCTCTCTCAAATATTTATTCATTTCTCACGTGCTTCTATACTGCATTTCATTTGCTCCCCGTCTGTTGCATCCTAAGTTCTTTAATTTTTCAACTACCAACTCCAATTATGTATTTCCTAAGCCCTTCCAATTTGCGAAGACTTGCTGCTTTTACTTAGTGATCCCATTCAACTGTTTCATGAGGGTGGAGGAATCCAAATTTGCTAAGTTGGATCCTTTTTTATTTATACATCACATGTTTTTTGAGTTGAGATCATTATTTCCCTGTGCAGTGAGATACGGTTCATCTCTAGTGTTACAGAAAGGCTGTTTCCCTGGGTTTTCTTGGATCCATAGTTGGTAGTCTATGTTCTTCACCCTTGTCTCTTTTAATCAGTTACTGGAATCTATAAAGACTGTCTTTGGTACTACGACTTTTTAAATCTTTCCTGGGATTTTTGAAGTTAATGCATTTCATTGGTGTTGGCTGCCTGAGTGCTTTTTCACCATTTGACTCATAAAACATATTTATTATTCAATCTCTCTCTTTATGAAAAGAAGAGGGGTTATTTTAGAATCCTAAACTGTACTTCCTGCAATGAACATTGAAACTCTGGCTTTAGAGGCCAGGTGGTGAAACCATCTGCTTTGAGGAACGAGAAAGTAAATTCACCCCCCGTGCTGCCTGTCATTGCATTTTATGGCTTCAAACATGGAATGTCGTTCTTTCTTGTATTCTGTTCGACTTCGTAAGAAAACGATCTTGTTAAAATTGTTTATCTACTGCTTGTGACCTTATACAGAAAAATTTGTCAATGGCAGATCTCACCGGAGGATATTCGATGGGAAGGTGAGGATCCAGGAATCTCTCGTCGAGTTGGCCGTGGTGGATCGGGCCGTGGGGTTAAAAAGTCCATGGGTCGTGGTGGTGCTCTTCCAGGTGCAGGAAGAGGGAGAGGGGCTGCAAAGGGTCAGTCCAAGAAAGACTTCCCACCTTCACAAAATGGAATTGGGAAGAAATCTTCAGATGACATTGAAATACTCCACACTGATACTCTAATTAAGGAGGTATGCATGAACATCGACGACTCATCTACAGGAAAGGTGGTGATTGTTTTATTTTTCTTTATTTCCTTCCTGGTGTTATTGAACAGGTGGAGAGGGTTTTTAATGCTAGTCATCCTGATCCTCATGAGGTGGAGAAGGCAAAAAAAGTGCTTAAAGTAAGGATTGCAATGGTTCTCATAATCCTCTGTTCATTTTGTACATTCCATTGGCCCGCAATGCGAGCTTCATGTGTTTTTGATATGGCAGGAGCATGAACAGTCACTTATTGATGCAATCGCTAGGCTGGCAGACGCATCGGATGGAGAAAGTGGTAATAACAATATTTAAGACCTCCTCTGCTTTATGTTGTATATTGCATCTTTTGTTTCCTCAAGAGCTTGAGTGGACACGTTTTGATTGGTATAATTTCTACCAATAGGTTCTGCATTAAAATTTATTAGTTTCTCAGGAAAAAGGAAAAGGCTTTGGTCTTTTAGGTTCCTTCGGTGGTTCAATACAAGTCTCTAATATGAGTTAGGCGAAAGTTTTATTTCATTCATGGTGAAGAGATTCTCTTTATATCGAGGGTCATAGTTGCCCTTCCTCTCTTATTGTGTGGATGAAGAGATTCTCTATATTGAGGGTCATAGTTACCCTCCCTCTTATTGTGTGCCCTCTTGTACGAAGTTGGAAATGCCTTTTAACGGTCAAAAGAGTCTCATTGAAATGCAATAAAAGTGGTGGGTGAAAAGATTCTTGGTTCATAGTGGGTTGGAATAATTATATGCAAGTTTCTTGTCAAAAGAGGGAAAAAAGGGTTGTGGTTTCATTATTTTTTTACTATAGCCGGATGTCATGGACTACTACCTGGAGCATTGTTGATAGAATCAATATTTGAGAGATGTAATTAAGGATGGATTTTTTCCATTTTACACAGCTGATGGATGTTGGATACACAATTGAATCATTGGAATGTAAACCTTTGTTTATCTTTGAAAGGGTACTAACGCCTTGTGATCTTGCTGCTCCTTCAAAAATAGATGATGGTGAGCACCATTTCGCACATGGGCAATCAATTGACCGAGAACGAGGATGGAGAAACAGGGCATATGGTGACAACCAACACAATGCAGATTATGATGATGAGATGGGCAGGGAAGGCAGAGGTGACGGTTCAGATGGCGATCGGATGGTTGGTGAAGGTAGAGTTGCATCTGACGACCCCCATGATGGAGATGATGGTGAAGACGACATGTAGCTTTAGTGGAATTCACACCTTGGGTTGCAGCAAAATCCCTGTATAATTACATCCGGCCCCTGTGGAATAGAATGGCTCCAGTCATCGCAAAAAGCTTTGGTGGGTTGATCTTATTTATTCAGTGGAAAGTCACTGGCAAAAGTGGGATGCCATGTAAAATTATTTGAGCAGTGAATAACCTGCGACCTTGTAACGAGCGTCCTGGAAAGAGCTGCGTTTCTTTTGTTGCAGGTTTTACTTTATTTGTCTGGCACTTGCCCTTTTTAATTTTTTACCGGTTGCTTTCTTTTTGAAAAAAAAATTATTTTTTCTTGGATACTTACTAAATACTTGTATCGTGGTCTAATTGCAACTCGAGGGCACCCCGCTTCTAATACGTAAATCCATGGTAACCTGACTCTGAAATTCCTGCAAGTCAAAGCCAGCCACCACGAAAAAACCATCAGCATCAGGATCAGAATTTGGGAGAATTGGTTTCAGGGCAAACAACTTCCTTCCTGTGCTATTGTTTGTTCCTTCCTTCCACGTGGACCGTAGACTGTTGAATCTCAGTTCATTGGCACGAATAGAATCTCATTTCCAAACCCAATCCTGATATCTACTACACAACAAACCAGGATGAGAATTTCTTGCAGTATTTAATATCATGTGACTACCAATATCATGTACTGTAACCAGCTACTACTAAAATGCATGTATGATATGCAACTGGTGTCACAAGGATTTAATGAACGGAACAATCAGATCCACCATCTGTGTATCATAACCGGGTCCCTCCATCTGAAAGTGCCCTGCTCCTTCAATTAGATGGGTTTCAACATGTCCGGCTGCAGATTTCAATTTATTCTCCAACTGCTTGACACTTGTAAATCCATCCCTGGTTCCCATGACAAAAAGTTTTGGCTTCGGGGACTCTAAAATGGCTTTGTGGTGGCGCCCGAAGAGGATTGAAGAAAGCATACCAAACGGGTACCCCAAACTCACATAGCCCACGACTTCTTCTACCTGATCAACTGCAGATCCCGAAATGGGAGCACCTTGTGCCAAGGAAAAAAGAGAGCAAGAAATCATTGGGAATGCCTATTTCATTAAACACAGAACGAATCAACAAAATATATTCATGGAAGAGTATGCAAGAATGACAAAGTAACTTCCATAAATAAAAGTTTAAGCTAACCAAATATCTTAATTAGTTTATGCTCCATGCTGGGTCCATTTTGATATTTCTATCTAAATTGTCTAGGAGATTGAATAATTAATTAAGTCAGTCAAAACAAATTAGGCAAACTCAAACAATGGGTTAGAAAGGTGTCAATTCAATGTATAAAGACGATAGAACTGTTGGTTTAACTCTGTTTAGAGACTTCCAAACATCACAAGAAAAGTCCTGGCGCATGTAGTTTGAGCGACGGTACCACTAAAGATTTAATACAATAGCATGCACAGAAAAATATCAAGTAATTTTGTATGGGATGATTGTGATAATCTTAACATGATTTTGCTTATCCCTATTTCTAAATTGAATCATTTCACAGTCAAGGTAAATAATGGAATTTATTAATTTTATATGACTCCCCTGCCAATATAAGTACTGAAAAATAACAAAGGCTAATATATCATTCCACAAAAATCATAAAATAAAAAAATGAGAAGTCCCCCACAAAACCACACCCCCACAGTGCATATTGAATCTGCTCTTTCATTTCTACATATCATAGGCCTCCTTCAAGATAAGGAAAAGAAGTCAATGCATCCTCCTCTCATTTAAGTTTCTCCTTAAAATAAGCTTCCAAATGATCCTATCATCCCTATTCCTTTCTTTTGAAAAGTGACTTTCAGAAGAGTGACTAATAAGAAGCCTGTTTATTGGCAACAATGTCCCTATCATATCAATAATCAGTCACATCCATAGCCTTTAGCCACCATCAGCCACGACCAACAACTTCCTCCATAATAAACCAAAAAAGAAAAAAAAAAGTCCACCATAAAATTGCATTTTTGATATTTAATAATATCTTAACAAGAACAAATCTGATATCTATTACCAGCTTGGACTGTACCTTATCACAAGACACACACCACCTACCTAACATTTTCCTCACATTAAGTTCCTGCTCTTAGTCAAGACTCCAAAGACATTTATATGCTTCAAGTTTCTCAGACAATCTCTACATTTTTATTTGGTGTAATTTATCTTTTCCCATTTAACATTGTCTAATCTTCTCTTCTAAGTTCGGTCTTCCAAAACAGTTTCTTTTTAACTTCTCTTTCTTCCTAACCACCAATTTTAGCATCAATGATGCAGTAAAATAGGAGATAAGTCAATACACTATTGATCAATGTTATTTTATATTTGATAGATAATGAAAAGTTTATTAAAAAGACTAGCTAGAGTACAACAACAACAACAAGAGCCTGCCTATGGCCAAAATATAATAAGAGGAAATTACATCACAGGGTACTGCCCTATGCACAAATAATGTTTCTCAACACACCCCCTAGCCAGCTCATAAGCTATTGAGTTTGCCGGCCTAATATTGTCTTGTCTATTCTAAGGCCCCATTAATCAGTTTTTTTTCCCCTCCGAATGATAGGAGTGTTTCCTCTTTTAACCTCCAACTTACCATACATTTACATTTGCTCATAATAACATTCCAAATGTTAAAGAACCTCGGCAGAGAAGCCATATGCCAATAATTGTGTTTTGAATTTAGCCCCACATCATCTGAATTTCTACAGTACTTTTCTTGTTCATGCCATTAAATCAGTAAAGATGTATTCCCATTAAGCAACTGGGTAGAACATCTAGAGCTCCATCACATTTTGTTGATCTAGAATTTTGATTTTCATTTGCAATAGGTGGAGATGTCTCAGTCCAGCATTTCATTAGGTGAATTTGCATAGAACTGCAATACATTATTCTTTGTCGTCTCTGATATTCTTTCGTTTTAAATTTCCATCATATGTAATTCCCAGTACTCAACAAGGTTTTATTGCATTCAGAATCTCAGATCTTATTCAGTGTATATGTTTTAGAATATATTGTGATTCAGGTTTCGGATGATAGCATGTGACATTATCCAAAAGTCCAGACCAATCTAGACCATGAACCATAATCATTAGAGCAATTGATAGTTTTATATGAGAAAAGTACATGTTAGGTATTAGGCAGGCTAGATAATCTATATAGGCAGAAAATAAGAAAGCATGGTCTCTCCCTCCCTCCCCTCTTTTCTGTTCCTAGCTACACATACAAAGTATGATCTAAACAACAAAAAATAGATCAAATCCTTTCTACTTGCATAAACTAAATTTCCACCACAAAATAAAACTTGTCATCTTTCTTAAGATCCACCTTAGACAACTCAACATGGTACTGCACCGAAGTGCATAGTGAAGAAACAGTAAGTATAAAAGAAAACAATATAAAGATCAAAAAAAGCATTAGCAAAAAAACTATGAAAGATAAAAAAGTAAAGCTGGACCAACAACAAATCCTGTCACTTTGGGAAAAAAAATGACCAGGGGATTTCATGGAAGGAGAAAAAAGAGCTCCCTGAAAGCTAAATGAGGTCAGTTACCAACTGAGGATAACTAACAAATTATCCAAACTTTCAGTCTTAGAACTGTATATTGCTGCTGGAAACATAACTTGGACTCATGACTCATGACAAAATTTATAAGATGCTTCACCAATCAACAATTCCTTTATGAAACAGATTTCTGTCAAAATTGTTTTAACCTAACTCCTATTCTTTTTCCCTTCAGTGATGAATATGGACATCGCCTGATCCACAAGATCAATCAACAACCACATACTATGTTGTCACCCACAAAAGCTCAATGATTCTGCAGCATTATTGTCGAAGTATCAGACAAACTGGGTGACTGCCTATAACTTTGTTAAGCTTAATAAAGTATTTATAAATATTGGGTTCTTAGCAGAAGGGGAAGGACTTTATGGAACCTACTCTTATTCACACTTTGTTAGTTAACTTGAAAAAGACTGGAATTTTTATTTATTAACATATGGTTAAAGTAAATTGGCTGAAAAAGATTGTTAATATTGTTTGGAGAACATTCTTTTTTTTCCCACGTCATCAATGACATGGCGACAGCTGAGATCCAAACATCCACATCAACATGTCCAAAAGAGCCTAGGAGGATATTCCCATAAATCCAATCAATGGATAAGGGCAAAAGCATCATTTCTACAGCTTTACAAGGATATTTCGGTCATCATACACCAAACAAGGGTAAAAATGACATTTATAAAGAGGCACTATTCACTATAAATACTCAACGAATCCCAAGATTTCAGGTACGCAAAACATTAATTACTCATTCTTGGGATTCTCGCTCTGACACTTCGGACTCGGGATTTCTCTCTTGCCCCACCACATAAAAGGTGGGCTCGGATCCCGAGCCCATTGACCGTTCACAGATTCCTAACTTCGGCATCGCAGTGGACCCGGGGCCATAGGGCCCGCCCCTCTCTTGTCTTTCTCTTGCAGGCCCCGTCAGCACCACGGACCTCGGATACGGGATTTGGCTTAAACAAATATCATTCAATGCTGTAACAATTCAAGGGTGAGATACTTCTGTCTTCAACAGCCATTGCGAAAAAATGGAATCAATGATGTCTTTCTTGGTGTATTCTTGGAACTGATTACTCAAATCTATGATCAGTTTTTTTTAATGTGTTGTCCTTCAAATATCTTAATAAATCTGTCGTAAATTGTAATAGCGCTAGTGCTATTTATAGTGCTAGCATGGGTATTTTGGTTAGTTTGTTATTTCTTATTTCCCTCTTATTAGTATAAGGGGTATTGCTGTAATTTCTCTTTTATTTTTCATTATAAATAAAGGCTGTGTGTGTGTGGAGAGTATTCGATTCTCCTCCACTCTTTCCAACATGGTATCAGAACCTCCTTAGGTTCTCTTCATCTCTCCCCAACCCACCTTTCTTCTCCCTTCTCCCTGTCGAAACTGCCTGTAACCCTTCCCAGCAGTACCGCCATCTTCCCTTGCCTACCGCAGTCCCACTGTAACCACCTATCATCCACAGCCCTACTGTAATCACTTATACCCATCACCAGTCCTGCCGTAAACCCTTATAACCATCACCAGTCCTGTCGTAATCATCTAAAACCTACCCCAGCTCTGCCGTAATACCTTATAGCACCATCCCAACCCTGCCATAATCCCTGTAAACATCAATACTATTACCGCCAGCCACCCTATCCTCCATATATCTTACCGCCAGCTTTGTTTTCTTCCATACTATTTCCATTACCTCTAAACCTATTGTGAACCTTATTGTCACAGTTTTCTCTATGACCTAAATATCTCATCAGTTCTTTCTCATCATTGTAGCCGTGTATCCCTTGTCATAGGGATGTGCTTCACAGAGATCACACGAAAAGCCAACCTCGATGTTTCCATGATTGATTGAAGATCAACACTTGCTGCAGATGTGTACCTCACTCTTAGAAGCTTGACACACGGCACCATATCTTATTATCTCTACCTTGCGGCATCTCTTTAGAGGTATTTTACACTTTCAGATTATTCGTGGGTTTTGTTCTTCACCACGGTTGAAGGGTCTACTCAGTGACTTGAAAATATAGTGTCCTCAACCCATGATTCTCTCGTGAGATAATAAAGCAGCAATAAGCATAGCTCATGATCCAGTACAACATGACAGAACTAAGCATGTTGAAATTGATCGTCATTTTATTAAAGAGAAATTAGAGAGTGGTCAGATCCAGATTCCATACATCAAATCAGAGGATCAGCTGGCTGACATTTTCATTAAAGGCTTACCAGTGAAACCATTTCAAGTGATATTGTCCAAGTTGGGAATGCATGATATCTATGCACCAACTTGAGGGGGAATGTCGTAAATTGTAATAGCGCTAGTGCTAGTTATAGTGTTAGCGTGGGTATTTTAGTTAGTTTGTTATTTGTTATTTCCCTCTTATTAGTATAAGGGGTATTGCTGTAATTTCTCTTTTATTTTTCATTATAAATAAAGGCTGTGTGTGTGGAGAGTATTCGATTCTCCTCCACTCTTTCAAACAAAATCATTTAACTATCATCGAAAGAAAAAGGTTGCCTATATAGTATGATGCTAATCATGTTTTGTCTAGGCACTTCACCTGCCCCCTATATGTTTCTATCCAATTTCTTAATAAATCCTTTTAACTAACATTGAAAGAAAAAAAGGTTGCATATAAAGTTCTGTCTAACAACCTTATTTCTCCAACCAATGTGTTCTCTTTCAAAAATCCTGATAAATCCTCCTACCTTTCAAAAGAATTAAAATATTTCTTTCGAGACAGGTCATGTATCAAGTGACCTTTAACACCAACCGGATAAATTAGCCAAACATGTAAGTACTGTGATGATTCTTTCACTATTCTTCTGAGTGTGGTGCTTGAGCACAATCAGGGTCCACAGCTGAGGTTGTTAGACGTTAATCATGGCAAAACAACTAGTATAAGTATCATTAAGTAATAAATAGCTTAAAATCTGCATCAGGAATGGTTTATTTTATTCTATGTACAGATATCTTTCATTACAATAATGATCTGGGATTTCGATTTTTTTTAATAATCCCACAGGTAGTTGTAAATGTTATGTACCTGCCGGAATTTTCATGAATTAATTTCTCTACTGGATGGACTGAAGTCCATAGAGTCTGCCCTACAAAATGTTGTCAACTACTCAGATAGTCAAATTAAACCTAAAGGAAAGTCAAAGAAGCAAGAGATACAGTAAAGCAAAGTATCTCCTTTTACAGCCAATTGATCAGCTGACATATTTTCTTCTCGAGAGGAATTAGAAATACACAGAGACGCTATAACTATCGCAAGACTTCTAATGAGCTATATGTTGTTGCTTGCCACCTCCTCTACTTTGAACTCCACATGGGTTCCACTGTTCTTTTCCTATGTAATTTACTATTTGTCAAGGAAAGTATCTCCTTTTACAGCCAATTGATCAGCTGACATATTTCTTCTCAATAGGAATTAGAAACACACACTGAGAAGCAATGACTATCACAAGACTTCTTCCATCACATGTCCTGTATAACGAGCTTTATGTTGCTTGTCACCCACCTCCTCTACTTTGAATTCCACATGGGTTCCACTGTTCTTTTCCTATGTAATTTACAATTTGTTAAGGTCTGTCTTGAGAAACCAGAACCTAGCACTTATAGGCCCTCTTGCTCTGTTTCCAAGCTAGAGAAATCAGGAATCTCCTTTTTTTCTTAAATATTCTGTCAACCCCTTAGTGAAGCTCCAGAAAAATTTGCAGAAAGGTGACCAGAGGAGACCTAATGTGTCATGGTAACCCACCAAGATAATATGCGTGGTGATATGATCCATCAATCTCTTGCCTCCAGTTTACTTGGGCGATTCAGACTTTGAAGAAATTCAAAGCTTGCTAAAATATTAACCTGATTGCGATTCTCTTTGTCCATTTCCAAATAATTGAGGAAGTCCTAGTCTACTAGGAATTCATAAAGACCCCTCACAAGACATTAGACCTCATTCCAGAATCTCTAAGAGCTTCCGTCACTTCAAGCTTTATCATTATGCCTTAAAAATAATAAGGATAAAAATGTCCTGAGAGAACAAATAGATCGGATATGGATCATCTCTACAGGACTTGGGCAAAAGCAATAATAGGTCTAAGACCATCTCAATGAAGCAGAAAATAGATGAGATTCATTTCACCAAATTAGTTCATCATAACAGTAGGTTAAACGTCCAATATGTTTCAAGAAAGGAATTTATCCTTTGAATTGGACACAACTCCTAAACCCCAACCAATAGATAATAGAGAAAAAGAAAGACTAACTCAAAACATTACCCTGACATGGAAAGCACTCCATAATCTCATGTCTACTTAATAAAGAAAACCCAATTCATATATTAAAGCATCCAATATACATCAAAAAACAAGCAATCTAATCAGAAAAATTCCAGGAACACGCCCACCCAAAAAACCCACCAAAAAAAAAAAGGGAGGTTAGAAAATTATACCTGCAGACGAACCCACCAACAAAATCCTATCAGTGGACATGTTTTCAGAAACCCAATTGCAAACAGCGATAACATCACGGATTTCGGAAGAACCCGTAAGAGAAGCTCTCCCAGTGGATTTACCGGCCCCTCGCATGTCGAAGGTCACAGCCTTGTAACCTCTATCTGCTAACGCAGCTGCGATTCCTCTCAACAACGCTTGACAACCACCCAAGACCGAGTAGGGATGAACGAGGACAATTACCAAATGATCCTCGGGCTCCCGTATGGGTTTAAAGATTCGCGTGTGAAGCTTCACGCCGTCGCTGGTTTCAACTTTACAGGATTCCACAGAACAACTCGTCGCCATTGTCTTGAAGAGGGTAGAAAAGGCACGGTAGGACTCTCTCTCCAACTGCTGAGCCTGGGCAGATGCAGAGATGTTATTGTTTGTTGTTGAAAACAGAAAGAAAGGGAACGAGTGATGAAAAACAGCAAGACTTTGGTCCTCCAAGTTGTTGACCCGTTTTAGAGCCTCTCGAGCCTTTGCTTACAATCGTGGGATTTTGTGATCACATGTGACATTCCCTACTTTGTGCTGTGAGGTCCACCATCATATATTCCAATCCCGTCAATCCTGCCCGTTAAGTGAGGTGGACCGTGGATCAGGCATCTTGATTGTGATTGATTATGATGTTAGGATGGTTGACAAACGGCACGCCATTGACAGTTCGATCAATCAAACAAACCAGAGCAGACCGTTGCGGCGGCCAACCGGAAGGTGATTAGTATGATTCCTCGTCCTGTCCTGCAATGTTGATGGAGAGAGCACGGGGTGTGTACTTATGGGGTTGAAATCGTCTCCAATTATTGGAGGTTCCAATCCCTCATCTAACGGTTATAGTTAATCAGACGCACCTATCGATGTATTGATAGGCACACCCAATTAACTTCAATCGCTGAATTGACGATTGAAGTTTCCAATAATCGGAGATGATTTGGACTCGTTCTTATGTATGTAAGCTGTAAACTAAGGCATTTAGTAAGCTCCATCGCACGACAGAAAACCTAAAATGACCTTTTAACAGATAAATTAGAATTAAAAACTTCCATAATAAGGATTGAATCTGTTTTACTTTTTCCTTTTTTGGTGAAGGAATCAGTTTTACTTTACCTGGGGTGGAAGTGTGGAACCGACCCTTTAACGTCCCGCAATATGGAAACTGTGAAGGTTGCTTACCACATCTATTAAGTTTTAAATGTAAATACGCCCGATATTCCAATAGTGTAATCCGCGGACCTCCTTGGTTTTGCTATTACCTGCTTGCGTCTTGATAGGATTTGCAGGATAGATAACTTGCCTTGAGCATGGAAGATTGATCAGGCTAATCTGACCATTGGATAAACTGATAAACACATGATCTTCGAATCGGATACTTTACAAAATATGAGCCTCCTTTTTAATTGTATTCGCCAACCGTTTCCTGCCATTGATTCCAATCAAGGTTTTAGTAATAATACTGGTCAGTGGTCACTATATCATCCCTAGCTGATAATGACACTGCCAGTAGATGAATGACATGTGTCATCAAAGATTAAAAAAAAATGGTATTGCCTAGAAATCGGCCTATATGATCGATCCCATATCAATTACTAAAACCTAGTTTCTCTTTTAACTTTGAACCATGAATTTATGGTTGAGATCCTCATTAAATAAAGGGACGGAATTAAAAATAAAATAGAAATGCAAATTTAATTGTTGACGGGAAGACATGTAACAATCATAGACGTTTTTATTTGTTTTAAAGTAATTATCCATTTCTACCAAAAAAAAGAGAAAAAGGTAACTATCCATGCAACAATGGAATGACTGAAATTTGACAAGCAATTAGTTGAGAACATGTCCTATCAGTTTAGATCGATATGACACATCATCTGTCCCTGTAACAGAATAAATGGCCTAAACCCTTGTAACAATAATAATTCTCCTTCTTTTTATCCCATTATCCCATGAGACTTCTCACAGAGAATTCTATTAAAACATAGACACATAAAGAGTAAACTGAAAGTATGCTCATATTGGAGTAAAATCTGCAGAGGCTCATCAATAACCCAAAGAGAATATTGCATAAGTAGTCATGTAGTTCCCTGGACGCTCTTTCACTGTCTGGATCAATAGACTCAACTTATTTGTTTATTGATGCTTTCAGTCACTGAAAATTTGGTCTTTTATGCTTCATTCAATGTAAATTAAGTAATTCTTTCACCTTACTCGGGAATCTTGCATAATTACTCACCAGGAAAAGAGCAAACAAAACAACCAGGGGAAAAAAAATCAGGTTGCGAAGGTATTCTCTATGTGATATTCTTTCCTAGAAAGTTTCAAATGTGCAAAGCATATAACGGAAACGTAGTTTTAAACCTTATCTATTACCTGTTTGTTGCAACAGTGCCATTAACACACAATTGCATCTGTGGTAAAACCATAAAATGCTAACACATCGAATGTCAAAAATTAAAGGCCAAAATTTTTGTCCGTCAATCGAGTAAGGGACTCCATGGTTTGGAGCCATTCACTCTGAAAAGTACACAAATCCCCACCCTCTTATACGAATTATCATAATTGCTCCCTCTCCAGTCCCTACATCTTAAGATTTCTCTAGCATCCGGACCAGAGAACCTCTCCTTAAAATTAAATATTGCCACTTCTTTTCTCTAAAATTTGGAACAACAGTTTCACTAAGATAGAAAGAGGGGGGAGCACAGCGCTGCTGCCAAAGGAGAAGCAAAGAGCCAACCATCATAGGGGCAACATAGAAAACTAGCCTCTAAGAAAGGCACCCATGTACATGGAATCTCTCCAAGCATCTAGAATCTAGTGAGAGATTTCAAACTTTTCTTTCAAGGAACATGAAGATAAATTTCATCGAGCAACAACTAAAATGGATTTTGTTGCATAATTGTATTTGGACTTCAGTTTTATATTATCTAAATTTGCATAGCAACTTCCTTTGTTCATGATATTGAATTGGTCAAGATGTCTTCCCTCAAAATAACTGGGAGCAGCATTTCAGAGTTCCCTCAAGTACATTGATCTACAATTTTAAACTTTCATTTTCTTGATTTGCTCTTTTAACAATATCACTGTCAGTTAAAAGTATATATGGTGCATGTATGTAAGAAATTCCTTTCATTTTTAAAGGATTTAGGATATTCAAAATGCAATATTATGCACTCTAAATCATGAAGTTTAATACCTTGGCAATTTATAGTCCAAGATAAACCCTTGAGCCATTAGGAAGACCTAGATAAATTATGTTTGTGGCAAAGAAGAAGCATGCTCAGAAAACAAACGACAGATAAACAACCAGCCATTTTCATTAAATAGACAACCCACCATCAAACAAAATGCCAAGTGATAACAAATAAAATATCAAGATTATTAAGTTTTTTATGTATGTTACAACTTAGAAGTGGATACTGTGGTGTAGGACGAATTAATGAAAAAAAAAATTAGAAGCTGACAAATACCGCTGACAGACAACATACTGGGGATGATGAGTTCCATGTCAAAAACAGAGCTTCTTCAGGAGTTGAATGAGGCGAATTACGAACTAACATAACAAAACAGATAAGCACAAACTTTCTTAAAGGCTTGTTTGATTACAAGGAAAATAAAGGAAAGTGAAATCAAATAGATACCAAAATGTTTCATATGAATATGTAACTAACTCCAAAACATTTTAGATATGATTATTAAATTTTAGTTTACAATCAAATCCCTTTGATTTAAAAAGTAAAATAAAAATAATACATTTAAAAGTACAATTACTAAATATGGTAAGAGCTAGGTTATACAATCACGATTATAAGATTTTCATATAACTTTTTTGGGAATAACAGATTTCACTTCCCTTCCCCTCCTTAATCTTGACTTGCAACCAGACAGAGCCAAAGAGATAACCTTGCTTCAGAACCCCAAATTGAAAATCAGATTCTAGAATGGTGTTTTAACATATAATTTATGAGCTACTTCTGTAAATAAAAGTTGTCAAAACAGAAGTGGCGATATTTGTCAAAATTGTTAGGCAGAACTAAATTTCTCTAAGAATAGGGACAACGCTTACCCATCCAAAAGCTCAACCACAAGCTCTGACATGCGCTGTGGCCAAACACCAAGGTGAACTAATTAAACAATTTAGTATGGATCACCTCATAGGAAGTTCTACATCCTAGATAAGGAGAATCCAATAGATAATTACTTCTAAATGTTCCACCTAATTCACCAAAAGAAAAAAAAATTCCCTTGCTTGGGATTAGTTAAAGAACCCTAGAAAATTTGTTATGAGCATCTTCTAATTGATATTATATCCTTTTCTTACAAAATTAGCATAGGACCAGCTTTGTTGCTGCGATAAGTCCGGTCCTAATAAGTAGATGCTCTAGGCTAGTTAAAGGATTAGGGATTGTCACCTTCTCAATCAAGATTTTACGACTTACAAGGTTCACTTCCTCTGGTTTTAGACTTATTTGCAACAGAAAAGAAACAAAAACATCTAAATGAGTCACGCAAATAAGTAGAATGGTCCAGAAAACACAACCACCAGATTCACACATAATCACTAGAAAACGAACCACGAAAACACACAGTCAAACAAATAAAAGAAGAAAGGAACTTTTTTTTCTTTTTCTTTTTGATTATTTGTCCCTTTGAAATTCCATACTAGAAGTTTCTATCTAAATAATTAAGATCGCTAAAACGAGAATTACCTAAACAGACAGTAGAATTAACACGGCAAATGAAGTTTCAGGTTGCATCCATCACCTACGGCTTCAACTCCAATATATCAGATCTTCTCTGCAAGGAAGACTTAAACCAAAAACAAAAGGAATAATAGGTCTCCACTAGAGAGAAAGAAAAGCAGAGAAAAAAGAATTGGAGAGAATCAAGGCAACAGGACGAAGGATCGTGATTCTGCTAATGTTTTGAAGGTGGCCTTTGTTGATCCAAGCTGATTGAAACTTGAACGCTCGGGTTGAGACGCTTGCTCCTGCGATGGCTGGGTAGGAGCTTGACTAATTGTGGATGTACCTGGATTTGTATCGCGTTCTTGAAAATGATAAGTAAATCTTACAAGATACAACAGCAGTTACAGTGAAGAGAGTGAAATTCTAAAATTCATAGAGTGCGAGTTGCAGGGTTTCGACTTTTGAGAGGATCCGAGAAGGAAGCTGTAACAGAAATTGGGGAGAAGGTAGTTTTTGCTTATTTCGACGTCTTACTTTTGAGAGGATCCCAACCTTTTAAAATATTCATGGGGATAGCGGGAATTTGCTTAGCTCACAGGAAATGATGGAATAAAATCATAGAGAGACCCACTCCCTACTGCAAGTGCTGGTGACCGTAGATCTTGCCAAATCAACACAACTACATGATTACCCACGTGGGGTTTCAAATTTACAAATCTACCCATCTCATGTTTCCCATATAACAATATTACTCAAATACGATATGTTTTGACTTTTTTACCCCTCATCTTCTTCTTCTCACCTTCCCATCACTGCATCCGTCGTCTCCTCCCCTCCTTCCTATCTGTCTCTCCTGTCTCCTCTTCCTTCGCCTGCCTCTTATTCTGCAATTTCTAACTCTAACTTCCCTCTATTCTCTTAGTATACTCTGTATTACCCTTCCTTTCCAACTTTCCTTTGAGAGATGGGAAACAAACGAAGACAAAAAAGGCCAGAGAATTTGGCGCAGGGGAATGCCATTCTTGTATAGATGATAGTTAAAACAAAGAACTACAAAAAAGATAAAACGGGACGGATCGGGTTTTAAATATAGCAAAATAAGAATGGTATAGTAAAAAAAAAAGGTCAAACATTTTGAGAACGATAAAAAAAACAATATAGTCCCATAAATTGAAGAATTATACCATAATCAATGGGAATAGACGGCATTTATGATGTTTTATGTTTGTCTAACACTCCAAACCTGAATCCATATGGAGAGAAAGAGAGAGAGAGAGATGGTGGCCCACAATATACATTTGTTATGACCTGCAACTAGGGGTGTCAATTTTTGGCCCACATCGTATCCACCAAGCTGGGCCGATTGGTTAAAAACTACACCGGACTGCACCTTTTAATAAATGTGTCAGGTTTAGATCGGACCGATTAATAAAAAGTTTGTTCACTGTGCAGGGGTGTAACTTGACGGTCGCCCGACCAAATCGATTGATTAAAGACTAACTCGGCATAGACCGATTAAATATCGATGCGGCCTAGACCGATTAAAGACCGACCCGACATAAACCAACATAATTTCCATTTATAATTTCTCTCTCGCACATTTCCCTCACTTTTCCCTCACATTTGTCTCTATGCTAAATATAGATTTTAACTTTTACTTTATGTCTTTATCCTTCATTCTCTCTCTCTCTCTCTCTCTCTCTCTCTCTCTTACAATTCAACAAGATAAAAGCAAATTGCATGTTAAATTTTGTGAATATAGAATAAATAATGATCAATTGCAATTGAACATGGGTCAATGGTTAAATCAAATAATATAACCGAGCATAATACTAAATAACATAATCAAGCATAAGACCGAATAGCATAATCGATTATGGATGATAATAAACTGATTAAACCGAGTAACATAAGACCAATTAGGTCCGATCGAGACCGACCGATTGACACCCCTACCCACAACCCATCTTAACGAGTAATAAAATAGTGAGTTTAGAAATAATTATAAGAAAGTGGTCAGCTTTTAACCCATATCGATTACATGCAGAAACCAATATTACATGATATGGGATTGATCGATTCATTACTCGTGGAAGATGCAAGTTAAAATATGAATACAGTACAATATACATATTAAACGTGTTTTAAATGACAAGACTTGAAATATAAAGTATTTTATCGTATTTTTTAGATCAATACAACAATGCGTGTACCAAAGGATTGAATAAGATACAATTGTTTGATATGCATTTAAAACAAGTTTTAACTAAGAGTGATCCCATTCGCATTCATTGTTGATCGTTTGTCTTCGACAAAAACTAAACCCAAACTGGTTCCATATTCAAAATCGAAGCTTCAACTCTCATTTCGAAAAAAGCATATCCAAGAGGTAGTACCATTATTCTTTAACGGTTCTTTCCCCAACTTCGTTCCCAATACCCAAATTTAACGTTTGCTTGATGGAGCAAATGGTGATTTTGAAGCAGGAGAAGTGGAGGATTGAGCAGGAAAAATTCCATGCCTTGTCTCACGCTCGCATCAATCGCACCCAAAAAGAAATAGAAAAGCTTTTTTCTCCTAATGCAGCGGGTATTAGACCCATTATGCTGAACCCTACAACTCCAAGGGCCATTAAAAATAATAGTAGAATAAAAAATGAACTATTGCTTAGAGATTAGAACCTTAGGTGTTTTATCTACGTGAAAGTCTCTCTATTTATAAATTCAAACTTTTGAAATTAAAACATAACAAAGTATCAGAGCTCCAGGTTTATTATGTACGGTCACCCAAAAAAACAACCACACATCACGTATACTGTCATCCAAAAGAAGGTCAACACGTGATCAAGTGGAGTGATAGGAATAGTCCTACGTCCATTGCTTAGAGATTAGAATCTTATATACCTTATATATATGAGTCACTCTATTTACTAATTCAAACTTTTGAGATGGTGGATATGAGGGAAAAACCCAACAAACCCCTTTTGAGGAAGTATCCCAATTTGGATTTTATGATGGATCTTACTGGGATTTCTTGTTGGATAATATTCTAATGGACTAATTAATCAGAGACCCATTGAGTTGTAGGAGTCCATATCACTAAGTTGATCGATTCAATATGATTCGTTTCAAAATAAAAAGTTGAATAATTTATAAATTAAAAAATATACAAGACACATGCCACAAATATGTTCTTTAAAATAAAAATCAATGTGTGTGAGACCACACAATTCCAACAGATGACAACCCAAAGGTGTCGTGAATATTTTCCTTACTTGCTGGTTCGCACGGTCTTCATTTGACAAGAACTTCGCATGACAGATTAAATTATACCTTTTTTTCTCTAATCCCTTCTCGCATTAATGTAGGATTCTTAGTTGAAACAAAAAACTTGAAATGGGCGATGACACTGTGGTACCTTGAAGATTTTCCAATTAAATTATCTCTTCGTTTAGTTTATCGTCTACAAACATTACAAAGACAATGGCGGGTGGAATCTACATGCTGCCCGTGCGTGTATATTGGCATCTCCAATGGTTAGCATCAATTTACAAAAAATTAAAAAAAGGTCACATCATTTTGGATCCAAATTGTCTTTACCCTGTACTTTAGAGAGGAGGGAGACGCCCTGTCGGATGGCCGACATATGGCTCTCAGAAAAATCCGAGCCCCACGTCTGAGCCAACATCCCCTGTTGGCTCGGCTTGTCTGCTCAGTGTCGACTCGGACGTGGGGTTAAGATTTTTCAGAAAACCACGTGTCGGCCATCTGACAGAAACGTCTCCTTCCTCCCTGAAGTACAGGGAGAAGACGATTTGAATCCCACATCATCCCATATAAGTTAACAGTTCCCTAAAAATAGAAATCTTGTAACAAAAAAATAAAGAGAGTTGAATCTCTACAGTTGACTCTCTGCAACCAATGGCATCGCTGCAAGTTTTTTTGTGTGCCCAGCTCTGTAGAGTTCCAAAAGCAAGAGCAAACAAGTTCAATATGCTCAGCTCTGTTATCCAGTGCGGAGTGGGTTCTCTGAATTTATTAGATACAGAAAGGGATAAAAAGAAGCTCCGGATTCTTATAGCTGGTGGGGGTGTTGGTGGGTTGGTCCTAGCTCTGGCAGCAAAGAACAGAGGATTTGAAGTACAAGTGTTTGAGAAGGAATTGAGTGCAGTGAGAGGGGAAGGTCAGCATCGCGGTCCAATTCAGCTGCAGAGCAATGCATTGGAAGTATTGGATGCCATCGATAAGGATGTCGCAAAGCAAATCATGGATGCAGGCTGCATCACTGGTAATAGGATATCAACGGCCTGCTGGATGGTCAATCAGGTGAATGGTATGTTTCGCTTTAAGGTTGTCACTCCAATTATAGTTTTTTTTGTTATTGGGTCATCTAAGTTCACTAAGCACACAAACATAAGTAGCCGAGCTCCTTGAGATGTTTACTTCTTTTCCAACGTGTGGTGTTTGTGTGCTCTCCGTTTGATAACATTCTTGTTCTTAATCTGTTGCTTTTGCTTTGAAATTACTTTATTGAGAGCAGAATATGTCTGATAACGTTGCTCTAGATCTGATTCCAAAGCTTATTAATAATAGAATCTCATCTGATAAAAATGAATCTAGAATTGATTCTATTTTTTGTGGTGGTGGCGGTGGTGGTGGTGGTGGTGGTGGTGGTGGTGGTGGTGGGCGGTGGGTGGCGATGGTGGTGGTAGTGGTGGTGTTGGGGGGTTGTGGTGGTGGCGGTAGTCAAGTCTTCATTTTGGCTCGACTCCCTTTTTTAATTCTGTTTCATTTGTTGTAGAGTAATGAGAGCTAGTTTTGTTAACTCCCAAATTCGGGGTTGCAAAGTCAAATGGAGTCTAGTTCACTCCTTGGGAGCTTAGAATTGAACCGAATTTACCAAACAGTATTCAATTCTAAAATTACTCCCAAGGAGACAGAATCAATGGAACCCCAAGAGTGAGAGTGTTATCAAGTGGGGCCTTCTATAAAGCTGAAGTAGACTGGATCGGCACTCATATAAACATGGCTTTGATTGCTTTTGTGAAGTCCCATTTGTTTCTGTTAGATATAGCTGAAGGAAATAGTCGTACAATGCTATAGAACCATTCAGTTTTAACATATCCACCGGAAGAGAGAGAAAATTCATTGATAATGCCTTTCATTATCTTCTCTTTTTGTTTGTCAGGATTACAGAACTTGATCTCTTAACTCCTGCTGTAATGAGGGGACTCCCTCTTACTCGAGTGATCTCTAGGGTGACTTTGCAAGAAATATTAGTGAATGTAGTTGGTCAAATATAGTGGAAAACAGATCTAATGTCATCGACTTTATAGAAGATCCTAACAAGGTTTGAAGGGTCCTAATGTAATCTCTGTTTACAATTCATTTGAATTCAAACTTTCCTTCATGTATAACTTTGCTGTGGCCCCAGGTCACTGTAGTTCTTGAAGATGGCCGAAAATACGAAGGGGATTTATCAGTTGGGGCAGATGGAATATGGTCAAAAGTATGGTTAGATCTTGCTTCCTGAAATAATTCTTAGTTTGGATTTGTATTCTAATTATCTCTCTCTTTCTCATCTCTGTCTCTTCTCCAAAAGTATGGTTAGATCTTGCTTCCTGAAATAATTCTTAGTTTGGATTTGTATTCTAATTATCTCTCTCCTTCTCAAATTACTAGTTGGGAAGGTAGGCAAGAATCAAATTACTAGTTGGGAAGGTGTTAGGCTCCCAACTCGTCCGGTTGAATCGGTCTTCCTAAATCCTATCATTTCCTACAGTTTATGAACCTTGAGGCTATCTAATTAAACTACAAAATACAAGGAAAAATCTTAATTTGATCTCTAATTCTTTACGAACTATGCATGACATAAGTTGAAATTAAACAAAATTAAACAAGAAAATAATCACAAAATGAATTAAAGAATTTAATGAATGACCTAATCATACATCTAAAGAAAGAAAAAATGACATACAACATATGACCGAGTTCTAGGAAAATCCTAGACCTCCTACATATCCCTATACGACAAGAATTAGGCCAAATGTAGTTCAAACAGGTGTATACATACCAGGAGTGTAAAAGAAGAGGGATACTCCCAAAATATTGGAACACATCCTAAGCGATGGATGCTCCTATAATCATGGAACACATTCGATGGTGAGAGATGTTCCTACAACAGTGGGACCCATCTCAGTGTAGAAGCATTCCCTTCCACAGGAAAATCTCCTCGTCGAGGTAATCCCATAACACATGGAACTTACCTCAATTTGATCGAATGTGGATGGATCAAACTCCTCCGCAGCCTATGTATTTATCGAGACCTCTGTCTCTCGAGAATCAGGTTAAGCGCAGTTTCCATGGATTGACGAGCCATGGACATACATGGTCAACACTCAGGAAAAGCCAAACGCCTTAGCTCCTCACACACATGGGTCCACTAAATCTCATTCACATCCCACATTCGGGATACCCAGGTGGGCCGTCCATCGAGCCACCAATCCTATGCATATATCTATCCAATCGTCCATTTTTATTAATACAATTTTGATACAACGATTTCTCACACTTTTGGATCCAATCCTAGGGTTGGGTGGACTCATTCTAAATGGGCCCACAATGGGTCACACTCCTTAGAGTCTCCTAGCCAATCACATCGCAGGGTGGTGTGCATCCTAACATACATCTATTACAAATTAGATATTCAAAATCAGGATACATCGCTTGGACTTAGATCCATGGTCTGTATTAAACACTAGATTTAGGCATCCATCTCAAAATAAAATCAAAGAATAAGGCAGCTTGCAATGTAATCATTAAGAGGGGCAATATAAAGGCAGGAAATTAAAACACTTATATCCCTTCATGTCAAACTCAATAGTTCATATACATGTGATATGGCAAAACATGATTGAAAACAAACAGTATTAATCTCATAGCAGAACAAGGCAAAGGCTCCCACACTTAGACCAAGACTAGGATTAAGCCAAAATCAGGCTGGTCAAAATAAAACCAAATCTGGTCAGATTAAACTAAGATGGAATTAACCTAATCGAACCCACTTGACTCAACCTTAAACAAACAGAAAACCAAAACTCAAACCCAATTCAAACCGTATGGGTCTAGCCTAAACTAAACCAACCTAAGCATACATGGAGCCCCGATCCAACCTAGGTCTAATCAAATAAAAGAAACCAAACGAGCCTCAATCAAACAAACCCAACCCAAACCAAACTCAACTAAACAAACAAACCCTAAACCCAACCTAAGTCTAAACCCATAGACCACACTAAGCCAATTCAAGTTGACACTCAAGCAACCAAAGGAAACCAAATCTGGTCCTAACCCAAACCTAGACCAACCTATCCTAAACCCATACCCTATTGACTCAAATAACCTAAACTGAACCAACCCAAACCCCAACTCTAACCAAACAAAACCCAACTCTAAACGCATCCCTAAGATACCATTATTGACTCCCCTCTCTAACCGAAACCAGTCCTGACCTAACAAACATGGACAGCAAATGTAGAAGAACGATTGGGTTGAGATTAGGGGTTAAGAATCCTGAAAGGAAAACTAAAAAATAAAAGGACCAAAACTAATATAACTGATCCAGAAAACAAAACAAAAAAGAATTGGAGAAGCTCATAGTGCTTTAAAAAAAAACCTAATCAAATGCTCTATAGAAAAGAAAATGTAGGATGGGAGAAGTGGAGACTAGTACATCTAAACACGAATTAAGATAAACAAACAAAAAAAATTAGAAAATCCAACCTAAACACGAAACTAAAGTTGTAAGGAACAGACAACAAAACAAAAAATAAAATAAACAATGTAGATTCAATCTTATTCTGTTGAGATAACAATAAGAACATCCCACCTCAACATCAACGGGGCTAACCCAAATGTAAAGCTAGAGTCAGCCGAACAAACAAAAAGAAATAAAGAGGTAAAAAAAAAAACCAAACGAAAATTCAAATCTAGAGCAGAGAACTAGGACATTTGTATATCATAAATCATACTTTTACTAATAGTGGAAGAGGAAGAAAAAAAAACAAGGACAGGAGAAGGTCAAATAATTTAACAGAGAAAGTTTGTAAATAAGAATGTGAAATACCTGGAATGGGAGAAAAGCATAACAGAGTTGGGAGAGTCCACCGGAAGAAAATCCCCCTTCCCTGCTGCTGCGATTTCTTCCTCTTTCTCTCTTTCTCTCTCTACCTTCTTCCTCTGCAACTATTTCTACGGCCTCTCTCTCTCTGCGTCTTTTCTCTTCCCTCCTCTTTCTTTGGCCCTCTCTCTCAGTTTCTTTATATCTTCTCACTAACCCGCCTACAACCAAACCAGAAAATTTCCCATCGTATCGGCTTCCTCTCTCAATCTCGATTTTTATCTCCTCCTTTTTCTCACTCTCTACTCCCTCTTTTAACTCCTCCCTTCTGGATCGGCAGCCCTCCTCCCTAAGTTCCTATGGGGTCATCCTATTAGGTGGCTCGAGTCATGGCTAGTAGTGGTTGGTCTCTCAAGATGGAGGCTTAATGGCTGAGGAAATGAGGGATGGGAAGTGGGTTGTGTGTTGTCGATGGGAGAGGGAATGAAGGTGATGAGGTGGTAAGTGGAGGGATTTTAGGGAAGAGAGATGAGGTGTCAACCTCCCCCTCTTCCCCTCCAACAAACTCTCTCTTCCCGTCTCTCTTCTTCTCTCACCAAATATATATATATATATATATATATATATATATATATTTATATATATATATATATATATCTTTTTTTTTCTTTTTTTTATTTAATTTTCTTTTTTATTTTTATTAAACCTAAAATGACAACAATGCCTCTCTCCCATCATGCATGAAGAGGTAACGAGAGAAAAATTTTACAAGGCAAAACTAGGCACTGACAGGTGGTAAGAAGCTAAATATTCAAGTTATACATGCTATAGTGGATTACTGGACTATATGCAGCCACTAGACAAAGAGACTATTGGGTATGTGATTATGCAGCTAATTGATTAAATAAAAAATGAAAAAAACACCTTGCAGGAAGCTGTGATTCATGAATAATGGATTAACTATTTGCTCTCTTTGGTGTTTGCTTGAAAGATCCCAGGTGTTCTTCGCCGCCCATGATAAGTAATGGCGATTAAGGGATTATGACTTTCTTAAATTTAAACCTTAACCTTTTTTCCCTTTTTCCCCCCCCCTTTCCCCCCCCCAAAAAAAAAAAAAACCCCTTCCCCCCCCCCCCCCCCCCACAAAATGTTTTCAGTAGCATTGCACTGGATCAAATCCTACAATCACTACTGCCTGTTATGTGGATAATTATTTGTATTTTTTTATATATTTTATTAGAAAAATCTTGTTGTAACTAAATTGCTACCACCAAGGAACAAAGCAACACCATGTCTCTCACTTGTGTCTTTTGTTGTTTGGCTGTTGCTCTTTGAATCTTTACCTCCCATGTTTTCTGGCTCACTTTGGATACAAGAGAAATTAAGTGGAGTGATATAAAAAAAATTTAAACTTAAAAAAAAAAAATTTATAATATAATATGATTGTATAAACTACCTAAATTTTTGAGCATATTTAGTAATAATTCTTATTAGATATAAATTTTATTTTACTTTTAAAATGCAAATGATTGAGATGCAAAATAAAATATAAATTAATAACTAAATATGTAATAATGTGAAGTTAATTATATAGTCATGTGATTATAAAAGTTATATTTTTTTTAATTACAAAAATTTAACTTCCTTTACCTTTAATTTCCCTTATAACTAAAAAAAATAGCTTTTGTGTTTCTCCCACCCTTATCCCGTCCCTCCCTCTCCCAATCTTTCGCTCCCTCTCCAAAATACTGGCACCTCTTTCATGAAATAGATTTTCTCCACCACTCCATCCTTTCTATCTTTTCATTTTTACATAATTTTGACTTTTCCACACTATGTTAGAGAACAACCTTTGTGAAGTGTTGCAATAAAAAAAAAACATGATAATAAAAAAAAAAGAGAGTAAATTATAAGTTCCTTTGTAGTTTGTCCTTAAATCAAGTACATCCCAAACCTTTCAAACAATTTGAGGTGTACCTGATTTAAGAGCAAATTATAAGAAAAGAACCTATAATTTACTTTAAAAAAAAGATTCCAGAGGCAGGAGAGTAGTAGTAGGTTATATTTTTTGATCCAAATCGTCTCCTGCAAATGTATCCGCAGGAGACGTTGCTGCGTTTGACGAATGCACGCCACCTGTATTCGCTGGTATCTGACGTCTCAAGACATCCTGCCATAGGACACGAAACGTGAACTAGTATGCACATTATCAAATATCCAATTTGAATTCGTGAAACCATTTTGAAGACAGTCGAAAGAAGGATCGAGGGTTTGTTTTAGGGATCTATTTCAGAGGTGAGAGAGAGGGCAGAGGAAGAATAAAGTTGGATCGAGAGTTTGTTTCAGGGATCTGTTTCAGAAGAGAGAGAGAGGGCAAAGGAGGAGAAGAAACGTTCATCTCTGGTTCAAAACCGTGAACGGTAAGCTCCTTATCAAATATCGATTTTGAATCCCATGAAACAAAAAATGAAGACAGTCGAAAGGGTTTGTTTCAGAGGGGAGAGAAAGGGAGAAGAGAACATCCCAAGCCAGAAAGATATTGCAGATTCGTCATCAACTCTACAACCCAGGAATGATAGAAACCAAACTTGAATCCTTATCTTCTTCTGAGAAAACAAAACCAAGATCCATAACCCCTTAAGCTATTCAGATTCTAGGTTTGATAAGCTCTTGGTGCTACTCGTCCTTTTCATGGCTCTCGACTCCCACAACTTCCTTGCCTGAAAGGATCAGTTGGAGCTTTGGTGTGATGAGAACTGATTTCAGGGAAAGAGAATCTGATTTGAAGCTCGTTTTAAAGCTCACGTCATCGCTTTGAGATCAACAAGTACCATGGGAGGGCGAGAGATTCTAGGCTTTGGTGTTTTTCGGTGGAGCTCAACCAAATCCGTCAGAGGAGATGTCAAAGGTTGATTTCCTGTGGTAATTTTATGGCCGAAACAACAAGAGTCGAAGAGCTTTCGCACTTTGATAAGGTACATACCGTTTAGGATTTCATCTCTTGCGGCAGGATATCGTGAGACGTCAGATAAAAGCGACTACACATGGCGTGCATTGGATAAAAGCAAGATCTCCTACGGAGACAATTTGGATCCTATGTTTTCACCACATATTTCTTTATTACATTTTTATCAAATCTCTATCTTATTTTTTTTTCTTTTCAAAAATGCCCCTCTCTACTTTCTTTCTATTCCCCGCAACTTTCTTTATGCAAAGTGCAAACATGTCTCTTGTCACTGCACCGCCATCATTATTTCAATACTATGGAAATGGTTGTATCCATATCCTCTCCTCCTAGAGATTCAGGAGGAGAAACGGCAACCCTATTAAATGGCTGACACTAGGACTCAAATGGTCTGAGCCCTAGGTTTACGTAACTCACAGAGAGTTGCAGTTACGAAAAATCGCTAAGAGTTTCTGTCCACTGCCCTGGAGTTAGTTCCTCTTTGCCATTTACAACACTTAAAAGGAGGAACATGGCTAAAATAGAAAGAACCCAAAAAAGGTATTTCGCCTTATGTAATTTTAGTGGGGAAAACCCAAAGAAAATGATAAATTGTTACAAAATACTAAAACCTTAAACGCTATAATTTACAGAATAAGATACCAATAACATCTCACCTCCGTGCTCGTTTTCTCGACTGCCTCGAAGCCACCACTTCTTTACTTGTCGTTTCCCTCATCCGCTTCGATGGGGCTGGTGGAGGCAGAGGCGGCGGCGCCGTCACCGTGGCTCTCTTCGGCGGTCGTCCAACGCTCCTCTTCGCCGGACTGCTCTGCTCTGCAGCTTGTTTCCCACCGTAGTTTTGTTGCCGGCTACCATGGTCCTTAACATGGTCCTTACGCCCATCACTTTTACCGCCACCTCTCTTCTGCTCAGCTCCCAATTCTCCACCACCACCACTTCCTTTGCCACTGTTAGAACTATTCACTGGGTTTTTCAACGTTTCTAGCAGCGTTCCATTAGACGATCGTTTCATCCTATTCAAGAAATTAGCAGCGCTTCGTTTCTTGGCTACCGTCGCGATGGTGTTGTTCTTTCTCTCCGTCTTGGTTTCCTCATGAACCGACCTTCTATCTGCCGAGCCAGAGTTTGGACCCAGGGTGTGATTCTGGCCTGGACCCGCGCTTGGATTCTTGTTGGTATTGTTAGTATTGGTGCGGCTCTTGCTGCTTGTTCTATTGCTCCGGGCACCCAAGCCTGACCTCTCTCGCGTACTCTTCTTCGTAAGGCTCTGTTCCTCGCCCGCATTGGGGAAGGAACCTGGTTGCTTCCGATCAGGAACTGGCTTCTCGTCGACCACTGTTGAAGTTCTTTGCTCTCCTTTCTTATCAATCACTGCAGGCGATGGCTTTGTGGAAATTGAACTTCGCTTTCGGCAGACGATGATCGGAACAGAAGACTTGGGCTCCGAAGGCTCAGAATCTGAAGGTTCCAGCTTCGATGGAGGTGGAACAGGCGGTGCTGGAGCTGGAGCTGGAGCTGGAACTGGAGCTGCTGCTGCTGCTGCTGCTGCTTCTTCTTCTTCTTTGGGACAATCCGGATTACGGGCTCTGATAGCCATTTCCTTCGATACTAGCTGCCTAAGTGTAACAGCAGCGATGGATTCGGGCGAGTTCTCGGGGAAGAAGACGCTGGCGTTGTTGAAGAGCAGAAGCAAATCACGAAAGAATTTACGGCTACAGCCTGAATAACAGCCTTCTTCTAACCTCGTTCGAATCGTCTCCAGATCTACATGTTGCCTGATTAAGTTCTTGTACTTGACAGTCTCCTGCAAAGTTGAACAGCAATCATCAGCATCAGTTTCAAAGTAGCTTCCCGGGTGGATTCCATGTTCTTACTTTCTGCTGTTAGTCACTGTTTAATGTTTATTCGGAGTAGACGAAAGGAGCACGGTCGTTCCAGTTCGTAATTTGCGAGCAGTGGTGCCCAAAGGAAATTGATTTGTCAACCATTATTGGTGGAATCTAAATCCTAAAATGCGCGATCAACCAGCCACTCGCTGCATGATCAGAGCTTCTAAGAAGGAAGTGATTGGCGTCTCGCGATCTTCGATCCTTGGCAGTGGCGACGACAAATTACCACGTGTGAAATAACAATCACAAGTTGACAACACTAATTAGTGCTCTGCTCGCTATAAATGATTGGGCCACTTTCTATTGGACTCTATACCATCGAGTCATCGACACCCAAGCCCACCACCGGAAGGACCGCTTTCTCAGATCTTGAATCTGAGGCTCTTACCTCGAGTGCTCTCAGGTCCCGTTATGAAAGTGGTGGCCGGTGGGGGCCATAAATGGATGAGGTTTGCTCGATCAAAACCAACTTTGCTTGCATATATGCTTTGAGAGACCAAAGGTTTACGAAAGCCTCAGATGTGCTTGGTATGTATTCTTTTAAAATGTATTTCCATATCAAAGAATACATTTTGAATATAAAATAAAAACAAATTAAAGAACAAGGAATTTCCATTATAACATCAAAATGTAGAATAAGACAAAAAGCACATTTAACAATGGACATGCTCTCTAATGTATTTTACAGTCTAAGAAAGAATATATATACTAAATATTATTTTTATCATCTCATAATAGAAAAGAGATACTTAAGGTTCTCTTTGGTTTGTATTATATAATGTATTATGAACAATTTGTGACAAATCAATTATGATAATAGATTCTGGGTAATAAATAATGATGGTTTGATACCACTAAACATAATACATTATATAATGATAAATAGATTATAATGATAAACAACTAATAACCTATTTGTAGATTATGCATTATATCTATTTATTTTAATTATAAATAGACATTATAAATCATGTTAAACAATCATAAATTTCATAATGTATTACATAATACATTATATAATACAATCCAAAGATAGCCTAAATAAGAGAGTAGAGAAAAGAGAAATCAAAATAACTCTACCATGAGATAGAAAAGTTATCAAGAAACTTCAAATACAAGATTGGAGTTTTGAATATTTTTTTAAGGTGAATGATCCCATGGAGGCCCTAAATTAAGGGGTAACTTGGAAAAACTTTTACCTTTATATTTCAAAAATGTATGCCAAACATGCCTCAGTTTCTCCTCACCCACCGGAAAAAACTTAAAGAAAAATATCTTTTTATAATTTAGAAGAAAAAAAAAGTACATTAAACAAGAAGCGGCCTCTTTTCTCCAAAGTCTGAATATAAGATATAAAATCCATTGCTAATGTGATCTCAACCGTCCACCGATCGATAATTATTTTGGGAGGAAATTTCTCCATTCCAAACCCCACGTGGGCCCTCTTACTAACAGTGAAAATTTTATCAATATTGTCATGAATACTATATTTTAGCTTTTACCCAAAATAAAAAATAAAAAATAATATATACATATATATATATAGAGCGATAAGAGATGATACTTTCACCTATATATGCTCAAATAAAAAATTTAAATAATTATTCGTCTCATTTTAAATTAAAAAATTCAAATATTTTGGAAATTTGAGCCAAAAAAAAAGGCAAAAATGAGAAGGATATGGTAATGTCGTTCATACCATTTTGAATTTAAAATTCAAATATTTTGGAAAATTGAGCGAAAAAAAAAGAGGCAAAAATCAGAAGGATATGGTAATGTCGTAAATACCTGACTTTCGTGCCTGCGCTCGAAAACGGAGCCGAATTTGTGAGACCGGATAATCTCTAGGAATGCTATCAACGGCTGTGATTTAACATAAATTCTTTTGATGGCGGGAGAAACCTCATCAGCCTCCGGTTCTTCCCCGCTGCTACTTCCATAGATTGCCTTCTTCCGGCGGTTTTTCCTTGATAGACTTGCCGAACTCTGCACGTCGCTGCTTTCCTTGTGGCCCTCTTCTCCGCCACCTTTCGACTCGGCCACCGATTCCCATGACTCGGGCGAATCACTGGTTTCCCTTGCCGTGTTAGGTACCTCCGACGTCCCGAGTACCGGCTGGGCCGCCAACTCTTTCGCTATCGTATCGTTACTACCGTGATAAGATCCCTCGCCAACATGTTTAGATTCCCCTGAAACCGGATCCGGTGGTCCCACGACGGGTTCGACCGGCACAGGTTTCTTCTCCGCCCCTTCGACGCCGTTATCTCGATTCTCAGTCTTCGGATCGGTAGAATTAGACTCGTTGAACGACTGGTTATCACGGTCCGATTCTTCGCCGGGGACTGGTTCACCGGCCACGTTCTCCGGAGAGGATTTGTCAGATTTTGTGTCCCTCTCCTCCTCTTTGACTCTTTCTTTGTCCAAATTAGTTTCCAGATCTGGTTTCTGTTCATCGTTCTCCTTGCTTCTTAAGCTCTGCTCACGTTCTTCCTTCAATCTATTAACCTTCAATTGCAGGGAACTGAAGAGAAACGAACAAAAGCTCTTAGATCTGAGTCAAGGCAAAAAAAAAATAGAGATCCTAATCGTACGCATTCACACGAAAAATAAACTATTTTGATTTTCCAGTTCAGATCTTCGACAGAAACAACGGAAATAATATCGAATAGCACCGGAAAGGAAAGAACTTTAAAAAAGACACGAGATATTTACACGATCGAAACATCGTATCGTTGAACCTCGCGTCTAAGCTCTGCTACTCGAAGTTTTCTCAAATCTTCGAGCCACGGAATCTCGTCTTTCATATCTTTGGGAGGTTCAGATTCGACACCTTTGATGATCGTTTTATCGTCCTTGGCTATGAATCGGCGGTTAAGGTCATGATACTTCTGTTTACAGTTCTGTGGTGTTAACAGATGAAGGGAACAGCTTCGGTTCTGTATTTCCATAGCCACAGAGTCCCAGCTATTGGTTCCATGACGATTAACGGCGGATGCCAACAACAGCTCCTCCCAAGTCCCCCATGTTTCCTTCATAGTATCGTTGGATTTCGCCATGGTTTCTCATATATCTTCTTCCATCAAAGCAACAATCTTAACCTTTCTGCAATTACTCTATACAAATTTTCCAAACTAGGGTTTTTTTCCTTTTCTTTGTGGTCTACTTCTACCCTTTTTATTTCCTCAATTATATTTTACTCTCTCGCCCTCTCCACATAAACTGTCTCATACTTATAAGGCGGGATTAAAAAAATTTCTTATTACCAAAAAAAAAAAATTTAATTTTTTTCTGATTTATCATTACCTCCAGATCATTATACCCTCAAAAAACCATAAACCCTCTCCCCCAATGTATATTAAAATTTCCATAATATCCCTCATATCGCATGAATGGTATGACTCTTTATCATGTTCACCTTCCATATAATTCTGAAAATCTTTCTCCTAAGAAACAAATAGTAGGAAAAATCTTATTGCTTGATTTGGTATGTATTGATTTGGAATATACCTTTTTCCAATGGATTTGCAAATCAATCGTCAGGTTTTTTTTTATTTTCTAAAATACCTATTCAATTATAACAAGATTCTATGTCAATGACTGTGAAAATAATTAGCATGAAAATTCTTACTATCTGGTTTGCAGACCTTCCTTTTATTTTATCTTTCCTATTCAATTGTTAAGCTTGTATGGACTAGAGAGTATATATTTGAGAGTTAGGAACGCAAAATTTAATAATTTTTTGTGGATGGGTTGCATAATCAGTAAGGGTTCCGTATGTATTCTAGGTTAAGAATACATTATCAGATATGACAAAAATATTGTTGAGTTTGTATTTTAGTTTTTAAATCATTTAATGTGTTTTAATTTGAATACCATTCTAGTATGCATGCACTAGTTTGCCCATTCTAAATCTAAAAGGAAATGTCTTGCTCTTTAATTTAATCGTTCCTATTTTATATTAGAAAATACATTATTCATTGTAAAAATGCATACCAAACATAACCTCAGATTATTCATCCACCTAAAACAGCATTCTAATATCTTGACAAAAGCTTTTATGAGATTTTTGAGATGAGATATGGTTTCATGTGATACAAGTACAAGACACGCTTCAAGGAATCAGGATCGAATAGGCAAAATCGACCAATTTGAATCGACGCGATCCAAAGCTTGATTCAATAAGAAGCCTTTTGGATTAGCTTTTCTAATTCACCTTATCCAGAAACTTCATGTGTTAGGGGAAAATCATAATGGGTATAAATCTAATTGTCAATGGAGAATGTAAGATGATTTTGGAGAAGAGGACACGTGGCATACATCTAAGGCGCAAGAAATGAGAATAAGAGATGTTCGAAAAAGGAACTCGTGTTCGACCATCTTGACATGATGGGACCCGTTGATGGGGGTAGCTGGGCATTTAATGGACCACCATTAATGCCCATAAATACTGACACCAACCATAAATGCCAAGTAGGCCGATTTGACTGGTCTGATCACCATATCATGGACTGAACCTGTCAAAAGCATGATCGACACTCGATAAAAGTGTAAGGGCAGAGACAAACATCAGAAAATATGGAGGACGTGGACTATAAGGGGGTCGAAGAAGACCAAGGAAGGTCGTAAGTAGCTGACAAGACGTCTCAGCGTCGCCCTAAGGGGTTGTAACCTATCAAACCTACTGTTTCCTAAGAGGCTGGTGATTGAGATGGTGGTAGGTGTGGAGAGGCTTGTCTGGAAAGCTTCCTCAGGGACCTATATATAGCAAAAGGATCTCAATTGCAGAAAAGAGGGAGAGAAAAAAGAATATCTATGCCATAAGAAAAACACCCTAATCAGGTATTAATCCTTTGGCGTTTTATTCTCTTTACAGTTTTAGTATCTCACTTCTCGAGAGAGGAAGGGAAGATGGTGGTGGTACCAAATCTCAAGGAATCCCCATCTTCAAGGAGTTCTAGTGTATCATTAGGAGCTCCATTCTGCATGTCCTTGGAGGTTTTTAACTTTAGCATCGGAGTGACCCCGGTATATATCCCACCCCTCTTCTTGTTGTGTAGGTGTTTCATCTACGTGGCAGGATCGAAGAAGCTGAACAGATTCCACCGACAACAATATGCATAACACTGGAGTGTGATTTCTCCTATCACTGTTTCAACATAAGAGGCACCACTTGCCTTTCGATGAGCAACATCTGGCACTGAATTAATTTAATGGTGCAATATTTTTGGGAGTGAAATAAGAGGCCTCTGGGAGGTGTAATACTCCCTCAATTATGAAATACAAAATCTAATTTTCCCCATTCTTTTTTATTTCTGCTCAAATCGTCTAAATCATTTAATCCGGAAACTTCAAATGCATAAACTGTACCGTGATTTCTCTGTTTACATTCCCCCTCTCTAGTAGTGTAGACGTTGCCTATAGGCACTAGTAAAATAAGATACTATTTGTTATTCTCCAAAACACTATAAAACATTTATGTAAATCAATTTCTTGCATCCAAATCCTCTCCTCGACGGCTCCCTGACTCTCATCCCATCCAACCGTTGGAGGAGTGAGAGTTTGAGCCGACTCACCCCTCCAACGGTTGGATGGGATGGCAGTCGAGGAACCGTGGAGGAGAGGATTTGATTCCCAATTTCTTATCCTCATGTTCCTTCAAAAAAGATCTTCACCTATTCTCTAGTCTGCCAGTTTTCCATCAGATGGACTAAAAGAAATGCATTGGCATACATGCCAAACATCTCAACTTGTCTGATAGATGACTAGACAACAAGAAAAGATCCAGGTCCATATTCCTATGTTAGTTGATAAATCAACATCTAATTTATCTGAAATCAAAGAATACTAGTATTTCTATAGAATCACTTTAATATAATAAAAGCTATTTACATAGTTCGAGCAAAAATGTAGATCAATAAGTTGAATGGCAATCAAAAAATTAAAGGCATCAACACTCTCGATTTGGATAGATTTCTTAATTTATAGAGTTATTAATGATTACATTTCTTTGTTAAGCAGTATAATATTGAGATTCATTACACCTGCCAATGGACTATAAATTAAGGGAAAAGGATAGGTATACAAGCACCATCTCACATTCTCTCCTCCAAACTGTTCTCTTTCTACACACATCTCATTGTTTATTATTTATGGATCGGTATTTTATTTTCGTTACTTCCTATGGAGCAATTTGTATGGTTTAAATATATGGTGCTCCTATATCAATCTTTGTCTTTATGCCAAAAAAGAGTATCATTCTTAGTCCCATAAATTAAATATCATTTATCCGCAAATCAATCTATAGATCAAGTTAATTAATCAAATTAGTGAACATATGCACTACATAGACGCGGACGCGCACAGACGCATAAAGGCATACACATAGGCACACGTACCCATATACACGTGCGTAAAGTGGAGTAATAGAGACCAGATATACGATAACAAAAACCCCAAACTTAGGATTACTTAACCAATGCAATGGCCGATGTACCACTAATATAAACATCTAAAAGATAAAGATAATTAGCTGGGTAGACTCAACACAACCAGTAACTTTTTAAATTATTTGACCTAACTACTACTCATTTAGAATTTTTTAAAAAAAAAAAACAAAACAAACAACATGTTGTATATAATTTAATCCTGAATTTTCTTCCTTCTATTCTCATCAAACAGTAACTATTGATTTGCATTGTACATTTGGATTGGTTTTACATACTTTTGGGCCAAGGTGGCCCCCCCACAATTATAATCTAAAGATGATTTATTTTTTTTTTTTGGTAAAAATCTAAAGATGATTAGACACCCAATGAAGTCAGATGGGGAAAATGAAAGGGGAAAGGATTAAAAAAAGTGAGTGGCATACCAACTCGATATGGGTTTGAAAATCTATCAATCAACCTCCAGCTTTGCTTTTCCCTAGACTCTAGGTCTAGTGGGTTCTTATTATACTTACAGCAACAAGATGAATGAAGAGAACATGGCATTTTGGTTCGAAGTTGTGGGGAAAGATGTTGCGTTCTAAATGACAGAAATGGTATCGCTCAGCTTTTTATCAACAAGGATTTTTTTTTTGAAATGGTGTCAAAGGGATAGTGAGGATTCTAACAGTTTATTGTGTATGAGTACATGTCTCGATACACTATGAGTGGCTAAAATCCTCACTTTCAATGGTATCACTATGGAAGATCCTTATAAAGGTGAAATGATAGTTAGGAGGAGGTCAACGACCAGTGCGATGAGGAGAGAATGGCACCTTGGGGATTTTGACTTTCAGGAGAGAAATGAAGGTGAAAATTCACTTTTAAGAAGGAATCTGAAAAGAACTTTGGAGTAAGGGAGATTGAATAAATATAAGTTAAGTATCAAAGAATAATAGAAGTTTTCCCATCTTTTATTTATAGCAAGATATTTCTAAGGAGAGGGTTTTTCTCCACCCATGGTGAAGAGGAATGTCATGGGTTTAAAGCTGTTAGATGGGATTATGGGTATTTTGATAATTAATATATGGGAAAATTAAATGGTGCCCACTATGTCTCCTTGTGCCTTCTATTTTTTTACATACGTAGTTAAAGACCACCCCACCTGTGATCATTTTATGAATCTCATTTTCAAATATTGCGAAACATGTTTCACCCAAGAGCCAACAACAACTCTTTTGAGTTATGGGCATCCAAAGAATCTTTTGAGAGTTTAATAAAGAAAGATGAAACTCCTCTCCTGAACCGTTATGACCATGGTTAGAGTAATCAAAATACTTAATCAATCAATTCGTATAGGTTTTAGACCTGACTGATTTTCGATTTGATCTCCATCTGATCATGTTTTAAAATTATTATATATAATATCGATCACTTGTAAACTTCACATTGAATCTGTACGCAAGAGTCGATCTATTATGGACATGGCTGATACCATATTCAATACCTAGATTTAGAACCTTAGTTATGACTTATAATTTATAAAAAAATGATAAGAGGGTGATAATTCAGGAAAAAGATCCTCTGTAGTGAGACCATCCGTGTACTGAGGATCTTATCCATTCAAAGTGAATCAACATGTATTCTAAGGCAATCAAAGTGCATCAAGATATATACCAATCTACTTTGATTGAATAGAATCCTCACTACAGTTCACTACAGATGATCCTTACTAGAGAAGAACTCAATCTAATAACCCATTAACCCCAAGGGTTAACTCAGTTTTATAATAAAAAACACTTCAAATAAGTTATAGGTACAATTTCTTTGAACTACCTACCCAAAAAAAAAAAATGAGGTAGATGGTGTAATGCGTGGGAAGGAAACACATGGTTTTGGCACTTTTGTCAAATTCGTTGGCGCTTTCTTCTTGTACCTTTGTAAAATATATTGAGACACTCTCTCTCTCTCTCTCTCTCTCTCTCTCTCTCTCTCTCTACTGTGGAATTCGGAATGTACTTGCTTTGAAATTTTGAAGTTTTTTTAGTTGAAAATTGAAACTTTTGAATTTGCTTCTACACCGAAAATGAGAAAAGCGCCAAAATCTTGTTTCTCTATATATTTAGATTAAAATCATCTTCCCATTAAATTAAGGATGATTTAATCAGAACCATCCAATGTAGATTAAAAAATAAAGAAATAAACTCTAATAGCACATGGGTGGTACGTGACGGTTTAACGTAATATTTTATCAGTAAAAAAATCATTCAATATTTATTTTCAATGGATAAAAGAACTTCGATCTTTCTTTTTTCTATTTGAAACAAATATTAAAATTTTATATAAAAATTTGGAGAGGGCTTTCCATGCTGCCGCAAAGAATCTGCCCCTACCCCCACAAATAATGGTGCAACAAGATGATTAAAGACAGTGCAGAGTTAGGCATGGAAAAAAAAAAAAACATTTAACCAAAAGCAAAACTCACATTAGGTTGATCCTACAGTGGAGGATGTAGAGCCTACAAAACATAAGATCCAACGGTAGCGATTAAAGAACGTCGTCCCAGGCTCCCAGCTGATGTCAGGTAGCAATGGCACGCATCATCAATAATGCCCCTCCAACTCCTCATTTACATCTCCCTCGATCGTTATCCCAGCGGGCCCACCGAATTCCGATGATTTCTCAGCATTTCGCCGCACTTTCCTCACCGCCGGAGATTTCCCACCATTTCTCTCATTTTCCCTGTAGTTACCAGAATCTTGATTCCATCCGGTCAAGATTGGCTTCCTCGAGCGAAAATTCGACCGGAGCTCCTCTACGGCTCTTCTTAGCGAGCTGTTCTCCGCCTGCATGGTCTCCAACTGACGCTTCACAGCCAAACAGCCCTCTGCCACGTCAGTATCTCCCCCTATAGTCTTTTTTGACTTTGAGCTCTCATCCGCCACGTGTTCGATGGAGATTTTGCTCATCACGAGGAGCGGGATCTTCCAGGGCGAAATCATGGCCGTTGATTCCGTGATTCTATTCTCCAACTCCTGCGGGAACTTAACGCCCCATCGGAATTTCAAAACGGCTCGATCTTTGATCGGCAAAACTGTTCTTGCGTTCATCTCTATACCTGAAAATAGGTTACAAATCCCGCTGACGGCGTTAGTTTCTGGTGAGAGTCCGTTAATATTCTTGCCCGGAAAGATGCAGTTTTGAGCAGGCCCATAAACACCGTTTTGTAAAGGCGTTTCACTGCCGTCAACATGTTCTTCGGCGTCCGAGTCGATCTCTTTCGCGTTCGATTTGATCTTCGCTGCAAAAAAAGACGATTGCGAAGTCGAAGGTATGGGCGATCTATGGGACTTCCTGATCGAGAAGTCGCCAATCTGAGGCTTGAACTGGAGGAAGAAGCTAGGGTTTCCACGGCTGATGAGATTGAACTCAGCACTCATCGTCATAGGAGCAGAGATAGGAGATCCGAAGTGCCCGATTCCGGTTTTGACGATGAAACTGAAAGGGTTCCATGAGTCGTTCGGGCGATAAGCAATTTTGAGCGAAGGCCCTGATTCGAAGAAGGTACTAAGATTCAAGCAGAGCCCTTTCGAGTCACTGGCTGAGATTCCAGATTGGAAAGGAAAACCCAAGATGCTGAGCGGAACTTTTGCTCTCAAAAGAGGCTTTTCATCCTCCCGGAACTTGATAGAAGCTTTCATCTTCGCCAACGCTCGATAGATAGCCCTAAATTTCCATTTTAAAGGAAACTTTTAGAGTTTTGTTTCCAACACAGACAAGCAAGCCTCTGGAGTCTGGACTCTCTCTCGACCGTAGCAGTGAGCCGGTGGAGTTTAAAGGAGCAAAACATCTGATGAATCTACAGGAGCGGGGGCAGCAGATATTCCGCCATTTTTTGGTTGGATTCGGCATTTGAACTTTCCGCGTCCAGAAGTGGCATCTATCACGATTTGATGATGGGTCAATGAAGATTAGCCCCTCTTGCTCTCCTAAATTACAAAAATAGAACGAGGAAAACCGTAGTATACACCGGTCATACTCGAAGTGAAGTTTGTCTAGTAAATGTTTCGGAACAAGAGAGGATTGAAATCTTGCCCTCACGTTCGTATCAGAAAATCTAATAATAGTTGTCATCTACCGTGCACCTTATATATCTACTGTGCACCTTATATTAATATAATGGTATATGCACATAATGAAGTACAGTCATTAGATTTTCTCATGAGGATTATGAGATGATTAAAATCTAATAAGAAGGGGTCAAAGTTCTCATCCGACACCCAACAAACTGATAATACCTTAAACATGGCCCATGGTCCTCCCTAAGGGTGTCAACGGGCCGGTCTGGGTCGGTTTCGGTCTGAACTGAATCGATGTCGGATTTTATAAACCCAGCCCAAAACATGTCCATTAAGAGTTCGGACTAGGGTGGGCTGCACTGGACACAATAACTAACGGGCTGGGTCCGGTATCGGTTTGATATCGGACTGGGTTTATTGAGGTGATTTCAGGTTGGTTCGGTCTGGATCGAGTTTATCGAGCTTATCAATCCCCTTTTATATGTAAACTATATAACCTATTTTATTATTTCTATCTATAAAATTAGCATTATTCCTTCCATATGTATGTAATTTAATAAACTATAACAATTAACATAATATTTTCAACTATAGATTCACATAGTCTTCTAGATCATAAAGTGAACTCTAATAGTGTAACACAATCTATTAAAATTTAAAATCATTTAAATTAAGAAATTGGGCCCAAACGGACCTTACCGGTGTTCGGGTTGGGTTTTATCGATTTGGGCTAATTCGGGCTTCTTAAAGGACCGGTCCGGTTTGGTTTCGGTTTAGGCTGAAACGGTGTCGAGCTTTACAAGCTCAGACCAAAACCTGTCTATTAAGGCTCGGTCCGGGCTGGGTTCAGGCTATATTGGGCTGGCTCGGTCCGTGCTACCGGGCCGAGCCCAGTTTTGACACCCTTAATCCTCCCCCTGATCAAACAAATCTCATACTTCAAGATGGAGTATAAATGTTGACAATGAGGAGTAAAACAATAAGGCCCAGTAAACCCAGCCCAATACTGTTTACCACCTGTAACGAATAGAGTAGGTATAGATATTATTAAGTGGCCGGTTATAATCATTGTATAGTGTATAAGTAGAGGATTCATATCATATCCTCCCAATGGTTCTGGGAGGATGTGACATTGGGTGTCGGTTTGAACGTGGGTCTCGAATTTACCCTAGAGTCACGTGTCGACCATCCGGATGGGGTTGCCGCGTCCTCCCAGAACCATTGGGAGGAGAGGATGCGGATCCATAAGTAGAACAATGTAGAACAGTGTAATATTCATTCAATGAAATTGTGATTCCTCTTGTTGTATCATCTTCCTTTTCTCTTTTCTATATGGTATCAGAGCGCATAACACAACACAACTCTGCAACTCATTTTTGTCCCAATCTTTTTCGGCAATGGCAGCTACGAGACCTCCGACAATAGAAACTACAAGACCTCCGGTCATGGCAACTACAAATCCTCTATCTTTTCCATATCCTTCTACCCTAAATGTGTCTAATTTTGTTTCTTCGAAGCTCAATGCTGGAAATTTTCTCCTCTAGGAGACGTAGCTTCTTACCCTGATTGAAAGCCAAGATCTATTTGGCTTTGTTAATCGCAATGTTCCCCCACTAGATCATGAGGTTCTTTCTACGGATGGGAGTGTTACTCCTAACCCAGATTATGTTTATTGGGTGAGAATAGACCGACTCGTGAAAGCTTGGATCGTTGGTACCCTCTCTGAAGGGGTTCTTGGCTTGGTAGTGGGAGTGAAAACTGCTTTTGATCTTTGGACGACTCTTTCGTCTGCATTTGCTCAGGTGTCGAAAGCAAGGAAATTTGAGTTGTTATCTGATGCAAGCTGGATCCGTTGACTAGGAATATTTTTCAGGGTTTATTTTAATTAAGGAAATTATTATAATTAGATTTAGTTTTACGTCTTTTCATAAAAAAAAGTGATGGAGTTACCCTTTAGCTTGGAGTTTTAGGTTAGTCAGGAGTCTTCTTTAATTAGGAGTCTTCTTTAGTTAAGAGTCTTTTAATTATTATGTTTTTATTTAGTATTTTTATTTAGCAATTAATTAGATTATAAAGTCTATTTATAGACATTTTTATCAATGAAACTTATGATGGAGAATAGAATGAAAGTTTGATTGATGTGTTTGGTGCCTACGGGCTGAGTAGTTGCTGCTCTCCCTCTCCTAGATCTGCATCGTCTCCTCGGAGAGAGACGCCCCCTCGGATGGCCGACACGTGGCTCTCGGGAAAATCTGAGCCCCACGTCCAAGCTGACACCCCTTGTCGGCTGGGTGTCGGCTCGGACGTGGGCTCGGATTCGGCCATCCGACGGGGCGTCTCCCTCCTCCCTGAAGTACATGGAGGAGACGATCTGAATCCCCCTCTCCTCCTCTTCCTCTCTTGGTTGGGCAGTTTTCCTCTCGGCTGATTTTCCTTCCCCATTGCTGTGAAGCTCATCCCTCTCCTACCAATCGATAGGTATTTTTTCTCTTATCCTCTGGTTTCCCTTCTTACTTGGACCTTCTTTCTCTTTCGATACTCCTATTCTTCTTCTAAGTTCTTTACTATCCTTTGTTACTAATTCTTCCCCTGTTCTGGGCGGAAACACCAGACCAGCAAAATCCCATCGATCTCCCTCGAGCATCCCTCACACACCTTAAGACGGACAGAGTTTTCGACCTAAACCCTTGGAACCCATGACCCAAAATCCCTCCCACATGGAGAACCGAAATCTGCAGCCTAAGCTGTTCTCGTTCTTCCCCCAGATCTAACTTCAGATATTTTATTTGCTTTACATGGTCAACTATTAGGTCTGATATGTGTTGGGTTCAAGAAGCTTAGATCCTACGATCTAATCCCTTGATTTTTGAATCAAATAGGTCTCTAGTTTCAGCCTTAACCGTGACTTGAGGTTGAACACAACCCTTTGTTAGTGGTTTCCAGTTGCTGTTCTAGATAACCAGAAAGTTTTTTATCTTTTAACAAATTTAGGACCTCCGTTTGAGACATTTGCGACAACAATGCTCAAACCCCCTGTCCCTTCGTATGCCGAGTTGATTCCGTTGTTGCAAAGCCATGACCTGCGACTCAAGAATCATCTTGCTGATTCTTCAGTTAACCCAAATCTTGCCTTCTATAGTTCACGAAAGTCTACAGGAAATCAGAGACGAGGCACTAGCTTTAATTCTAAGGGAAGGGGATCTGTATCAAGAGAGAACTGAAGTCATAATGTTTTCTCTATCATCCAACCAACAAATGTTCAGCCTGCAAATACACATCCCCAGACTACTGTTAAATGTCAGATATGCAAAAAAGCAGGGCCATTCGGGTTCAGATACTACTGTTCAGATTCATGCGGGTTCCAATGCTAGTGATCCCAACATTATCTCACAAGTTAATTTTCTTCATACGGGTTCAGATTCATTAGGGACAGCTCATTCGGACAGCATTCCTTCTGGGGTTCATGATCAATCAAGAGCTGATTTATGGGCTGTGAATGATGATGTTGGTGTACCGCGGTCTATCAAAGAAGCTGTAACACATCCAAGCTGGAAAGCTGCAATGGATGTTGATGGGGTTTTATCCACTCCAGAGTCAGCCAACAGGTTATGTTGATGTTTGAGCAACCTCGAGCAATTTGTAAGCTTCAACGAGTATTATAGGGGCTCAATCTGGCCCCATGTGCATGGTTTGATGGTTTTACTTGCTGACGTTTTTACAAAACCTCTTCCTTACGGGGAGTTTATGGCTTTTTGTATTAAACTCGGCTTATGATTTCCACCCCAGCCGGGTTTCCGAGGGAATATTGAGGAGTAAAACAGTAAGGCCCAGTAAACCCAGCCCAATACTGTTTACCACCTGTAACAAATAAAGTAAGTATAGATATTATTAAATGACCAATTATAATCACTGTAAAGTGTATAAGTAAAACAGTGTAGAACACTTTAATATTCATTCAATGAAATTGTGATTCCTCTTATCATCGTCTTTTTCTCTTTTTCTATAGACATATGCATGGTTCTACACAAATACAATTATTGGTCACATTGAAGATCAATCCGATCTATGTATGGATTCAATGAGAAACCAATACATATTCGATCTTCAATAAAGTATAAGTTGTGATGAAAGATCAGCCCAATTCAAAATCGATATTCAATACCTTGAACCATGAACACATGGGAGATATTCACAATTGGGCTATGATATATTAGAATGCTTATAAATTATGCCTCCAGCATATCTCAACCATTACATCTAAAAAGGCAATACGTGTTCAAATCGTATTTAATATATTTTAATATATAAAATATATACGCGTTTAAAAATGCTTTTCAATTATATATCTTTCTCATCCTTCTACGTTAGGAAAGTAATATTTTATTTGATATTTGGCAGTGTTAAGTTTTCATCTCAAAAATTCAAACTAATAAGTTAAATGCTTCTCGAATATTCTTTGTTAATCTGTTCAAGCAGAGCCGATTGCAAGCTTTTCAAGAACTTAAATGGTTCTACGAAGAGTGCTATCGGCTTAGACTGCTGTACTCTTAATCACTGTCCATAAATATTTTTCCTATGAAAACAAATAATTCGGGAATTTCACAGAACAAAATGGGAGATACCGACCAAGGAGTTATCCTCGGATAATAATAGCATACAAGAACCATAGTCCCTCGGCTAAACTCAAACCTAAATAGACGGGCTGTAAATCTGTAGCTCAATTTTCTTTTGGAATGTCAAATATTGGACTATCAATCCCTACTCCCATTGCGTTCAAACCATTATCTACGTACACAACTGCACCAGTGATGGCTGAAGACAGTGGCGATACAAGGAAGGCAGCAGCGTTCCCCACTTCATCTGCCCAAATTTATTTAACGAACCAGTAAGAAAATGTAAAAGAGCAAGATAAACAAGTAAATAAGAGAGATCCCAGTCAAATTCTTACCTGCAGAGAGTTCCTTCTCTATGGGGGCATTGGCAAATGAATACTCAATCATCTTGTCAATGAAACCAATGGCTTTTGCAGCACGGCTTCCAAGTGGACCTAATGACAGTGACATAACAAGGCAAAAGAAAGAAATTGCACGTTAAAAATATATTCATTAAACCTATAGCTGGACCTTTAGACGCAACGCACACACAAATATATATGTTACCTCTTCTTGTTCTTTTCTTTTTTGGCTTTTTGAAATCATAGATATAAAATACAATTGCTATAACTGTGAATGAGCTATACCCATACACTCATATGGCAACTGTATGTGTATCAGCTCATACGATTACAGGGAAACCCATAAAAAACTGACAATTCATCCTTTCTGGTGTAAATTCAGTATCAATTTTCAGAGCTCTCTTCCCAACAGTGACAATCATAAGGGCTGACTTTTCCGAACCCAAACCTCCAAAACTCCACCAACCAAAAATCCCATTCTTTTCACCTGTTTTGCTTTCTTTGATAGATGTAGCATTCTCCTTATCCCAATCCTTTCCAATTTCTGAAAGCAACAGAGGTCATGAAGGGAATTTGCACAATAATCTTTCTGTCTTCAGTGACTCACCTCCATTTTTCATTAATTCACCTTAATGGGGTGCAGTTGCCTCCAGTTTATTAATGTCTTGACCATTAAATCTGGTGATCCATGCTAAGAATCTGAGAATGAAAGTATCCTCATACTGTATCACATGTCACACTTATGGAAGAATCATCATTTGATGCATTGCCATCATGAATATTTAACCACCAAATAAAGTGCATCATTTTGTATGGTTGACTGACTGAAAAAAAGGGTATGGTAGTTGGTCAAAAGAAGAATGTAGTGGACATTCAAAATTGTTTGGTGGTCTGACCTTCAATTTACTTCTAAAAAAATGATGAACATACTGGAGCACCATGAGCACGCACAAATGCTCTAGTACAAGGATAGGTGACATTCTTTCAGGCTACCATATGGGTACCTTAGCAATCCTCAAACTATATAGGATATTACAAATATGGTTTTACGCACCAGCAGAAATAGTGTTGACTCGAATTTGACGTTTTCTTCCAGCTTCAAAAGCAAGCACCTACATCAAGTGAAAAGATATTAGGGACAGTACGTAGTGACCATAAATTGATGCGATCATATGGTCAGCTAGAAAGGACAGAAGCTCACTTGAGTATCACTCTCTAGGGCAGCTTTTGCTGAACTCATGCCTCCACCATATCTGTATGTAATTTGGTTTGGATTAGAACATCTATCACCATGATGACTCTTCAATATGGAAAGACATCAAGACTAAGTAAATAAGGAACCATGACATACCCAGGAATAATCCTTTCAGAAGCAATATACGTGAGAGAAATTGAGGCGCCACCTGGATAGTAACACCAAATTATGTATACTGCCAAGAGCCAACATGATTTGCTATTGCAAATAATACTTAATAGGAAATGGAATCAGAAAGAGAGCACAGGGAGGGGGGAGGAAGATTAGAGTGCTGTAGTGATAAAGCGTGCCTGGATTCATTATTGGAAGGAAATGCTTGAGCAAAGAAACAAAAGAGTAACTAGATGCAGAGAGTGCAGCAAGATATCCTTTCCTGGATGTCTCCAATAGGGGTCTACTCACCTGCACATGAGAGGTTTACTGATAAGGTACCAAAATAGATTGCCAAAATAGAAATACAACAGAAATGAGGAAGACTGTACCTCTGGGCCATTGGCAAGTGAGTGCACAAGGATGTCAATGCTCCCAAAATCCTGCTTCACTGACTCAACAACTTCCTGTGAGATGTATAACCCATGTGAGATTGATATGTTTTACACTCACCTTGTTGGCAAGCAAAAACCTCCTTGACTGATAAGATTGAAACTATTTTATACAGAGGAATTATGACTTGTCAACTATCTACATGACAAAAGACTACGATGACAAATAAAGCTATTGAATGGGTAACTGACAGCAAAAGCTAGCAAATATCTCATTGTGGCAAGTTTGTTCTTTTTATGTTTCAAGGTCACCCAAGTTTCTGCTGTTTGGGTTGACAAATATGTAGTCAATGAGCACTGACATGGGTCTGAAGCATCCAAAGCAGGATGATGAGGACTTGCACAGACTGCAGCACAACATGCTTGCCAGTCGCCACCACTAGAAATCTCTCTTTAAAAGTTTCTACGACAAAAGCATGTTATGGTGATACAAGTACCATGAAAGCATGCGAGCATTTTTATTACTTTTTATGATGTATACGTTTATATTACTTTCCCTTCTGGATTTGTGTAATATAACTCACAACACCCTGATTCATAGACTGTTGAGCTTACATTTAGGCTGTAATTGTTTAAGATAAATCTTTGAAATATCTTCCACAGCAAAAAAAATTTCCCAAATAGTTAAGATTGTTTATTTTAGAAGTAAATGTTTTTATAGGTTGTCAAATGGATCACTTTGAAATGTCTACCACAACAAATTTCACTCTGCTTCAGAAGAAAATTGAGATACCTGTACAGTCCATTTGGAGGATCCTGCATAACGCTTATTCATTTTTATCTGCGCAATAACACATGATACCAGTATAAACAACTAAAATTGTTCCTCTTAAATATTAAGCATTGAAAATGGCTCTGCATATTTACATCTTCAGGAATATCCTCAGGGCTATCATATACTGCATCCAGTGGGTACACTTTTGTAATCTCCATCATAGAACCATCTGGCAACCTGAAACCTCAAATTCTATATTAGAGAAGGCAATCATAGAAGTTATATTGAATTTCACTCCTGAACGAGTAATGCCAAGTCCAAAATTTTACATGCGTGATTCATCAAACTTCCCACGTCTTAGACTGGTCTCAAAAATGTTCAGAGCCTGCACAAGGATAAGACATTTACCAGGAATTCAACATTTTCATAGTCGTAGAAAATCTCTACGAATGCATAAGAATAACTACAGAGGGCAGGTTCTTTTACATACAGGCACCCATGTACCAACAAGGATTTCAGCACCTGCCGCAGCAAGAGATTTCGCAATTGCCCAACCATATCCATTGTCATCAGCTACTCCAGCAATAAATGCTCTCTTACCTACAGAATAAGATTCCAATTCTTTAGTTGACCATGTTTCTAACTGACAATCTAGATTCTAGAAGCAGTGCTTATTTGAGTGCTTCGAACCAGACAGTAAAATCATATGGAGTACCACACTAAATGATGAACCATCAGGCTTTTATGTACATGCATGCATGAAAGCACAATTCATCAACCATTTACATCTTGGAACTCATGACATACAAGTAATTAATAAGTTTCACCTACATACCAGGTAGAAAAACAAGAAAATGGGTGAAGCTTGAAAATCTCATGAAGATTAATTATCCAAAATATTTCAAAATTGCAAAGAACTTCCAGTTTGAATTATATTAATTTTTCTTCTTGTCTGGGTTTATCCTGTTCATTAATCCAGATGCTGGGTTATGCCACATGTTGGTTTTCAGTGGTGCCAAACCATCAAATAGAGTCTGATGACTTCCAGGAGGAATGCCACCGAAATGTGACTGTTGAAGAATCAAAACAGCTCTTAACAGAGAGATAAGAGTACTGGGTTCAGGAGCTGGAGTCTGCCAGACTCCACAATAAAAAAGAGAGAGAAGAAGGGCACCAAGGTGGTCAAACAGTGTGAAATGATAGCGTTTATCTTATTAATTTAAGATAAATCTAATTGTGTTTTAGATCAAATTGGGAAATTCCCATATTCAACAGTATGTAACGGTGTCAATTTCTGAAAAAAACTCCCAACCCAACCAAAGTTTCCACATTGTTTTCAGGTTTAAAGTTGATTTGTCACAAATTAATTACATTTGGATCTAATTAGGATGAGCAGTTTATCACTCATTCAGGTTGATGTAGATCAAGAGAGGTTCTAGCAGAAGTATTCATACCGAAACAAGCCCAACCTAATCTAATGTGTTAAATAAGTAGCCTAATGGGTTATATGGGTTATATGGGTTATATGGGTCATATGTGTCATGTGGGATGGGAATTTTTATGTACTGTAATAAGTTTATTTGAAAGCTCATATGTGAGGGATAAGTGGCCCATACAAATTTAACTAGTTAGTTATATCTACTCCTCTAAAGTTGTGAAGTTTTGGGGATGTCAATAGGTTAATGAAGTTGGTTTCATTGTTTGAGGAGAAAGACTTTGAAAATGTAAAGTTCATTGAATATCTTGATATCAGCCCCCTACGTAAGTCTTTGGAAATGTTCAAACTATTAGTCCCATTGAAGGTCTACAACCCTCTCAGCCTACATCTGATACTCTTATTTTGAATCAAAATCGATCTTAATCTTTTTTATGGATGTGTTGTCATAAGAGTATCAGATGTCCAAAGTTTTAAGGTAAAAAACGCTCAGACTACAGCTACAAGATCTGTCGAATGCAAGGTAAATCTTTTTCAGGGGTTTAACGAATAGGCAATCATAAGAACATAGTGAAAAAGAAATGTTTACAGAGCAACATTACAGTTTACATAATGGATAAAACATACACGTCAGGAAACAGGATGTAAGATATCATACCTCGCAGATCAACGGGCAAGCCTGGAAGGACCTTATTCTCAGTTTCTACAGCCATTGCCCTTGTAACGATCAATTTTACAGGACTGGATGTTAAGTTCCGGAAGAAAGGTTGCGCAGACGAGACATGAGAAGAGCTTGTAAGCTTAGACAATGAGGTGCATTTGGCATCTGAGCTAAAAAATGCAGTGCTTGCCTTGAAAATTCTAGAAGGAGAAGGAGAGATACTGGGCCTTGCTGCTGCCATTTGCAGGCCAGAAGCCGCAGTTGCCGCCATTTCCAATAAACTAAATCCCGAAGAAAGTAAAAGAAATCTGCAAACTATAACAGAATCAGAATAAACAGCTTTCATATTATAACAGCGAATTAACAAATAAACTCATTATATTTAGAGCTAAAAAGGGTGGGTGGGTGTAGATAATACTAGTTTTTCTCTTAGAATTAGAAAACTAATAATATAGATCCACGTAGTAAATGGTCAAAACTCAAATCTGCAGTTCTGCACTGCGTTGTGGAGAATTTATTCTCAAATGAACAATAGCATTCAACAATTCTAACAATGAAATGCAAATAAAGAGCAAAAACATTAAGCAAAATGCAGATCAACAGAAATTCCTTCAGAACAAAATCAATACACGTTAGCATCTCTTTTTTCGCCTTCAAACTCATTCATCTCCGTTTCTCGAATCTCACCTTCGTGATTACTAAATGGCTGCTATCGACTAGTGATCCGTCAAAGCCAGGAGAAATCCTCAGTTGCCCTCGTCTGTATCAGCGGTGTCCTCTCCAAAGCTCAGAGCTTCAGAAGCGTTTGGAGAGGAAAAACATTAGTCATCCACTATATATTAATTTCGATGAAATCGAGGCTCTGATGGGATTGAAACTTTTAGTTTTTTTGGTAAACAATTGAAACTTTTAGTTGCAACTGTTGAACTTCAAGCTTTGGAAGTGTCGGACTTAATTAAACAAATCAAACGCTCCGTTAGGGCTTTAACGTTCATTATTAAAGGGTTTTATTACTTGACACCGGCCCTTAAGGTCCCCTATAGATTCCGTTTGACCCACACTTAATGGATCATCAACAAAACCACAAAATATAGGGGCAATATTGGAACTTTAAGTTTCACCCCAAAAAAAAAAAAAAATATATATATATATATATATATATATATGCTTCTTACTGAATATTATTACCAAAGTAAGGTGGATTTTGCATAGATGAGTGAGAAAACCCACATCGGAAAAGGATACAATCCTCCATGTGAAAGAATTCTTCGAGAGTAAAAGCTAATTGGCTATAAAAGATAGGCTGATTCGTTATGTTGCTGGATTTCACTTGGTATGCAAGATGTTGTCACTATCTGTAGAACAAGAACAATCAAGTGAGGTGGGCAGGTTTAACCCTGTGGCCATTCTGATGTCTTAGTCAATATGGTCCAGGATAAGTAGACTGGAACTCAAGGATAAGATACCCGAATTACTTAGAGAGAAAGGACTAAGGTATAGTAGCTCTGCAAGCTCTTTCCTTCCCAGTTCACATAAGATAACAATAAGATGGTTTCGATGAGTGAATGAGAACTCACAGATAGTGAATAGTGGATTCTAGAGAGAACTATAGAGAGTAACGGTACCTTAGTTGGGTTGGAATCAGATCCTTTTTCTCCTTGCTATTTCCTTATATTTATAAGCAGGGTAAGAAGCTTATTGACCACGCTTCCCTTCCTTTAACCAGCTTGTCCCGTCCCCCAATGTTATCATGACTCTATTATGTAGGATAAATGGTCTACGACCCCCTGGTAGGGAGCATATATCCGATATCTAGTCTCTACGACCCCATCTAGTCCACATCACTATGTCCATTTTATGTGAGTGACCGTCCTTTTCGATATCTTGAACATATATATGATCTTTTTTCCTTTGTGGCACTCATTTGTGAGATGATGTGGCTGATCTTGTTAGCACAATACGCATTTAATGCCTTTTGTCAACATTTATGAGCGTTTATAAAGTCACATTTCCCCGATATTAAGCTAAAGGGGACGAATCATATTGCCACTAGACAGATCAAGTTTGATTATCTATTTTATTTGGTAGACACGTGGACCCTCCTGATGGGCGCCACACGTTCGACCCTATTGTATGCATGTTGATTGCATTTGAATGGTCCAAATTAGTCCGTTATATTTTCCACAAATAGTTCGGTTCTTATTAAACTTAACCAGTTTAGTAGTTGGTAAGGTTATATTTGGTATCAATTCTTGGCATGATTTCTATGCCAAAAACACATTCTAAAAGACAATCACATTATACATTATTTTTCTTCAATTATGGAATACATTAGAGAATACAGCTCATTCTTGAAGGTGTTCCTTGGCCCATTCTATATTTAGAGTCCATAATAGAAATGCTTGACTGTCCAAATTATTTGGATTATTTAAAAACGTATAAACAAACAATAAAAGCTTAAAAAATAAGATAACCTTCCACAAATGAAGATTGCTGTTAAGCACTTTATAAGGCACCTGAGCCCCGGTGTCATCCATCCAATAGGAGCGCCACCTCTCATCCAGAAATTCTTGAAGAAGAGGACGTGGATCTCTGATAATGTTCCCTTTCCCTTATCTCCTCCCTCACCCCCATTATTACAAATCCTTTTATTTTTACTAAAGATACCTTGCATTTATGTGAAGAGCATACTATTTTTATATATTATAGTAAAAGCACACTATAGGTTATATGCATTAATGTATTTATAATAATAATAAAATACATATTATTACATATTATATGCAATGATTTGTCTAGTATATAATGTTGGGTTTGCAGTTATTTATTTTGTCGCACAAAACTAGGCCAACAATAAACATTCGAATTTTTCATGCCAATTAATAATTCTTGAATCGATCCGAATTCGAGTTTTATTGTAAATCTGATTTTTTGATTGAATTCTTAGGCCCGTTTGATAAAACTTTTGTTTCTGGATTCTACTCCAGGCTACTCCAGGTGTAATTTGGAATAGAAACTTGTTTGATAAAGCAATTCTGAAATGAATTCCATAACATATTTGGATTAGAAACATTTTTGATAACACACTATCCATCTAATAAAAGTCTAGAAAAAACAATCGTGATAGTGGTAGTGGGTGGTGGCGGAGGTGGTGGGTAATGGCAATGGTGGGGGGTGGTGGTGGTGGTAGCGACGACGGTGGTGGTGTTGGTGGTGGTGGTAGAGGTGGCGGCAGCTGTGGTGGTGGTGGTGGCCGCGACCGTGGTGGTGGTGGTGGTGGTGGTCAAGTGAGAGTCATGTGAGAGTCGATTTTTTTCTTCCTAAAAAATTGATCCAATAGGTTGGAGCAAGTATTTATTACTCCAAAATTTTAGATGGTGGAGCCATTCTTAATTCGATTTACTTTGTGGGAGTTAGAATCCAATTGAATTTATCAAACGTACTTTTACTCCAAAATGGCTCCCTGGGAGCCAGAATCCATAGAATCCAGAAGTAGAAGTTTTATCAAACAGACTCTTAGGGCCCGTTTGATAAAACTTCTGTTTCTGGATTCTGGATTCTGGTTCAAATTTGGATTCTACTCCAAGCTACTCTAGGATTATTTTGGAGTAGAAACTTGTTTGATAATGCAATTCTGAAATGGATTTTAGAGCATATTTGGATTAGAAACATGTTTGATAACACACTATCTCTCCAATCGAAGTCTAGAAAAACAGTCGTAGTAGTGGTGGTGGGCGGTGGTGTTGGTGGTGGTGGTGGAGGCGGCGGTGGTGGTAAAGGTGGCGGCGACGGTGGTGGTGGTGGTGGTGGGGCGGTGGGCGGTGGTGTTGGTCGTGGTGGTGGAGGCGACGGCGATGGTGGTGTTGGTGGTGGTGGTAGAGGTGGCGGCGGCGGCGGTGGTGGTGGTGGCGGTGGTGGTGATTGTGGTGGTGGTGGTGGTTGTGGTGGTGGTGGTGGGCGGTGGTGTTGGTGGTGGTGGTGGTGGAGGCGGTGGTGGTGTTGGTGTTGGTGGTGGTGGTAGAGGTGGCGGCGACGGTGGTGGTGGTAGAGGTGGCGGCGACGGTGGTGGTGGTGGTGGCGGTGGTGGTGGTGGTGGTGGTTGTGGTGATGGTGGTGGTGGTGGTCAAGTGATAGTCATGTGAGTGTTGACTCTTTTTTTTCTCTTAAAAAGTTGATCCAACAGCTTGGAACAAGTATTTATGACTCCAAAATTTTGGATTCTAGAGTCATTCTGAATCCGGTTCACTCTGTGGGAATTGGAATCTAACTGGACTTATCAAACGCGCTTCTACTCCAAAATGACTTCCTGAGAGTCAGAATCCATAGAATCCAGAAGCAAAAGTTTTATCAAACAGGTCCTTAAACTACTATTTTTTTTATGGTAAAAATTCTTAAACTACTATAATGATTCATTATGAGTGATTCTCTTCTCAATAATTTTTGAATCCAAATTTGCTTAATATGGAATCAATTTAATTTTTTTATTATTTTATTTCCCGGGGACATCATTAATGTTTATTTAATTTATCTTATCTTCCTTTTATTTCTCTTTACATAATCAGCGGAGCCCATGTGAATGCACAAAGAGTGGGCCAATCATCATGAGCCTTCAGTCCCAGTCTAGGCCCATCCCCATCTTACTAGATCTATCTTGATTCTCGGTGACGTAGAACTTGAGAGTTGAAGAGTGATAGAGCCCACCTCATCCGGCGAGACTCCGTGCCAAGTAATGCAATTTGTAGGGAAAGTAGGTTGCAATCAATCGTCATTATGTGTGGGACCCACTCAAACAGCAAAGCCAATTTAAACCCTAATATTGAAATCTTCATAGCCACTAATAATATATATTCACCTCAATCATGTTTTGATTTTCTTTTCGACCCTCGCTCGCCCGTTCATATCCTCTTCTGCAAGCTGCAAACCCTAGGGTTTTTCCTGTTCCCCATCTTCTATTTCTGTGGTCTTCTTTACCTCGAGGGTTTAGCGTTCTTTTCTTCTTTTAGTGGCTTCAGTTCTTTCGCACTCTATTATATCTGTTCCTTTATTTGTATCTCGTTCTGTGCTGGTAGACGATGGATTTTGGACCTGCTCGTAAGAGGGGGAGACAGGACTTTGCTTTGAATGGCAATGGAGGACCTAAAAGGTCTAAGCAAGGTTTGTGCTTCCTACATCTTGGAGTAATTGTTTTTACTTCTGGGTTATCACTTTTTCTTCCAACTTGTTCTATTCTGTTTGTTGCTTTAAATCCTTTGGTGTTGCCTGGATTTGCTTCTTAGTCCATAGGTCTCTTTACTTCTGAAGAGTGCTTTATTTGTCATGGTGGGGTATTTGTTGTGTTTCTTAGCTCCATTGGGTTTTGAGGGGTCTTTTGTGTTAACGAGTTTCAGATTCATTTGTGAGTGATGTATAAGCGGGTTCAAGTTTTCCCAGTTACGAGGGTTCTTTGTGACGTAGATCTGTGTAACGTTTTCTTAAGTGCTTAGATTCTGTTTTAGCGTTCGCGTTCTTTGGTTTCAGTTTTCTCCTCGTGGATTTTCTTTTTTGTAAAGTTAAGGTTAATGCGTATCTGTCGCAGGTCCAAGGTTCAATCAGTTTCCTATGGATACATATTTAACGATAGGGACTCTGCACTCTGTTTCGTTTTGTTCTGTGATTTTATTTCTCTCCGTTTCTATGTTCAAGACTCTAACACGGTAAAAAGGGCAAACAAGCATTTATTGTTGTCCCTTGCCCTTGTCCACGTGTTTAATACCGAACCTTAAACCCAGAACCTTTGAAGTACTTAAGAATAGTTTATCCACAAGCCACGCATTAATGGACCTATCTCACTTTGAATCTTCAAACCTTAACGCGTAAATTGTGCTGAGACAATTCTGTCAGATTGTTAATCCAACAAGGAAAAAAAGAAGGAATTCTTAAACTTCAAAGAATGTCATCCTGGTATGACATGAGCGTTTGCTTTAATATATCGGTATACCACAATTTTGGGGTTTAATGTTATGGGTCAAAGCTATTTTTTATGTATTGACACCCTTTAGTGGAAATTATATGGAGTTGAACTTGGTTAAAACATGATCGCGGCCTTTGCATTCTATAATCATTAATTCTTTTCCCTTCTATTGCATATTAAAATTTTGATAATTTATTCTAAGGGCCAGCTTTGCTGATGATGTTAAATAATGTTCAGTATGCGTCTTGGATATTCTTGAAGTTGCCAGATTAAAAACTCACTGAAATTTTAACTGAGAAATAGTAATTAATGTTCTGGAACAGAAACGGAGTCTTTTTCAACTGGTATAGGAAGCAAATCGAAGCCATGCACCAAGTTTTTCAGGTTCTAATCTTAACTTGTCTAAAATAAATATTGCAAATTCAATTTTATTTTCTTTTAATGCTTACTATATAATTCTAGTAATAATTTCATTTTACCTTTCTCATAAGCAATAACAGTCAACTCAAGTCTAATGAATTGGGCATCTAAAGTTGTTACACAGGTTAACATACATGTGCTCTAATCCGGCTAAAGAAGATGATTGAACTCAGATAACATGTTGATCAACAATAGCAGTGGGATATAATCACATGTGAAGCTGTCTTTAGCGCAAGATCATTTCAATTGGGATGGAAGGATATCTCTATATAATTATATTTTGTAGCATATGGCTTAAATAATTAGCAAATGCATTTAGCTGTTTGCGTTTGTGCATGTTATAGGACATTGATGAGTATCAGATTAAGAATACGGCCAATCCTGTCAAGAGGCAAAGAAGAATATGTGGTTGCTTTTTTGCTTTATTTATTTATTTATTTTGTTTTATTTTTTTAATTTTTTATAGTGAATATGAAGATTCTGTGTACTTGTTAATGTGCAACAGCCTTTGGTGGTTTTTTATTGGACATTACATTTGATCGTTGTTGTATTTTTATAAATGTTTCCTTTATACATGTTGGCTGTTGTGGTCTTTTCTAGTCTATTTTTGCATGGACGACAAGAAATTTCTTTAACAAAAGATTGTTTAGTAGATTAATATGTATGACTGTAGTCCTTGCATGGTGGTATTGAGTTTGAGTTTTGCATGATTTGAAATGTAGAGAGATTTGTTCTATGTATCTATCCTTAATGATTTAAAATACCATTGATTCCTAAGATAGCATGATGGTGTTTTATAGTACATCTATTGCTTATTTACTTTGATGTTTGTCTACCTGGGAGCTGAGAAGGAAAAATACAAGCTTCTGTCTGATTATGGGAAAAAATATGAAGCCTCTAAGAAATAAGTTGTATGTTTACATTTTGGAACTTTTAGATTGCTGGTCATTCTTGCTAATGCATCTCTGAATGGTTTGGTGTTTATGAGAATTTTGTTTCTTATAAAACTTTTGAAAACTTTTTCTGTGGGCTATTCTTTATTAACTAGATAGTATATTATTATTCCATGGGTATGGAGTACATATCTTTGACTATGGTAAACATTGGCATAAAAATGTGGAAGTAGCTATTAAAATATTCAGAAGCTATGATATTTGTCAAAGATTAGTATAATGCAACCACGTTGGGGGTGAGTTGTGTGAAGCAGATCTTCATTTGAGAGCATCTTGATGACCTATAGATTTTATGCAATGTATTTACATTTATCCCTTTATTAAGTTCTTTGCAAGACACTGGAGTGAAATTTTGCAATTTAAGATTTGAAAATAATTAAATGAACTCCATTATCCATACATCTTGTTTTGGCTAATGAGAATCAGTTTTTCTGGCTTGAATTATTAGTGTATATTCCTCCCATTGAACATCTGAGGATTTATCCAAATGATACTATTTGATGGAATCAAGGGCCTAATATTTTACTTATTTATGAGGGTGTTTCAAATTGGGCATTTTTGTAGCTTGGTGATTGTTCTGCGGTTTTGAATTCATACGTATTGATAGGGGAACACAATTTTCTATATCATGATTTTATATGTTGCTGAACTCTGATCTGTTGAAAAGGATTGATGCTTTTGTGTTTAGTAGGCGGAAGATCAAATATCTCATACATTATATATTAGAAGGAAAGATTCCCTTTTCATTGCCCCATTTTGGAAGGGCTTCCTAATTTGTCAACTATTTTGAGCCACTTGGACTGATAGTGTAGCAATCCCAACCATTTGGACAGAAAGGACGTGATTTGGATCAGCCTCATTTCAAATTTCAGAGCCGGATTCAATCAATGGCCTCCCATCTAGTGGCATGAATCAACATGTATGCCTATGCACATGTAGAGTAGTTGGAGCACTACTATGCGCTCCCATTTTACTGGATTTCAAAACTCTATTTCCCACTTTGCAAATTCCAATTTGGCTGAAACTTGACATGTGAACAGGGGATCTATGTGTCTACTTGTTCACAGAATTTGGCTCCATCTGATTTGCAAAGTTTTAAGGCTTCCTAAATGGACCATGTGGGAAATCTCTAAGAAATGTACATTGTGAATTGTTAAATGGGGAATGGGTTCCCTAAGCTGCCGGCTTATGGGGGAATCTCCGATGCCTCACCAATCAATGTGTTATCGTTAGTTGGAGTGCCACAAGGTCATGGAAGAGAGAGGAAATATCAGGGAAGAAAGTGTTGGGTGGTGGGATCTTTTTCCATTTTTAATATAAAATATTTTTGGGGGATAGAAACTGAAATTTATGGCTGCTACATTGCTCTAAGAAACACAATAATGGTTAGGAGGAAATTAGAGAAACCAAACCATTAAATGCAAGTAATAATGTTTGTTCATGCTGTGTTACGAGAAGTTTTTCTGCAGCTTTTACTTCCTGTGCCTGTTATGTTGTTAGGTAAAGTTCATCAAATGAGTGATCTCCTTTTTTGCAGGTCAATTATCTGTTGTCTCACCTCTGCTTCTCTTTTAGGAGTGTAGTGGTATTGCTGATGAGGAGTTTCGAGAAATAGTGCATGTGCTCAGTATCCAGATTAATTGTTAAATTTGCGAAGTAATAGAAGTTGTCAGTGTTCTCCCGTTAGGTAGTGTTGAGCTGATGCAATTTCTGATTATGTTTGGCTAGAATTCATTTTGTGTGTTGGTCCTCCTAAGTATTTTAGAGCAATTGATGCCACAAGATGCTTGTGCCTCAATATTAGTGTTAAGAATCAAAAGTTTCTCTACGGCTGAAGAATGAGTGTGTTCTTGGGCCATCAAAAAATGGCCCTTGTCATTATATCACTATCTATGCATGTATTTTATGCCTGGACACTCTCGAATCTTTTGCTTCTCGGGTGGTGGCGAACAATGCTGCTTGCGTGGCCTCTCCCTTCAGTCGGGAGCTAAACCCTGGGAGTGAGAGAGATTGAATGACCCGGCAGGCGATAGTAGATTCAACCTTTATCAGCGATGGTCTATCCCAAAACCGGGGTATATGTAGTGAATATGATTGTATTTATCAGAAATTTTGTGCAGTTCACAATTACTGGAGAAGGTTTAGAAGAAGTATGTGGAGTTGGCGTCTTATTCCGTAAATCGGTTTTCTAGTTCTAGTTTTCTTCGACCTTTGTTTCTAGGCCTTATGTTTAGGATGCATCACACATGTGATTCCTGTGAGGATTAGATATTCTCATTGGTTTTGGAGATAACAAATGTAATTTAACCCTCATTTTGCCTTGCACTGTAACTCTTAAGGAGTTCAAGGATGATGATAGATTGGCTTTCAGGATAGATCTGAATCATTTGGACAGGTTGGATGTATTTTTTAGTCTTTGTGAATCCTTGATATATGTGAGGTGTAAAGGACCATATATAGGCTATGATGTTTTTATCTATCTTTGCTGTAGGTGATATTTTTTAATGTGTTTAGTTTAAATTAATTTTTTCTCTTAGTCAATGAGCCATTGGTCATGTATAGCTCTCTTGTCAACATTTTTTTAAAATGCTATTTCAAATGTGTATTTTTTGTTGCTTTATGTGTTTTTTTAATTGGTTTGTGTTGAAATCTCAATTAAGATTTTTGATTTCAAATTGTTTATTTGGTTGTGGTAATCCAATTATTTCAAATTGTTTACGGTGTTCTGTGTGGTCAGTTGTTGATTTCAAGTTCGTGGTGTTCTCTTGATGATGCATATAAAGTATGAAAATCTCTGTGATGTTAATGGTGAACTGGGGTCGATTTAATGATGTGGAAATAGGTTTAATAATTCCAGGGAATTAAGTGCTCGCAAAACCTGAACTATTCCAGTGATTCTTCCTGCTTTTTGCTGCTGTTGTAAATTTATTCCATGGATTCTCAGTTTAGGTTGCTCTTTTTCTTATCTGTTTTTTTAATAATGTGGAACTTTCTTAATATTTCGGTTGTGTTATTAGTCTAGAAATGCATCTCTTTTCTGTGCTGTTTCTTAGGTTGGGTTAAAAAATAGTTGGTCTTGTTCAGTACCTATGCGTATTATTGTGCAATGATGGACTATACACCTAACAGTTGTATTTAGCTCTCGCACTGGGCGCTGACGTTATTGGATCATGATTTGGATGCAGTACTGCTGGATGCCCCTTTGGTGAAGGCTGCCACTTCTTGCACTATGTTCCAGGTGGCATTAACGCTGTTGCTCAGATGACCAATTTGGGTGGCAATCCAGCTCTAACCCCCTCCTCAAGAAAACCAGTGGGACCACCACCCATCTCTGATGGTAATTCACCAGTTGTGAAGACTCGTATGTGCAACAAGTTCAACACTCAAGAAGGTTGCAAGTTTGGAGACAAGTGTCATTTTGCCCATGGCGAGAGAGAGCTTGGAAAGCCCTTCGCACCTTCACATGATGACTCACGAATGATGGGTCCAATGCCAGGGAGATTGTCAGGGCGCCTGGAGCCGCCCCCACCTGGTCTTTCTGCTGCTGCAAGCTTTGGTGCATCTGCAACTGCGAAGATTAGCGTTGATGCATCCCTTGCTGGAGCAATCATAGGAAAAGCTGGTGTCAACTCAAAGCAGATCTGTCGCTACACTGGTGCCAAGCTTGCTATTAGGGAGCATGAGTCAGATCCCAACTTGAGAAACATCGAGCTGGAGGGAACCTTTGATCAGATTAAGCAAGCCAGTGCTATGGTCAGGGAGTTGATTGTGAACATTGGGTCCTCAGCAGGTGCCATGAAGGCTACTGGAGGAGTGGCACCTCCGGCTCCTGCCGCGAGCAATTACAAGACAAAGATTTGTGAGAATTTTGCGAAGGGATCATGCACTTTTGGTGACCGTTGTCACTTTGCTCATGGAGCAAACGATCTTCGTAAGACGGCAGTTTGAGTTCTCTCATTGTTAGTTACTCTCCGATGCATTTCCCTATGGATGGAGATAATTTCTGAAATTCTATCATGTAGTTGTGAGAGCCCACTATGAATGCTGGTGGTGGTGAGAAGCTTTTTTTTAGAGGAAAGAAAATTTGACAACATTTAACAGTAGTAAAGTTTTCTAGGTTCTCCTTTTCCAGTAATCTAGCCTTATATTTGTTGTAGTGGCCCCTTTAATTATTGGTGTTCGTATTTGGTGGTATTTTCATGGTTTCATAATATCGCCCACCTTCTCATGGTTATTTGCTCATCTTCCTTCGGTCAACAAAAACATATAAAAATGGAAAGTGATTGCCAGGTCCTTTATTTTTATCCAAAACTACTCTGTACATGGTCTCATAGCACAAAAACTTCAAATATCAATTTTATCATTCTTCTGTCATTGGATGGCGTCCAGCGCTGATCCAACGGCTGGGCGAACTGTAGCCGTCAGATCATGACTCGACACCTAAGATGATTTTTATTCCACCGTTAACTACAGCCTCTTATGTGGGTCGCTGTTTAGAACTGCGGTTGCTACTGTCTTCGTCAAAAAAGGTAACACTGTTGGGGTAGAAATCCTCTCCTATGCACTTGCGGGCTGTCAAGAGTTGGATTTCAGCCAGTTGGATTCACATCGTCTCTTCCCAGTCATTCTGGGAGGACGCGGCAGCCTGCTTCCGATGGTCGCCACGTGACTTTCGGGTCAATCCGAGATCCACGTCTAAACTGACACCCCCTGTCGGCTTCGCTTGTCAGCTGGGTGTCGGTTGAGACGTGAGTCTTGGATTCACCAAAAGTCACATGGCGGCCATCTGAGGGAGGTTGCCACTGTCCTCCCAAAATGATTGGGAGGAGAGGATGCAGATCCCAGCCGGCCCACATACCCATGTATTGGTATGCAGGCCAGCTGAAATCCAACCCTTCAATTAGCCGTTAGGACCCTTGTCTGATATCTCGGGGCAGACGTCTTTGATGACCTAGGCTTTGATTGTTTGCATTGGAAATCAAAAAATTCCTCCACCCTCTCTATCAACTTAACCCCCTGGATCTAACTTTTACAGAATTGGAAAAAAAAAAGAGGGACGCCCAGCTTGGCACTGTGACAGTGGTTGAAGATGATGATGAAGCCGGTGTTGGTTCTGTCTCAGCAGAGGGCCAACGTGGATGGGATGCCGGGGACGGTGCCCCTTCCTCTTCTTGCCCGAAGTGGAGTGGTGGTCAGGTTCTAGCACACTACATTCGGTGCTGGAATTCACCTGCGGGATCTGTAGCACATTCGGTGATGGAATTATCCCTTTGCTGGAATGCCCCGAGAAATTGGACCCTATATTTTGGGCCTTGGGTTGGATTGGGGTTAAAGAAATATAAATCAAAGTTGAAATGAGTTTGGTTAAGGATTCCAATGATAAAAAAAAAAAAGGCGGTCTAATACATGAGATTCTTACTATTATTGAGTTTGGAAAGGGATAGAATGCACACAATCTTACTCTCGTAATACAAAGAAATTGTTTTATTATTTTGGACCGATGATAAATAAGTTGATGTATTCCTCAATTAATTACTTCAGTTATTATATGTGCCAAAGGTGGTGGAACTTATTGTTTGGATCTATTATTTAAGAGGAAAAGATGAAATTTCTCGTTTAGCAATCTGGTTTCAAAAAATTGGGAATTGTTGGAATCGGCTGACTAATTTGAATCAGGATTGAAAAGATAAAGAAATAAGAAATCCCACTTTCTGGTTGTTATGTTCCTCTTTTGGCCACCACAAGCATTTTAACAAAAAGTGAAGAAAAATCAGTATTTTTCCCAAACTTCAAATTACAACATGTAACAAATTCAGATTCAAAATAGAAATTATTCTTCATTAAAGGGTTTTTAATTTGGTTTGGGTCAACATACGATGGCCCAGAGATAAATAATAACCTTTGCTCTTCATACTATACACCTCAGAACTTTGGTTTCTTAAAACTGTTTCTAGATCGACTCTGGATGGCGTCTGTGATCCCCAGAGCTTTCTTCTCCCATTTCTTGAATCGAATACCACAAGCATTGCAGAGAGTCTGCAGAGTTACAAGAAACACAGTATTATCGGAGTTAAATCAGTCATGGTTTAAGGTATCAGTTTGGTTTGGTGTGAAGAGGGGTAATACCAAAATCAAACCGTTTGATAAACAGTTTTAAAATGCTCACTAAAACTGATTATTAATCGGTTTTAATTTATCAGTTTTTAAACAGTTTTGGTGCGGTGAATAAAAGTGAGTTTTTTTAAAAAAAGGACTAGCCCTTCCACATTTCAAGATAAAATTATAAATAAATTAATGTAAACATAAAATTTGATTTTAAAAGGTTTAATTGGTTGATCGGTTCAAAATGATACCAAAACTGTTTAAATTAAGATTTCTTTTGAAACAAAAATCAAACTATTTATTAATTGGTTAAAGGGTTCAGTTCAATTTTAGTAACAAAAAACAGTTACGGTTTATTTTTTAACACAATCTTGTAAGGTTGCGTTTGGAAAACAATGTGAGATTGAATTATTTCACCTTGGTTTTCGATATGGAATTTGAATTATTTCATGCAGTGTCTCAAGAATGGAAAGAAATTTACCTTCGGACCATGGGGTCCGTTACGCCAGAGTGGTGTATTATCCCTCCTGCATATTGCACAACCCTTCCCATTTTCAGAGCCATCGAGATCCGGGTCAGCCACTTCGGTTGCCGGAGCCAGACTCAGAGTATGTTCAATAGACGTTGCTGATTGTATAGAGATGGTAGGAAGAGGAGGAGGACGACGAGATGGGCGTACAGGTGGTGAACCCAGGAAGTCATTAATAAACCCAGTGTTAAGGTTGTTATTGTTGTTGCAAGCGACATGGTCGGAGCTAGAGATTTTCCATGGGCGGAATGCGCTTGGTCCAGATACCAGGCCAATGTTGTTCCCTACCTATTCAGAACAAAAACGTTAATATATTCATTTCAAAGTAATTAAGGGTGTAAATCGGTTCATAAATTGTTTAATGATTCGATTATTGATTAATAATGGGTTTTTGTTTTTCAAATAAAAAAGGAACCGATTAACAACCGGTTTATTGGTTTTTTTATGGGTTTCGATTAATCGATTTTTAAATTGTTTTTTACATGGTTTACAGGGAAGGTTCAAATATTATACGAGTGTAATAGTTCAACCATCATAAACTAAAAAATACATATTACATAGACATGACATATGTCAAGGCATTGTACATTAAAATTGTATACTACATGATATATTATACATGTAGGTAGACAATTAACCGTTTTATTTCTTTTCGTAAACGGTTTTATTTGGTTTTTTTTTTGTTTTATTTAATGGGTTTTTATCAGTTAACCAACAACAGTTTAATGGTCTTAAATCATAAAGGAACCGACTAATTATGTATAAAACTAAACAAATTAATTTCGATTAGATTCAACTCGTTTTTACTGATCCATTTGCCGACATTCCAGTGGTTTTAAGTGGGTGAGTGCATGAATCAGATATACCTTTTTCACTGAGTAGTCTTGTGATGGTGGCATACAATTGAGCTTTTACAACAGTACGGTACATGTTGATGTTAGGAAGTATGACTCACTGGATATGAATAGTGATAAAATCCTAAAAAATATATAAGTACATATAGGTGAACTATCCTCCATGTACATGCAGGTGTTCCGAATCAGATCCCATCGCCCAATACCATAAACGGCCAAACCCCAAAAAAAATACCGGATTGGGAAAAAGATAGCTTAAAATTGGGAGTCAAAGTGAGAGAACTGAGAGTGAGGGCAAAAACATTTGAAGTCGCTTCGGATACTCAAAATCTTCTCTGGATCATTAACGGACAAAGACACAAACGACCGTTCTATAACTAAAACATGAATTGAAAGAGATTAAAAGGGGTTGTTTATACCTGTGGATAGATACAAGAGTCGCCATAAAAGATAGTGGAGGGATGAGCTGATCTGTTGTCATCGGGCAGACCAAGCTTGAGAGAACAATCGAGGTCACCATCACCATCTGAATTCCCAAGCCGACTAAGGAAATCGTGTTCCTTCATTTCCTTTTTCCTTTGCTTCATCATAAACCCCGTTCGCATCATATACATCTTCCTAATCAGGTTCAGACTTTCTATGGTGAGGACAAAACCCCCCCCCTACTACTAGCTCAAATCTTTGACCATGCAAAAAGAGGTGGAAAACATCGTCAGAGATACTGTAGGAATTAAAATTAACAAAACAAAAAGAAAAGAAATAAAAACGAGATACAGAGGGGGATCATGAGCATGGTTTTGTAATTGTGGACGATCCTGATACCTAAAACCATTATCATGAGAGCTTAAACTGTGGATAACGATGAGTTAATGGAGAAGAGCAGAAGATAAAAGGGAGACAAAGTAAGTGGGGGATTAGTAATGTATGTAACTGCGTTAATCGTTTGCGAAATCAGAAGTAGGAGGGTAATCTGATATAAGAGAGTCCATATGGACATTTCTGTTTGCAGAGTGACCCATGACCATGGTTCATGTATGGAATGGACTTCGTTTCATTCATTGCCTTCTCTTTAATATAATCAAATCCCTTGCTTGAAGTTTATCATCTAAAAATGCCCATCTAAAAATGCCCATCTAAAAATGCCCATTTGGCATTTCAAGTTACAAACGGGGAGAGAGAGAGAGAGTACCTCATGATGAAGATTCTCATGAAATATTCATTGAGTAACAAACAAAGAAGTACAGAAATAGAGAGAGAATTAGTGTAAGGATATAGAAAAAGAATCAAAAGAAACCCAGAGGGAAATATCGAGCGAGGAAGATCAGGAATACCAGTAAGAGAGAAAGTACATATAGATATGGGCTTCCCTTCTTTAGGAAACACACAGATGAAAACGCAGAAACAGGAAGAGAGAGCGACTCTACCCATGGGGAGAGAAAGAGAGTACCTGATGAAGATTCTCGTGAAATATTCATTGAGTAACAAACAAAGAAGTATAGAAATAGAGAGAGAATTAGTGTAAGGATATAGAAAAAGAATCAACAGAAACCCAGAGGGAAATATCGAGCGAGGAAGGTCAGGAATACCAGTAAGAGAGAAAGTACATATAGATATGGGGAGGAAACACACAGATGAAAACGCAGAAAAAGGAAGAGAGAGCGACTCTACAAATGGAGAGAGAGAGAGAGAGAAACTTACTACCTGTCTATAGCTGGAGTACTCAGGAGAAAAGGTATGGGGATCTTGGCATCAAACCCTGACTTCACGAGAAGAGAGAAAGAGAGAGCATTATGACACCCTTATTTATAGAGGTTTTAGAGCGAAGATCGTTTGGGAACCCTAGATTTCATGTGGATCATCTCTCTGCAGAGATCATGTAGACATGCAAAATGCAACCCCCCAGGAGAAAAATAATTAAAGAATAGATAGTAATAGTTTTTCATTAAATAAAAAGGGACAGTTCTATTTACACTCTTACCCCTTACCTCGACTCCTCAGCAGCCAATAGGAAGCTACTCTATTTCAAGGCGTCACCATTGACCAATCCTCTCATCTGATTCCTCAAAGCAAATTTATTTTTCTTAATTTCTTATTAATTTCTGCCCCAGAAATTAGATAACAATTTTGCCAACGGAACCCTAAAAACATTAAATTTATAACGTAAAAAATGAGAGGGAAAAAAAAATTTCAAAAACTTGGGTCGGACGTGTTGAATTATCTTTTTTGATTATCTCGGAAATTGAAGTTTTACTACGATTTGATATCATCTACTCCCACAGTGAGCCTTCTCTCCCGTTGGTTCTTTAGCTCCCCTTTTGGGAGATTTGAGGATGGCCATCATCATCACAGGGTGTTTTTATTCCCCCAAGTCGTTTTTCTTGTTTCTCCACTCAATTCATTTATTATCTTTGGGTTGGTTGGAGATGGATATTTTTGATATTTAAGGAGATGAGATCTTAAATATTTAACGACTTACATGCTGATGACAATATCAAAAGGTTTTAATTATAATTTTCACTGCTTTAACCGCGAGTTTTGGTATCTGATAAGAAAATAGGAACTAAGGGTGTCAATATGATATTGAAATCATATTCAAGGATTCAGTATTGTACCGTTTATATCAATATATCGGTGTATCATTTTTCATCCAGTATGGTAATGGTTTGAATTTGGTATCAAAGCTATACGATATGGTATGGTTTGTGCCAATGTACCGATGGTACATATCTACTAAATATCGATTTTCAAAATCGTTTTTGTACTGATACTTATACCAATCTTTATAATGTATAAGACTAAAAAGAAAGATCATACTTTTTGGTCTTGTTGTAGTTCTTCACATGAAAAATAACTCACAAATAGTATAGGTGATGTGGCTATTTCATTGTAACTCATGAGAATTATTGGACAATCAAAAGACGTTTTCTCCCCTCCTAAATGGTGGATACCATCGTACCAAGAAAAAAAACAACTAATAGATATAATAAATAGATTTAATCCTTACGTAAATTTTTTATGTATTCTCATATTAAATAATTTTTGTGTTCAACACCTCACATGAAGACAATGTTATATGTAGGAGGATGTTCATAAAATTTTGTTAAGGGTCATTATTTATGTAACAAGGGTTGTTATATTTAGAATTGTAACAACCCATTAAGCGTGCATTAAAGAGAATCATCATGAGAACTTCAATATATATAGGGGTAATTTTGATATTTTATTAAGGGACTGATGCAAATCTGATGGTGATCTGACAAAACATTTGTTACAAAATGAATTTTCCTTCTATTAACTATAGGGAAAATTACATAGACACCACCTCTACAGTTGAGAAAATACACAGAACTACTCTGTCTTTACAAAAGCTACACAGACTACCTTTCTAACAATTCTTTCATACACTCTCACCAACACCGTTACTTACAACCTAATGGAAGAATGTCAATTTATTTTTAAGACAAAAATACCCTTAATGAATGTAAAATGTCCAAAATGGGTTTAATGAACAACTCAAACTCATCTCGAGAGAATCTCCCCTCTTTTTCGTTGTTCTTTTTCCATTTCTCAACTTTTGTCTTTCAACTTACAAAATCATTGATCTCTGTGCAGATCACAAGATTCGAGGAATAGATCCAATTCGGAGTCTTGTTTGGATCATTTTGGCTTCGAAATTGGAATGTTGACAGATTTCATTCATGGTTTCTTGCAGTTATCTTCCTCGATCAGTTTTCAATTTCTATTGGTTCGAGATTGAATGGTGAATGAGGTTACCACGTGTCCTTAGGCTTTTTCGGCATTTATTTCTGGATGAAACGATATCTCATTTTGTCATTCTGGTTTGAAATCTTGTGATAATCGATCGATCTTTTTTGGAGGGGAGTTTTTTCTGCAAATTGCTTTCCACTTCCTTCGTGTTCGAAATGGAAAGCAAATGTGCGTTTTGTATGGATTTCAAACTTCTGACTCTCATATGATATCTGCAACTTTAGTTTTGCATTCTTCTACAATCAATCGATGATTCTAATCCGGATTTCTTGATACAGATGGGATGAATAACCATCTCACCTGCATCATAGATTAAGGAATCAAAATGAATGGGTTAAAATTAGGGAAGAAAGTGAAATTACAGGTTGAAAACAATGACAAGAATCTTAACACTAAACACAGAAGGACGGAGGAAGAAGAAGAAGATCACACAGGATGTTTTGAGTCAGTCAATAGACTCGCTCCTGAGTCAATCCACCGAAAAGAAAAAGGAGAAGAAAACGCATACCTTTAGAGAAGAAAGCGACGAAGCTTCGTTGGAAGAAAACCCAATCTGGAGAAGAAATTACAATCCACGGCAGTATTGGATGCTGATGTTGAAAGATGAACCTAGCGTTTTTTTGGTCCCTATGTAACAACACCTAAAGTCTTTCTTTCAAGCAATACTCACAAAGTATTTAAAAAAAAAAAAAAAAAACTAGAGACAGAAGTCCCATCTTCGTGGAACCCTTAACTCTCCAGAAGAACAATACCGGAAGATTACTCAGAGAGAGAGAGAGAGAGAGAAATATAAAAGGAAAAAAAATGATTTAACGGGAGAATCTATGGATCAAGAATCTATGAATCATTTCTCGGGTTTTGGCTTCGAATATATCTCTGTGCGACTCTTTTTATTTCCATTGCGATCTTATTCAACAGAAGTTAGGTTTGTTGTAAGATGATTTTTTTTTGGCCGCGATTAAGCCAGAAATCAGTGAACGAAGACGAGAAGATCTATCTGATCAGAGGTTGTGGCATTACTTCTCCATTTTCCTTCCTTTTTCTCTGTTTTCTGGTCATGCGATTGTCCCAGTCGACCACTGGTTCCCAGTCGGAGGGTCTCAAGCAAAGGAAGCCGTCATCATTGTTACTGTCTGAAAGAAAACTTGGCCTTAATTAGCTTAAATGTTTTCTTTCCACGGAAACGGTAACTTTGGTGCTGTTACATAGTTCAATTTTTTTTTTTGTCGCAGGATATATGGGAGAACAAATTTGCAAAGGCTTTGATTCGAAGAGGAGGCAAATTCATGGCAGTATTGGACGGTGGTGTTGAAAGATGAACTTAGGGTTTTTATTTTATTTTTAGAACTTAACAATAAATCCATTTTGGACATTTTATATTCATTAAGGGTATTTTTGTCTTAAAAAAATTGACCCTTTGTCGTTAAGTTGAAAGTAACGGTATGGGTGAGATTATATGATAGCATTGTTAGAGGGGTATTCTGTGTAACTTTTGTAAAAGCAGGGTAGTTCTATGTATTTTCTCAACTGTAGAGGGGGTGTCTGTGTAATTAACCCTTAACTATATTTCCATCATGTAACTAGTCCTTGTATACGTGGATACTGTTAGGCGGCACTTCTCAAGGAATTAAAATCGACATTATTACGAAAGACTACCTTACATGATTTCTTATCAAAACCATCACATATACTAAGATTCCTTTACTAGCTTTTGATTTTAGCAAATTCTTTATGTTGTTTCTGGAAATTCTGAACACTTTTATTTTGTAAAGAAAATCTTAGACACTTTTTTTTTTTTTGGATAAGTAAATATTTTATTAATCCTAACAGGATAACACAAAAAATTGGACCCCCACAAGAAACCTAGACAAAATACACAATTAAACAATGACAACGGCTGGAACTAGATTACAACATAACTAAAACTAGCAAAAGAAGAAAGAGTAAATTATAGGTATCTCCCTTAAAGTTTGCCATTAAATTAGGTACACCCAAACCTTTCAAACAATTTCAATGACACCCCTAAAATCAAAATAAATTCCAAAAAAAACCCCACTCTGTTAGTAAAATTTCATTAATGGACGACAAAAGCTAAAAGTTAAAATTTTAATATCTAAAATACCCTTTTGCATAAGTTAAATGACCATTTTATCCATTTAAACCTCCCATTTACCTAAAACCCACTCCGTTAGTGAATTTTTTGTTAACTTATGAGAATGGGTTTTTTTTTTGTAAATGAGAGGTTTATGGAGGTAAAATGGTCCTTCAACTTATGCAGGAGGGTATTTTAGGTATTAAAATTATAACTTTTAGGTTTTGTCGTCAGTTAACAAAAATTCACTAACGGAATGGTTTATTTTTGGAATTTATTTTGATTTAAAGGGGTATATTTAAAATTGTTTGAAAGGTTTGAGTGTATCTAATTTAAGGGCAAACTACAAGGGAGGTGCCTATAATTTTTTCCAACAGACTTATTTTTTTTCCACTTTATTATATAGTTAGTGGAAAACAAGTAAATTTTGAATAATTAAAACTTAAAAAAATATAGTAAGTTTACTTGTATATGTGTATGCCTTTGTTGGTGGATTTTGAAAAGGTTACATAGAAGTTGAATGTATTCTTATCATGGACTAAACAAGAAAAAAATTATTCGATTTAACGATGTTTCTAGAGCCATGAAAGCCAGCTCAAAGGGATTTAGGCTGTGTTTGGTATCATTTTTGTTTTTTATTTTTGTTAAAATTTTTGTTTTTGTAAGTGTTTGATATCATTTTTAAGTGTTATTTATGAAAAAAATAAAAATAAAAGCAAACCCAGAATCAAAAAGAGGTTGAGACTTCTTTTTTATTTTTGGCCAAAAACAGGTTTTGGCTATTTTTGCGCAAAAGCTAATGAACATGTGCTTTAAAGAGAGGATAACATGGTAATTTCAATATGCCTCTTTTTCAGTCACTCACCCAAAATTTCTCACTGCTTTCAGGTTTCACCATCATCTTCTCACTGAGGACTTTTGAGTGAGCATTGCAGGTGCATTCCGACTGGCCCATAAATAGGTGAACTCTCTCTCTCTTTTTACATGCCCCTAGGCTAGGGTTTAGTTAACCATGGGGAAGAGTTTGGGTTAAGTTTTTCATTTTCGGGCAATTGCAGATTAATTATGAGATGGCAATGGAGTTTGCCACAAAAAGCGGAGTTAACGAGGAACCGAGAAACGATAAGAAGGTATTGAATTTTAAGCCATCGGCTCAAAGTCATAAATTACAGCTCTAGTTAGTCTGCGTTCAGGCAGATAAGAATCTCAAACTCATGTACTGATCTTTCCAACCATTTGGTCTGTTCATAGTTTGGGCTCAGATTTCTCTTGCTTGTGAAACACATATCGAAATTGGCTTGGAGTCGATTGGGGCTGATTCCAACCCTTGATTTTCATCCTTGCGGTGACCATTGCGGTGATCATATTGCCAATGTTGTAGTCTCCCTTCTAGCCTGACAGATTTAATATGGTTTAGTGATCGTTCCAGTATTCTAATGATATTGAACTGTTTTAAGTGCTGACACTCATGCCTCTGTCTCTGATGCTTGTAATCTTTTCATTAATCTGTTGCTGACATTCATTCCTCAGTCTCTGATGCTTATATTCTCTTCATTTAAATGCTTATAATCTCTTCATTAATCTCAAATGGAGGATCCACTTAAGGAAAAATGAAGTAAATGTTCTCAAACTAGTCCATTGGACTAGTCCAGGGGTAGATCAATTAGTTTTAGGGTATAATTATACTTTTTGGGGTTTTATTTATTTTCCATTTCTATTAGTTTGAGAGCCGAAATGTGAAGGTGTCGATCTGGTGGGACTTCGAGAATTGTTCTGTACTGGTAGGACCAACATCTTCAGAGTGACCCTGTAAGACCCGCACTCTATGAACCAGTTCTAAACCTCTATTTCATGTCGTAACAGGTCTTCCAATCATCATCGGACCAGACGGGACGAGCGGATGACAGTCAGGTATGAAAACAGAGCAAAATTTAGGATAATTGTCATACCGGTCTCATCATACCGGTCTATATACCGGTTGACAGGTATGTTTGCACGGGCAGACTAGTTAGATCCGAAAACGGATCTCTGTAGAACCCACTTACCAAATTTCAGTCCTAGAGACTTTCCTAACGTAGGAGAACTTTCCTAAACTCTATCCTAGCCTATTTAAGGATCTCTAAATCTCCTTAAACCTCTTTGATTGATTCTCACAAACCCTAGAGAGGAGAAGGAGATCTGAAGATGAGAAGGAGCTGAGAAAGGTTGAAGAGGAGCCTCCGTTGGACGAAGAACACCAAAGTTCCTGAACCAACGGTAAGTGCTTGAATTTTTCTCTAGGTTAGGATTTGTAAATGATTGATCAATACCATGCAAGGTTAGGTATTGATCTAGAACCCTAAGTTTTCGTTGAACCCTAATTCAGTCGATAAATCCTAGATTGATTGCTAAACTAAGGTTTTTTTGAATGTAGGCCTTGAATGAAAGATAAAAACAACCTTAAAATGTTTCTTAGTCCTAGAATGTATAGGAGGAACCCTAGAAGCCATAATGGGTGACCGACGGAAGACGAACACCAAGCTGGTGGTCTTCTAGAGGCATACCGATCGACCATACTGGTGGCACTATGTACGACCGATATATGGGACCGGTACCTCTCGGGTAGCCTGTCAAAGCTGTCTGGTCGACTATACTAGTCACACCACTGTACAGTGACCTGCGATTGGTATATGTGACCGGTATGTCCAGATTGGATTGGTTTTTGACCCAGTTGGTTTTCGACCAACGTAAACCTTAAGGAACTAATCCTAATTAAACTCTAACATCGTGTAGGACCCTATGATAGCAAGATTGGACGCTGTGACGCGGAGCAAGCAAGCAATCAAGCGTCACGTAAAGGAATTGGACCTAAACCCTAATAACGTAATAACAGTAAAATGTTATTAATATTTATTGTTCTATGGAGTGTTGGTTGTGCATATTCACATGTCATCTTTACTTTCAGTTATTATATCTGTTCATGCATACTTGCTATGCTAGGATTGTGTGCTAGGCTTGTGAATGTTTTCGTTGGTGTGTGGAACGGGAAAGGCTTAGTGTCTTGGATCATTCCTCACACTTGCACCTTTTCGTATCACTATTGTCGTAGCATGCTTGGTGCGGATAGGGTATCAGGGGGAGGAGGTGGCACTGTGGACTCTAGCCTAGCCATCAGACTCGAGTCCTATCTCTGTATCGCAGGGAGCTATGCTGGAATAGGGCCTACTATGATGACATATAGGATTGGTTAGTTGTGAGCCCAGTTTGTATGTTTTCACCAATAGGGATTTACATATTGGTATGGAAAGGGTATCAGGGGAAGTGTTGACGGTGTTTGATCCGGACACTTTAGCTCTATCGCTATTCCATGGTGGGTGCATGTGGGATGACAATGGTATTTGATCCATTGGGAGGATTCACATACTCGTGTATAGAGGTGCGGTGGCCGCCAATCCTTTCTATAGCACATTGCAAATTTAAAACCAAACCATAATGTGAATGTTATTCATGCATGTTACTTGTTGCATTGTCTGATTTTCTTACTGAGCTAAATTGTGAGCTCACCCTTGTATATATACATGTTTTTAGATATTGATGCAGGTTATACTGTGGAGGACTATGTGGATGCTCCAGTGTATGGAGGTGTTGCTGCTCTGGAGGTGCAAGCAGGAGAGGACGAGCATGACGCTTCATGCGAGTGCCCTTACTGCGTGTACCTCTAAGCAGTTCCTAGTTTAGTTATTTTATTTATTTCAGTTGGATTTTATAAACAATGTAAAAATATTTTATCTATGTTTTGGTATTGAATAATTGGATAGTTTATTTTATTTATGAATAGAATACTCAGTTCATTTATATTAAGACTTCCGTTGTATCTATTTATATTCTGATTACGTTATATGCAATGGTTTGTATAAGTGGATACGGTCTTATCGAGACCCTGGTGTGAACCGTTGATTTAGTGACGGTTCACTCATACTTTTGGTTCAGACGGAATTGGGGTGTGACAGACCTAGAGAATTACGTCTGTTCTTAGAGGAAGGGAGTGGATGTGAGGAAGAAGATGACTATAAAAATTAATTTTGAACATATGCAATACCAAACTTGTTTTTTCTTTTAGAAACTGTTATGCTAAGTAGTTACCAAACAACATTTTGTTTTTTTATCAAAAATGATTTCAAAAATACTTTTTGATAAATAGGCAAAAATCAAAAACAAAAATGATGCTAAACATAGCCTTAGAGGCAGTAAAAAAAAAAACATAGGGGTAGTTTTTCTTTTTCCACCAATCATGTTTCTCTTCATTAGGGGCAGTGACTTAGAATAATAGTTTTGTTCTGTTGTTTGACATCTTCAGCGGCAGTTTATTACCACTTTTTTTTTTTTTTAAATCCGATGAGAAGAGAGTCGCTCACCCCCAACCCACTGCTCCCACCATTGCCCCTACCTTTGGCCTCACCCCCTCCCCTACGACCCAACCGCCTCCACCACACTTAAATAAAGTACCAAAAGAGGAGTTACAAGCTATAATTCCTCAAACAATCAGACATTGTCTCTCCACATATTACCTGCAAATCCCTTCTTCTTCATCCTTAACAGGAAGTGTAGCAAGCGGCATGGTCCCTACCAAAGGTCCGGACAAAAACAATGCGGGCTCATCCCGTTCTCCTTCATTCTCCCCCCTCATTTAGAATTCAAAATTGGAGGTGCATTGTTTGTTGACAATGAAGATAGGAGGTCTAACACATTGTTGGAGTTAGCCCATATGGATCCAACCTAAAGGCGTAAATGGATAGCCAAAAATTCAAATCCGATTCTAATTCGCATCTGTTTAAGGAATTCAAACAATCGGATTCAGATTCTTATTTGGATAGCAGGGGTTGGATGTGGATTCCGATATCAGTCAAACGGCTAGGATTATATTCTCTCTGTTTAGCCCAGTGTTAAGGCACATATAATCTTAATGTTTATGTAACCATTTAAGGTTTCATCTCTTAGTTTCTTAGGGTAGGCTATATATTTGTTTTAAACTAGGGTTTTTTTTTTTCTCATTTTGCATACAATTTGTATGCTAATTCCATTCTCTAGATTTGAATCGAATTTTAACCGGATATCCAGATAAATTTCTATTTCTAATTCGAATCTGGTTTTTATACATCCATCGGATTTCACATAGAATTCGGATAGGGTAGTTGGTAAATGGATTTAGATTCAGATAGTGGTGTATCCTATTTGAATTAGTTCCATTTACATCCCTAATCCAATCCCATGGTAGGTGAGGCCACTTGTAAAAGTGGAGATGGAGTGTTCAAGAGAAGCGGACGCACGTGTTGGAAAGGAGAACCATATGAAAAACTTGAATATCATCCTTGTAGACTAGTGAGCAAAGGAGTTTAATTGAACTTATCATTTGTATATCTATCTACCTTCATAGAGGTTTGAGTTTCTGAGCTAATGTCTTGTAACTTCCCTCCCTAAAAACTTCAAACGATTGTAAACGATGATAAACCAAAACCGAATTATCAGATCCAAAATAGAATTTATTCATCATTAAAGGGTTTACATTGGTATTATTCAACATATCATGCACCATCATAGATAACCTTCACTCTTCATACAACATCTCAGAATGGTTTCCTAATACCGTCCCTAGGTCTCGGGAAGGCCTCTGTAATCCGGAGAGCTCTCTTCTCCCGCTTTTTGAATCGAATACCGCAGGCATTGCAGAGGGTCTGAAAAGTTATAAGAAAAAGAGCATTAATTAATACAAGTTAGAAACCGAATCACTCTTTAATTATTGTGAAACCTGTGAGTTTGAAGTGAAACCCAAGGGTAGTTCGGATCACTTGCATATACATATACTCCCTATGAGATTCCATCACCATCGATGTGGTGTAGGACCCACCTCTAGAGTTTTGGACCCACTGGGTATAGACGGTGATGGAATCCCAATGAGAACACAAGTACAGGTAAACTATTCTAAGAGTCATGTAGTCTTAAGAATGAAAGTAATTTTACCTTGGGGCCATGGGGACCGTTACGCCAGAGGGGTGTATCCCCTCTCTTGCAGATTGAACAATATTTCCCATTTTCGTAGTCGCCGTCGAAATCTGGGTCATGCACCTCAGCTCTATGAAGTGGGTTTCTTCTATTGATAGGGTAAATTTCATTAGTTCGACTTGCTGGGGCCAGACTCAAGATATACCCACTATTCTCTGCTGAGAGTATGGGAATGATTGGAAGTGGACGACGACGACGATGATATGCCAGTACAGGTGCTGAACCCAAGAAGTCAATGAACTCAGTAGCGTTGCCATTGTTGTTGCGGGTGACATGGCCTGAGCTAGAGCTACCCCATGAGCGGAATGCGCTCACATGGTTGTTCCCTGTTGCCCTAGCTCCAGTTAAGAACCCATGGTTGTTCCCTATTGAGCTTGCTCCAGTTAAGAGCCCATGGGTGTCCCCTGTTGAGCTTGCTCCAATTAAGAACCCATGGTTGTTCCCTGTTGCGCTTGCTCCAGTTAAAAGCCCATGGTTGTTCCCTGTTGTGCTTGCTCCAGCTAAGGGCCCATGGTTGTTCCCTGTTCCGCTTGCTCCAGTTAAGATCCCATGGTTGTTGCTTGTTGCGCTTGCTCCAGTTAAGAGTCTATGGTTGTTCCCTGTTGCGCTTGCTCCAGTTAAGAGCCTATGGTTGTTCCCTGCCTGCTCAGAGCAAAATCGTTATTTCTGACGTAAACTGGCACTCAGGATTTAAGTTTTTTTATTTAAAAAAAAGAAAGGGAAATATAATTTACAAGACAAAAAAAAACAACTTATAACCCAAAGAAATAGTATTCCTACCTGTGGCTAGTTAGTGATTAGATAAAGATAGTAAGAGATATTAAATAAAAAACAATTTATTATTCAAAAAATACATTGATTTAGAGTATGTGTGGCTAGTTAAATAAGTGACTGAGAAAAATGGTTAGAAAAAACAAACAAAAGAGTCATTGTCACCTTATTAAGGAAATATAGATACAATAAATATCGAGTGTATATGTCAATATAATCCATGCAATAGAAACTATCCTATAATAACTAATTTTGTATTTTGTTGAAACTGGTCTTCTAAACATATATATGTCAATGCTGAATTATCATGATATAATCAAATTCCCAAAGTTTTGATTTTCTAAAAATTATATTTTAGTTTCTTGTTTTTTGTTTAAACAAATATTAAAAAATTAATCAAAAAATATCATCACCTATAGTTTGGACAAATCAGTAATGATACTTTTTAGATGTAAATTTTATTTTACTTTTCAAATGCAAGAGATTTTGATATAGAGTGAACTATAAGTTAATAGCTACAAAAGTTTCATTTTTAAGTTTAAAATTTTCACTTCACTTACCTTTTATTCCCTTTGCATCCAATCAGGCCTCCATGATAGCTACGTATCACTAGAAATGGAGAAATCCCGTGGTAACAAGCCAGCGAAGATAATTAATTGTCACGCTATACGCTTAGATAACAAGCTAGCGAAGATAATTAATCATCACACTATACGCTTGCAAACTAGTTCATACAACATACAATGCACACCATCATGGATGATGCGGATGGCATGTTAGTTCGACTTTGAGCACCATATCTGGGCCCCAAAGATCCTAATAAATGTGATTTATTCCGTAAGTTTTGTTTGTCATTTATTGTTCCGTTTGTTTAAATGTAAAATTTTACATGTAAAAAAATTCAATATTTATTCCAAGAGGTAAAATATATTGATCTCTACGAGGGATAGAAAAGAAACTTCGTCTATATTTTACCTACTGAAAACAAATTTTGAAATTTTTTTTACATATAAAATATTACACGTAAAATTTTATGCCAAAACAAATGGAACATTAGGATCATGATACACACAATCTTCACCAACACTAGCGCTTTAATGGAAAGCGTTTACACTAAAAGAAACCATTCAAAAAAGAAACGTGGTTTATCACGACCACGTTGAATCCATGTAGTCTTGTTCTCGCACGGATGACTAGACAATCTAACAAAAACATTATTGTCGATATTCTGACAGAAAATTAGACCATCCATGCCCTCAATCAGAGAGTGCTTTGTCGTGCTAGGTCCCTGATCTCCTTTTTTGTCTTTACGGACCCAATAATGGATTGGGTCGAAACAATTTTCATGTCGAATCCTTTAGCTCTGATTGATTGCAAGAAGAATTGAATGAAAGGGAATTGAATACCATAGAGTCCATACACAAAATTTCAATCGAATCGATCTGACCTACCATGAGATAGAAAAACATGCTTGCCCACCATGGGATGGATTCAAATCCTCTCCATCCTTGGTATTGGATGGAGAGGCGGCGGCTCCCTTTGATGTGCGACACGTGGGGGTCGAACATATTCGAGTCCTTCATTCGAGCCAGTGGATAAGCCGACAAGGGGTATCGACTCACCTTATTGGCTCTGAAGAAGGGTTTGGATTTGTCCGACCCCCACGTGTTGCACATCAAAGGGAGCCACCCCCTCTCCATTCGATACCAAGTATAGAGACGATTTCAATCCCCATGGGTTTTCGTGATTGTCCCATTGAGATAAACTCAACCCAAATTACCAACAATGAAACATAAAATATTTCCATTAAAAACACCATTAAAAAAAACCCTAATCGGATAAGAGCTAGTTTTTGTGCACGGGCGGCTTCTGCGCTTAGATCGGTAGGAGGCGCAATAAATGATATTGCTCCTCTCTCCCCATCTGGCAGCTGCAAGTACAACCGTGCAACTGCATGGTCATACAAAAAACTATTTGCCGATCAGGAAAAAAAAAGAAGGAAAAGGATCACTACAAAATGGAAGTCAAAATGAGAGGAAATTGAGTATGACGATAGAAACATGGGTTGTGACCCTCTGAAAACTCAAAACCTGCTCTGATCATCAATCGGACAAAGATCTAAACGACAGTTCAGTGATTGAAATATGAAACAGATTAGAAGGGTCAGTTTTTATACCTGAGGATGGATACGAGAGGCGCCATGGAAGATAGCGGAGGAATGAGTTGGGTTCACATCGGACAGACCAAGATTGAGAGAAAAATCCATGTCACCGTCGCTGTTTGATTTTCCGAGCCGACTGAGGAGATCTTGTTCCTTCGGTTCCCTTTGCCTTAGCGTCATCATCAGCTCCATTCGCATCATATACATCTTCTTCATCAGGTTCAAAGTAGCTGCTGTGAACTCCATCTCTGCTGCCGTGAAGACAAATCCTTACTGATATCTCAAATCTATGATCCTGCAAAAAGAAGGAGAAAAAAATCTCATCAGAAATACTGTAAAACTGCAGCCGAGAGAAGGAACTAAAAAGAGAATGAGAGAGAGAGAGATAAGAGGGAGACAAAGTGAGTGGGGGATTAGTAATGTACAGATGTAGGGTTTAACAGCATTAATCGATAGCGAAATCAAACGTAGCAATGAAATTTTACACAACCCAGATGGTCAGTTTAGTAGGAGGGGTCAGGAGATCAGAGAGACAGAAAGAAGCCCAGATGAAAAATGGGATCTGGAAATCGATTTCTAGCTAGGAAGATGAATACATAGAACAATCAACCAAAAGAAAAGGGGGTGGGAGCAACAACAAGACGATCACAAGTTTTAGAAAAAAGAAAATAAAAAGGGCAAAAACAAGAACAAAGGTGACATAGATAGAAAAGTACAGATAGAGATGGGCTTCCTTCTTTAGGAGACACAGAGAACAGGAAGAGAGAGCACCATCACTACCAAGAGAGAGAGAGAGATTTACTACCTGAGTATAGCAGAAGCAAACCAGAGCAGGAGAGAGAGAGAGAGAGAGAGAGAGAGAGAGAGAGAGAGAGAGAGAGAGAGAGAGACTCTTAAGATGATGGTGAGGAAGACATGAGAAAGTACCCCTATTTATAGGAAAATTTTAGAGAGAAGATTGTTTGAGAACCCTAGATTTTTTGTGGATCATCTCTGGGTAGGGATCATGTAGACATGCAAAATGGGCAACCGGGGGTGGAAAATGAATGGAAATTAAAGATGGTATAATAATTTTCCATACATGAAAGGCAAAGAAAAAAAGAAACTGGACAGCTCTATTTACAGTTTTACCCCTAAACTAGACTCCTCAGCAGCCAATAGGCAGTTTACCCATGAAGGCATGACCAATCCTCACCTCCCACCTATCCTCTGCTCCATCGGTTATTCATCTAAGGGCAATTTTATTTTCCTTTCTTATTAATCCTATCTCATAAATCAGTTAACAATTTTGCAAACGGAACCCTAAAAGTATTACATTTATGACATGCAAAAACCAAAATAAGAGAAAAACAAATTCAAAAACTTGGATCCGAATGTCGATTTTCTCTGCAATTGAAGTTTCACGATTAGATCGATATCATCCACTCCGAAATGATCCCTCTGATCTCTCCCTTCGGTTCTTTCGCCCTCCAATTCGAGATTTAAGGATCATCATTATGACACTAGCCGTTTCTACTCCCCCAGCTCGTTTTCCATGTGTTCTCCCACGTACCCTATCATTTTCTATATTCTGTCCTTCCTTTCTTCTTCTTCTTTTTTTTTTTTCCTTTTCTTTTATTCCTAATTATTTTAAAAGCACAACTTGAATTTAGTGAGTCATCAAAAATTTTAAATTTACACCACAATGCATGGTAAATCTATTTATAATTCCAATGCAATAGAATTTAAAAAAAAAAACTATTTTTACCCACTATTTTGAAGAGATATAACATAAGATCAGTTCTTTGTTTTGTTGAGTGTGGTGCTTAGGGCTCTCGCTATCATTTCCATTGAGTGTTAAGATCTTAAGTTTTGTCTAGTGTGGTGCTTAGAGTTTCTGCTGACTGCAATGCCGAAAGTGGGAGTTTTTGGTGTGTTTCGACTACTGATTTTCTATTAATTTCCAATTGTGTTCAACATCCATTGGAAAAAAGAAAAGTTCCCAATAACATTATATTAAACTATATTTACGAAATGTAACTAATCATCGTATATACATGGATACTGTTCTGGCACTGTTCTGGCACTGTTCTGGCACTGCTGGAGGAATTAAAGACGACATTATTATGAAAGATTATCTCACCGGATTTCTTACCAAATTCAACACATTTATTACGATTCCTTTTATATTCTAGTTATTCCAATTTTAGAGAGAAACGTTAAAAACGTTAATATATCGATAGTGAAATATCGAGTAGAATTCGAATAATTACAACGTAAACATTTATTGTAAGATTGATATGATTTGTGTGAATGCATGCATGTGCAACATTGTGTGTGTGTGTGTGTATGTGTGTGTGTGTGTGTGTGTGTGTGTGTGTGTGTGTGTGTGTGTGTGTGCGCGTGCGTGTGTGCATGTTTTGCACCCAGGCATGTGCGTTAATATGCCTTTGTTAGTTAATTTTGAAGAGGGGGGGGGGGGAGATCAATAGTTAATTTTGAAGAGATTGTAATGTAATAGAACGTTTTCTTTCAATTGTTGGTGTTGCATCTTTTATTCTATGGGTTTCACACAGTTATTATTCGACTTTATATGATAGTTGGGTCGGTTTTTTGACTATTGCATGTACAAGGGTAAGTTTATAATTGTGCAAGGATCGATTAGAGTTTCTAGGGAACTTATGTATTGCGTCTTTGAAGAAAACCCTAGAAAAAGAGCTAGCAAATTAAAGAGGATCACATTGTGAAGTGGAGAGATCAAAGGTGTATGGCTTTTTTTTATAGTGAATAAAAAAGATTCTCGGGTTATGTGACTTGAATGTAGGCCTTTGTGTTGAACAATAGTAAATTTTTCATTTTTGTGGGATTTTTTTGAATGGTTTTTTTCCCCTCTTGTTTGCACATTCAACCATTTTTATATACGAAGAGGTCTAGATAGATCCTATTTTGCCATTCAACTTTATTTATGGTCAAATTTGTTGTCATTCCTAAGTCGTTCATGTGAGGGTGAACCTTGGTGTGACGGTAAGGTTGTCATATTGCAACCTGGTGGTCATGGATTTGAAACATGAAAACAGTCTTTTTCACATTGTGGGGGTAAGATTGTGTACATTCTGTCCTCCCCAAACCTTGCAATAGCAGGAGCCTCGTGCATTGGGACGCTTTCTTTTTTTCCCTAAGTCGTGCATGTCTGTCGTGCATGTCTTTTCTTCTATTACTAGATCTCCTACAATTATTTAATCCTACCTCGAGGATCTATAGCTCCTCCAATTTGAATCATATGAATCATTCTTACTAATGCATTCAAAGACACCTCCAACGTCGTCCATTTAATTTCAATCATCATTTCCCAAGAATTTGATTTTGTAATGAACTTTCATAACTTTATCTCATCAAGTGGAATTCAAATTGTAGCAAAGGACCCTAAGCTCTAAATCTCTACAAAATTTGAGCTCATTTAGGACCCCATTTGGTTTAAACAAAGCATGCACAACGAATGAGAAAACTAAAATAAATATGAAGGAAAATATGACGATAAATGAAAGCATAGAGATTGGGTTTGACTTTGAAATTTAACTCCTATCCTATACGAACCATGCATGCATCTGTTCATGCTATCAAAGTAACCATATCATCCTACCAAATGGAACAACTAGGTTAAATATTACTAGGCCTAGTGATGTGGAGAGGGATCCTCTCATATAAACTCCCCCATCTCCATGAGAATAGTTTACTTGCATGTACATGTACTCTCCATAGGATTCTATCACCGTCTATATTCAAAGGGTCCCACAGTACATCGACGATGATGGGATCTCATGAAAAATATATGTACATATAGGTGATCTGAATTCCCCATCCATAATATTTTCATTACTTTGGGAAGTCAACGTGTCAATGACTCTATATTACTCTCTAGTGGGCTCCAAAATATCAGGCATGAAATGTTAAACTTGAACATGGTGGGAAAAGAGAAGGGCAAAAAAGGTAATATATAAAGGAAAAATATACATTCATATACAAAAGGAAAAATATGGTTTGATCCATCAGTAGTCTGTTTCAAGAAATTTACTTACACCGCTGGGTTGGGATGACTCCTGTGAATGTGAGTCGTGAGAAATATGTGATGGGTCAGATATAAAAGTTTTCCACATAAACCGGGAAATTCAAATCTAATCAAAGACGTTAGAAAACTGAAATTAGAAATTCAAGTCGAACAAATTTAGAAGAAACAAATAAAGAGATAAGCATTAAGTAAATCTGGATTTAAGGAAATTAGTCACGAGAGAGATCAGATCTAGAGAGAGAGAGGGAATCTAGGACAGCAAAGCACTAGATGCATGCATGAACGCAATAGAAGGAAAGAGGCCAGACAAAAACAGAAAATACTGACTCAAACGGCAGTCAGGGTCATTTTTGGTGTGTTCCGACTACTGATTTCCTTGCTTTCCTCGATCAAGAGATGAACTGTTACTACTGCTCTTACTCAGTTGAAGATGTTCGTGAAGGTTCCTTCTCTATTACGTAAGGCTGCGAACTAATATTAAACGTGAGAGAGAGAGAGATCTAGAGAGAGATAGAGAAAGAGAGAGAGACGATAATCACCAGCTAGATCAAAACAAGGCATGCAAGAAAGGGGCAAGGCAACCTCCGTGCATGCACAAACCAGTCATCATTTGCCACTTGTAATCAAAGCGTGGTAAGCTTACTCCATGTCAGTAGTATTGACTGGACCAAGGAGGTAGCTCACGTTTATTGTGCATGGCCGGATCACATAGACATCTCTGACTATGACACGCATGAGAGAGTGGTGACTGGTGAGTTCACCGAGCTGGTGATCTACATATGTAGAAATCCTCTCCTGTGCACCTGTGGGTTGCCAAGGACTGGATTTCAGTCGGTCCATCAACCAATATATTGGTAGTGGGCTGATTGATCTCCAGTCCTTAGATCAGCTACAGGACCCTCCTGCCGCAAGAGAGGATTTGGATTATGATCTACACAGCTACACTGACCTGGATCTGATTCCACACACGTTTATCCAACCACACTCGTAAGGAAGCCAGCTCATCTGCACGTATGTGCATACTGTCCTATAACACCTTGCTAGACACCTGTGCAACACGACTCAAACTAAAGTTTTCTTGGTCCGACCGACATTGGGTTTGGTTTTTAATGCCAATGAACAATCGAATCAGTAAGACCGATCCAAACCTACCAAACGGACCATAACTGGACTAATAAGAGCCCATTAATTCAAAATTTTAATATATATATATATATTTATATAGAAAAAAGTTCAACTACCACCCAAAATAGTTTTGAATCATCACCTACCACCCATAACTTTCAAAAAATATCAACTACACCCAAGTAACTCATGGAGGAGACTGAAATCACTGCTAGACATTTTTACCCTTTTTGTTTTTAATTGAATTTTTTTAATAACTAGTAAAATGACTAATATAACCTTTCACATTTTCGTTTTATAAACAGCCCAATTCCTAATGTTGGACTCTTCTCCTCTGCGAAGAAAACCTACGACTGCCATTGTTTATCTCCTCCTTTCTGATTAGTAGCAAGAATGAGATCTGATCGTTCGTTTAGGAGAGACTTTTATCGTTAATTCCATCCGGCTGACACTGTTGCAGTACAAATGAATTGAAGAAAAGGTCTAAATTTGAGAGATCATTTGATTGAGGAATACTGGGGCCTCTCTTCTCCATTTGCACTTGTGCTCCTTGTTCCTCTGTTGGTGATGACCAATAACCAGGAAAGCCTCCTCCCAAATCCAAGTGAAGAAACAAAAAACCTCTCTTTTTAAAAACTCCCTCCTTTAAAACCTCTCTCCCCTTTTGTATTCTTTCTCTCTAGACTATCTGTACTCCTCTCTGAATCATTCCCCTCCTTTGTAACCTTGACTCCCAAAAAAATAAAACCCCAGATTTTTCGCGTCTGTCTGGCTATTGACCTTCCTTTCTCTTTTTTCTTAAAAGCTTTCTTCCCCCTAGATCCAAAAAATCCCAACTCCCTTATCTCTTTCGTTCCTACAAACCCGAGCCCCTCTTTATGAAATCTCTCTCTCTTCTTTCTTTCTTTCTTTCTTCTTCTTCTTCTTCTTTTTTTTTTTTAATTAATCTCCTCTGTTCATGAGAGATTTCTGCAAGATGCTTTGAGAGATTTCTGCACATCAAGTCGTCCAATATCGTCCTCACCAAATCCTATGATGCCCGTGTTTTCTATTTTGGTCTTGCACACCTTGTTGGATTGAAGCCAAATTAATCATTATTTTCTAAAATTCGAAGAAATATCTCGCATCAACCCTAAGGGTAGAAAAAAAAAAAGAAGTCTCAGGACTAAGGAAAACCGAAATCGAAAACAGAAGCAGCCCAAACTCCCAAAATGAAAAGGATCTTGAGATGAAATGTTCCGACTACCAAGAGTAGACAATTAGGGCCCGTTTGATAAAACTTCTGCTTCTGGATTCTGGATTCTGGTTCAAATTTGGATTCTACTCCAAGCTACTCTAGAATTATTTTGGAGTAGAAACTTGTTTGATAACGCAATTCTGAAATGGATTTTAGAGCATCTTTAGATTAGAAACATGTTTGATAACACACTATCCCTCCAATCGAAGTCTAGAAAAACAGTCGTAGTAGTGGTGGTGGACGGTGGTGGTGGAGGCGACGGTGGTGGTGGTGGTGGTGGAGGCGACGATGGTGGTGGTGGTAAAGGTGGCGACGACGGTGGTGGTGGTGGTAAAGGTGGCGACGACGGTGGTGGTGGTGGTGGTGGGTGGTGGTGGTTGTGGTGGTGGTGGTGGTGGTGGTGGTGGGTGGTGGGCGGTGGTGTTGGTGGTGGTGGTGGAGGCGGCGACGATGGTGGTGTTGGTGGTGGTGGTAGAGGTGGCGGCGGCAATGGTGGTGGTGGTGGCGGTGGTGGTGGTTGTGGTGGTGGTGGTGGTGGTTGTGGTGGTGGTGGTGGTGGTTGTGGTGGTGGTGGTGGTGGTGGTGGTGGGTGGTGGGCGGTGGTGTTGGTGGTGGTGGTGGAGGCGGCGGTGGTGGTGGTGTTGGTAGTGGTGGTGGTGGTGGTGGTGGGTGGTGGGAGGTGGCGTTGGTGGTGGTGGTGGAGGTGGCGGCGGTGGTGGTAGAGGTGGCGGCGGCGGCGGTGGTGGTGGTGGTTGTGGTGGTGGTGGTGGTGGTGGTGGTGGTTGTGGTGGTGGTGGTGGTGGTGGTCAAGTGATAGTCATGTGAGTGTCGACTCTTTTTTTTCTCTTAAAAAGTTAATCCAACAGCTTGGAGCGAGTATTTATGACTCCAAAATTTTGGATTCTGGAGTCATTCTGAATCCGGTTCATTCTGTGGGAGTTGGAATCTAACTGGACTTATCAAACACACTTCTACTCCAAAATGGCTCCCTAGGAGCTAGAATCCATAGAATCCAGAAGCAGAAGTTTTATCAAACGGGCCCTTAGAGATCAAAGAACTGGGTGGGAATGAAATCATGGATTGTCTGCAAATTGCAATTTTCTTCTTCTCTTCTCCCCTTCGATTTGGAACTTGCAGAGAAGTTGTTGAAATGTAAGAAATAAAAGAGGGAAAAGGCTAACATGTTGCAAATGGAGATTGATCAACTCAATTATTTTGAGACTATTGAGGTGGTTGGAGAGGTTAGAAAAGATTAGGATCGTTGGATAGGATGTTGCCTGGTTCAATCTTGAGATCTAAAGGAACATTAATGGCGGAAGAGTTGCAGTCGGTCTTCAAGAAACTGGGTTTACAAATTGCATAACTTATCATTTGGGGGTGTATGGTGAATTAAGTGAATGAGGGTAAAATCATCTTTCAACATTCGTTTAACGGAGTGGATCTATTTGATTAACGGTGATAAATGTTTGGGTGGCAGTTGATGTTTTTTGAAAGTTGTAGGTTGTAGGTATTGTTTCAAAACTATTTTGGGTGGTAGCTGAAATTTTTTCTATATATATACATAAAGAAAATCGAATCAAATTGAATTCGATAACAATGGAATGTAATGTTTTCAAAATTCACAAGACAAATTTGGGCAATCATTTCTTCAGATCATATTCAGTTGCAAGGGATGTAAGTTTGGCCCTACCAGCCTAAGCTCACCTGAAACCCACCGAGCTCAATAGGACTTGGGTTGGACTTTTAACCGACTAAATGAGCCAAGGTTGGGATTCCCATGCCTAGGGTCAAGCCAATAACTAGGCTTACATTGAGGCCTTGTGTTGAGTCTGGCCCAATTAAGGATGTCAATTTGATATTGAAATCAGTAACTTACTATTTATATTGAAATCAGAATACTAATTTCTATCTGGTACGATAATGGTTCAAGTTTTGGTACCGTTTTCAATCTAGTATGGTAATGGTTCATACCGATATATTAGGGTACATAACGTTTAGATATTGATTTGTATACCATTTATTTATCGATTTGTATACTGTTTAGATACCTTATACTGTTTATATATCGGGTCACAAAAGCACTCCATTGGTCCATGTTGCATTAGAACTTTATTCATACCGAATTGAAACTGTATTTGGTACGGAATAATTATTGTATTTCATACCGAATTAGAAACCGAAACCCAATCAAGATAAATACTGTATATCATATATATCAGCTAAAAACTGTATCGAGATGGTATTATAATGGTAAGGGAAAATCATATTTTGCCATTACAATACGATAATGGCAGAAGATTTTATTTCTTGTATTGTATCGAATTACTGATACCGTACTGATTGACACCCCTAGGCCATTCGATATATATATATATATATATATATATATATATATATATATATATATATATATATATATATATATATATATATATATATATATATATATATATATATATATATATATGTGTGTGTATTAGATTTATATTTTTATTATTTTCATGTAAACATGACATAAAAATGTCAAAAACTAGTGCTAAGCAGGCTAGGCCTAGGGTGAGATATTCTAGCCATTAGCTTCGATCTATATATAATAGGAAAATAATGGAACAACCAATTAGAGAACGATACATGTCTGACTGCGTCCACTAATGAAGACGCAACATGTGTCACCATTTATAAATCAGTTGGTAGATGCTACCTCATGAAACGATTAAGAGGAGTGTTATCCCCAAGATCTCGAGGATAACCAAAGATCAGCATCAATAAGGAAGTTTCCCTAATATAGCCATGTGTCAGCGAGGATATCTCCAAGCTAGAGTATCGAAATTAAGCAGTTATGGGAAGTCCAACGCAAGATCGACATCTAACGGCCTAGGAGTTCTCCTACATCCGACCCTTATTTTTAAGGGATTGGATATTGGGAATCCTAGCCTTCCATATCTAAATCGTCATGATAGCTCATGACAGATAACACAGGATTGGAGAAGTACCACAAATCACAAGAAACCGCTCTGATCATGCCGAAATCTATGGTACTCCATGTCTCTATAAATAAAACCCAGAATGAAGGTAATCGGATCCCAATTTTAATACTCTTTCTCTCTCTCTCTCTCTCTCTCTCTCTCTCAAATTGCTTAAACCCCTCTCTACATGAGCTTGTATTTTCTTTATAGAGAGCTCCATACTACTTGTTACCAATAGCATATCTAGTCCTCCAATGAAAAAGGTGACACGTGTTCTGATAGATGTTACTCTTAAGGCAACTCCGTCCCTTCGAGGAAACACGTGCGCTTTGTCACGTGTCAGGTTCGCAAGTACTCAGCGTACGATTGCGGGTATATTATCCATAAGCCATCACTCCCTATATTCCACATATGAATGGGATGAGAGTCCAGAGATGTGTTTTGAGCCACCACGCCCACTAGTCGTGACACTCATTGGTTTTCTTGGAAGTCGGCTGATAGGTCATCTCGTAGCCATGAGATCATGATCCAACGAGACAGTTACCTACATCAACTCAACTATTTCAATGGCGTATCTGACTCTAATTTGGTAGGCATTGGCCTATATAAACACTCGACAGTCACAGGTGAAAAAGAGATTACATACACTGTGAGAATACTCAAACCTTACCCCATCTTTTTAAGGAGGTTACAATCTCTCGTAGCTTCATACTGGTTGCTCTGTTACTGACTTGATTGTCAGAGTGGCCATTCGACTACACAGTCCGACCCCCCGAGATGTTTTCTTTAGCTTCAGGAGACTGGCCATGTCAGCATTGCTAGTTTCAACTGCAACACCGGTTCTGACTTAGGCATCATAGTGGCCACAGGGTTTCCAAACCCACCGTTTGCTGTTTATTTGTTTCTATCTTGAGAAGTATAACCGCCAAGAAGCTTCGAGCAAAAACTAGCGGCAACAATATCTACTTGAAAAATAATGGATGGATGCAAAACAAAATGAGAATAAATAAATAAATGGAAGGTTATATAATTAAATTTGAGTTTGAAATTTTATATATGATGAATTATGGACCATATGTGTGCCACAATTTTAAAGACCAAATCTGGCGTAGCCTATCAAGGTGGGATTTCAATTTTATCCCGATTTGCCTTACAAAATTATATTTCCATGTGACTTAAAACGAAAGGAGATGCAAAATCTATGGGATGTGGTTGATATTATGGCGGATAGTAGGGGTGATTTGAATTATGGGTAAATCTCAAGGAGGCGTGTCAAAATTTCCCGAAATAAGGTGGGAAAGAAAGAAAAGAACATTTTAGTAGACAAGAACGAACCATAACCACCAGTACCAACCGTACACACTTCCTGGTCGAGGGACTCGAGCGATGTCACGTTGATCCGTTTCCGTGCGTGAGAACTGAGAAGTGATGGATTCATAGATGATAGAATCATCAAAGGTGTGCTCCGCTAAAAGTAAAAGGCTGTGTTCCGCTTGCTTAAACGGTGCGCCAACTTTTCTTTCTCAATCATCTATTCAAAATTAGGGCAAATACTGTCTGAATTCTCAATTAGTTCGCGCTTTTTTTCCTCTAATTTTCTCAAAAGCGTCAATTAATCTCATTTCGCTTTGCGAATTTGGTTCAATTTTGAGTCTGGTTCGATGCTCGATCAGTCTGGCTAACGTTAATAAATTCATTCTCAAATCGAATCCATGACAACAGATTTCTGGAGCTTGCTCTGATGCAGTTCGTTCCTGTTATCATCTAAGGAATTGATCTGTCTCGATATATGAAATTTACTAAAATGTTTTAGTTGGTGCTTAATTAGTTGTTTACCTACATTAACTTTAATTTTCCCATTTCTTAAACATGTATCAATTAAGACATGAACACGGAATGCCTCTCTGCAAGTCGAAGATATTCAGATCAATCAGTTAAGTATATGCTAGCTCTTTTACTACATGTTTTTGTTGACAGCTATGAAGAGTGTGCTGTTCTAAATTTTGACTTGCTTTGTCAGACTGAGTTTTAGTTATAGCTGCAAAGAATGTACCAATGCTGTGATCTCCGGATCTTTTACACCATTAAATTATGGTGTGACCATGTTTGATGAGATGTTGATATTGTTTGATGTCCTTTTACCTATTACATTCATTGAAAAGGAAACACTTCGATTTCATTATATGGATTCTAGTTTTGGTGCAGGAAATTCGTCTTGGAGCATGTCATCCAACAAATCATGCCATTGTGAAGGCTAATTATAGGTCTCTGTTCTTATGCAATTTTTAGACATTTGGTTGAAAGTTCTATACTGAGGAAATGCTACCGAAGGCTCCTCAAGGATTCTCCTTTGTGGGTGGGGGTTTCTTCATGTTTGGTGAGAAGAAGGTGGTGGGATCTGCCAACAATCCCAAAAGTTCTCTATATCTGAAACTATAGACAAATAAAGATGTGTATAGGCCTGGTAAATCAGTTGTTGTGACTTCTGACTATTGAGATTTGTAACCCTGAGGCCTTTCGTGAAAACAACATATGCTCACTTCTGGTTGAAAGAATTGCTTTTGAACTTAAGGGAATTGAGAAGTTGGATACTCAGTGCTTTTCTACACATAAGCCGGGGTCAAAGCAAAGGAGAGGTTTGTTTTGTTTTTCACTGGAAAAGCTTGGTTAGGAATGTTGTAAAGTTTCTCCCTTGTGCTTCTTATATAATTGCTATCAACATGCTTAACATTCCAATTTGTGTTGTCTTTCTACGGGGTCTTAGTTGGTCACTAGAGGTGTTCTTTGCCTTTCTCTGTGTGTCCCGTTCTTAACAGGATGCATTTTGAGGGAGAAATTTTAATCATCATATTTTTGTTATTTTCAACCAGGGATTTTTTATGTTTATTTTTTATCATTTGTATGCATTCTCTTGCTCAAACATTGTATGAGTGAGCACTGAATATTGAATGATATTAGGTTGTTTGATATTTTAGGCTTGAGTTTTATTTATTTATTTATTGTTGTTGTTGTTGTTGTTGTTGTTGTTGTTGTTGGTTTAACCTAATATATATTTTTCTCTATGGCAACTAAAATGTGAATTTGCATGTCAGAATGAGAAATACAGAAAGTGGATGATGCCCCTATACAAGAACCAGGGTTTGATCAGCCGATCAATTGAACACTCAAACGGTTCTGTATTGATATGTGGAATATATGGACGACGGTTGAAGGTTGAGTGTATATTGTTTAATGGAATACATGTGATCTGTGACCTCTTTGACATTGAAATACGTGTGAATTGTGAGATTATTTTCTTATTGGACTCTTTCCATGCCATAATGACAGTCCTCTTTGGAGTTTTTCAATGTTCCAAGATTTCTCCATTGTAAGATTTCTCACATTCCCACATTGCAGTTTCCTCATGATATCATCTTCTTATGACATCAACTTATTTGTCAGGTGATCATATTTGGCCTTTTGTAGATCAACATATTTTAACAGACAGAATATGACATCACTTATTTATCAGGTGATCATCTTTGGCCTTTTGCAGACCAACATAGTTCAACAGAAGGAACTGGCTGATATAACCACTGTGGTGGCTCTGAAAGAAATTCAGTTCGCAAGGTTCGTCCATGGAGGGTGAGTGAGGGCCTAGTGGCCTAACGAGATTAGCATAGCTGATCTTTTTCGTATGAATGTTGTAGAGTCTACTTGTGTATCACTTATGAAGTTTCTCCATTATGCTTCTCATATCATTGTTATGACCATGCTTAACGGTCCAATTTGTGACATCTTCTCAATGGGGTTTAGTTGGTCATTATAGGTGTACTTTGCCTTTCTCTGTGTGTTCCATTTTTAACAGGATGCAGTTTTAGGGAGATGTATTCATCATCATATTTTTTCAACCAAGGAAGTTTTTATTTTTTATTTTTTATTTATTATTTTATCAACTGTGTGCATTCTATTGCTCAAACATTGTATGAATGAGAACTGAATATTGAATGATATTAGATTGTTTGATATTTTAAGCTTGAGCTTTATTTATTGTTGTTGTTGTTGGTGGTTTAACCTAATATATATTTTTCTCTATGGCAACTGAAAAGTGAATTTGCATGTCAAAATGACAAATACAGAAAGTGGATGATGCCCTTATTCAAGAACCAGAGTTTGATCAGCTGATCAATTGCAATGCTTTCTGAAAAGAAAAATGGGGCATTGGACTAAGGGTGGGAAGGAAGAAAGTGAGTGGATCCGCTAATTCGTCGTCCTTTGATCACTCGAACTGTTCTGTGTTAATTTGTGGAATATATGGACGACAGTAGAAGGTTGAGTATAACTCATCTAATGGAAGACATGTGATTTGTGGCCTCTTTGACGTGGGAGTACATGTGAATTATGAGATTATTTACTTATTAGACTCCCTCCATGCCATAATGACTGCCCTGCCTAGAGTTTTTCGATGTCCCAAGATTTCTCCATTGTAAGATTTCTCACATTCCCACATTGCAGTTTCCTCATGATATCATCTTTTTATGACATCAACTTATTTTTCTAGTGATTTTCTTTGGCCTTTTGTAGATCAACATTGTTCAATAGAAAGAACTGGCTGATATACCATTGAGGTGGCTCTGGTCGAACTTCAGTACTGCGTATCCTCCGCAAGGTTCGTCCATGTAGGGTGAGTCAAGGCCTAGTGGGCAAACGAGATTAGCATAGCTGGTCTTTTTCATATGAATGTTGTAGAATTCATTTACATGTGTATTACTTATAAAGTTTCTCTTTTGTGCTTCTTATATAATTGCTGTTAATATGCTTAACGGTCCAATTTGTGACGTCTTTTCAACAGGGTTTAGTTGGTTGCCAGAGGTGTTCTTGCCTCTCTCTATGTGTTGTTTTTGAACGGGATGCATTTTTACGGAGATATATTAATCATCATATTTTTGTAATCTTCAACCAAGGATGTTTTTATAAATTGTATGCATTCTATTGCTCAAACATTGTATGGGTGAGTATTGAATATTGAATGATATTGGATTCTTTGATATTTTAAGCTTTAATTTTATTTATTATTGTTGTTGTTGTTGGTTTATCCTAATATATATTTTTCTCTATGGCAACTAAAAAGTGAATTTGCATGTCAGAACACGAAATACAGAAAGTGGATGATGCCCCTATACAAGAACCAGAGTTTGATCAGCCAATCAATTGAACATTCAAACTGTTGCGTGTTGATTTGTGGAATATATGGACGAAGGTTGAAGGTTAAGTGCAACTTAGAATACAGGTGACTTGTGACACATATAACGTTGGAATACATGTGAATTGTGAGATTATTTTCTTATTGGACTCCCTCCATGCCATAATGATTCTCCTCCATAGTTGTCAAGGCGTCCAGGTGGTACTATATGGGTTAGGCAATGAGTCGCCTTGTGTATGTTCAAAAGGTGACCACCTAGGTCGTAGGTTACCTAGGTGTCACCTTGGACGCCCTAAAGGCCTGGACGGTCATCTTGTTGCAGATATATAGGTAAATAATTATTTAAATGAAAATTTTCACATACCTTCCTTAAGGTTTTCACTTACCCGCAATTCAACCCTCCCCCATTATCGGCCACACGCTGTTAAGTTCCCTAACGGAAAAGGTGAATTTTTTTTTTTTACCCTTATACTAAAAACCAGTCCAAAAGTACATTATAGTCTTGCTCTTGCACTCTTGTTTCTTACTTGTATGCTATTATGTTCTAATTGCTTAGTTTATTGATTTGTGCTTTTTTTTGAATAAATTTCAGCTACCACCCATAATAGTTTCGAAACATCAGCTACCACCCAAACTTTTACCACCGTTAATCAAATAGATCCACTCCGTTTAATCAATTCCGTTAGTTGCTGATGTCACCCAAAAACGAATTTTTAATTGGACAATAATACCTTAACAGATAAGTTGAAAGACCTTTTTACCCTCCCTCAGTTAACTGACCCTAAACCCCTAAATGGTCTCTCTCTCGCTACCCGTCACGGCCTCTTTCCACCCTCCTGCACCGCCCCTCTTTCTCTCTCTCTCTCTCTCTCTCTCTCTCACACTTTTTGAACCATCGTGGTCTGCTAGAAGGCCACGATTCCAACGGCGAAGAAGCAACAGTCCAACAACTGAAGCTGCTCCAAACAGAGATGAATCAGAACTTCTCCCCCGACGAATCAAAACCTAATTTCTCTATTTTAATCCCAAATATCGCCATTAATCTGAAATGATGTTGTGCTAATTTTGTATCTGATTCAAGATCTGTTCTGCTATCTGACTGGGGAATGATCAGAATCGTCTATTAGATCCAACCGATTAGGATACAATTTAACCGGAATCTTCCTGCTCATCTTCCTGCTCAACCTCAAGCGACAACCTTCATTCTCGTTGGAAGGAAGTCGGTTTGGAGAGGCGGAGGCATTAGAGTTGCAGATTTTTCATCGACCATTCTGCAAGTTTCTTTCTTCTGCAAGTCAAAAAAAGAAGAAAGAGACAGGAAAAAAGAAGAAAGAGACAGGAAAAGAAGAAGAAGAAAGAAGGGTTATATTAGTAATTTTATTAGTTTTTAAAATTTTCAAATTAATAACATAAAGGGTAAAATTGTCTAACGGAATTGGTTAAACGGAGTGGATCTATTTGATTAACGGTGGTAAAATTTTGGGTGGTAGCTGATGTTTTTTGAAAAGTGTGGGGGTAGGTGATGTTTCGAAACTATTATGGGGGGTAGCTGAAATTTATTCGCTTTTTTTTTTTATAATAAATATGCTTCTTTTTGTCATATAGTTTATCCATTATTTGTTTGTTTTGTCATATTAATTAAGTTATGCATTAAATGTTGATTCTTTATGTAGCATACTACATATATATAAACACTAATATAACATTGATTTTTTAGAAATAAAAAAATAAACTGGGAATGCCTTGGTCACCTAGGCAACGCATAGGATGGCCTCAAACGCCTTGGGTTTTTCAAAAACCCCAACCCTAACCCTGATTACCTTAACCTTAACTCTAACCCACCCTTACCCTGCCAGGGTCAGAAAATGGTCAACCCTAACCTTGACCCTGGCAGGGTTGGGCTTAACCCTGACCCTGTCCTAATTGACCCTGATAGGGCCGGGTTGACCCTGATAAACCCTGATTCAGGGTTGATCCGACCCTGATTCAGGGTCGATCCGACCCTGATTGACCCTGAAACATATAACAAATAAAATAAATCGAAATTCTTAAACATAATAACAATACAGAATCTGATAAATCACCAAATAACTTAAAGGTGAACCTATTAAAATTACTTATGATATACTGTTGCAGGACGCCCTAAAAATTGTGAACAGAGATGGTAGGCATTGGAACCACAACACCATTCTATATCAATTGATAATGCTCAACAAATTGTACTCTACATTTTCTATCAAAAGTTACCTAACAAAGTCTCTTGGGAAGCAAAGATTGATCTAGATCTATATAATATATCTATTTGAATAACTAACAAAGATTGCTGCTTACCTTTGGAAAGATTGTTAGAGAATCTCCGTCAGGCAATGCTGATTGCCGCAGCTGCAATGTGTTCCCTGATTGTGGCCTTATGGGTTCCCTGGTTGTGAGTGAGGCCGTGTGATGCAGTCCAAGAAGCAACCAGCCCAAGGTACCATCAACATGGGCCCGGGCCTAGCCTGAACACTGTTCACGTGAACACTGTTCACGCGGTACTGTTCACGTGAACAGTACCAACAGCATTAGTTATGACTCTTTTGATTAGTTTCCTAATTTACTGTTTACTTATTTCCATTGTTTAGTTTCCTAAAAATTAGGCTAGTTAGTTTAGAAGTCTTAGTTGCTTGGAGACTAAGACTTGCCTAAAATCGATTTTCCTAATTCCAGTTTTAGAAACTTTCCTATTTCTATGTTTTAGAAACTTCCTAAGTTATAAAGGAGGTTTAGTTTTTCCAAATTTCGTTCTTTCCTATTTTATTTGTAATGTTTCAAAGCTATAAATAAAGAGAATGCAGGCTGGCTGCAGTAGAGAGAATTTTTCAGCTAAAAAGAGAGTGAAACTCCTATTTTCTGGTTAAGTCTCCAAGGTTGTGAGACTCAACCGAGCTCTATTTCCTTTGTTCCTTTGCATTCAATACTCCTATTTTGTTCTTTGTTGTTGGTTATATGTAAAACACTCAGCATCAATTTAGAGGAAGTAAAAACCAAATCAGCAGCCGACATCCTTTTGAACCTGCCCAGGTTTTGGCGGCACCAGGTACAACAAGGTTACAAAGCTCATAGCTCCTTCGATTCTTTTCGGATCATTATCAGATTTTGAAGGGTGTTCATAACTATTATAAAGGCCATTCAACCCAAGTTTCATCAATTTCTGACGGTCGGATTTCCAGATAAGAATTTTTTTTCTATTATTTTTCTCTGCAGATTTTTGTGTTGGACTGAATTAAGATCCTATAGCAAAGAGGGCTTGTTAATTTGATATGTTTTAATTCCTTTTGCCATCAGTTGGTATCAGAGCATGGTTGAGGAGAGTTCTACCTCTCCTAATCAGTCCAATAATCTCAATGACCTTGTTAATTTGGTTCTCCAATGATTAACCAAATTGGATGCCAAGTTAGACAGTATGGATGGAAGAATAAGTAATTTGGAGGAATGGGATAATCCTAGGCCGGCCAGACTAGAAGCCCCTAGAAGAGAAATTCCCATAGCCAACCTAATGCCAAGGCGTGTTCCTAGGGCTCCCCAAAGAGTCCCTAGAGAAGAATATCAAAACCCACCCTATGAAGACTATGATGGCAATCAACCTATTCGGTATCAAACTCATAAAGTGCGAATGGACCTCAAGGAGTTTCATGGGAGGCAAGACCCTGAAGCCTTTCAAGATTGGTTGAATGCTCTAGATGACTACTTTGATTGGTTTAGCCTTCCCGAACCTAGAAAGATGCAATTGGCCCGCTCCAAACTAGTGGGGGGTGCTCGTGATTGGTGGCATAACTATGAATATAGTCTCATGAGGAGTCGTAGATAACCCATTACTTGGGAGGAGATGAAAGAAGAATTGAAAGAAAAATATTTGCCACGATCCTTCCAAAGAAGGTTGCATGACCAGCTGAATAATCTTCGACAAGACACTATGAGTATGGAAGATTATGTCTATCAGTTTGACCAATTGTGTGCACGGTCAGGTTCACGAGACAATGATGATCAAATGATATTTCGGTTTCGTTTGGGGTTGCAACCTGAGATTAGAGAAAAAATGGGTGTGGTTGATATTGTTAGTCTTAATGACTGTGTTGATAAAGCTTTCTAAGCCGATGACTTTTTGAAGTCAACACTGAAGCCCACCTCCAGTTCTTATGAAGTGAAACACCCCACACCAATCAGCAAAGCTATAGGACTACATCTCATGCTACTCTAACGACAGATAAAAGTAAAACTCCCATGGTAGCAGCTACAGATGTGCAATGCTATCACTGTAATGCATATGGTCGCTTTGCTAGAGATTGTCCACAAAATTTGAAGGTAAACTCTTTAGTTGCTGCAATCGAGGCCAATCCAGATACACAGGTATGTGAGCCGCAAAGTGATGACACTTCTGTTCCTAATACGGATGTCATGGATGATGGTGAGGATTCATATGGAATCCATATAATCAGCAGTATGGTTTTGATTGCCCCAAAAGTAGATGTGGATAATTTTGATGCCTTTGCTAAAGCTCCAGGGATTGACAAAGGTAACCACAGTTCTGATGAAGACCATGGTGTTATGGAGACAATTGCGGAAGATGAAGAGTTGAACACGATAGTCCCCATGAATACCACGATTCTACTTGACTTTCTTCAAGATGTTGAGCATATTGACTTTGTGATACCATCTAAATATCTTGAAGAAAATGGACCCAAAGTGATGGATTTTCTTCCAACATTGCAATGACAACCAAAATTTCAAAATCAGAAGACGTTGCCTACCGAACCCACTGAAATCATTCTTCATCATTATCGAACTCGTGGACGAGTTCATTTTAAGTGGGGGGAGTTGATGCAGTCCAAGAAGCAACCAACCCAAGGTACCATCAACATGGGCCCGGGCCTAGCCTGAACACTGTTCACGTAAACACTATTCACGCAGTACTGTTCACGTGAACAGTACTAACAGCATTAGTTATGACTTTTTGATTAGTTTCTTAATTTTCTGTTTACTTATTTCCATTGTTTAGTTTCCTAAAAATTAGGCTAGTTAGTTTAGAAGTCTTAGTTGCTTGGAGACTAAGACTTGCCTAAAATTGATTTTCCTAATTCCAATTTTAGAAACTTTCCTATTTCTATGTTTTAGAAACTTCGTAAGTTATAAAAGAGGTTTAGTTTTTCCAAATTTCGTTCTTTCCTATTTTATTTGTAATGTTTCAAAGCTATGAATAAAGAGAATGCAGGCTGGCTACAGTAGAGAGAATTTTTCAGAAAAAAAGAGAGTGAAACTCCTATTTTCTGGTTGAGTCTCCAAGGTTGTGAGACTCAACCGAACTCTATTTCCTTTGTTCATTTGCATTCAATACTCCTATTTTGTTCTTTGTTGCTTGTTATATGTAAAACACTCAGCACCAATTAGAGGAAGTAAAAACCAAATCAGCAGCCGACATCCTTTTGAACCTGCCCAGGTTTTGGCGGCACCAGGTACAGCAAGGTTACAAAGCTCATAGCTCCTTCGATTCTTTTTGGATCATTCTCAGATTTTGATGGGTGTTCATAACTATTATAAAGGCCATTCAACCCAAGTTTCATCAATTTCTGACGGTCGGATTTCCAGATAAGAATTTTTTTCTATTACTTTTCTCTACAGATTTTTGTGTTGGACTAAATTAAGATCTTATAGCAAAGAGGACTTGTTAATTTGATATGTTTTAATCCCTTTTGCCATCACCGTGAGGGTTAGGGAGAAGTCAAGAAGAAATTTGAGAGAGAGAGAGAGAGAGAGAGAGAGAGAGAGAGAGAGAGTACTTGTAGAGTCTGTAGAGCACTAGAGCAAGATGTTGATTGCTGTGAGGGACCTAACAGAGAAAGATTTGAGAACTGAGAGAGAGAGAGAGACAGGCTGTGATGATTGATGAACGCACTTGGAGCTGGAACGAAGGGTAGATGCCATGAAAACCTTTGGAGATCTGAGATTAGCACCAAAACCAGGCGTCACAAGTGAGGCACTGAGAAGAGGGTGTGAGTGAGAGTTGAGAGAGTAGGAGAGTCGATGTTGGGCGGTGAGGTCGTGAGTCGCCGCTACTGAGAGGGAGAGTTGAGAGAGTTGAGAGAGATTTAGGTTTAGACATTTAGTTTTAGGTTAGGGTTTCTCTCATATATATATATATATATATATATATATATATATATATACAGGGTTGGGTCGGGCCGGGCTGAACCCGAGTCTTGGAAATTAGAATTATTTTCTCCTTCCCTTTTCTTATCAAGTGTTCAGTTTTGTATTAGTTGTCTTATCAATTATGATTGCTTTGTCCCAATCTGAGTTCATAATGGAAAAGTCTGTCTGTTGTATTTTGCATGGTTCTTGTGCTATTCAGAATGCTAGATTATTTTCTTATAGGTTTGCTATGAAGTCTGCTTCTAGAATAATGGTCTACTATTGCAAACAGATGCACACTTTTAAGAAGCCTTTATCTATTTTCTCGTCTAATCAGCAGAGAAAGCTTAAAAATCCCCTTTCCCCTGAGGATGATATTAGAGCCCCTCTGTAGCTGGATCCATTGCTCCTGTAGCATGTAAACTGTACCAAGATAGAAAAAAAGAGAGGAGAGAAGTAGAGTAGAGGGAGAGAGAATCGATTTGTGTTGATCTCCTCCTTACAATATTATTTATAGATATTCAAATAAGGGAAATAGGATAGGTCTAGGATTCCACATAACACATGTAGTCCTAGTTACATTAAAGATAGAAATTCCATGTGTCAACATGAAAAGGGATCCTAGATAAACAGTAAATCTTAGTTAGACAATAATACTAGTCTCCTAATTACGTAATGAATTAAAGATAAATATAAAACAAGAAGAAGATAAGGAGGACCTAGTCAAACTAAATCCTAAAACCGCAATGCAGCCAGCTTGACAACTGGCCAGCACCAATCCCGAAATGGGATTGGCGCTAGTTAGCTAGCTTGAGATTGGGAATGGAGCCTAGTGATCAAGTCCATTCCCTTATAGTAATTTTGTTAACATTCCCCTTGAAGCTGGAGCATATAAGTCACCCATGTCCAGCTTGAAATAGATTTGAACTGCAACACCGATCTTCAATATATAGTCGGAGATGTCAGGGAGCATAGAGAGAACTTATTGTAGTAATCACGAACATTAATCAGCATAGGTTGCATCTCATGCACTTGGTAGTAGTAGTAGGTTCTTCTACTAGCAAAGAGGTAGTAGACTCCAACATTATAGGTTGCATCTCATGCAACTAGTACTAGAGGTTGAATCTCGTGCAACTGTAGTAGGCTCCATCATGAGCAATTAGGTAAGCTCCATCATAAGCAAACAGGTAGTAGGCGATAGTAGATTCCATCACGAGCTTAAGCAAATATATATCTTTGTTCCCTCATGTGGAACATTCTACATGGACAAATGATGGTGGGAGATTTCAAACTATAGGATATAGAGTGCAATACCAATAGAAATGTGACGACATATGGTTTTCCCTCCAAGGTCCTCTCTCTCGTGGCATGAAAGAAAATTTGGTATCTAATGGAAACCCAAGGGTTTATCCTATTAAGAAAGATCATAAGTTTTCGTCTTGTGATCTCTTCCACCCACGCCGATGGACGGAAATAAATCAAAGTCGCCACCTAGAGTAAGGCATGGTTCAAAATCTTGGCGAGATCTCAAAATTCTCGAAAACTTGATCTAAGATGAACCATGTGACTGGGTATTAACCTGTCAACCGTTTCTCGACCAGTTTTGGTGGGGCCAAGCCTATAAATACCTCTACTTCGACAATCTCGGTCGATCATATTGTGTGTTTTTTCACTCCATCTTCCATTCAAGCTTCAAAATACCTCCAGATCTTTGTGTTTCGTTAAATCATTCCACGAAATTGTTGGGGAGCTTGGTACGAGAGCGGAGATCGTTGGTTCTTCGCCGTTTCTACTGTTTGAGATAATAATTTTCTTGCAAAATTTAAATTATTACATAAACATGATCATTATATGTAGATGATGTTGAAATTTTTATATTTGAGACACGTGAACCCGATCTATGAGCTCATGGTTTTGCCATTTCCAACCAGAACCAGGAGAGGATGAGTATATTGACTTTGTGCTTGAAGTTGATAGCATGTCTTCCAGAACTGGAGGAATGACTATTGAGGATAGTAGTGGACATGGGCAGTGGAGTGCCCCATCTTTTCCCACTCCTAGTTATGGCACGAGGACCGGGTCGAATTATAGCTCATATGAAGGTGGTGGCTACCGCATCATTCCTTGTTCATATGGTTCTTCCATGGATGCTCATTTTACATACTGGATCCAACTTTGTGGACAACCTCTTCTCCTTCCTGACTAGCCAGACATTCACACCGCAATTGCCACTATCAGAGACACCGTTTAGTCATATGTGATCTGTGTCTGGATCTTCATGCTACAATTATAGTTCAGGGTATATTTCACAATTTGACGAAATGCACCCAAGGATTGGTGTCCTTGCAGACGTTGAAGATTCCATATTTAGGACACATGTGGAAGACTACGAGCGCTTTTACCGCTCTAAGATGTCGTGGCATGACTTTGTTGCTCAGTCCGAAGAAAATTGGCGTCGGCAAATTTACGAATTAGATCCTCCACGACACTCTACCTGGAATTAGACATTGTGATGGAGTGATGGGGAGATGGGACTTGGGGGCATCATTGTATTTGACTATTTGAATATTTATATGAATTATGATTGTATGGTCTACAGTCTACTTAACTAATTTCAGTTTTTTGACTATGATAATTGACTAATTAATTGCTATAATGTTTATTTTTCTATTGAATGATAATTTTACTGTCTCATTTGGCATTCTTTGATCTTCTACTAGTATAACATTATGTAGAATAGCCAATATTATCTTAGGTTTACATCTGAATTTCAGACCAATACTGTCAAACATGGGTGTAAACCCAAATAACCATCATGTGATTATTTTTACAATTTTATGGTTTAAATGTGTTTATGTATGCTAAAACATGGTTTCTCTGGAGTATCAGGCCTTAAAATAGCCATTTTAGCCCCCAAAACATAGTTTTTTTTTTAATCCTTCGTGGGGATTTTACAATGTCTCTCCGAGATCTCTTGGTTTTCCGAAGGACCGAGACACCCTCGAGATTTGAGATTTTGAACTTTGAACTAAAGTTTAGGACCTCTAAAATCGTTATCTCACTAGGAGAGACTTCTAATGACTCATAATCCAAGATAAGGCTCTGGTCTCCTCAGAGATCTGGCAAGCATCGAGGTTACGCTTTGGGAAGGTGTCAGACACCTAAATCTTCTGATCCAAAATTGGTCTTCCATACTATTCTTTTCCTATATTGTTCTGACAATTCATGGTCAAAAGGCTAAGTAAGCTTTTGGGAATCTTAAGCCAAATTGCTAAGTTCTGCTAACTTAGGTCTAGCTAGGGGTGAAACAAGGTCGGGTTGGGCCGTATATCTGCAAACCCAACCCTACCTTAGACCTTTTCATGTTAACCCAGACCCTACCCTATCCTGTCAGGGTAGGACATAACCTCAACCCTAACCCTACCCTGGCAGGGTACTACCAAACCCTACCATACCCTGATTTACTTTGATTGGGCTTGGTCGGGTCAAGTTTAACATATATATTTTTTGTTTTTCTCTTACTACTCTTAATGGATGATTGATCTTACTCCATGGATGTAGGCAGGTTTTACGGAATCACATAAATCCTCATCTCTTTATACATGTGTTTTATTTCTATTTTATGATTTCTTTTATAAATCCACATTATTCAGAAAGATTCTTAGTTTTCTTTACCAACACAGTTTGAGTTAATCTAATCCACTAGCTGTTTTTGATGGGCTGCATTTTGGGTCTGGGAGTGTATGGACTTTTTGTCCAGCAAAAGTGTGTGGACCTCATGACTAATTTGTAAAACTCTTTAGGTGGGCCCAGAGTAGGTATAGATATGTAGCCCCACGTAAGCTAATCATCACAAAAGCAAACAAATAAGAAAAGGCATGGGATGTGGGGCTGTCTTTTGGTCAGAGTCGGGTAGGGTCGGGCCGAGCTCTACCCAAGGCCTCAACCCTAACCCGCCATTACCCTAATAGGGTAAAAAAATACCTTGTACCCTAATTGGGCCCTATCAGGGTTCGGGTCGGGTTAGGCCTTGACTGGGTTCAGGGCGGTTCTGGGCGGGCTTGGGTTGTTAGGGTAAAACTTTCACCCCTAGGTCCAGCCAAACAAGTTTTGAAGTAAATAAAAATAAACAAACCTAGTGTGAGGATCAAAGGAATGATTGGATGACTGACCAATCAGCCAATTTGGTGAGCTTGCCAATCCTAAAATAGTCTATTTGACCTCATATACATACCCACATCGTTTGATGGGTCAAAAACCCCTCGCACAAGACATATGAAAGAAAAGAAGGAAAATAAAGAAAGAAACAAAAATGAAATAATGGAAAAATAAAGAAAGAAACAAAATAAATTTATTTGGAAAATGAACCGAATCTAGGATTTTGGTCCCTAATCGCCTAGGTATCCGGAGAAGTTTTGGGAATCAAGTCCAACAATGTAGTTTGGAATTCGAAGTGTCCAAAGCCGGTCCATAGGCATTGGCCCACTCAAAACAAGGGTTAAAAAGACATGAATTTTTATTGCCACTAGTTAAGCGAATAGATCACTTGGAAATAAAATTTGAGAAAATGCAAGATAAAGATCCTTTTGTTTAAAAGTTAGGGCCTCCTTTGAGATTGGACCTATGCATGGGTATAAGAGACGAGGGTCTTTCCTAAAGCCGACTCGTTGGAGTCTCACATTATTTCAAACAATTACTAACTGCACATATAACATGGGCGTAGTAACCCGTGTGTGCTATGGCTTTCAATATTACAAGATTGCGCAAATGGGGATACATTTGGAGGGAATTGGGAGCGTCCAACATCCTACACTATCCTGGCCCATGCCCTAAACTAAAGGGAGGTGGCTGACCAGCTGCATAAATCTGGCGTTTTCCCCAACCCCGTACAAGATATATGTGGGTGCTCACATGGCACGTCCCCACCACAAGCAGTTTAAATAAGCACAAAATAATTTAAACTTGTTTACAAACTAAACTAAATTAGACAAGTAGCAAAAATCATATCTAAATCGTTGTGACATAGAAATAGGGTGAACAAATCGCATCATGGTAGTCAATGCACTGAAATCAATGAAGACAAACAAATATTAAAGCAAACAACTTATAAAAATTCCAATAATACATAATTTGCAGACCATTACAGTAGATCGAGATCATAAAGGAATAGTAATAGATCTGTAATAATTGAACAGTAGATCATTACAACAGCACAGGATTACATTAGCAGATTGAAACCAGTGTACAGCAGATCAGATCTGATCATTGGAACAGATCAGCAGTAGCATAATAGTAGTAGTAGATCAGTAGCAGTAGTAGCACATAGAAGTAGTTTTAGATCATAGGATCAATGCAGCAGTAGGTCAGGTACTTGCAGCAGATCAGATTGATGGCAAGATAGAATAGATGTAGCAGCAGTGGTTCATCAAGGCAGTAGTAGATCGCAATAGCAGTAACCATCAGCAGCAGTAGTAAAAATATGTAGAACTTGCAGTAGCATTGACAGTAGGTGGTTTCACGAGTGTGAGGAAACCATGCCTAGATGTAGATCGTAAGCAGCAGGGGCAGCTATGGTGCACATGAAAATGATGAACTGAGACGACTCTCAAAACGGCAGATCAGATCAACTACCATGTAACAATATAGGAAAAAAAGAGAGGAGAGAAGGAGAAAAGATGGAAAGAGAATCGATTGGTATTTTTGTCCTCTACAATATTATTTATAGATATTCAAATAAGGAAAATAGAATGGGTGTAGGACTCCACATAACATGTAGTCCTAGTTACATAAGAGATAGGAATTCACATGTGTCAACATGACAAGGAATCCTAGATAAACAGTAAATCCTAATTAGACAATAATACTAGTATCTTAGTTTCATAATGAATTAAATATAAAGATAAGATAAGAAGAAGATAAGGAGGACTTAGTCAAACTAAATCCCAAGACCACAAGTTAGCCAGCTTGACAACTGGCCAGCACCAATCCTGAGATGGGATTGGCCCTAGTTGGCTAGCTTGAGATTGGGAGTGGACCCTGGTGATCAGGTCCATTCCCTTATACAAATATTGTTAATATAAATCGTAGTGCATTATTCACTAGGGCTTTGTCTGGTTGCAAGGGAAATTGAAGGGAAGGGAAATGAAAATTTTAAATTTTAAATGGAAACTTGTATAGTTGTAACATAACATGATTGTATAAATTACCTAAATTTCTTAACGTATTTAGTAATGATACTTATAAGATGGTGTCCCTGTGCACGAGGCTCCCACTACTGTAGGGTATGGGGAGGGGTAGAATGGGAGGGGTGCTTATAAGATGTAAAATTTATTTTTCTTTTCAAATGGGAAAGATTTGGATTCAAAGTAAAGTGTAAGTTAAGAACTAAATGTAGAATAATTTGGAATTAGTTTCATAGTAATGTGATAGAATGTGCTGTAATCGTTATAAAAGTTTTCATTTAAAGTTTAAAAATTTCACTTCACTTCGCTTCTCTTCAATTCCCCTTGCAACCAAACAAAGTGTATATAGCGTTGTCTTTTTTTTTTCCTGTGGTCACCTAATTTTTATTTATTATTATCAGTAAAGCTTATTTGTGGCATACATTTTCTGCAGCAGAAGGCTTTATTCACGGATGATCTTTCCATATCAGGTTGGATGATCGAGTTTTGTTTCGATATACCTCAAAGAACTCTGATTCAACCTATTCTTCAGTGATATGGTAAATACACTGCACGACTTGGTGTTCACTTTCTGCATTTTTCCAATATCTGCATTATCAGGTTGGATGATCATGTTTTGCTTCAATATACCCCAAAGAACTCTGATTCAATGTATTACTTCAGTGATATGGTAAAGGCACTGCACAACTCTCCTAATTGTCTGTATTAATAGAATCAGTAAGCTTATTTGTGGCAAACATTCTCTGCAGCAGAAAGCTTTATTTGCGGACGATCTTGCAATATCTGGTCGGATGTTCAAGTTTTGTTTCGGTATACCCTCAAAGAAATCTGATTCAACTTATTACTTCAGTGATATGGTAAATACACTGCACAACTTGGTGTCACCTTCTGCATTTGTCCACAATCTACAGTATCAGGTTGGGTGATCAAGTTTTGCTTGAATATACCCCAAAGAAGTTTGATTCAACCTATTACTTCAGTGATATGGTAAGACACTTGCACAACTTGGTGTTCACTTTCTGCGTTTGTCCAACATATGATGCAGCTTTGCATTCATTTGTTTCAATACACAACAGATTGGTGGCACTCTTACTTTTCTGTCATGAAGAAGGATCTAGGGGATGTTGGGACACATGGTTCAAGTAATTGGTATCAAATTGTCTGATTCGTGTCGGTTTTGAACTTGATCGATCCTGTTTTAATATTATTTTAATGAGGATCAGACGTGTCGGTTTCCCATTAGATTTGTACACAAATCTGATCCAGATCGGATCAATTTTAGATACTAGGATTTAGAACCCTTGCCCGGAGGTGATTTTATGTTTTTGGCTAAATAGGAGAGTCCGATGAAACCAGATATGTGCAATTGCACAATCATATGTTACATTTTTATGTTTAAGGTCCAACTCATGATTGTCCTGTAGTTATAATGACAGAACCATTAACGTCTCACAGGTTTCAATAACCCTGGTGACTTCGTAAACTACAACTCAGCGTTTTGTCAATCCTTCACGAAAGAATTTCCTCAACAATGACTAAGGTGCGTTTCTTTTCTTCTTTATGTATGAAGTACCAGACCCAGTTTGATATGGGGTCATGTATAGATCTTTTTTTTGGTAGATGTCGTCTATAGATATATTATTGGAAAAATTACTATTACTCTTCTATACTTATTTCTATATTTACTTATTTTTACCATTTAACTTCTTTTTCTGATTATCCCAGAAAACCAAATTTTCACTTTTCTTTCTTCCATGATAATTCAAAATCCGTGAATGACCCTCACTCTCCTCTCATCCTCTCCTGCAGTCCCTTCCAGCAGCCCCCTCCTGCTCCCTCCTGCGCCACTCCCTATACATCCTTTCTCATCGTCAAACTCTTCTTCATAGCTGATCACAACCATGGCTCTGGGTTCTCTTGCCAATCTACATCACCACCATGTTGGCGAAACCATAGTGGCAGCCTAGAAAAGAGCCTGAGCTCCACATCGAGGCCTCTGAAATTTTAAACTCACCATGACACAAAACGCTCAACACCGTAACACTTGTAGCTGTTCTAATCATGGTTTTAGTTATGGGGATCAGATAGGCCTAATAAGGCTATTGTCCAATACGTATCAATACCAGCAGTGATAGATACCTATAAAATACCCGATACTTCTATTTTTTATTTTTTTTATTTTTTTTTTTACACTTTTAATTTAGTATCAACCGTATGTCATTCTGTCACATTGGTTCTGTATTGATCTGTTGCCGATCTCATATCAATTTTCAGAGTAATTGATACCCTTTCTGATCTTGTGAGCCAAACCACGGTGTCTAATAGCCACCATGGTGAAATGCGAGGAACCAAGTGCGGTGGTTGCTGGGACGTACTGAACCAATGCAGAAGAATATATGTGATTGAATTAAGCTGACATTTGAGACAGCTAATCTAAATCATGTACTATCCATCCAATAATAATAAAATCGATGGATAATCAAAATCGTCACACCATCGTGCACATGGCACACAAGGAAGGGGGGATGGGGGCTTTTATACAAGTTTATTAAAGAGAAGCCGAACCGTGCATCACATGCGCATCCGTTTTTCAGCTGGCTTAAAAAAAACCGTAGCGCGCTAGCGAAGGCTGAAAAGCCAAAGTGGGCTCAAGCGACGAAAACGGAAGCCCAGATCTATAGTTTTCTTTGCGTTAAATGCCCATGCCATTTATGATACTTGTTTTTTTAACATAGGCTAATAAAGAAAAGCAATTGTCATACTTATATACTTTTTAACATAAGCGAATATATGGTCGTTTTTGTTTGTAGAACTTCTCAAATTGTAACGGACTAATTTTTCTTTTTTCAGTAGCACGATATCATGACTTTCGTGAGTGGTCAATTTGACCCGGGGAACCCGAGTTGGCCGGAGTCTCAACTCCTAACTCCTAAAAGGGCCTGGATCTGCCATAGCATGGTTGAGATCCGAGCCTGCGCTAGAGCCTCGGACTGTCCCCAACTTAATCATTTACTTTTCTATGTAATACGCATTGATTTTTTTTATTTTTAATATTAATAGGGCTTGGGGTTTTTATCCAACCTGATCAATTGACAATACTACATGCTTGGGGTTTTTATTCCAAGCTGATCATTGATACGGCAATACGTGTTTAATACGGTAATACTAAAATACTCGTTTTGATATGGTAGTATTGCTATCAAATCACTGAGTATTAAAATATTTATTGCTAACGTACGCCTGTTCTAGGTTAAGAGTTGTATGGAGACTATCACATGTCCACAATAGAGCGTGCAGCATGGAGCACTAAACAGATTTACAGCACATGATAGCACAAGTTTGACTGTTGCCTACGACAACATACATCTAGGGTACTATACAAGTGAAGAAACAAAGATAGAAAAGAAGTACTGAAACCATCGCCGTAATAGTGTCGTACTAGTGACCATAATTTGTTAAACCCTAAGGTCCTCCTTCAACTCTATCCACCGCCGGTCCCGTACCCCGTCTTTGTGTTGCCACCGCACCCAAGAGGGTTATGAGCAGTGGTCCCACCCGTGCCGTGTTGATCCCTATCGGGCGCGACGTGACCACACCCTCCTCAACCCTACCATGCGGAAGTCCGGTGCCACGTCCAGGCAATGCCGACATTGGATTCTGCCCAGTGGTGGTGATAGTAGAGTGCTGCCTCGCCGCCACGTTCTGCTCACGCGTCATTAGCTTGTTCAACTCGGCCTCAGCAAACTTCTCTTATGCTACGTGGCCATTTCCTTCTCCACTGGGTCGTGGGCTGTCATCCTCTCCACCTTCTCTTGGACTGTAGCTTTGGTTTTTTCCATGCCCCATTTTGCGGACGCTGCAATGTTTGACGCTGCTTCCTTCATCGATTGCATCTTCCCTAACAGAGATTCTGCTTCAGCAATTCAGATTTCAGAGACTACTTTTTCTTAGACAATGAGGAAATTCGTTAATTACTACCAAGGATATATGGAAGAAGCATGGCTTCGATGGTGCTGACTGCTGACACATTTACACTAGGAGCGCCTTGTGGTGTTCTTAGATAGACTGTTGTTACTCTGGCCTTAGATAAGCTTGGCAACTCGCTTTGCAGGTGCCTTGCGTTTCTCTGTGACATATGGACGGCTGCGAGTTTCGTGGTTGTACACGTGTCACTTTAGGCAGCAAACTTCGTTAACGCTAGATTAGTATTTTGTGCACATATTTGCATGCTAATCTTAAACTGCGCACCATATGTGTCATCCCATGGGGGATCTCATCCTCTCCACTAAGGTGGCGTCCCTATTGGATGGACAATATTTGGGGTTTGGGTGAATTCAAATTCTCCATTCGAGCGGATGTGGTGTGAATCCTCCCATGAATGGGTGAATGGGAGTTAAGCATCGCGAACCCGAGCCTGGGTCAAGTTGGGCTGAACCTAGTTTGAGACTTTGGGTTGAGTCCAATTCTGCCATATATGGGCTATGAATTAAAAATCAAAATTTACATTACACCAATCATGGCAGGAGAAACCTTTTCATCAACAAGAGTCCACATGGGCAGGGAGGAAAAGAGAATATCAATGTGGGATGTACGTGGTCAGGATATAATATTGGTATTGGCAAGTTCAACTTGGATGTGCATTGCCTTAATGTGAAGTTTCATCTCAAATAGAGTTGCGCAAGTTGCAAAATAAAGCTTTGAAAAAATGTAAACAAATTTGAAGAAATGTAAACTTTGTTTGAGAAATAAATGGTGGGAAACAAAAAGTTAAAAAATGTCAAGTTTTTATTTTCTTGGCGCAAATTTCATTTTATTATTATTATTATTATTATTATTATTATTATTATTATTATTATTATTTTACACTAATGAAACTATTTTGAATTTAAGTTTTGCGTGTAACCAATTGAAACTATGTTGTCGATATCCAATGGTTTGATTTGTCAAATCATTACAAAACTAGTGATTTTCTGGTTTTGATTTGATATAGATTATAATTGCATGTGCAGCATGTAACCTAGCTAGTGATTTCAATCGATAAGTAACCACATAACTAATGATCCTTATTTATGGACTTTTGTTCTTTCTAAAATTTAGTCATATGGTCAATGTCAGACAAAAACTATTGAGTTAGAAAAGGAATGGAGTGTACGAAATGTGAAATTGAAGAAATAAAACGTTGGATACTCTCTCTAAAAAATGTGACATTTCCTCTCGTGGGACCTTTAGAACCTTAGTTTTACATCAAATCGATTGCAAGAAGAGATTTAGATACTAAAAAGAGAGACAAGACCATGTAATCCACCATTTAATCGATTAATACATGAAAAGGTAGATGATTGAATTTGAGTTTTGCACCCCCTCCCCTCCTTTTCCTTTTTTTTTTTATACTTAACTATGTTCTTGATATCTCATGGTTGGAATTGTCATATCTTCACAAACTTTCTGGTTTTGAGTTGATGTAGATCATTATGTCTGCAGCATGTAAACCTGGATAGTGAATTCAACTTGATTCTTTCTAATGAGCCAATGCTAATGTTGGGAAAATCTGCCATGCCACCAATAAAGTCGCGACACGTAGGACTCAATCAGCAAGTCACGTGGATGTTCTCGATTGGATATAAGAGAGCATCTTCATGAATCCGAACACATGAGTAAAGGACAAAAGCGACATTTAAGGAAAAACACTATTCACTATAAATAGATCAAATCCTGAGAATTCAGGTACAAGAACATTAATTACTTATTCTTGGGATTCTCGTTCTGACACTTGGGACTAAGAATCTCTCCCTTACCCCATTTAAATATTGTTGTGGGCTTAGATACCGAGTCCATTGACTATTCACAGAGTCCTAACTTTGGCATTGGAGTGGATTTGGGGCCATTGGTCCACTTTTTCCCTTCTTTGCTTGTCTTGCAGGTTTAGTCAATGTAATGAATTTTTAAGACGGATTGGGGTCGAAACAGCTAATGCCAACTAAACTAGGAGGCGATTGGCATAAAAGGTTGGAGGTTAAGATGCACACCATTTAATTATAATCTATTTAAAAGGGGAGGCGGGGTTGGTTACTTGCTACCTATAGCAATATAAGGTCCAAGTTGTACATTGGATTTGACATCGCAGTTACCACATCCAGGCTCTCGATTTGACATAGATTTGATTTTTTTTTCCGTCCAACCTAATCAACTGACACGGCTGATCTTATTAATTGTTGCTAAATGTAGAATAAAAAAAGTTGGGGGAAAAGTTTTGACTCTATTTAATACCTATGCCCTTTTCGTACTTTATTCATGATCTTTTAGATTATATTCGTCTTCTAATTTATGATAATGATAAAGTTATTTGGATGGGTCAAGCCAATATCACTATTTTTAACAGGATTTTTTTATTGACAATCTTAAGGTGTCAAATAATTTATACTTTTGTTTTTTACCAAGATAGTACAGCACATTTAAATTTTTTTTTTTCTTACTGAGAATAAATTCGAGTCATTTCACATGTTTATAAACATGTGAGATAAGGATAACCATTAAAAATGATCTATCATTATATCATTTTTAAAATTTTGTGAAAACCTTCATTACCTTTTATTTAAAAAAAAAAGGAATAAAAAAAAGCAATTAAAAGAAGGTGAAATGGTCATGATACACCTATGGAACTGTTATACTGCATAAACTTCAGTAATAAGAGAGAGAGTGAGAGACCTTCAGAAAATTTATTGTCATTGTTATAAATCGCATCGACAGGTCTCAACAAACATTAAAAGTAACATAACCAGAGTACCAGACAATTGCGTTCATGAAATATTTTTATCTTTTTTTGGTGCGACATTAACGAATACTAAATAATTAAACATTGCAGCTTTCATTTTCAGTGGACACATTATTGTGTCATTGTGTCATGTGACTCATGTTGGATGTGGGTTGTACATGTAATAGCAACCTATAAAGGAGTCATTGAATTGATATGAAGCCTAATTGCCATTCACCTATTTCATGTTTAGACTATTTTTTTTTGGGTAAAAGACCAATCTATTGATGAAGAACTGTAGCATCAGTATTACAAAGTTCAGTGAGTCAGGCAGAGGAGTCATACCACACAATAAGACCATCTCCCACAGAACTCTGCTTGGCCACAAGATGAGCAACAGAGTTAGTTAGCTTAAAAACATGATTAAAAGAAACTACACAGGACAGGGGTATAGCAGCCTGATTACCGTTAATTACATCAGACAAAAACGGATCTTTTACGTTTATGGATTTAAAAATTTGCACCAGTTTAGGAATTCATAAATAACGTTGCTAATGGAACGTGAACTCATGTGATTGTTCATTAATGCAATGTACGTACACGATGCATCAACATCAATGGCATTTTTTTCAATATTTATTAAATAAATGTTTGGAGAAAGTTTCTTTGGTCCTGATTCAAATCGTCTCATCCCTGTAATTTGGGAGGCGTGGCGGCGACCCCATTGGATGATCGTCATGTGGAGGTCGGATGAATCCGATCCCTCCGTTCGAGCCGACACTCTCTTGTCGGCTCGGCTTGTCGGCTGGAACGGAGGGGTTGGATTCATCCGACCCCCATATGGCGACCATCCAGTGGGATCGCCGCCACGTCTCCCGAATTTCAGGGATGAGACGATTTGGATCCCCTTTTCTTAGGTAATGAGATTCATGGTCTTGAATATCCAACTTTTAAAAATGTACAAAGCTCTTTCTTGAAAACTGTTCTCCCAGAAAAATTATTTATACCATCTTTGGATTTTGATCCAAATACAACTATTACCTTGAAGTTGATAACAATTACATTTATTATTATCATTAAATACTAATTATGGTTACATAGAGGGCCATATTGTCAGTTTTTTATTTTTATTTTTTTCTGTTAATTGTTGATGTCCGTACGATTTTATTTTTTTAAGGTCTAAAATACCTTTATGAGTATTGTAAAAAGACTATAATAATGTAAAATGAGAGAATAAAAGTGTTTTCTTTATATAAAGGTTTAGGAGTATAGTTTGGTCATTTCATCATTTCATATTTACAGATGGTTAAAAGTCATTTTGTTTGTAAATGCAATAAAGATAAAATTGTCTTTAAAATTTTTTATTTAACACTAGTAGAATGTGGGATGCGATTATAATTATTGTCAATTTTAGAATAATAAGTGTATTTGGATCAAAGTCTAAGGGTGATATAAGTAATTTTCCCTCATCATTTTATGGGCAAAAATAGAGATTGATTTTACACAATTGCATTAATGAATACTGAACATTAATGAATACTGAGCAATATTGCATTGCTGCTTTCATTTTCATTTTTATCTTCAGGTACTATAATTGTTGAATTTAGACATGTTGCATGTGAGTTGTACAAGTAATAGCAACCTTTAAGGAGGCATTGAATTTATGGGTTGCACAACTGCCACTCACATCTTGCATTGAAAACTCTTTTACGACTGCACAATAAAATTTGCACCAAATTTCTTTTTTTTTTTTTTTGGGTGGAAAAAGTTTGCACCAATTTAGGAATTCATAATTAATGTTGCTGATGAATGCAGCAAAATTATACGGATGAATTCATGAACTTCTTCCCTTTCATTAACGCAATGAACATTCATGATGTACCGACATTAATGGCGACGTGGGGATATTCACCCAAAAAAAGAAATGGCAGGATATTTTTTTGTTTGATATTAATTAAATAAAAAATTTAACTATTTTTTGGGCTTTATACAAATAACATGTGTTTAATATAGATTCATATAAAATGTTATATCTATCTATATTTTTAAAAATACATTTTAAAATCAATCAGAAATTCCTTTATTCCTTAGTTGAGTCTGTTTTATAAACGGAATTTGCATCTTTACTTCCTTCTCTTCATGTTCTCAGAAATCCATTTTCGTATGTTTTCCTCCCCACTTGTCCCTTCTTTCCTTCTATTAATCCTTCTTCGTTCTTTTCTTTTGTAAATTCTCTTTCTTCCACTTGTCTGTGTTACAGTCCTTCACTTGGCTATGGTCGTGTGTTCTTGTTACTGTCTATGAATGAGGTAATGTAAAGAATAATAGGAGAGAATTAGTCAAAAGTGAATCAAGTGAACTATCAACTAGTCCTCGGGAAAGTGAACTAGTGAGAAGTGAAATTACCGACCTTATCCTTAATTCTAAGGGTTTTTTTTTTTATTTTTTTGGATAAATCTAATTTAAGTTTCTTACAAGAAAATGTCAAGGGTTGATAAAAAATATTAAAAAAACTGTTATAATTGAATTAATTAAAAACTGTTATAATGTATTATATCATTAATTCTATAATACATACCAAAGAGATCCTTAATATAGTTTGAATAATATAGGTCAAGTATAAAGTAGTAAAACAAATTCCCTTCAATCAAAGACTAGCTAGATTTCAAGTATAATATGCAAATCTACTAGCTAGATTTGTTTTTCAATATCTTTGTGACTTTGCCCTTGATTATCAAAGACTATGGCATGCATATAATATGTGAATCTACTAGTTAGATTTGTTTTTCATTTTCTTTGTGGCTTTGCCCTTGATTTTAAATCAAACTTATACAAGGTTTCAAGAGCATAGATTCGAACATGGGACTGCGGTATTACAGGAGACTTGTTTGGAATTAACAACGCAACAAAATAACAACAGCGAAAGGGAAAACAAAAGAGAAACACAATACAACTATTATTTATGTGCATGGTTCACCCACATAGTGTGTAATCTATTTTGGATTCCACTATTTCAACAAAAAAGTTACAATGTTCAATTATCTCCTTAATGATTTTTATTTTTTTTTGGTAAAAATCTCCATAAGAGATTACACCCTTATACATAGGGAAATCTTAAACCCCGGAAATACAAGATTGTTCTCAATAAAACAATTGAAACAGTGACATAATGAATAATACTTTCTGATTTAAGATTCAAGTTTCACACATAACAAAAAAGAATTTTAATCCTCTCATGCTTTCATGTTGGTACGAAAAAATTCTGTTATTGTCATTCACTGTATACGTATATCAATACATTAAAATATATGCATAGTAAACCATCACCACAAGATTTTTCTCATGCCAACAAGAAGGCATGAGAGGATTAAAATCCATAATAAGAATCCTTTAAACCCTTTGCTTACACCTCTTATGTTCTTTTTAACTGTAAAGAGATTAGGCAGCCTTCTATTCCTAAAAAATAGGGAGAAGTCTTAAGAGTTAAGACATAGAATTGGTCTCTACGTCGGATTCAAATCGTCTCCTCCCTGTACTTTAGGGAGGAGATGCGGCGACCCCATTGGATGGTCGTCATGTGGAGATCGGATGAATCCGACCTCTCCGTTCGAGCCGACACTCTCTTCTCAGCTCGGCTTATCGACTTGAATAGAGGTGTCGGATTCATCCGATCTCCACATGACGACCATCCAATTGGGTCGCCGCCCCTCCTCCCAAATCTCAGGGAGGAGACGATTTGGATCCTCTCGACATCACCTCAAAGTCCAAGAAAAAACGGAGTGGAGGTACCGGAATGTATCACAAGAAAACAAGTTTCAGTATTTATTACTCCTCCAGTTGCAGCGTTGGAAAAAAAATAAAGAATTTGCATTGGACTTGGAGTGTTGAAACCAAAAAATAATAATAATTGCGCTGGACCGTCGTTATTTAAATGAAAGTTCATGTTGGACGTTTTCAATGATAGTCATTAAGCAATACAGGATCCGGCGGCTGAAAAATCTAGTTTGAATTAAAAAAATAATTAAGTAAAATAAGTGCAAGGTTGAATAATTATTTAATTTGAATAAATATAAGTAAATAGGATTTTTCTACTTGTAATTGTAACAATGTGTTTTCACTGTTATTTGCATCAGTTCTTAAATGAAATATTAGTACCGTTTGTCTTATATTTGAATCTTTTAAGTTCGTTTCTATGATGACGCAATGAATTTACATTAAAGAAAATTTATATAATTGTATGCCTTAACCACCATTGTTACAGTTAACGCACTTAAACAAGTACAAAGAGAAGTAAGGCAAATTTTCCATTTTAAGTAAATACAAATTTCCCTTTATATCAAACAATATGATAGACACCTTATAATGATATGGGAATTGTTTAAGGTAGAATTTTGGACACACCATAAAAATAGAATAGCGGTACCAGTATGTACCACAAGAAAACAAGCTTTAATTTTTAGGATCCACATTCTCTCCTTCTAGAGGTTCAGGAGAAGAGGCGGCAACCCCATTAGATGGCCGACACTTGGAGCTCAGGTGAATACAAGCCCTCCATCCGAGCTTACAAGCTGAGCCGATAAGGGGGTGTCGACTCGAATGGAGGGCTCAGATTCACCTGAACTCTCAGTGTCAGCCATCTAACAAGGGTGCCGCCCCTCCACCTGAACCTCTCAGGAGAGGATTTGGATACCTAGTTTTTATTTGTTACAGTAGCAATTCTTTGCCAACACAATTTTGTTGGATTTGGACTGCCAAAAAGAATATTGAGTTGAACTTTGACTGTAGAAAAAAAATTTCGTTAGACCTTTTCAATGTTCGTCATTACTTTGACTATTTGCATTCATTTGATTTGCTACATAAGTTAACAATACATCAATCTCGCAGTTTTGGTTTCTTATAAACCATTTTCAGCAGTTGAATTCCCCCGGTATCATGAAATATTAAAAAAGACTTTTATTGGAGATAATAAAAAATCTACCAAAAAAATTGTGTTTTTTTTATAATAAATTTCCAGCGGTTTAATTCTGCCATTTATATGTTTTTAAATATGATTTTTAGCGGCGGTAATTTTTACCACCACTACTTGATAATTTCTGTAGTGCCTAAGAGTAATTCGGGTTTCTGGGTTTCACTCAATCTTGTCTTATATGGTCAAAGTCACATAAATACATGTCCAAATAAGCTCAAGAACTGAGCGAATGAAAATTACCTTTTTTGTCCAAAAAATGTTATTTAAGACCTGTTCAAATGAATAGAAATCGTCTCCCGCTTGGGTTTGGGTGGGAGAATGAGCGGCTTAGATGGATGATCGTCACTTGGCATTCAGAGGGATCCGAGCCTTCCATCTGAGCCGACCCCCCAGTCGACAAGCTGAGCCGACTGGGGGGTCGGCTCGGATGGAGGGCTCGGATCCCTCCGAGTGCCAAGTGGCGGGCCATCCATCCGAACCGCCCAGTCTCCCTCCCAAACCCAGGCGAGAGACAATGTGGATCCGTGCAAATGAAAGCCACTCATTTTGTCACATGAAGAAAAGATAACTAATATTAATGATGGCAGCTCAGTTTACAAGGACCATACTTGAGGATTCAAAGGCCCTGAATTCTGACTTCTCTCTCTCTCCTTTTATTTTTTTATTTTTTTTGTACTTAAGTCTTACTTTTCTTCTTCACGTCTGACCACCCAGATAGAAGTTGATAGTTTTCATGGATTTTGGACAGACTTAATGCATAAAGATGGTGGGGTTTTCATGGACCCAAGGTTTACTGGGTCTATCTAAAGGATACTATTTGGGTTCCTAATTAGCCAAAAAAAAGAGTGCAGATCTTAAATTTTTTTTGAACATAAAAGAATGGAAATTTTAACATTAAGGATTTTGTGAACCTCCCATCCAATTGGAAGCTAGTCAATCATTGAATAAACACTCCGATTTAGAAGTCTTTTAAGCTATGCAAAATATGTGACATGCATTTGGCCGATTGGGTATCCACCAACTCTTTTCTTGTATTTTTCTTGTGCCCACAATAATTCACCATTAAGTCTGAAATTTTAGGAGTCAATCTTGAAAAACTTTTGTTGTGTGTTTCATGTGAATGCTGAATAGAATCAACCGTGTAGAATTAATCACGCGATGGTAATTCCAAATGAGATCCAGAAATTTTTGCTATATCAATAGTGATAGTTTTTTATATTCCTCATTAACATAGGCTGTTAAGTGGGCCAATACACCTATAAGGATGTAAATGGATAGTTGAAAATTTAGATCTGATTCAAATTCTCATCCGTATAACGGAATATGATCAATTCAAACAATCAGATTTGAATTCTAGGTTCTGATATAAATCAAAAGGATTGGATTATATCAGTTCCGTTTAGTCTATTGTTAAGACATATAAACTTATTTTTAAGAGTGTTAAAATGCATATAGCCTGAATGACCAATCGATTTCTATGACCAGCTATCAAGGGTAAGGGATAAATTTGTTTTAATTGGGTTTTCTCTAATCTTCTTTGCAATTTATATTCTAATTCCATTTTTCGAATTCGGATTTGGTTTTTATTTATGTGACGGATTTCGGATCATATTCGGATAGGGTAATTGGTAAAACAGATTCGAATTAAGATAGTGGTATATCCAATTTGAATTCAATCCATTTACGTCCATGCTCACCTACTCAAAAATTCTCACATACGAGGAAAGAGACAAGAGGAGTGGTGTGATCAGGACTGTTTAACTATCTATGTTTCTTAATTTTTAATGATTTCATTTACATTTAATGTTAAAAATAAATTAAAAAAAATTCAATTTTACTGAATTTTTTTTCACCAATTTAAGTTAAAACAAGCTGCATATATAGAAAATTTGAATAGAAAAACAATGCAATCACATAGTCATTCCTTGTCTTGAATCTCTTATTCCCTTTCTTGCCTCCACCTGGGCAGATAGCACACTTTCATTGCATGTAATATATGAAAATTAAATTCTTACCCACAAAAATTATATGAATTTAAAATCCTCTCCACCTAGTGAAAATTGATGCAACAATCCCAACCTTTATATTGATATTTGTGGGGCGAAAACAAAAGGTTGCATGGATAGGCTAAAGGTAGTGAGTTACAACTATTCAACCATTTTATACCTTACATTTGAATTTAATTTTCTTTCACCTTTTAGCATTTTATGTGTTTAATTTCAACTATTATTTCAAAAGAAAAAATAATTTTTACCGGGACTCCGAGAGCCTCTCTCCCCCCTCTAACATTCTCTCTCCACTCCTCGTGAATCCGCCATCGTTGTCCGATGCCTGTTGGTGGATGCAAGCAACCATATTACGTACTCAGAGAACCTCTTCCCTATTTTAATGGTATATTTTCATTTTCACGGATCATTTGGGTTAGTGTTTTATCAAAATGGTCTACTATTTTGAGTCACGTGGGACTATCGGAAATTCTAACTACCGACCAGAGAAGCTAAAGTTTAGTTAGAATTGGGCAAATATCAAATTTTACAATGATATGTTCATGCATAATGCATATATTTGAATTGAAAGCTGTATATACCCCATTATAATCTCTATCTTTGTTTGCCAAATGGCAAACTCTATTTGAATGGAAACTTGACATATAGGTGTAAGACCTCGAGGTACACCAAACAATTTGAACCCTACTCAATATGAAAAATAGGAATTTAGTTAGATCGTTTTAATAACTAATCAAAATTGTCCTAATCATTCTCCCTATTTAAAAAACCTTATTATTTAAAAAGTTTGTAAAGACTTTAACAAATCATTATGTGTAGTAAAAATAGACTTCTGGAGTAAGTTTAAGACTTGGATAGAATCATATATGTATGTAATGATCTCCTTAACACAATTATAAAAATAAATAATGCACTTACTGTATTTGAATTTAAAGAATAAAAAATAATAAGGTAGGGCTGAGTTGTGCCATCGGTCACTCTCCTTAAGATTAATTCATCTTTTATGTGCAAAGAGTTCCCGTGAGATTAATCCCCAAGATAAAATAGCTCCAGTAATTTGAAGCATCTTCCACTTAGGTTGCACTCCAAGAAGTGGTCTTTGTCAGAATCCCGACGGCTACAATTAACACTCAAGGAAAAACATAATTTTTATTGCATTTAAAACAGAGTAAGATTGGACGGAGTGAGAGAGTTCTACATGAACTTGAATATGTGTGTGTGTCCTTATGCCTTAGGAGTGTCCTCTTATTTATAGAGGATGAAATGCCTATCCAATGGGTACAAAGGAGAGGTGCATCCATCTGATGGGTTATGATGAGTGGGTACATCTTTTAAATGGATGATCTAGATTTGATCTCTCAATGATCATATAGAGCAACGGTTGAGATCATACCCTTTGAATCTGTATAGGTACAAAATCATGTATAGATACATATTCAAGTATACATACCTCTACGTATTTAAATATGTATAGTCATACCTTTGGCAAAAAATATAAGCCAATGGATCCAAACCCACACCTTCACCCGCATCCACACCGTATAAGTCTCATCAATCTTGTTTCCCTTAGCAATGTGGGACTAAAAGAGTCCTACAAGCTAGACCAACCAATAAACATATTGTGAGAATTTTTCAAAACAAAAAACCCAAAAGTGAAATTGCATATCCTAATAATCGCCACATAACAGGTCAAGGGAGGTTAAATTTGTGTGTAGCTGGACTCTAATGTCTTCTCCCTTCTTTTAAAATTTCAGTACAATACGAGTTTATGATCATGTGGCAAATAAGGTATTAAAAAAATTAATAATACAGTGAAATGCGTAGACATAAATGAGAGGGTAAATTACTTAGAATGAAATTTGACATGATAAATTCATAAAATTTCTTTAAAAAAAAAATCAGCTACCACCAAAAATAGTTTGGTAACATCACCTATCACCCATATTTTTCAAAAAACATTAACTACCACCCAAACATTTATCACCGTTAATCAAATAGATCCACTCTGTTTAACCAATCCCGTTAGTTGCTAATGTCATCTAAAAACAAATTTTAATTGGACAATAATATCTTAACAGATAAGTTGAAAGACGATTTTACCTTCCCTCATTTAACTGACCATACACCCCCGGTTTTTTTTTTCCAAATCTCTTATTCGTCGTTTCTTCCTCCTCTGTTACTTTTTTTTTTCTTTCTATTTGACAGCTTTGGATTCTATCGATTCTTCTTCCGTCTTCACTTCTTCTTCCGTCTTCACTTCTTCTTCCTCCACTCTGCGTTGTTTTCTGATCTTCTTCTTTTTCTTTCTCCTCTGTTACGTGTTTTTTTTTCCCATTCTTTCATTTGTCTTTTTCTTCCTCTGCTATTTTTTTTTTAATTCATCTTTTGCTTTTGATTCTTCTTTTTCTGTGTAGTGTAAGTTGGAATTCATCTTCAGCCACTCTCTCTCATTCTTATGAACAGTGGAAATTGGAATTTTTCTATGTAGAGAAACCCGAATTTTCGAATCAGAGTGGCCGAAGATTTGGGGATTTTGTTGCATTCAGATGATTGATTAACCTATCAATACCTCTCATCTCTTCCTTTTTATTCTCTCACTTTCATTCCAGATTCCGTTTGCAAAACTCATACCGTGAATCATCCTCTCCAGCTTCGGTTGGGGGAAGAAGCGGTTCCTCTCTCCAGCTTTGGTTTGTTTTCATAGGCCATTCCTCTCTCCAATCCACGAAGAGGAAGATTTCTTGGGGAAGAAAGGAAGATTTCTTGGGGAAGAAATAGCTCGTTGCCCTAGCTGCTCTCTTTACGTAACCGTCATCTACAATATTGAAGATTTCTTGGGTGAATCCAAGAACAATCTTAAGCCTTCGAAACAGCAGCCTGTTGCCGTCGCTTAGAATAGTCTTTTCTTACCTCTTCTACTCTGAATAGTCCACTTTTGTGACTTTTTTTTTTCCATGTTTCCAAGAAGCAAAGATTCCATTTTTCTTAAATCTCCTCTGTTTTTTAATTAGAGGGTTTCCGTGATTTCTGGTTCAAAGCTCGTTTTCTTTCTTTGAATCCCATTGGAGAGAAAAACCCAACCTTGTACTGGGTTGTCCATGTTCATCTTCAAGAACCGTAGTGATTTTTAAAAGGTTTACAGCACATGGTTCCTATTGCTTTGAAGTTTGAAGTAATATATTTATACATCTTGTCTAGGTATTTTATGAAGATTTTTGAATAGGGTTTTTTTCTCTCTCTCTCAAACTTGCAGTGCTAAAGATCATGTATGACTCCTTCTATTTTCACAGAGGGAAATGGCATTGCAGATATGGAGGGTTCCTTTCCTAAAATAGAAAATAATTTATGGGGGGAAACTGACTTCCCTTGATATTTAGTTTCTTTTTAAAAATTCAATGGTTGGTTCAAATTTTGTACAGATAGGCAAGAGTGCGGCATGGAAAGGCACGTGCTCAAGAACAGAAAGGAATTGCATAGAAGAGTTTTGAATTTTAGAAGAGGAGGAGAGTTTTTCACACAGGAGAAGAATCCAATCTTAAAAAACAAAAATGTGAAAGGTTATATTAGTAATTTTACTATTTTTAAAAAAATTTCAATTGAAAACGAAAAAGGTAAAACTGTCTAACACTGATTTCAATCTCCTCCGTCAGTTACTTGGGTATAGTTGATGTTTTTGAAAAATGTGAATGATAGGTGATCCAATGGTTAGGATTTTCAGATTCCCCTTCCATGCGACAATTCTAGGCATGCTGATCTACCTATAAGTTAGAGCTTGCTTAGAATCATTTTCCCATATTTTATACAAAGAGAAAATGTTGGTATAGGACATTTAGGATATGGATCCTCTCCTATCATTTAGCCATCTATGGACGGGTAGGGATGCTCGGCATGCATGCCGATATATCTCATTCTGTTTGATGGATAAATGACACTGGCGACAGGAGATGATCTTTTTCCAATTATTAAAAATAGAATCATGACATGCCCAAATGAGTATCTGCTTACTACTTTGCTCTTTTATATTAACAATCTTCAAGATCGTATAAATTAAAATTTAACATACAGACGGCCTATTTGTTTATATTTTCTCTTGGGGTACTACTTAAACTAACAGCGGACTAATACTACTCATGTTACTCCCCAAAAAAAATTAACACTACCCACCTTTATAGAGATTGGTGGAGTATGGCCTTTTCCTCTTTGGAATCGAATCTTGCCATTGCCCCATTGTCGAACCCAATTTTTAATGGGTTAAATATAAAAAAGTTTCTTCTATGTATTTAAATAAAGAATCAAAATTTTGTATGTGGTCATGTGTTGGGTCTTTCATCGATTAGGGAGGATAAATTTAATATCACAAATTGTCCATTGACCATACAAGCAAGACCATGTAAATATACTGTCATACACAAAACCTTTTGCCATAAATAAAATAGGGTAAATTACACCAAATGTATCTAACGTTTTGAGAAATTATACCAGAGGTACTTCACGTTTCAAAAATCATACCAGAGGTACCTGACGTTTTGAGAAATTATACTAGAAATACCTGACGTTTCAAAAATATTACACTTGAAGTACCTTTTATTTTTGTACTTCCAAGTTTACCCCTGTTTAAGATAACTTTTTTGGTCCTCTTTGGTTAGATTCTCATGTGCTCATCGTTCTCAATTGTCCACCCCCTCGCCTACCCCTGTCCTCTCTTGTGACCCTTCCTCACCGGTGGTTGCTCATCACTAAATCATAAATCTCAATTATGGTATACACCTTCAATGAAAGCTCCGCACCCTAACTTACTATTTTTTCCACGGGTGTACCAACGATCAGACTCTAAATAAGGGTAATACAACAAGAAATGATCAGTCCGTGAAAATTTGAAGCAGATCTAATGGTTAACTTAGAGGATGCCAACTTTAAATAGGATTAATGTTAGAAATGTAAGAAGAGGTACCTCTGGTATGATTTTTGAAACGTAAAATACTTTTGGTATAATTTTTCAGAACGTCAAGTACCTCTGATGTAAATTACCCAATAAAATATAAATATATAATTCAAAAGGTTTTGTTCTCTTCTTTTTTTTTTCTTTTTTTTTTTTTCTTTTACTAGTATTAGATATTTAATTTGGTAAGCATGTCACACCGTGGTAGTCTAGAATATGCCATCTGACTACTTTGGTGGTTATTAGAAAAGGTCCGCAGCTTTATTTTATTTTTTTAAACTTGAATTATTTAATTTAACTAACCCTACATTTTTATGTATATATTTATTTCAGTATATATGTCACGCTGTGGTGGTCTAAAAAATACCATATGACTACTGAGGTTGGTAATAGAAAAGATCCATATCTTGATTTTTTTAATTTTTTTTTTCCTTAAGCCCGGATGCATTCTATTTAATTAAGAAAATAAATTAATGATTTCTAAGAAGGATAAGGTCAATGCAGTGATGGCTTAAGAGTGCAACAAGAAAATAAAAAAAAATATGTGAACAAGAGTGGGAACTATGTCAATAGATCATTCTTTTTTTTCTCCTTGACATTTGACTTTCTTGCCCCAATTAATGGATCCACCGTCCTCTCTACCCAATGGTGAGTGTGGGAAATCCCATCACTCAGAGAATCCTTGTCTCTAAGAAAATTATATATAAAAATTATAAGGGCACATGGTATTGAATTGAACTAATAAATATGATATTATACTTATATAAGAGTTTCCTATTTATCTGATTGTTTGAGTGGAGATATTCATGAGTCTTAGGCTGTGTTTGGTATTATTTTTGTTTTTGATTTTTGTTATTTTTTTAAAAAGTATTTTTAAAAATCATTTTTGATTAAAAATAAAAAGTTGTTGGGGAACTGCATTAAAAAATAGATTATAGAATAAAAAATATATTTGGTATACCAATGTTCAAAAATAAATTTTATAACTATTCAAGGATGAAGAGAGATATAGGGAGTACAATCTTCTCTTTGATTTCAAACCCCAAGGTGCCTATGCATGAATCATTTGTAGTTTTCTCAGAATATCTGCTTTAAGTAACAGAGTAATCTGCATATAGAGAGAATCAAAATATTGATGCCAAGTATGGGCCCAGCTAACTGTTCTGGAGAGAGTGTGTTCATTTGAGTTCCTCTTTTTCTCCTTTGTAACAATGAATTTACTTGCATCCATCAAATTATAACCAACACCATTGGCTTGGAGTTCGATCCAAAATTGGAATTCTTCTTGATCGATTGATTGATCCATTTGAATATTGAAGATAAACTTGAATTTTGATTTTGAAGTTAGCGTGGAGGTCTCCAAATGAACATATGTGCAAACTTACATCCACATGAGTCTGTGTGTTATTACTAGAGCTAATCCTATGCTTATATCTAGAATGGATCCTACTACCTCTTGGGAGACTTGAAAAAGCTATATTTTGATGCTAGTACTGTGGAAAACCAAGGGCTAGCAGAAGTTAGAGGCTCATTTAGTATTGTGAAGCATGTTTCATTCTGGCTTTCTATGGGCCAGAAGTGTAGCTAATTCTATATGAGGTTTTCAGACCTATCACTGGTTTCCAAACTATCAATCTGACATGAAGAGTGAAATTAATGGACGATCAATCATTGTAGAGAGAATGATCACATTGGTTCTTTGTTGCTTCAAAATCGTCAGACATCTCTTCTTCAAGCTCGTTTTCCTACAACTCTTACCTCTTGCCTGTGAAGCTGGGATGTATTTGTAATCAATGCTCATGGTGAACAAATTAACACAGTAATAGTGATGGAAACAAGTAAGTTCTTAACTCAATGGCTAGTGCCAAGGGCCCGAGGCATATCATCGCAGTTGGCTCTGCTGAAGAATCGGTTGTTTTGCACAAGATATGAAACAAAAAAAGAAATGTAAGGGAGGAGGAAGAAGACGACCTGGATTTAATAAAAATCATAAAATTACTTTTTTACCCCTTCATTTTGAAGGGTTAGTGCACGTGGTTATCAATGATTTGCGCAAAAAGAGTAAAAAAAAAAACATTTTTGCCCAAAAATCTCGTCCTCTTTTTGTTTTTTAGCCTATTTTTATTTTTGTCTGTTCTTAAACAATATCCAGAAATAATACCAAACACCTATCAAAATAAAAATATATTAAAAAATAAAAATAAAAATGATACCAAACACAACCTTAGTCCTCTAGTAAGAATTTTGTTCATATGGTTCATGGGATTATGGGCTATGAAAGCTTCATCCTTTTATTTTAAACTAGACATGGTAGACAACATCCCTTTGTCTATTACACATATTTTTTTTTTTTTTTGGTTAAAAAAATGTCTATTCATTAAGATGAGATTAACTTATAGTAAAAAATCAGTTACATGATTCCATCAACCAAGGAATGGATAATGAACCAAAGAGAAATTCATTTCTTGTACGCCATAGGTACCATGCCATGAAACAACAAAGGCTTATAGTCTATGCAAATCCATTTACCTAAGATTTTGAAGTATATAAAGGCCCTTGATTATTCCAACATTGTAAGGCACGGGGGATAGAAAGGATCAATACGTACGCCATTTTGATAAAGTATCACTTAAAGTATTTTAAACAATGTGTCTAAATGATTATCTTACATTAATAGAATGCAAGTACATAAGAGGTCAAAAGCCTTACTCACCTCCCATCATTTGTTTAATATATGAATTTCTTCCCTTTCTCTTGTGATGTTTATATTACTCCCGCTAAGTAATGAAGAAGTAGTCATGTATGGGGGCTGCGTTGCCCCTCTAGGATGACCAACAAAAAAATAAATAAATAAACTCACACTTCGAAAGTATCGAAAATGTTTCCATGACAATATCACATGTATGGATTTGACAGGTTAGTAATTAGATAAATAGAAATTCCTTAACTAAAACCTTGTCGATTTTGAATGACTATCAAAACTATATGATTGCCCATGTATAGGCTTTTTTATTTATTTTAAATGGCCTGTAGTTTTCTTTATCTTATTTGGCATATTTTTAGACTGAAACCACACACATGGACAAATTTGCTCCGGTGACATGATAGTTCTCGAAATTCTGGCTTAGTCATATTGACATGTGATTATTTCTTCTTCTTTTTTTTCTTTTTTGGAAAAATTTATCAAGAACGGATTTTGATTTGTCAAAGTTTCAATCCAGTTTTTTGTTTAAGGGATGGTTATTCATGTAATAATTTAAATATGATATTTCAAAAAACCATAAGATGAACCTGAATTATTTATTATTTAATTTAAATATTTTAGAGTTGTGGGAATGTATAGTAATGTTTAGAGTACTAGTATACATACATGGACAAATACAAGATGTATGTCAATAGAAATGGGTATAAGAACTTGTTATTTGACATGTGGCTAATTTTGCAATGTTTTCTCTATCCAATAGTCCGAATGAACATGTCAAATTCTCATCTAATGGAATAGATTCCTTGTGGAGTTTGAAAAAGTAACAAACTTTTGTAACAAAGTTAATTTGCCATCGTTTAATCAAATTACACCAAATAAAGATGTATAATGTAGAACTAAACAAAATAATGCATGCTTGCACAAGGGATTCCATCGGGAGACGTTCTAGAAGGAGGCGAAGAATTATTGAGGTGAAGGAGTGCCAAAAAAGAGGTGAAGGATGATGGAAGAGGGGCTGGTTATAAATGAATAAAAAAAAAAAAAAAAAAGGTATGCTAGTTTGGGGGACTCAAATCCTCTCCAGCGAGGATTCAGTGGCTGGAGTTCGTCCAGCACAGGTCCAAATACATCGGGATCAGTACTAGGTGAACTCCAACCGTCGAATCCCCGCTAGAGAGTCTCCAGTGCTGGAGAGGATTTTTTGAATGGACATCATTAGGGCGAGGGAGTGGATGTATTTATGAGATACACATCTTTATTTTGGATAATTTTATTAAGGGAAAAGAAGTACATTTTACTGGTGTGTATGTACTTTCTTCTCACATCCATTCTTTCTCTCTCTCATTGAAACTTGCCCCCAACCTCCCCCCCCCCGTCTCTCTCTCTCTCTCCTCCAAGTGATCAATTGCTGGTCCTTTTTGTACTCTCATTTTCTCGCTAACTAATAAGTGTTGAGTTTGACTCATGATGTGTCCAACTCTATAGAATGTTGAAGTTGAGTCTATATAAAAATGGTCCAATTTTATAGAAAAGTTAAGAAAATTTTGTATTAATTTTAATGTAAGTTGAGAGGAAAATGAAAAAACTCATTTAGAAAAAACAAGAGTTGATTCTTTCAACAAAAGAGAATTATGATAAAATTACTCTTATGAAAGCCATCGACAAACTTTTGGAGCTTTCTTGGAGAGGAAGAAGTGCGAACTTTACAACAAATATTCTACCTCAAGTTCAAGCATTTCTAGAGGCTATTCTTGCTATCTCATGTTCTTTTTTAGCTTGCAAATCAGATCAGCAACTTGTGTTTTCAGTTAATTTTCTCCAAGTGATTAGAAGGATTTTTGAGGCTTCTAGATGTAAGAAAGTACCACTGTAATGGTAATTAAGTGGAAATTTTGTATTCCTCCAAGTTGATTATTTGTATTCATTCTCTTGTAATACTCAAGCTTAAGTATAAAGCTTAAAAAGACTAAACTTTATAATCTTATTATTATTATTATTGTTATTATTATTATTATTATAGAAGTTTTTATTAAATTAGGTCTCGTGGTTTTTTTCCTTCACATTAAAGGGTTTTCTACGTTAAAAATTTATGTTGTGATTGTGTTTACTGGATTGTTCATTTATTTTTTTCATTTTATTTATTAACTTGATATTCTTTGATTCGCACATAAATGATAAGTGTTTGAATCATAAGAATAAAATTTCCATTTTTTTTTTTCCTAGTGTTTATAATTCCCATATACTTTGTTGCTAATGTATAAGATTCTAATATGCAATGCTAGCATCTAAATCTCACCATTGTATACGTAGGAAGATATCCTCCATAAATCATGGCCGATGGCCCAAGAAGGTCAAAAGTTGGGGCTGGATTCTCTCTTCTTGTTGGAGGATTCAACGACTAGAATTCACCCAGTGTGCATTAAATACATTGGTATATGTAACAGGCGAACTCCAAACATTGGATAAAAATCGAAAAGACCAGATTACATGGGAGGATATTTTTTTCCCAAAATAACCCTTACAGCATCGAGTGTAAATACTCTCCACTGTCCAAAGACCCTCTTGGGATTTCATCGTGTTGTAGCTAGTCTCCTGTCATCCAGTCGTCCAGCCCATCCGATGGGACGGTTGGAGTGATTGAACCATTGGAGATGAGCCCGGTTCTCCATGCGGTGTGGCCTGTGGACAAGGTTCAATTGCACGGATTGATCGGTTGCCCCCAGTCGATCGCAATTTGATTTCGAATTGATAAACCTTCCTAGAAATCGGCTGATGTGTCATCTATTTCCCGATCCACCCAAATATAAATTCTCTCCATCCGTCCAGTTATCCAGCCGAACATTGGACAACTGAGATACATCGTGGACATATCCCAATGTAATGTCAATCATCCGATGTTCGACTGGATGAATGGAAAGGATTTATATGCGATCCACCCTTACCTAGTGGGGGACAGGGGTTACTGTACGAATCTTTCGGCCGATCCAAACCGACTCCTAAAAGTATGTTTGTGAGGGACCACAACTATGGCATGCGATGAGTTCTGATGATGCTCTACTCGCGGTGGAGCGGATCCGAACTCCACGGCATTACGTTACACGGCAACTCTCTTCAACAAAATTTGGCGAATGGACGATCTTGCCCATACATTTCTGTATTTCTGTCTTGAAGCCTAAATAGGAAGAGGGGCAGAATCTGTCTTCCTCCGTCTAATGAGAAATATTCCAACTGGGATTCGGAAATCGAGGCAGACGCACTTGGGACTGTGCAAATGGGACCCATATTCAGTTTGGAAAACTAGGGGCAATTTCGTCATAATATATGAAAGAATTGAAATACCGATGTTGGCTAGATATTTGTCTTGTTTAATCAATCTTCACCGTCCAAAAAAAAGAGAAAGTCCTACAAAATAATTTCAACGGTCATTATTCTTTACTGTTATACAAAGTAACAGTAGTGATTTTTTTGCTTTCGGTGAAACCAGCTAATCCAGCCAATTAAGAGTACACACGTGGACTTCTTCAGAGATGACCCAAGTTCAAATTGTGTCATGTAGTCGTAGATCTCTGATGGGACCCACCTAGGGCATTCTGAGGAGGGAAAAATTAGCTTAAATACGGGCTTATGTGAACCAGTGAGATGTGAGAGGAAGAAGGGCTAGAAAATAGCCGGCCGTCGGAGCTCTCACCGTAGAGAGAAAGGGCAAGCGCAAGAACAAGCGAGAAATCGAGAGAGAGGGAATCTCTCCCAGAGTCGCAGGGCGGAACGGCGAAGGGTTTCTCTTGAGGTATTCTTCTTCTCCTTCCTTCATTTCCTGTTCCTCCGTAAAATTCGTTCTGTTCCATATTTTCAATATCAAGTTCTCATATCTTAAGGTCGATTCCGTTGAACGGCCTCAAAATGCGGTATTTAAGGTGGATCTAGGACCAATAGCTGATTTTTTTTGGTTTTAACGTATGTTTTACTATATTATAAATGTAAACTACATGTCCGTCATGATTAATACAGTATACACCTCTCATAGTTGGATCTGAACTCTGGTTTCGCCAATACTCTTTAATTTTCGATTTTTTTTTAGCTGTAACGGTGTTGTTTTGTTGCCCTGTTTTTCATTGAACATGATTTGTATCTGTTTCTACTCTCAATTACTTTATTCCTTTTTTGATTTTTAATAATTCTTTTTCGAAAAACATCTTCTTTTGAGGTGCGGACTGTTGTTTGCCTGAATGTCTGTTGCTTTATAATAAAAAAGAAACTAATTCTAAAGAACTAAAATTTTTAAAAATAAATGCCTTTTTTTTCCAGCTCCATGGCTTAGTCATGAAATTAACTTGCATTTAATTTTCTCCGGACACTGTTGAGATTTTCCTTATATAAGAAGAGGCGGAAAACGAGAGTAATTTTCTCCGGACACCGTTGAGATTTTCTTTATATTAGCGGAGGCGGAAACGAGGGAGCAGACGGCATTATTTCGTGTCTCCTCTTCGAAGGATCAAATTCTCCTTTCCTTTTTCATTCGAAAGTCGCCGTCAATGGGAAGCCGAAATCGTTTTGGTTTTGGTTTTCATAAGGAAAACGATTCCTGCTCCATTCACGGCGTCTTCATAAATATATTGAATAGACGGCAGTGGATACGCTATAATCAGTTAATGAGATCCCAATATTCCATCTAATTGCATGAAACAATTTGCAAAGAGGATGAATAGTTTGGTTCTTAAGTAGTCCGTTAGCGTAATTAGAGGTTCGTTAGGGTTTTATTTGTGCCCCTTCTAAAGCGGGCCGATTCAAATGCCGTCGGAATAGAATGCGGAAAAACCCGTCCTTCTGTGACACTGGTTTGAGGGACCAAATTTTCGGATAGATCCGGATGTGATCGTATCGGGATATCATTTTCGGATTTGGATGCGATCCAAAAGGGGTTTTGGACTATCCGTCTTACCGCTTTACAGCCGACTTCCAGTAAGTTAGAGAGAGATATGTCTCTCACTTGTCTCAGTTTTTTTTTTTTCTTCATTTTTTATAACTCTTGAATTTTCAAGAATCTCAAGATTATTAGTTATTTAATTTTAATTATTAATTGAATATTTATTTGAATATATTCTGAATTATCTGAATTTGAATCTGGTACCCATGACCGAATACGTTCGGATACAGATAGTTGAAGTTTATATTCTTCCTAATTTCTTTCTGTTTTTTTTTTTTCTTTTTTCCCTTTTTTAGTTTCCTTTTTAGGGAAAAGTTCTAACCGACTCCATGGTTTATACTTCGGAGACAGCCACCCTTAATAGGTCACGATTCCCCATCCACTGCCGTCTCTTGCCCCTTCAATCCTTGATTTCTCTAGTCTTCTCTTCCCCTCATTTCAAATCTTGTTCATGTTTTTTTTTTTTTATTTATTTAAATGACAAATGCTCTGTTCTGTTTTTTTTTCTTCTCAAATAGAAGGATACAATAATTGCTGGAACTTATTTTCTTGAAACAAACGAAGCTTAAATTAAATTTCTGGGGTTAGGAAATTAGGAGGAAACTGAATGCAATGTTCTAAAACCCGGTATCTGGCATGATTGAATTTTTTAGAATTGATTGAGAATAGAAGTAGAATAGCATTTGAAAAAACAAAATATATTTTCATAAAATATTTAATTTTTTATTTTGTTTTTTATTTAAAAATCTTGTAGATCTAAACTTACAATAGTTAAGCTTCACTTAATTTTACTTTTTTTTTTAATAAAAGTAGGTACTTTTAAAATCGATATAATAGGTATCACAGTCAAGGTGCAGGCCTCATCACTTTTAATTCAACTTTTTAAATCATGGTAGAGGCGCAGAGTAGTTTATTTATTATTTTTTTTTTTAGGTGGGGTTAAGAAAACGCAGAATACCTCATCACGTGTCCTCCTTCCATTTTGGCCACGGATGGTCTGGGCTGGGGTTGAGTCCTTCGGTTCTAGCTGATCCAGTTAAATCCGACATTATTTACATTGTGTTGTGTAATTTTTCATAGAGTATATGGGCAATAGTTTATTACATGTGTCCCTATTAACGGATCCAACTTGAAAAATCATGCTAGCCGGTGGAGGGTTTGGGTTGATAAAACGTCAGTTGTGTTACTGTCTAATGTGATAGTGATGGGAAGTAGGTGATGGTAAATCATATGTTTATGTGGTGGGGGCTTTGTGACAGTAAAAAGCTTTGAGATGTGGTCAAACGGTGCTCGTGCATCGGGCATCACCTAGATACTCTATTTTGGTGGATCCCACATAAATATGGATGTGACCGTGCGAGACTTTGTTGTAGGGGCATGTCACTTGCCAAGTGGCCATGAAGGTAGCGCACTGCAATTTGTTCTCAGTGCTCCAATGTAACGTTTTGAAATTGTCATCTTCGGAGCTTTTGAATTATTGTTGTGTGAGAGGATCTACTTGGTAGTGGGATTTATTAAAAATACACATCGCTAGTGTAATTTATTTTCCTTATAATTATTTTCGGATTACTACAGCTTTGAATTCTCTATTATCATATTCAGGAAAAGCATTGACCAAGTGGTTTTTTCTTTTGGGATGAAGATGACCAAGTGGGTTAGTGCCTTAGTGGAGGGAGAGAATCTTTTTCTTTTTTATTTTTAATTATATTTATTTTTATACTATTTGGGATTCACATCGTCTCTTTGGGTCTTTGGGGTACTTGGTGTCGAGACAATTGACTTATTTATTCAACCTTTTTTTGGTGATTCTTAACTACCTTTTCCAAAAAAAAAAAAAATCTTATATCGATGCTTCCGTCATTTGAATATTCAAATTCATATGCGAATAACTGATCTGGTAGTATCAAGGAAGAAAGTAATCAGATACTACAAAGTGCCTGAATTAGTATTTTAATTTGCGAATTGGTGGATATGATCCAATATATCACGTCAAGAATACGTGTCGTTATGAGATTAAAAATTTATGTGCCTCGGAACTGCTAGTTATTGGAGGGGAATAAGTCTTGCTGCAAATGGAAATTAGGTCCCATATATTGGGTTGTTATGTGTTATAATCATTAAGGCTGCGTCGTATGGTCAAGAATTGGGATGTTTCTTTCTATTTTAATTGTCATTTAAGTGGGAGTTCGTAAGGGTGTAATTCTCAATCGAAACCGAATTGAAATTGATCGATGAAATATTGATTTGATTTAAATCAAAATTAATTAAATCGGTTTTAATTTTATACATGGTTAATGGATTCGGTTTTTGTTTAGAACTATTAAACTGTGGGTTAAATGATGAAAAATCAATTAAATAAAACTCAAAAGAAACCAAGTAAAACCGATTAATTGTCTAACTAATTGTATTTTATTTCATTTGTCGTAAACAATTTTAATGTGCTAATGCTTTGACATAAAATCATGCTCATGTGATGTGATACTTGTAGTTTATTATTTAATGTTTTAAGTTTTGTTGTGGAACTATTCTTAGTAGTAGAATATTCAAGATTTTTGTTGTAGAACTATTACAGTAGTAGAATATTCATTCGGTCCCCATAAATTGTGTAAGGACCTTTTTATGGGTCGATTATTTTAAGCCCGTAAAAACCGATAAACCGGTTGTTAATTGATTCGATTTTAGTTTGGAAAACAATATTAGATTATTTCTATTAAAAATAATCTCAAACTGAACCAAACTGAGTTGATAATCCGTTTATGAACTGATTGACACCCTTCATGTATCCATCCATTAAACTTTCATTAATAATTAATTTTTTTGCCATTTTTAGATGGCAAACTATCGATCATCATCCTTCAAAGATATGATCCAACATGATGAAATAAATTCAGGATATATAGTTTTTTTGGTTAAAAATTCAGGCTATATACGGGATCTATCAATTAAGTTTTCATTGTAGAAGCTCAAATTAGTAGATGGAAGTATATAAAAGAGTTGAAAACTATTTAGTAATGGATGTGGAGCTAAATTCCTAACAGTATCCAAGTCAGATCATAATATCTGAAAACAATTTATTAGGATTGTTGAAGACTATTTAGTAATGGATGTGGAGCTAAAATCCCAACATTATCAAGTCAGGTAATAAAATCTGAAAACAATTTATTAGGATCGTTGATGTTGAACTCCTGGGCGTTGGATGGCCTGAGGTAGGCTAGGGTCATTGGCATTTGCCAGTACAATGAGCGGCTGAGCTCGAAAACAAGTTTCTAGCCGCAATGTTAGACATTTTAATGGGAAAAATACATTTATTAGTTAGATACTTTTGACCGCAAAGGTCAGCATCATAAGCTCATGATTCACGCTGGCTTGTACTATTTGACACCCATTTTCACTTTACTTTCTGTTTTTGGTGAACCATTTTCTCTATACCATGCCAAACAATTGTGGCGCAAGTAAGTGATACCATGTCTAACAATTACCGATTAGAGCCTCTACTGTAGCCAGCTGAGTCAACCGGCATGCGTGCATAGCAAAAACAGTTTTCCTTTTCTTTAAATTTGTTCAACGCAAAAACAATTTTCCTTTCTTTAAATGTTTTGGTCGTGGGTACCAACAAGCGTGACATTTGTATATTTAACTTCGATTTGTGCAGAATACCATCCAAACCAAGAATGGGTGCCGGAGGTCGCATGCCCGAACCCACACATAGGAACAAGGGAGAAGAAGAAAAGAAAGAACAGGGCATCCTCAGGAGAGTCCCATACTCAAAGCCACCATTCACACTAGGCGAAGTCAAGAAGGCCATCCCACCTCACTGCTTCCAACGCTCTGTTCTCCGCTCCTTTTCCTACGTAGTCTACGACCTCATCATCGTCTCCATCCTATATTACATAGCCACCACCTACTTCCACACCCTTCCAACCCCATTAGCCGTCATCGCCTGGCCCATCTACTGGGCATTCCAAGGCTGTGTCCTCACTGGAGTCTGGGTCATCGCCCACGAGTGCGGCCACCACGCCTTCAGTGACCACCAATGGCTCGACGACACCGTGGGACTCATCCTCCACTCCTGCCTCCTCGTCCCTTACTTCTCTTGGAAGTACAGCCACCGCCGCCACCACTCCAACACTGGTTCCCTTGAACGTGACGAGGTATTTGTCCCCAAGCCCAAATCCAGACTCGCCTGGTACTCTAAATATCTCAACAATCCACCTGGCCGGTTCCTCACCCTCACCATGACTCTCACCCTCGGCTGGCCTCTCTACTTGGCTTTCAACGTCTCCGGCCGCCCTTACGATCGCTTCGCTTGCCATTTCGACCCTTACGGCCCCATCTACTCCGATCGCGAACGCATCCAGATCTTCATCTCCGACACCGGTATCCTAGCCGTCTCCTATGTGCTGTTCCGCTTGGTTGCTGCCAAAGGCCTTGCTTGGGTCTTCTGCGTTTACGGCGTTCCTTTGTTGATTGTGAATGGGTTTCTGGTTTTGATAACATACTTGCAGCACACTCACCCATCGCTGCCCCACTACGACTCGTCCGAGTGGGATTGGCTGAGGGGCGCATTGGCCACTGTGGACCGAGATTATGGGGTGTTGAACACGGTGTTCCATAATATCACTGATACTCATGTTGCTCACCATCTGTTCTCGACGATGCCGCATTATCATGCCATGGAGGCGACCAAGGTTATCAAACCTATACTCGGGGATTATTACCAGCTTGATCGGACGCCCTTCTACATGGCAATGTGGAGAGAGGCCAAGCACTGTATTTACGTAGAGCCTGATGATGATTCGCCGGCCAAAGGGGTCTTCTGGTACCGCAACAAGTTTTGATTTTTTTTTTTTTTATTTACTGTTTCTGGTTACACGTAGTCATTTTACCTTCCATTAAAAAGAAAAAAAAAAAAAAAAAGGAAGGTAAAATGAAAAGAATGGTATTGTCAGGTAGTAGCTTTGTGGCGTTTGAGTAGTTTTAGAAGGCCTATTTACCTGAACCATGTGAGGGGAAAAGAAAATGTTCCGGTTTGCGTGTGGGCCCGTTTCTCTAAGCACCTTTTGTTTTCCTGTTCCACGAATCGTTAAGTTGCAGCAATAAATTAAAAATGTCTAAGCACTAGGTTTACACCCATTTAACGAATAAATATTATGGATTTTACAGGCTTAAACAGTTTCAGGCAAAAATATGTGGGCTGATATGTTTCCTACATGTATAAGCTAGAAAATTAATCTTTTTTAACGAGGAGATTGCTCTGCACTTGCCTTTTTTGGGCAAGCAAGCTTACATGAATTCGGCACCAGGATTCTTTGTAGTGACTGCCAATGGTACAGTAAGGATCCTGGGCACTCAAAATGCATTGGGAGTTGGAATACATGCGGATGCATTTTGAGTGACCAAGATCTTCACTGCCGCTACAGAAGATCTTTTTACCATGAACTCCAGGTTCCACTGATAGTCCTTTTTCGTTTTTGGTTATGGTATCACCTCGTGAAAGCTACACGCCCATATAGCCCATAAACGATTGGAATCAGTTTGAAACCTAAAATAAAAATCGAATAGAGAATGAGATCTTCCAATCCAATTTGACCGGAGTCGGATTCCTGAAACCATGTTGGCCACAGGTTAAATTCTTCTTTTCAACAAAATTTTGAACATTTATTCAAGGGGCTAAAAGAATTCCAGTTGGGTTGAGACTTAGGCCCGGTTTGATAACACTCCAGTTCCTTACTTCTTAGTTCCGGAGCTAATCCGGAGTAGAATGACGATTGATAAACACGGTTCAAGTTTTGACTCCAATGGAGTGAACCGTTCCAAAAATGTCTCTGGGAGTTAAAAAACTGGAGCTAAAAAAACTTACTTCTCTTGCTCGGAGCTATTACTACTATTGACTGCCATCACTACCTCCACTAGCACTGCCACCATCCCCACCACCCCTCTACCGCCACCATCCCCACCACCCCTCTACCGCCACCATCCCCACCACCCCCACCCCCACCACCCCCACCACCCCCACCACCACCACCACCACCGTCGCCGCCACCACCACCCACCACCTTCCACCATCGCCGCCACTACCACCCACCACCTTCCACCATCACCGCCACCACCACCACCATCGCCATCACCACCCATCCACCACCTACCACCACTGCCGCCATCGTCACCACTGCCGCCACCGCCACCACCCACCACCACCGCCGCCACCACCACCCACCAGCACTGCCGCTGCAGCACCCACCAGCACCACCACCACTACCACCCCCCCACCGCCGTCGCCACCACCACCACCACCACCACCCCCCCACCGTCGTCGCCACCACCACCACCACCACCAAACGGTATTCTGGAAGCATAGTCTTTTGATTTTGGAGCAGCGTTATCAAACAACATTCTACTCCAAAAATCCTGACTCTGGAGAAGAAGTAGAAAACGACTCCGGACCAGAAGTAGCTCCATGGGAGCTAGAGTGTTATCAAACGAGGCCTTAATACCTGAGTAAGACTGGGTAGGGCTTACTTGTCCGTAAAAATTGGATCATTGCTCACCTGCCCTGTGTTAATTATGAAGCCCTAATATAGGCAGGGGTATCAAGAGTCAAGACTTGGTCTCCTTGGATCCTACAACAACTTACAAGAGTTCCATCCAAATGAGCAAGTAATTGCCTTCAAATTGGATTACATGGTGATAGAGATGTAAGCAGGCCAGGCCCAGGTTGGAGAAATGGTAAAATTGACTCAATTAGAACCCAACCCAGTCCAACCTGACTCATTTTGGTTGAAGGTTAAGGCTGATTTCAGCCTGACTTATGCCCTACTTGGTGATCTAGGATAACTTGACAACATTATTAGGGCCTGTTTGATAAAACTTCAGATTCTAGATTATGTGGATTCTAGCTCTCGGGGAGTCATTTTGGAATAGAAGCGCTTTTGATAAACCTGATTGGATTCGAACTCCCATAGAGTGAACCGGATTCAAAATGATTACAAAATCTAAAATTTTGGAATAACTAATATTTACTCCAACATCTTGGAACAAGTTTTTGGGAGAAGAAAAAGAGTTGACTCTCACTTGACCACCACCACCACCACCACCACCACCGCCACCACCCACCACCCATCGCCACCACCTACAACCACCGCCACCCACCACCCACCACCCACCACCACCCACCACCACTACCACCGCCCACCACCACCCATCACTCATCACCCACCACTACTTTTCTAGACTTCGATTGGGGAGATAGTGTTTATCAAACATATTTCTGTTCTAAAGATACTCTAGAATCCATTTTAAAAATGCATTATCAAATATGTTTTTACTCTTAAATAATTCTAGAGTAACCTGAAGTGGAATCCAAATTATGAACCAAAATCCAAAATCCAAAGCAAAAGTTTTATCAAACAAGCCTTTAGGATATTGGTGAACTGGTACTAATCTTGTATTCATGCATATACTGGATAGTGGTAACTCATACAAACATTAATACTAGAGGCCTTTAGATGAGCTTGTTGTCCTTATTGGTATAAGCAATTATATAAGTTGTAGATAGTATTGATAGTTATACAATACTATGCAATTTCCAGTGAAATCTTAAGGATTTGATGTCAATGAAGAGACTGTACATTTGGCACATGTAAAGTCCAGGGACTCGGATTCGGGTCCTACCTCCTGCTTGGATGTTTGTTTTACATCCATTATCCCCCTCACTCCTCCCCCTCCAAAAAGGTCACTGCCTTGGCGTACAACTCCATATCCTAGCCCCACAATGGGTATTGTAGCACGCCAAAAAAAATATATTTGATGTTCACTCCACATTGTTGTAGTGATCATTCGAACAGTACTATTAAAAAGTTTTCTTATCAAGAATCGAATCATGATACTGATTAATTTGCTGTCCAAAAATTTTAGGAATATGAATGAAAGATGACATGCCTTGGGAGTTCCTTAACAGTCCATTAACCTTAAGCTTTGAATGGGTTTCTATTCTAGAACATGCTCTTTTGCATATGATGCATTCTGAGTTCAAAATGAAAATGTCTTTCTCTTTAGTCAATTCACATTTTATGAGTCTCCAGACGCGGAGTCTTCAGCGGGTGAAACTCTTCAACATTAAGATTCGAGGACTTGAAAGCGGACTCCGCCCCCCTTGAATCAATGAATAAATGAATGAACAACGAGATTGTTATCGATACGGAGACAAGATTCAAGGAACAACGAGACCAACCTATATTTGAATTAAACCAATTATATGACTTAGGATCCTTATTAAGCCAAAAAAAAAAAATTTCATGAAAAACACTAAAAACAAAAATTAAATATTTCCGTGGGTTTACATCAGTCAGGACTTGAAGTTGCAACTTGCTTGTAGTCAGTCAAGAGAATGAAAGCTCAAAAGGATTATTTTTCTTGAAATAGAATAGATAAATATAACCAGTCCATTTCATAGAGAAGACAAAGAAAGAGAATGATCTTTAGAGCTTTTTTTTTTGCTAAAAGATCTTTAGAGATTCAATGGATTAAAATGAATGCCAAAACATTTCCTTTTCTATCTCTATCTTTATAAGAAGACTAAATACATGGCAGCGTAGTGGATGAGTCTTTCTATTTTTCTTGTTTGGGTTCAATGGCATATTATGTATTGTGTCCGTGAAGTAAAAATAGTTGTGGATTGATTGTCCATATTTGTGGCCTATGAACGTTCACGTTTTCTGTTGAGTTGGGATGCCTGTGAATGTCCATGTTTTCGGTTTTAACCGAAGGTGAGATGGGTTTTCAGTTCTATAGTATTTTTTTTTCCCTTTTCCTCTCATTTTAATAAATTCTGATCCTTAGCCAAAAAAAAGAAAGATAGGAAGACTAAAAACCCAATTTACTAAATTTTGATGATTTCTTAGTAATGTTTTATACCAAAGAAAAAGTAGATGATAGTATTTATTGGAAAAGACTATGCTTCTTCATATAATCAAAGATAAAAGATCCAAATAGGCAAAAATTATTATATTTTATTCAAAATCGTACAGATTTAGAAGCTACCTACCTTTTGTTTGACATCTAGCTTTTGCTTCTTTCTTCACCCTAAATCCGTTTACTAATTTCTTAGGATGGTTCTTGACAATGACAAATACAACAACCAACACTCCTTTCGTAATTAATTGAAAATGGATAGATATTCATGTAATTAATAATGGAATATGATGTTTTTGAAAATAACATGATGAATGATAGTCATTCGTTTATACATTTTTTTCTTATCAAGATCATTTGTTCACACTGAAAGTTAAAAATATTGTCCATAATAATGTTTAAAGTATTGGTACACATGTATGGTCATACATAGGATGCTTGTCCATAATTAAAAATGTGTATTAGATAAAATTATATCCTAAAATTTGACACGTGTGGTTGGATATTCTAAAGCATTTTCTCTTTGTCTAACGGTCGAAACGGACACATCATCTACTCGCATGTGGTAAAATAGATACCTTGTGATGTTTGAGAAAATAACAAACCTTTGTGACAATAACAAATATACCTACTATGTCATCACTTCATTAATTATAAAAAGACTGCCATAGTTTGTGTTACTAAGTAATAAAATAGTGTCTCATTGCTACCTTAAAAAGTCATTCTATGTATATCGGCTATTAGGAAAAAAACTTTGAGTAACAATTAATTAAAAATCCAAATAAAATTGGTGGTTGTTAAGTATAAATAGAACAAATAGTTTGACATAAGCTTGCGACGGTGCTGCAATTCTTAAATTTATGGGTAAGGAATCACCACGTTATCGGCATGGAATGGAATTTCCCACGGTAACTTAATGGGAACACAGGAAGAGGTGGCTTATGATTCATATATATAAAAGGGTTCACATCTTAGGAGAGAGAGAGAGAGAGAGAGAGAGAGAGAGAGAGAGAGAGAGCATCATTTTCCCAACTTCAAATAGAAATTAAATTCAGTTTCCTTTATAGGTGGAGAAGGTTGGTACTCAATGGGCTGAAAATTGTTTAACAAAGGTGACCTCTGAAGTAGTGTTCTAATTAGTTAACTATCCATTTCAACAAAAAGAATAAACCCCACCCGTTCTTTAACAGGTAGTTTCATACAATGAGGCTAATTGTTGGAAGGGAAATTGAAAAACCACTTTCTTTTTTCCTCACTCTTTCCACGTGGTTTCGGATTTCCTGTACTTTTAGGGAAAATTGAAAATCCTACCGCGTAAAGGACACAAAATATCGCCACGAAGAACAAAAAGAGTATCTGAGATTTACTATTATTTATATTATTTAGAACGTGGAGAAATCCCAAAAGAATTCCAATCTCTCTCTCTCTCTCTCTCTCTCTCTCGTATTGTTTGATGAAGAACATGGAGAGCATATATAAAAACAGGAGTACCATTTAGGGATGGGCCAGGCAGAAAGCTGTTTAAAAAAGAGAGAAAATGCCGTGGAATTGGAAGTCCATGACTTCATCATTCTGATGATATCTTAACCAACTAAAATCTGATGTTATGATATCTCTAAGCCTGGCCCACCGAGTGATACAGTCATGCTAACTGCACGGCCTTTCTAAATCTTGATATTCTTTGATGATAACCCACATAATAGATGGGTAATATGGGTATTACACTACAACTGTGGCAGTGTGGCTCATCCATGCCAAGTTACCAACTACCAGATCTGACTGCCTTTCTTATACATTTTTGGAATATATACTAAGTCAAGAACACATACTAAGATGATAAAAACACTATTGATTCTGGAATGTGCTCTTTAACCTATTTTACACTCTGGCTTTAGAATGAAAATACCTTGCTGCTTAACCCATTATTCTCATTCTATGTTAGGAATGCATTTCAAAAAATGCATACGAAAGCAGACTCTGTTTAGGCAACGGCCCTCACTAGAAACACGAAGGAATAAATTCCCCTTACCAAAATAAGATTTCTTGTACTGATCAGTAACCAACCCCCAGCTAGAACTAGTCAATGAAGAATCTCACTAAAGCTAGCTATCGGAGGGATATTACCGTAAATTAAAATGAAATGGGCGCATTGTAATAATATTGGAGAATCCTCCCAAAAAAAGTATGGTCAAGCATGGTTTTAGGTAGTGAGATCGGATCCATCATGTCTATCTATCGATCATCAGTGCCGATATTGATATCAATATGACACTGATTCCTTCATTTTTTTTAATACATTTTTAATTTAGTATCGATATTCCTAGATTTATGACCATGGGTCTATGTTGTAACTGTGTGACAGTAAAAGAGACACGAACACAAGAGGAGTGACATTTTAGTGCACGGCACACGGTGGGGTTGGTAATGGTGGTTAAGTAGGCCGGACACAGGTACGGTGGTGTGGTTGGTACGTTAAATGGTTACCTTGTGACACAGTGATCACTAACACACACTTCGCAAGCTAATTAAGTGCTACACACGTCCAAATCTGTCCAATAATGCCATAAATAATGTTGTTGGGCTCTCAGCTATAAGCTAACTTTCTACTCTGGTATCGTCTCTGGAGCAGCTGTTAAGAGCACCAGTCAGGCATGTTGCCAAGTGGCAAACTTTTTTTTTTTTTTTTTTTTTCTTCTTCAGGAAGAAAGGAAACTTATAATGAATAGGAAAAGGTGAATCTGGTGCGCCACCTTTTGTATGTAAATAAAATTGTAAGTATAATGGGATTATATTCATGCAGCACAAACGAACAAACAAGTGATATACCAGATCTCCTCCTACCTACTATTACTCATCCTCATCAGTCTCACTGACGACAGTCTTCATTTCTTCATCAACTCATACAGTTTCAGTAAAATAAGTAAGAGGTACTCACGTTCGGTTCAGAGTTCACACACCTACTCCATCACGATTCACGTCTGCAATAACGTGCATCATACCATCTTTACCATCTCTCTCTCTCTCTCTCTCTCTCTCTCTCTCTCCATATATGTAGCATGTTGAGTTCCAGCTTTGGGACTGAAACGCGTATCACATATTGTTTGTCTCTCTCTAGGTCCATTTTTAGAAACTCCTTTTCTTTATTCCCACCTACTACGCGGATTCGTTGTCTAAAACTCTAAAGCCAATTATGCTAAATTGTTGGAAGGTGGAACCGGAACAGAAGAAAATGGAAAACACATTGGAAATGACGAGAATACCCCTAACAAAACCATCTTCTCTTGACACTTATACCTGGTATGTTTAAGTGGGGTTACTAACCACAGAACATAGAAGAGGCCTACAATCTCACTTTTTGAGTGAATTTACTGAATTGGGCAGTTATTTTCCGCTCTACGTAGAAGAGCCCTATAATCTCTTGAAAAGAAACATTGAAAAAAAATTAATACATAAAATGTAACATGTAAATTTTTCTGATAAAATTTTACGTCAACACAAATAGAGCCTATGTAAAAAATCGAAAAAGAAAAATTTTCTAATAAAATAAGATTTTCTATTGTTTATTTTAACCTAAGATGAAAAAAAATTGATATAAAATATTATTTGAACAAAAAAATTTACAATGAAACACACAAAGCCTTAAGGGTAAAAGCCCATTTCCTCCAATAGGTACATCTTCCATCTCACGAATCCCATGATTCAGAATCCTAGGATAACTGATGAGAAAAGGCATCAATTCTCGAAATTGGGTTTTTATTATACACGCAGGTGTAAGTAACTGGGAAGTACAGATCAATTGTCAATTTCTGTGGATGGATTTTTGTTTGGATATCCAAGCAATCCGGGGCTGACTATTTAATTATTGTTCATATTTCGATGATTTTAATGGAAATTATTTCTCATGTGTTTTTCATTATATGATTTCGTGGATTAATTTGACAAACCATCAAGCATCAACAACACTTTCATATAGTTACTGATGTAGGATATCCTAAGGTTTCTAGACTATCCTACACTAATGTGAAGGTTAACACAAACACTGTTGCCATACGAAATGTTGCTACTGCTTGATCAATTTTCGAATTAATCAAGGAAGTCATATAATGAATAACACATGGGAAATAATTTCCATTGAAATCATCGAAATATCAACAATATTAAATTTGAGCCATCACTTTTTTGGGGTGACATTAATTATCTTGGATAATCAAGGGTATTTCAGGTTTTCCAAAAAGTGACTTTTCATTTGTCTAGTCTTTTCTCTTTATTTATAAAGAAGTATTTATGAAAATAATTTTTTAATTAAAAATAAAATATTGTTTGATAGCAACTAGATATAATAGATTGTAGAATGAGAGACATATGACAGGTATTAATTTCATTAAAATTAAAAACGTTTTTAATTTCTTCAAGTTATAGAATTTTCAAAACAATGACATCTTGTGATCCTTTATTGTGATCGACTTGAAATTTATACATCTTTATCTTTTCTTTTCTTTTTCTTTTTTTGCCTTAACTAACATCTAAAGGATTTCATCGATGGTTGGACACTTGGAAAGAACAACTAAAGTGGCAAAATTCAAGAACAAAAGTTGGCTTTTTTTTAAGATAGCATAATTTTCTAGGCATTAATATATTGTGATCCCCTTATTTGATCATCCTGAAATTTAGACATCGTTACTATCTTTTCATCCGATGAATCTAATTGGAGGTTGGATGGTCTAAAAAATATAACTGAGGTTGTCGAAATCAAGAACAAAAATTGAACTTATTCAAGTTACAGAATTTTTCAAATCTTGATATCTAATAATCTCTTTTTCCGATCAACTTGAAATTTGGAATCCCCTACTCTTTTTAGTCATACTTGTCATCCAACAGAACAAAAACAAAAAAAGAAAAAGAGAGGGCCAAAAGAAAAAGTTTTGACCATAAAAAATATTTATTTTATCATTTTACCTTCCCATAGAAAATGTGTTCCGCAAAATTAATTGTAATATAGCCAGTGGGCCGGTTGAACTTGTTCTGCCCTTTTCTCACTCTTCTCTCTCTCTCTTCGCATATGAGGGGGGCCCTGACCATATAAGGACTTAAAACCATTACAGCTTTATTTGTCTTTTCTGGGCTCATGTCAGGAAAACGATTCAAATCGTCTCCTCATCTTTTTAAACCCCCACCCCCTGTTCTTCCAGACAAACCAAAGCGTCTCTCTCTCTCTCTCTCTCTCTCTCTCTCTCTCTCTCTCTCTCGTGATTCAGAATTGAACTTACTTGAAGCCCATGAAGGAGATAATGAAGCCTCACGCAAGTGAGCACAACACAAGTTCCTCAGCACTAGCCACGCACAGAGGCTCACACGTAATATCAAAATTCCAGCCAAAGATCCGAATAGTTCACATATTTGCACCGGAGATCATCAAGACTGACGTCGCCAATTTCAGGGAGCTCGTGCAGAGACTCACTGGAAAGCCCACTGACGACATACGCATCAACAAGAAGAAAACAAATAGGGTTAACAGAGAAGATCAGTCACTGATTTCTAGTCTCAAGCCGACCACAACCAGAGATATACAAGATGGGTTTCAGAGAATTAAGGAAGAGGAGGAAAGTGAGATGTGGGGAGGTGAGATTTCCACTGGGTTCTTTAGTGGGTTGGGAGATTTTGAAGGTTTTATTCAAGGGCTTAGTGAATTCCCTTTGCTTCCTTCAAATTCTTCTCACATGGATGTGCATGGCATTGGAGAAATACATCTTCCATAGATAAATGGAAATAGTAAGTTCTTTTCTTAGTTGGATTCTGTTGTTGGCTTTTAAAATGTTCTTCTGACAGAGTTCTCTTTCTCCCCATTTAATCCTTATCTCCACAGTTCATTAGTTCACACATCTGTTTTGTAAATATATGGGAGCAAAGCAACAATACTACTGATTAATTTCATATCTCTGCCGAGCTATACCACGTAACATTTCTATTATTTGATTTATTTCTTGTCTCTGCATTTTGTCTAACTGAATGAATTCATTTTCTCTCTAGCTTTCTTTTTTATCTTATCTTTTCCGCCTGAATTGACTTGACTTTATCTCTATACGGGTTTTGTTTGACATCTGAATGTGGCTTTTAAGTCTTGTTCTCTCTCTCGCTTTCATTGAAGGACCTCATTGATGCCAAGACTTAAGAGATTTGAATAAAATAAGATAAAACACAAATTTTATTTTTTATTTTTGGTAAAAATAAAAAAAACTGAAATCAATGAATAAGTACTGGATGGTCGTTCTGCTAAATCACCAATTTCTGGAGTTACTATTTTCTAAATAATTTTGTACACTTACCAGATCCGTCCTTATATGGTTTAAGCATGATCACAGGTTCTCCCCGCCAATATGAATATTGCGAAAAATTTTAAAAGAAAATGTGATCATGCGTATAGCTGTGAGTCTGTTACGCTTCTGTTGTTTCTCTTATCTCACTTTTAGGGCCCGTTTGATAAAACTTCTGCTTCTGGATTCTGGATTCTGGTTCAAATTTGGATTCTACTCCAAGCTATTCTAGGATTATTTTGGAGTAGAAACTTGTTTGATAACGCAATTCTGAAATGGATTTTAGAGCATCTTTGGATTAGAAACATGTTTGATAACACACTATCCCTCCAATCGAAGTCTAGAAAAACAGGCATAGTAGTGGTGATGGGCAGTGGTGTTGGTGGTAGTGGTGGAGGCGACGGTGGTGGTGGTAAAGGTGGTGGTGGTAAAGGTGGCGGCGACGGTGGTGGGCGGTGGTGGTGGTGGTGGTGGTGGAGGCGGCGGCGGTGGTGTTGGTGGTGGTGGTAGAGGTGGCGGCGGCGGTGGTGGTGGTGGTGGCGGTGGTGGTGGTTGTGGTGGTGGTGGTTGTGGTGGTGGTGGTGGTTGTGGTGGTGGTGGTGGTGGTGGGTGGTGGGCGGTGGTGTTGGTGGTGGTGGTGGAGGCGGCGGTGGTAGAGGTGGTGGTGGCGGTGGTGGTAGAGGTGGCGGCGGCGGTGGTGGTGGTGGTGGTGGTGGTGGGTGGTGGGCGGTGGCGTTGGTGGTGGTGGTGGTGGTGGTAGAGGTGGCGGCGACGGTGGTGGTGGTGGTGGCGGTGGTGGTGGTTGTGGTGGTGGTGGTGGTGGTGGTGGTGGTGGTGGTGGTGGTGGTCAAGTGATAGTCATGTGAGTGTTGATTCTTTTTTTTCTCTTAAAAAGTTGTTCCAACAGCTTGGAGCAAGTATTTATGACTCCAAAATTTTGGATTCTGGAGTCATTCTGAATCCGATTCACTCTGTGGGAGTTGGAATCTAACTGGACTTATCAAACGCGCTTCTACTCCAAAATGGCTCCCTGGGAGCCAGAATCCATAGAATCCAGAAGCAGAAGTTTTATCAAACGGGCCCTTAACACCTATAGGCCAGTTACTGATCTCAAGAAGAATTCCAAGAGTTTTGGGAAGTAACCCTTCTCTTTATTTGGCTTGATATACATAGGACTTCTCTTTATTTGGCTTGATATACATAGGACTGGAGAGAGTTTTCTAGCCAACTTCTCTCTCGTTATCCGCTCCACCAACATGGCATAGAAATCGTCTTTTGCGTTCCTGCCACCTGCCAAGGGCCGGATTTCAGCCGGCCCACCCCCCAATGTATTGGCAGGCGGCCAGACTGATCCCAAACCCTTGGATCAATCGCAGGACCGTCCTGCCGCAGGAGACGATCTCCTTCCACCAACATGATCATAAAAATAATATTTTAACAACTCTTAAATATATTTAATAATCTAATTATTAGGGGAATTGCAGTCAAGCTGCGTGAATTGTGCACTGGTGTGCTGCCATTGAGAGTACACACAGGAGCATCCATCCGGGGTGAGATTTTTATTTCACGAGGGTGGGTAAATAATTTTGCCTGGGCGCAACCTCCATGCCATTTGGAAGCCTTCTTTTTTCCTAATCTTACTAATTTGGGGGGATTATTGCCAGGATGTGTGAACCCTATGCCAATGCGGTGCCAATGAGAGTATACACGGGAGTATCCAACAATGGGTGAGATTTTCATTTCACAAGAATGGGGCGATTGTTTCGCTTGAGCACAAGCTCCACACTGCAAGACGCCGCCATGCAGCCTTCTTTTTCTTGAATCTAATATGGGAAAGGGATCGACAAGCTAGAGGGTATATTGACATCTTACACCCCAAGCCAAATTGGGTGGGTTGGGGGGAAGCCAAATTGGGTGGGTTGGGGGGAGAGGGAGAATACAAGGGGACTTACATGGTTAGTGAAGAAAAGGGTCATTATTTTTGTGAGATTGTGTGTATTACGGGCAGTGTGCCCTCCCTTTTCCCATGTAATATATTATTTGGTAAAATATTCTCCATGTTGACAAACTAGCATTGCCCCCACATGATTTTTACTTTATTTTTTCTGACACACCCATGCTCCTCCCTTAATCTTAGAACCTCTCCTATCGTTCAATCGTGTTAGTCATCCATTGATCGGGTTAAGATGCTTGACATATATGCCGATGCATTCCAGTTTATCCAATGCACGACTGATTGATTAGGCAACATAAAATGATCTTTTTGTAAAATCTTTTTATTTTATTATTATGGAAAACATTATTTTACTTATCTTTTATAACTAGTAGGAATCTAATAAAGGATTAATTGATTATCTATTTTCTATTATAAATCAAATCTATTTCATTATGAGATTGGAATAGATTTGATATGCAGTTATTATAAATATGAAGCAGGATCCCTATAGTCTCTCTCTACGAAAAATCAAAGGGACCTATACCCAAGGGAGAGGAGACTATAGAAGATCTCTGCTGAGAATCAAAAAAAGATAAGGTCGAAAATCAATCTTCTACGAAGAGGTATTTCTCATTTATTTTATTTGATTATGTTATTGTTCAATGTGTTTTATTCTCCATATGGGAATGATTGGTATAAGTTTATTAGGATTAGAAATCCTAAAGTAGTATCAGAGTCATTCCACATGGATTTAAAATCATTGAGTATAGAATCGTCATGTATGAATCTATTAAAACATAAAGAAAAATTCATTTTGATTCTCATTTCAATTTTTGGTGAAAAAAGAAGAGATTAAAAATAATTAGATAATTTTTCGACTATCAAAATTACAAGAAAAGTATATCAATGTGTAGATCTCAATGAGACAGTTACGGCAATACAAAAATCTCCGCCACCGGACATCGAACGCTCCGCCATGTCCCGACGAAAGAAGCCAGTGAGATCCACTCGCTGGATTTTATTTTAAAAAAAAAGGGAAAAGGTGGACCGGGGGTAGACCCGACTCGGACCAGAACCCAACCCAATAATACAGAACCGGGTTAACCCGATTAGACCAGGAACCCACCTCGGATATGCCCCCGATCGAGTCAATCCGACCAGGACCAGAAACCCAACCCAGATATAACTGAATCGATCAACCCGACCCGAATATACTCCGGGTCGGGTCAGCCAAACCCGATCCAAGAACATGACCCGAATAATCTGGCCCAGGTTGGTACCAGACTGGATCGGTCCAATTATAAACCGGGTTGGACCAAACCAAACTAGCCTAGATCGGTTATATAGAACCAAGCCCAAATCGATTCAGGCCTTAGGCCCTGTTTGGATCACAGGCAAGTGATCCCACGCATCGACTTTAATCGACGTGTTAGGGCACGTGAATGGTCCATTTGACCTGAAATTTGTTTCGTTGAATTTGTTTCATTATGTTCTACATTCTGGTATATCTTTAATGTTATTTCTAGAATCTCAAATCTGTAGTAATTGATTAAAAACTAATTTTGAAAATATTTTATAAAGTTTTTGTAATTTTAAATGATGAAATAATTACCAGAAGAGTAATGTGCGTGTTTATGATGGTTTGATGAGACATGATTTCATGTTTTCAATTTTTAAATCATATTTCATGTGACTACATACCTGAATTTACAGATATAACTGTACAATTGAGTAAAATCCACCAAAGTGGCATACCTATTACATAGTTATGTCTGAAAATTCAAGAATTTTAATATGCCAAAGTAGTCAAGCCTGATGATGCATACCCAACGGTGGCATTGTCCAATTATGTTAGTTACATGCACTTACTTATTAAGGATGTACGGCTAAGGGTTTTTCATTCACCCAAAGGTGATGAAATTTTTTGAAGCCATCATTCCTTGACGGTTCTGTCTGGATATCTAAGAGGATCAGTGCATGTTTGTCCCAAAGGATGAACGTTAGTGCGATTGACTTTTAAGAAAATAAATTACTTATTAAAGATGTACGGCTGAGGGTTTTTCATTCACCTAAAGGTGATCAAATTTTCTGAAACCATCATTTTTTGACCGTTTTGTCTAGATATCTAAGAGGACCAGTGCATGCTTATCCCAAAGGATAAGTGTGTAGTGCGATTAACTCTTAGAAAGGAGAAATAATGATTACATGTTTTGCTATGGTTTAATGATTTATTTATTTCCTCGATATACATATGAGTGTTGGATATATTAATTGCATATATGTTTTGAATATAAACTCATATAGTAAATTTTATCTCAGGATGTCAATACCTGTAAATGTACTAGCCTCACTGTCTGTGTTGACTGGTTCAAATTACCAAAAATGGTATGAGGCAGTTGTAAGACCCGCACTCCATGAACTCGATTAAAACCTTTAAACCATGTCGTAACAGGTCTTCCAATCATCACAGGGTCAGACGAGACTAGCGGATGACAATCAGGTATGAAAACGGACCAGAATAAGGAATGATATTTTCATACTTGTCAATGGTAGAAGTCAACCAGTATAGCCTACACAGCAGACCACTTAGATCCAGAAACGGATCTCTGCGGGTCCCACTTTGTAAATTCCGAACCGAATGACTTTTCTAATGTTATGAGGTTTCCTAAACTCAATCCTAGCCTATATAAGGACTCCTAAACCTCCTAAAATCTCTTTCATTGATCCTCACAAATCCTAGAGAGGAGAAAGAGATTGAAGAAGGAGAATGAGCTAAGGAAGGAGAGGGAAGAGCTGTCATTGCCGTTAGACGAATAACACATTACCGCGAACCAACGGTAAGTGCTTAAACCTTTCTCTACGTTAAGCGTTCTAGAATGGTTAGTCATGACTGGATCAATACCATGCAAAACGAGGTATTGATCTAAACCATATTTTGTCGTCAAACCCTAATATAATCGGTAAACCCTAGATTCAAGTTCTAGGTTGAAAATCATCGAAACTAGGACTTCAATGGAGTTGGAAACAACTCTAACTCAGTGCTCAGACCTAGAATGTGTAGGAAAAACCCTAGAATCAATAAGGGGTGACCGACGGAAGGCGAGAACCGGGTGTATGGTTTTCCAAAAACATACCGGTCGCACCTTATGCGACCGGTACCTGCGATCGGTATCTCCTAGAGGCTGGTCTGTGGGGACCGATCGACCATACCAGTCGCACCTTTCCCCACAGTGCCTTGGCCAGTACCTGCAACGGTACCGGCGATCGGTCTGCTCTGTGAGAAGTGTTTTGACCCAGTTAATTTTTCGAACAATGTAAACCCTAAGAAAAACTATTCTAATTCAACTCTAACATCGTGTAGGACCTTGTGATAGCGAATTTGGATTCTGTGACGCGGAGCAAGCTAGCAATCAAGCGTCAGGTAAGGAAATCAGACCTAAATCCTAATAATTTTAATAACAGTAAAACGTTGTTAATAATTATGATTCTATGAAATGGTGTTTGTGCATACTCGCATGCCATCTTTACTTTCAATTATTATATTATTCATGCATACTCGCTATGCTTGGATGTGACTGTTAGGCATGTGATTGTTTTCGTTGGTGTGTGAAATGGGAAGGGCCTAGGGTCTGGGATCATTCTTCACACTAGCACATTTTCGTATCGTTTCTGTCTTAGCATGCTTGGTGCGGGTAGGGTATCAGGGGGAGGAAGTGGCATTGTGGTTTCTGGCCTAGCCACTAGACTCTAGTTTTATCTCTATGCCGTAGGGAGCTGTGCTGGGATAGGATCTACTGTGATGACATATAGGATTGGTTAGTTGCGAGCCCAGTTTGCAAGCCTCGCCAATAGGGACTTACGTGTTGGTATGGGTAGGGCATCAGGGGAAGTGTTGACGGTGTTTGATCCGGACGCTTTAGCTTTATCTCTATTCCATGGTGGGTGCATATGGAACGACAGTGGTGTTTGATCCATTGGGTGGATTCACACACTCGTGTATAGAGATGCAGTGGCCGCCAATTCTTTTTCTAACACATTACAAACTTAAAATCAGACCATAATGTAAATGTTACTCATGTATGATGAGTGTTGTATTGTTTGATTTTCTTACTGAGCTAAGTTGTGAGCTCACCCTTGTGTACACACTATTTTTAGATGTTGATGCAGGTTACATTATGGATGATTACATGGACGTTCCAGTATATGGAGGTGTTGCTGCCTTGGAAGTGCAAGCAGGGGAAGACGAGCATGATGTTTCATGCAAGTGCCTTTTCTGCGTGTACCTTTAGGATTCTGTTTAATTTATTTTTATTATTTTTGGTTGAAGATACAATTGATGTAAAGATATTTAATTAAGTTTCGGTATTTGAATAATTAGATATTTATTTAAATTTATTAATAAATTACTCAGTTCATTCTATTTTAAGACTTTCGCTGTATTTATTGGCAAGAGGAGATCTTGGAGAATCAATAGTTGTATAAGAATCAAATAAGGAGTCCACTGCTAATCTCGAGGGAATCACGGGATACGTATTCTGATTGTGGTTATGTGCAATGGTTTGTATGAGTGGACACGGTCTTATTGAGATCCTGGTGTAAACCGTTGGTTCAGTGACGGTTCACTCTCACTTCTGGTTCAGCCAGAGTTGGGGTGTGACAGGACTGGTGCTTTAAAACACATTAATATCAAGTATCTATTAGTAAAGGAAAAGGTTGACGATGATTACATCATTGTAGAAAAAATCTCGACGATAGATATGATTGCTAATCTAACAAAGGCCCTACCAGTGGGAGTCTTCAAGGATCATGTTTCTAGCATGGGCATAGTCGAGTTTTTGATGTAATTTTATGATAAAAAAATATATATATTTACATTGATATTTGATTGTATTGTTTTGTCTGTGATTTTTATGGACATAGTGATGAATACAATATTTTCTTTTTATGATTTATCATTTACACTCTTGCTAGTCTGAATGAAAATTTTATTTAATTAACATGTCATGACATAAAAGGCATATTACGTCAGAACACAAAAGACAGTATTAAGCCAGAAAATAAAAGATAATATTAAGCCAGAACACAAAATGCAGTATTAAGTCAGGACCTAAAAGGTAATGTTAAGCCAAGTCTCAAAAAACAAATTAAGTCAGAACCCAAAAGGCAGTATTAAGTCAAGTCTCAAAAGACGGTATTAAGCCTAAAGACAGTATTAATGTGAAACCTACATGCAAATTTTGGGGACGAAATTTATTTTAAGGGTGGGGGAGTTGTAAGACCCGCACTCCATGAACCCTATCTAAACCTTTAATTCATGTCGTAACAGGTCTTCTAATCATCACCGGACCAGATGGGACGAGTGGATGACAACCAGGTACGAAACGGATCCATGTATGATAATTATTTCATACCGGTCGATGGTACCAGTCGACCGGTATGTCTGTGCGGGCAGACTAATTAGATCCAGAAACGGATCTCTACGGGTCTTACTTTCCAAATATCGAACCCTAGGACTTTCCTAACGTAAAGGGACTTCCTAAACTCAATCCTAGTCTATTTAAGGATCTCTAAACCTCCTTAATTCTTTCATTGATCCTCACAAACCCTAGAGAGGAGAAAGAGATCGAAGAAGGAGAAAGAGCTAAGGAATGAGGGAGAGGAGCCACCGTTGCCTTTGGACGAAGAACACTCTACTTGCGAACCATCAGTAAGTGCTTGAACTTCTCTCTAAGTTAAGTGTTATAGAAGGTTAGTCATGAATGGATCAATACCATACAAGGCGAGGTATTGATCTAAACCTTTGAATTTGACGTCAAATCCTAATACAGTCGATAAACCCTAGATTCGAGTTATAGGTTGAGGATCATCGAAACTAGGATTTGAATGGAACATGAAACAACTCTAACTCATTGCTAAGACCTAGAATGTATAAGAAAAACCCTAGAATCATTAGGGGGTGACCGACGGAAGGTGAGAACCTAGCTTATGGTCTTCCGGAGGCATACCGATCGCACCCTATGCGACCGGTATTGCGACCGGTACCTCTCGGGGACTGGTCTGTGGGGACCGATAGACCAAACCGGTCGCAGGTACCAAGGGGTATCAGTCGACTGGTATAGGGCAAAACCATCGATCGATAATTAAACAGAATCCTAAAGGTACACGCAGAAAGGGTACTCGCATGAAGCGTCATGCTCGTCCTCCCCTGCTTGCACTTTCAAGGCAGCAACACCTTCATATACTAGAACGTCCATGTAATCCTCCACAATGTAACCTGCATCAACATCTAAAAATAGTGTGTACACAAGGGTGAGCTCATAACTTAGCTCAGTAAGAAAATCAGACAATACAACACCCATCATACATGAGTAACATTCACATTATGGTCTGATTTTAAGTTTGTAATGTGTTATAGAAAGAATTGGCGATCACTACACCTCTATACATGAGTGTGTGAATCCATCCAATGGATCAAACACCACTGTCATCCCACATGCACCTACTATGGAATAGAGATGGAGCTAAAGCGTTCGGATCAAACACCGTCAATACTTTCCCTGATGTCCTACCCATACCAATACGTAAGTCCCTATTGGCGAGGGTTTACAAACTGGGCTCGCAACTAATCAATCATATATGTCATCACAGTAGGCCCTATCCCAGCACAGCTCCCTACGGCATAAAGATAAAGCTAGAGTCTAGTGGCCAGGTCGGAGACCACTGTGTCACTTCCTCCCCCTGATATCCTACCCGCACCAAGCATGCTAAGATAGAAATAATACGAAAATGTGCTAGTGTGAGGAATGATCCCAGACCCTAAGCCCTTCTCATTCCAGACACCAACGAAAATAATCACATGCCTAACAGTCACATCCTTGCATAGCGAATATGCATGAACAATATAATAACTGAAAGTAAAGATAACATGCGAGTATGCACAAACACCATTTCATAGAATCATAATTATTAACAACGTTTTACTGTTATGAAATTATTAGGGTTTAGGTTCGATTTCCTTACCTGACACTTGATTGCTAGCTTGCTCCGCGTCACATAATCCAAACTCGCTATCACAAGGTTCTACACGATGTTAAAGTTGAATTAGAATAATTTTTTAAGGTTTACGTTGGTCGAAAAACCAACTGAATCAAAATATACCCCTCACAGTGCAGACTGGTTGCAGGTACCAGTCGCGATAGTCGCAAGCACGGATCGTGACACTATGGGGAAAGGTGCAACTGATAGGGTCCATTGGTCCCCACAGACCAATCCCCGAGAAATACCAATCACAGTATTGATCACATAGGATAAAAATAGTTGTGGAAATAGTTGTGTTCACAACAAGTTGTTATGTGTGACTGTCTAGGATCAGAATTTTCAGAGGCTTCGGATTTTACACCGTATACTTCCAGTCCATTGTAAACAGGCCTAGTAGAAGGGGAATAAAAAAGGATTTTAGCGGTGTTTAAAACGTCACAGATGCGCTGATAAACCTGGCGTCGCAATTGAGTTAATGGCGTTTTTTGGCAGCGTCTTGATGGTACTTTCGAAAACGTTTTGTCACAAACGCTGCTAAAATATAAATCTTTGACTCCGTGTAAAATGCTTGCACCGGCCAGCCTTTATTTAATCACTACTACCGTTTCAAAGGCCTATATTTTGCGGCGTTCATATTTATTTTTTATTTTATTTTATTTTTATTTTTTTTGGTGAAAGAAGAAATTCATTGACAATCAGTTATGGAAAAAACCAAGGCATTCTTATAAATAGAATTATGGAGTCAAGAAATGGAAATTGATCATAAAATCATTCCGTATAAATTCACAGCCTTCCTAACAAAGGAATCAACTACCTCATTAGCTTCTGAACAGAATAAAAAGGAAATTCACAGCTTCTTTGTCACATAATAATCATAGAAGTGAACCTCATTTCGATATGTTCAAAGTTCAATATTGTACCATATTAAATTACTTATGGGTAAACAACACTTGGGAAAGGTGTTAGCTGCTCTTAACATAGATATTTGTTCAGACCCTTGGGTACCAAATCTTGGGCACTTCTGCATTCACCCTTGAATTCCACTATACCTGATAGGTTTCCTTTTCTAGGGAGTAAATTGGGTGATTCATCTATTAAATCTGCATACAGGATGTTAATCTCATCACCAGATGTTACACATCGCCCAACTTCCATGGAGGGTGCTATGTTAGCTGAATCAAAGTTCATGGTTTTCCAATGGAAGTGCTGCCGTGATGCGTTCTCTATCGAAGGCAAAGTTCCAAGATGGGTCAACATCTCAAACTAGTGTTGTTTATGTGGGGGATGTGTGCGGAAAGATAGGGACATACTTTGTGATGCAGAAAAACTATTCATCAATGGGTGGTTAACACGTGGCAAGCAAGGTATCACTCATGGCATCACTTTTACTATTCACTTTCTACTATCCGTTCACACATTTATCGTTGCTTGGATTCTTGACTTTAGCATTGGAGTACATCCCTTGGATTCCAGTCGGACCCACTCTTGTGCTTGATTCTTATCTTCTGGTGCACAAATCTCTCCAAGGAAGGTCAGTCTAGATTTTGGCAATAACAAATTGGTGCCGTCTACAACAAGCTCCTCCAACAAGGGACCCTTTATTGTGGTAAAAATAAGGACGGGACAACTAAGATAGTCCCACATCATTTGGATGTTAAGAGAACTTGTGGATTATAAGCAAAGGCCAACCCCTTCCATGTAGTCATGTTTTAAAAATCATGCATGCTTCTATCCAAAGCAGACAATATCACATGAACACAACACTCAGGCCTTAAAATTAGCATTGTCTGTGGGAACCCTGGGCTATATGCAACAAGCTCCCCTGACAGGGGACCTCTGTTGTGGTAAAAATTAGGAGGAGAGATAACTAAGATAGTCTGGGAAAGCTTCTGGCTTATAAGAGGGATCAACCCTTTACTTATAGATTCATTTAAAAAACTGTGTCAACTTCTACCCAAATAGGACAATATCACATTGATACAACTCTCCTTTCAAATGCAGACGACGCCAATGTTGACGCCTTAGATAAGCATTACGTCCCTGTAACATTGCCCACTTTGAATAGAAGCGTCCATGGTTTTCATTAATTACAAGAACTCGTCCTTAGTAATCAGTATAAAGCAAATAAAAGAAAAGGAGGTTCAGTGGAAGAACTTGTCCAACGCATATGACACCCTACTTGACCCTCTTTACTAAAGAAATATACAATGGAAAAAGGAAGCCTTTTGGCATAACTTAATCTTCTTTTTTTCTCCCTTTTTTTTTTTTTTTTTTTTGGTCAGAATTGACAAACACAATCTTACAAGAGAGAAATTTATTGGTAACCAAGAAAGACAATGAATGGATAATAAAGTTCTAATCTCTCTTTTTAAGTAGTTTTAATGTCTTTTTCATATACTCACCTGGACGGGTTCTATATATGAGTGATCAATAAGGCTCATGGCCTAGGTTGGTGACATTGATAGCACTTGCCACTTGGGATGGGTGCCCGCCTAACATCTCTCCAAATGGGAGAGTGTTAGGTCATAATTTATGTCAATATGTCTTTTTCTTTAATTAAAAAAAAACACACACACACACACACGTTTCTCTCTCACACTCAACAATGAGTCAGACAATCAAACAAAACCATACCGTAATATTATGCCGTTTCATCTCAAAGTTCTTAGTGTTGCTATCAACACAAGAAATTAAGAATCAGTCTCTGTCAGCAACATCTATAGCTCTACCTACAAAATCAACACTGGGTTGCAAAGTTGCCCGTTAGTTGATGATCATGAGAAACGTGGCAGTGTTCAGTACCTTCGTCCCGATATCATTTTCTGATTGAAAATAAATTTGAATCAATATATCACTATAAAAGGTGGAACAGGGACACGTTTTATGATTCTACAATTCGGAGTTGACCTCCATATTTCCTATGGAAGAAGGCCCAAATTCAGTGGCAGTTGATTATTATTATTCATGTTGACTTGACACAGCCTGAATAACCACTTAAAGTCAATTTTATTGTCAATTTGCAGATTGGTAGGTTTAATTATTTGATGACTTTGTTCACTCACGACACCTGACATACTAATTGTGGAACCCACCACCATTTGGTCAATTTAAAAAACATTACGTCAATTGCAATTTTACTAATTAAGTTATAGGAGAAAAGTTTTGTCTATCAATCATTGTTTCATATAGCCAATCCTCTATAAAATGTTCGATACAAAACTCAAACTTACAATCCTCTATAAAATGCATCATGGTCGTGCCGACCAACCATGCAAATCCCTAAATTATAAGAATTGATGAGTTATATGCAACAGATGTTGAAAATTTTGCCTGTAATATTCTGGGTCTGCTTTCTAAGTTTGAAAACTTCATGAGCCTTAGCTCTTCATATATATATAATGGCTCTATGGATACTATATGGTCTAAAATTTGTAAATCATGATTTTTTTGTGGACGATAACAGATTTATTCAAGCATAATTTACATGCATATACATGTATTCTCCATAGAATTCTATCACTATCCATATCCAGTAGATCTACACTCATCAGGGGCACACTGCTGGTGAACTGAACTCAGTTTTGTTCGAAATCAGAAACAGGCCCATCAAGTAGGAAAAGATAAATAACCTCCATATGTTCGAAACGGCCCACGATAATGACGACCTATGCCCTCCCTGAGTGAAATAGGGCCACACATGGTGACACAATGGTGCCTTCGGCAGCTACCATCTTTTTCATATGAGTTTGCAACTTTGCTTTGCATCAACCTGTCTTTGCCTCGTTATATATATTAATCATACATGGTGAAGGTTTGATGATTCCACCTTGCACATGTCAAACCAATGAAAGTTAGCCTGGATTTGTATCACATAAAACCGCCCTAATCAACCCATACGAACCAATTTATTGTGGTCAATTACTTCTTCTTTTTCACATTTTTTTAAGACATTATTCTTGTCACAGAGGTATGTTAGTTTTCCAAACATCACAAGGTGTCTACTCAGCCACAACTTGTGGATAGATGATCTGTCCACCCCAACCATTGATAGAGGGGACACTAGATTAGCCAAGAATCACATATCAAAATCTAATTCAATCAGATACCCATGCATTCAGTTTATGTCCACGCATGTATACCAGTCTAAGGGTCTGAGCAAGAACATTCGAATTTGATTAATAAAACCATAAAAATAGATAACTACCTTTTTATGAAATAATTTTACAAATTTAGAAACATAGAGATCCTTCCTGTTTGCAAAAGCAACCTTTCATATACGCACACATTGCAAGAACCCCGTGATCAAAAAATGGTATAAGCCATTTGTTATTAAGATTACAGGATCGCATCATACAAAAGTAAGTTCATATTATAACCACTTTTAAGGCAGCTTTCAAATTTTCATTGAAAAGAAAAAGGGATAATGATAAAATGGTTATTATTTTTCTTCACCTAGCTCTCATACTCCATGCTGGATTCGGCCAAGAGGGAAGGAGGATCTTCCAGCCTCGTAAAAACATCAGGTACTCCAGTGGTATCCCTTATTATCTGGAAAAAACATGCACCAGCCAAAACAAGATGCAATTAGGACCTGTCGGCACCCCAAATGAATGACGTGACCTAATATCTACTAAGGGCAATTGATTCAGGTTCATCATATTTCCTTATAAAATACAAAATAAAAATGTCGCTCAACTGTCTGCTGAACCATTGCATAGTAGTTTGAAGACAACTGGTCTCGCAGTTGGTTAGCAGCCCGCCAGTAGAGTGCAAACAGCCAGCAGGTCACGGGTTGAACTTTCTTGCCTTCATTGAGTTCATCAAAAGAAAAGGGTTGCACCCCCCCCCCCCCCCACACACACACACACAAAAAAACCACCCAACCCAAAAAAAAAAAAAAAGAAGTAAAGTAGGCTGACTGAAAAAAGAAAGAATAATAGCTTCAAATGCTTGACAGTTTTACTGGAGTATAGTTAATGCCTTAATGGATCAACTGGCCTAATGGATTCTATGGATATCACTCTATAAAACCTTGGTTTAGCCATTTTATAGAACCAGCAAACCAGACCTGGCTTCAGTCCAGGGCCCATCCATAACATCAGCCCAAATCTATTCCGAAGTTGGGAATTAGGCCAAACTCAGTTCATGACTACAACAGACCAAGGCGCAATGTGACAGTACATTGTCAACAGGCTTATACAAATTTAAAGGGCTCAATCATTACATCTGTACTAGTTCTCAAACCTATTCCAAGGTTGGCAGTTGGACCAGATTCAGTTTATGACAGACCTGCGTAATAATTTCTAGTTCATTAACTGAGCTCAAGCAGACCTTACCCTCATACATTAAAAACCCTACATCCACAAAGTGTAGCATGAGATTCAAGGGTGTCTTGATCAAAGACAAAAATATATCTAAAACCATTGTTTTAAGTTACAAGTGCAGAAATTGAAATGAAACTTACAAGTATTTCTTCATCAAGATAAGAAATCATAAAGAGTCTTTCGAAAGTCCCACCTGGAGGGGGGAAGAGTTCAATTTAGTGCTTACTCATGACCTATTCTAAGTAAACAAAACAAAAGCATCCATTTACAAATAAAACCCATAGCACCTCCAAGAAAATCCACCTTCAGCATAGATAACAGTTCAGTAAATCAACTAAACTGAGTCAACATGTAAATTGCCAGTAAAAAAATATATATATACAAATACAAACAAACCATAGTGAATACTCAACAATAAACAGTAACTAGACAGAAACAGCACTTTCAGAAATCAGAAAGAATACATATAAAAACAACTACTAGCAACAAAACCTATAAAAATGCGATCTAAAAGGATATATATATATATATATATATATATATATATATATATATATATATATATATATATATATATATATATATATATATATATATATATATATATATATATATTGAAAACTAGTAATCTGCATCAGCACAGAGTGGAAACAAAAAATAGAGTAATATTATTTACTTCTTTCCACGCATCTTTGACTCACTGAATACAAGGAAAAACTGCAAATGCAAGCGCTCATTTCCTGGAAACCCAATGCTTGCTTTTGACTGTTGACTTGAAGCTTTTGGAAATTATCATTTAACCAAGAACACAAATATTCCCCATCCAAACCCCTATCATGGTTTTAAGAATCAATACAATACGATCGATGAGCACCGATACTTACCGTAGCGCAGGGGGTCAATACGATGCCCCTCCCAATTTTTAAAATAGTGTGTATCGCTGCGTATCCACCGTATCGAACCGATACAGGTCGATACATGTCAACATGCAATGATACACCTTGATACGGGTCGATACGGCTAGAATTAAATTTCAAATAAAATAAATAAAAAATACCGATCATATCGGACAGTATCGATCAATACAGGTTGATACAGGCTTCTTCTTTTTTTTTGGTAAATAGGTTGATACAGGCTTTAAAAGGATTGTCGTCTTCATTTCCTGCTGCTTTTAGCTAACCAGCGGAAAGAGTTGTAAGATGGTTGGATTTCGACCATTATTTGCACACCAATCACTCTCCAAACTTTAAGGTTTTGATTATGCATCAAAAAATGACTTAGAAGCAAGCATCCAACTATTGTTTCATTCAAAGATTGAAGTTTAATCGATCATTGCAACAAAACCTAAGGGAAAAAGTTAAAAACTTTCAACTTTGACATGGTATTAGCAATTTAGTATGAATGTAGGAAACATTTTTCTTCTTAATGTTTTTATACTTTAAAAATGTACTTTGCATGTTCCTTAATCATTCTTGTGCGTATCTTGCCCCGTATCCAAGTGTATCAACAGTACTCACGAAACGTCTCTTAAATCACCCGAACGATACGCTACAGATACGCAATACTTTAATCCTTGCTCCTCCCCAAGAGAGAGAGATAAGAAGAAGAAGAAGAAGAAGAACTTATATCAACTAATGATCAAAATGGAAAATAAAAACGAATATCAACTAAGGGTTGAAAAATATTGTTCATAAAAAGACTAAAGAGTGGGCATACATCAACCAAGAGTTGAAAAAATTATTCATACATGGAAAGAGGGAACTAACAATTAATGGATAGACTTGGCATAACAGATGATGATGGACATCCTGAAAAGCTCTCAATAGTCAATACTTTACTTCACTTGCGGTGCAATTCTTGAAAACATCAGTCTCATAAAAGATCCTCAAGCAACGACATCAGCAATCATGCACAGGAAGGCAATTATAGGGACAGGAAAGATTACAGGAATAAAGGCTGAGTTTAGGAGATTTTTCCTTTATAGAAGCTAAGGCTGCATTATTTAGCGCAAGCAAGAACCAGGTTCTAGTGAGACTGTTAAAGAATCCACTTCAGACAGAAACTACACAAGCAGTTTCAAAAATCATTATTTTCTGTTAGTTTAGCTTTATTGTCCTAATATGTATTGGGAGTTTGAGTTTGGGGCTTAAGTGTCAATGTTAGAGATGCATTGGAATATTATATCAAGGTCTGTCCCCATGCCCATAGACACATCTTCTATTTTTTAAATAATAAATTTTTATTTTGTTTATCTCATGTGGATTCATGATGGTGGAGAAGGATTTCTCTACATGCTAAGATGGATACCTCAGTAAATTAGGGTGAAATCCATAATTCCCTACAACTATTATTCTTTTTCAATTTATTATTCTTTCTTTTCCCCTTGATGTTAGTTTGAAGTTCCAGAAACAATATGTACCTGTTAGCATAATAAAATTGTAGCCGTACACTGCTTTGACTCAGTCAAAGTAGTTAGTGCTAGTTTGTAGGATTTAGACTCATATTACTATATGGATTTATTAGTTTGCTTTATTAGTTTCCTTTACCAATTAGGTTTGTTAGTTTCCTTTTCCTATTTTGAGTTTACTTTGTCTTTAGTTTATGACTAAGACTCTAACTTGTAGAGTCCTAGATCCTATCTAATAGCTGTTTTCTATTTTTTATAAATACAAGCTACAACGAGAGGAGCAAGACACATTGATCCTCTTCATCTTCTCTTATTTTTCTATTTTGTTACATGGTATTAGAGCAATCCCCTGAATTTTCGTTTTGAGAGTCGTTTAAGGTTCTTCGTTAGGTGTGCAACCACCACTATTGCTGCTCCTGCTACTGCTGCTGCTGCTGCTGCTACTACTTGGTTCACAGTGAGCTACACTATACTACTACCAGTTTTTGGTTCATAGTGACCTATACTGTGCTACTACTACTACTTGGTTCACAGTGACATAAACTGTGTTGCTACTACTGTTATTGCTGCCACTACTACTACTACTACTCATACTACTACAACTGCTGCTTCCTCTATTACATTGTTTTAAGCTGAAGCTCTCACATTCCCCCATGCTCCAGCTTGAGGGGGGTGTTAGCTTAATAAAATTGAAATTGTACTCTGCTTTGACTTAGTCAAAGTAATTAATGCTAGTTTCTACTTTCTAGGACTTGGACTCTTATTAGTATATGGACTCCTAATTAGTTTATTAATTTGCTTTATTAGTTTTCATTACCAATTAGGCTTGTTAGTTTCCCTTTCCTAATTTGAGTCTACTTTGTCTTTAATTTGTGACTAGGACTCTGACTTATAGAGTCCTAGATCCCATATAATAGTTGTTTTTTATTTTCTATAAATACAAGCTACAAGAAAAGGAGCAAGACACATTGATTATCTCCATCTTCTCTTATTTTTCTATTTTTCTATAGTATCCATTGGAGCTCACAAACAGGTAAGATCTTCTTCCCTTCTAGTTCAATACAACTGCTCTGATTTCAGTTCTCTAGAACTTTTGTGATCTAAAACTTGAATTTACCCTCAAGTTTTGACCCGTCACTCTTCTCTGAGATCTTGTACATCATTTTCTGCCAAAACAGTATCTTTATTGATGTTTCGAGTCCTAATTATCACTCTGCTACTGGCTGCTACTACTTCCCAGAAATCTGACAAGAGCCATAACAACTCTTAACACCACCACCCTAGGAGACTGCAAGATCAGTCCTGGTTTTGTTTGATCAAATCGTACCCAAAAACTATTCCAAACTTAGTAACAGCTTTATTTGACCATCCCCTTTTGAGTTCAACAATTTCTCCTTCATTATCCCAAATAAGAACTCTGCTTTATTTCCTCAGTCTTCATCAGAATTCCTTATTCTATTTAATTTTCCTAGGGTTATTCTTATTTGAGATTCCTATTTTGTTTTGGCTATTTGAGTTGCCAGATTTATGCGGTCAAATTGCAGGCATCAATCCACCAGAGGACAAGTTTTTGAAGTCCATCCAATTAACAGTAGAACCAAGTACCTGATTTAAATCCAGGAATAGGGGTTTTCACAAACACACACACAAGCGGTGTTCAGGGAAATTTAAGTTGTATTACACAGTACTATTAATATTGAAGTGGTTTTAGAAGGGGGAAATTTTGTTAGTTATTATTTTACATTTAATTTTTATAGTTTAGTTGAATGCTATGGTTGTAGTCTTTCATTCTCAACAACCTTCTTACTCGTTGGGATTCGTTTCCCTTAAAATACTCTAGCAATATAATTATATCTGTACATTAAACATATCCATTTAGAAGATAAGATTGGTATGAGGTGCACCAAATAGGTCTTCAGCTAAATAAGCTTCTTCCCTCAATTTTTATTGTACAGGCTATATGTGTTCACTGTTCAGCGTATATGAAAGTAGATTCCCCAGCTAATCTAAAATGTAAGTTAACATAGTAATTACACAAAGCATTCTTCTTCTTCTTCTTCCCTTTTTTTTTTTTTTTTTTTTTTTTTTGGGGGGAGTTGAACACAGGTAGAAGAAAAAAAGAAAGTTACATAAATTTGAAATGATATTTTCAAGCTTTAAATATTTATGAGGAGACAAAAGAATATTGTAATCATTGTAGAAACCAGTGTGTTCTTATTTCTAAAAATTACCAAAAGGTTAAGTGCAAAAATATTTGTTTAATTAGAAAAAATAAAAACCCCTTTAATTTTTTCTTTTTTTATAGTAAATGATTATGAGATAGGATCTTTAACAATTGCATCAACGTTGACTTGGACCCAAGGTTCAAGATATCGGTATCGGTCTCTTTTGAAACCAATACAAATCGGCCGATACAGCCGATTCAATACCGATTACCAAAACCATGGCTAGACCCCAATATAATAACAATCTGATCACAATCTACCAACCCAGGTCCAATTCAACTATGTTGGTCCCAGCTCCAAAATGATAGGAGACATCCAGATCAACATGATCTTTTGACTGCCTTTCATTCTAGTAATTTTAACAGGTAGATTTTTTAACATGCTAAGTCATTAAGAACATCTTGTGAACGTATAGACCAAGCTCAAACTTTAGTAGGAAGGAGATTCATCATTCCCATAAATATGCCTCTAATTATCAAAACATCTTGATAATTTCCAGGGAATAAATTTATATTCCTCAAGAAACAATTCAAGTAGTTTAACATGGGGAATAATTGCATCAGGAATGACCAAAGAATCTGTCTTTTTTTGTTGTGTCATTCATGAGGCACCTTTGCAGGAGGTTGGGACCAATAATTTTGGTTCCACAAGAAATATTTCTAGGTTAAAAGATATATTTTCTTGGATGTTCATTAATTCAACCCATAGTCCCCTTGAATCATTTCCTTCCCCATTTTTTTTCTCTCAGCTATAGTTCAATGACAGGTATAGGAGAACATACAGATGATGAAGGTTATCAGGATACATTGTAATTTTTTAGGAGATCTGGTGATTCAAACTAGTCTGTGGAGAGTCAATGAGCCATGCAAGTTTACTTAACCAGGAAACATAGTTCAAAATCTCGCCAAGATCTTAGTTTTCTCGAATATCTGGAAGAGCTCAAGACGAAACCTGGTACGAGACCAGGTTTCTACCAAATCACGGTCGAAACCTCGGCGATCTCAACCATTTCGGTTGGTTTTCAGTCCAACTTGAGTTTTTCGGTTGGACCAAGACCATATTTTGGCTTTAAACACAAAATCTCGATGAGTCTCGAATCTTCTCTCATTTTTCTCTCTTCTTTCTCCCATTTCAAGCAAAATTCCACCAAATCAATGGTGTTTTAGCAAATCATTGCTTGAGATAGCTGGGGGAGCTTGGTACAAATGCTATTATGTTTATTTTTCCTCCTAAAATATAATTCTATTGTCTCATTTGGCCTTTTTTGATCTTCTACTGGGGTAACATTATGTAGAAAAACCAACATAACCCTAGGTTTACAACAAGATTCAGTGTATACTGCCAAACATGGGTGTAAACCCAAACAACCCCCATGTGCGACTATTTTTGTGATTATTTTTACAATTGTGTGATTTAAATGTGTTTATGCATGATAAAATAGGGTTTCCCTGGAATATCAAACCCTAAAATGGCAATTTCAGCCCCGAGACACATTGTTTTAGTCTTTGCGGAAAAAACGCAGTGCCTCGCCGAGATCTTGAACAAGATCTCGAAAATCTCAGTTTTCAACTGGGTTGAGACCTGGTCGAAAACCAAGTTTTCGAACCTTGCCAGGGAATATGTTTGTATTCATCAAAGAATGAGATTGCAATAAGCTAACCACACGAGGGAGCAATAAAATACTTACTGAGAGGAAGCCTAAACCCATTGGACATCACATCCCTAACTGGCACCGGAAGCTGCTGCAGTGTGCTGACTGCTTGGCCAAATACACCTTGTAGTTGGTCTGGTACTGCCTCTTCCCTAACAGTTGGAGTTTCAAAAACTCCTTCAACATACTCATTTTTCATGCGGAGTGGCCCCTCAACAGATAACTTGGTGGTCAGAATGAATTTGCTTTCTACCTGCATGTCAACTAGAAGAACGTCAGAAAGGTTAAACATGCTACAGCCTCAGTGTCAATTGAAGGTGTCAAACACATATCCATGTTGTAAATTTTAACTTTTCACTTTTGCACAGGTTCTTTTATCCCAGACTTTCTTAAGACCATTACAACACACACACACCCCAAATGCCCCTGACTTCCAAATTCAGTGGCTGGACCTGGTGAACCAACAAGGAACTTGACCACACTTATTCTAGGAAACTTAGAACAGACAATGTACAATTCTTCCTTTCATTCCCACCTTTTAATAAGCAATGCTCAGAAACTTCAAGCTAATCACATCGTTGACTTCAGATTTAATCATCAACTTCAAGCTAATCACATCATTGACTTTAGAGTTTATCATCAATAACAAAATCAAGTATATTTGATTCTCTTTCTCATGTTTCACTGCAACTAGGCTTATATGTATTTAAGTAGCCAACCTTCATCTCTCTTTTTTTTCTCCTCAAAAGCAGCTCATATCTGTTCTAACTATGCAATTTTTTAAGCATCAATGCTAATGCAGACAATTGCTCTTTCTCGAGTTAGATTTAATAGCTGCTAATAAACTAAAACAGCTCATTCTAAGTACACCATGCTGTGAATTAGTATATGAACTTGATTTCCTAAGCCAAGCAGCAGGGATGATAGTCATTATTATACTTTGAACTCAGAACAGTGGCTTCATATACTAAAATAATTACAGGCAAGTGGGAACTGGGATAAAAATAAAATAAACAATTCGATGATACTGTCTGATAAAGAACTTCATGATATGATATTGTCCCCAAAACTAAATAAAGCACCAAACTAAAACTTGGACCATAGGTCGTTGAAGCATCCCTATGACAAAATAAACAAAATTAAGGTATATTTAATAACTAACACTTCATAATGTGCACAAAAAAAGACATACAGATACGATCTACAAAAGAATAATATATAAACTTCATAAAGAGATAACACTCTTCCACTTTCAGATGTACATTTCACGGATTTAGCTATCAACAAGAGAATGACATGAACATCAAAAGGGATTTACCGAGTTTAAGAGCTTAATATTTGCTGTAGTCTTTGCAACTCCTTCCTTAATCACCACATCCAACCCTAATAAATTTGCCAAAGCTGAGGGAAATATCCTAAGAAGAAACCATGATTACAACAAAACAATTAGTAAACTTCTAATTTATAAATTAAAAAATATAATCCCATGTTAAAACCCACAACTAACTGACGTCACATCCAAAAATGAGATCAATCATATTCACAGAACATTTCATGTTGGAACATTCAGAACAATACTCACTCCAAAATAGATCTTGCAGCCAACAAACCCGGGCTAGCAGTCCCCAGCCACTCAACATTCCATCGCCCTTCAAGAAAGGGTGACCTATAGATGGATAATTATAAAGTCGCTGTAAGATACGTAATCAATTTTAGGAAGGGTAAAGAAAGAGATTTCTCAACTTCTAAGCGGGTAAGACGCAACCTACGTTGTAGGTCGAGATGTGGGATTAAGCCTCTCAAGACTAGTGATTCTCTCATTCACATCAATTCGCTGCATATCTGTTGTTTTTCCGGTAAACAAGGCTTCAAGGCCTCCAGAATCGTTAAGCTGAAATGGTGGTTTCACAAAAACTATTTACGAAATTAAAAGAAAGAAGAACTTTGAGCTTGAGCACCATTGACTACTACCCCAAATTGGTTTCCTTAAACAACGAGAAAATAGCTTAATGAATCAAAGGATAAACGAGTAAGCTTATAAATTGAACAAACACAAGAATTGGAAGCACCACTATTAATAGATTAAAAAGTTTAAATCTTTCTCTACTTCCCCCACTCCTAACAAAGAAATGCATATATACAAATGATCTATTTGGTTCAAACGAATTTAACTCGGATTTTCAATGGAGAGATAGAGAGATAGAGAGAGAGAGGAGAAGAAGGATTCAAGCACGCACACGCAAGCAGATGTACTTACAGCCAGAAGTAGAGATTCCTTAGCAGAAAGCCTCTCCATTGCTTTGGCATAAGCCGCCGAAGCTCCCTGTACTGTCTGTTGAACCATCGCTCTGCAACCTCCGAATCTCGACCTCCGACCACCGGTCCGAGGGAACCCCTTCCCGCCATTTTCTGGCCAACGAAGCACATAAGCGGAACAAGAAGAAAGCTGTGAACAAGATGAATGATATGCCGAACGATATCCGACAAAAGCAGGAATGGAGTCGAGCACAACAGCCATGGAAGCAAAATCGAAATAATTCAGAGAAAGTCGAAACGAATAGAGCCCAGAGAAAAATCAGACTAATCCGTAATTCATAATTGAAGTTCCGAAGACAAACTCGCTTGAAAGAAGATGATTTGTAATAATTAACCCTAATCTTCTAGTCCGGACTCTGGACAGATTGGGGACTCTCGACTTTCGTATGAAGGTCTTCTCGGTGAGCCGACAACTCACATGGAGGTGATGACGGTTGAGGGCAAGAATGAAGGTGGTCCAGAAGAGGGGCATTTTCGTCAGATAAACCAGATAGATGATTAGTCAAAAAGAACCGAATTTTTTTTATAGAAAATAACATTATTGACGGGAAATTTTAGCTTTTAATTTGAGAAAAATATTATGTCTAAAAAACAAATGTCATTAAAAAATTTTGGAAGAGACAAATGTCTCCTTTTGAAAAAAAAATACAAATAAATATAGGGGATAAGAATATTCCGTTAGATAGAGGTCAAAATTTTTAATGACCAAATTAACTGTTTACAAGGAAACTATGGATTTGGCTTCCAGAGTCTCCCCCTGTTCATGCCACTCGGACCTATCTCGCTCTCTCCTCCGCCTTTGCCTTCAACCTCCTCCTGTCACCTAATTTCACAGTCAAAGTTCTCCCTGAAACTCCACTCCATCGAACTCCACCGCCTTCGAAACAGAGTACCCAGCCGTTGGACCGCCATAACTGATAAAACCATAACCAACATTCCTCTCAGGAGACAGATACCTCTCCATAACTTATATTTCCTTCTCATCAATTTGTTGTGGAATCGGACAGGGGATCAGAATCCGTCTGGCACCAGCTCTGTTTTCCAGTATTCTTCATATTTTTCGAAATTCTTCCAATCGCCGTGTCTGTTAGCAGCCATGATTATAAATGAAAGCAATGAGAAGAAAAAACCTATCGTTCTGAGTACCACCTGACCCTTCTTCAATTAATCTTCCCTTCGCCACTGGAGGATCGACATAATACACGTCGACTGGCTTTCAACATCTGCCGGTGCTGCCGATGCAGGTGGATTTCTGTATTGCTTCGGTGTGTTATCTTCTATATTCTCCATTATCTCCGATTGAAGCAATCGATTTTACTTTTTTCCGATTTCTTTTCTTCCTTAACGGTGGAAACTTATGTAAAGAAGCGAACACGAAGGACAGAGCAAATCCGTTTAGGTGTTTTTTTTTTTTTTTTTTTTGTGTAATTGCAAATCCGTTTAGGTTGTTAAACGAATTTTCTTCAAAACTTCGTTTGATACAATGCAGCGGATAGATTCACTTGTTTTTGTACGCCTGACCTTTCAACACCATCAGATTAAACATTGGACACGTGTATCTACTCAATTCACTCTTTTTGGGTCAAATGTGCAGTACTTTTAAAATTGAAGTATTTTAGGATTTTAATTTCTGAGTTTTTTCACAGTAGGATGGGTTTTGAGGACTGAAATCTTCTCCCACAGCAGGAGGTTTCTGTCGCTGATCCAAGGGCTGGGGATTAGTCGACCCGCCTACCAATACATGGGGAGGTAGGCTAGCTGAAATCCCACCCTTGGCCGGCGGTAAGTAGGCGGGAGAGGATTTTTTTGCAGGTTTTGAATTCAGTCTTTGACTCTTGAGAGCTTTTGGATTTGGGAAGTCTGACCAAACATTTAGGTTCTGTTGTTTTATCTTGTGTTTTTTTGATAGCTATTGGAGTTCTTTGTTATTTGTGGGGTAAAATCGTTAATGAAAAATTAACTTTAACTCCGTTAAAAAGAAGGGTTGTTTGTCTTTTTCATCAATTTTTTGGGGTATTTGTCCTTTAGGCATAATACAAGGGAGGCAATCGTCTTTTTCCTTTATAATTTTTAAGATAAATTACACTAATAGCCAAACTACCTCTTGAAGGTAATGAAACTCCAAATTTACCCTTCAAATAGAAAGGGTCTTCTTTTTCTTTGCAACAACACTGGAAATCATTCTGACTGGTTCAATACTTTTTCCATTAAATCCATCATCTTCATGTGAGATCTATTCTAATTTTATTGACAAAATCGGTCACACTCTCATGATGAAGATATTGAGTTCAAACACGGTGTTTTGCATTCTTATTTGGTTTGTTGCATGTGTGAGGGTATATCCACAGTGAAGGTATTGGCGGAAAACAGGGTGGATGATGTGGTATCCTAGAAGCTTGGGATCGTATAGGTGGGAGCATTCGCAAAGAAAATTTCGACGGCATAAGTGGAGTCAGTGCTACAATAGAGAGAGATGGTGAGAGAAGAAGTACTGTAGAAATGCTGAAATAATGAAACCTTGAAAATAAGAAACCATCAATGAATTTGCCTCTTCATGTCGAAGAACCTCAAGAACCCATCATTTCCCTTTTGGCAGTCAAACTCTGTCTTTCGAACGCAACCACTACACCCAATTCTCAAATACCAGTTATGAAGATCTTATTGGAAATAGCATTATTGGAAATAGCATCATAGAAGGATTTTAATATTATATATAATATCATATCAAAGTTAAAAATCTTTTACAAATGTCATGTTACTTTTTTAATCTAATAAATAAATATACCTTTTTTATGATTTGAAAGTATCTTTTATTGAATAACTCTGAACGATTATACAACAAAGCCACTAGATATTCAAGGATTTCACAAGCAATTTGGGTATTCACCTTAACTGAATAGGTATACCGTAATCTAGTATTTTAAATTTTGCCTACCATTGCCTGTGTGACCTTAAGATAATTTTACATTTCTTGGATGGAGATGACTAGCTATAAAGTTAAACCCTAAATGAGATGTTAGCCTCGTAATGTCATATTCATATTGTCTTTTATTATAACTTGACAATTATCAAAAGTATCCATAAATAATAAATAGAGACAAAAAAATATAAAACTGTCATTTTTCATAAAACTAAAGATATCATTGATTTACAAAAAATTTAAAATAAATAATATTTTAAAAATATTTGGATACAAAATAAATTTGTTCAAATTTGTAGTTTGTAAGTACACATACATTCTTATAATTGTTAAGTCAGTAGCAATAGAACATTAGGCATTAAAGTCACCATTCAACATATACGAGGTATTTTCATGAAGGACTTCACCGATCATATGTACACTGACCATCGTGAGACTAATCTTCACATTTTTCATAGTCTGAGCAATTTTGATTTGCACCCCTTAAATCAATCATGATCCAATCAATGCTTATATAAGCATATAGCGCATCATGATAGGTGCTGTCAAACTGAGAACTACAAAGTGACTCATTTAAATAATCATCCACAAAATTAATCAATTAATAATAAAGGTACAACATTTGCACAAAAACTGTTTATCAAAATAAAATCAAACCGTTTACATCAGAACCGATAAATCGTTTAATAATCGATTCAGTTTTGGTTTGAAATATGACACCGTTTATCTGATCGATTTGAAACCATTGAAATTGTTTAAATCAACAAGTTACACCTATTAGACATCGATTAATCCAAATAGAATGTGAACTATTTAATTCCCTAAAAGTTAAACTAGTAAACTCTAATATCATTAGTAATTCTTTATTAATAATTTAATATTGACAAATTTTCATCTAACCCCCAAAAACTATGTCAAATTCGATCTAACCCCCAATAATTTAAAAAATCTCATCTACCACCCAAATGGTTTGCATAAACTTCAATCAACTCCAATTAACAGACAGACTTGACTGAAAATGTGATAAGACATTTCTACCATTTGTATTTGAAACTGAAAGACATTAAAAAAAGATAAAATTACTAATTTGATATTTCTTTCTGCATCCCCTCCTCACCCTTGATTCCTCTACCCTCAACCAGAGTCATCAATGAAATAGTTTTGGAGGAGTTCAGCAGAGTAGTAGCTCTGATGATATAATGCTTCTTACACATCTTCATCGTTTCTATACCCCTATCTCTGTCTCTATCCCCATCTATTCATCTTCATTCTACGCTAATCTCTTTCATCTCCCAACGACAAGGTTTCCAATTGCATAAACTCTCTACTGCACAACATTTTCTACTCTTTCTCCCGTAGGACATGTCTTGATTCTTGACTCATCATCTTTGATTTTTGCTACTTTGGAAGATACCTGAATTGAAACTCCCCATCATCTATTGATTCCTGAGGAGGCCTAGATCGAAATCCCTCTTGAAAAACTTTTTATTCTTCTGGATACCGATATTTCCTCAAGAAGCACTCCATTGAGGACTAGGGTTTTGAAAGGTTCTAACATAGTTCTTTGTAAATATGTGAGGGACGCTCAAATAACGTAGGCAGATTTCGTGAAGAGCAGTATGCGGATGGAGGATTGTCCTTCGGATGGGTTGCCTGAGTTTGCCTTCGTTGGCCGCTCAAATGTTTCCCTGTATCCCCAAGATCCCCGAAACGATACCAATTGTCTGATCACATGGGTTTTCTCATTTTAAGGAGTTTCTAAAAAGCATAATCTGGTTCCCCCTTGAAGAAATCAGTCGAATCATGCCCTCTGAATCGTTTAAGGTCTTACCTGTTGATGAATAATGTCCACTAGTTTAAGGTCTTACGATTCACTTCTCATTTGATTTTAGAGTTGTTTAAGGCCCATATCGTTTAAGGTCTTACCTATTGGATCATCGTTTAAGGTCTTATCTGTTGATGAATAACGATCTGAAAAAATAATTTTGGATTCTAGATCTGGCCAAGGGAATCTGAAGAAGCTCCGTACAAAATACAGTGAAGAAATGAAGAAGAAGGGTAAAATGGTCTTTCACTATTACAATAAGGGCAATATTGTCCCAAAAAAATTAATTAGTGATGACGTCATCAACTAACGGGACTCTACTAATGGGTGGGTTCTCTTTGATTAACAGTTGAAAATTTTTGCGTGGTAGATGAGACATTTGAAAACTTTTGAGCGGTAGATGAGACATTTGAAAACTTTTGAGATTAGATAAAATTTGACATCCTTTTTAGGGGTTAGATGAAAAATTTTCTTTAATATTTTATTTTTTCAACATCCCAATATCAATCTCAATGGTCCAACACCAATTTTCATTAATATATTATTTTTCTAATATTCAACCTCAATTCCCAAAAATCTAAACAATAAAATAAAAACAGAAAAAACATAAAATATGCATTAATGATTAGACAACCAAGTCTACTCTCTCAAATCTCAATTCTCTCATTCTCGTTTGAACTACTTCATTTTTTCATGAAAAATTGATTGATGATCGATGTGTTAAACAATTTATAAACCGTAAACAAAATCGATAAATGAGAAACTGTTTAAAAACTAATAAATCAAAATCGATTACTAATCGGTTCTAATTTTAATTTTAAGACCGTTTAATTAATCGATTCAATTTCGATTTTACCCTTTTATGTATCGCACTGCACCAGATCAGACCGCTAAATCGATTATAAACCGTTTAACACCCTTAATTAATACAATATACAAAAAAACAATGGTACCATATTTAGGCTATGTTTGGTATTATTTTTGTTTTTTATTTTTGTTCAAATTTATAGTTTTGAAGGAGTTTGGCATAATTTATGAGTGTTATTTATGAAAAATAATTTTGATCAATTTTTTTTTTTGTTGTTGTTTTTTGTGCAAAACACTTAAAACATGTGTTAAAATAAAGGGTTAAAAAAGTAATTTAGTTTCTTTTTATAAAATCATCCCAAATCAAACCCTCAAACACTCTACTCGTTGACGAACGAAAGTAAAGCACAGAGACGCAGACCGACAACTTCGTCCTAGAGACGGCTCTGACGGCGACGATGACGACAATCATTCCAACGGAGGCGACGTTGTTTCTCCAAAGACGGTTCATGATTTGATTTTTTTCCATAATCCCTATGTATTTGATGTGGGTTCTTTTAGGGTTTCATTCTTCTTCTCAACTCCTTCTCTTTCACCATGCCTTTTGTCTCCATTGAAACAGTGGTCGCTGTCTCTCTTGTTTTCATTTTTATTATATACTTTTTTCTTCTTAATGTTTTATCTTCCCTCTCCTATTTTTTATTTCTCGATTGAGATTGGATCACATGATAGAGGAAGAGGAATAGACGCTCCATGACAAAGGAAGAGGAAAACTTTCAAAATCATTTTTAGACATACTATGCCAAATCTGTTTTTCATTCTACCATCTATTTTTATTATAGCTATCAAACAACATTTTATTTTTGAACAAAAATTATTTTTCAAAATGATTTTTGTTAAATAGATAAAAAACAAAAACAAAAATGATACCAAATATAGCCTAACTAATTTATAAGTCACAAAATAAACAAATTATATATAACATATATATACCTCAAAATAGATATTTAGACGTAAAAAAAGAATACATAAAAACAACACAATGTAGGCTCAAAACTAGTTGGGCACTGGCAAACCAGTGATGTATTAATGTTGCAAATACCGAAACCACTACAAATAGAATAATCTTATTGCAAGTTGCAAACTTGTCATCCTTGCACATTGCAATTTCTCTCGCTGGAAAACAAAGATGTGGCATTTCTTATATGCTAAAATGGAGATGACTTATCGAGTAAATAGAAGTCATCGGAATTTCATGAGTGTCTTTACCGGACTAGCGGGGGAGTTGATGCCGATGGAGTCTGTAGCCGCAGGTTAGGTTTAGGAATGGGATGACATCGGAGTCCTGTTTTCATTCTTATATGGATTTACAAAAGGTTAATGAGACATTTTATTGTCTCATGTTAACACGGTTAGTTGATTGGAACTAAGTATAATGCACAGAAGGAGTGTTAATGAGACATTTTATTATCTCATGTTAACATGGTTAGTTGATTGGAATTAAGTATAATCTGTAAACTAGAAGGGGTTGTTCATATCATTTGACGTAAGAATTGGAGAGGTGAACGTAATTTACCCTAATTTTTAAAATTAGAAATACTAATAAATCGTCCAACGGTTGTCTGAAATTCCCTATGGACCTTCTCACAGCCGCGTTATCCGAAGCGGGAATCGGTAGAATTGGGTACTGGGGATCTGATACAGCCGATTCGAATGGAGTCGGTGATCCGATTCCGAATCTTAGAACTATGCCACAGCCTCACTATGTCGATTTCGAGTTCATAGGGCACACATCTTGACAAAGAAAACGATTGTATTTTTTTCCCGCCATGGGAGTCATGGAAATAGACACAGCGAAAAATCTTCAAAGAAAACAGTCTCTCTATCAAAATCTGGTACTTAATCTTCAACCTCTCTCTGGCTTATCGTTATTTACTTCTTCATCGTTTTAGAGAGATTTCCAGTGTTCTGTCGCTGAAAATTTCAGGAAGTGGGATTTTTCTGCTGTGTGTGTTTATGTGTGTATGTGTGTGTGCGTGCAGGATGAGAAATATGGGATTCATAAGGAGCAGTACAGAGGTCAGCAATACAGTCATATGTACTTCACTCGCCTCCACCACATGAGAAATCTTCTCTATTCACTTGTCAAGAAATGGAAACCCCATCTGCCGGGTACTAGTTAATATCGTTAAATTATTGCATGACTTTCATTGCAGTACGATAATTTTTTCGTTTATTTCTTCCAAAAAGAAAAGTAAAAATGAAGCTGCTTTAATTTTCATCATGAATATTTTAGTTGAAGCTGTAAGCATTAGGGATTAATGATTGGTTTGGATTTGTAGATACTTGATTACGGGAGACTTTTCTGTTTTTGGCAACTGGTTTCAATGACTGTCCAAACCTTTTTCCCAACTGTTTGGCGTCTACATGTATCGGGCGTTCAAGTTTTTAGAAAAATTGTAATTTGTTTAGATTGTCTCAAATGGTGTCATCTAGGGTTTACGTATTGTGTTTTCATTCATGTTGCAGTATGTAAGGTCTTGGGCCTTGAAGAAGGCAAAGAATGCATCATTGTTGGAACTCTGTACAAACACATGAAGCTCAAGCCTACTATTCTGGATGAGTACTCAAAGGAGGTATTGAGTTCATAGAGAAAAAATTTTGTTCCTCTTATTTGATGTCACGAGCATACCAGGTGTTACTTACTATATTTCCAATTCCAATTTTGTACTTGCAGAGATCTGCAGTTCCTCTAGTTAAATCACATAATTTCATGCATCCTGAAGACTACCTTGTTTTGGAAGATGAGAGTGGAAGAGTTAAACTTGGTGGGACTTTGCTTGAACCATCATTGTTTGTGACAGGTCTGTATACTGAAAGATTTCCATATTAAAAAGAAAAAAAAAATGAGTTCTTGCATCAGAATGGTAGAATATAGAATCCATTCTTGTTTGCTTTTTCCATACATCAATCAATGGACCTGAGGGTTTGGGGGCTTACTGATCTAGGGATCTTAATGGGACAGTTTAACATTTTCCATTCTTTTCGCTGTTCTTTGAACCCCTAGTAATTCTAAGAATCCTTCTGTTTTTTTTTTTCCATAACAGCATAATATCCCTTTACTTTATCCTAGTTGACTTCTTACACTGCCTTGTGTCTGCATTATTTTCGCTCCTGGAAGGCTTGGCTACTATTAGTTGGAACCTAGATATACTTCTACATTTAGTTTGGGGTATCCCTTGGTAATCCTATATCACGTTAAAAGGACAAGATCTTGATGACTTGGATTGAATAAGAAAGAAAAGACATGAGACCTTTTGTTTGAGAGGATATGGCACTATGTAGTATGGAATGGACAGACAAGACTTGTGTAGCCAACCACAAGTAATTTTGCTGAGGCTTTATCAACTCAAAGTTTAGAATAATTACATGAGAACTACATAACTAATTATTTTGCATGGTGTATGGCTGATATAATATTTTAATTATGCTAAAAATACATATATCTTTGCAGAGTACCTACACATGTAGATATTACCAAAACCAGAAGTTTTTGCCACCAAATTTGATGTCGAAACAAGGGGTCCAAGCTGCATTTCCTAAAGCAGCAGATAAAGCCTCACTCATACTTATACGATCCATTCCTACTATTGACTCCTATGATCAGGTCCCCCACTCCATGTTTCATAGGGCCAAGATAGATGAGTTGGCTTAGAAAGACCTAAGCTAACACTGGGATATAGTGGTTGTTAAGTGTTAATCAGTCTAATAGTCCACTTATATGCAAGTTTAATAATATATGTTGAGAGGAGTTTTCAGCCCCAATGTGGTGGATATGGGGGAAGTTTTTCTCTAGTTCAGTCTAATCTGTCATTGTTATACATTCAATAGCTTCAAAATGGGGGTTCACATTTGTTTAAGACAGTTGTGTACAGTGCAAGAAAGGGGCAGAGAACAGCAATCAACTGTTTTTTTATTCTAAGGTGGACATGATGGTTCTGCTTTTTGGCCTGTTTGGTGTAGATTGGGTCTTTGATTAGAGACTTGAAGGATATGTTTATCTCATAGCCATGCACCTCTTTAACTCTTTTCATTCATGTTCTCAATGTTCAAAGGACTAGATTGGTCCTGACTGATTCTATTCTGGATTGGTCTCTCCATTGGCTTATCTTGGACTATTAGGCCTTGACTGGTCCAGACAAGGTTAGGTCGGTCCTGAAAGTCTTGGCTCTATCTTGCAGAAAGTTGCACCCTTTGTGGTACATTGTGGCATTGGGTGTTTTGGTGTGAAAAAAAAAAAAAAACAGAGATATTCAATGGAAGTAGTAAATTTGATCACAAGGATATGTAGATAATTCTTTTATGCTGGATTGGCTCTTGGTGCTTATAAGGTTCCTCGAACTCCCTTAATGTACATTTCCGGGATTTTCCCAATATTAGGACGTTCCATACAATACTTATACAGTTCTGACAATACTCTTTAAAATTTTGTCCTGATACAGTTTTGAGATATAAGTCAAAAACTCTTTCTAGGTTTCTTATTGAAGTTAACTGTATAGACGTTTTATTTATTTACTACATTCAGTCTGTTCTTGTAATCTGTTAGATCTGAAAGAATGTAATATACTTAGCGGTTGCTTTGTAATGTTTACAGCAGATGAACTCAAGTTGGAATCTTTTTTTTTTTTTTTATTCAGTCATACGCTATGCTATACTACTGGGGTGGGGAACAGGTGCAAGAGAGGAGGCTTGAACTCAAGACCTACCTCCCAGCCCATGCCTCGCAAGGGCCAACCATTTGACCCAGCGGGGGTTTGCAAAAAAAACTCTTATGTTAGGTCAATGTTTTTTTTTTTTTTTTTTTTTGCTAGCAAAAAAAAAAAAAAAAATGGTCAATGTTATTACACTAACATAGTGACTCTGAATTAAATCTCAGATGCTTTGGAGGGTCGACACATTAGGTAAAATGGTCAATTTGCGTTGAGTTTTTTTATTAGTGTGGACAACTGTTAGACATAGATTATGGAGAGAGATGAATCCTACTTGTAGTCATGTCTGACTCAGGCATTTGACTTCTGGGAAGAATCCATGTTACAGTTCCCTGGGGTGTCAACTGATCTGGGTAGCATAGTTACATGGTCTACTGAATCCATTTATACTCGTTTGCAGTGAGGATTTTATCTCTTCCAGGTTGGTTTCTTGCCTTCATGGTGGCCCATTGCCACTGACAACTGAGTTAGTTTGGTTAAATTTATTTGCTTACTCTACTTTGTGCCTAGCTTTACCTGTTACCATGCATAAATTTTTTGGAGGTATTCAAATTTTATACCAAGTAAAAAAAATCTTTTGGAGGATGTCCTTATTAACCAGATTTATCTTACCCTTAAATCTATATCATAGTTGTCAAGGCGACGCCTTTGCGTCCAAGCGGTTTTTTAACCCCTAGGCGGTTGATCGCCTTATTGTATCATGTCTTGTTTTATTTATTTACTTATTTCTTAAATTGATGACATTTGTAGTATTTTTATTGGATTTATGAAGTACATATGGAATCATGCATATGTATTAGAAACAATAAAAATTGATGCTTTAACCCCTTCCCTTTCCTATAAATCCTCTTTTGAAAAATGTAGCTTTACAATGCCTTGGATACGCCTAGACTCCCAAGTGCCCCTCCAGCGCCTTGGGTTGCCTTGATGCCTTGACAACTATGATCTGTAGAGGCTCTTTCTTTTTCTCATTTCCGATTTGAAAATTTTTTTGTGGCTTTCTAATTATCAGAGGAAATATATACTATATTTAGATGGTTAAGATCATACAAATGTTTTATAATTGAGCAATGCTTCATTCTAGGGTCCAAACTCCAAAGAACATGTGATGGTTGTTCTTCCATCCATGTTGCTTGTATGGCCAGGGTGGGAATGATTCCATCCATCGTGCAATCCTCACATAAATCTTCATATCTTATAGAATAAATTTATTCCAAAGAGCACATGTATATCATACTCTTCAACAAATCTCCATTTTATTAATGATGTGTTACCCTATCACAGGACTTGTGGTGGCTCTACATGGAAAGGAAACCACCACTGGGCAGTTTTTGGTTCAAGATATCCATGAAGCTGGTCTACCATCCCAAATAGAACTTCCACTTGATTCAAGTACGACCTCACCGATGTTCCTTGGTTCTATTTTACTTTTTGTTTCCATCAGTAATACCCCATATATGAGCAGATGATTATTTAATGTGCATGTAGATGATTGTAGACATAGGCTATCTACGATTGTCACTAATTTTTATTTTGTGGTTACTGCCTCAAGTTCCTTGGCAAACTCCAAGCTGTGACATTTGTTTTAATCTTATATATACACAAATAATAGGTAGATTTAAAGTATAAGGTGTGTTCTCCTTTTGTTTGTTATGGTTGTGAGTTTCAACCTATAGGTTTTGTATTAGAACCTTAGCAATATTATTTTTAAGTTTTATCGTTAGTTACACTCAGATATAATCGGTTGTAGAGCACTATGTGTTCATTTAATGTCTGGAACCTACTTCAAAACCAGTCGGCCAAAGATATAGCTTGCTGTCCAAAATCCAGATCTGTATTTGGACTTGATGTACAATGGAAGATAAGAAAACTAAATAGAGCTATAGAGCAGATTGGGATTCAAGAAAAAGAGGCCATGGTGGGTCAGATCTGCTCTAAATCTAGTCAAATAGATTGGAGAAACATTACTATGGTTTTCTTTGACTATGATGGAAGATTCGGGCTTAGAAAGAGGAATTAGTTGGTCAATAATACAAAAGACAATGAAGCATCGAATTTGAATTTTCAAAGAATTAAGTCAGTTCATCTGTTTTCTTTAGGGCTATTTTTGGGAGGTCAAAACTTGACTGTTTTATGTGATTTTGGTGTAATTTGAAAGGTTTTTATGTTACCTATCCAATATTCCAATGAGACCAAGATCTTGTGATCTGAGATGTATCAGGAAATTTGTGATCTATTTACTAGTTGGATGTTGGTGTGTAAAGATATTTCCGTTTTAGTAAATTAGTTTAGAAGTTTTAGCAAAGTTATTTTGGTCTTTTATGTTAAAAGTAGGTCTGGTTAGGTGTAGAAAGTCTTATAACAGTGTCTTGTTGGAGATTGTAAATGGATTTTTATTGAATAAATTATTATTTGATTGGGATGTGTTGGAAATAAACCCACATTGGTTAAGTCCAGAATCTTAGGTGCCTTATATACTTGAGAGTCCTTCCACTTACTGGTTTGAGCTCTGCTGTTGAGGCGAGAGGGAACAAGAGATGGGGTTTGTTTCATTGAGAAGTCAAGTTTGAGATGGGAACTTAACATGGTATCAGAACTCCAGGTTCCTCCTTACAGTGACCCAAAAGAGGGACCACATGCCACATGTTGCCATCCAAAATAGGGGCAACACGTGAGGGAGAGTGTTGGGAATAATCCCCCATTGGTTAAGTCCAGAATCTTGGGTGCCTTATATACTAGGGAGTCCCTCCCTTTACTAGTTCGAACTTTTGAGATGGAAACTTCTTACGGGATTTTCTTGTTCCTGCAGTTTGGGTGCTGCAATTCATGACCCTTAGGTTTTTTACAATGTTCAAACCTTATCTTTGGGCCCATATGTTGCCCCTGCATTAGGACTGTTACCACCAACACAATATTGTTTGACCAGGATCCAAATTGGTCCAAATTTTGTTCAGCCTTGAAGGAAAGAAATCAAGTGTTTTAGGACAGAGGTAAATCTCTGTTGATATTGGGAGATGCTTGATGGATTGGACTCTTTCTGCTAAGGAGTTCGGGGGGGGGGGTGATTTGAGAACATTTTTGGCTCAAATTGATTTTCCATGCTACCTTTTTTGTATGTTTGTATGTCTATAGAAAGTACAAAGTCCAACACAAGTAAAGAAAAATGCAAAAAATGGTGGTACTTTTTGCATCCACGAGAGAAATTAAATGAAATGAAACTCCATTGTTACCAATCACAATCAAAGTCGCACACTTATGAAAGTTCATTGAACTGACAAATTGCATGCTAAATTTGCTGGAGGAAATCAGAAGAAATTCGGAAGAAAAGAAAAGAAAAGAATTATGAATTATCATTTCAGATACTTTGCAGAAATTTCATTGCGATAGCAATTTCTTAAAAAAAGTAATGAGATCTTGATCTTAGAAAATTCAAAATCTGTTCTTCTTTCTACCTGAAATGTCAACTATCCAAGAAAAAATTCTATAAAACTGTTAGAATGGTTGGGGCTCGTAACCTGAACCAAAATTAAGTGGCTTAGCAATCTATAGAAAATACCTTGGATCATGTTTAAGCTGAAATCAGGATTTCTTTTAGACTGTTAGTGTGTTATGATATACATTGTTGTGGCCTTAATTAACAGCACGAGCTTTGGGATAAGTGGTTGTAATATAGCATCGGAGCTAGGGGGTAGGTGTTCGATCCTTTGTAATAGTGAGGGCTTTGTATTTTGTATTATAATGCCCTTTTGGTCCCACTTGATGGCGGTATTTGTGCTGTGTTGTGCCTCCTTGGCTCCACCACGTGATGGTGTCATGTGCAAAGCCGTTTGTGTGGGCCTACACGTGCAGGGGGTGTTAGTGTGTGTTGATATATATTATTGTGGCCCTTAACAGCTCGAGCTTTTGGGATAAACGGTTGTAACAATTTCAACCATAGTTTTTAAGGCGTCTAAGTGCTTTGGGGGTCACCTTGTTGCCATGATAACTATGATTTCACCGTAAATTCCCAAAAAATTTTGACAAGGCAGAAAGGTACCAAAAACTTCCTAAATCCAAAAGGAAACAAGATAGGTACCCAATACATATTGTTCCAGCCAGCAACACTAAACTTTTTCACAAATTTTTCCACAACTGAAATGAAATTGATAACTAAGGTTTGAAAGTTGAAACTTCAGTAATGGTTCCCTCATTTTGGTGAAAAATTGCAATCAAATAATTTGCAAAGAAATTGATTCACATGATAATTTGAAAATTACAAACTTTTAGCTACTTATTAAAAAAAAATTGGTGTGAACATGTAAGTGCTTATAGAATATATAGACATTTTAGGATAAAAGGAAAAATAAAAAATAAAATTCAAATTTGGTTGAAATTTAGATCCTGAATAATAATAAAAAAAAAGGTAGAGCGCACACAATGTTATTATCTACCGGATCAAGAAAATCCCACCTATTGTGTTTCCTACTTTCCTTTGCCACTTTTTGGAGTTATTGCACCAAACACCTGAGCATATGCTGAGGCTGTCCTGTTCTATTGCTCTCAGGAGAAGACAAGTATGTCATTTTTGTATCTGGCCTTAGTGTTGGGAGCACCACATCTAACCCTCTTCAACTACAGCTTCTTGTTGATCATATTACCGGACATTTAGGAGATGAAAAGGTTTGTACTGCTACATTTTTCATTTTGTTCTTAAATTCTCATTCTATTTCCAGACTCTCCGAGCCTATAATAAACTATCAATTTAACAGGAACAAAGCATTGCGTCTTTAATTGTTCGTGTAGTTATTGCTGGGAATTCTGTTGAAATTCCACAAGGACTACTTAATGGACAGGTAACATGCTGATATTTGTTTTTGTATAGGCTGTAATTTCTTGTCTTAGATTGATAACTTGCTATAGCTTTATTTTCTATTAGTTTGTTGTGAAAATATCATGAGATTCTCATGGACTTCTTGTGTTTTGAACTGAATGAATTAAATACTTAAATTTAAGAATATACATTTATGTTTTCAATGTACTCTTTTCCTGAACAACCTTTAAGTAGCAAGAAAGTAAGTTTCCCAAGTTTCATTGTTGAAAGTACCCAGAATGAGAAATATGATTGTCTTATGGTTTTATGGCAATTTAAAGTATATCCCTGAGCAACATTACGTAACAGAAAAGTAGGGAGTTTAAAGTTTCCTTAAGTTTCATCGCTGAAAAAAGCCCGGTACAGTATCTTATGATTACGCTAAGGTGTTGTTACAATGCCCATGTTATGCATCCACTTTACTCAATCAAACTTTTGACATTGCAGATACTGGTCTCAAAGGATCAGTCCAGACTATCTGAGCCAATCAAAGAGCTTGATATCTTGTTAACTCAGGTTCTTTTTTGCTCTAGTAATCCCTAGATCTAAGTAAGGTCTTTTTGTCCTATTGTTTGAGTTTTTTGCCTGATATTTTTAACCATATTGATTCTTTTGTGTGCAGCTTGCTGTAGCAGTACCCTTAGATATCATGCCGGGGCCTAATGACCCAGCAAATTTCTCTTTACCTCAGCAGGTTTTCCTACCACCTAGATTGCATTTATGAATAACATAATCATGCTGCAACATTCGCTTACCTCATCTTCTCTGCTTTCTTTCAGCCTTTGCATAGATGCCTTTTCCCTGGCGCATCAGCTTATAACACGTTCATGTCATGTACCAACCCTCATTCTTTTGAGGTTGACGATATCAGGTAAGCTAAGAATATGAAGCAAGTTTTAGCTTTTTTAATTTTTTTTTTTTTTTAAAGGTGCAATGATGCTGTGATGTTCTGGTTTTCAGATTTCTTGGAACATCAGGTCAGAACATAGATGACATTGCCAAGTACTCAGAGGCAAAAAGTAATCTTGATTTTATGGAGAGGACATTAAGGTGGAGGCATATAGCACCAACAGCTCCTAACACACTCGGTAAAGATCCATGAGGCCCCAGCATTTTCTTTATATGCAAAAGCTTACATGTGAGGCCCTCTGCCTATTAGTAACTAGGTTTCTTAGCATAATATATTAAAAAAAATTGTTACATGCTAATTTGCTGGATAAATTGTTGTCCATGCTGTGATTCAAGAAATAGTTAGAGATGTGCTTTCTTCTCCAAACTAAATACTAGTTCAACAAGTTGCATTCTGAGCCTTGTGTTGAGGCTAAACTTTTCCTAATAAACTTTTGCAGGATGCTATCCCTTCACTGATAGGGATCCTTTCTTCATTGAGAACTGTCCTCACATTTACTTTGTTGGTAACCAGAGAAAATATGAGACTTGTTTGTTTAGAGGTACATACATACTTGTAATTTATAACTTATATTGATAGCTTCTTTAATTCAAAGATAATTCAATAGTATTCTCTAATGCAGGATTAGAAGGACAATTGGTAAGACTCATTGCCATTCCTAAATTCTGTGAGACTGGAGTAGCCATTGCGGTAAGTTATTTGTGGGTATTCAATCTTCTCAAATTCTTGTTAGGAACTTACCTATTAAAAGAAAACAACCTTGTATCGAAGTAAAGTCAGAATTCATTATTTGCTTGTGCATGGGGTTTAAAATACACACTCCGTGGCTACTACCATTGATTCCTGTTCTTCCTTCGTGTGCTTTTGCAAAGATCTTATTGTTTTTTATGTTTCTGGAGAGGGAGGATGTAAGATTTTGGAAAGATGAATCAAATTGTTTCAAATTCTATTATTATACTGTAAATGGCTTGACATCAATAAAGAAAGAGCGAAGATTTGGGTGGGGAGGGGGGGGGGGAGGTTTCTAATGTGATGGATAACATAGCACATAACCAGATATGAAGGATAATAATTTCTACACTTTTTAACCTTACCTATGCAAATTGCAAAGCAGCCCTTGTTTTCTTAAACAGAGTAAGTTTTTAGGGCTGCAAAAGTCTAATCAACCAAGTATATGCTGCACAACCACGAAGGAGCATGCCTAGGTGAAATCATGCCAAGTACAAAGGGATATGGTGCAAGGGTATGAGTCACATCTGAAGCACATAGCACATGCTTGAGGTTGCCTTATTACGATAAAGGGACATTTGCGGAGCACGGATCGAGGAGCAAAGATCAGATCATGAACCCTCCATATGTTGGATGGTCGATTCACTGTGAAATAAATCTGATCTTTCTACTTTCCAGTGGTCTGTCCAAACAACTGTATATTATTGGAGTAGTTCAATAATTGCCTGATCTCTACTTGGCTATGGCCAATCCTTAATCTTGTTTTGGGGGTGATACATTTTACACAAATAGATTTTTTTGCTACTGTCCCTGTCCAAAGCCGGTCACATGGCTCAAATATTCAACCTAGCAGACCATTGCAAAGATATACAATCCAAAGTGATGGTCTTTCTGTTCCGTTAGTGATGAATCTTATGCAAAAGGGAATTTTGCTAATCTACTGCTTCAAGGAGGCAAGGAGTTTTGTGCACAAAGAGGTAAAAGTACATGATACAAACAATTGGTTGGATATTTACCCTAGTTCATTTTTAAGGTTTTATTGAGTAAACTGGAGAAGTTTACATTCTGCCCTCTCCAGACCTTGCAGTAGCGGGAGCCTTGTGCACTAGGATGCCCTTTTTATTGAGTAAACTGGAGAAGTAGATCTGGCTTTAGTATGAGGATGAGGAATCTTTGGAGAGGCACAAATATTCTTGGTAGATATAGTAGTATGAACTTTAATATTTACACTCTTGAAACTATGAAATTGGATTAACCTATTCCCCTAAACCTACATCCTCTGAGTATTCTATAGTTTTTTGTTTATTTGAACCTTCTGAGTTGCTCAAAATCTTCTCAGAAGTTTTCCTCTTTGCACCAGGACCTAGAGTGAAGCAACCCAAAATGCACCATTGTACAGTTGAAGCATTTGGGGTTTGCATCCAAATTCTCCACTGCCCAACCATCAACCTTGATTTTGGTGAAAGTTTATTCCCAGTTATGGAACTGCTTCATATGTGCCATGGAAATCTTAGCTGTGCATAAACTGGTGTACAATCAATTAAATGAAGATGGAAGATCATTAAACCTTAAGCTTCCACTTGAGAATCCTGCATTGTATCTCTGTAGTTCAGTTCCTCAAAGAGCAGTGAAGTAGCCTGTGTTACTGTGATGAACAATAAGGGTGAAGAAGAATCATGCGTTTGAATTAGGTAGCTTGAGATCCATTTGCAAGAATTGAAAAGGAGGCTGTAGAGCACAAATTCTTTGCTTGTGTGGCTGTGCCTATCTACTTTCCAGGTCCCAACATCCTTAACATGTGTTCCATTTATCCCTGTTCACAGGATTGGAAACTCTACCAAATCTACTCTCCGAGGAACTCAAAGCATCATAGTTCATGGTTTCTCTTTTCTGGACATTCAGTCAGTTAGTCCATTAATTATCCATCTGACTGTACAAAGCACCTTGAGCTTCTGAAATGATAAACCTCAAAGCTGCTTTGGCCAGTCACAAGCACTTTAGCCAGAACCTTGCAGATGTTTTTTTTCAACTAAAGGCCTGGAATCCTTGGGGTCCTCAGCCTCACTTGCATCAGAAATTTAAGTTGATGAAAATTGCTTTGGGGTTCTCACATACCTCATGAAGGATGTTGTTAAGAAGATCCTCGTGGATCACACACTAGAAAGATCCCTTAGAAAAGTAGGAAAATTATCGGGCCTGGGAATCTTCTTACCACCAAATATGCAGAAATCTTCAGAATTTTCTACCTCTTGAAACAGTCTCCGTCCTATCTCTTTCCACACCAGATCTTGTCCCAAATCCACACCATGAAGCTTCCTAATTATATAAAAAGTAATCAGTTTGGAGTACAGCTCCTTGTAGGGCTCTTAGGCTTCGAATAGTTTATCCTTCCATAAAAATGCATGCAGATTATGTTCCATGGGCTAGTGTAACTTTAAGGTTTTTTCCTGTTCCTGCTTATTCTCTGGTGTGTAATTTGTGCAGCTAAATATGAGGAATCTTGAATGCCATGCTCTCAGTTTTTCAACGAAGTTGGACTCGTAGCAAATAAGGTAGGAAGTAGTGATATCTCTTCTTTCTTTTTACTCACAATAGTGATATCTTTTTTTCACAGTAGGCAAACTAATATTCAATCATCTCATTACCTTTTGCTTGTTATCTGATCTGAGATTCTGTATTTCATGGAACTTGAGAATGATGCTTTGGGTTATTTAAATGGCCCCATGAATTTCAATTATTTCATTCAGAGCCGTTTAACAGGGGAACAAAAAATATAGAGGTAGGAGAGATGAGAATATCTCTTACCGTTATTTTAGTAGAATTTTAATGATGGCCACAAATTGAATGCTATTATTTTCTTTTTCCTTTTTTTTTTTTTTTGGGGGGGGGGAGGTTTATAGATTTTACCATTGATAATGGATATTTTATTTAGTCCCAGTTTTTCTTGTGATGTATATATGTCGCCACACTGCTGTTCAACAGCAGTCTCGATTATTGCTTCCCAACTGCTTGGGTCTTTATATTTTTGTAATACTTGGGATTCAGGATTTGCTATTTTTTTTTTTATTTGATCTGTCCTTGAGTTGATTTCTCTGCTTATTTTCATACTTCATAATTTTTTAGATCCATTTGAAAATATATTGTGTATCGCCTTTGTCCTTGGAAGCTAATTCCAAGGTAATGGTAGTCAAACTTGCTTATTTTGGATTGTTGCAGTTCCCAAATGGTTTAGAATGTCGACATTGGGGTATGGAAATTCAAACCACATTACTGAGGAGCAGTTATAACTCTCACCATCAATCATGGGTATCGTAATATTATGTGAAAGTCTTAGTTTCTGTTGCCATATATTCATCAGTCGTCTCACTGCTGTTTAAGGACAGTTACAACTCCAAACTCTGACTTGCAAATGTATATGCTCTTATTTTTTGTGCTAGTCCCAGGATTTGATTATATATTGCCTATCACCTTTCTGTGAGCAAATTCCAAGTTTATTTTAGTTGCACATGCGTTATTTGGGGTATCCTTGCTTCACAACCAGTTTTCAGTTACAACCATTTGGATATACTGTCCTGGAAATTCACTCTTTGGTATCTTCAAGTAATGTGATTTCTGTGGTTTGCCATGGCAGAGTTGAAGGTTTTTGTTGAAATCATTGAAGCCTGGTGGTGATGGCAGTAGTGGGAGGGTCTGAAGGGCCTTCGAATAAAAAAAATCCAAGAATCACCCTTTGTGAGTTATCATGCAATTCACACGATAGTGATAAATCTTGGACTTTATTTCTAGTTGAAATTATTTAACCCTCACCCTGATATGAAACCAGGCATCGTATATTACCTACTTGATAATAGCTTAAAAGTGGGATTTTTTTTTTTGGCCTGTTAGCAGTCTAGATTCAGTTTGTGAATTATTACTTGTGAGGCTTCTTCAGGGATGTAATGGTGTTATGCAATGAAAAACGTGGGGTATTTAGGCTTTTTGAATGTTGGAGAGGCTATGTCCGGATGCAGTTGCAAAGGCTGCACGGCTGCAGGAAATCCAAGTCCATTTTAAAAGGGGACAAGAAAATAGGATGATGACAAAAATCATGTTGATTGGCAAGTATAATCAAGAATGATGATACTAAAATCATTTATTTATCCGAATTATAGTTATAGGTTATGAAATTGACGCAGGATACCTGTAAAAAAAAATTAACACAAGATGGTACCTTGTTTATTTGACGAAGTTTATAAGTTAATTTGATTCATCTAAAAATCTGCCATGTGGTATGTTTGATGAGACTCAAATTTTATGGACAAGTAATCTCCCAAGTTTTTGCCCACTTATTAAGTTTAGGTTGATTTGAGTTGGAGAGTATTATGGATGTGAAGCATACATGGGAGGTATTTGTTTGAAATTGAGTATATAATTTGTCAATCCAAATGAAGTATCTAACAGTTGAGTCACTATTCTACCCAAAAATAAAAAATAAAAAGTTGTAAAGTAAAAAACAATTGAGTCACCATATCATCTTAGGATCAGTCAGGGCGGGTGCAGCCCATTCTGATTTTGGCAGATCCAAAACGATACTTTTAGTTTTAGTGTCTTTTTTTTTCTGCCTGACTTGGATCGGAGACGAAAGTGGGCAATTCTCATTACTCGAACCTGGGTGGCAATTAGGTAATTTAATTTTGTTTTCATTTCCTTTCATAACACTCTGTTTGTTTCCATGTAAAATGATGAAAAATAGAAAACTTTTTTTTTCTTATATAAAGAAACAGAATACTCTCTTGTAAATTAGAATTTTCCAATGTTGGTTTTAATTTAATTTTGTTTTCATTTCCTTTCATAACACTCTGTTTGTTTCCATGTAAAATGATGAAAAATAGAAAACTTTTTTTTTCTTATATAAAGAAACAGAATACTCTCTTGTAAATTAGAATTTTCCAATGTTGGTTTTAATGTAAAATGCAAAGGCAAAGGAAGAAATTTTTATATCAAAGAAAATTTTGATGTAAAATATAATTCATTGATTTTACAACGGAAGAAGAACAAATAATATCAAAGTTGGGTATGCCCCCTTTGGCAAAAAAGAAATCAAAAAAGCAAATTATTATTGTTGTAAGAATATGTTACTTTTCTAAACGTCACAAGACATCTATTCTACTAAGGGGGTAGATGAAATATCAATTCCAACCGTTAGATAAAGAGAAGATGGTCTAGATTAATTGCAACTTAAATTTCAAGCTCAATTCAATTAAATACTCCCCCATCCTCCTCCCTTCCCCCATTATATTGGCATTCATCACGTGTTTGTTCATGCGTGTATACCAACACTCGAAGAATTACCATGCATTCTTCAAACTCTAAATAGTTTATATTTTAAATCCCTTAAAAAAGACATCCATGTTCGTCGTGCATGATTTTTAAGAACATCATATTCTATCAACTCTATAACTCATAGTATGGCCTGTGGGGCGTTGGGCTGCCCCATGCAGGCTTCTGGGAGCCCTCATCTCCAAAAGATCTTTTGTCCCTTATAAGAATAAATTCTTGCCTCATTAAGGGCTTTTTCACACCAAAAAAATGTAATGTTTTTGGTAAGTACAAAGAAACACCGGCCAAAAAATATATTAAGGGTATGGGGAAAAATACTATATAGAAGGCTAAGGAGACATTCACCCGACCCCTCCGAGTCTGCATCACATTCTATTGTCACTTCATTACTCATTTCATAAGTAAAAAGTAAAATTACCCCAATAAAATTCGTTTTTCCCCAATTCTTTTTTTATTTTGGGTAAAAGATAGTTATCATCCCTATAACTTACCTTATTGACCGTTGACCCCCAAAGGTTTTAAAAAAGATAGTTACCTCCTCTAAAAACACTATTAAAATACAAATAGACCCATGCCGTTAGGAATATTCCGTTAGATGTTAACGGTGAGAGTTCAATATTTTCTTAATGACCAAATTAACTCTTTACAAAGGTGATTGACTTTAAAAAAAAATAATAATGAAGGAGACAATGGCGGTGGGCTTTCTCTTCTCCAAAAAGAAAGAAAAAAAAAAAAACCCCGAAGAGCTCTCCCTGCAACTCTCTGGTGTGTCCGTCTTCTTCTACCTCGTCTTCACCGGCATGCCCGAAACCAGATTTCATTTTTCCAACTAAGCTCTGCAACTCCCTCCTCAAGGGCACCGCCTGCAACTCCCACCTCAGGGCATCGCCTGCAATTCCAACCTCAGAGCTTTCTTTGCAACTCCTGCCTCAAAGCTACAACCCATGACGTCATTCCAGTTGAAGAAAAGTATGTTAACGAGGTTCTGCAACTCACCTCTTCTTCCAAACAAAACGCAGCAGCTTGCGCACAAGTCATCGTAGTCAAAAAGTGCTAGATCGTACCAGTGAGGGAGTTGTGAGAGAAATCAACGTGGGTGATAGAAGGGAGAGTTGAAATTTCTTAGGGGATAATTCCTGTGAGAGAATTCTGTCGCAGATTCAAGCATAGAAGCTTCTTGCAATGTCCAATATCCCATGGAATGTTTCCATTCAGTGAATTACCTTCAATTTCGAGCTTATACAAGCTATGGCAACCGATGAAATAATGAATTTTTCTTTCGAGTTTGCAGGAGCTCCCAGAGAAGATATGTAAATTGGGTGCGCTTCATATGTTATCAGGCAACTTTGTTCCAAATCAGAAATGTTGAGAAATTCCAATTTCGTAGTATTCCCAAGATTTCTAGGGATTTTACCCTTGAAATTGTTCATGCTCAGATCCATGTAAGTCAGGTTGGGTAATAGACCAAAACCAGGAGGAATTTTACCGTTATTCCAAATGGGGGTTTCCTGTGGCAACGAACCATTAAAACTGTTACTGAAAACCTTAAAAACAGTTAAAAATCTAAACTTGGAGATCCCAAGAGGGCAGGATCTAGCACTTTTTGACGACAATGATCAGCAGCAATCAGTGTCAAGAGCAACGACAGCTCCAACCAACGGTGGTGAAAAAGAAGGGTGGGAGCTCCTCCGGATGTAGCAGAGGAGATGCAGATACGATGCTCTCACGAAAATGAAAGGAAGTTTTTCTTTATTTTTTAAAATGCTCATTTGTTTCAGATTTGGTTCACGTTCATAGTTTGGTATCGTGTGGTTCCTGTTCATCAATTCCTATCTTTTTTTATATTTTTTAATTTTAATTGAGATAAAATATTCAGAGATAGAATTGTCCATAAAAAATATAACTTTAACATCATTAAAAATTAGAACTATTTGTCTTTTTTGAAATCTTTAAGGATCAACGGTCATAATCTTTTATCATATTGGCTCATCCTTTATAAAATGCTCCGTAATCCCAACAAACCGCGAAAGCGTCTGACCTGGCGAAGTGCCCAGGTATCCGTATCACTGTATAAAGCAGCCAATATACTAACGAGGATATCAGGATTCGGCGAAAGCATGGCGAGTTTCTCTTCCTCCTCCCTTCCTACCAAATTCCTTCTAGGGTTTGGACGCTCAAATGCTGGAGCTAAAATTCCCGCCTTCTCCATTTCCGGAATCGGTGCCAAGAGTCATTACACTCCACGATTCAGGTACGTTTTTTTTAAACCTCTGGGATCTCTGGCGCATATTCCTTTTAAGTTCTGAGTTTAAGTGTAGTGGATGATGTTCTAAAGCTGAGTCCAAAATTGCTTGCTTCATCTGTTTTCTTGTTAAAAATATGATTCTCGATTTACAATTTTGGTCTGATTTTTCTGGTGTGTTGAAAGTTTTAGTCGCTAATTCAAGAGCTTTTATAGAAGAAATTTTCATCAGTGAATGCACTGTGCGATTCTGATGTACCGCTAGAATACAGTGGCACCGAAATGACGAATAAACACTGAAATCAGTGTAAAAGAGACATGAATGCATTGGTGACACAAGCTCTCATGTTTTTTCTCCCTGTTACAGTTTGAGTTGTCATTTCGGCAATCTCATTGACCATTTAACTCTTCCAAATTGTACCATATTACTTCTCACTCGTGCACTGGCTATATCATCTAAATTAAATTTCATCGTCTCAACTATTGGTGCTAGTCTTTAACATGCATTCAGTTCTCTGATTATATTCTTCCTAATATTGCTTCCCATCCATCTCAACATCCATATCTCAGTTTTTACTCATTTTATGTATATGTTTTTCGACCATTGTTAAACCGTAGCTAATCTTAAGATGTCATGTAAAATTACCCCATTTTAGTTTTAATGGCAAATGCATATGCTGATCACAGTTCAGACAGCACTCCAAAACCAAAACTGCCTTTCCACTTCATCCGCCCAGCCTTAATCCATAATCTAGCCTTAATCCATAATCTATGGGCAACCTCTTTCAATCTCAGTATGGGCGAAGGAACCAAGAACATGAAAATGGGTAATTTTTGGTATCTAGTTCTTGTTCATCAATAATAACTATCCTATTTATATTTCCTTTAATATTTACCAGATTTGCACTCTCCATCTTTGTTTATCTAAAAAATATTTTTTCGATGATCGTGGTTGAACCCTCCATGTGAGAGAGATTGAAAAGGTAAAAAAAAAAAAAACACTATAGGACATTATATGCTTTGGGGAAAACAAATGGGAATCAAGAAATAAGATATTATTGTAATGTACTTACCCAAAAAAAAACATATTATTGTGATGTCTAGGTTCGATGTATATGGGAATATGAGTACTGACTCATTCCTCAGCTACCTCACCTACTTTCCTTTCATGTCCTTTCATTTACTTTCTTTTATTTCTTTGAAACATGACCTCTGTCATTCTAGATAGGTCAAACCATTATTGCAACATACATAGGAAACAAGATAATTGAAAAACAACTATGATGGTTTAGTCATGTGTGAGGAGTGATATGTTTTAATTTCCCCTTGTTCTCAAGGGAAAGTCCAAAAAGGAATGGATTGCGGTGGTGAAGCCTGAGGCACAGCCTAGCAGCATATGATTTTGACAGAATGTATACAAAAATATAGTGGAACAAAGGGCAGAATGGAGAATGGACTGATGTATCCAACTCGAAATGATTAGGATTAGGCTTTTTTTGAATTGATTCAAGTGAAAATAGTAGGACTGTTAAAGGGGGAAATTTTGCCTAGCCATATTTTAAATGATTGGATTGGGTCTGAACATATGGACTATCAACGTAGAAGTGTCCAACAGTCCAAATTTTCTTAGGGAGTATTCCATGTCGGACCATCAAGTCAGGTCATCTGATCATTGAGATTGCCTATCACTGGGCCTGAACTGTCTGACGCCCAGTGTCTTTTTTTTTCTGAAAAAAAAAAATCCTGTCAAGCAGTGAACAGCTAAACTTGGTCTCCGCTTCAAAAGATTAAGATAGACGATCTTCACTACTGTTTATTCATATTCCATGGAGTGGTCCTCTAGTTTTAGATGACTTTTTTTTTTCTGGAGGGTTGGGGATAGACTCTAGTTTTATGCTACCGCACATGCTGTTTCCCTATCAGGTTCACTCTGGATTTGGGTTTAGAGTTGAGAGGTTAATGGTTATGAATACGACAATTTTCGTTTTAACTTAATCACCAATTACCACCCCCCCCCCCGCCCGCGCACCCGCGCTCGCGGCGGCATGGAGGAAAAATGCATTGGTTTTCTGAGCATCCTTTGATGTAGATCAATTCACTATCTCTGTTTAGTTAGCCATGAAAAGGAGCAGAACCCTAGTCATCATATCAGAGGACACAAAATGTGATCCATTGCAAGCACTCCTCCCCTTGAATTTCCATGTTTGTTGTGGCAGGTATAGCCATGTTCTGCGTTTGATTGATTGGTTAAACAGTTAGCTCTTCTTCATGGTTTAATCCTTTCCAGTAATAGTTCTTTCAGGCATAAAGATGCCTTGAGATCGCAGATCAGGCAAAGGCTGTCTAGTTTGTTTGCTAAAGACGCCAAGCGTTCTGGTGGAGATTCCCTTGGAGATGAAGTGAAGGGGACTGAAGCTTCCCAAGGCCCTCCAGTCCTTACCATTTTGGCTGGTTTTGTGGCCTTTTTTGTCATATTTTGGATTCTAAAATCCATTGTTACCTGGCTTATTGGTTTAATTGTCAGTGTATCTCAATCTAAATAGTGGCAAAGTTGGAAGTTGGGTGTCTACTAGCTTAGCCGGTGAGACTGGTTTGATTGAATATATCTCATTGATACTCTCTCTTTCCTGACTATGTGGATCTCACAATTTGCATACAACAGGGTCTCTCTTTGTCAATAGAAAGCGCTGGTCTAGTAGCAAAATTTTGAAGGCATGGACAGTAAGAAAAAACGATAACCTTGTACATCTAAACAACCATGAGGCCCATGACCCGACTGAAACTGGAAGGTGCGCTGGCGTGCAAAAGCTAGAAAAGGCAGGCCGCCTGCTCATCCAAAACGCAATTAATCAATCTTATTGGGATCCTTACTCTTAGGCATTTAGTCTCCTCTTCTCAAATAATTCTTTTCTTTACCTCGGGCACATGGATCCTGCAACTCTGAAAACTAAAACCTTACTCTAAAGCCTCCAACCTTGGATCCTAACACGTGAAGATGCACCATGAAATTGGAGAGTGGGGATGGGAGGGGGAGTACAAATCTCTCGAGAGTCGTGGGCAAAGGTCTCACTGCATCTTTTCAACTGAAGAATAATCACCAAGATAGAATTGTCCAAAATTGCAAAGTTAGATTCACCATCGATGAAAGAAGAAGAAGGCACGCAAGGTATTTGTCCTATTCAATAGACATTGACAAGCTAATGAGCAAAATAATGATGTTACAGGACAACAAATTGTTTTTTTTTCCTTATGTCCATATAGCTTGATCATTTGTAACCATCCAATATATTTAGGTAAACATCCGAGACCTCCTTTAGGAGGGAATAAAAGTATACCGAGATTTCAAACAAATAAATATAAATTATAGTTTTGGCAAGGAGAATTTGATAATTTAATTTTTTTTTTAGAAATGCATGGGTATACATAGGATGTATACTAGGTCATGATGGGGAATTTGATTGAATTAAAATTTTAGATTTGACACATGCCTCCTCCGGACTTTGAACTCTTTACCTAACGGCCAAAATAACCATATGCCATATGAGCTAAGCGGTGTCAATTTTGGGACCGCATCGTGTTCCCTGAGCTGGGCCGATCAGTTAAAAACTGCATCGAGTCAGATCGTTTAATAAATTTGTCGGTTTTAAGACTGGACCGATTAATAATAGGTCGTTCACAGTGCAGGGGTGCAATCCAACGGTTGCCCGACCAGACCGACCGATTAAATCCCAAGTCGGTATAAACCGATTAAAGATATATATATATATATATATATATATATATATATATATATATATATATATATATAATAAATTTCAGCTACCACCCAAAATAGTTTTAAAATATCACCTACCGCCCACAACTTTCAAAAAACATCAGCTACCACCCAAATGTTTACCACTGTTAATCAAATAGATCCACTCCGTTAAATGAATCCGTTAATTGCTGATGTCATCTAAAATCAATTTTAAAAGAGACAATAATACCTTTAAGAAAATATTGAAAGATAGTTTTACCCTCCTTCACAATATGTTTAATATTGTGAAGGAGCACTTGGAACTAATATTGAACATCTAGGGAAAGCTAAAAAAAATAAGGCCTTGGAATGCTAAAAACAGAGACGATTTTTCTTTTTTTTTTGGTAAAAAAAAATAGAGACGAATTTAAGAATGCTAAAACCAAATCTAGAAGAGACTAACAAGCTCCACCATATTAGAAGAACAGAGAGCCATCGCCATATCAGAAGAACAGAGACCCAGCACCATATTAGGAGAACAGAGAGACCCATCTGATTTAGGAATGCTAAAAAAAATAAGGTTTTAGAATTCAGCAAGACTGGAATTGGCAGATCCGAAATTTAATTTGGATCGAATAGGAATAGATCTGAGAAATCTTTTACGATTACCGCCCAAGATAATGGAACCATCAACCGTCATGTGATCAATTTCTTGGAAGCAAAAGCCATCGTTAACGATAAACCATACAGAGGAGTTAAAACCTCCGACATCATCGTCGACGAAACTCGAAACCTCTGGTTTCGCCTTTTCACCCCAACGAAAATCCATAAACGTCCTGTAATTCCCCTCCCCGTTATTGTCTTCTTCCACGGCGGAAGATTCTCATTCCTCACCGCTGATGCCCTAGGCTACGACAAAGTCTACCGTGAATTCGTCGTTATATCAATTTTGCTGTATTATTTCCATTGAAATTGCAGGGTGGACAAGAACGAAGATGGAAGAATTGGAGAAGAATGAGTGAAGGAGGTACATTTGCTGTATTATTTCCACTGAAATTGCTTTTGTTGCTTTTTTCTGGTCGCAGGTTTTAATTGATTGGCATGCTACAAGTTGAAGCCCTATTAAAGCCCCAAACCAAATAACTAAACCATAAGAGAGAAGCAGAGGGACCACTTACTGCTGGTGGTGGAAGAGGAAAAATTAGAGTAAGCAGATAAATAGAAGAAGAAAAAGAAGACAGAGATATATCCTTTGTTGGTTCATCCCTAATCTTCAACCTCCCTCGGTATACGTCTCAAACAACGAAGGAGAAGAAAGAGGGGAGAACGATGAAGGAGAAAAAAGAAGGGAGAATGAAAAAGGGTAAAAATATCTATTTTAAAATCGATTTAGATGACATTAGCAACTAACGGATTCATTTAACGGAGTGGATCTATTTGATTAACGGTGGTAAACGTTTGGGTGGTAGCTGATTTTTTTGAAAGTTGTGGGTGGTAACTGATGTTTTAAAACTATTTTTGGTGGTAGCTGAAACTTATTATATATATATATATATATATATAAGTTTCTTCTTTTCTTTTTTCTACCTATTTTTCCCACCCATTTTTCCACATACTTGTGCACATTGAACTTGCAAAGAATACAACCCTATTAAATGAGATTGCAATGGGCCTTGTGATATCATAGCCTCCAAAGTGAGATGATTTTAGCAAATGATGCTAAGAGACTATTACGGCCACATGTAAATATTCTTTAAAATGCAATCTTTTTTTTTTTTTTTACCATTATCCACGCACATTCTTCATTTATGAATAGGGACAAATCAATGAATTGGAATTACAACAAAATAAACTAATTATAACTGAGCATAAAATAGAATAGCATAATTGGACATAAGATCGAATAAGATATCCGATTATGGAGATTAATACACTGATTGAACTGATTAACATAAGACTAATTAGGGACCCAAATCGATCGGACCGAATATAAACGAGGCAATGTCTCGCAAATCAAGACCGATTGGTTAAATATGTTGATCATAGTGCAAGGTGTTAAATTGGTAGAGACCGATTAAGTTCAACCGAAACGGATCGAGACCAATCAATTGACACCCTAAACCACCCATGGCATGGTGTGTAGAAACTTCATTTTAACGTTTTCTTTAGTGGAAATAAACAGGGCCTTCCTTGATATGTGTTTTTTTTTTTTTTTTTTGGTACACTATATGTGACCGATCAAAAGAGTTCAAAAACACTCATCGATTCAATTTATTATCTTTTACGTTTTTAGTAAGCTGATGTTTGGGCTTACAAATCTTCAACTTGAATGGCACTGGATTATTTATAACAAATTAAGAATCGTTTGCCTGGTAAAGATGCGAGTCAGAACTCGGAGCTCCTAAGCCCCAAGGTGTACCCCCAAGGTCTACCTGATGCTTTCCCTGTAGTAATTGATTTGTTGATTTATTGAAGGCAGAGGCAGTACGTCAACTAAGGCAGGTGAGAAACTGGCATCCACTTGGATCCTCGACCCCACTAAGCGCGGAATGTGGGAGCGGGTTCCTGACTTCTGAGTCTGCTGAGCACTACGGATTACCCACGAATCGCTGATTGGGTGGAAATGGGAATAAATTTTCTTGGAAACTGGGAAGTGATGAAGGATCACATGGTATTACTGTTAGAATAGAATAATAAAACGTGATTCCCAACGGCTATATTTCTCCTATATTCCTAATTTTTTCAAATCTTTCACTCTGGCCACCCCCTTCCCCCTAGCGAGCTCAATAAGGCACCTCATGACCTCAACAAACTCCTCTAAAGCTACTTCACTTTATTCCTCTATCCCTCTCTCTCTAACCATTTTATTGTTTCTGTGTGTGTGTGTGACGTTGGTATTCTAATGGAAACTACCAAAGCTCAGCCAGAAATCCAGGGATCTCCTAACGAAATAATCGTAGTTGTAATAGAACCTACCAAAGTGCAGCACGTAACGAAGGCAACTTCAAATCAATTGCTGAGCAAATTTGCAGATTCGGATGACGAGTCTCCTGCAAAGAGAGAGCGAGTGCCGAAACGCCAGAGAAGATGCCGAACGAATCGCGATGGAGATAAGGAAAATTGTGAAAGTCCATCAAAGAATGGTAACGATGGCAGCTTGACGGAGCAGAGAACTCTTTTACCTCTGGCCGTGACGAGGAAATCGACACTGCTTCGGCAGCTTGGATTGTCGAGATCGCAACTTAGAGCGAGGGAAATTAGGAACAAGTCTTTCATGAGATCAATTGAGAAGGTACGAATTGTTTCTGAAAGCTTTATTGATTTTACTTTGTTCAATATTAGCATCCTCTGTTTCTCGAACTGTAGAAATCAAAACAGCTCAAATCATCTTAAATCATCCTGAAACATTACACTAAGAGCTGTTGTTTATCGTGCTGCTATGACTTGTATCATGTAGACTTGGCGTAAAACGGTGGAAGGAGCTTCGAAGGTCTTTATAGAGAGGCATTACAACCGGCATAAGCGCCTCATAGACGATGCAGTTTAGTTTACTTACTGGACTTTTCAGAGTTCTTGGTTTTGTATACCCCTGTAATTGTGTTTTGTTCAATGGCATGTTTCAAATTTATTATTGTTATCATTTTTTTCTTAAATTTTGGGAAATTGGGACATTACTATCTCCGTATGTATTCACAGGTTTTTGATAAAAAAAATTGCCTTGGTGGGTTAAATATTAAATTAAATAAAAAAATGAGGCCTTTGTTCCCTCCCTCACCCTCCCCAAAAATTTCCACCTTTGGATTCCATTGGTGGTTTAGTCTCAAATGGACTACCTAATTAGCGTACAATTACTTATACATTTAAGAGTCTCTTTGTATACCGTTGGTGGTTTAGTCTCAAACGGACTACCTAATTAGTGTACAGTTACTTATACATTTAAGAGTCTCTCCACCTATTAATTCGAATTTTTTGGATTAAAACTTTATAGATAATTTTCTCTTCAATGATTTGATGATCTTGGCTTGGATAGATGATACATGGTTTGGATTAAGGGTGTAAGTTGGTTCTATTTGATTTTGATTAAGTTCAATTTCAATATAGTATGGGAAAATATCCTAACCATACTACTGTGGGGATTCTTTCCCATGCCATCTCACATTTGGTGTTCTCTCTCTTTTCTAAGGCACAATATGATTGCAAGGGAAATTAAAAGGGAAGGAAAGTGAAATTTTTTTTATGTATAAAAGAAATTTTCATAATCAATACAGCATAACTATCAAATGACTTTGTTACTAATTCCAAATCATTCTATGTTTAGTTATTAACTTACACTTCATTATGCATCCAAATCCCTTGCATCTAAAAAGTAAAATAAATTTTACATCTAATAAGTGTCAAATTAACTATGGTTAGAAATTTAAATAGTTTATATAATCATGTTGTGTTGTACCCATAATCTATACAAGTTTCCTTCTTAAGTTTAAAAATTCTACTTCCCTTCTCTCTTAATTTCCCTTGCAACCAAACTAAGTCTCACAGGCAACATAAACAGGTATATGAACCTATACATATTGTTAAATACAATGTACAACCCTAGCTTGCAATAAATGATACGAAACTCCCTTAATGCATGAAAATGGTGATAGTGAGGTCTATTCTATTAGGTTTGGAAGGTTTGTTGCTGAAGTAATATAGACTTAACATTATAATTGACAAAATTACCCTTAAGGGTGGTGTGATTTTATCTGTTTGCCCTTGCATCCAAATGAAGCAATGACCTTAATTGCAACTCCTTACAATGGTTTCTTCCAACTTATTGCGGTGACCTGCAACTTCCGATAGCTCCTTCCTTGTGAAGTTTGTAATTTGGCTTTGGTTTCTTCCTTCTTCCAATTAGCTTTCATGTCTTTTGCAAACAAGAGAGCAATACATTCACATGGGAATTACATTTCGTTCTTGGAGTAAGCAAGCAGAAGTTATTTTGACCAACCATATCCACCGAAACAAAACCTGAAAACTTTGAGGTAGGTCCTTGAAGCAAATTGTTCGTTAAAATCACAATCTTCAATGATGGAATAAGAGAGACCAAATAATATAGAGCAGGACCCATAATTGGTTGTCCCTGACGCTGGAGCTCTATAAGTTTTTCAACCTGGATATGTCCAGCAAGGACCATGTAAATGCATTAGTGTAGTCAAACCTGCGTGAGGCATGACATATTCTGTAGAACCTGAATGCTTCCGTTAAGTTTTGTTGTATGCTCGTTCAACCATAGTTACTATATGAGAGATAATATTATTTTTTTTGTATTTTCATTACTTTTTAAATTGTATCGGCCACATGTCTGAAGTCCATTGGCTTTGCGATCAATCCATATGGATATTCGATCCGTTTCATTATTGGCTAATACCATGACAGATATAGATACCTTGAACCTTGATCATGGACAATTTGAACATTTCTAAACAAAGTTGGGTTTACCCCCCAAAGGTATGAAACTCTTAGACTATGTTTGGTATGCATTGTTGGCATGCATTCTTAAAATATGATGAGAATTGACTTAAAATATGATGAGAATTGACTAAAAGGCCAAGCATGGGTTATAGAATCCAAATACAAAATAAGCAAAAGAGTGTTCTGTCATCCTAATGCATTCCATGATTAACAAAAATTGCACATCAAACACTCTTTTTTGTCATCTCATATATATTTCAAATATACATGCCGGATTAATAATATCAAACACTATTTTTTGTCATCACATATGCATTTCAAATATACATGCCAAATGTAATCATTATGTCCATGGCTATTGTATAGCCATGAGGTGTAACTTACTCGACGGGCATTAGGATCCTTTTTGGTGGCTGGGCTTCCCAGTGAAAGGATCTGGGTGCCTCGGGTAAGGTTATGATCGTATGGAACTCTGGCTTCCTCTCGAGGATCTCAAGCATATTAAACATATCATGAATTATCTATTACGATTTTTGAATCCTAAGTCAGTTTTTTCCACCTTAAACAATGCTAAATTTCGTGTCACATTATCGTGATTGCGGATTGGGCCAATGGTGGAGCGATCCTCAACATTTGTCAATAACATAGTGGGTCCCATTGGAAAAAGTGGGTCCACTTGAAACAATGCTAAATTTTGTGATGGCGCGATCTTGGACTTTTTTTGGTAGAAAACAAACCGACATTTTCAGTTCGTACTAAAAAAGAAAAAATGGTTACCCCTAGTGCTTTCGCTTTTTCTTTTTTAAATACCAAAACTACCACTGTTTTATACAGTTATACACTTATAAACGGAAAGCCCACTTCATTTGGTTAAGCATTATGAGGGTAATCTCGTCCATTATAGTTCATAATGTTCTAGTGACTATTACGTGCATATACGATTTGCGGAATTTCGGGTGCATTTCCGCCTTTTAAGTCTTTAGTTTTAACTTTTAAACTATTCAACCAGAATGATCACACACAAACACACACACACACACACATATATATATATATATATATATATATATATATATATATATATTGTTTTACAATAACTGCCCCTTAGATTTGAAAATCATCAATGCCTTTGATTGGGGAATTAAAACAAAGGGAAGTAAAACTTCTAAACTTAAAAAGGAATTCTTTGTTATCTTTACAATATATCTTATTCATATCATATAACTATTTAATTAATTCCAAATTATCTTATATTTAATTAGAAACTTATATTTATACTTTGCATTTAACTCTCTTGTATTTGAAAGTATATATATATATATATATATATATATATATATATATATATATATATATATATATATATATATATATATATATATAATATGATAAGAAATTGAAATAGTTTTTATAAGCATGTTGTGTTATATCTATAAAAAAATTTCTTTTTATATTTGAAAAAGTTCACTTTCATTCCCTTTAACTCCATTTTAGCCCAAAATGAGTCAAGTTAACCACAATACTCTTAGGCTCCGTTTGTTTTGATGTAAAATGTAACATTTTACATGTTAAATTTTTTGGCAATGTTTGTTCCCTAGAAGTAAGATATAGTGATCATTAAGAAAAAGGAAAAATGGATTTCGTCTTTCTTTTATCTCCTCAAACCAAACATTGAAAAATTTTTACGTCAAAACAAATGAATCCTTAATTGCAAACTGTTTATGTGTATGATTTGCACATCGGATGTGACACACAAAAAAATGTTATATTTTGGAACATGGAAAATAGAATGTGTAGATATAACTCGGATCTCACAAATCTTGTCTTATTCGCAACATTGGTGTAAATTAATACTTCATTAATGAGAATTAAAAAAAAAAAAAATATATATATATAGAAAGAGGGGTTCTTTGAACAATATTATTCCTTGTGGCTTATGTTTACCACATTAAGGCATGGAAAATTCAGAATAAAGGATTGTTTGTCTTCAGTTCATTAGAATTTTGAACTTTGCATTGCTTCCTCGTTAGGGTTGGTTTCAGGATGGAAATAGATAAACGGTTAGTTGGGTAGTCTTATTATTAATTAATCATCCAAACTCACAATTTACATAAGCCATATGATCCGCATAAGAGGGACTGGGCAAGTGGTTTATTTGTAAATATCATAAAAAAAACGGGCTTTTCTATAAAGTCTTAAAGAAGTAGAGATTTTAATTACCTTTACCTTTGACGCATGTTCAACCCATTTTCTGATTCCCGTCGGGGTAGCTTAAAGTAGCAGCCATGCTCGCTCACCCGCTTTGTCTTTATTTTGCTGCTTCTCCCCTCAGTTTGGGCTTTTGATCTCACCATTACTCTTTGCTGTAAGCAATTTGTGAACCAGATGATCTATCGGTAGCTTTTTATTTATTTTAAAATTACTTATTTCTTAGTTCAGAAGATAGTTTCTCTGTGAATGTTGAAGATATTGATGTTGCTTTCAGAAGATTAGCTCTGTCCCTCTTCTGGTAAGCTCTTTTCTCCACTTTATTACTTCAATATTATTTTGTTCTTCAGATGAAATATCTACTTCAGCTCTGCTCATATTACTGTTTTGAATTGTTTTTTTTTTTTTTTTATATTTTCTTCCTCCTCTTTGTTTGGGCTGTATATGTGTGATCAGACTTTCACTGGAGTTGTTTATTTTTATCCTTTCTCGCCTTTTGTTTTCTGGATTTCTTAAAAAACAGGAGGAGTTTTGAATTCCATTTCAAGGTTTGAAAATGGCGTCTGGAAGGGAGTTTGAGCAGCAGCCACGGAGTCGGCTTGTGAGGTCTCAGACCATGGGAAATATAGGAGAATCCACCGTATTTGATAGTGAAGTTGTGCCATCATCGCTTGCTGAGATTGCGCCGATCCTTCGTGTTGCCAATGAAGTTGAATCCAGCAATCCGAGGGTTGCTTATCTCTGTAAGTTTGAGTTGCATGTCATTTCTATTTTCCCTCCATTTCTTCTATAATTTGCCTGTACTGATGGTTGTAGCAATATTAGTAGTCAGTCATGCTTTCTCAATATAAACTGGCGTCGCCGGGCTGCCCAGTTCTAATGATCTATTCCTTGAAACATTTCACGGCCTTTTGTGATAATCCGTATTGCTGAAGAGGGATATGTAATCAACGGAAAAACTGAATTATTCTCTTGGGTCTTCTTGATGTTCCACTGGTTGTGCTCCTAGAATCTATAAGCACAAAGTTTTCAGGGTGTCGGTTTGAAGTGGGTTTGTTCCACCACTCTCTTGGATCATAAATTCCTTCATAACCTGTGAGGCCTCCAAACCCTCTCCCCTGAAAAAAAAGAAAGCTGAAGGCTTTGGTTATTTCTGTATCTGTACTGACCTCTTTTTGCTATGTACAATGCCTACATTTAGATTTGTTACATATGTAAAATTTAATGCTTATTATTGAAGGTTGAAAAATCTGTAAAGACTGGTCTCCTTGTTAGGTTTACTGGGACGTGTATCTTATATGTAGCTGCACGGGAGGCTGAAGTTGCTATCTTAGACATTGGATAAGTAATGTAAGCTCTAGATTGTCTATATGTCAACTTCTGTGTCTATCTTAATTGTATGTCCCTAGTCCTTACATAGGTTGAATCTAAGTAGTTTTTCAGCATTCCAGTTGTTTTTCCAAACCATTTGTTAAAGTCAACAAATGAATAAAGGATGGTCAGGCAAGTCTAGCTGCATATTCCTGTTCTGCCAACGTTGGTGCTGTTGGAAACCCTCGCATTGACGAAGCTATGTTATTGGTAGTTGGTGCAGTTGCTATGGAGCTGCTTATAATACATAAACATTTGTCTTGTGTAGAAATTAGAACAGAGAAATTTATGGCTGTGACTTTTTGTTGGGGCTACTTTTGTCTAGGGTAATCTGTTAGGTAGGATCCATCAGATGGTGGATCCAATCCACTTACCAAGAAACACAAGGATTTATGAATTCATATTTATAACAGGACCAAATCCATGTATTGAAAATGGTGTCTGGTGTAAGTTGAGATGCATACTGTGTGTGATTAGGTTGTGCTAGCACTTTTTTGCGTGTTTGTCCCTCCAAGAAGAAGATACTAGTTCCCCTGGCATTAGTCTTGCAAATATGGGTATAGGCATAGGCAAACTGCGATGATTGTATGTAAATTATTATTATTTTAAGGGGGGTTTAAAATGAAAATGCATGTAAGTTGTTTCAACAATTTTTTGATTCATCAAAATGTTTGGGCCATTTTAAACAATTGGTACTTAACCCAGGAAAATTCGATTGCAAGTTATGGATGATTTGGCTAGTCACGGATAAAGGAGGTTGATGGTATGTGTTGCTTACCGTTATATAGTATATTTTGTGTGAATAAAGAATTTATATTAACAAACCCAAAGAAGATGCAAAGCGGGAGCCTAGAAGGGGCAACCCCAGAGAGAACACAGGAACAAACAGATCATAAGGGAGGTCTTGTCCACATTAAAATTAGATAGGTGGATAGAATTCCTGGCTAATTTCTTATGTTTTGTTTTGTTTTGTTCTGTTTTCCTCTTTTTGCTTCCTCAAATTGGAGGCTTTCATGTAGTCCGGCTCTTTTCTGTTAATATATATTTCTTATTAACCCAAAACATTAGATAGGTAAATCCCAGACACAACAATGAACCTATTTATGGGGAAGTCCAGGCAGGGACTAACAATTTGGATAAGATTCCCCTAATGTAAATGACAATGGTGTTCAGGAAGGTTCTGTCCAAGATCTTAGGTTCCATTCCATCCTAAGCTATATATGGAAGCAGAAAATGCCAATTTACCAAGTCTGTCGCATGACAGTTTTCCCTTAAAAGTTTTGCGAGTCCACTTCCATTCCCTTTCAAGCAAGCGGATCCATGACGAGACCACCCAAAATCGACTAAGAATCTCTTCCCACAGGTGAGAAGAGAGGGGGCAATCGAATAAAAGATGATGAGGGTCTTCAATGTTAGCCTAACATAAGCAACAATTGGATTGTGCACAGTTCCCTCTTTGGAGAAGGAGCGATTAACTGGGTAGTGAACATGTGATGGGTCTCTAAGCAATGAAACTATTTATCGGAATATGGCTTTGGAATCAGATTGCTTCATACCAGTGGACTCTTTCCGACCTGGATCTGATAATTTCCCAGGCAGAGACAAATGTGAAGGAACCCGAAGAAGAAGTTGTTCATTTCAATAGGTCTCTGCTACCCGAGGGGCCTCTGGTACAGAAGGGAGAGCAGCCCAAGTATGAATCAACCTGTGGGAGGATAGGCACCCGTAGTCAAATCTTATTCTTTCCCCATATATTTGAAGGAGCACCCCATTGGGATGCCAGTTATCCAACCAAAGATAGGTGGAAGATTTGACATCAATCCTGGGCTTGATAATGTTGCTGACAAGATGTCTGTGCTCAAGAATCTTCCTCCAAGCTGAGGATGCATCCTTTGCACAAGACACTGTCCATATAGAGTATTGGTTGAACAGGCAAGAGCGAAGCAAATGCATAATGAGAATTAGGAGGTTTTATGATCAAAATGTTGATGATAAGCTGGACAAAAATTAAAATAAATGGAGTACAATTTTGTAAAATAGGGTTCACTTGAGTAAGCAATTAATTTTGATGACGAAGAGTTGCCTCAAATCTTTTATTTTTCTTTGTCCAACAAATTTTCTAATTTTTTTTTTTGGTTCAATTATCTTTAGTATAGGATGAGCGAGGAGGATTTCCCCATAGGATTAGGGTAGGTTGGATGATGTGGATAGGTCTTTTGGAGTGCTGTTATTAGTGCATATATTGAAATCAAGGTAACTGGTTTGTTTTGTTGGACACCTCATTTTTGTGTACAACATTGAAATTGGTACAAATGCTACTTTTGCTTCGTAATAAGACTAGTGCAACTGTCTTCATTATGGAGTGGCATTTTGGGCAGCCAAGAGAATAATACATCCATGAAAGGGATGTAGCAGATTTGTAGATGTTGAGATGGTTAACTAGCAAGATTAAAAGGATGGGATTAGAAATGAACACATTATTGGGAACCTAGAGATAGTGCAAAAAGGTGATCAAGTTGAGGGGCAAGTTGAATGGTGAGGACCATTTACGAGCAACACAGTTTAAAATTCGTAGTACTCGAAGATCAATGGAAAAATGAAACTAGGTTGAATCAGAAAGAATAAATTGCTAATAATATGATTTAACATTGTAAACATAACTAGCAAGACTAGGAAGGATGGGATTAGAAATGAATGCTTTATCGGGAACCTAGGGATAGTGCCAAAGTTGACATGTTGAGGGGGGAAATAGAATGAGATGAATTGGTCATTTGTAATGGAGACCGTTGCCAGTGCTTTCCTCTGGAATGGTTCTAAGAGTAATGGATTCCTTCACACTATGAGTTGGGCTTCAGTTTGTCCTCCTAGAGACAAAGAGGGGGGGGGGGGGTGATTGGGCATCAGAAGAGTTAAAGAGGTCAACAAGGCTTGCATGCTTAAACTGGTTTGGGGAGAGGCATCTAAGAAGAGCATTTGGGTAGACTGGATCTATGCTAGATATATCAGGAAGGACTCAATTTCGATGGTTTCTTGCAGAGCAGGACTATCCTTGGGCATGAGGAAGATTCTTGACCACAAGCATCTTGTTTATGATATCATCAAGTCTTGCATTGATGATGGTTCTTTCATCATCTTATTGTTGGACAATTGGCATCTCATGGTGTTCATGTCCACACCTATGGTGAAAGGATTGGGCTTGATTTGGGTTGTGATAGAAAGACCCGAGGCTCCTCCATCCTCCATTCTCCTTGACGATGTTTGGAGACGGGGTGGATTATCCTCCCGTAGGTTGTCTCAAGCTTGGTCTTCCCTTTCGTCTATCACAAGTTTTCCCCTGTGTAGTGGAGATGTGGTGTGGTGGAGTGCTACGGCGAACGGTATTTTCTCTTCTTCTTCGGCTTGGAACCTTTTTCGATCTCGGATTTCCAGGCATGATGTCATATGGTTCCACGGTTATATCGGTACAACTTCATAGCTTGGAGGTTTATGAGTCAATTCCTCCCTATTGGGTTTTCCTCCGTTTGAGGCACTTTTCTGCGCCGGGCAAATGCTGTTTTTGTTGGCCTGCCGATGAAGACATTCACCACCTCTTCTTTGCTCTGGGAAGGAACACTTAGCCAATGCTGGCCTTCCAAAAGATGGATCAAGGTTTTCCATAGAGAATGGAGATGGCTTCATTCAAACTTCAAAGGGAAATCTCCATGCGACACAATTGGGAAGCTTGCTTTTTGCACATTGATTTATCATATTTGGATGGAGAGAAATGTTAGATTGTGGGCTCACAAATCAAGAAGCTTCAATCAAATCTAGGGTGCCATTGTTTTTGATGTCCGAGGAATGATTCTTTCATTTGCAAGATCATGCCCCGACTCCATTAGGAACCGAGATAAACCCACAAATCAAGAAGCTTCAATCACACTTGAGATGCCATTGTTTTTTTATGTCCAAGGAATGATTCTTCCATTGCAAGATCATGCCTCGACTCCATTAGGAACAGCGTTTTCATCTTGGCTTGGAACTTACCTATCCAATTTTAATGCGGATAGGAATTGCTTCTCCCCTTTGTATATTCTATTATTTGGCGCTGTCTTGTCCTTATGGACTCCTAGCCTTATGTTCACTTTTGGGTTCTTGTTAATATAATTTTTATTCACCAAATAAAATAGGGAAAATATTTTGTACCTCCCCTGGACTACGGCCTAAATAAACCCAGTATCCTAAAGTTGGTGATAATGACACATACTACCCCTAATTGCAAAACTTTGTTATAGACAGCCACAATCCATTAGGTGATTGCTGTTAGTTGCTGATGTCATTTGAAACTGAAATTTTTTTTAGTAAAAAAATGCCCTTAATGAGACCGTAAAATGTCTATGTTGTCATTTTGAAAGATGAAATGTCATATTTGCCCTAATTCCTAACCCTTTCTTCTTACTCTTCTCTTATTTCAAATCGCGAACAACCACCCAAAAAAAAAAAAAAAAGAATGGCTTCTTACCTTTGATTTTACTCCGACGACGACAGCCAGTTCATTCTACTCCGACAACGGTTCATTTGGGATGGATTGTCTATAAAGATTGGGTGGACCGTCTATAAAGATTGGGTGGACCAAGCTTGGCTGATCAGCTATTTGCCTGTCCACAACATTAACATCCATTGCTCTTTTTCTTCTTCTTCAAAAAAAAAAAAAAAAAAAAAAGAAGAAAAAGAAAGAAGAAAAGAAAAGAAAAGAAAAGAAAAGAAAAGAAAAAGAGAGCAGTGAATCCAAATCCAAGAGCTCAAACAAGAAACAGTTAACAGAGGAAAATAACCATGTCTACATTGCTTGATGAAGCTCGAATGAGATTGCTACTTCCCTTGGATCTCTGGTGATGATTGATCATAATTTCGAGCTGCCCTGAAATTGAGATCAATTAATTTCAACTTTCACTCATTTAAAGCCGATTTTGAAGAATGCTTTTTCGATTTTATAAACGTTAATCAACACATAATTTACGAAGTTAAACTAGTAAATGTTAAAAATAAAAAAGAATTGAGAATGAGAGGATGAGAATGAACGAAATAGAATTATATTTGAATCTGAGATATGCATTGTTTGTTCAATGGTAAAAAAAAAAAAAGAACAACAAGAGAAGATGCATAGAGGAGAATGAACAAAAATGGAAATCAATTGCTCTTCGTCAGCACCAAGATTTTAGTCAAGACGGACTTGGTAACGGTTTCTTGGGCATTCTGATCTCTGAACAGATGACACACTCCACAGTATCACCAACGCGTGCTCTGTCGCCTACTTGGACAATTTCAGCATTTAGTGGACGATGGTAGTCATGCAGATTGGGTTCTCGCATATGGCTGTGCGTCCTTCCGTGCATGTTGACACCGTTTGCAGCAATTTCAAAACCTTCTCGATGACGGAGACTCCAGAATCCGGCCGTTGGAGCAATTTCACCAACAACTGTACCACTTTGAATAGCACATTTTGCAATCTGATCTGTCTCGCAAGTTGCTCCTTGTCTCTGTAATCAGGTCCAAGACACGATCATCCAGTTTGAAGGTCGAAGTGTCTGAACAATGATGGGGAGACTACTGTTAGTCTTCACGAAGAACTTGCGGTTATCGACAGATTCTTTAGCGTAATCGATGATCTTGGACAAGGAATCAAAGCCGTGGTCGAATTTGTGGTGGATGATGTTGATCAGGTCTCGGATTGGGTCATGGAAAAGGACAGGAGGGGGAGGAGAGGAAGAAGGGGAAAGGGAATTGGACCAGTGTTTTTGAAATATAAAGGTTTGGGAAAGGTAAGGGAGGGTAAATTTGTTTGTAAATCTGTCAAGGGTAAAATTGGCTTTTAAAAATTGTAGTTAACACCGTTAACTCATGGGGTGCGGTTGTAACTATCACCAACTTTAGGTACTGGGTGTATTTAGACCATAAGATAGGGGAGGTACGAGTAATTTTCCCAATAAAATAAAATATTGGTAAGGACTGGTGAGGAGCAACGCAACACAAAATTCTTTGTGTTCAAAGATCAAAGGAAAAATGAAACTAGGTTGGATTGGAAAGTAGAAAGAGCTAATAATATGATGGAACATACAGTTTCTAGCTAGAGTGTAATGGAGGAATTGGATCTTGATGGCTGACCTAAAGTAGTTCAAAACTTGGGAAAAGCAGTGATAGTTATGTTGAGATTTTCTGGTGAGGAGATCACACTATCCCATTGAACAGGGTTCACAAATATCATTTTGGGCTGAAGCATTTGGTTAATGGAGGCTTAATGTTGTGCTACCAGATAGCTTTAGAGGTTTCAAGGTCGATCTAAAATGATAGGTTAAAATTTTCCTATACTGAATAACTAGGATTCTAGGGTATTTGGGATGGGTTAAGAACCAATTGTTTATAATTTTTGATACTGATGAGGTGTATAATTAGATTTTCAAATAGGGTTACGGGTAGAAATTCAAGGCGGTTGGTTTAGATTTTGTTGACTACTTGGTTGTCAGAAGGTCTGGGGTTTGAGTTGATAGGTTGGGGATATTAGTTTGTAGGTGGTGGTTTTGTTAAGTTCTTAGCCTGAGCAGATACTTGGTATGCATTTAACAATTGATGGCTATGTAAAAGATTCAAATAGTTATAACTCTTTGAATTTAACAGCTGATTTCCATATATTGGAAAGAAATGATGAATTAATCACTGACATTCTTTAGGCATTTAATATAGTTAGATGATGATGACAACGTTCTTTAGGAACTTTACATAAATTAAAAATAAATCTACATAAACTGTTGGCATTTTTCTGGAGATGCAGTTAAAGGACTTGGCATGTGTACATATTTGATAGTTATGGTAAAAATTCAAATTTCGTAGCTGTTGTCTTAATTTTGGGGTAAATTACAGCTGAGGTGCCCATCGTTTAAGAAAACCACGTCTGCGGTACCTCACATTTGAAATGTTATGTTTCAGGTACTTCACGTTTCGTAACGTCATGTTTGGGGTATCTCTATTGTCATATTTCCAACTTTAGACATTGATGCTTTCAGTCCTCTTGTGCTCCTCCGTGGCGCTTGATTTCTTGCAGGCCTTAGCTCCGCCTACCCTCGGCCTCCCTCATTGCCCCTCTATATTGAAGTAAACAAAATGTCCAAGGAAAGAAAATTGACAAAATGCACACGTTGCAGACTTGCAGTGTTTGGACCTTCCTAGTTCCTACCTCCCCTCACTATCTTGATTGCAAAGCTTGCTTGGGCGCTCCTCTCTCTCTCTCTCTCTCTCTCTCTCTCTCTCTAATGTGAAGGATGGATTTGGATCCAAAATTGCCTCTAAAACCCACTTTAGATCTTCCTTCTTTGTAGATTTGCAACTTCTCATTTCCGGTTATCGCCAGTGTTCTCTGTGAAACACAGAAGAACTTGTTGCGAGTAGGGCTGCAACAGGGTCGGGTTGGGCCGGGTTATTTACAAACCCTAACCCTACCCTAGGTCCCTTAAAGTTAGCCCAAGCCCAACCCAACTCAACTCTGACAGGGTCAGACAAATTTTCAACCTTAACCATACTCTCTCAGGGTTCAGCTTAACCTGGCCTGGCCCAGCTCTTATCGTCCCTGATTGGACCGGACCAGGTTGGGTTGATCCTGATTGACCCTGATTCACTACTACTCATGTAATATTAATGAACTATAGCTAGTTCTATAGTGTGTAAACCCTAATGTTTCTACTAATAAACCAATCACAATAAACACGAACATCATCTAGAATAGATAAGTATAGCATCTTGACATGTTGAGAGTTGACTGTTGAGTGTGTTGGTCAAACTACAATTGCTGAACCACCACCACCACTTCCCTATTCTGCGCCTGGTTCACAATAATATTACTACCGTTGAGACGCTGGCCGTTCATACCTCCAATGGTGTCCCGCATTGACTGCTCATTACAGAAAGTCACAAACCCTAAGCCTCGATCTCCCAGTCTCACAATCGCTGATGATCTGAAAAACACCCCCCAAAGAATGAAATATTGGAAAGACGGAAGAGGGTTTGATTTGGACGATCTAGAAAAAGAAAAAGGGGAAAGTGATTCAGAATCATGGCAAGTGTCTTGACTGAAAATAACCGATCTTGTTGAAATCCAAACCCAACAATCATCAAAAGTAGTGGAACTCAACGAAAATTTTGCCACCTCATAAGGAAAGTCAGTTTAAAAAAATTGAAGATAAAAGGTCAGCTTTCCATTCTCTATTATCAGGGTCTATGAGGTCACTACCAAACACAAGATTACGGGAACCGGAATCCGCGCCGCTGATTTAGATGAGAGTGTAGGAAAGGTTCCTCACTTACCAGTGGTAATAATGGCAGATTTGATGGCTGCTGGTGACTATTTGGGATGGAATGACTTTACATAAGCAGATTTGATCTCCCAATCTCTCCCTTTTTCTGTTACTGCGTCTTAACCAGATCTCCTTTTTTATCCTTTCTATTGCTAAGATGTCGATGCCCAGAGCAACATTGTCAGGCTATTTCACATATGAAATCACCACATAACAAGAAAACAGATATAAGGACACACACACTCTCTTTCTTGGAAGTCAACTCTCAAGCTGTGGTTTTAGGAGCGCACACACAGTTAACAACCAACCTCCCAAGCCTAAAGAACAAGAGTACAAGACACAGATACAAGGACAAACGAGGAGAGAGAAAGAGGGGGAGAATGAAAGAAATTCAAAATAGAGAAAGAGGGACTTACGGTTGATGAAGCCTGGATTTCCATCGTCGTGAAGATTGAGGAATAAGAGGGACTGGGGGAGGCAGAGAGGTGCCACACTGCGAGAGTGGGAAATTGAGAATGAGGCTCAACTCTCTAGGATTTGTGATTTAGGGTTTCTAATGTTATATACTTTTATACTTAAATGTATAAATATATTATATAATATCAATATGAACATAGGGTCAGGTTGGGCCGGGCTCAGCCCAAGGCTTCAACCCAGGCCCGGCCCGACCCTACAAGGTTTAATAAAAATTGGGCCCAAACCCAGCCCTTTTAGGGTTCAGGGCTGGTTTGGGATGTCAGGGTAACGTGTTTGAAGCATAGGTAATGGTGCTCTTTCCAGTTACTCCAACTGACGTTCCCTTCACCACATATGTAGAGGCATCACCAGGGAAGAGGCCCCTCTGGGAAGTGGGCAGGACAGGGCAGCATGAAAGGGGGCTGCAGGAGGGAGGAGAGGTTGGGGAGGGGAGAGAGAAGCAGTGGGGGTGTTGATGGGGGGCACCTTCAGGAGGTGGGGGGCTGTGGGACAGGGCAGCAGGAGAGGGGTTGTGGGGGAGTGAGCTGCAATGGGGTGGAGAGGTTGGGGGATGGTGGCTACACTACAGTGATGGTCGGGTGCTGGAGGGAGGAGTGAAGAGAGTTTTAGTGTGCTGAAACAGCGGGGTGAGGGGATGTTGGGGGTGCAACAGCAATGGGGGATTATGGGGTGCACCAACCCTCACGGGTGGAAGCAGAGTCGTACGCAACAATGGATGTGCAGGTGGCAGCATCAATAAGCAAGGTGTTTAGTGATATGGGCAAAGTTGGAAATATGAAAGCAGGGTCCCAAACATAATATTTCAAACGCGAGGTACCCTAGGAATAGTTTTTTAAATGTTGGGTACTTCAGCTGGTACTTTTCTTAACTGTTTGTGTACCTGAGCTGTAATTTACCCTAAATTTTCAAATTTCACTTGCATTATTTTCACTTCGTACTGTAGTTATTCTTACTATATTGGTATTGTTTTTGTTGTTGTTGTAGTTTTGCAATGTGTTTACGTTCGAGTACTTTTCCCAATTTCTTAGTGCCATTTTCTGGAATCTGATGCATTATGCTGTTGATGTTATATAGGTCGATTTTATGCTTTTGCAAAAGCTCACCGGTTGGATCCGACATCTAGTGGACGTGGTGTTCGCCAATTTAAAACTGCACTTCTTCAGCGTCTTGAACGGGTGAGCATTATATTTCTGTGTGAAATGCCTATTGATAGCCAACACTAGATACAGTTATGGCCATTGATATGTTCTATTTTTTAATAAACTGATCAGGTATATCATTATAAGTGTGCTGTTTCAATGAAAAAAAAGAGTTGATAATTTTTCAATATTATTCATAATTGAGCACTTTCTTGTGCCACTTACATTGAAGTTTTCTTGGAGCTTTTTGCTTATTATTGTAAAGTGAAAGCATGCATCATGCCAGGCCACAGTTATCACTGTGACAAAGCGACCCAAGATGTTGGAGGGTTGCCGGACGCCCAAGGCACCTATCTAGTCGCCCTAGTTTCCAAGTCGTTGGACTCTTAGGTGCCGCCTTGATAACTATGCTGCATGCATTTACTTTCAAAAAGATTGATGTTCCATTAAACAAGAGAGAGTGATTATAGACCAAACAATCACCTTATTAGTACTGACATCGTATGTGTTCTTTGCCAATTGTCGGTAAATGTTGATGCATGATATCCCAAAATTTTAGTTGAATGGTTAAGCAGGATCCATGTAGCTGGCTCCATTTAGTTGAGAAAAGGCTTAGTTGAGTTGAGTATCCCAAAAGCCAATTGGAATTTTTGTTTTCAGTTGGGAAGACGCTTAGTTGATTTGGGAGAAGGCTTAGTTGAGTTGAATGGTGGGATCTGTGTTCCTGAAAAGTGAATTTTAGTTATTGTATTCATCTCTCTTGTTCATTAGATAACTATTTTCTGCAGTTATTAGTGTACTTTGTCTTTAATGATTTTAATTCTGCTTTCATTAACTAAATTTATGTTCTTAAAGTGATTTGTTGGCTGTAAAAAACTTCAATCTTTCATGTTGCCCTGCTCTTTTTTCCCTAACCTTTGTCATACTATTCTATATATTTATAGTAGTTATATCAATGCTCTAACTGTGATAGCTGCCTAGTGAGAACACATATAATTGTATTGTTGTTTTATCATGGTCCAAGCTTTCGACTTCAGTGTCCATTTTAACCTGGCTCGAAATCGAAATAGTCAAAAGCCTACATAAATTCGGTTTCCTTCTAGTGGACAATTCGAAATGGTCATTTTGGTGGCCAAAACCAGGAATTTTCCTTTGAACGTTCAAGGATTGCCTATTTAAAGCATTTTTATGCATTTTGAATCATTAGATTGGAAGAAAAAAACCTAAAGTGGTAATTTGGCTTCAGATCTTATGACATATGGCGGTCATGTCATCGTCTGCCTGAAGAATCTCCCAAAGTGAATGATAACAGCCTTATAGGTGGGAAATTTGAAATTTAGGGAAATGTGGCTAAATGATGCTTCAAATCCACCTATATGTTGAAGTCAATGTTCCATTGTTGACCACCAACCCTTGATTCAGTAGCAGAATGAAGGATTTTGCTAAAAATTTAAGGTTTTTTTAGCAATTCTGGAGCACTTAGGCGAAAGTAGGTGGAAACTCAAAATTTTGCCGAAATGAATCGGAATTTTATCGAAATATCCCTTCTATATATGGGCACATGTTCGAAATTTGCTGAAGTGTCCAGAATTTTGTTGAAATAAATCAAAATTTTGCATAAATCTGGACTTATAGGCTGTATTTCGTCGAAATTTCAACATTTCGGTTGAAATTTCGAACCATGCTTTTATCTACCTTCTTGTTTCTTGTTACTTTTCGCTAATTTTATTGTTACAATATACAATTCCTTTTTTTTTTTTTTTTGTTTTGGGGGGGTTGGTACTTGGTACTAATGTTATAATATACTATTCTTCTGTTGTTTTTTTTTTTAATGGATAAAATTGCCTGGATAACATCTAGAAATATTTAATGTATTCTATATTTTGTTGTCAATGGTTCCTTTTCTTTCCAGGTGTGATGGGTTTACCTTTCTGTTTTGCAGGAAAATGAACCTACCTTAAAGGTACGGGTAAAAAAGAGTGATGCACGTGAAATGCAGAGTTTCTATAAAGATTACTATAAAAAATATATCCAAGCTTTGCAGCATTCTGATAAAGCTGATCGGTGAGTGCCCTTTGATATTTGAGTCTGTTCTGGACCTCTGGTGATTTCATTTGAGATATCGTTTATTGTACCTCTTTGATTTTTATTCCCTCTATTTAATCAGTGCACAACTCACCAAAGCATACCAAACTGCTGCCGTACTTTTTGATGTTCTGAAGGCTGTCAATCAGACGGAGTCTGTTGAACTTGATCATGAGGTGAATTAACCTGAAGGTTTTTTTTTATGTGATTTTTCGATTTAGGCAGTTCCTTTTGATTGAGCTTTTTGTTCAGTTTGTTTTTCCACTAAGTGTAATCTTGGATATTTCAATTTTCTTCCACCAGAAGATTTTCAGGAATGTAATTATAAATGACTTATACTTAGTGGTTGGCCTTTTACACAGGTTTTGGAAACTCATAATAAGGTTGCAGAAAAAACTGAAATTTATATTCCTTACAATATTCTCCCTCTTGACCCTGACAGTGCAAATCAGGCTATCATGAAATATCCTGAGGTCTGTTTCCAACATCCATATTTGTGGTTGTACGTTTATTGTAGATGATTTCCGAATTTTGTAAAGTTTTTAGTGGTTTGGTTTGCTATTGCAACCTGCAGATTCAAGCTGCTGTTTTTGCACTTCGTGATACGAGGGAACTGCCATGGCCGAGAGACTACAAGAAGAAAGTAGACGAAGACATTCTTGACTGGCTTCAGGCCATGTTTGGATTTCAGGCTAGTAGCTTAGTTATTTATCTAGGCTTTATGTTATTCTGAGCTTTGGGATTTGATGTTTTTCTTGGACGTGATAAAGAGCCTTCCCTGAGGTTGATGATATATTCTTCCATATATCAACATGCAGAAGGACAATGTGGCTAACCAAAGGGAGCACTTAATTTTGTTGCTTGCAAATGTACACATTCGGCAATTTTCAAAACCCAATCAAGAAGCCAAGGTTGTTATTCCTGTCACGGTCCCCCCGGCTTTTCTCTTATAGTTTATTATTTGAAATTGTTTGTTTTCATCTTTTTGTGTGTGGTTATTGTCCAGCTGGATGAGCGTGCATTGACTGAGGTCATGAAGAAACTGTTTAAGAATTACAAGAAATGGTGCAAATACTTGAATCGCAAGAGTAGTCTTTGGTGATGCTTCTACTGATATATACTGGATTTTCATTGGTCATTTTTTTTTGCCACCTCCACCTAGACTGTTGTCATGCTGTGCTTTTTAATATTGCAGGCTACCAACCATCCAACGGGAAGTACAACAGCGTAAACTATTGTACATGGGCCTTTATCTTCTAATTTGGGGTGAAGCAGCAAATTTGAGATTTATGCCTGAATGCCTTTGTTACATCTATCATCATGTATGTCATATGAGCTCCTCAACACCCCCAACGTCTTCAACACTGACTATAGGGCAAGGTTTTACTGTTTGGATAGTGACCTGTACAAGCTGATTCCAATCTTATCAACATTAAAAAAAATGAAACTGTCTCATCTAGGCCTGAAATTTAGAAAACATGATTGGTTTTTGTTTTTTTTTTCCTTATTAAAGAAATGGTACGGGCATTAACTATTTTTTTATATTAAACTTGTGAAAGTTTTGATAGGAAACCATAGATATTAAATATCAATATTAGAAAAACTGGAACCAAATCAATCCCTAAAAATAGTTGAATATTCACAATGATATAGCTGGCATTAGAGATACTTCTGTGTGAGCTTATCTTTAGTCTTTCTTCATTACATTCACAAAGTACTCCATATTCTACCTATGATTAGATGGCATTTGAACTCTATGGTATGCTTGCTGGGAATGTCAGTCCCATGGCGAGTGAGAATGTGAAGCCAGTCTATGGAGGTGAAGAAGAGGCTTTCTTGAGAAAAGTTGTGACTCCAATTTACGAAACAATTGCGAAGGTGTAGCATACATATCTTTACTTCGGTCTTGTTATTAATGCTTTTTTTTTTTTTTTTCCTTTTGACCTTTCTTGTTTCATCTCTCTGTGGTCTGATTAAGCATGCTGCACAGGAAGCTGAAAGGAGCAAGAGCGCAAAGTCAAAGCATTCAGAGTGGAGGAACTATGATGATTTAAATGAATATTTTTGGTATTGTTATATTCATTTTTAGATATATATATTTTAAAAAACAACAATAACAAAGCCTCACCCCAACTAAATGGGCTCGGTTACATGGATTCTTGCACTCCAATCAGCTCTGTTTTTGGCCATACTTGAAATAAGGTCTAAGCTATGCATGTCTTTCCTCACCACCTCACCTAGAGTCATCTTAGGTTGTACCTGGTTTTTTTAGATCGTCGATCTGAATCATATTAATCCTCCATAATGGAGAATCTAAAGGCCTCCAATGAACATGGTCATATCTCATCTTTAGACCACTTTCTTGTAGCTTATCATGTATTAGTGCTACTCCGAAATCAACTATAATGCGATCAATCCTTACCTTAATCTGTCTAGTTTTACCACACATCCATCTTAACATCCTCATCTCAGCTACAGTGAGTTTATCTACTTGGTACTTCTTAATTCCCTAGCAATCCGCACCATACATCAAAGATAGTTGAATGATTGTCCTATACAATTTTCCTCTATAATCTAAAGGAATATACTAATCACACAAAACTCTAGACATACTTCTTCACTTCACCCATCCTATTTTAATCCTTTGTAAAACATCATTCCACATATCATCTTTTTTATTTATGATTGAGCCTAGATACCTAAAATAGTCATTTTGCTGTATCTTCATCTCATCAATTTTCACCACCTTATTATCCATTAGTGTGTGGCTGAAGTTATACATCATATACTCTGTCTTTATTCTACTTGTCTTATAACCTTTTGATTCCAAGTTTGAGTTTCATAACTTCAACTTGACGTTAACCCTGTTTTCGTCTCATCCACCAAAACAATGTCATCCATCAAAAGCATACACTGAAGAATCTCATTTTGAATGTCTCTGGTCAAATCATTCATGATAAGCGCAAACAAATAAGTGATGCAGGCTGGATCCATTGGATGGGAATATTTTTTTAGGGTTTATTTTAATTGGGAAAATCATTGTAATTTGATTTAGTTTTATTTCTTTCCATAAAAAAGGATGTATTTATCCTTTAGTTAGAGTTTTAGGCTAATTAGGAGTCTTCTTTAATTAGGAGTCTTTTTAAAATTAGGAGTCTTATTTAATTAGGAGTTTTCTTTAATTAGGAGTCTTCTTTAAATTAGGAGTCTTCTTTAATTAGGAGTTTTCTTTAGTTAGGAGTCTTCTTTGATTATCATCTTTTTATTTAGAATTTTTATTTAGCAATTAATTAAATTGTAAAGTCTATTTATAGACCTTTTTATCAATGAAATACATGATGGAGATTTGAGAAAAAGGGTTTTTGGGTGCCTACGGGCAGAGCACTTTCTGCTCTCCCTCTCTTCCTCTCTCCCTCTCTCGGTTGGGCCATCTCTCTCTCGGCTGGTTCCCTTCCCCATTGCTGTGGAAGCTCATTCCTCCCTTACCGATCTGTGGGTAGGTTTGGTTTCTCTTACCCTCTGGTTTCCCTTCTCTCTCTTGGATCCTCTTTCCCTTTCTAATCCTCTGTTTCTTCCTCCTTTACTCTTGAAGTTTCAGTCCCATCAGATTACCATACTGTGAGTACAGACCAGACTTCATACCTGTACATGTGTTTACCGTCAGATCAAGTTTCAGCTATTATGTATCTTGGATGGGCCCATAGCAGACCTGATGGGGTTTCTCTCGACCCGGGTCCGCATCAAATGGGATTTTCAATGTTGAGGACCTGGTTTCCTACCATGACCCTGCTACCGCCCCTTCAGTTTATCCTGATAGTCTTGAGGCTTTTCCTTTCATCGCTGATACTTTTGCATCCGACCCTATTAGCCATACTACTACCTCTACCCCTCCTATACCCCATATAGAGCAGTGAGTTGAGGAGATTGAGGAGATTATTGATGAGCGAGTCACCGCTACCCATACTGGCGGTTCTCGAGAGTTTTTAGTTCGATGGCGTAGACGACTAGATATCGATTGTACGTGGGTTTCTATGGAGGAGCTACAGCGACTCGACCCGGATATGCTTGAGCATTATATCAGTGCCTCACCTGAGGTGACATCTTCCAGACCGGGACGAGTTGATGACGACATCCTGGCAGACCGACCGTTTAGAGTGTACCAGCGGCGGAGACGGAGACGTCAGACTTCCCCTCCTCTCTTGTGGGTTGACAACGCATTCCGAGGATATCACCTAGCTAGGGGCAGTGGTGATGAGCTCCTAGTCAGGCGCAGCAGTTTGTGGATCGTGCGAGTTTATTCACCGGAGGTGAAGAATTGATGAGGACATCGTCAGTAACCCTAGTAGGTTTAGGATTCTCATCATCTAAGAATCCTAGTAGGTTTAGGATTCTATTAGCTGTAGGTAACTATTTATTTTATTTTGTTTTATTCTGTTTTATTGCTGGAGACGTGGGAGTTTAGTTTGTAGAGTTGTGGGTCCCAGCTGTGGGCCCCTTTTTAGTTGTTTAGTTGGTTTATAATTTGGTTTGTCTTATTAATCTTTAGAGTTATACTCTAATTAGGATTGTAAGCCTTATAAAGGCTCTTTTTTTAAGTAATGAGATTCAGATGATTATTATTGATGATGAAAAAGAAAACAGAAAATTGCTCTCGTTGGCTTCCTCTCTCGTATCTCTCTTCTCTTTCTCTTTTGCAGGTACATCTCTCATATCTCTCTCTCTCTCCTGTGGACAGGTATGCTCCCCTTTCCCCCTCTGAATCTGCCCTTCTCTCTTATCTTCCTCTTCCCTCTCTCTTTCTGTTTCTAGTAATTTTCTTCCTTTTCTTTTTTCTGTTTTCTTTTTCATCATCAATAATAATCATCTGAATCTCATTACTTAAAAAAAGAGCCTTTATAAGGCTTACAATCCTAATTAGAGTATAACTCTAAAGATTAATAAGACAAACCAAATTATAAACCAACTAAACAACTAAAAAGGGACCCACAGCTGGGACCCACAACTCTACAAACTAAACTCCCATGTCTCCAGCAATAAAACAGAATAAAACAAAATAAAATAAATAGAATCCTACAGCTAATAGAATCCTAAACCTACTAGGATTCTTAGATGATGAGAATCCTAAACCTACTAGGGTTACTGACGATGTCCTCATCAATAAGGGTTTAAAGTTGTTCTTTAATGCAACCCAATTGTAATTGAGAAATTACTACTTTGACCTCCCCCAGGTTCTTATATTAGTCACCATACTGTATTACATATCCTTGACTATGACCACATGTTTGCTTAAACCAAGGTTTAAAATCTCGGGTTTCGGAGGAGTCTCGGCCTCCTCCGAAACCGAGATCTCGCCGAGACTATGCATTTTGTCCGAGACAGCTTAAAAAGGCTGTCTCGATGGCCAAAATGCCTTTTTTAGGTCTCAAACTTTAGGGGAACCTTATTTTTACATACATAAACACATTTAGAGTATAAAATTGTAAAAATAATGACCATTTGTGGTTGTTTGGGTTTACACCCATGTTTTCACAGTCAATGCTGAAGTTTGTTGTAAATTTAGGTTAATATTAGCTATTATATTCAATCAAATATTTCAAATGAGACAATAACATAATGCATTAGGGGAAAGAGAAACAAAATTACACTTTATTATAAATCATTACATAATTTACATCATAGTTCAAAATTCAAATATTCAACATTGAATGATCCCATAGTCCCCCTGTGTCTATAGTCCACAATTCCACAATCCTTATACAGATACAATGTCTAGTAATACGTAGAGTGTCGTGGATGATCCATCCTACTATCATCATACATCTGGGAAAGTTGTCGACCCAAATTGTCTTCCAATTGAGCAACATAATCTTCCCATGACATTCTTGATGCAAAGTAGTTCTGGTAGTCTTGCACATGATTCATAAATATAACATCAGTAGCTGTCCGAAGGATACCTATCTTTGGGAAGAATGGAAAAACTTCGAAGTAGTACTGCAGTGCGTAGAATCTTGCGAAAGGAAAGTTCCACTGCTCATGTCCATTGGAGTAACTGCTATTCTCCTCCACACTCAATCCTCGTAAGCCACTAGAGAGGCTATCAACGTCGGCGTCCATCGTGCTACTGCAATCAGCATCTTCATCATGTTGAGAATGGGAATGATGTCGAGGCCTACGCGAATACGAAGTTGGTCTACGTGATGAGGATGACGCACGTGCAGCATGGTCATCATCCTGTGTTGCATGAGTGTACTGGCTCTCCCCAGTGTATCTAATAGGTGATGCTCGTGGCTTTGGATCAGCCCCAATATTGACAAAAGTGGCTCGACCCCCACCCCCATGATCACTACCACTAGCTCCACTACCACTCCAACTCCACTCAGGATCTTCCGGATCGCTGCCGCCAGGAGGGTCAAACGGCACGGGTGACCGTTTATGGACTCGACCCTCTTCCGAGGCTAAAAACTCATCGACATCGCATCCAAATGGCTGGCCAAATGGGAGTCGGGCATCCCCGGCTCGGCCATCACAGGTACTCCCCTGTCCCGCACCCACTTTACTAATGGATCTTCCTCTTCAGAGTCAAGCTGGAAGATGTTGGCAAGCTCGAGCGGGGTATCATCTTCCTTATCAAAGAACATGTTTTGCACCCTCAGCCTCATGTTGTAATGCACAAAGACCAAGTCATTTAGCCGTTGGGAGCCAAGTCGATTCCGCATCTTTGAATGAATGAGGTTGAAAGTACTCCAGTTTCGCTCACAACCGGATGCGAGCATGTCCGAGCTAACACTCTACTTGCTATCTTCTTCAGCAGCGTGCATCTTTACCATACAACACCCACCATTCAATGCATAAGAACAATAACATATTTTAATTTCGTATGTCATTTAAATGTAATACATAAAACATAAGATAATTTAATTTCGTATGTTAATTAAACGTAATACATATACGGATCACTTTTGTCACGTCCAGCTTATGCAATGGATGCATGAGTTGGCTCTCCCATCGGTCATTGATGATCTTTATATAATTCTTGTAGCCACGTGGTATCAAAGCTTTAACACGTATTTTCAATGCGTCCACAAGAAGATAAAGAAGTGGCATGGTTGGTTTTCGCCGTATCTACCAATCTCAACACCCGTACTACAGGATGCAACACCCCGATTACCACCTTCACATTTTGCCAAAATTGCCCCAAGCGATGGTACTATGTGCTTCCACTCCCCGGGGTGTAGCCGATTGTCTCCACGAAAACCAATCCTCGGATGCAAACATCGATCCGAGTCCGGCCATCTTCGCCTCAAAGCTCTTCAATGCTATGAAGTTCGTAGCGAATCCCGGTGATGCCCGGTCCGACCAAGTCCCCTCCACATCTCTCCCCGAGCATGTTCAAGGAATAACCATGGTTGTAGATGAAAGTGGTTACTTGTCTTGCTTGCTCAACCACTCTCTTGACTTTACTTATCTTGCCCATGTCCTTCAACATCAAATCAATACAATGGGCAGCACATGGAGTCCGAAGAGATTGTAGTCGGGATTGTTCATTAACATCTCCCTGCCTTTGTAAAATTGCTGCCGTTGTCCGTCACAACTGGACAACATTCCGAGCTCCCACCTCAACCACCACCTCTTGCAACAGCCCATAAATATAATCTGCATATTTTACTTCAACCGATGCATCAACAGACCTAAGGAACACCGTCCTCCCATCACAAGAAATTATGAAGTTGATGATGGACTTTCTGGTAGGACCAGTCCAACCATCACACATAATAGTTACTCCGAAATCTTCCCAATTCCTCTTCTGGCTTAGAATCCAGTCTTGTAATTCCTTCTTATGTTGAGGCAAATAATGAGTTATTAACTCATATTGATTTGACCCTCTAACCCCTGACGACCACTTAGAGTAAGAATACCCTACTGACTCCCTATTCTTTCCCCCAAACATTGCCTTTATTTTTTTTGCTTACTACCTTGCTTCGGAAAGACTGGGGATCTTGCTCTAGAACTTGAACATAATCATCCCGGTCCCCGTGGCACGGGTTCTTCCTTCTACTTCGTGATCTAGAAAAACCAAGAACCAATCCCTTTGCTCCGTCTCTCGTGGCTCAGGCTCAACAAATCCACTACTACCGCCACCCGCTCCGGATGTACCCGCTCTTGTCCCGTCTCCTCTCTCGCATCCGATCTAAGGGTTTCTCTACTAGCCATTGCCGCCCCGACGCATCTGTCTTGCCTCTGCTCTCGTCATATCTTCTACATCCCATCCCTCGGCCTCATGTTCCTCACCTGGATTCGGTACGGTGCCTCGAATTACCTCTTCAAATTGTTGTTTTTCTCTTTCCATTGCTGCCCTCCTCCTCGCCTCCCTCCCCTCAACTGTTCACCTATGGCCCCGGATATCTCCACGGGACACCGTGGGCATTTGGAAACATCTTTGCCCAATCCACTCAAGTGTTGCTTCGGTCTTGTGATGCCGCCGGGACCGGAAGCTTCTTCCCACAAAAATTACACTGGGTATTCTTCCTATCACCCCCGAAGGGCGACGCATCCTGCCATGCGGTGTGGTCGGGCGGGAACCGTAACGCCGCCCCCATCGCCCGCCCCGTAACTTGATCTCGACATAATTTCCAAGCACTATTTCATAGAAAACACAAACTTCAATAACCTTACAAACTTGAACACAGAGAAATTACATTTCAAAATTTTTTTCATATTTTAAATGCGATCAGAACATTTTTCCTTATTTTTCCCGATTTTATAGCATTTTTAATCAATTTTAAATTAATTTTTAATTGTTTAAATTATTTTTTTAATATAAATAATTCAAAAAAAAAACATACAACAACCGAAATCGAAATCTGAAATCGTAGGACAGTAAATCGGCCAACGGTGATTAACATATAAATAGGTCATCATCATCAAATGAGTAATAATAATGATTATTTTAAATTTTAATTGCTGAAAATTCATTTTTAAATGCAAATAATTGAAAAAAATACCTACAACAATCAAAATCGAAATCTGAAACCGTGAGCTTGTAGATCGAGCTCACATAACTAACATATAAAAATTTCATCACATTCTAGAAAAAAAAAAAAATTTCTCCCTTTGTAGTCTCATGTAAAAATCTCATTTTTCGGCAAGAAACTTACCTTCAACAGTTGATATGAAGCTCTTACAGCAATCCCCGCAGTCCGAAGCACCACTCGTAGCAATTTAGAAGTCCAAACAAAAAAAAAAGGGGGAAGAAATGAAGAAACTATGAAAAACTAAAGAAAAAAACAGAAGGGGCAGTCTCGGTCGAGTTCTCGACCGAGAACAGACCCCTCTGTCTGTTTATAAAGCAAAAAAAAAAAAAAACAAAAAGCAAAATCTCGCGAGATCTCGTCAGATCTCGCGAGATCTCGCCGAGAACAGGTAAATGCAGAGACGAAAATGGTTATCGCCTCTGTTTTCGTCTCGGCTAGTGTCGAAACTAGCGAAAAAGGCGAGATCTCGCTGAGATTTTAATCCATGGCTTAAACCACTTCTCTTCCTGCATTGCTAGATTAACTCTCCGGGACACTGTGATAAGCTTTTTCTAGGTTAATAAAGGTTATATGGAAGTCATTTTTACATTCTCTAAATTTTTCTATGAGTCTCTTAAGTAAGTAAATAGCTTCTGTCATGGATCTCCCTGGCATAAAACCAAATTGGTTCTCTGTAATAGTAATTCTTGTCTTAGGAAAGTTTTAATAATTCTCTCCCATAATTTCATAGTATGATTAATTATTTTTATGCCTCTGTAGCCCTAAATATCACTTTTATTTTTAGAAAGCAGAAACACAATGCTTCTCCTCCCTTTATCTGGCATTCTCCTTATGTTCATAATCTTATTGAACAGTTTGGTCAACCAAGATAATCCATAGATCCCTAAGCTTCCATATGGGCCTGGTGTTTTGCCTACATTTATCTTCTTTAAACGGCTTTTACTTTTAAGTTTTAATCCCTTAATTTTTCATATATGTGTGCGACTCATTTATTGGGAAAGAGCAAGCGCATCTTCGTCAGGTTTTCAAGTTTCAAGAAAAGCAAACACCACCAAAGACCAACAATTAATCTCTTGATGGGTATTGCGGCTTTCCGGGACACTATTATTTTGATGTGTCTTCATTTAGTAGGCTATATAAATAATTGTTCCATCTCTCTTTGATGCCTTAATCCCTTACTAAAACTTTACCATTTGCACCTTTAACAAATTTACATGGTCGAAATCATTACTTTTCCTTTCCCTCATTTTAGCTATCTTATAGATAACTTTTTCATCTTTTTTGTACTCAAATTGTTCTAAAGATCTTCATATTTCTTCGCAATTGCTTTTTCCACAATCTTTATCGCTTCAATTAGGAAAAATTTATACATTTTTAGATCCTCTACATCCTTAGTCCTTTGCCACTCTTAAAACTAGCTTTTTTGGCCTTAATGGCTGCTTGAACCTCATCATCCCACCGCCAAGATTCCGTAGAGGAATGTCATTTTCCTTTCAATACACGGTATGCACCTAAGAAATATTCACAACATTCTTAATACAAGCAGACATCCTTTTCCACATTGTATTTGTGTATCCATCGCAGTCCCACTTTCCTTGTTTGGCCACTTTATCGATAAATGCTTTTAATGTATCTCTTTTTAAGTTCCACCACCTTATCCTAGGGAAAATAGCCTCATCTTGCTTACGATTCGACATAATGAGACACGTATCCACGACCACTAAACTACGTTGTATGGTTAAGCTCTCTCCTTGTGTAATCTTACTATCTTTACATAATCTATCAGGCCTTTTAGTTAGAAAGAAATCTATTTGGGCTACTTTTGAAGATGACTAAATGCTTTTCTCTCTTTTCAAATTCTGTGTTTTCAATGGGTAAATCATAAGCCACAATAAATTTTAATTCGACATTCGTCTCTCCAAAAACATATCCTCTATGGATACCTTCATAACCTTTACGATCTCTCCTTACATGTCCATTTAGATCACTCCCTATTATAATCTTTACTCCTTGTTTAAAACCTTGCATCAATCCATCCAAATGTTCCCAAAATTGTAGCTTACTACTTTCATCCATTCTTACTTAGGATGCGTTAGCATTAATTATATTAACAACCTTTTTTCTCTAGCACAAGCTTGATGGATATAATTCTCTCACTATTACCGAATGAATCTTTTGACATCCACCACATCATTCTTTAAATCTTTGTCCATACTATGCCCACTCCACTTTTATTACTTTTAAGTTTTAACCCCGTATAAAAAAGTTTAAATTCGTCCAACTCAGCTTTTTTACCCTTTCATCTAGCCTCTTTAATATAAACTATGTCAATCATTTTCTCCTCATAACATCTATCAATTCTGCTCTTGTTAAAAATCTTATGTTCTAATATGCTAATATAATCCTCTACACTTAATGGACTAGCTTTTTTCTCACACTCGTCCACCGTGCAAGAACCCTTGCCTACTTGTCACCACATCTAGATGTAGACATGGTGGTTTTTGCCGACTTTTTTCTATACCCGGGTCCAATTGTATTGCGTTGTTTACAGAGAACACCCTAGCATTATGTTGAATATATAAGGTTTGTGAATCCATGTAAAAGGGTTTGGTTAAGTAACTAAGGTTTTTTTTTTTTTTTTTTTTTTTTTTTTTTTTGTGGCGGCTGCTGACTTGAGGCACCAACCCTCCTTTATTCGGGACCGGCTGCAAAACACTGATGGAGTTATTTCCAGATATATTTTTTTATAATGTGTAATTTAATTCATCCATGTAAATTATAGGTCAGCTGATTGTTTCCGGCTAGGTTGGCCAATGCGTGTTGATGCTGATTTCTTTTGTCAGTCGTTGGATCAGTTACGAAGTGACAAAAATGCAGTAAGTTCGATCTAATGTTGTCTTTTGTTAAACTTATTTGTATTTTTCTGAATCAGTCTTTTTTATGGAAATGATAAGTCTTTATAATTTTTTGATACTATTGTGATGCCCTTTTTTTTATTTTATTTTTAGTAATGTAATGTACAAGGCATATCTTGTCATTTGGATCTCTTTTTTCCTTCCATGGTTGCCTCTAGTCCAAATTAGTGAGTTCCCCCCCTAATGCCATGACTGATAGCAGAGTGCATTCTCTGTTCTGATATTTGTTACCGTGATGATTTACTGCTTTTAGTAAATGTCCTCCTAATGCTCTTTAATTTTGTTTTTTGTGCATCTTTTTTATTTTTTGGGTTGGGGTGGGGGGTGTTTCTATGGAATTCGTTAAGTTATGAAATTGTATAATAAGTGGCAGTTACTCTTGAAATATCCAAAATATTGCTTTTCGATCTCGATTACTAGGAATCAATTTCACTCATTTTGGAGTTAATGAGGATGGTCTAATTTGATATTGTTATACGATGTTGGTTTTTGATAGTGGATTTACTTATGTCTCCTTTGTTCAGGAAAGCAACTCAACCAGAACTTGGTCAGTTGGCAAAATTAATTTTGTTGAGATACGCTCATTTTTGCACATCTTCAGAAGCTTTGATAGGATGTGGATCTTTTTTATTTTGTGTTTACAGGTATTTTTTTTTTCTTTTTAAATTTTCTCCCTCTGTCCCCCTCTCTCTGTCTCTGTCTGTGTGTTTTGTGTCTGTATACTTCTTTCGTTCAATGTTAACATTCGCTATTTCTTGTCTAGGCTATGATAATTGTTGCATGGAATGGATCGGGGCAACCAATCTCAATCTTTGATGATTTTGATGTTCTGAAAAAAGTGCTGAGTGTCTTCATAACAGCTGCAATCTTGGAGCTTGGACTAGGTATATTAGCTAGTAATAGTAGTTACTGTTATCACTTTATTAGTGTTATGTCCTATTCTATTTTTGTTTCTGTGACTTTTAGGTTGGATTAGTATATCTAATTGAGAGGACTGTGTTGCTACACAAGGTATCAATCAATGGGATATCTACTTTTCTTGAGTTGCTGAGTGAAACTAGGAAAAATAACTGAATTGGTGCTATTAGTTTTTTCTGGGGGGCAGGGGGCATTAAATTGGAGGTACATCTGAAGGACTTGTGCTTTTAAAAAACCTCAGCATCGCCAATGCTTTTGCCCTCACCTTCACTCTGGGTCATGCATCATGCTGGAACATGAGTTACAAAATATGAATAAAATCTTTACCTTCCCCCCTCCCCCCCCCAGGAAAAAAAAGGAAAATAAGAAGTTGGAACATAAAACACAGAATAGCAGTACATTTGGCATTCCTATCACTATGGGAGTTCCACAGTGATGGATTAGAACTTTGTCTTACTCTGCATTGGCTGTTTGGAACTCTGCACTGTAATTCGATTCCTTTCTTTGGTTTGACTTTTGTTGTCACAATGACCAATCCACATTTGGGACTTTGGTTCATGATCAATCACCGATTTTTTTATATAATTACTTTGTATTTTTATATGTACTTATAGTCAGGCTGCGTTTCTTATGCAAGAGGATAAGTCTGAGTGGAGTACTACACTAGGGTGTACAGTGGTACACCATGGCTTATAGCAGTAGTGTTTGAATTGGCATTATAGCCTTTCTTTTCTTTCTGTTCTCATTCTTAACTCCACAAAACCTTCCCAACTAAACGGGGGTGGCTACATGAACCATAGCTTTCCATCAACTTATCTAAGGTCATAATAGTTGATAACCCAAAGGCTTCCACATCTCCTTTCACTGCTTCTCCCAAGATGATTTTCGCTCTGTCACTTTTTATTTTAATTCCTCTCTGTGTCACTTGACTCACTTCTTAATGGCGCAATTAATGGCCTTTCATTGTACACACCCAAACCCCTTCGAATGACCTCAACTTATTATTATTGGAGGCATTCCTAAATTATCTGGAATGCATTCATTTCTCATTTTGTTCTCCTTGTTTTTTTAATTTTATGGATTCGAGTTATAATTAGTCATAAGTGGTTTGAATTTATTAAATCATAATTAAGAATTTGGTCAATAGCAATTGGGGGGATGTAGTTGATTAAAATAAGTGGAGTGAGCTAATCTTTCTCTTGATTAGGGATATTTGAGTCCTTTACTTTCTTTTAATTGAAGTTATTATGTGTGGTGAGTTTGGATTGTTTTAAGGTGTGGCTTTTAGTGGTGCAGGAAAACATTCAGTACAGATGCCCAATGCAAATCAAATGTAACTACTTGCTTTCATCATCAAGCACAAATGTCTTTTGCTAGTTTTTTGGATGAATAAACGTTCATATATATAGGAATAGGCCCAAAGATACATAAGAGGATATCCTGAGATGGGAAGATCTAGAGAAAGGAGGAGAAGAAAGAGAAGGGGACAATCAATGCTCATGGGAACTTCTATCCACTGAAAGTCAGACAGTTATTAGGTAGATCCCAAGTGTTCACAATGCGTCTGTTCCTAGGGGAGTCCAGGATGAGATTTCCCTCGATTTCAAATTCAAATGGTGTCACAGATCTGGTCGAGTGGCCTGGATTGCATGTCCAAGTCCTAAGGTTGCGTTCCACCCATATGTGATAGATGGTTGCACAAAAGGCAGTCCTGCCCATCGTGTCACATGAGGTCTTCCCTTTGAATGTCTTGGCGATCCAGTTCCACTCCCTTTGACTATCTTTTGCTATTACCCAAGACAGTTCATGAGTTTAATGACATCAGCTTCACATCAATTCAGTGAATTGGCAAGTGTCAAATATTCTTCTGGTCCTTAGGCAGAGGATGATATGCGAGCATTCGTGATGCCATGGGACAGAAGGAGGAGATATGAAAGGAGTAAAACCAACTGAGTCTTAATGAGAATGACTTGTATCAGGATTACAGGACCCAAATGTCTAATGATTGGAGGATCAGAGAAACGGTTGGCCAGATCCCTCCTAATAAGATTTCATGCACAAAAAATCAGCTCAATCAGATGTCCTTAACCATCTCATTTGTGCAGTATCCTTAGTAAGTTTTATGACCTACTTGTGGAGTTTTTTTTTAGACCACTAGTAGCAAATAGAAGTCAAATGGAAAGGAGCTTTATTTAGGATTTTTTTGGTTTGCCTCTTGAGTGAGACCCATTTAACACGTGGCAAGTCATAGAAATCGCAAAGCTGTAGGATGGTATGGGCAATATACCTCCAAGATATCTCCAAACTTGTGTATGTTTAGTTAGATCCTTATAGGACTACTGATCCACTTGCATTTCCTCCTTGCCACCATCTATATTATGCAGATTGCAAAATCGCATGCCCAATTGCCCATACATGTAGATGAGGACTAAGCCATGGATGCGGGGCTGATTTTTTGTTTTGTTTGGGGGTTTTGGGGGGGGGGAAGGATGCGGTCCCGGTTGCAAACCCTGTTTTGGGATTGCTATGGGCCAACATGAGTGAATAGTAACTCAAGTTAAATGTTCAGTGCAAAACTGTACTTTTGGGGCCAGTTGAAGGCTTTAAAAATAAGCTAACAATGTAGGGGACAAATTGGGAATTGACATGAAAAGAGAAGGGGTAGTTCAGGAAGTTAAATAGTGGGAAGGATCAATTGAGAATAAGCTGTAAGGGATAGAGGCATAAGGCTAATTTGAGATATGAGGTTAACTGACCTGTTGGGGAGGGTTTTCTTCAACCATTCTGAATCTGATATGCACAGTAGAACTGAGTTCTCTTGCGGTTGAGAGAACTCTCTTAACTAGAGTCCAATCGAACCACAAGTTCGGGGGTGATTTTCCAACCTTCAACCCTATTGAATCCATTCAAAAGCAGGTTCATAATCAACAAGCAAGTTGGAAAAATCTCTGAAATCTGGTAGGGTGGAAGTTTCAGGTTCAACAAGGGTTTGAGGTTTGTTACTCTTAGCAGGGGAGTTGGTTTGGACTGAGACTCTAGGGCTTAGGGCACCCCAAGATAGAGAATCAACCCCCCAAGTTTGAAGGCGTTAGGATCTGGAATGAGGGAGATCGAAGCAACTCTAAGGTGCTGCCAAGTTCGGCCCAGAACTGGGTATGTTAACAAAGAGCAGTTGAGCTTTGAAATCCGAACGAAGCTATCTCCCATTGAGAGAACTTGCCAGGATTCTTTTAGAAACAGACACATTGTCAGTGCTTAGGATCTTCCTATCCAAGTTTGATGTGGATAGGAGTCCAGTTGAGCTTCTCTTTTCCTATTGGGTCTCTTAGATCCCCATCTTGGGGTTTCCCATTTGTAGTTCCTGTGGTGATTGAATATAATTTTGATTCAAACCCCCCCCCCCCCCCAAAAAAAAAAAAAAAAAAAAAAAAAAACCCAAAAAAAAGAGAAAAGAAAAGAAAAAAGAGAGAAATAAATAAGAAGACCAAGGAAGAAAGAGAATAGGGAAGAAAAAGAGGCATGAAGAAGAAAGGGAGGAACACACCTGAGGGAAGGGGTTTTGAGTCGCTCGGAAGAAAAAGAAGCGAGAGAGAGAGAGAGAGTGGGAGAAGAAACACAGCTCACAGCTGCCTAAGCCACGTAGGCATTGCTTCAGTGAAACTTCAATGAAACTCAATTTTCATTCCAATCTAATCTCCAATAGTTGAGTACATGTGTATATATAAGAAACCCAAATTGGATCCTAATCTAACTCTCAACTGGGAATAGAATCTAAAATCCAATTGGTCTCTAAAACTTTCTAACAACTGATCAACATAAACAAAAGATTCTTTACGTATCTAATTACTACCTCCTCCTATGATAGAGTAAAATGTGATTACAAGTAATTCACTAAATATTCCTATCGATATCTTTCTCTTCTTGCGGGTTGGGAACTGATCCAGGGGGATTCAGTTCTCTCAAGTTATCTATTATTTTCTCCCAAAACAAAGTGAAAGTTTAGATTATAGGTAAAAAAAGGGGGTATGGAGGGGAGGAGGGAGGAGTGCAGAGTGTACCCGGTTTTCCATTCCTCATCTCCACCTCTGATCTACTTCACCGACCGCCCTCCCTCTCTCTCTCTCTCTTTCTCTCTCTCTCTCTCTTTCAAACAAAGGTACAAGGACTACCTTGAAACCATAGACCTAAGCAATATAAAAGACCTAGGTTCCATGGCTTAGCTGTGGACCCTAACTGAACAACTTGATTTAATCAAAAGTCTAATGGATCTTTGGTCCACAGCGAACTATATACTCCAATTAAGGCCTTTTTATTTTATAATACACCTCAATCAGTGATCTCTAATATTAAATATAAAATTATTTTATGATACTTCCTAGTACATTTTTAAATATTAAAATAATACTGAGTCCTTGGCTCCCATTGTTTGGAATTTGCCAAGTTTTACGCCCTTGTCGGTGTTGGGGTCCAGCACCCACACCCTTGGTTCTGGTAACATAGGATTCCATCCTTGTTACACTTGGAGAAAGAAAAAGAAGTAAAAAAAAAAAAAAATCCACAACGACTGCACGAGTAGAGGCTTCTTGCTTCAATATTATGCTGCCTCTCCGTCTCTTAATACCTTTTGCCATGTTTTCTTATTTGTGCACTTCTCCTCATCAATATCAACTGAATGTGTTTAAATCTGTTCTAATCTCTAAACCGTGTCCTATTTTAGATTTTCGCTAAAATATCCCCCCCCCTTTTTTTACGTTTACAAAGGCTTGTTAATTTGATTAGTTGGCATTTTCACTTCTGCAGCTGTCGTGGATGTAATCCTCAGCTGGAAAGCAAGACGGAGTATGTCAAATGCAGTAAAGCTAAGATATATACTAAAGGTTGTGTCAGCAGCTGCATGGGTGTTTGTTTTACCGGTGACTTACGCTTACACTTGGGAGAATCCTCCTGGGTTCGCACAAACTATAAAGAATTGGTTTGGCAATGGAGCAAAGTCAACTTCTTTCTTATATATCTTGGCCGTTGTCATATACCTGTTGCCAAATATGCTTGCTGCATTGTTTTTTTTGTTCCCCTTCATTCGGCGATTTCTTGAAAGGTCAAACAATAAAATTGTGATGCTAGTGATGTGGTGGTCTCAGGTATGCAGAACCATGGCAATTTACATATATATATATATATATATATATATATATATATATATATATATATATATTGCTGATTATTTCTTATATAGCTATTTCCAGTGTCTATGAGTTCTCAAGCTGCAGTATTTTTGTTGTTTTATTGCTATGTATTTACAATTCTTCTCGTGAATGTTTTGCAGCCTCGGCTTTATGTTGGGAGGGGATTGGATGAGAGTTATGTTTCACTTTTTAAGTAGGAAAGCAGCTTTTGGAATAGTTTTACGAGTAGAATTTGGTATCCCACAATTTTGACTGATGTATCTGTGTTTCTTGTTGTGCTCAGGTACACCGTGTTCTGGGTTTTACTTATAATAGCAAAGATTGCATTCAGCTACTATATAGAGGTATGGTCATACGTATTCAGCACAAATTATGTGCTTGACACGATTTAGACAAACTACGTTTGTGGCTGGAATGTCGATAAAATAAGACAAGCTTTTCTGGATCAAATCTTCTAATATAGCTGTGATTTATATATATTATATTAAATCTTAAGGTTAAGTATAATGCCTGGGGAATTGTCAGTGAGAATTCTATTCTTTCAAACAAAGTTATGAGGACAGGCTTATATACCATACCATGTTATCAACTGTGCTTTGAAGTACTTAATTTTCATAAATATGAAGGAAAATGTATCTCTTATTTTTCACTTTTTTCTTGGTTTAAGCATATTGGAAAAAACTAATCATGCTAAAGGATTTATGGTTTACACGTGATTCGTGTCTGATGAAGGTGTGGTTGGATTGATAAACATCATTTGTGTGTGCTGTTTGTTCTGCTAGAGACTAATAGATTTGTTGCAAGTGCCTCTGGCCATAATCCTACTTGGAATCTTCTGGCAATCTGGCATGACTCTGGTTATTTATTTAATTTTTTCACATTGCAGATAAAGCCTCTTGTGGGTCCAACAAAATCTATCATGCGAGTTCATATAATGACTTTCAAATGGCATGAGTTTTTTCCTCGAGGTAATATATAAAAGAAATTGTCCAAGTTGCATTAATTAAAGAATTTCTTGTAAAATTGTCTTTTTTTTTGTTTTCAGCCAGGAACAACATTGGTGTTGTAATTGCACTCTGGGCTCCTATTATTCTTGTATGTTTCGTGATTGTCAAAATCTTTGATCCATCATTTGTTTTTTGTTGTTTCACTTTCCATTGATTACTAACTTAAAAATTCTTTCCAGGTATACTTCATGGATACCCAGATTTGGTATGCTATTTTCTCCACAATATATGGAGGTATCTATGGGGCATTTCATCGTCTTGGAGAGGTTTGTCTCTGATTTTGTTTAGCTCAGATTGTCTTTTTCCTGTTGCATCCTTGACAGCAGTGCAAAGTTTTAATGTTTATGTGACAAGGTTTAAAATCTCGGATCTCGGGGTCATCTAGGCCCCTGGGAAAACCGAGATCTCGCCAAGACTGCATAAAAACCGAGACCTCAAAACAGGCTGTCTCGGTGGCCAAATGTCATTTTTAAGGCTTGGTATTTCAGGAAAACATTATTATAGTATACATAAACACATTTAGAGCATAAAATTGTAAAAATAATCACACTTTGTGGTTGTTTGGGTTTACATCCATGTTTTGACAATAAATGCTGAAGTCTATTGTAAACTTAGGCTAATATTGGCTATTGTATTCAATAATTATCTAATATAATTATTCAAAAATGGCAAATGAGATAAATAATTCAAATAAAATACCTACAACAACCGAAATTGAAATCTGAAACTATAGGACCGTGGATCGGCCAATGGTGATTAACATAAAGTGTCTCATCATCATCAAAATAGTATTAATAATAAATATTTTAATTTTTAATTGCTGGAAATTTCTTTTTTAATGCAAATAATTTAAAAAAATACTTACAACAACCGAAATCCAAATCTGAAACCGTGAGCTCGTAGATCAGGCTCACGTGTCTAATATATAAAAATGGAATCACATTCTACAAACTTTAGTTTTTTTCTCTCGTATAAAAATCCCATTTTTGGCAAAGAACCTTACCTTTAACGGTTGATACGGAGCTCCCACAACAATCTCTGCACTCCATAGTTGTCAAGGCGACAAAGCGATCCTAGGTGTTCGAGGCCGTCCGCCCACTTAGGCATTGCTTAGGCGACCAAGGCGATCCCAGTGTATTTTTTTATTTCTAAAATATTAATGCTATATTAATGTTTATATATATGTAACATTCTACATAAATAATCAACATTTAAGATATGACTTAATTAACATGAGAAAACCAAGGCAACAAATAATAAGTTAAGTAGGCAACACGTATTTATGACTAACATTTGTGTACTTCTAACAAATTTGACCGGAGCGTAATTCCTTTAATATAGTTTAAATTCAAACAATCTCGAATTCGTTGTAAAACTAGCATAATCAGCTTTTTAACAAATGCGAGATTGCTTGAATCTGAGTTATAATGAAGGAGTTATACTCCGGTCAAACCTTGTTCAGAGTAAGCGTATGCTGTTTAAAGTCGTCTGAATGTAAATTATTTTTTGGACTTCAAAATAAGTTTGGCGCGCTCTTGGTTTTTAGTGATGCTTTACTATAATAATATTTATGGAATTTTTGTATTTGGAAAAAAAGCCTAGCATTTGGAAGTTGAAAATCACCCCCGCATCCAAAAATACAGTTTTTGTTCTTGAACTGGAGGGTTGACTTTTTATTCTTTTGGAATTTGAATTTTAGACTATTTTTATTGGATTCAAAGTGGGGGGGGGGGGGTATTTGTTTATTTATGAATAATATCTTAAGTAAATGAAATCATTTACTTAAATGATATTAGTCATAAATAAGTACTGCCTGATAAGTGTTATTGCTGAGAGCAAAAAAAGAAACATTGAAAACAAGGTGGTCGCCCAGGGTGATAGGACGCCCAGGCTTACAAAATCCGCCTGGACGCCACGCCTTGACAATTATGCTGCACTCCAAAGCACCACCGGCAGCAATTTCGTATGAAAAGTAACAAAAAACTTGAAGATTTGAAGTTTCTTGAGAAAAATAAGATGAAAAGAGAAAGAAACCTGAACAGGGTTCTTGCCCCTTTTATACCTTTTATAAAAAGTAAACAACCAATTTCTCAAGATCTTGGCTGAGATAATGCAGGCGATGATGAAAATTGTGATCGCCTGCAAACTCGTCTCGATTTTCAGCGAGAAGACCAAGAATGCCGAGATCTTGGCAAGATTTTGAACCTTGCTATGTGATTCACAAGAGTTTTTTGTCTTTTCTTTTCTTGTCCTATCCTTTGGGCACCTTGCATGGCCAAGCAAAATTTTTTAACACTGCGCGGCCAAGCATTGTTTTATATCTATTCAGGATAAATATGTTAAATATGCAGAACATAGGTTCTGATTGTTCTCTTTTCTATATGCATCTTATTGATTCTTTCTGAAATATTTCTTGTGCCTTATGCATTTGTGGGTTTCATTTTTTAAATACTAACCCAACCGGTAAGAAAATTCTTATGCTAAATATTTAATTTAGAATAATGGTTTGACTTGTCATAAGTGACAACAATCAGCTTTATTTAAAGAGAAAGAAGGTACAATTGTACAAGGGAATAGAAGAAATAATAACCAACCCTAGACAATTATATCCTTGGATCCAAACTGGTCCTAATATCCCCATATTACAACACTCTCCCTCAAATTGGTGTATAAATATCAACCATGCTCAATTTGGACATAACAGGATGAAAAGTCTTGCTAGGAAGTCCCGTGCTAAAGGCATCTGCCCATTAGTCCTCAAATGTGATAAATTGAATATATATGAGACTTTGTTCAAACTTTTCCTTGATGAAGTGATGATCTATCCATGGTTTTAAGTATCGATACGATACGCCCCGTATCCACCGATACGTATCCGTATCGACAATGGTCGATACGATACTCTTCGATATGTATCTCTTTTTTTAAAACAAAGTGTATCCACATGTATCGATTGTATCGAACCGATACGGCTCGATACACGTCGATACAATCGATACACTTGATACAATCGATACACTCGATACGTATCAATACATTATGTTCCATTCTCGCAAAAAATAAGATACACTTACCGATACGGCTCGATACACCTCAATACAGACCGATACGCCTCGATACGGTCGATACACACTTAAAAAGCTTGATATAACTGAATTTTTTCCCACTTTTTTAGTTTTCTTCCTTGCTGAAAACCTACAGTTCATGGGAATTGAAAGTTATATCTCATTGAATGTCATCAACTATGTTTTTAATCCTTAGAAATACTTCAAGATTGTTTATTATAGTTTTTTTATGCTTAAAAATTGTGTTTTGCATGTTTCCTAATCATTCCCGTGTATCTTGTCCCGTATCCTAGTGTATCCATCGTATACACAATACGATATGATTTATCTCTTAAAATCGCCCGACCGATGCACTACCGATACACGATACTTTAGCACTTGGATCTATCTTAACATGCTTAGTCCGATCATGCTGAACAGGATCATGAGCAATGCGGATGGCAAATTTGCTATCACAAAAGAGCTGCATGGGAAGCTGAATGGGAATACACAAATTCTGAAGCAGTCTTTTTAGCCAAAGTAGCTCACAGAAGCCATGGACCATGGCTCAAAATTCAGCTTCTACATTGGAACGAACAACCACTGTATAACTAGAAGTAGAATGCCTATTAGAAGAACTAGCCCGATCAACATCAGTATAGGCTTTAATACACATATGCTCATGAGGAGATAAGGGGATGCCTCAACCAAGAACAAGCTTCAAGTAACGCAAGTGTGAGGCCATAGGGTTTTTCTGTCCAAAAGTCCTCTCTCTTGTTGGCGACGAAAGTTGTTTGAAAATGAAGATGGGAAATACAAGGTTATTCCTAGAAGAGACCATCTGTTTTCACCTTTGATCTTGTCCACCCAAGCCAATTGATGCAAAATGATCGGATTCGCCACCTAGAAGCAGGTCTAGGACCTCTAAATCGTCATCTCACTAGGAGAGATGTCTAATTTCTCACATCCCAAGATTGGGTTTTGGTCTCCTCAAAGATCAGGCAAGCGTCGAGATTAAGGTGTTAGGCACCCAAACTGCCCGAACCGCCTGATCCGAAAATCGTTCTCCCATAATTTTCCTTTCCTATACTCAATTTTTCTGACCATTCATGGCCAGGATGTAACGCCCCCACACCTCGCCTATGGGTTATGTGACGTCACCGGAGCTAAAGTCCCAAGAATCCAATATGAGATTGATAGTCCATAGAAAACCATCACATTTTTTTCCATAAAAATCTGGTGTACCATATCTATACCAAAACTTAACCATAAAAATATAAATAAGCACAACAAAAGTCTTTCATAACCATTCATATATCTGGTGGCCAAAAGTGATTAAAACATCTCCAAAATATTTATTACATCATAGGGCAAATCTTATCCATCTTTCCTTACAAAATATATATTTCATTATCATAAAAACTAAACTCGCAAAATGATTTCCATGTAATGGGATCATCTCCCAATTTTAACTCATTTACATCTTCATAGTGAAAGCTCCTACTCCTCATCTGTAATACATAATCTCAAAAGAGTGATCCCATTGGCTCAGTGAAGAAAAATCATAGCTATTGGAAATACATACATGCATAAAATAAACAATAAAATATCCTTACTGTTTGCTTATCATGTGAATGAATCTTGTAATGCATGTTCCTTTCCTTCATTAGTTCCAATTGCATATGCTTACTTTACTTTTAGTTCTAGCTTGTTAACACAGACTTAGGGGTAGCCTGGATCTCGTCTTCATTACCTTACTTTTCTTTCATGACATTAGTACTTCAAACTAATGGATAGCCCGGATCTCGTCTTGGTACCTTTACCTTCCCTAACTTTTGTACTTCAGACTCACGGATAGCTTGGATCTCGTCTTAGTACCATTACTTTCCTTCATATTATTGCACTACAGACTCACGGGTTGCCGGGATCTCGTCTTGGTGCCATTACATTTCTTTACAACACTTTCAACACTTCAGACTCACGGGTTACCTGGATCTCATCTTAGTGTCTTAAGTGAGGTTTCATGAGTTCTTACATAACTTGTTCGTTTCTTTATTCATGTCACTGGTCGTCTTACTTATACTATAATTTCAATGGTTCATCTTGTGTATAAGGTTCCTTGAGTGTGTGTGCATGCCTATCACCTTCCATGTTCATAAACATTCTTTGCATATTTCTTTTTTCTTTTTCTTTTTTCTTCATAACATAGGCATATTGAAGTAGATACGTACAACTCAGCATGCTTTCAAACATTTCATTCCAGCATTCATATACATTCACACCGTACATAAATACATTTGCTACAATAGAAATGAAGTCCCTCACCTTGTTACTTGTAAATATCCTTCCTCTGAAGAGACAGTTAGTTTCTCAAACTGATCACCTATAAGTCCATTAAAAATCCATTTTAGTCTTCCCTTCATGTATACTACTGTATAATAACATTCTTAATACTTCTGTTCATGAGGGTTTGTCATCCTTAAAACGCTGTTGAAATCATGTTCAAGATTTCTCACAATTCAGGTTGGGAGTTGGGTTGAAGATCTAACTCAAAATAGTCCAGTTTCCAAATTCCTAAACTTCAAGTGTCTTGTGTGAATTTTTCAAGGTCTTATATCCGGATTTAGTTTTAAATCAAAACATGAATATTTTAGGTCTTTCAATTATCTTTCATCAAAACAAGAATCAGATCATTCAGACTTGTAGAGAAGAAGTTATGGATATTTTCATAAGGCTACTTAGGAAAATAATTAGAGATGTAAATGGATTGAATTCGGCACGGATAGGCTACTGTCCGAATTCGAATCCGACTCCTAACCACCCTATCCGAATCTGCCTCCGCATCCGGCGGATTTCTAAAAGGTAAATCCAAATTCAAATTTGAATTTTAACTGGAAATCCGGTTAAAATCCGATTCAAATCCGAAAACAACAACACAAGAGCACAACTCAGGTTAACCGAAGGGCTCGAGTCCCTTATTGAATCACAAAACATCACCTGAAAATACAAAAGATAAAATTCATTCCTTATTCTTATTTATTTCGTATGGAACTGAAAAATATAAGAAGAAGCAAGCCGCCGGAAATGCAGAATATAGATAAAAATACACTACTAAGACTTACCGAAAGAAGGAAACAGCACCGGAGAAGACTCAGTCACTCGACATGTCCTCTGTTTCTCATTCCATGCTTTTGAGAAATCGACTAGGAGAAGAGAAAACCCTAAAATGGATCTTACATAATATTTCAATTAAAGCTTTTGAACTTTTGAAATCTCGGACTCCATTGAAGCTATTTCTTTCTCCGCCATTTCTTCCACCATCTTACACTCTCGGACGGTAGTTACTGCAATCCTCCATTTTTTCCGTGTCTCGAAGGCACTTCTTTCCTCCAGAAAACGATTCGGTCCATTAATGGTAAGTAGGTAAACAGTTACAAAATTGAAAATTTGAAACTAGATAAAATAAAACATAAAATATAGTAAAACTGTTCGGTGTCCAGCTTGTCCCCAGTTCCATCATCTCGATTATCCCCACTTACTCCATGTCCCATTCCCTTCCCCTAGGAAAATGAACTATTAATTAATTACTTTAATAATACACACACACACACACGTTCCCTCTCTTAGGAAATGAACATAATAATAAATTACTTTTTTTTTGGTAAAATATACACATTCCCTTCTCCTAGGAAATGAACATAATAATAATTAATAACTTTAATATATATATATATATATATATATATATATATATATATATATATATATATATATATATATATATATTGATGAGTAGAATAGAAAGAAAAAGAGAGTTATGATCCTCTCCTCACAACCTTTATTTATAATCAAATCATAGATGGTCAATTACAATAATAACCCCCACATTACTAATATAAAAATAAACCAAAAATAATAATCATTGGACTGAAATACCCCCAATAACGAAACTATAGTTAGCGCTATAGCGCTAACGACATTAACTTTAACACTCCCCCTCAAGTTGGTGCATAGATATCATGCATTCCCAACTTGGACAATATTATTTGAAATAACTTTATAAGTAAGCCTTTTGTGAAAATATTAGTCAACTGATCTTCTGATTTGACATCTGGAATCTGAATCTTAACCACTTTCCAACTTCTCCTTGATAAAATGACAATCTATTTCAACATGTTTTGTCCGATCATGTTGAACTGGATCATTTGCAATGCTGATGGCGGCTTTATTATCACAAGAGAGAATCATTGGGCTGAGAACAATTTACTTTCAAGTCACTGAGAAGACCTTTCAGCCATAAAAGTTCACATATTCCTTGAGACATCGCTCTGAATTCTGCTTCTGTACTGGAACATGCCACGACGTTCTGTTTCTTACTGCACCAAGTGAGTAACATTCCTCCCATAAAGATACAATAACCTAAAATCGATTTTCGGTCTGAACTGCCCGCCCAGTCAGCATCAGTATATGCTTCCACCTTCAAGTCACCACGTGGGGAGAGTAAAATCCCTTTTCCTGGAGCTGCCTTTAGGTATTGAAGATTCCTATAGACAGCTTCCAAATGTGTAGAATAGGGATCATGCATAAACTGACTCACCAAACTAACTGCAAATGATATATTTGGTCTGGTATGTGATAAGTAGATGAGCCTTCCAACCAATCTTTGATATCTTCCTTTGTCTATTGGTGTTCCCTCTTTCTCCCTCAGCTTGGTAGTTGCATCTAGTGGGGTAGCACACGATTTGCAGCCTAGCAGACCTGTTTTTGATAAAAGATCAAGGATGTACTTCCTCTGAGAAAGAAAGATGTCTTTTGCAGAACGAACAACTTCAATCCCTAGAAAGTACCTAAGCTTTCCTAGGTTTTATTTTCGAACTCCTCTTCGAGGAATGTCTTAAGTTTCTTTATCTCCTTGTCACTATTTCTTGTGACAATAATATCATCCACATAAACCAGGAGAGCAGTAAATTTTCCAGATGAATGCTTGATAAAATAGTGTATGGTCAGCATTGCTTTGTGCATAACCAAAACCTATCATAGCCTTATGAAGTCTACCAAACCACACTCTAGGGGACTACTTGAGACCATAAAGTGAGCGCTTCAATCTGGATACTTCTCCATAGGTGTTGGCATCTGTTAACCTAGGTGGACAGTCCATATACACTTCCTCTTTAAGTTTACGAGGAAGGCATTCTCTACGTCCAACTGTTGTAGATCCCAATTGTAGTGGACATTACATGCCAAAAGAACCCTTACTGTTGTCATTTTAGCCACTAGTGCAAAAGTTTCTTGGTAATAAATACCGTATGTCTGTGTGAATCCACGAGCTACTAGTCTTGCTTTATACCGATCCACTGTGCCATCACTATTTTGCTTGGCTGTAATAACCCATTTGCACCCTACTAGTCTTTTTACCCGGTAGGAGTGAAACAAGATCCCAAATATTGTTCTTCTTCAAGGCTCTCATTTCTTCCATCATTGCAGCTTTCCACCACTCATCCAAAATTGCATCTTGCCATTTTTGAGGGATAGACACAGAAGAAAGAGAAGACACAAATGCATGGAAGGAAGGAGATAAACCTTCATACGAAACAAAATTAGAGATTGGATGGAGGGTGCATGCCCTAGTACCTTTACGAATGACGATAGGGAGATCAGAATCAGAATCAGAAGAATCAGAGAAAGGAAGAGGAATGTCCTTACCACGCGTTTGATCAGTCTTTGGTTTTTGGGCTGACTAAGGGACGTGAAGTTGCGTTGATGGTAGTGGTCTTTCCTTGCTTGCTTCTGGCATGGCTATAAATTTGCAGAGGCTTAGTAGCATTCAGACTGGCAATAGTCATGGGTGTAGAAGGCAGCGGTATAGATGGTGGTATTTGTGGTGTAGGTGAAGTAGGTGAAGCCAGTATCTGTTGATCGGATTGATTTTGTTCATCTTATTCCATAATTCCTCTTACTTGGGCCCTTTCTGTGTCTGCCTCCATTGGTAATAGGGGTCAATTCAACACAATAAAGTCAAAACCTTTTTTTTTTTTTTTAGCGAGAGAATCCATATCAATAAATATATGACAATGCCACTAAGTAATACCTATAGCACTCTTCGGAACGAGTCTTCACTATCATCAGGTCGTCTATATTACATATTACGTAAAGACCTGCCCTAGTTTGAAGTAGTGGTGTAAAGGCACGTTCCGCAGCTATAGAAGAGAAGACCCTACGTGCTTCATGTCATATAGCATGAGCAGTAGTAGTAGTCGTAGTGGGGTGAAGCGTTGCGGTCTGGTTATTAGGGACTCTACCTGTGTGGACCTCGCCCTCCCGAAGTGAACCAGCTACAAAACTGTCCTCTACTTTTTTCCGGTTAGTGGTCAGGTGTGTTAGGGGTGTTCATGGGTGAGGTCCGTCTGTGGGTTAGGGTAGTGTCGAGCAAAGGCTGGGACAATTGCTATCGTGGCCCGCGAGTGATATCTCTCAAAAAGCTACCGGGACCAAGTTTGTTCTACTGGACCTTTACTTAGTAGGGCTTGCCCCATGAGTTCTAGTCACCATAAATTCACCAATTCACCAATTCACGTATTGCCTAGCTTTGATTTAACCACTGGACACCCATCTCGAAAAGCAAAAAATGATCGGTGTTCCAACGGGCAAGCAGTAGGCAATAGGACCACCAATCAAACTCTCAGTCCAGCGGTTATGATTCTTATCCTCGGTTAGTCTAGCGGTAAGAGTAGTTATCCTAGTAGTCCATTACTTTAAAGGTTAGAGGTCTATCAGTTACCCGTATCTAAAGGTGAGGAAAGAAAGGCGGTTAGAAAGCCCATTGACTTCGCCCAGTATCTTTTCCAAGTCGATGGCTCGTTGACAACCCAGAATCGGGGTGGTTGACCCGGAATCAGTAGATCCCACGGTTCGAGATTGATACCCTCACTAGCACTACCCGTAGAGGAGCGCTTCACCAGGGAAAAAAGCTAGATACCAAATCTCAAGAAACTATTTGCCGTGGAAAATTAGCCATAGTTGAATAAGAGGGTGAGAAATGACTTATAATAATCTAGACCAATCTCTACAACCACTCTTCTCTCATCTTCGTCCTATTTCTTCTTTCTCGTCCTCCTCATTCTAACCCAAATCTATTATATTTCTACAACAAGTAGGATAAGATAAAGAAAGAAAGAAATATATATAGACAATAATCTTTCTTTATCTTTATTTTTATTTATATATATAAATTAATAAAGAAATAATTTTTTATCTTTATAAGTAGGAGATATGCAGATGGGAATGATAAAAAAAGGAGAATAGAATAGAATCGTCGCTAATATTGAAGAATTTTTTAATGTAGGTCTTTTCTTTCCTTTTGTGGGCTAGGTTGTCAGGAAGTGAGCCCGAAAGGGGTGTCCAGATGCGGGTCAAGTATGAATGCTTCCTTTATCCAAATAAGTTTTACTATTCCCTTTCCCCCGACCTTGGCTATTTGAGTTGCGGGTTCGGAGTGGCTGGCTGCGGACCAGAATAAGCTTCCAGCTTCCAGAGAATGAAGTTGGAGCTATTAAGTTTCATGGTGACAAGATTTGGGATAGAGATAGATGCCATAGGTCGTGATTAGAGAAAGAATAGGGGCGATTGCAGAACATAGACCTCAATTGCCCCGCGTTTTTTTGCCCAGTGCTCATGACGCGCTACAGAACCTCAACCGTGCTGGGGGACCAAGCAGGGCATAGTTAGCGGCATAGGAGCCGACTCCGCGTCAGCGGCTTCGTGCCGCACTGGAGTGATCCAATATGTGGTTCCGCATGTTCCACCACTTCTCCGTTCATTTCCAATACTGATTGTGAAATGCATCTTCAATTGCATCTGTCTCCCCCTGAAGATGTGATTGATATTACATCATGTCTTCATGGAAGAGAACATCCTTGGTAATAAAAGTTCGACGAGAAGGTGGATGGTAGCATTTATATCCTTTTTGTGTAGCAGGGTAACCAAAAAATATACTACGAAGCCCCCATGGATCAAGCTTGCCGTGAAAATGGTGGTTGCGAGCATAACGTACACATCCAAACACCTTTGGAGGAAGAGCAAACAAATGATCACTAAGTAATAGATCCAAATGAGCCTTTTTGTTCAGTACTCTCGACGGCAACCTGTTGATGAGAGAGGTTGCTATAAGAACCGCATCACTCCAAAATTTTGGTGGGACATTGCCTTCAAACATAAGGGTTCTGGCTGTTTCAAGGAGATGACGATTCTTCCTTTCTGCAACCCCATTTTGAACCGGTGTATCGACACAGTTTGTCTGATGTAGAATCCCATGGTCTGAGAGATATCGCTGAAAATACCCATTAAGATACCCACGTCCATTGTCACTATGTATTACCTTTATTTGGGTTTGAAATTGTGTCTTGATCATGTTATGAAACTGGTCGAAACACTCAAATACATCATTTTTATGGTGCATAAGATATACCCAAGTCGTTTGAGTGTGACAATCAATAAAAGTGAGAAACCATTTATGACTAGATATAGAAGTTGTCCTGGTAGGACCCCAGACATTAGAATGAACCAAATCAAACATACTATTGCTTTTAGTAAATGTAGCTAAATAAGTTGTATGAGCCTGCTTAGCGAGAATACATGTTTCGCATAATAACTCGTTTTTATTACAATGCTTTAAAAGGGAAGGAAACAATTGAGATAAAATAGTTAAGGAAGGGTGACCAAGACGGCGATGCCACTGTTGTAATGCGCTCACAGCTGAATAGAGATGATGTGTAGTAGGTGGAGATGAAGGAGGTGATGCTGAAAGACCATCTACAAGCAAGTAGAAACCACCATGCAATCTACCATGTCCAATTGTCTTCCTACTCTCCAGATCTTGAATTACATACAAGAATGGGAAAAATGTTACTTTACAGTTAAGTGATTTAGTGAGGCTACTAATAGACAGTAAATTTGTAGAAAAACTAGGTACATGAAGAACAGACTATAAAGTAAGAGTAGGAGAGCAGCAAATGGAGCCCTTTCACGATATTGGAGAAAGAGACCCATCTGCTACTCAGACTATATCCTTCTAAGAAGAGGGAGAGTACCGGAAGAACGAATTTCCCGAACCAGTCATGTGATTAGTTGCTCCAGTGTCCATAACCCATGGGCTAGGGACAGAAGAAGCACATAGACCCACATGCGGAATACCTGATTGTATAAAATAAGAACCGGGAGTTGCAGATGATAATGGAGAAGCGGCTTGGGCTGTATTGGATGTCCTTAAGAGATTCTTGAGAGCCTAAAGTTCGTCTACTGATAGTGTGGGTAAAGTTCCAGTAGGATCACAAGCTTCTGTCTGATTGACTTGTGGAGCTTTGAAGTTCATGGTCCTCTGTAGTCCCTTTTCACGTTTCTTGGCTTCCAAATCAGCTAGCTTACCATGCAATTTCCAGCAAGTCTCTTTAGTATGTCGGTCCTTCCCGCAATGTTCACATCGAACTGGTTTGGGAACAATAGGACCACTGGTCTGAGTAGATTGGAGAGCTGACCTCTCTATTGGAAGAGGAGGCATCATGGATGTACGGCGCATATCTTCAGACTGAAACAAGGCGCACGCCTGCTCTAAGGATGGTAATGGTTCTCTACTGAGGATGTGAGCATGAATCTGATCAAACTCAACATTAAGTCCAGCCAAAAAATTATACACTCGAAGTTTATCTTTGGCACTCTTCCTGGCAGTAGCATCAGCCGAACACGCAGCGGTAAAGGTGTCATATTAGTCCAATTCCTGCCACAGACTATGGAGCTCAGAGTTATATTGGGACACAGTAATATCCCGTTGCTTGGTGGCACCAATCTTCACGTGGAGGTCATAGATCAAGGAGTAGTTTCCAACCTGGGAATAAGTCTCCTAGGCAACCTTCCAAATCTCTGTAGCATCGGGCAGTAACACATAACCTCGATCTTTTTTAGGGTCCATTGAACCAATCAAATAGGCCATCACAAACAAATTTTCAGATGCCCACTTGTCATACAATTTATCTATCAGAACAGGTGCTTTTTTCTTACCATTGATATAACCCAAAAGTCCTCTAGCAGATATTGCCATCTGTGCTGTTTTAGACCATATCAAATGGTTGGTTCCATCCAACATAATTGGATTGAGAGGAATAGAGGTAAATTCCATGTTGGAGGTCTCCATATTAGGGGAATCCACTTCAGAATAATCAGTCATGAGAATAAACACTCAACAAAGTAAAAATACCTTTATCTGAGATGCCGTGTATCACTCTTATGGAACAAGAGATACCTATGCAGCAATTTTCAATCTTCAAACTGACATGGAAGAATCGAGATTGGCTATAAAGTTGATCTCTTCAACATGCATCCCTTCAATGATGGACACACGGCAATACATAACAAAAAACTGATTTGTCTAGTTTAGTTCATCTCTTTAATAGGAGGAATAGATCAAAACTTATTTAGACAAAATTAATGCTGTTTAAAATTCTGGTATTAAGAAACCAGAAACAAGGATTGAATGAAAGGAGGTAAAATCAGTAACGATAAGGTGAGATGGGCAGAATCTGGTAAAATCAGTAACTGTTGATGAGTGACGGTGGCTGGCAGGGAGGTTTCTGGACTGTAGGAGATTGCGGCAATACTGTAGAGGGGAAACAGGGGCCTGGCAGTAGGTTTTGTGTTGGCGGCAGGGTTGATGGAGACTGCAGGATGTGGCGGTAGCAATTCTGGGGACTGCTAGGTCTGGCAGCAGTGATAGAAGGTAAGAAGAAGAGATTGCGTCAGGGATTAGGGACGAAAGAAGAGAGGGAGAGCTATTCTGGCTCTGATACCATGATGAATAGAATAGAAAGAAAAAGAGAGTTATGATCCTGTCCTCACAACCATTATTTATAATCAAATCATAGATGATCAATTACAATAATAACCCCCACATTACTAATATAAAAATAAACCAAAAATAATAATCACTGGACTGAAATACCCCCAATATCGAAACTATAGTTAGTGCAACGACATTAACTCTAACATATATATATATATATATATATATATATATATATATATATATATGTAGGTGCTGCTCCAGGATGAACAGTAGAGGTAAAGTTCAGTATTGGCTCTCACTATTGATCGGATGGAGGGAACTGCGGCGCCAATTGAAGAGAGGCTCGAAGTTGATTTTGACTAGCGAGTTTACGTACTGAGCCTCTTATTGTTAACAAAGATAAGTGCCACATAAGTTTACCATGCATGTCAAACAAGGTAGACAGCCAGAAATCCATGGCTGAAGTCCTACTCTGTAACCGATGCATATGTCATGATCTAATCATGGTGATTTTCAGCTCAATTCTACATTGCCATGTGTCAAGCGAATGCTTCAGAAATTGGTAGAAGAACTTATTTTTGTTTGAAAATTATGGACCATTGAAAAGGAAAAGAAAGAGGGAGGGGGGGGGGGGTTACCGTCCATGGTGAATACATGGTTGAGATATGCCTTCAAATTCGATGTGTGGCCTAATGAGGGGTTTCCTCGTATATCTAATGGTCAGTATACCAAATGGCTAGACCACATGGCCAAAAAAGGGTAGGCAGCTGGACGCCCTTTTAGCAGCTGGCAATCTCTTTTCCAATATATAAGTAAAGTACCGGTGATTCTGATTTGGCTTTCCTTGTAATTGTCAAAAAATTTTGAGAAATTTGCAATTTCTTGCTGTTGGAGTAAAATGTTGTAATACTACTGCAATTATTTCAAAATAGAATTCCATGCTGCTGATCCTATTCACTTTCCCTTTCATATAAGTTCCATGATGTTCTATATTGCTTTTCTGTTTATGTTACATCTCTGCTAAATGTTTCACCTATTGCTTTCAGATTCGAACCTTAGGAATGCTAAGATCCAGATTTAAGTCATTGCCTGGTGCTTTTAATGCTTACTTGATCCCAGTGGAGAAGAGTGAAACATCTACAAAGAAGGGACTGAAGGCTACTTTATCTCGGAAATTTGCTGAGGTAATCAAGGCCACTTTATCTTGGAAAGTAAACCGTGATAAATTTGTTGTACTTAAGTGGATTATGTTGAATTTATATATTTTTTTTTCAGATCCTGCCTAGTAAAGTGAAGGAAAGAGCAAATTTTGCGCAGATGTGGAACCAAATAATAGAAAGTTTCAGGGAGGAAGATCTGATCAGTAACAAGTACTGTTGCTAGAAAATATTTCTGTTACTTTATAACCTTTGTTTTTATTTGCTAACTTAAGACTGGTTAAGCCTTTAATTTCTGATGGCTATAACGTTTCTAGAAGACAGGTGAAATGTTTATTTTTAGGGAAATGGATATTGTAACAAAATAGAAAAATAAAAGAAGATGGAGAGAATCGATGTGTAAAGAAAAGAGAGATTGTATATGTGCTCCTCTCCTTGTAGCTTGTATTTATAGAAAATAGAAAACAACTATTAGATAGGATCTAGGACTCTACAAGTTAGAGTCCTAATCACAAACTAAAGACAAAGTAAACTCCAAATAGGAAAAGAAAACTAATAAACTAATTAGGAGTCCATATTCTAATAAAAGATCTAATTACAATAGGACTATATATAACTGTAGACACAATAGGACTGCAGAGTCCTATTCCAACTCAGCAACTGTAGTCAAAGCGTCCTACATCAACTATGCAAGGCAAAGAGTCACACATGATGAGGACTGTGAATAGATCCAATCGTGTGGATTATAGTGTAGTTTAACACCTCCCTTCAAGTTGGAGCACAGGAGAATGTAAGAGCTTCAGCTTGAAACAATGTAGCAACGGAAGCATCAGCAACAGTGAGAGTTTCAGTTTGAAACAATGTATCAACAAAAGTAGTAATAGTAGTAGTAAAGCAGCACAGTATAGGTCATTGTGAACCAAGCAGCAACAGTAGCACAGTATAGGTCACTGTGAACCAAGTAGTAGGAGCAGTAATAGTAGTGGCTCCAATACGAACAAAAGTAGTAAGTTGTATCACGTGCAATAAGTAGGTAGGCTACAGGTAGTAGAGGTTGCATCATTTGCAACTGTAGTAGACTCCCAACACGAGCATATAGTAGGTTGCATCACGTGCAACTATAGTAGGCTCCCAATACGAGCCATGTAGTAGGTTGCATCACATGCAATAAGAAGGCATCATATGGTAGTAGTAATATGTAGCATATCAATGTATGAACAACACCAGAAATCCCATAAGCAAAAGCAGCCGCAAAAAAGAATCAAAGTTGTTGTATTCAGAGATATGAACAAGCCCTTGCAACATTAGGACTTTGGAAGATAGGTAGGGCTTCTTTTTTTTTTTTTTGGGGGGGGACAAAAGTCATAAGTAAAAATCCGACCAAATGTTATCAACCAGAATTGGAATCACGTAAACATCAATGATTCAAGCGGAATATCAAAAGATGATGTCAATCCAACGGTTGGATTGTGAGATATGGCAATGTCCTACTATAAGAAGGAAACTAGAAAACTCAGAAGATACCAGAATCAGTATGCAGAATTTAATGCCTCAATTCTACAAACAATTAATGATCTGATTTCAAGATTAACTAATGGTGTGAATGGTGCACAGAAATTGAAATCAGATTCCAAAGTTTAAGTCCAGAAAATTCAGAAACTAAGAAGTAGAGTTGCCGTAGGATTCTCCGGAATTGAAGGCAGGATATTAATGTTTTGCCATAAGATTCTCAGGAATTGAAGGCAGGATACTAATGTTTCTGAACTGAATTGGTACCAAGTATTCATTACTCGGTACCAAATCCAAATATTATTCTGAAACCAGATTTGATGTGAGGCGAAGTGGTAATAAAATCACAATTAGAAAGGAGGGAAATAAATGACGGTATAACCAAATATGCAACTGAAACATAGGAATTTAATGACAAGCAAGAGACCTGTGACCGATTATAAAGACGGGAGATAATTAAACTAGAAACTGAAATCCATATTAAATCAAGATTTAAAGATCAATAAACTGACAAGAAGCAATGGCCGAGAGAAATAGGTTCAGATACAGCAAAATAGAATTGATTTCTCCTTAACTGTAAGCACTAAACCGATGAAATAAAGCAGATCTCTTACTTGATTCGATGGAGGATATGAGAAACTAAAGTAAAAGCAGCAATGGTGACTGCACAGCAGTACGGAGACCTTTAAACAACTCTCAAAACGGCACCCGCTCTGATACCATGTAACAAAACAGAAAAATAAGAGAAGATGGAGAGAATCGATGTGTAAAGGAAAGAGAGAATGTATAAGTGTTCCTCTCCTTGTAGTTTGTATTTATAGAAAATAGAAAACAACTATTACATAGGATCTAGGACTTTACAAGTTAGAGTCCTAGTTACAAAATAATTACAATAGGACTATATAGAAATGTAGAGTCTTATTCTAACTCAGCAACTGTAGTCAAAGACTCCTACACCAACTGTGCAGGTCAAAAAGTCCCACATGATGAGGACTGTGAGTAGGTCCCATCATGTGGATTGTAGTGTAGTTTAACAGATATGGTGCTAGGAAATATTTCTTTAACTTGATAGCCTTAGAACCTTTTCCTATACTCCGTAACTTGAGACTGTTTAAACTTTAAGCCCTTGACCCATATAACATGCTGTGAAGTGGAGAAATATTTTCCTCAGATGCTGAACATATTTTGAATTTCAGGGAAATGGATTTACTGCTTGTTCCATATTCAGCTGACCGTGATTTAGAACTTATCCAATGGCCTCCATTCTTACTTGCCAGCAAGGTCTGTGTTTAGTTGTTATATTTCAGTTAACACTACTAAAACCATGAAACTCTTCTTTAACTTTTCTTGTCTTTATGTGCTGTTAGATCCTAATTGCATTAGATATGGCTAAAGATAGCAATGGGAAGGATCGTGAGCTGCAGAAGAGACTAACTGCAGACAACTATATGTATTGTGCTGTTTGTGAGTGCTATGGTTCGTTTAGAAATATTATCAACTATCTAGTTCAAGGAGAACAAGAAAAAAAGTAAGGTTCAATCCCCCCCAAAAAAAAAAAAAACACACACCCCAAGGAATTTTTCCTTTTGCCTTTTAATTTCTTTCCCATGTTATAGAAGAAAAATGTCGTTTCTACCTGGAATAATCTTTATTCCTTGTCTGGCAAGGATTTTGTTTTAGGTTCACCTCAAGATATTCTGATATTCTTGGTAATGACATATTTTGCCCCCATTCCTTCCCCCCCAACAACCACCCCACCCCCAAAAAAAAAAAAAAAAAAAAAAAAACCACTCAACTCCTCAGGTTTATAGATGATATATTCACTGAAGTTGACAAGCATGTACAAGCGAATACTCTCATAAGTGAATTGACGATGAGCGCTCTCCCAAGCCTCTATGAACATTTTGTCAAGCTTATCATATGTTTGGTATATACTCACAACTTTCAACATTAATGGTTTCCATTCTCCTTGTAAATAGTATTTAAGTGGTTAGTTACACTAATTGGTGGTTCACCTCTAACAGCAAAACAATAAACCTGAAGATAGAGATCAGGTTGTAATCCTCTTCCAGGACATGCTGGAGGTTGTGACAAAAGACATAATGGAGGACCTGATTTCTGGGTAAGTTATTTTCATGTTGACTGCACCCTAAAGTGTGTTAACATGTGTATGCTGTTCTTATGTGTTCGGTACTTTTCTTTAGTATTCAAGAATCAAGCCATGGTGGATCTTATGGGAGGTATGAAGGGTTCGCAGCCCTTGAAGATCGAAAACAGTTATTTGCTTCACCTGGAGCTATCAGGTTCCCAATAGAACCAGAAACTGCAGCCTGGAAAGAGAAGGTGATTTATATTTGATAAGATTGTTTATTTTCACACAAGTTTGTCTTAAATTGTCTCTCTCCATGATTTTGAGCATGTTTCTCTTTGCAGATTAAGAGGCTTCATCTGTTACTTACAATGAAGGAGTCCGCAATGGACGTGCCAACCAATTTAGAAGCGAGAAGGCGTATTTCTTTCTTCTCAAATTCCTTGTTCATGGACATGCCTCCAGCACCAAAAGTTAGCAATATGCTTTCATTCTCGTAAGCTTCATTTACATCAAACTCCTTTCGTCAGATTCTTTGGATGTTAAAAACTATGCAACTGGTTTATCGCATAAATTCCAGCTTAACTTGTATGTGCTTGGAGTTCTTGTGTATAAGGGCCTAGATTCATTGATTCGTCTGGATCAATGTAGAAAAAGAGTCACTAGTTCAGGCACTACTGGCCCACAGGGAGGCTTCTGGCTGTCTGATCGATTTCTGTCACGTGGTTATGTTGAGAATCCCATGGATAGGCACATATCAATTTTGGTGTCTCCTATTTCAATTGTAGCCCGCATGGGGCTTCCTCCCAGCCCCCTTTTTTCTCTCCTACAGTACCTCTTCACTTAAAATTGACTTAATTTTTAAAACATTTTTCTTCCATATGGTGATCATGCATTTTCAACTGAGATATCTCGGTTTTGACCTTTTCCAAGACGAAACCAATGGTCGATACTGCCTGGTATGGGGTTTCGACATAGAACTCAAGGGTTTCGGCAGATTTTGCCGTAGGCTTTCGATTCAGCCTAAAAAAAATCCCAGGTTTTGATCGAAACCTGAGAATGAGATATCTCGGTTTTGGCCATTTCTGAAACCGGCCTCGAAACCGAGATTAAGAACCTTGATGGTGATGTTGGATAGGCTGATTTACCCATACCTAGGTGATGAGATGGAGAACAAATATGTCCTCGTTTTGGTGTCCACAGCCTCAACCACAAGGTATATAAGGAGAGGCAGCTAGGACTTCAGGATGAGGGTCAGCTGACTTCTTACTATGGATCTTTGAGATTCAACTCGAGTGACGTAACTGATAATGAATCTTTGGTTACTTCTTTTTGTTCTTGGTTATATTTGGTTACAATTTGACTTGGATGAATCACAACGAATCATAAACTGTTTCATAATAAATACCCAATTTAAGTTGGGGGGAACCTACTAGCAAAAAGAGTGATGATTTACTGTAAATGAATGCTTGGGAGGGAGATGGGAGAGGCTTGGTAAGACAGTTGCTGGAGGTAAGAGATAAACAAAATTTATTATAGTGATGGGCAATGAGAGGATCGTAGAAGATAGAGAATGGGGGAGGGGTAGGGTTGGAGACAGTTGGGCAGAGAATAAATGGGCGGAAGAGGGAAGAGGGAAGAGGGGGTGTGGCAATGTAGGAGAGAAGGGAGAAGGAAAATGGGGTTTGGGCAAAAAAGAGTTGATGAAGACGTATGAGAAAAGTGGAAGTTGGGAGAGAAAAACATGTGTAAGAAGGAGAAGATAATCACCCCCCTCCCCATAAAGAAGGAAGAGGAAATAAGAAAAAGACAATGTATTGGTAGATTGGTACATGAGGGGAGACAGGAAAGGAAAAGAATTCAAAAGGTCATGGTAAATGGGTGCACGGGAGAGTCTATTTAATTAAAGGAAAAAGACAGGGGGTAAAATAAAACTTGTGGGTGGATATGATGTAGAAAAGGGAAGAACCAAACTTATCTCTGATGGGTCTAGTAGGTCTACCTGACTGTTGTTGAAAGTAAATAATTCCTGGGAAAGGATCTTTCTGAAACTAACAATGTCATGATCCAAACCCGTATCAAGGTTAAGGTATAGTCCTCACGGTTGCTGATCAAACGATTGCTCAAAAAAAAAAAAAAGCAAACAAAGCAATCTGAAATCTGGGGCATTACAAACAAAGCAATTGGAAATCTGCAAGTGGGTTTTATAACTGGGACTTGAAGAAGTTAACAGATCACCACCAAACAAAACCCTTCCAATCTGAACTTAAAGTCTGAATTCTGGGAGCCAAGTTCACAAAATGGTGACAAAGAAGGAGAATTTTCTCTTCATTTGAAACTTGAAAGTGAAATATTTGAGAGGCCAAGTACTGGTCCAATTTGAGGTCATGCAACAATGGTGGTGCCGTGGAGGTAGACTATCAAATAAGCAAAGCGTGAAGTAAGATTCTGCTGGTTGTCAATAAGTACTGTACCACAATTAGAACTCGATTTGGAACTTTACATCAGATCTACTGGAGATGGTCTGTTTTGCAGATGTGGATGCAGGATCAAACACACGACAATGAACAGAAATTTTGTAATTCATAGAAGTCCCTCAGAATTGTAATGAACGGTTTTATGAGACTGCAGACCAATAAGTTTAGATACAATTTTCATTTCTCAAACATAATATTGAAAATATCTACCAGATCAATCTATGTTGGATCTCTGCAATTGAGAAGAGCATCAAATTGGCACGTTAAAGTATTGGGAACAGACCAAGCCCGAGTTAATTGCTTAACCAGACTTCGTGTGAAAAAGAAAAGTTGAAGCATAACTAGAAGAATCAATCTATCAAAAACTTCAAATGAGAAGCCTAACATATCCACCTTCAAATCCTTCTTACCAAATTTGTAACAAAATAGAAAAGAAAGAGAATAAGATTGAGTGGAGGGGAAAGAGAGGATCGATGTGTGTTTTCTTCTCTCTCTTCATTGTCATCTATTTATTAATAATGATTACAAGTAATTACAACCTAGTAGGACTCTAGAAAGCAATTACAATAAAAGGAGGAGCTAATTCGGACGGAACCGAATCTAAAGCTTAAATGAAAACTAATGACAATAGGACATCTTATGATAAGTTAAACACAATAAGAAACTTTTGTTGTCCCTGATATCTCAATGCTCCCCCTCAACCTACGACATGCTCCTGCTTAAAATATTAAAAATAAAATAAAAAAACAAAAAAAAAAAACTCAATACTCCTCCTCAAGCTGGAGTTCCAATTTGGAACAACAAGAATATATATGAGCCACAACACTGGTCTTCAATATATAAGACGCTAAGGATCATAGAGAGAATTTCTAGTACCAATACCAAATCACGAACTAGGACAACCAACGAACAAGATATGTGGTAGAGAATAACAACCATCACAGATTATTCTCACAGAAGGCAGGTCTCTCAATCATCATAGTAGCTTCAGTAGTTGAGAACCGAATAAACTGCATCACGTGCAGGTAATAGTCTCTTTAATGAGCAGAGTTGAACAAATGTTGCATCTTGTACAACTAATAATAGTCTCTCTTCAATGAGTAGACCTGAACAAAGATTGCATCTTGTGCAACTGATAGTAGTCTATCTTCAATGAGTAAGACCTGAACAAAGGTTGCATCTTGTACAATTGATAATAATCTCTCTTCAATTAGTAGATCTGAACAAAGGTTGCATCTTGTGCAACTGATAATAGTCTCTCTTCAATGAGTAGACCTGACAAACTGATAAAAGTGCATCTCTAATGAGCAGACTCAAGTCTCTCTTCCTTTAGCAGACTTGAACAAATTGATAAAAATGTCTCTTCAATAAACAGACATGAGTCTCACTTCCTTGAGCCGACTTAAACTAATTGATAAAAGTGTCTCCAATGAGCAAACATGAAGAATCCAAGCGTATGCTCCTTCTCCCCCTCACATGGAGCATTCTATGTGGACAAAATACTAGGGGTCTTCAAACAAAGAACGAGGGATAATATCCCATATAGCCAATAACCAAAACCACAATGATCCACCAAACAAAAAAAATCGAAATAATAGGATACTATGTAGATTAATACTAGGAACGAAATATTCAAATTTGAAGTTGATCCGACGGTTGGATTCAAAGTTATGAGGCATTTAGGACCATCTGGGACATCTTGGAAAGGCAAACTAACCTTTAGGAAGGGAACCAATGGACCCCAATGGCAATATGGTAATTTCTGGAACAACCCAACACCTTAAAGATAAAGTAAACAAAGAAAAGGACCCAAGAGGAATTATGTTTAATGGTTGAGGATAATCTTGGAAGGGACAAAAAAATAGGACAAAACAGAATTGATGATAAGATCAAGGGCATATAGGGAAGCAACAATAATGGGAAAGAATAAAATAACATGAAGAGTTATAATTGTGAAAGGTGGGTCTTCTTCAACTTAGCAACAGAACAACAGAACCAAGGAAGACTTGGTTCTCGAGTGATGGAACTCAATCAAGAGAGATCCCATTCAAAAGGAAAATTGAAGGTCTAGACCACAACCAACTTGAATCCGACCACATCAGACCCATTTTGGAATGCAAGACTCAATAGTAATTATCAAAGCTGAAGTCTTCTTCCTCGTTGGGATTCCAAGACAGAAAAATGAGGCGGAAATCTGAAACCAAGAAATTGGTTTGAACTTCCTCTCTGTAGATCCAATTGAGCTGAATCCTTGGGGCTAGGGTTGAAACTCAATATCCAACTGATTACAAGCAATACCAAGTCCAATTGATGACGTTTAGAGAGAGGAAAAGTTTCTGCAACTCAAGTCCGGCGGTATACCAAACGCACTTTCAGGTGAGAGAACTCATCCGTTTGGCACCCAACCGATTAGAAACTTTAGGTGAAGAGTGCTTGCTCAATGATCTATCGCCCAACCAATAAGCCACCAAACAAATAATCTGAAAACTGAAAAGAAATCCCTGAAACAAATTCTAGCTGAAGCATAGAACTCAATAATGGTTGCAGTGTAATATGGTAATACCTCACAACAAGAGGTGACTTTGAGGGCGAGACCCTAGGGGTTGAATCGCCTATGGAAGAGAAACCTTTGCCCAGACTTTTCGACCAGACTTGATTATACCCAGAAATCGATTAACTTCTTCAATAAATCCGAACACATCTTCATTCCGATCTTCATCAGTATTAGATTTTTTTTTTTTTTTAAGCAAAAAAAAACAAAGAGATCGGAGGAGGCAGCAATGGTGGCCACACACAACAACGAAAGTCCTTAGATGACTCTCAAAACAGCAACCTAGGTTATTGCTCTGATACCATATAACAAAATAGAAAAGAAAAAGAAAGAGAAGAGAAAAAGATGGAGTGAATGGAGGGAGAGAGAGGATCGATGTGTGTGTTCTTCTCTCTCCATTGCCATCTATTTATTAATAATGAAAACAAGTAATTACAATTTAGTAGGGCTCTAGAAAGCAATTACAATGAAACTCTAAAGCAAAAAGGAAAAATAATGACAATAGGACACCTCATGATAAGTCTAAACACAATAGGAAACTTGTATTGACCCTGTTATCTCAACAATATTTATACAGACTTTGTTCTCTGTAAACCACTAGTTCCTTCCTTATTCAAGCATAGAACATCTAATTCTTACTTTAGAAAGTGCAGACTGCTTTAGAATCTCCTAAGCCTAGGTAACACCCATATGAGTGGGCCTATTTTCCCTAACGAACTTAGAAATTTTAATGCAGGGAAGCCAGGCGCATATTGAGGCCTATTACATAATTTTCTCAGTTCAAGAAAGAAAATGAAAGAAAAGCTCATGTATAGGGCCCACAGGTTTTCTATTTTGAGGTGTGGGGAGGGGAACAGTAATGGGGGGATGTTATAGAATTTCTTTTTAAATAGAAAAACTCTGGGTTGGATTGGTTTCATGTGAATTAATCTAACTTCGATCAATCTCAAATCTTTCGTTTAGGCTCCGTTTGTTTTGACTTAAAATTTTACATGTAAATATTTTATTCAATTTTTTTCCCAAGAGGTAAAATATTGTGATCCTCTAAGGAGGAGGGAAAAGGAAGTTCGTCTTTTTTTTACCTCCTGGAAATTGACATTGGAAAATTTTTGAACATGTAAATTATCATATCTAAAATTTCCTGTAAAATTTACGTCAAAACAAACGGAGCCTTAGTTAATATGTAAGTGGTATATTTTATTAAGATTTGTATTTGGTAGGAAATTTCATCATTATGCATATATAACTATTTTGGCACGTTATGCTTTTATCTAATGTAGTAACATGTATCAGACTATCGGTGTGACTAATGGTACCATATGTGTTCCAATTTCTTTTAATCTAAAATAGATGCTACAAATCCCAACTAAATGAGCTTGTAATACAGATTTCCAACTTTTTTATGTTCTACTGAACTATTAGTGAAATAAGAAAGTCTTTTTTCTATTATAAGCTATGAAATGAGGAAAAAGTAACTAATGGGCAAATGGTCTTAAGTTATTTTCCAACTTCGTATGCATACTTTTAGTTTAAAGTCTCAGACTTTGATCTGCTTAGAATTATAGTGTTCCTGGAAATTTCACTTGTACAATTTTTTAATTTGAAGGTAAGAACCGGGTATGAGAGTAACAGTGTTCAATCCACTGCACTTTTGTAAAGGCAACCTATCCCACATTGTCCAGTTGCTTTTCAGAAAAATTCTGGGAACTTTGCTAGCTTTGCATCCATTATCAGGATTTTATTTTTCTCCAGGACATGGGCATGTGCCAATTTGAAAATACTCTTTGATCTTTGCATTGACTCTTTGTGTTTCCATACCATATTTTACAGTGCTCTTTAAAGATCTGAGCTTGTTTTTGTATTTTTTTTTTTCTTGTGATAATATTGCCTAAAGTAATATTTTTCTTGTAGAGTGTTGACCCCTTACTATACGGAGGAGGTTCTTTTTTCGATGCATGACCTTGAAGCACAGAATGAAGATGGTGTTTCCATCCTTTTCTACTTGCAGAAAATATTTCCAGGTTTATTCTGTGCGATAAAGTATGAATGTAATGCATTTTGATGAATTTTCTCTTATGTAATGACTGTATGGATGTCCAGATGAATGGACAAACTTTTGTGAACGTGTTGGGGGGGAAAGACCTGAGAGCCTAGATGAAGATGTCAGACAGAATCCCGACCTCAAAGAAGAATTTCGTCTTTGGGCATCATATAGAGGGCAGACTTTGACTAGAACTGGTATGAGATTTGGAGTTCATTTGCATATGCATCCCCCCTTTTTCTGGGGCTCGCAGTGTTATAAAACTGAACCAAATTACTCTGGACTGCTCATTTTGTCTTTGTATAATTAATTGATGAATTTTTTTCCTATTCCAGTAAGAGGCATGATGTATTACCGGAAAGCTTTGGAACTTCAGGCCTTCCTTGATATGGCGGAAGATGATGGTACTTGTTACTCTGGACTGTTGTAGAAGGCTTGATTATTTGCAGCTTATGATATTTGGTTACTTCTCTTCTTCTTTTTTTTCCTTGATGGTTGCCTTTGTCCAGTTTTGTTGGAAGGCTATAAGACCGTGAATCCTGAGGAACAGTCAAAGAGTGATCAGTCATTATTTACACACTGTCAAGCTGTAGCTGATATGAAATTCACATATGTGGTTTCCTGCCAAAATTATGGAATTGATAAGCGGTCTGGCAATGCTAGGGCACAGGACATTCTAAGGCTTATGACAACGTATGTGTTCAAAATTAATATTTTCCCTGTATTTCTTATTACAGGTTATAAGTGATTGTATGTATATTCATGTGGCAACCAATTGTATGCATTTTCACGTGGCAGATACCCATCTCTCCGTGTAGCATACATCGATGAAGTTGAAGAACCTAGCAAGGATAAGTCCAAAATGATAAATCAGAAGGTTTATTATTCTGTACTTGTTAAAGCTGCACCTAAGTCTCCAAATTCTTCGGAGGCTGTACACCAGCTAGACCAGGTATTGTATCATTTTTTTTAGGGGAACTGATTACGTTGCTCAAAATTTTGAGTTGTGATATTTGTAACTTATTTTATTATTTTATTGTTGAGCAAAAAGCTCTTGCCAGAATGGACAAGTGCAAATCACTGAACTAATTATAGCATCTGAAAATATCAACTTCATTGTTGTTTAGCTTGTGTCATATATGTTCATTGGTAAACCATTGATGTTGAAAGGACATCTAGAAAATAAAAATGTTCTCTCAAAATGTAGAAAGATATTACTGATGTGATTGTTCTAATCTTCAATGCCTGGATACTTCAAAATCCCCTCCCCAAGAAAAAAATGATACAAAAACCCCTATCAACACAATTTGTTTCTGATAATAAAATCTCACATTCGACCACTCTCTACTTGTTTTTAGGACAAAACATTTGAAATTCCTAACTAGTTACTTTGTTGCCCCCAGAATGTTCACATCTTTTTTTCCCCTCTAAAGGTACCGTTTTAACTAAAATGTTGTAGCTGACTCTCCTGATAGGCTGAACCAGTAATGGAGCTACAGAGATTTGGAGTTTAAGTTTACTAACCTGAAGTCGTAGAATATGTTAACAGAACTATGCAGATGGAATGTCAAATCGAAAGGGCTGAATTCACTAGAAATTTGATTAGGGGTACAAGCATGTTTTCAAACTCAAAATTTGAAAACCATTTGGGACGAGAACTCTCAAACCTATTATGAGACTGGAAAAGACTCTAGCTGATGCAGTACCTTCGCCATCACTAACTCATTCCTATTGACCTAAGGAAAAGGATCCAAATAGATTCCATTGACTTCTGCCAAGGTCCATAATCATAATATCTTAAATTAAATTATTGCCCCAAACCTTAAATAAAATATTTAGAAAAAAAAAAAACTACTAAGAGTCTAGAACTGTGGGCCATTTTTTGGGCCAGAACTTAAACCCCTGCCTTTACCCTTATTATGTTGACACTTCCGGGTTTAGGCTCCCAAAGACTCTGCTTGTTTAGCCAGTTAATGGCTATATCAGCTGATACATCATGATCGGCAGGTTGTCTCAAAATCCTATCACATAAGCAATTGGGGCTCTTCTTGTTCATCACATTGCCTGGACAGAACTTCTTACCCATGAGCTTATGATAAGTGATAGGGCTGGAAAGCAAATGATTTGCCAACCTTTTTGCATCTGTAGATTCAGCTGATCATTTGAATGACAGAAGCAAATGAGTTTGTCAATGGTGAATGGTGGGGATAACCTAATCTGAATTGCTAATCTAGATGCAGGACTGCTAAGCAAACGGTGTACGAGGCTAGAGTTTTGACCTTTTGCAGTACCTAAAAATCAATGTCAGGTTGCTAGGCAGCACTCCTAGAGCAGGTTGTACAATAGGAAGTCTATTAGTGAAGCTTATCCTTGCAGAGTCCTCTTTTTATTTGGTGGTGAAGCTTATCCTTGCTGAGTGGAAGGTACTGTACAGTTTGTACAAATCAGGATTGAGTTGATTTAGGTCAGCTTCTTGGATCTACATGCAATTGGATGATTGAGGTTTTTTCTACTATGATAAGAAACCTCTGTAGCCAGCACTGAGTAGAAACAGCATGCTTATTTCAGAAGTCTTGGAGTATGTCCTCAGCTTTGGCATTGTGTCCATATCTTCAGCATAGTGAACGTGAAGTTGGTTGTGGTTCTGTAGTAACTGTACTTATGTGAGAACATACTAATGATCTATTTTGTCATGAGACTTTTAAGCTAGAAATAGTACCCAGTATTGGGTGCAAGCAATTCATTTTTTACATGTGATATCTCAATGTAATTTCTCCGTTACAGAGTCTTATTTTTTATTTGCTAGAATTTATGAGGCAGTCTATTAGTGATTGCTTTCATAATATAGTCTGAAGTTCTCACGGCCCAAACCCGGATAAAGGTATAGGCATGACCCTTACGGAAGCAGATCGAACAATTGCTCAAACCATTCTTGACAAGACATCAAACTTCGGATCTTTACTATCTTCAATGCCCAAAAAAGAGAAAGAATAGCAACTGATGGTCCCAAAAGCCTATTGGTGGAATTCTATAGTTTGCAACAAATTAACTTAAAAATATCAAACAAAAACTGAGTCTTTACAATTGGTTTAAACCCTAATGCATCAGTCAACTAAATGAATTAAAATAAACAAGAAAGCATAAAATAAGCTCGAGTCATCCTCGAGCTCCTCCCACGTCCATGCCTCCACCTCCATCCTCTGTGGTGTCAAATATAAAGGTGAGCTACACCGCCCAGTTAGACGGAATATAACAAGCAGACACACACACACACACAAAAATATGTCATAAGTGAGCACCTGCAATATTGTAAAACCTTTTTTTTCTTTTTCATTTTAGAAATCACTCTTTCATCAACATTTTTATTTGGCACCGAGGGAAACTAGAGGACACTAAACAGGCCGAAGATAAAGAACGAAAGATTGCAGATGCGGAGGGGCAAGGCAAAGCTCAGCAGGCAAGTCAGCCCTATAGAGTCGGGCCACCATCCATAATAAGAGATATATACTCGGCCGTTCATCACACTCAATCGTACCCGCATGTCCTAAGTACGCCACTGACAACTCGGGAGTGTACAGTGGGTACACATCACATCCGCGGCTCCACGGTTCATGACTCAGGTGGCAATTACTGGCTATGACTCTCCACCGGCATAGTACAACCAATTTACCCTCAACATCACCTCATCGCACACCTTTATAAACACTCATTATTTTTAAGAACATATCAACTCCGTCCTTCCTATGCACCACTCATGCATATAACATCATAACATAGTTACATACACATAGGCATCATCATCATCAACATACATCACATTCTTTCATAACATAAATCATCAAATCACATACTTTAAATGAATATAATTTAAGCAACATCATAAGAGATAAACCATCAATCACATCATTACAACATATAATGGTGTGAACAAACCATATCCCACTCACCTCTTCTCGCACACGTAATCAATCAACCCTTCAATCACTAAGCAACACCAATCCTACATGTATTATATGTATATTATTAATTACTTCCACTACTTATCAAAACAGTACCTTAATCTCTCCTTAAAAACCCTTCAAATCACATCTCTAACACAATCTAGAAATTTCCAGATACTGTCCTCACTTTACACAGTCTTTTCAAGGGGGTAAAACTACCTCTAAACGAATCTCCCTTTCTTTTGGAGCTTAAACTTGAATCATAGAACCTTACATATCCAAAAATCACCTTAAACTTCACTTATAGACCCCTAAGTTGACTCCCCACATCTGAGTACGAATTCTGTCCATGCAGAATTCAGATCTGGAAGATGCCCATGGTTCATGCTCTTCCCTACACCGGTTGGGACTCAAATTACATCCCCACGAAGATCAAAAAGTCTATTAGTAACCCTCCAAGAATTTGCATCTCATATATCTTAATCCCAATGGGTTATACTCAGAATAAAATTGAAGAATACTGCTGTTACAGCAGAGAGATTTTCAGCCTCTAATCCTTTGTAAAACTTCATCTTCCTTTCATTAAAATCCTCTCACTCCCCTCCCTTGATCTGAATAACTATCCCTTAATCAAATCATAAAAATAATGTGCTAACTTGATAGTTGCGGCTCTTCCTCTCCTTCTCTTCCTCCTCTCTCTTTCTCCTTCTCCTTCCTTCTCCTGCTCCTTCTCCTTCTCCTTCTCTCCTTCTCCTTCTCCTTCTCTCCTTCTCCTTCTCCTCCTCATCTTTCTCCTCCTGCTTCTTCTTCTCCTTCTCCTTCTCCTTCTCCTCCTCCTTCTCCTTCTTCTTCTCCTGCTCCTTCTTCTTCTTCTCACGTTTGATTTTCTTGCTAAAAGGATAGCCCACGGTTTGGGCTTAAAAGAGTCCAAAGTCAAAATAGTTATTAATGAAAAGTTTCTATCTAGATTAGGACTTGTCTTCTTCCCTCCTTTCTTTTGAACTAAACTAATTCTTCTCCAAGCACTTATCAATGTTTCCAGCAATCAGGCACACTCCAAAAGGATTCATTGTGCCACATCATTCTAGCTAATAACAAGTTCCACTAACACTAACACTTGCCCACGGTTTCATTATTTAGCAAGCTGGAAATTTAAAAAGAAAATTAAATCTATCTAAAAATCTCTCCTTTATTGTTTTATTACTAATTAAGCAGCCCACGATTTGGGCTATGGTTTAATTTATTCAAACTCTCTCTCTCTCCAATGGGTATTAGTATTCCGATCCTCACTAGACTCTCCCTCTTCTATTATTCCCCTTTTTTCCTATTTCTTTTAATATAACATTATCCTATATAATTAGTAATCACATAATTATTAATTCCAAGAAGTCCCACGATTTCAACACCTTATTTCCTTATTTTATTAGTTGTAACAGTAGCTATTCAAATATTGTCGACCTAAACAAATCTTAAGCTGCCCACGATTTTGAAGCTTCCCTAATTGTTATTATATTATTTCTTTATGCTAACTATTAGAATAATAGAATTGTAACCGTATACTGCTTTGACTTAGTCAAAGTAGTTAATGCTAGTTTCTAGGTCTTGGACTCTTATTAGAATATGGACTCCTCATTAGTCTACTAGTTTTCTTTAGTAGTTTCTGTAACAATGCACAAGGAAAATACCAAAACAGTAAACCGTGAATGAGAGAGAGAAGGAGAAGATGAACCCTACAAGGAATAGGGAAATCCGATAGTAATCTACTTCTCCTATGGTTCCTTTATTTATAACAAAGATTAAACAATATAGTTTAGGAAATAAATCCCTACTTACAGCCATTAAAGAAGAAACCTAAAATAACCAATCTACTAGATCATAAAATACTAAAACTGGAACAATATTCCTGCAGCAATACAATGCTATAGGATACCGCCAGCATTAACACCCCCCTCAAGCTGGAGCATATAGGTCACCCATGCCCAGCCTGGAACAATTTAGCTGAAACCCTAGACCAAATAAGGCTTGGTAAGGATATCTGCGAATTGATTTGATGAAGACACAAAGGGAGTAATCAACAACTTCTTTTGAATAGCATCACGAACAAAATGATAATCAACCTCAATGTGCTTTGTGTGCTCATGAAACACCAGATTGCTAGCAATATAGATTGCAGCTTGATTGTCACAGAACATAGTCATAGGGTGATTTACTGGAAACCAAACTCTTGGAGAAGATTTCATATCCACATAAGTTCGGCAATAGTTTGGGGCATATCCCGATACTCAGCTTCGGCACTAGACTTAGATACTGTCATCTGTTTTTTACTTCTCCAAGTAACCAGAGTTCCTCCAACAAACGTACAATAACCAATGGTGGAACACCTGTCACCATCAGTGTCAGCCCAATTGGCATCAAAATACTCGATGATATCAATATGTTTCTGACACTGGTAGATCAGTCCCTTGCTTGGAGACTTTTTCAAATATCTCAAAATGCGACAAGCTGCTTCCCAGTGAATTTGCTTTGGGGCTTGCATGAATTGACTAATCACTCCAACAGCAATGACAAATCAGGCCGAGTTACTGTGAGGTGGATAAGCTTACCAACAAGCTTTTGGTATTGATGAACATCAGCATAATCAGGACTATCACCAGTCTCAAGCTTTGGATGAGGATCCATAGGAGTATCAGCAGGTTTAGACCCAAGAAGACCAGTTTTAGTCAGGAGATCAATCACATATTTCCTCTGGGATAAAACTAATTCCCTTACTGGAACGAACCACCTCAATACCCAAGAAATAAGGACGGAGCCCCAAATCCTTCATTTGGAAGTTTGTGTTTAAATAAGTTTTGACTTCAACAATACCAGGCACATCATCGCCTGTGATAATGATATCATCAACATAAACGGCTATGATGATCACTTTAGAAAGCTGCCGCCAAACAAAAATAGAGTGATCAGAATAGCACTGAGAAAAACCACAATGAGTAACAACTGAGCTGAACTTCTCAATCTAAGCACGGGGGGACTATTTGAGCTCATAGGTTGCCTAATGTAGCTTGCATACTTGAGCGGACATCCCCCCTGAGCAACATACCCTGGAGGTTGCTCCATGTAAACCTCCTCGTGGAGATCACCATAAAGAAAGGCATTCTTGATGTCTAACTGATAAAGAGGCTAGTCGTGGTTCACAGCCAAGGAAACAGTAATCCAAACCGAATTGAGATGGGCAACCGGGGAGAATGTCTCAAAATAGTCAACACCATAAGTCTGAGTGAACTCTTTGGCAACCAAACGAGCCTTAAGGCTTTCAACTGTCCCATCAGGGTTGTGTTTAACTGTGTAGACTCATCAATAGTGCACTGCAGTTTTCCCAGGCAAAAGAGCAACATGAGTCCATGTACAGCGGGAGAGTAAAGCAGCCATCTCAGAATCCATAGCCACTTTCCACCCTAGGTGGGATAAGGCCTGGACGTGGATGGTAGGAACAAAGGTGGTAGATAAAGATATAACAAGATTGTTAGCGGAGAAGGAGAGATGGGAGGTAGTAACAAATTGTTCAATGGGATAGGTAACAAGGGACTTTTGTGTGCAAGACCGTGTATCTTTGCAAAAGGCAATTAGAAGGTCAGAAGAGACCTTAGTACCAAGAGCAGGCTGACCAGTGGGGGAAGAAGCATCCATGGGCGCAACAGGCCTCGTCCTGTGTTGATAAACCTGCAATGGGGGAGGTGAAGGAGTCGGTTCAAGGGGGGAGTAGGGGATGGGTCAGCAAAGGGTGAACCAGTGGTAAGGGGACAGTAGGGACAGGGGGTGATGGGGGAGGGGTAGGAGGGTAATAAGGGTATCCTCAAAGAAGGTAACATCAACACTAACAAAATGGCAATGAGTAGTTGCGTCAGAACACTTGTAGCCCTTTTGAGTACGGGAATAATTTAGAAAGACACTTTTTCAAGGAGCGAGGGGACAATTTATCACGTTGGGGGTGCATGATTTGAGTAGCATGCACACCCGAACACACGAGGGGGAACGGGGAAGAGAGGGGCGGAGGGATAAAGAACTGAAAAGGGAACGTTCCCATGAAGAACTGAGGAGGGCATGCGATTGATAAGAAAGCAAGCAGCGAGAAGGGCATCACACTAAAAAAACTTGGGAACATGCATATGGAAAAAGAAGAAATCAATCAACTTCCAAGAGATGTCATTTTTATGTTTTGTAACACCATTTTGCTGAGGAGTATAGGAGCAACTAATATGATGAATCATTCTATTTTCAAAACAAAAATCAGAGATAGCTGTTTTGGTATACTCGAGCATTATTAGACCAAAAAATACGTATGGATTTATTAAACTGGACTTTGATTTCTTTGCAAAACCTTAAACACAGAAAGAAACTCAAATCTATCTTTAAGTAAGTAAAACCAGGTCTCCCTGGAATAGTCATCCACAAATGTAACAAAATAACAATAACCAAATCTGTTGGGTATACGACATGGATCCCAAATGTTTGAATGAACTAGACTAAAAGAAGAAGGGCTACGAGGAGTGAGACGCTTAGGGAAGACACTTCGGTGATGTTTGCTTAACTCGCAAGCTTCATAGTGAAGATGAGTGAGAAACTTGCAACTAAGAATAAGGATCTTCATCTTGGAGAGGGGCAGGTGGCCAAGGCGATGATGCCATTGAAAAGGTGTAGAAGCAGCAGAGGTGGCAGAGGCCATAGCAGAAGATGGTCCATGATGCTCCAAGTAGTAAAGTCCGGATCGTTCAAGGCCCCCACCAATCGTCGTCCTAGTCCTGAGATCCTGAAAACACAATAGGAAGGAAAAAAGTTGCTGAGCAGTGCAATGATTTGGTCAACTGACTAATGGACGTATGATTAAGGGGTAACTTTGGGACATGAAGGACAAAGGACAAGGTTAAGGTAGGTGTAAAGGAAACCGTTCCTTAACTTGTTGCTTGGGTGGAGGAACCATCAGCAAGTAAAACAGGGATAGAAGTAGTGACATCCTTAAAGGAAGAAAAAATATGAAACTTACCAGTCAAGTGACAAGAAGTTCTAGAATTAAGAATCCATGGAGTAGTAGTGGTGGAGAGTAGGGCATTGTTACCTGTGTGAGCTATGGTGACAGAGGTGGATGGAGAGGACTGCTATTCAAGCTGTTGAACTCGACGTAGTAATGCATGAAACTGTGCCATGGGAATTGTAGTGCTGGGAATCAATATAAGAGCTGGTGCAGTAGTTGCTGATACTGATAAGGAAACATCATCTGTGGAAGCAGAGTTGACCAATGTCTCAACCCATTTTGGACGACCGTGCATAGCCCCACATTTGTCGACATTATGATTATTTTTGCCACAATGAGTATAATGCCAATTAATTTTATCCATATTGGATTGGTCTGTGCCACGACCATAAGAACCATGCCCTCGATTGGAGCCATGACCTCGATAGGAGGAACCTCATCCTCGACCAACATACATGGCAGAAGTATCAAGTGGAGTTGATGGATTACTTGAAGGCATAAACGGTTGGAGGCTAAAGAATGTTTCACTCAGTGTAAGAACCTTCCCATCAGATACTAATTGAGTTTTGAAGGACTGATACTCTGAAGGAAGACCGGCTAAGAATTTCGCTACATAAAATTCAGATTGTTGGGCCTTGAGTTGATTTATATTAGTAGTGAGGGGCTAAACAACCTGAAGTTCTTCAAGAAGACCCTTAAAGCCACAGTAGTATGCATTTAGGGTTTTGTCTCCCAATGAGTAATTGAACATTCATCATAAACACATGAAATATTCTTCTCCTGTGCATAATTTTCCTTGAGGTCATTCTAAATGCCTTTAGCAGTTTGGTGAAACATTACATTAGAAACAATAAAGGGGTCAATGCTTCCCCATAGCCAAGTTTGCAGAGTAGAGTTCTCATGCATCCAGTCAAGATCTGATCTCCTGCAAAGGTGATCTGTTCTTTACCTTTGAAGATCTCTTGCCATAATTTATCCACGTGAAATGTTCCATGTGAGAGGGAGAATATATATATATATATATATATATATATATATATATATATATATATATATATATATATATATATATTAAGACTTGGTTTAGATTAATTTATCTTTATGTCTAAATTCATTGTACTACTTGTATTGTACATTTGTACTACCTGTACTACTCTCATTGTACTACCTATATTCATTCTCACATTATAAATAAGAAGACCTCTGTCTATTGTAAGACAAGTCATTCCATTCATTATTTCTACATGGTATCAGAGCCAAGTTAGGCTCCACCGTCTCATCTCTTCCCCTCTCTTTTCTTTTTCTTTTTTTCTTACACCATCGCCCAGCGCCGCCACCACCTTCCAATGCCTCCAACACCTACCGCACCCTACTGCCTCATCATCTTCCATCTCCAGCGCTGCCACCTGCCGGAACTTTTTTCCGCTTCCTCTAGACTATCGCCGCCATCTACCTAGATCACCGCCGTCCCTAAGGTTACTGGAAATTTTCTTTTTTTTTATCCTACCATGATCTAGAAGGTTTTTTTTTTTTTTTTTTTTTTCCGTATATCCCTGTTGGTGGTTTGTTTGAGATCAGTCTTTGCATATATATCGATCTTCTATTCCTAATTGAAGATTGTGTTCTTTGCGGAACTTGATTCTCTTATTCCATAAACAATAGGATTAGTACACGGCCCATTGCAGTATCCCTGTTGGTGGACTAAGTTCTTTCATAAACAACAGGATTGATACACGCCCATTGTTGGTTATCTAGATTTTTTATCATGTCTGAAGTATTTGAAATTACTTTTACTAGGACTGAGTCCTTTAAATTGGAAAATTTTACAATTCCTGTTAATACCACAAAATTGGATGGTGGGAACTATTTAATGTGGTTTAGATCCTTCCTTCTTTCAATTATTGCATGAGGACTAGCTGACTATGTTGCTGGTACAAAAAGTGTACCAATTGCCGGCACCTCCCTAAAAAGATAAAATGCCGGAAATTCTTTGGTTATGCAGTACCTCCTTAATTCTATGCAACCAGCCATAGCTGAGGGGTAACTCCTGTTAGATACGGCTGCCCAGATTTGGAAATCTGCCAAAGCCATACATTCACAAGTGGGGAGCTATGCTTTGATTTATGTGGTCCAGAAGAAGATCACAACAATTGTACAGAATGAATTGACTGTATCTGAGTATTATACTAAGCTCTGAAGTCTTTGGCAGACTTTGGATTTTTATGATGGTTTTCATGCCAAGTGTGATGCTGATGCAACCCAGTATAAAAAAAGAGATGAACAGTATAGGGTTTACACTTTCTTAGCAGGTCTGAATGTTGAATTAGATCCCATTTAATCCCAGATCCTCAGCAAGGACCCCTTCCCATCTTTGAAACAAGCATATGCAATGATGCAACTTGAAAACCAGTGGCAAACCACGATGCTCTTCCCAGCTGTTCCCCCAAGATCAGCTCTTCAGACTTCAGCACCTCACCAGGTAACTTCAACCACTCCTAACTCGAAGGAACCTGTGACATGTGAGCACTGTAGTAGACCTTGGCACACAAAAGGCACTTGTTGGAAGTTCCATGGGAAGCCGGCAGATTTCGAAGCCAAGCAAAAAGAAAAGTAAAGAAACAGGTTTTCCAAGGGCCCTTAGGCACACCAAACTACCTCTCAGCCGGCCAAAACCTCTACTGCATCTTCGGAGACACTCAACAAATACTTCAGGCAATCAGTCATCTGCTACAGCCATCTACTGCTTCCAGATCATCATCTGCATCTGCTCTTGCCACTTCCCATAATCCAGGTTCAAATTTTGCCCATTCAGGTAATGTGCTTTAGTGCATCCACTGTCTCTAATCCTTGGATTATTGACTTTGGGGCCATGGATCACATGACTGGTAACTCTGATTCTTTTTCTCATTTTGTTTCTTTCCCTTCGTCAACTTTGGAACCAGAGACTGTGACAGAGGATGAGATACTTAAGCCTGGTAAGACTTCTTCTTCTGAGTCTAATTTAGATATTCCTATTGCTCTTAGGAAAAGTACTAGGTATTGTACTCAACATCCTTTGTCTCAATTTGTCTCGTATAACTCCCTTTCTTCTTCATATCGTGCTTTTGTTTCTTCATTGTTGCCTGTGTCCATTCCTAAACATTGGCAGGATGCAGTTAAAGATGTGAAATGGAAAACAGCAATGGTTGAGGAGATGAATGCTTTGAAGAAAAATGAGACTTGGAATCTGGTAGACCTTCCGACAGGGAAGAAACCGGTTGGGTGCAAGTGGGTCTTTGCCATCAAGCAGAAAGAAGATGGTTCCATGGACAGATACAAGGCCAGACTCGTTGCTTGTGGGTTCACTCGGATATATGGGATTGATTACCAGGAGACATTTGCACCAGTGGCTAAAATGACCACTATTAGGGTAATTTTAGCATGTGCTGTTTATTTTGACTGGGATCTACAATAGTTAGATGTCAAGAACGCCTTCTTCCATGGAGAACTAGAAGAGGAAGTCTACATGGATGTCCCTCCAGGATTTGAATCGTCTGCTTCTACAGGAAAAGTCTGCAAGTTGAAGAAATCTTTGTATGGACTAAAACAATCTCCTAGGGCTTGGTTGGGACGATTCCACCGAGCTATGATATTTGCTGGGTACAAACAGAGTAATGTTGTCATACCCTATTCATCAAACGTAAGCATGGTAAGATCATTGTTCTCATTGTTTACGTTGATGATATTGTCCTTACGGGTAGTGATGATGAGGAAATCAAGCATCTGAAGGACTTCTTGGGGAAGGAGTTTGAAGCTAAAGACTTTGGAAAGTTGAGATATTTCCTTAGTATTGAAGTAGCACGATCCACCAAGGGTATTTTTTTTGTCTCAAAGGAAGTACATACTTGACTTTCTCACAGATTCAGGTCTCTTAGGGTGTCGGCCATGTGATACACCAATTGACCTAAATGAGAAATTGCAAGGAAAAGTAGATACACCTGTAGATAAAGGACAGTATTGACGATTAGTGGATAAGTTGATATATCTGTCACATACCCGGCCTAATATAGCATTTGCAGTTAGCTTGGTGAGTCAATTTATGCATGATCCATACTCATCACATATGGATGCTGTGCTTCGGATTTTGCACTATCTCAAATCTGCCCCTGGAAGAGGAATATTACTCTCTTCTAGGGGTCACATCAGAATAGATGCCTACACCAATGCAGATTGGGCGGGAAATCCAGATCGGAGATCGACCTCAGGATATTGTACCTTTGTAGGAGGAAATCTAGTTATTTGGCGCAGCAAGAAGCAGCATGTGGTTGCCCGTTCAAGTGCTGAAGTAGAGTTTTGAGCCATGGCTTAGGGAATTTGTGAGTTATTATGGTTAAGGGGACTACTCCAGGATTTAGGTGTTTGTCCTACAAGACCTATGGGGTTATTCTGTGATAATAAAGCTGCGATCAGTATTGCTCATAATCCGGTACAACATGACCGGACCAAACATGTAGAAATTGATCGTCACTTTATCAAGGAAAAGTTGGAGAGAGGGCAGGTCTATGTTCCCTATGTTACCTCTGGTGATTAGTTGACAGATATCTTCACCAAAGGACTCCCAAGGAAACAGTTTCATCCTGTGTTATCCAAGTTGTGCATAACAAATATACAAGCCCCAACTTGAGGGGGAGTGTTGAGAGATCGTATGGTCCACATGGATTAATCATCGTGTGGTTTAAATTAATTTATCTTTATGTCTAGATTTATTGTACTACTTATAGTGTACATTTGTATTACCTGTATTATCCCTCATTGTACTATCTGTATTCATTTTCACATTATAAATAAGAGGACCTCTATCTATTGTAAGACAAGTCATTCCATTCATTGTTTATATATATATATATATATATATATAAGAGCTTAGCCTACTACTACCATGCTCGTGTTGGAGCTACCACTTTTGTTGCTACTACTACTACTGCTACAGCTGATGCTACTACTATTTGGTTCACATGTGACTTATACTATGCTGTTGCTACTACTTCTTGGTTCACAGTGGCCTATACTATGCTGCTACTACTACTTGGTTCATAGTGACCTATATTGTGTTGCTACTACTATTGGTTCACAGTGACCTATATTGTGTTGCTACTACTATTATTACTACTTGGTTCGCAATAACCTATAATGTGCTACTACTACTACTACTACTACTATTACTACTACTACTGGTGCTATTACTACTATTGGTGCCACTACTACTACTACTGCTATTACTATTGGTGCCACTACTGCTACTACTACTGTTGCTACTGCTGTTGCCGCCATTGCTATTGCTAGTACTACTACTACTGTTACCAATTAGGCTTGTTAGTTTTCTTTTTCTATTTTGTGTTTACTTTGTCTTTAGTTTGTGACTAGGATTCTGACTTGTAGAGTCCTAGATCCTATCTACTAGTTGTTTTCTATTTTCTATAAATACAAGCTACAAGGAGTGAAGCTGACACACACTCTCTTTTTTTCCTATATACATCAATTATCTCCATCTTCTCTTATTTTTCTATTTTGTTACAATAACATTATCTATTTTAATCTTCAAAAATTCCTACAATACTAATGGAACACGGTCTTTCTATATTTACTATCAAATGACATCGAATGAACTCCAGATTTTTTTCCTGTGGGTCACATGCCATCTTAGTCTAGATTCTCACCAAGCACATGACAATTGGTGCTACGCTCTAAACATCACCATGCAGTTGCACCACACAACACAAATTTTACTAATTAGTAAAAATAATACACTACACAATACCATATTATGCTAAACAGCGCCAACACACTATTCTAATTGAAATCTGGAGTATCACAGAAGTGGTGTTGCCAACTATTATTGTTATGATTCTCTACTTGAGTTATTTATGGTGGTTTGTATTTCTATGGGTAGGTCGTTTATCGGATAAAGCTTCCGGGGCCTGCAATATTGGGTGAAGGAAAGCCAGAGAATCAGAATCATGCAATTATTTTCACACGGGGAGAAGGGTTGCAGACGATTGATATGAACCAGGTAGGATGATGGGGTATGTCTGGTTAGGTGTGAGGTTAACTCGTGTCTTTGAGTCTAAACATTGCTTCTTTAAAATGCCAATTTTTCTTAAGGATAACTACATGGAAGAAGCATTCAAAATGAGGAACTTGTTACAAGAATTTCTTAAGAAACATTCCGGCGTGAGGTATCCATCGATACTTGGGCTTAGGGAGCACATATTTACTGGAAGGTAGTGCCTTAACTTTTTTAAGTTATTCTTGTTAAGTTTGTGGTGTGGTTCATGAATCAGACTGTTTATTGTTAGGGGATTGTGTCTACCATCTGATATTCTTCTAATGTCTTGCACAGTGTTTCTTCGCTTGCATGGTTTATGTCAAATCAGGAAACCAGTTTTGTGACTATTGGACAGAGATTGTTGGCAAACCCTTTGAAGTAAGATCTCTCTAATCATAGTTTCAGCAAACTGCCTTAATGTCTTTGTAGTTGAAACGTTTATCCATGTCACTGGCGTTTTAGCAATATCTTTTTTTTATGTAACTGATGTTATTTTTATGTATGCATGATTTGATCAACTTCTGTTGTAGTCGATGGTTTTTAGCCATGTCACTGATGTTGTAGCATTATTATTAATTGATGTTTTTGTGCATACATAACCTGATCAACTTTTGTTCTAATTGAAAATTTTTTCTTACATTATAAGGCTGTGTTTGCTTGTGGGGAAAGTCTGGGGTGGGAAATTAAAATATGGGGAAGTCTAATAAGTCTCTTGGTGAATAGTAAAACCCAATGCATTTGAAGGGATCAGGTTGGGGAAACTTAAATCAAGGAGCTTTTCCTGTCTCCTGCAGTTCCCAGCCCATCCAAATCCAATCCTACTAAAATCAATTGGATTCTGGTTTTGGAGACTATTGCTTACATTGTTGTGTACCTTTCCTAATAACTCGAGCTTTTAGGATAAGCAGACATGGTAATAAAGCCAAGAGGTTGGGTGCTTGATCCTAGTAGGCTTCCTATGCCAAAGACTTCTTGGGCATGGGGAAATATCCTAGAGCATAGACATCTTGTGAGGGATATCATCAAATCCAGGATTGACGATGGATCCAACTGGAATCCTAATGGAGCTCTCCTCATCCGGTATGGGGAAAGGATTTATATTTGATATTGGTAGAGATAGAATGGCTTGATGCAGGAGCCATTGGTTGGCTGAACTGATAAGACCCCTTGTGGAGGCCCAAACCCAAATGGAACTGGACCAAACCGGATTTTTTATCCAAAGGAGGATAGCAGCTTAATTAGGGATTTTAGTATGTAATCTTCTTTTATTTGTCATATTTGGCTAGGCTAGGTAAGGTTTTATTTCCTTGTCTATGATTTGTATTTTAATTAGGAATTTTATTTAGTTGCTATTTTATTTTCAATTAGTTTAGGCAAGTTTTTCCCTTTAAAAGTACTTGTAATCAATGGAGAATGCAGTTTTAGAGTATGGAATAGAATAAAGACTTTGGTTTTCATGTGCTGTTGAGCAAAGCCTGTCGGCTGAGTCTCTCTCTCTCTCTCTCTCTCTCTCTCTCTCGTGTTCTTCACGTCAATCCTCAATCATCTCCCCCTAGCCAGGCCTAATCTCTCCCTTTATTTTTCCTTTTATACTAATCCCCTCTTTCCTTTATTTCTTCTTCTTTTCTCTGCTGTTACAATTATTTTCCTTGCTTCCCTGCAACTGGTTGTGCTTGCTGGCTTCAGAAGATTTGTTAGAACTCATTGGTTCCTTCATTCTTTGAACTAGCACTTCAGGAATCCAATTGCTACCTTGAGGCGATCCAATTCCTAGGTTACAGCCCACTAATGGCTTCCCTACTGTGAGATCTCAACCAGAACTAAGACCTGCTTGGTACAGTGTCGCCCAGATTTGTTTCAGGAGTTTTTTCTGTTGATTTCTACCTGCTGATCCTTGTTTTGTTGCTTGGAAACTGTTGAAAAGAATGGTAAAGAATTGTCTATCTCTCTCCATTCAACCTCTTATTTATAATAAAGGACTTAAAGTCAGATTACACTATTACCCTTGTTGTAATTAGGGAATAAGAAAACAGAAAATAAAACCATAAACCATAACAGAATAATAAAAGACTTAGACAATGACATTACTACCCCTAGCGGTAATAATAGAACTAATGACACTCCCCCCAAGTTGGTGCATAGATGTCATGCATGCCCAACTTGGTCAATACATTGTGAAATTGTTTCTCAGGTAACCCTTTCGTGAAGATGTCAGCTAGTTGATCCTCTGATCGAACAAAAGGAATTTGAATCAGACCACTCTCTAACTTTTCTTTAATAAAATGACGATCAATCTCCACATGCTTGGTCCTATCATGTTGAACTAGATCGTGAGCATATTAATGGCAGCTTTATTGTCACAAAACAATGTCATAGTTGAAGAACACTTAACTTTCAAATCCTCAAGTAGGCCTTTCAACCACAAGAGCTCATATATTCCCTGAGCCATTGCTCGGAACTCTGCTTCTGCACTGGAACGAGCTACAACATTTTACTTCTTACTGCGCCTCGTAACCAGATTTCCACCCACAAACGTATAATAACCTGAGACTAATTTTCGATCTGGACTGCCTGCCCAATCAGCATCAGTATAAGCACCCACCCTAAGGTGATCATAATGAGAGAGAAGGATCCCTTTTCTTGGAGCAGTCTTTGGGTAATGTAGAATCCTATAGACTACCTCCAAATGAAAAGAATAGGGATCATGCATAAACTGACTCACCAAACTCACAATAAAACAATATCTGGCCTAGTGTGTGACAGGTATATCAACCTCCCAACCAATCTTTGATACATACCTTTATCTATTGGAGTTCCTTCTTTCTCCTTTAGCTTAGTATTGGAATCCAGAGGAATATCACACGGGTGACACCCTAATAAACCTGTCTTCGAGAGAAGATCAAGGTCATACTTTCTTTGAGATGAAAAAGAATACCCTCTGTAGAGCGAACAATCTCAATTCCAAGAAAGTACTTGAGCTTTTGTTGTTAATTTTATTGTTACCGCCAGGGGTAATAGTGTCATTCTCATTAGTCTTTTATTATTCTGTTATGGTTTATGGTTTTATTTTCTGTTTTCTTATTCCCTTATTACAATAAGGGTAATAGTGTAATCTGACTTTAAGTCCTTTATTATAAATAGGAGGTTGAATGGAGAGATAGACAATTCTCTACCGTTCTTTTCAACATGGTATTAGAGCCTATCTAGGGCTGCCGCCATCTTCTCTTCTCCTCCCCTCTCTTCTCCTCTTTTCTTCTCCTCTAACCTTCTGCCGACATCATACCTCAGCCCACAAACCTACTATTAGCAGCATTACAGCAACTACACGTCCCTTCGTCAGCCTTGGAACCAGAGACTGAGCTATCATAAGGTAAGGAAGTTTCTTCCTCTGACTCTGACCTACCCATTGCCATTCGTAAAGGTACTAGGACTTGCACCATTCACCCTATTTCTAACTTTGTGTCATATACTTCCTTATCCCTTAGCTTCCATGCATTTGTATCTTCGCTGTCCTCTATCTCTATTTCATAGAAATGGCAAGAAGTAATTACAGATGAACGATGGAAAGCTGCAATGATGGAAGAAATGAGTGCTTTAAAGAAGAATGATACATGGGATCTTGTTTCTCTTCTGCTTGGGAAGCAACTAGTAGGGTGCAAGTGGGTCTAAACAGTCAAGCAGAAAAGTGATGGCACAGTTGATTGATATAAGGCAAGGCTGGTTGTTCGGGGATTCACACAAACGTATGGGATAGATTATCAAGAAACCTTTGCTCCAGTAGCCAAGATGACGACTGTCAGGGTCCTTTTGGCATGTGCTGTACATCACAACTAAGACTTGCAACAACTTGATGTGAAGAATACCTTCCTCCACGGGGAGCTCAAAGAGGAAGTCTATATGGATTGTCCACATGGTTTTACTGATGCTAATACTGAAGGGAAGGTATGCAAGCTGAAACGATCTCTTTATGGATTGAAGTAGTCTCCTAGGGCATGGTTTGGAAGGTTTCATAAAACTATGATAGCATTTGGATATATTCAAAGTAATGCTGATCATACCTTGTTTATCAAGCATACTTCTGGAATCTTTACGGCACTCATTGTATATGTGGATGATATCGTTGTTACTGGAAACAATGGTGATGAAATCACAAAATTGAAACTATTGAAACTGTTTTTGGGAAAGGAGTTTGAGATTAAACAATAGGGATATGGGTCAGGAAGGTGTCCTCGAATTTTCAGGTCAATCAAAGGGCTAATGAGTGAATTCTCTCACTCAAATGACTGAATTCTCTCACTCGAAACAGGGCTTGCTTTGCTAGCTTTGAATTCTGGTTTTTGGAACCAGGCTATCGTAAGGTTGAAAAAGGGATGTTTCCCTTAGTTCCTGAAATACTTTTACTTCCAGCTTCATCTTTTTGGTCCTCAGTTTCTGTTTGTTTACTCAAAAGGAGATTAATCAGTTTTGATTATTTACAGAATTGCCATTCATTTGAGTTATTTACCGTGTTGCCATTGTTATTGTTATTTGAACATTTTATTACTTGGTGGGGCCCATAACGACCAAAATTAGGGTTTCATGACTCCAGGTCCGCATCAATTGATATCAATGCCGAAAATTCCTTTTTATCCGAACCATAGCAGGAACCCATCAGATCACCAACCCAAAGCTCTACAAATTATACCAAGTTTAGTAGATCGTCATACTAATGATAGTAGGATTTTATTTCCTTTGTTACAACCATAGTTGTCAAGGCGACGCCTAGGCGTCCAGGCGTGATTCCAGGGCCTGGGCGCCTTATGAATGTTGCCTGGGCGGTCGCCTAGGCGCCGCCTTGGACGCCTTAGGCGCCCAGAATGCCTGGGCAATCGCCTTGGGCCTTATGTGTGTCCTTTTGATCTCTGAATTTGCTTCACAGGATTTATTAGGCTAGACAGGAACAACATTTACCAGACAGTACTTCTTTAATTTTATATTTCATTTACTTAAGATATTATTCATAAATAAGCAAATACCCCCTATTTGAATCCAATAAAAATAATTTAAAATTCAAATTCCAGAAGGATAAAAAGTCAACCCTTCAATTCAAGAACAAAAATCGTAATTTCGGGTGCGGGGGCGATTTTCAACTTCAAAATGCTAGGCTTTTTTCCAAATATAAAAATTCCATAAATCTTATTATAGTAAAGTATCACTAAAAACCAAGAGTGCGCAAAAATAATATCTTGCTTTGATGCCCAAAAAATAATTTACATTCAGACGACTTTTAACAGCATTCGCGTACTTCGAACAAGGTTTGACCGGAGTGTAACTCCTTCATTATAACTCGGATTCAAGCAATCTAGGATTTGTTGAAAAGCTGATTATACTAGCTTTGCAATGAATTTGAGATTGCTTGAATCCGAAATATATTAAAGGAGTTATACTCCGGTAAAATTTGTTAGAAATAAGTAAATGTTAGTCAAAAATACGTGTTGCCTACTTAACTCAATTATTTGTTTCTTTGTTGTTTTTCTTATATTAATTAAGCTATGTCTTAAATGTTTATTTATGTAGAATGCTGCATATATATATAAACATTAATGTAGCATTAATATATTAAAAATATAAAAAAATACACTGGCAACGCCTTGGTCGCCTAGGCGCCTAGGCGCCCAGGATGGCCTCAATCGCCTTGTCGCCTTGACAACTATGGTTACAACTTATTTCAGTTTCCATTGTTAATTACTTCCTAGTTGAGTAATTTCCTTTGTTAATTACTTTCTTAGATGGTGAGTCTTACCATTGTCATATTTGTTTTCATTCTCTATTTAAACCATGTAAAGACTTAAGCCAGATACAGATTAGAATGAATATGAACGAAGCAACTTGCTGGTTTCTGCCATTACTGAGTGTATCACGTTAACCGGGTAAGAATCCCAGACCTGAAAGAGGTCATCCCATTGGTTACTCTTTGTCCCTCCCATCATTCTCTCTTCTCTCTCTTTTCTCTATCAACGCCTTCACACAACCGTGAACTATACTTGTTGGGACCTTCTGTAGGCCATCATTTTGGTTTTGCATTATTTTGGTATCAAGCTATGGCTGAGAATAACTCTTACAATTCAACTCCAAGAGTTGAATCTACTCCCCTCCAACTAGTAAAGATTACTGCCATCGAGAAGCGTATAGATTCCATATCATCACTAAAAAGTGATTAACGTGACTCCGGGGAATTCTATGCACGGATGATTCATGAATGACCAATTAAATTTCATTCAATGAAATTACTTCCAAGAGATCTTTGAAGCTAAAGAAAAAAAGCATGTGTTAGTAGATTTAATCCCCTCAATAGAGCAAACAAAGGAAGATCCAATTCTTCCACCAATTGTAGAAGAATTAGGGATTGAAAACAAAGACTTCAAAGAAGTGGAGGTTGAGATCGTAGTACAAGATGAGATTGTGACTCAAAAGACTTCATGAGCCTTCCACGTGAAGTTGTGATTGTTTTCAATGATGTTCTTGATGTTGATAGTGAAGTTGAGCACCTCGAAACTGTCATACCATCTCACTGCTTCGAAGAGAGAGCTCCCAAGGTTGCGGATTTCCATCCTAATTTTTGTATGCAACCAGAATTCAGTTCTCATTGGAAGATGAAAACTAACCCCGTTGTTGATTCTAAACTGATTCAAAAACTCGTGATCGAGTTTTCTTTTAAGCAGGGGAGAGTTGATGCAGTATTGTTCAGCTAACAACAGCCCATGGAAAAATAAGATCTCACAAGATCAAATCAAGATCTCACAAGATCAAGAACCGATATGATCGAGCTGTTCAAGATTTGCTAGTCAAGCTGTCCCAAAATTTAGTACCATGTTTAATAGATTGTCATACTAATGATAGTAGGATTTTATTTCCTTTGTCATTTCAGTTTCCATTGTTAATTACTTCCTAGTTGACTAGTTTCCTGTATTAATTACTTTCTTAGCTGGGGAGTCTCACTGTTGTTAGATTTGTTTTCATTCTCTATTCAAACCATGAAAAGGCTTAAGCCAATGACAGATTAGAATGAATATGAACGAAGCAACTTGCTGGTTTCTGCCATTACTGAGTGTATCATGCTGGCCGGGTGAGAGTCCTAGACCTGAGAGAGGTCACCCTTTGGTTACCCTTTGTCCTTCCCATTGTTCTCTCTTCTCTCTCATTTCTCTATCAACGCCTCACACAACCGTGGGCTATCCTTGTTGGGACCTTCTACGGGCCATTGTTTGGGTTTTGCATTACAATGTCCATTCAAAAGTTGTGGTTCCACAGTTAACGTTTTGAATGGTAGCATTTTTATAAATTGTTCGGGAACTAGTTTCTCTATATATGGATTTTGGCTTGAATGTGAGTTGAGAGGTCTTAAGGATCTATTTTCTATGTATGCTTTAGTTTGTGTTGGTGTATGTGTTTATAATGTCATATTATCCTCTAAGGTTCTCTTTGTTTCACCAATTTGATGATTCTTTTTCATACTCTGTTCCTTATTTAGAAAAATGGAACTTTTGGATTTTGTTTGACTATTCACTTTCATTGTTTTTAGTTAATAAACCTTTGAATTATTTGTCCCAATCATTCCAAGTGGTTAATGTGTACATGTGTAGTTCATTTCGGTTTGTTGGGGATTTTTTTGTTACAATCAATTGATCAGATGCTGAATTTTTTAGTATACTGCTATCTTTCAAGTGATTATGAGAATTTTAAATATTAGGAGGGTCACCTTTGACAATAACGCTGGTCTATTTTTATGTTTCTTTCAGCAAAATGTATCCTCAGATCTGGATTTTGTCTTAGTTGACTTTTAATATATCTTTTTGATGACCATTTTATTCTGGGTTGGGAACTTGTGGTATGGAATTCAATTCCCTATTTTACAATGTAGTTATAGATCATGCCAAAGTGAGATCAGAAGATTTCTAGTTTCAAACTTAATTTGTTATGTTTCTTCTTTTTATGTCTTGTATTAATTGGAAGATTGAATGGGCCACTGTAAAAATCTTGAAAGTGGAACTTATGATAAATTAAGGAAGAAAGGGAAGAAGAAAATACTAAATGTCAGGATTATGAATAGTAACTAGACCAAGAAATGCAACTTGTATCATATAATATTCTGTCTAAATATAAACCTCACAATAATTTAATGTCTTGGAATGGAATGACTCTGAATGGCTAATCTGAAAGCAAATAGATGGTTGGGAAGCAAATTTATTACCTTCTAAAAGCTACGGGTCTCTGACCATTTATAAAATAAACACTTCCACTTGTTCTTCATCATATAGATCACTCTGTTACCTCTTCAGATGAATTTTGAAGGCATGACAGAGTACTTCATCCATCTAACTTATATTTCTAATATGATTTTGGACTGTTTCTTCAGCTTAAGAATCATTTCAAATCAAAGGGTTTCCCTAACACTTTCAGTTTCGAAATGTTCAAACCCCTCAATTTCTCTTTACTGTCCAAATTGATGTTTACCCGAAAATAGCTACTGCTGTTGGAACTACTTGGTATTTGAAGCTCATGTAGAACAGTAGAACCTATAATAGCATTGTTGATGTTCATTTTCATCGACTATTTGTAATATGAAGAGCTTAGTTAGCATGTCTCACACTAAAAATTGTTGTTGGGCAAGTTACATGGTAATTTTTTATGTGAGTGCATATATTTGTAGTAGCTGAGTCAAATGCAAGGTAAGTGTTAATGGAAATAAATAAAAGGAGTGGTGAAGTTGGGCTGAGAATTGGTCCAAAGATGAAAATGAGAAGACATCTTCATTAGCTAGAAATGAGTATTTTGTTAAATTTCTAACGTAGTTCTATCCATAGTTCTGCCCATTTCGTGGACTATGTTATGTTTAGTGTATAGTGATCCTCTGTTTTTCTCTATGTTTCTGCCCACAAAGGGTGCGGTTCCACTATGGCCATCCAGACGTATTTGATAGACTTTTTCACTTGACAAGAGGAGGTGTTAGTAAAGCATCCAAGACCATCAATTTAAGTGAGGATATATTTGCAGGTATGCTCCTAACCACAACTCCTTGTTTGTAACTTGAGGACTTATTACATTAGTACAAGCTTCACATTTATATTTTGCATGTCGGTGTGTTTTATAGGTTTCAACTCTACTCTTCGTGAAGGAAACATTACTCATCACGAATACATGCAAGTGGGTAAGGGGAGGGATGTAGGTCTTAACCGGATCTCTCTGTTTGAGGCAAAGAAGGCTAATGGCAACGGTGAGCAGACACTAAGCCGTGACATATACAGGCTTGGACACCATTTTGATTTTTTCCGAATGTTGTCATGCTATTTCACCACAGTGGGTTTTTATTTCTGTACCCTGGTATGTTACAAAGCAATCCCTTCTCTCCCCTAACATATTGGTGTTATGTCGTATGTTTATCTGATTTGGCTTCTTGCTTCGACTGGCAGATAGCTGTGCTCACTGTCTATGTATTTCTTTATGGTCGCCTTTACCTTGTTCTTAGTGGACTCGAAGAAGGCCTGATTAAACAAACCTCCATTGAGAACATTAAACCCCTTCAAGTGGCTCTTGCTTCTCAATCTTTAGTGCAACTTGGGTTTCTGATGACCTTGCCTATGATGGTGGAGATTGGCTTGGAAAGAGGATTCCGCACTGCACTAACTGATTTCGTAATGATGCAGTTACAGTTGGCCCCTGTATTTTTCACTTTTTCTCTTGGAACAAAAACCCACTATTATGGAAGGACATTGCTTCATGGAGGGGCAGAATACAGAGCTACTGGTCTTGGGTTTGTGGTGTTCCATGCCAAGTTTGCAGAGAATTATAGATTATACTCCCGCAGTCACTTTGTCAAGGGAATTGAGTTGATGATTCTACTAATTGTGTACCAACTTTTGGGCCATACATACAGAGATTCAGTGTCCTATGTCTTGATCACTATCTCTATGTGGTTCTTGGTGGTGACATGGCTTTTTGCTCCCTTCCTTTTCAATCCATCAGGATTCGAGTGGCAAAAGATTGTTGATGACTGGACCGATTGGAATAAGTGGATAAGCAACCGAGGAGGTATTGGTGTACCTTCAGAGAAGAGTTGGGAATCATGGTGGGAGACACAGCATGAACATCTTAGACATTCTGGGAAGTGTGGTATCATTGCGGAGATTGTGTTAGCACTACGGTTTTTTATCTACCAGTATGGGCTTGTTTACCACTTGAACATAACAAGAACCAAAAGCATTATGGTATGTTTTCACGGACCTGAAACCTTTACATTCATGTCTTGTAAATTATATCCTTTGTCTTGGGTTGCAATGCTGCTGACAATTTAATCAACATTTTGTTGAATTACAGGTCTATGGTGCTTCATGGCTTGTGATTATTGGCGTATTGATTGTGATGAAGGTAAGTAGCAGCAATCCATGGGTTCCTACGTTAATGTCTTGAAATGAATAAGTAAGAGGGTGCTATGTCTCAAGAATCTCCTTATGAATTCTTTGCCGTTTTCCGCAATTAGCTAACCGCATACCTCTGTGTGTGTGTGTGAGAGAGAGAGAGAGCAAAGAGATCAAAGCACTTTTTTTTCTGGCAGTAAAATTGATTTGCTGCAGTGTCTAGTGAGATAGAGATTTCCTCTTTCAGCTGCCCCCACCAGGCTCACCTTGCCCTTTGGGTGAGAAGTGCTGCCTTCAGTGAGGAGCTTTCTTCTTAGCATTTGCCCTTAATTTGAACTATTATTTTCCCTTTGATGTGATGGGTTTGTTGGCTTTCTGCAGACTGTGTCCGTTGGGAGACGAAAATTCAGTGCCAACTTTCAGCTTGTGTTCCGGCTAATTAAGGGACTTATCTTCGTAACATTTGTCTCTATTTTGATTACTTTGATAGCACTTCCACATATGACAGTGCGTGACATCTTAATCTGCTTTCTCGCTTTCATGCCGACCGGATGGGGATTGCTCCTGGTTGGTGAATCATTTCAGTTTCCCTGATGTCTATTTTCTATTTAGTCTGCGTTCACGTAGCTAGAGTGTCACATCTTTTATTCACCTCCATCTGCAGTCCAGTTTTCCTTTCCTTTATTTTTGCAGGGAGTTAAACGTCTTTTGATATTTATTATTTGTCAGATTGCACAAGTTTGTAAACCTGTTGTTCATCGTGCTGGCTTCTGGGGATCAGTTCGGACACTTGCTCGTAGCTATGAAGTTGTAATGGGATTGCTTCTGTTCTCCCCTGTTGCATTTCTGGCCTGGTTCCCATTTGTTTCAGAATTCCAGACACGAATGTTGTTCAACCAAGCCTTCAGCAGAGGTCTGCAGATCTCACGTATTCTTGGGGGGCAGAGAAAGGACCGGTCATCTAAAAATAAGAAGTGAAATTATCATCGGTATTCCAGGATAGTTGATTTCAATCATTGGGTCAATTTTCTGGAGGATGGCAAGTACATTCATTGTTCACTATTGTATATTTAATGTGATAGATGTAAAATTTTTGTTGTAATTACAAAGTAGAAGAAGGTAGCACTTTGTAAATCTAAATTTGGATTTTCTTCTGCTAGCTCAGTGGCATGTATTGATGTAAAATTTTGCTGAGGTTCTGCCAATCTCTTGAAAATGATTTTCACTGCATTGCAGTCAGAACTACCATTCAGTTTTCTGAACTTTATGAGGAATTTGTTTACTTCATAGTATTAATGATTAAGTAGAAAGGTCTGTAAAAAATATTTTATACTGGATTTAGTTAAGTTGAAAATTGCAAAATAACCCCTCACTGTTCTAAGAATGCACAGATAGTCCTATATATCCTAGCGCCATTTTGAAATTTTGCATTTCAGGCCCTGCTTCAAGTTCTTTTCCTGATACTAAGTGTACGCACTGGTCAAAGATGGGCCAGGTTTTCTACTATTAAGTTGGGTCTACAATGTCTGAAATTATGAGGCGCCAAATGGTATGATATGAAGTAAAAAGAGATTTTCATTAGTCAAGTGCACTGCAACTGAACATTGAATGAAGGCGAGTGAAAACCCTTCTGTCTGTCCAATCAATTGGGTATTGAAAGAAGAAAACAAGAGATACTCAGTGGACGTACTGGTCAAAGATTTTTGGTTCTGAATGAGATGGTTCTAAGGCTCTGAAAGGAGAAAACCCTACTGTCTCCTTCGCCAGGGAGATGATTGTAGACTGGTGCCATTAGAATCCTCTCTTCAAAACACAGCTGTGCTTAATTAAATAGATGAAAATACTGACATTCGAATTTACAGGGTCGGCTAGGCTTTGGGTGGGCTTACCGTTGGGGATAAGGGCCTCATGCTAGGTCCACGACTGGCTACTCGGCCTCTTTACTGAGCCCAAGCCTGCCAATGATTTTAGTAATCTATATTAGATCGAAAGAATCAGATATTAGATCGAGATCGGCCATTGGAACAGTACCTGACCCTGATCAATATCAACAACGGCTGATGCCATGGCCGATACCTGAAACTAAAATCTTGATCTAGATATCATCATTTACCATTATACCTCCATAAAGTCAATATCCATAAAGTCATATAGGAGAATTTTTGTCTACTAGGCTTTTTTTTATTTTATTTTATATATATATATATAGAATAGGCATGTAGCAGACACGCTCCCAGAAAATCAGAACATGCATGAAACCAGCAAAGGAATATATACCTATTCCATGCTCGGAAACTTCCACGGCTATGATTTGGAATGCGAAGATAACTATTCAACGGGACAAAACATGGCCTCAAAAAGGGTAAGGTCATGCTGAACTCTGAATTAGCAAGCAACTTCGTAAACTCGATTAGAAGACAAATAAGATCCATTTTCCAAAACCCCATCTCAATTTTTAGGGCGTTTTTAAAACATGATTTGTTTCCTTTCATTACGTCAATGCCAGATCATACGAAAACTCTTCTTTTAATTTCATTTTTAAGGGTTTGATAAAAAAAATTCCATTTTAAGGGCAATGATTGTAATTGTACGGTTAAAATCATTTGGCAGGATGGAGCTATTCAGGGGTATACATGTAAATACATAAGATGAAATCACTGAACTATTCAGTGGCGATGTTACTTGCAACCATCAATAGGTGTTGCCATAGAGAGAGAGGTAAAGGGTAGTTTTCATCCCGGGTTTTTTTTTCATATTTAAAACACCTTTAGATGATGATGGGCTGTGTCAACAGTCTTATCCCTTTTCATAAAGGGGGTGTTTTCAAATTCAAATCCATGATCACGGACCACAAACGAACAACATTATCATTGAACCTACCCAGAAAAAAACATTATCATTGAACCTTGATGGCTTTTTTTTTTTTGGTAAAACCTTGACCGCCTTTTACCCCTTATTTAATAGGATTCATGACTTTTGAAAATGTATATGTATTGAATTGTTAAGCTATGGCAACCAAGTTCTTCGTGTCCATAAAGATTCATAAAGTCAAATGAATCAATCCTTACCACAAGTCAAAGGTCAAAACAATTATAGAAAAACAAAGTCAGAGATGAGAAAGAAAATGTTAAGGAGGATAGAGATGTTAGTCATGTGAGATATACTAACCGTCTATAGAAGGATTGAACGGATTGATCATTCTTCATTGAAGATGTCATCTTGGATACAGACAATCTTTGGTTCAAGTTTTGGAACAGCATTTTTTTTTTTTTTTTGACAGGTTCAGTTAAGAGAGACAAAAGAGAGATGATTTCTACTGAAAAAAATAACAAAGGTGAAAAGGCAAGCAAAGACAGTAAAGTAACGTAAGCATGAGACTTTTTCCTACTGTCTCATTCAACTACATGTGTTCCTGTAATCCATAGCCTAACAGAACACAGTAGCGAGGGAACCCGCCCATACAACCAACGGGAAGGATGGCACTACTAGCATTTCTTTCTTCTCCTTGTCTCACCCAAATCCCGGATAATGACCGAGCCATGCTCAATTCTATTCTCTCCCCAAAAGACTGATGAACGGATATTGAAGAAAAAAGATGAAAATAGGGAGGGGCATTTCAGCCAATATCTACCGAAAGGCACTCTAGTCAGAGAAAAGGAGTTACATGTTGGGCCCCATTCAACACTTTACCAATACCAATGAAGTGGCAACGACCTTTAAAGGCACCTGGCGATTTTGTTGCACAAACCTTTTTTCGTAAAATAATTGAAGGTTTTATTTGTTTAGAAATATCACCACAACCTAACCAAGCAAGGATCGAACCAAGCATGGGTGAACAATTGCTCAGCATAGTTGATCGGTGTCCTGTCAATTGAGTAAAGTACCCAGAAGGCCATGAGTTTGACCCTCATATCTCAATTGTGTCTTAATACACTACCATGGTTCAAGTACTCGATATTGAGGAGGCCGATCCACATCCAATTCCGTGTTGGGTCTCCAGATTAAGGTGAATTGATCCATAAAAGTCTTGTTCACCCTACCACCATTTTGAATTGGGGTGTGAATCAGGATCGTTTGGATCTCTGATTCTACCTATCCATGCCTCAGTCTTCAACCATGAATATGACCATTTTCTAGGCCTCCAAACTAACTTAAAAAAATTTCACAATAGAGGGGGACCATTTAGCTACAATACAAAATGTCATTTTCCATATTTCCCTCAGCTAGAGACGACCCTCCTCCACGCCTAGAAGACCAACTAATATCTACTCTATGGTCTTTATGAGATATGGTATGGTTCATTTGTTAATAGTTTGGGGAATTAGAAACATAACTATTGTTTCTTAATTTTTATTTTTGCATTAATTGCTACTTCATTAATCTTATTGATTCGTGTATCCGTTGTATTTGTTTCCCCCTATATTATTATTTTGTCATTTTTCAACAATTTTTTTTTAGTAAATAAAAAATTTATTCATGATCAAAACGGACAACAACCGAGGTATCATGATTAATTAAATCATGAAGCCAAGGAATGGAACATGGCCACTTAACCAACCCCGAAATGGTAGTGGCTTTCCGGGCAAGGGTATGAGCACAAACATTCACTCCCCTTGGAACATAAGAAAAGGAACAAGTTTGACAACAAGATGTTAAATGGAAAATATCCCGAACTATGGATTGAATAGCCACATCACATGAAAGATTCTTCCGATGGACAAGGTGTATCCATTCTAAATTGTCAGATTCGACCTGCACATCCAATATTTCATCCTCCATTGTTATTTGCAAAGCTAGTCGAATAGCCAAAGTCACCCAATTTGATCGAGTCAAACAGTATATGACAAGAAACAACTTTGGTAACTAGGCCATCATGATCATGAAACACAAAGCCCACCCTGCTAGTATTGGATAAAAACTAGTATCTATATTAATTTTAATGCAACCTTGAATAGGTGGCAACCAGCTATCTGGTTGTAAAGAAGGAGCATGCGAACTTGATCCGGAAGTTCAAGTTAATTATTATCCTTTTGGAAGTCTTAACAATCAAATAAAAAGGGACCATTTCCCACACTTTCTTAGATTCTGGTATTTTCTTTATCCTCTCTTTTATTCTCTTTCCCCCATTACCATATTGGCGATTCCTTTTTCACCCCACTTTGGTGTGGCGTGAGATTCTTTTGCCAACATACTAGTGCTGAGGGAAACCCTCTCCCAAATAAAATAAAATAAAAAAGACAAAAATATTATTATTACAATGGTGTTGTTAGTTTTTCAAATCTCATAAGACATATATTCTACTACGTTGACAGAAACTATGTCCATTCCGACCATAAGATAGAGATGGCATGGTCTAGATTAATTATTTATCAGAGTTCAGAATAACCCTATAATTTAATAAGAAACTCTTCGGCATGCTTCTCATGTATGTCCATGTATGTGTGTTCTAACCTTTATTATAAATCTACTAACTCTGAGTAGTAATTGACGGCTTATATAGAAAACCTTGAAAATGGACGGCCAGATTTGTCTATTGACTTCCTGAAACATAAAAAATTATTATGTTATTAATATTTAATAAATCTTTTGGTATTGGCATGTGTTGTCCTGTTTTACCTAAAAAAACAAAAGTAAATAAATATTTCATTGGCTGAAATCAGTAAGAGAAAAAACTGGGAAGAAAAAATAGGAGAAACCCCTCGGCAGCCCATCTCACCCTTTCATCTCCATAACTTCTCCATTACCTCCACCTCCTGAAACATCCAACCAGCAACATCAATACCTGCTGAAACCTGAGCTATTGACGACAAGGAAGGAAGACAATCATATCTGATCGACAAGCTCTCCAAGTATTTGAGGACGTACGGCCTCAAAGAGGTATGACATATATATAACTCACCTTCAATTCCTTTGTAACAGGCTTTTGTGTTGCTTAAAATTGAACCTCCTTGAGCTTGCTATTTCCTGCACAAATCCCTCCACCTTTTGTTTTTCTTCCATTAATTAATGAAGGAGCTTGAGATTCCGTCGATCACATATAGTGATTGAGTGATTGAGTGAACCAGCAATACATAGTCCCCAGAAAGATTTACATTTCATCTGTTGTCATGCATGTCTTCCATTTTTGTTCTTGGGTTTCACAGGAAATTTTTCTATACCCATCCTCTTTTAACTTTACAAGCACACGATCATGGAGTTCTAAGGGTCATTCACCCCCCAAAATCAGGTAGGGTTTCCATAGCTCCTTACTGCTGGATTATATGGGATACATCCTTGTTTTGCTATCTTGCAATATGCGTATGATTTCATGATTTTCTAAGCTCTTAGGAACTGCATGTAGAACACCAATAGCTTCATGATTTTTACATTATTTTCTGCTCTGCAAATCTTGCTAATTTATGAAGAGAGGGTACCCAGATTTTTCATCTTCTTTAAGAGCTTGGAATTAATGTTAATCCATTCATTTAAGCTATGTTCATGCTTTAAATCAATTTTTAACATGTTTCTTGGAAGAGGATCGTATTTTGAACTTGAGAAATATCAGTGTCGGTTGGATGGCCGACACCTAGCACTTTTTCTCATCTATCGGTATGAGAGTGATTGAGTGTTTTTGCAAATTTTTTTTTTATTTTTCTTTACAATCACTCTCATACCATGAAATGAGAAGGAATGTCAGGTGTCGGCCATCCGGCAAACACTGGCAAGTCTCAAGTTCATCTCGAACTTGAGACGAGCCAAATTCATGTTTCTTATTCTTGTTTAGTTTCATGGTTGACTTTTGTGTTCAATAAATATTATAATTTGATGTGCGGTCTTTTCCTCGTCTCTTGTGTCTTGTCTTTATATAGTTTATTAATAATCTAAAGTTCTTTTTGGTATAGTTTATATTTATGTGTATGAGTTATTTATGAATAATGATTTATTCTAATAAATTATGAGTCATAAATAAAAACTATTTGGTATCCCAAAACATAAAGAAATAATATAGATTATCATAAGATAAACACCTTCTAACTTATTTGTAGATTTTAAAATATATTAATTTATTTTAAATATAAATAAATACCATAAATCATATCAAACAACTATATATATATATATATATATATATATATATATATATATATATATGTCATAATATATTATATAATTAATTCTATAATACATATGAAAGAAAACCTTAGTAAAACTAATGTTAATTCATGTGCATTAAACATGATTAGTGAAGTATTGCATGCCATTTTGTATAAGCTTGCTTTATTTCACATTAAGGTATCATGTTGACTGTCATATTTCATGATAAAGCACATTTTCATGTTAGGTAGCATGCATCATATATATCACATGATGATGACCTTCACCATTGGTCTAAAATCCACTACAAAAAGGCCGTGGTCTTAGCATAGGCCCAATCCAATAGCAAATCAAGCCCATGATTAATGGAACTGTATATAATTAAATATTAATAACTAGAATCCACTCAAATTATCTAGTATTTAGACATTTAGACCTCAATAATTAGGATTAATGAAATGTAGCCCCTCCCCTAGTTTAAACTGACCCGAATCTATGATCTGGCTAGTTATTGGAGTTAACTTAAGGAAAGAGGCATTTCAAGGAAAACTAAGACCTCAAGAACCCTACAGACCTATTTTTGGTTTTGGCTTAAATTTGGGCTTAGCCCAGACCAGGTGGTGTCTCTCAAATTCAATCAAATTAAGTTTGAGCCCATTGGTTTCTGGGCTTGGATGGTAAAGTCCATTATCCATTTGGGCCCAAGTCGGAGGCCTATGCCCATAAAACAATTGGCAAAAGGTTTTGTGCACCATCATACATGGACAAGTTCATGGCTTTTGTCTTCAAATGGAAGAGGGGTTTATAAGCATGATTGTGTATATTCACGGCTCGTGTATAAAACCAGGTCCAAGCAAAAAAAATAATTCTCATAAATCTTCAGTTCGTCGGCCGGTGTCGAGTTCTTTATCACATGGACCTACCTTCTATCCAATGTGATAGTTTTGTGATGTGATTTATAGCTCCCGATTAACATGGTGAATATAGTGATAACAGCCCTAATTTGTTTTCATAAATTGTATCAATGAAAATGGCATTGATTTTAATCTCTCTATGAAAAAAATAAAGATAAAAATTTTGCATTTCCAACTTCAACCGTAAAATATTGTTCTAACATGAAGATGAACAGTGTCATAAACACGATTTCAAAAATTGGATCGAAATCGATGGAATCAATCGATTCAAATCAAAATCAATGGAGGTTGACTTCACTTTCAGTTGATTGTATACTGCAAAAAATGGATCAATCAAAAAGGTAAGAAAATCCCATTATTCGATGTTATATGCTTCTTTTGAATACCAAAAACACAGAAGAAAAAAAAGAAAAGAAAACTCACTATTTTGGTTCAAATCTACATTTTTTTTTTTTTTTTTTTGATCAAATATTACAAACCTCTGAGATCTAAAGAGGTATAAACTCCTCCTCTCCGATCCGGATTGAATGGGTCTGGATGTAGACAGATCCAATGGCCATTCCGGGTTTTAAAACCTTGGTTTAAACGAATACCCATACGAATGGCTTTTTTTTGTAATTCTATTCCATAAAAGTGGCAATTGTGTGAAACAGAGGTGCTCCCACACTTCGTCAACTTTCCTATTTCAGCATTCCTTCTGCAGCGAACCAGCAACCATTTCAAGCCGATTTCAACACTTTCTCTCATTTCAAGCCGATTTCAACACTTTCTCTCATTTCAAGCTCTTTTTTTTTTTTTTAATTAGTTATACTGTCTCTCTCTTTCTCTTTTTTCTCTTTCTCTCTCTCTCTCTCTCTCTCCCCCTCTCCAAGACCTTCACCAATTAGAACCATAATTCGGCATTCGTTTGCTTCTCAAGTCGCTCCTATACTGTTTGCGGAGGGATCTATTCTTCTTCATTTTTGTTCTTTACCCAAAGATAATCTACAATCTTCTATTCTAATTTCTTTTCCCCTAACTTTTCGCTGATAAATTGTTTTACGAATTCTCTGTAGTCTGTAAAGAGTTATAATTCTGGTTTCGGCCATCTCTGAAGCTTTTTAGGGTTTCTCTTTTGAGGAAATGAGGGATGTTTTCGTGGTTGGCAAGGCTTGCAGCGGCGTGCTGGCGCCCGGTCCGGCGGTACGCCCGTATGAACAGGGATGATGATGACGGAATGGACGACGCGCTTCTCTGGTGCAGAGACCTCGACCAGCATTCTTTGGGCGACTTCTCGATCGCCGTCGTCCAAGCTAACGAGACCCTTGAGGATCAGAGCCAGGTTGAGACAGGCCAGCATGCCATATTCGTCGGGGTTTATGATGGTCATGCTGGCCCCGATGCTTCACGCTTTGTCTGTGATCATCTCTTTCTTCATCTGATGAGTAAGTGGTTTCTTGACTATTATTACCTCTTGTGCTTTGTTCCTCAACGTCCCGATAATTCTTCATTGATAACTTTGAAACTGAAAGTCTTAAAGCATATTGACCGTATATCCGTTGGATTGTATGTTTTCAAGTTCTCTATGCATTGAGGGTATAGTGTAATCACATTTTAGCTCGAGCTTACTGGATCATCATTCTTGCTGAATTTATATTCTTCATAATCCCCACCCCCTTTTCTGTCTAAAGTTTACAAAGATTCTTTAGTTGTTTTCTTGAGATGCTTATAATTCAAATAAATCGTTCTGGGTTTTGAACTGCATTTTTCCCCCTTATGTTTCAGGGCTTGCTCGAGAAAATGGAAATATTTCTGAAGATGTTCTACGAAATGCGTTTTTTGCGACAGAGGAAGGATTTCTTGCTCATGTGCGTAGAACACGGGAAATAAAGCCTTTAATTGGTGCAATGGGATCCTGTTGTTTGGTTGGAGTCGTCTGGAGAGGAACATTGTATGTTGCTAACTTGGGCGATTCTCGGGCTGTAGTGGGTTGTTTAGGTAGGTCGAATAACATAGTTGCGGATCAATTGACGAGAGATCATAATGCAAGTATGGAGGAGGTTAGACAAGAACTCAGGTCCTTGCATCCAGATGATTCGAATATTGTTATCCTGAAGCATGGGGTGTGGCGTGTCAAAGGCATCATCCAGGTTTTGTTCCCTACTTCACCTTCATTAGTCCCTACCTGTACGTTACATTGTGATTACTTTTCTCCTACTTTATTCTAATGTATGTATATCATGTAATAGTTTGTTGTGTTAGTTATTGTCCTTTTTTTTTTTTTTCCTTCCCTAAGATCCTAAGATGTCAAACTATAATAATCTCTGATGCTATTTTTTAGCTCAAATTAGATGGGAAACTCTAATATAAACTCTAATATCTGCCTCTGCTAAATTTACAAGCTACCATTTATTCTGGAAACGATAATACTTTTTGCTTTGACAGTGAGATGAGAGAGAGAGAGAGAGAGAGAGAGAGAGAGAGAGAGGGGGGATAAAAAGTGAAGCAGAAGGAACTAAAAATTTGTTGCATTTAACTACAAGGAGCATTTTTATTTTGTGGTTAAATTAGAATGGGGATGAATGATACGCTAGAGATTTGCAAGTTATTTCAAACTTCGAGGTAATAGGTTCTAAATTAAGATGTGGAAATGATTTCAGTGTTGGAGTGATAATGTGAATATTGTGATGGTATTTCTGCTAATAACATTTGGAAGTAGGAATTAAAAATATCCTGGAGTCTGCAAGTGTCCGCAACAACCCAATAAGTTGTACATGCTGGAAATTATTTCGATGTTGTTTTGCTTGGTTCTAAAATTTGCTTCATATGGAATAGTAGTTATTTCTTTCACGCTCTTTAGTTTCTTGGTCTGGCCTCAATGCAGACTTAAATGACATAAGACTGATGATGCACTGGCCTCAATCCAGGGCTGTATGCATGAGGCATGGAGATGAGGAGTGAGATCTTTTAGCATTGTTCAGATCTCAATATTTTAGTTCTTATTTTGAATAACAAATTTGAAACCAATAACAGAAGAAGATTGTTTACCTTGTCTTTAGACCCTGGATCACCCCCCCCCCCCCCCCTCTTTTATTTTTCCATTTCATAAGGTCTACATATATGATGAATAAATGCTACCACCTGTATCACTGAATGTAACTATTCACATGCTCTTTGGAAAATCTGTCTGAAAAATATGAAGTGTAAAATTTTAGGTTTGAATTTAATACAGTTACTGTTATCCTATTTCTTGTTTGTACTTAGAATCTGCAAAAGATATAGAACATCATAATTAATGTTACATTTTTATCAAAGATGAGAAAAAGTTTGTTGATTAAAGATTTTGCAGAAGTGACCGAGAACCTTTCTTGGTAGAAATAATTTATCATGGTTGAATATATTGACCTGGTAGTCTGTTACTGTGACTCCTGAAAATTATGAACCTTATTGTTGTTTATTGGGTACTATCAAGTGTAGTTTATTATTTTGAATTGGGAAGTAGGCAACAGGGATCAGGTCTATCTTGGTGTAGCAGATGGAGGTAGAGTTTTTGCTAGCCTGATTGCCTGATCATCATCATGAGGCTATTGGTCTGGCAATCCTAACTGCACGTCCTACATGGGATGGCCATCCCCTCGTACCAGAAACCCACAAAAGCAACTCTAATTTTGTGAGAAATCATTGGGACCATCAGGTTAGCATTTTCATGGAAATTAAATACCGTCTAGTTGTAAGCATCTTTTGTTTTTTGGTGAACAAAGTATTATTAAAAGTAACAAAGCCAAAAGGGATACAAGAAAGGAGCCTTCAGGAGGCAACCTGGGAGAAGAAACAACAAGATATACACAAAGATCACGCAAGAGATCCTATCCACACTAAAATTGGATAGGTAAATCCCAGGCATTGACAAGAAATCTATTTCTTCTATTGTTTGGGCAAATTCTAACAACGGGGTAAAGCATCCCCCTAACTTCGAAAAAGATGGAATCCCTTGTCTAGTCTCCCTAGTGGTTAGCATCTTTAGTAAATATTGTCCAGTGAAAAAGGAAAAAATTGTTCATAGAATTACTTTTAAACTAAATCCCATTGTATTGACTTGGGAATCAGCTGATCCATCAGGAATGTCAGGGTTCATGGGTGGATCATTTTCTTTTGAACCAGTGATTCAACCAAGTCACTTAAGAAGTTCTCATAAAAATTCAGCTGTGTGGTTTTCTATAATTTTTTTTAACCATAAATTGCACGTGGATAGATTCTTTCTTTTTTTTTAAGAAAAAAATTTTCTATTATAAAACAAACAAAAAGGTACAACTGATCTCAACTGCGGGAAACACTTATTATTGGCTTAAGACTAATTTCCCCTTTGTGTTTACTTTTAGCGACACTTAATTACTTGTTTGAGTTATAAATAAAAAATAAAAATAAAAAACCTTTTTCTCAGTTATTTATCCTAGGTTATGAAATATTTGTAAGATGTGAGAATATTTGTTTAATTTGTGAATTTCAGAATGGTAATTTGCTTGTGGAAGTGATCCATAAAAAATGACTTAAATGTAAAAGCTTATGCAAATGTACTGAACTAATATTGATTACATGGATAGGGTCGCCTAATCCATTGGAGTGTTGGAAAACAAGTAAATGATGATCTCTACCACAAAATCATCATGCATGGTGCTTGCCCAAAAAAAAAAAAAAAAAAAAAAAGTTACAATAGTTTATCAAGATGTAACCTTGATTGCCTGTGGCAAGTTGTGGCAATAAGAATCTGGAGGTAATGGCAAGTCATGGCAATAAGAATCTGGAGTTAACTGAGGTCTCTACACTATATTACTATGTCTAGAAGCTTTTTGCAGCTAGCAGTTGGTCTTTTAAGGTGATGGGAAGAGTCATCTGTAGTGTTCTTAATGTTGAATTGACCCCTTCCCCCTTTTAACCATAAGAAGGTTAATTGGAGTTGGATCATAAATTTTAGGACCTGTGGAGGATATATTTGTTAACTGATGGGAAGAGTCATCTGTAGGATCTTTTTTAGAATCCATGGACAACAATTATTCTACGTACTGCACCTTCAGATCAGTTAAAAAATTATTAGTGAATGTAAATCATTCATCTTATAACTTATAAATTTAAATTATATAATCCAATTTAACAAGTAATGTTGATTCAGATTAGTCCGAGGGTTTATTATTTATTTGTCTCAAAAAAAAACTTTCAGTTAATAAACAAGCTACCCCTTAAAAATACCTCTTATCAACTTAAACTTCCCTGTTTTCTCAGGAACTATCTTATCATCTGTTTATATTTTTAATCATGTTTCAATAAAGCATATAGACCACCTCATCATCATCATCTCAAAAGTTTCAAAATCTATATATTCTCTAAAAAAGACATGTGTGTAAGCTTAAAGTGACATCATATCATCCAAACAATAACTGAAATGAATTAAGTTCTGCCATTTCGATAATAAACTTATGACCTAATCACTTTTTGAAATTTTTTTCTTCATCCCCCTCTCTCCACCTCTCTCAAATGTGTTTGCATGCATGCCAATATGTGTGCATGTACTCACTGAATCATGTTGTATTCCTTTGTCTCATTACTCGGGATTCAAGATTTCACGTTTCCCATTATATATGAGGTGATTTTCTTTTTTATTTATTTTTATTTTTGGTAAAAATGAGGTGATTTTCATACAACATGCAAATTCACATTTTTGGTTTTATGTTTATCTTCACAAGCAGCTGTTGTTTCTTACCTCATACATAGTATCCAGCTTGAATGGATTAATCGTTCAGCTCGAAATTCTAAAAGTTCATAAAGGAACATCTTTCTATCAGGAGATCTTTTGCTAAAAACATTAAGTAAAAGGTAGAAATGTATAGTTTCTACTTGTGTATTATGTACATCTCTGTTATGCATCAGCTCTTGCAAGTGGATCTTAGCTTGCACATCGTTTCACATTTAACTTTAAGCATTTTTTTCAAATATTTCCTCTGTTTGTGTTCTTAATGAAGTAATGTCATCTGTTTCCTGCCGGTCCTCCATTTAAACCACCTGCAGGTGTCTAGATCTATAGGGGATGCATACTTGAAGAGGCCAGAGTTCGCCATTGATCCAGCAATTCCAAAGTTTACGCTTTCAGAACCGCTACGCAGACCAGTTTTAACAGCTGAACCATCTATATATGCAAGACCCATCCGACCCCAAGATAAATTTTTAATATTTGCATCAGATGGACTGTGGGAACACATGACAAACCAGGAAGCTGTTGAGATCGTGTATAATTATCCACGAGCAGTATGTTGTTTTCCTGTGAGTTATGTTTTATTTCCTTGTTATTTCAGTCTAGGGATTCTCATTCTCACATTTGATGGCAGGGAATAGCTAGGCGTTTGATCCAAACAGCTTTGAGCGTGGCAGCTAGGAAGAGGGAAATGAGGTATGATGATCTCAAGAAGGTTGAAAAGGGAATACGGCGATATTTCCATGATGATATTACAGTGATTGTTGTCTTCATAGATCATGAGTTACTGGGGAAAAATACAGCAGTACCAGAATTGTCAGTACGAGGATTCATTGACACAGTCGGACGATCCGATTTTTCTGTTTTGGAGGGGATTGATATGCATGCTAGCTGAGCAATCTGATGTGGCTTTCATTGACTTTGAACTGAAGGCCAGGGAATACCAGTTTCTGGGAGCCTGCCATCCATGGTGCATCCTACCCTTTTTGCAACTGCTGTTGTCTGTTTTCATATTATTTTATTAGTTTCTCCTCTATTAGTTGCACCTTTTCTTTGCGATCCTACTCCCATTTAATATGCATTCATGGTTCCATCTTTTCAAGAAGTCGAGAACAGGTTCAACTTTTGTGGGGACTAAATTTTTAGAGCTTGTACATTCGAACTGTGCACGTCATGCTTTTATGCTTCATTTTAATAAAACCTTCTCCACCCCCAAGCAATTTTGAGAATTTCCTGTGATGGAACCGAGATCATTAAAAGGGATATTGTTGTTACAATTCAGTATTGTAGATAAAGAATCTCCCTTGAGAGCCGAAGTAAAGAGCAGTAAAATTCTGCAAAAATTAAATGAGCATGAGAAATGCTAGAACATTAAGCTTGTGGTAGGGCTGTGAACTATGCGAATTGATGTAGGGGTGGAGGATTTTGCATCTTTGTGAAGGTGAGATGTTCCAGATAATGTCCTTCAGCTGAAGGGCAGATCAGTTAAACTTTCTCCTTTTTGGGAGATGGTGTGTTATACGATGTTGTTGCTTGCACCCTCTAATGGATGCAGGTGACAACCTATCGGATGAGAAAAGTGGAAAGTGTAAAGAGTAAAAACAGAGAATGAAGTGCTGGTATAGTTTCCACTTAGCCCTCTCTTCCTTAGTTGAGGGATAGACCAGTTAAATTTGTAGATATTTTTTTGTAAAAAATGATTTAAAAAATACAAAAAAAATTGTAAAACATCCTCTCAAGGGCAAAGTGGAAGCCATATTGGCACTTGTGCCATTTGAGGAGAAAAACCCTGATTACCATGAATGATCTACCATTACAACAACCTAAGATTATGAACCTAATCATGCAAATGAACCTTGGACTAGATGCAACGCATGAGTCCTAATTAGTATGAGACTTGGGGTCCATTTGATTACCATCTTGCTTTGGTGTAAATTTGTTATTTACTTTTTTTTTAGAACGGAATATTGTTTGGTAATGTTGTTCTAAAATTGATTTCAAAACTTATTGCGATTGGAATTGCGTTTGATAAACATTAATTAGGAATCCAAATCTTCTTTAATAAAAAAAATACAAGAAATGCCGTTAACAACCATCTAGATTTGTATCTAGACAATCATTATTACTTTTCAAACTCCTTTTTAGTGACAACTTTTCAAACCCATTTTCAAACAACTTACTATATTTATTGAAAGAGACCCTTTACGTCCGATAGCAATATCACAACAACAATATTAAGTGTACATGTCTCAGTTTTCCTGCTTAACAAGATAAGTTATTGTTAAAAAAAAGGGTCGAATTATGAAGATACAGTTAAGAAGGGAATATTGCAAGCTTCCAAGCATGTGAAACTTTGATTATACTTTAAAACTAAAAAGAGTGTAAGATGGTGGATTTCAAAATTATTATTCCTTTATCAAGCAATATTTTATTACATATGAAAAATTAATGAGTCTTGTTGGATTTGAAACATTATCTCTTGGGGAATCGAAGTGCTCTATATGTTTGAGTTAAAGACTCACATACAAGAAAGAAAATGAAAGGGAATTGTTTGGAAAAAAATCCTCCAGGGAGGGCTGCTCATGAATATTGCTCATGAATATGCTGTTACAAAATAATGATATTAAAGCAAAATAAAGCTGCAAATATCTACATCAACCTCAACTCTACCTTGATATCAATGCACACACCACCCACTCTTTTAGGATTTACATCAACGTCAGTCATCTCCAAAAATCCTAGTCAACAATAGATGATAAAGCATCTCAGACTATTTGCTTTTCAACCTTTGTTTCTTCTAACTTGATCATCATGAAACTCCCTAAATAGCGACATTTTAGCCACACAACGTTTCCCAGCTTGTAGTGAAAGCAATTATTTTCCACAGAACCACAGATTGATATATCAAATATGGATAGTACTTTGAAGTTTTTATGAAGTTGTAGGCTGTTGGATAATCCAAGATTACTAGAATAGGCATTAATTATTCAAAATGTTCTTGAATTATTACTAGGAAGTTGGGTTTCTAGTTTAAAACAAGACAGTAAAAAAAATATTTGTATTCATGTCTTGTAAGAAACAAGCATCACGCAGAAGAAACACAATCAACGGTGAAGTGAAATATATTAGAGTTTACACCCATAATTGCTCACAGTCAATTGGTATTTAACTAAATGGGTGATGAAGTTTTTCATGAACTGTTCCAAAATAAGGAAATATCCTGTCTCGGAGACCGTGGCTTCCTGACCTGCTATTCTATAGGAGTTTACGCCTATAATTGCAGAAACAATACAAAGTTGTCACAAACTTATGGGCTTACCCCACCATAAAAAACTATTCCATTGGGTCAGCCCACTATGAAGCCCAATATCTACATACTATAAGGTCCTACTTACTAGAGTCTTCCACACTTGCATAGAAATGAAGAAGACTCTAAAAAAGAGATTAGATATTTAGAGAGTAATAGAGAAACATCTAGTAGTATAGAAAGTTCTATAGATAATTCTAGATAATTATTTACATAATTGGATTAGTAACACATGTACAAATCCTAGCCATTGATTTGTAAGGCCTCCAAGTATAAATAGGGGTTGGCCACCCTCATTTGAGATAACAAGAGTTGAGTATTCTCAAAGCATTCCAAACTTCATTTCTAAAAGTGTCTCTTGTTCTCTCTCTTTTTGTGTGCTAGTAAGTCTTGAGGGTCTTAGCAGCAAGGGAGTCTTGAGTGAGTAGGCTGACTTGTATGACGAATAAGAGGGTTGCACGAGTGCCGCACGGGTGAGTTAGCTTCTTCAAAGAAGTCCGTGACAAAGTGCTTCAAATTTACAGACTGAAGAACCGGAGTAATTTACAATCTCTGCATCAAGATTATGAAATTATGAACACTAAATAGTGCAAAGAACAAATTTGAGCAAAAGTATATGAAGGAGAGAAACTCAGTTTTGCATTAAAACTCACAGTTAAAAAAAAAAAAAAAAAAAGGAAAAAAGAAAAGAAAGAGCTTTGCATTGAAAGAAAAATTACCTAAAACAGTTTTAGGATCGGAAACGCAAACAGAAAGAAAAAACACGAAGATTAACGTGGTTCAACACCCTATTGTGGGATGCCTACGTCTACGGAGAAAAAAATAATTTTTTATTGCCAAGAAACCTCTACAACTCTCCACCTGACAGAGTGTTCTCCTCTGTCAGCCTTATAGCTGTCACCTAGCCTTACCTATGGTTTTTCCCACAGAGACAATATATAGGGATCCCCAGAAATCCTAATCCCACCACAATTATAAGTTTATCCATACATGTAATAGACGAAACCCTAATACAAGTACAACTCTATTAATTGTGTAGACCCCACATAATACAAGACACAATCCAACAAACAGGGAAAAACGTTTTGCCTTTCCTCTTACGACAAGGTTGTGCTCGGTAAGGCTGTGCTGATCAGTTGCACCAACGACAATGGGATTAGGCATTTAACTTAGCACATCAGCATATATGAAGTTTGATGCTATGAGTCTTTCTTAGGAGATTTTGTATGTAATTTTCAATCTCCTACCCCATTCTGCAGCCATTTAACTATGTCAATAGTAAGGCTTCGTTTGATAATACTTTGGCTCTTAGATTCTATTGATTATGTTTTTCGAGGAGCCATTTGAGAGGCCAAAACCACCACCACCATCCACCACCATAAGCTCTGAAGTCGGATATAGAGTATCATTATCAAACAGCATTCCATTATAAAAACTAAAAAAAAAAACTTGGGAATAATAAATTGACTCTATGGCAAAAACAACAGATTTGGAGCTAGAGTGTTATCAAATGAGGCCTAAGCAGGTGGGCCGGTCTTTCTATGGGATGTAATTGAGACTGATATTTCTTTGTTAATAATGAATGGAAAATATTCCCCCACATTGTCGATCTCCCATAATTAACACTCACTCTCCTTTCTAACCTTGTGGATTTTTATTGACATTAATATCAGTTCTCACATGCCAATTGATTGCCAATAAAATATTTTGATGTTTAATGTTCCAAACGATGATAGGCGTAGATGGAAAGAGTTTGAGTTTTTGAATTGAAGTTGAACGATGAAACGGATTTAGATTCAATTGAATGTTAATATACACCTAGTCTTAGAAGAAATTTATTGCCTACTTCAATATTGAAAATTTTTGGATATAAATTTTTTTTTCAACCATTGAATAGAGAGAGACATGATCTAGATTAACCATTTGTCAAATTTTCAAATCTAGTTCAATAAAATTATACCCATTATATTGATGTGTATTCGTTATACGTCCAATGTATATCAATACTTAAGACATCCCTGTGTATTTCCCCGATTATGAGCAAAAGCAAGCAGTTTATATTAAAAAAAAAAAAAAAAAAAAATCCCTGAATGGCGGTAGTGCCCACAGGTAATTAATTAGATATATAAGGAAGTGTGTACGATCCAGATCATCTGCTGCGCAGGTGTGCGAAAATGGGACCTGCCATCAATCGAGTCGTCGTCTCGTCGAGCATCGAGCAGTCGCCACAAAGGGCTGTTCAAAATTTCGAATTGTGCTTCGCTTAAAATCGTCGATTTTACGCTTAGTTACTTTAGTGGGCCCACTGGGATGTGGGAGTTCTTGGATAGGTTCAACCGGCGGAGGCAGTTGTATCACCGCGTGAGACCGGTAATAATGGGTTAAAAAACAGTCAAACTTTGTCATCTTTTTATCGGTGCACAAAGATATAACTTTCCACATATCAGATCTGGGTTTCACAGATTCGCGCTTCTGAGATTGTGTCGTCGAGCTCGCGACCCTCGTCACACCCGACGGGCGGGAAAACTATTCGGCTAATCTTGTAAAATTTTCTTGGTTGGTGTGAGGGTTTAGACTTGAAGAGGGAGAGAGGAAAAGAGAGAGAGATAGAGGCTTCTTGTCTGCTGTCATTTATTTTGCCACTTGATTTCGCATGGGGAGTTTGCTTCGAATGCCATGATTAATTGACTGATTCGTGGAGGTGTCAAGCTTCATTAGGTGAGCAATTTGTTCGGTTTTGATGTGATTCGTTCTGTATCACCTGTTTTTGTTTGCCGTGGAATTTGAATCCCACTTTACTGTCTTTCTGTCTCTAATTTACTGCATTTTGCGACGGTTATCGATTCACGCATTTTGCTGCTCTTTTCCGATGGTTTGACCATTACGTTTCTCACCTTGGGTTGCATTTGTCTTTTTCTTTTGGGCTTTGTTATTGGGTTTCAGATTTTAGAGAGCTTGTTTCACAGGTTTCTATCCTTGGTTTATTCTTCTCTCTTCAGAATCCGAGCTACATTAAGTCCATGTTAAGGTTTGGGTGCTGAGATCAGGGTTTTCTGAAACGTCACACCTGGTGATCGATTTTGATCGGTGCCTACTTATAAAATTTTTCTCATCCACAACTTCTTTATTTTTTTAGAGAATGGCTCGAATCGAAGATCTTTGGGAGCGGTTGGTGCGTGCAGCACTGAGAAGGGAACGTACTGGGGCAGACGCATTTGGCCAACCTGTTAGTGGGATTGCTGGATTTGTACCATCTTCCCTCGGGAACAGTAGAAATATTGATGCTATTTTAAGAGCTGCCGACGAGATTCAAGATGATGACCCTAATGTATCCAGAATATGTGAGTTCATGATCCTCCTCCTCCCCCCACCCCTCTCCCCTCCCCCCTCCCCCCTCCCCCCTCCCCCTCCCTTTCCCAAAAAAGGAAGAAAAGAAAAGAAGAAGTAAATTTGGATAGTATGACAGTTGTGATAAACTACATGACAATTGCGATACACAAAATATTTGAGACATTTTCCCCCAATAAATTGTTGTAGCTCACCATATGTATTGATGCCCTTTTATCCATATCTAGCTACTGGGAAGCATTCATTAAGAGTTTCTAACTTTCTAATTGGAGTAAAAATGATAAATTAGGTTCATGGGGTAAAAATATTCAAAGAATTAGAAATTGCTATGAGAGTTTGGGTGTTTAGTAAGTTTGGAGTCTAAAAGGTCTAGAACATTTCCATTTTCTTCCGATGGGGAGTTAACTTGTGCTTAAAATAAGTAAGCCAAACAATATTTATTTTTCACGTCATTGTAGCTCATTGGTTCTGATGTTAATTTGAGTTTTGAATTATTCTCAACGGTATATCAAAGCTGGTTCTCTACCCTTCAATTGACAGTCATCACAACCATGCAATCCAAGAATTTAATTTGTATTTTCAAGAGGGACTGTTCCCTTTATACTATGGTCTTATTCAGTGGGCTTCTAGATACCGCATGTAGTGTTTTATGTGAACAGGGCTTGTCAAATACACATGTATATTCATGACTTGGAGAGAAAATGCAATAAGGTGGAGATGTGCTTGAGTAGTTTGGTGTTGCTGACACACTTTTCAGATATAATAGACTATCTTGAGGTGACCTTAAAAAGATTTTCCATAGTTGTCATGGCGAAGGCAACCCAAGGGACTGGAGGGCCACCTGAGCACTTAGTGCCCCCTTTTTATTTTTGAGTCTCTATTTTTAATATTTCAATGATGATATTAAATCTGGTATACAACAGTGATACAGTAATGTTTATACCTTATACTACACCAAGAATCAACATTTAAGCCACATGAAGGATCAACATTTAAGCTTCATGTAGGATCAACATTTCAGCCATATCATTATAAAAAAAACAAAGCAATAAATGAAGAGCATAATAGCATTTAAAACAGAATTATAAAGCATGTAAAATTATAAATATATAAGTCAGTATGTATTTACACTGTTGTTACCCCCATCATTGATGTAACCAAAATAAGTGCCTCTTTCCCTCCACTATATTCGACTCTATGACAGTCAATTCATACAATAGTAACCACAATCCAGAAAATAGAGGAACTTCAGGCATTCTAGTAACAGTAGGTTGCCACATACACTTTCAGAAAGCTTCTACGCAAGTTATGTTCTAGAAAGACAAACATGTCAAATTTACTTAATCTATTTATTTGCTGGAGGCTAACAGATCCACTTCTAAACATGCCCTCAAATTTAAGCTTGTTTTTAAACATCTATTCTTTAGGTAATATCAAGTTATCAACATGCGTTCAAATACATATGCCATAAATAAAATATGTTGCACTACACCCTAAGTAGAATCAGAAAAAAGAGGGAAAACAAAAACAGAACCGAGGAGAAGAAGGAAACAGAACCAAAGAAGGCGGAGAAGAAGAAAAAGCAGGAGGAAGAACCGAACTAAATAGAGTGAAAACATGATGAAGTATGGTTCAGCCAGCAGCAGTCCATTCCATTGGGACATTATTCTTTTTCAACCCAGCCTTCACTGTTCATGAGGTACTGTTCATGAACAGTACTTGCAAGTCCCTCAGGACCTCCTTATGATTGCAACAAGCTATTCTTGAGAGATCATTTGCATATTCTAATAGATTTTTTTTTGCCTTTTCATATTCCAATGTAGCATTAGGTGCCTTCCTTTTCAATGTCTTGTTTGTAATTCCCCATGTTTTGGACTCTTGGGAACAATTTTTAATGTCTTGGAATTGTTTTCTTTGTCCTATATTTGTTTTCTATGTCTTGTTTTTGTTTTCTAGGTCTAGGATTTGTTATCAATGTATGGGTTTTAGTTTCCAGGTGTTGGGAATTCCATTTAGTCTTGGAATTCCAACTATCCATTTAATTCAAGTTGATGTAACTAAGGGGTTGTTAAGCCTTCTTTTTCTCTATATAATGGAATTATGAGTTGCTGTTATAACATCCAGGATTTTGTAAAAATCCTCTCTTTTAGAATGTGCTTGTGAGAATGAAGTGTACCTAGTGGGACTTCTATGGCTGGGCAACTAGTGGGACTCTAGATTGCCACCATAGTTGTCAAGGAGCTATGGCGAATCAAGGCATTGGAGGCTGGCGGACGCCCAAGGTGCCTACCTAGGCGACCAAGGCGGCGCCTTGACAACTATGATTGCCACCTGTCTATCTTCATCTTTGAATATCATCATCACTATCGCATGTGTTTTATTTTGTACGCGGATAATATTCTCTACCAGCTCTTGGTCTTGGCATCAAAAAAAGGAAACCGGAACTGAGGAGAAGAAGAAGGGCAGATAATCAGATAAGGAGAAGAAGAAAAAAAAAGCCTACCGGAAGATGAAGGATGCTGCCGCAATAATTAATGCCACTGGAATACAAGATAAGGTACCGCCAGTCGCCGGAAGAAGAAATATCAGCTAGGCCGAAGTGGTATCTGTGGTAGGGTTTTTCTTTCTTCAGAGCAAAGTAGCAAACTGTGAACTCTGTTCAGTCTTCGATCTTTGATTTTCCTGGTTTTTTTTTCTCCATTTATACACAAAATTCTATGCATATCAGGTGTACCATAACCTGTAGACAAGCTAAGAAATGCCACAAACATAATCAATTATTATAATAAAAAAATACATACAAAGAAAGAAGGTGACTGCCCTTCGTAAACCACATAAGGCGATCCATTGCCCAGCCTCCTAGGAAGCTCCTCGATGCCCAGGTGCCACCTTGATAACTATGATTTTCTTTGTTAGGTAAGCAAAAGTTAGAGTGAAGCATATGAAGTAAATGATGCTGGAGGGTTTTAGCAAACCTTACTACAGGGAATTGGACCAATATGGTTTTTGGTGCTTCTAGAACTTAACAAAGTTTGATTAGGACTAAATCAAATTGATCCAGAAGTTTCAACAAGTAATGGAATCTCGTTAAGTATTAAAACACAGTTGTGAAAGGAGTTGCCTAGCTGACAAGGTAAGGTTGCTGCTCAAGGATGCCATACCCAAAAAAACTTGGGAAAAAAGGATAATGAAAATAAGCAAGCTCGGGACGAAAACTCTATAGGGGAAAGGGGGCGGAGGCAATGTTGTCAACAATGCGTAGGTTCTGCCTGGGCAACCAGATGTTGAATGGGAGTCAGGTGAGCCTTGCCTAGGCGAGGTTGAACTAAGTGTGCACCTAGACTTCTAGGCAGCCGCCTATGTGATCGGGCGTGGCAGGGACCTAATTTTGGCTAGGCAAACTTTCTGCTAAGCTGTATCAAATAAACATTCTATTATAAAGTGATTAGAGACAGAATTAGAGTTCACTCCAGATGATATCCTATTTGTAGGCTGATATTTTGTCTTATAGAGTTATATGTGTCATATTTGAACTTGGCACAAAATTCATCAATAAAAATGGGCCAAAGTTAGGCATGTCCATTCCTTGGGTAAAAGCACCTACTCTACCAGAAGCTTGGCTCACCCAGGAAACTTGACAACTTTGGGGAGGAGTAGAAGAAAAGGTTGTAGCAGTAGCCACTGCCACCGCCACCACCAGAGAGGTGGAAGGAAGAGGAGGAAGGGCAAGGGAGTAGAACGTTCTATTGTGGTTGGGTCTCTATCATCTGACACTGTCTCTCTGTTGACTGGGGTCGAGTTGAAAAAGAAGTCAGTTGGCTCTTTGGCTCCTATCTCTGGCAAAGCCCTTACCCATTGGGCTTTCTTTCTTTGATGCTTTTATAAGTACAATGAAACATTATTTTATTTACATAGAAACTCCTCTTCTGTTTTATTTAGAACTAGAAAGAGTGAAGATACTTTTACAGTAACTCCCCGCTACTTTATAACTGAACTAGGAAAGTAAACAATTCCTTAAACATAGAAATCCATAACGCCCTTTTTTTAGATGGCACACCTTGTTCAGCTAGCCCATAGTTGTTATGATGCCAAGGCAATTCATGGTGGTAACCAGGTGCTTTATTGCCTAGGTGAGGCCAAGGTGCCCAAAGCAAAGTGTCAGATTTGGACAAGAATATGCCCATTGTTATAATTTTTTTTTTCTTGCACCCTTTGCTGATTTTTTATTTTCCTTCCTTGTTTCCTCTTTCTTTTTCCCGTTCTCTCTGCACTTCTTTTTGACTGGATCTTGTCTGGGGCTCTAGGCCCCTCCACAAACACAGCAACCTGTCACGTGGAGCATCCCTGTTCCCTCGTCACCTAGGTGGGTTTGTAGGTGATACCTTGACAACTGTGAAGTGGGCACTGTAGAAACACCTGGCCACTGCTTGGCACCATGGAAAACTGTGTTTTAGAATATAAAAGTAGATTTGATTTCATTAAATAAATTATATTTCACTTCAATTCAACCAGCATAGAAGGAAAAAAAAGATCAAAACAGCAAAAACACTATAATCTTTAGACCCAGGATAGGAAAAAAAATAAAAAAATAACGTAGAGTGGCCCAGGTTGTCTGTCACCTAAAGCTGTATGAAGAATGGTGGTGTTCTTAAAAGTTCAAACCAGTTCCATGGTTCTGTTACTTCTGTAAGAAGATCTCATAGTCGAAGCTTGAATAAGTTAGTCCTTACTTCAGAGAAGGATTATCTGTAGTAGCAGATCTGAAAATTGAGTATTGAATGGAGCCACACCTAAATTTGTAGCTGTAGTGGTAGCAACAAAATAGAAAGCACACAGCATCAAATTAAACATCCAAAATAGCAAAGTAAATAAGGTAAAACACCGTACATGTCGCCCTTTAAAAACTCTCTTGATTCCATTATGAAATTTTAAAATCAAATTGTCTTTACAGAAACTATAAAAGAAGCCTACACAGTTTGATTACTACTGTGGGTTTATCCTTATCTTCATAGATGATGTTTTTTTTGGGGGGTGAATAAAAATTTGTATTTACAAAAGTGCAAAACCCAAGAAGGATACAAGATGGATGCCTCAAAGGACAAACCAGAGAAAGCAAAGAGGAGACTACACAGGAATAAAATACGGGAAATCCTACCTGCATTAATAGTGGTTAAGTAGATCCGAAGCATTTACTGTGTAATTAATCATATTAAATGCTGATGGATGATCACTAGGGAACTGGGGCCTTTTGGTATTGCTGGTATTATGCGAATATGGGACAGCTTAATTGTCGGTGTTTCTTGCGACCAATCGGAAAAGGGGATTCTGTTAGGGCAGAGCTTGGAGCTCCGAAACTGGGATGGAACTACTGATTAGAAATGGAATTTCTTGTGGGATCAAAGAAGATTCTGCCAATGTTATGCGCGGGATGCTGATGTCAGCAGACGAGCCATGGCGTTACACTTGTTACATCAGATCAATTTGTTACCTTATTTCCCATATATCTGCTAATGAGGTGGCTGATGACTGAGTAAAACAAGAATTTGTGAGGCCAAGGGTGTGCTGTGGCGATGATATCCCATTATGTTTGTTTATGTTCTTTGTGTGTGTTTGCCATAGTGGATTTTCACTTTATTGGATGATTTACTAACATTCTTGTGCTACCTTCATTGCGAGGCCTAGGAGGCTAAAATTGTGATTGCTGTACACTACTTTACTCTTAGCTCATTTTGTCCATAAATTGTCATTTATCAAGAAAAAAGTATAAAAAGCCTACAACTATTAGGACAATAAGGGAATAGACACTAGAACCGTGACTGGTGATGTGTTTCATACGTTTAATTCTATTAAAATTTTGACCAGTTATGGTCTTTTATATGCCATGCCAATATTCTCCTTTCCATCTTATATTTAGTTCTCACAAGGATTTTAACTTGATGTTGCTGTTGCTTCAACCTTATCTTGGCTCCCTTGGACTAATGATGTGATTATTCATACCTGGTTAAGTATATTCATTCTTCTGATTGGTTTGGTCATATGAGAGAGAGCTATGTTACAGCTACTAGTAGTGGAACTGATATTGTTGCAAAAAGATAAAAGTAGTGCATGCCTGCTGGAGTTCTGGTTAGTAGCTAATAAAGTTATTTAACTTTGGGGGGAAATTTATTTTTGCATTTTTGTTTCTTTTGGGAGCCTCTTGTGCTATGCTTTGATCTCCATGATTCTATGGTTCCTCACTTAACCACTCATACGTGGACCTCCAACCTCTTTAGCCTCTTATGATACTTCATGTAGCAATCGTGGTATTTTTCTGACTTGCTGTTTTGATCTGCTGCAGTATGTGAGCATGCTTATTCATTGGCACAGAACTTGGACCCTAATAGTGAAGGCAGAGGTGTGTTACAGTTCAAGACCGGCTTGATGTCTGTTATCAAGGTATATCTTTATTTCTGGAAGTTGGAAATTATAGTTTTGCACCATGTAGAAGCTTATAATATTTACTAAACACTACTGCACTTGTCAATTTAATCTTTCCGTTATCGGATATGCTCATATGCATATGATGCAGGCACAGATAATATTTGCGAATCTTCTTCCTTCCCTCTTTCTTTATATCTTAATCTTGTGTTTAGAATTTGAATTTTCCGTGATCTGGTTGTTTGGGGACAATTTTTGTTGTAATTTCATACTAAACTAATATTCTGTTTGCTGTTTTGAGCAAATTTCAGCAAAAACTTGCAAAGAGGGAGGGTGGAAGCATAGATAGGAGTCAAGACATTGCACGTTTACGGGAATTCTACAAGCAATTTAGAGAGAAAAATAAAGTAGATGAGCTGCGAGAGGATGAAATGAAATTAAGGGAGTCAGGTGCCTTCAGTGGTAACCTTGGAGAGTATGTCTCTTGACTGGAAGAATCATTCATTTTTCATAATTGGAACTGATATTTGAACTTGGTTACTTCTTTCTTTACTCCCCTTTTGTTCCACTTGTATTTCTTGCTATTTCTTTTTCCTCTTCTCTCAAGTTTTTTTTTTCCCCTGGGTAAACTACACCTGGCATCCTTCCCTGTCATTTGTGAAAACTGTGATTTGGGTTCCTCATGTTTCAAAACTATGGTCTAGGTCCCTGAAGTTGAAGAAAATTATGATCAAGTTCCCTCAGGCTGAAGTTAGTCCAAGTACTGAGATATGCTTTCGTGACATCCATATGTCTTGAATATGAATATTTTGCCTAACCAAAACAACCTTCTCAGTAGTTAAGTCCTTTCTCATTGTCTCTGTTCCTAACAAAGATCTCAGTTTAAAGTCCTAATTGGTTAGGAGGATTCTTTTGACTGGGAAGAATAATCATTTCTAAGAAATTTATCATGATTTGGAAATTTGGATTTTGTGTAGGTCTAAAAGGACCTTCATTGTAGATTTTGCAAACGTTAGGGGGCTTGACCATAAATTTTGAAACGTGAGGGACCCCAGTTTTAGTTTCACCATAGTTAGGAACCCCATATGTAATTTACCTTTTTTTGACATTAAATTGCATAAGATGGGTTTTAGGTTTACAAATATGACTTTGAAATAAAGTTGAATTGAAACAGGATTCATTTAGCCGAGGTAGTCATTGGGGACTGGGGATAAGGCTTAGTAGAGTTCAATTATCCTGAAGTTATTTTTCCCCCTGTTACGTTTTTTGGTGAAGTTTCATGTCTCCTTGGGTTGTATGTATGTAAGTCATGGTTCTAAATTTCGGTGAAATTTCATTGTCATGGTAATTTTGGTCAGCAACTCTACATCATAGGTAAGCATTTTTTGGACAGTATTTCAGCCATTTTAGGTAAGCATATCCAGTCCTTGTGCCAGCCGAAAATTGTGAGATTTCGGCTCAACTGAAATGGCACTGAAATCTGAGATTTTTAACCTTGATGTAAGTCATTAGGCTGGTATGTATTATGTATTTTTTTTTCCAACAAGAATTGGTTAAAAAATTATTTCTTGGGCTGTAGTGCAGTCTGCTGTAAATATTTGGCAGAGTTAATCATTTCCTGTGTGTTTCAGTTTACCTTTTGCTGTGTGATTAACTATATCTATCAAATACTCACTCATGCATTGATGAAATCTCCTCTTATAAAGGGGCATTCTAAGGGCGAGCCATGGTGTGACGGTAAGGTTGTCATATTGCAACCTGGTGGTCACAGGTTCGAAACACAAAAACAGCTTCTCCATGTTGTTGGGGTAAGGCACTAAGGCTGCATACATTATGCCCCTCCCCAGAGCCTGCAGTAGCTGGAGCCTTGTGCACTGGGACGCCATGTCCTTGCTTGCTAGTTCCTGGTCTGTCACCAACAAGGGAAATGCTTATTTGGGAAAATATCATGCCTTTACTGGGAGTTCACCATTTGATATTTGTTCAAATATTAGTTAAAATTCATCTTTAAATATATGTTTATGTCTACTTTCTGCTGCTCTTGTTTGCTACTTCCTGGTCTTTCATCATTACACATTTTTGTTTGCTGCTATTCTTAGTAACCTTACCAATTACATGCAATTGCTTTTTAATTGTACTAAAATCATTATAAGTTCATATCTTTTAATACTGGTGCAATGGTGCAACCTAGGTTTCCAAAACCTGATTAAGCCCCATAGGGCTTTCCCCAACTAATGAAAGTTCCCGAGCAAACTGAACAGGACCAATTCTGCTGTTTTGGGAAGGTAAAATTAGTTTAAGTTCAAAATGTAAATAACTTAAGAGAATGGACCTTTCTGAAATTAAAACTCATTACTGGGGTAAATTGGAAAAATAACTTTGAAAGGAGGGGCTTTAAACAAATAATAGTAGTGTCCTTATGACTAAGTAAAGAAAACCTCACGATACCTGCTACTGAGATTGTTCTAGCAGTCTTCATACAAAACTAATCAATCTGAAATTTTGGACTTAATGTCAGTCGGACCTTTTGAATCCACCCAATGCTTGAACAGAGCAATAAGTAATATTTTAAAAATAAGTTCCTGAGATTGGCCCCTAATTCAATACCTTGAGGTAGCTAAAGGAAGCACCCAGCCTTCATAAGTCTGACTGGTTTAGAACTGAGAGAGAAGGACCAAAACGTTTGGGACTGCAAGTACTACCCAGAAGAGAGTACAGCAGATAAAAGAAAACTCAAACTCAAAGGAAAATTGAAAAAAGGAAGAAGCTAGAAGAAGATAATCAATTCACCGTGAACTGTTTCCCATGTTGCGTATCTGCCAAACAGGGAAATATTTAATTTACCCATCAAATCGATTGAATAAGAGACCCTTCCTCTGTTCCAAACTATAGACCATTCCAATGGCTCTGTGAAATGGATGACATGGTGGACATAAATAGACTCAACCCAATTCAAGAAAACATAAACTTTCCTTAACTTATTGAACCTTACCTAAATAATTGTAGAAGTTAGAGATTGCCTAAAACTAAATCCATGACTTGACTTTCTAGCTAACAGTGACATAAGGCCCAATAAAAAAGGCAATTATAGTAACTCAGAATCTCATGATGCCCATTACAAAAATGTAAGCTCAATCCAAATTCCAAACAAATCCATAATCCCGACTACATTAAATACCTTACCTTCTACTTCTTGAATATTCAAATTATTTTAATCTGTACTTCCTCAACTTCCATTATATTTTTGCATCCTTGTTTTTCTCCACAAGTATTCCTGTTTTGAGATTGTTGATTTATTCGTTTATTTCTGATACTGAATTTTTCTGATGTTTATAATGTTTTCATGGTCAGGCTGGAACGTAAAACTGTGAAAAGGAGAAGGGTATTTCAAACATTAAAAATTCTAGGAATGGTATTGGAGGAACTTACAAAGGAGGTATCTACTGAAGATGCGGAAAGGTTGATCCCTGAAGAGGTTGGTCTGCTACTGCTTATAATTCTCTCTCTCTCTCTCTCTCTCTCTCTTTTGGGGGGTGGGGGTGGGGGTGGGGGCTTTAGAGCTATAGGACTGGGACAGTCTGCACCAGCTTTGTGAAAACCTTACTTTTTATGGGGGTTGGAGGCGGCAAGGGAAAACAAGCTTTTAGAAAAAGGAATAAAAATGAAGGGTACAAATTTCCCTCCAAAGCAGCACTTGGAATTAGTGCAAGGGACAGCAGAGAGACCAAGTGCTTTTGTTCTTGGTCAGAGTAACTACTAACTAGGCCCCTTTAACCTGAATCCTAGCACAGCATTGGGGAAAGAGTTGGTGGCACAAGTTGCCAACAGTTCCAATAACTCATGACCCTACAATTCCCACCACAGGAAACCAAGTAATTTGATTTTTCCATGGACTTAAATGATAACTCATAACCATTTTGATTAAAAATGTGGCCCTTACCTCTGAAAAGTCAAGGTGGTTGCTCTTTCATACCTTGGATAGATTCTCTTGATTGGCACCATTAGTGGTTCTAGTGACAAACGAATTGGCTCCATCTTACATCCATTACTCCTTTCTGCAGTTTTACTTCCTCACATTACATTCTCTGTATCTCCCTTGCTCTAATCTCATTGCATGATCATTTCCCCATTAGAAAAGGAGCATCTTGCCTACTATTGATGAATGTTTTATTGGCTCTTTAAGAGTTGAGTTTATGTTTGGTATCTCTTTACCACTTAGACTTGGTCACTCTTTTACCTTCTCCCGAGTTTTTGGTCTACTCCTCTTCGTATAACCTTAAACTGAGGCTTTTATTGTGATATTGTCCTTATGGGGATCCACAATCCCAGTATTTAGCTTGTGTGCTTCCCTGTGTGGCTTGTGTGCCTGGTGTAGCTCTCGGGGGGTGGGGGGAAGAAATGGTGGAGGTGATGCCATAACTCATTGGGACTCTGTTGATTAATACTTTTAGTCTGACTACCAGTGGCTGAATAGGGTGAGGAATCACATCCTACTAGTTGAGAAGCTTCATCTTCACTTCAAAGGAATTCATAGGTTCAGTCATTTCAGGATCAAATCATTTTTTTAGTAACTCCTTGTTTTACAACTATTGTAAACAGCCTACAAGGCATGATTCAATGGCTTCTTAGTTGCCTCTTTTTTTGTTAACAGTGCAATCCAGGGTTCCACAAGGAAAAAAGGGGGGCTACCAATTTTGGATCAATGTTATTCAGAATATCCCTGTTACAGAATTCAGAATTAGTAAATAGTAAAACCAAGAGAGAGAAGAAATAAAGCAGAGAGAGGAGATAGGATCGATGTTATTAGCCTCTCCTCCTACCCACTATTTACAGTTGTAGAAAAGACTAATAAGACAAAGCCAATGTCCTAGTTACAAACTAAATAAAAGAAGGATAAGAGATAAGTAGAAAAGGAGATAAGCAGGCCATATGGGCTCTTAATTAAATTGGTATTCAGCCTGAATAATCAGGCCCATTACTAAATACTTAAAACTTAACCACTTAAACTAATCGGTAATGGGCCTGACTAAAGAGGCCCATTCCTTTACAGTAATATTAATTATCAACTCCTATGTTGATTTGTGGTTCCATGACTTCCATCACTTCTCGGTTTTCGATGGTGTGATCATCCTTGTCAGATTGAAATGCTTGCTCCCACCTCTTTGTCTTGACTATTATTATGCTTTTCCTTTTTTTTGGGGATGGTTTAGCCTTATTTTTTACTTGAAATATAACACTTCTTGGAGTATTACAGTGTTAGAGATTTTTTTTTTTTTTTGATAAATAGTGTCATTGATATCCAAACTTCCTAAGTGGAAATGTTTGAATCACAGCCACTTAAATGGGTGATAACAGAAAACCTTATAATGCCTGCTGAAATGAAACATAAATTAAGTGATAGTTTTCTATATTTTTTTCCCTTGTGTTGACATGTGTCTGACATGTACATGCTTGTTGACTTGTCAAGAAACTCATTTGGACACAAACGCTTTTTATTTGCTTCAAATTTTGGTGAAGACAAGGGAAGGACCCAAGGCAGAAAGTTCTGAGTTCAATTCCTCTTACCTCCTTGGGGTCACTCCCACGGGGTCTTTAGTGCCCTTCACTGCTTTCGGTGAAAGTTGAATGGTTCCCATTCAACCCTGGAATGACCCGGTTCATGTGGTTGTGGTGTCACTATGGGCTCGCAGTACTAGTTAGGCTGAAGGTCTGTATATCAAAAGAGGGAAAACACTAAGTAGTAGAGAAGAAAAAAAGTGGGAGAACAAAGAGAACTGAGAAAGAAGTGAATAAGGTCAACAGAGAATAAGAAAAGAAGCGGAAGCCGAAAAAGGGATGAATTCATGGAAACCCTCAAAAAAAGAATAAAAAAAGAGAAGAATGAGAGGTTTCAGCAGATGTATTTCATGTTGGAACAAGCTCAAATCCATTAGGTAGCCCAATGGGTTACATGGGTGATGGACTGGGAAGTGGAAATTTTATGTTTTCTAGTGTGATGGGTTTAATTGGAGTCGTACCAGCTAGGCTCTTTAGTAGTGAACCGAAAGGTGATAGAGGCAATGCTTGGAGATGGAGCGGGAGAGGGACTGGGTGTTTGGGTAACTGTGGAAGGTGCTGGTGTCCATGCCAGGGGTGAATCCGTTGATGCATGAGTTGGTAAAGTGGAAGCAGATGTTGGCGAAGAGGGTACGGGAGCGTTTGTGGGGCGTAGATCCAGGCATCTAGGCGAGGTCAGGGGTGGGAGTTCCTGGGGGCAAGGATGAGGGTGGGGGCTGGGGTTGCAGGGAAAAGAGCGTTGCAGATGATCTGCGAACTGGGAGAGAGAGGGAGTGGGGATGGGGGGAGGGGAGATGTAGAGGCTTGGGGTGCAAAGTAGGGGAGACGATGCGTCTCGGCCTCCTCTGAAACTAAGATCTCGCCCCGCGAGAGATCTCACCCCGCGAGAGATCTCGCCGAGACACTGCATTTTGTCTGAGACAGCTACAGCTTTAAGCTGTCTCGGTTTCGATGGCCAAAATACATTTTTTAGGTTTCCAACTTCAGGGGAACCTCATTTTTACATACATAAACACATTTAGAGCATAAAATTATAAAAATAATGACTCTTTGTGGTTGTTTGGTTTACACCCATGTTTTGACAGTCAACACTGAAGTTTGTTGTAAACTTAGGCTAATATTGGCTATTATATTCAATCAAATATGACAAATGAGATAATAACATAATGCATTAGGGGAAAGAGAAACAAAATAACAGTTCATTATAAATCATTATATCATAGTTCAAATGTTCAATACTGAATGATCCCATAGTCCCCATGTGCCCATAGTCCTCAATTACACAATCGTCATACAGATATATGTCTAGTAATACGTAGTGTGCCGTGGATGATCCATCTTACTATCATCATATATTTGGGAAAGTTGTCGATGCAAATTGTCTTCCAATTGAGCAACATAATCTTCCCATGACATTCTTGATGCAAAGTAGTTCTGGTAGTCTTGCACGTGATTAATAAATATAACATCAGTAGCTGTCTGAAGGATGCCTATCTTTGGGAGGAATGGAAAAACTTATGAAGTAGTACTCTAGTGCGTAGACTCTTGTGAAGGTACTGATGGAATGGAATAGAAGTTGGTTGATCCACTCTGACTCTGTGTATGTGCTCCTGCATCTAAACGATCGTCGAAGGAAGAACCATATGCAGTCGCAGTGGGACAGGGGACAAAGTTGATGTCAACATAATCATTTGAGGTGTATGTTGAACCAGTGCTATATCCAGGAACATTCCATTGCTCCTGTCCATTGCAGTAACTGCTATTCTCCTCCACACTCAATCCTCGTAAGCCAGTAGAGAGGCTATTAACGTCGACGTCCATCATGATAATCATTTGAGGTGTATGCTGAACCAGTACTATATCCAGGAACATTCCATTGCTCCTGTCCACTGCAGTAACTGCTATTCTCCTCCACACTCATTCCTCGTAAGCCAGTAAAGAGGCTATTAACGTCGACGTCCATCATGATACTGCAATCAACATCTTCATCATGTTGAGATTGGGAATGATGTCGAGACCTACACGAATACGAAGTTGGTCTACGTGATGAGGATGGCGCACGTGCACCATGGTCATCATCCTGTGTTGCTTGAGTGTGTTGGCTCTCCCCAGTGAATCTAACAGGTGATGCTTGTGGCTATGGATCAGCCCCAATATTGATAATAGTGTCTCGACCTCCACCTGGGTCTCCACGCCCACCCCCATGATCACTACCACTAGCTCCACTATCACTCCAACTCCACTTAGGATCATCTGTATCAGTGCCAACAGGAGGGTCAAACGGCACGGGTGACCGTGTATGGACTTGACCATCTTCCGAGGCTAAAAATTCGTTGACATCAGTATCCAAATGGTTGACCAAATGGGAGTCAGGCATCCCTCCGGGCTCGTCCATCACTGGTACTCCTCTGTCCCGCCCACTCCACTAATATATCTTTCTCTTTAGAGTCAAGCTGGAAGATGTTGGCAAGCTCGAGCGGGATATCATCCTCCTTATCATGGAACATGTTTTGCACCCTCAGCCTCATGTTGTAATGCACAAAGACCAAGCCATTTAGCCGTTGTGAGCCAAGTCGATTCCACCTCTTTGAATGAATGAGGTTGAAAGTCCATTTTCACTCACAGCCAGATGAAGAGCATGTCTGAGCTAACACTCTACTTGCTATCCTCTTTAGAGCAGGTGCATCTTTATCATACAACACCTATCATTCAGCTGCATAAGAACAATAACATATTTTAATTTTGTATGTCATTTAAACGTAATACATAAAACATAAGATAATTTAATTTCGTATGTCATTTAAACGTAATACATACACGGATCACTTTTGTCACGTCCAACCACTGCAGCGGGGAACCCAAAACTCCCATGGGCTTACCTGAAGGTTTTAATCTACACACAATAAAAAACTTATAAATATTTACAATTACAATATATAGTTTTGCCATATTTCCAGTAATTGAAGCACACAACTCACCTCTAGGTTTGCCAATGCCTGTGCTTGGGGATCTGACTCCAACTTTGCAACCACTAGCTTCACTGCCTCAATGAGTTCTGCGTTCGTCCCAAGTACATGCGTATACTGGTACTTGGGGTTCAAATAGTATGCTGAAATATTTGACAGTGGACACGTGGTTAAAACAAATAAAAATTATATTGGTACATAAGTAACACTAAAATAAATACATCATCAAATTTACTCACCAGCCTTATGCAATTGATGCATGAGTTGGCTCTCCCATCGGTCATTGATGATCTTTATGTAATTCTTGTAGCCACGTGGTATCAAAGCTTTAACACGTACTTTCAATGCGTCTACAATAGCATAAAGAAGTGGCATGATAGGTTTTCGCTTAGTATCTACCAATCTCAACACCTGCACTACAGGATGCAACACGCTGACTACCACTTTCACGTTTTGCCAAAATTCGTCTGAAGCGGTGGTATTCTGTGCTTCCACTCCCTGGGGGGTAGCTGACTATCTCCACGAAAACCAATCCTCAGATGCAAACATTGATCTTAGTCTGGCCATCATCGCCTCAAAGCTCTTCAATGCTATGAAGTTCGTAGCGAATCTGGTGATGTTTGGTCTGACCAAGTCCCCTCCACCTCTCTCCCTGAGCATGTTCAAGGAATAGCCATGGTTGTAGATGAAAGTGGTTACGTGTCTTGCTTGCTCAACCATTCTCTTCACTTTACTTATCTTGCCCATGTCCTTCAACATTAAATCAATACAATGGGCAGCACATGGAGTCCAGAAGAGATTGTGGTCGGCATTGTTCATTAACATTCCCTTGCCTTCTTAAAATTGCTGTCGTTGTCCGTTTCAATTTGGACAACGTTTTGATCTCCCACCTCAGTCACCACTTGTTGCAACAGCCCATAAATATAGTCAGCATCTTTTACTTCAGCTGATGCATCAACAGACCTAAGGAACACCGTCCTCCCATCATAATAAACCATGAAGTTTATGATGGACTTTCTGGTAGGACCAGTTCAACCATCACACATGATGGTTACTCCTAAATCTTTCCAATTCTTCTTCTGGTCTGGAATCCAGTCTTGTAATTCCTTCTTATGTTGAGGCAAATAATGAGTCATTAGTTCATATTGATTTGACCCTCTAATCCTTGTACCTGCCTCAGCAACTGCATTTAGCATGCTCTGAACAAAAGGGCCTGTGGTGGCGTTTGCTGAGATGTCATGATAAAACAACCACTTAGAGTAAGAATATCCTACTGACTCCCTATTCTTTCCCCCAAACATCGCCTTTATTTTTTTTTGCTTACTACCTTGCTTCGTAAAGACTTTGGGATCTTGCTCTAAAACTTGAACATAATCATCCCGTCCCCGTGGCTGAGGCACAGGTTCTTCCCTTCTACTTCGTGATCTAGAAAACCAAGAACCAATCCTTTTGCTTCGTCTTTGTGGCTCAGACTCAGCAAATCCACTACCACTGCCACCTGCTCCAGATGTACCTGCTCCTGTTCGTCTCCTTTCTGCATCTGATCTAAGGGTTTCTCTACTAGCCATTGCCTCATGACGCATCTGTCTTGCCTCTGCCTCTGTCATATCTTCTACATCCCATCCCTCAGCCTCATGTTCCTTACTGGATTCTGGTATGGTGCCTCGAATTGCCTCCTCAAAATGTTGTTTTTCTCTTTCCATTGCTGCCCTTCCTCTGCTTCCCTCCCCTCAACTGTTCACCTATGGCCCTGGATACCTCCACAGGACACTGTGGGCATTTGAAAACATCTTTGCCCAATCTACTCAAGTGTTGCTTCAGTCTTGTGATGCCGCCAGACTGAAGCTTCTTCTCATAAAAAATTACACTGAGTCTTCTTCCGATCACCCTGAAGGGCAGTACCATACTGCCATGCAGGGTCAGTACGGGAACTGGTACTGTCGCCCCCATCGCCTGCCCGAGAACTTGGTTTCGACATAATTTCGAAGCACTGTTTCATAAAAAACACGAACTTCAATAACCTTACAAACTTGAACACAACAGAAATTACATTTCAAAAATTTTCTCATATTTTAAATGCTATTAGAATATTTTTCCTTATTTTTCCCTATTTTTAGCATATTTAAATCATTTTTAAATTAATTTTTAATTGCTGGAAATTATTTTTTTAATATAAATAATTAAAAAAAAAACATACAACAACCGGAATCAAAATCTGAAATCATAGGACAGTAGATCGGCCAACAGTGATTAACATATAAATAGGTCATCATCATCAAATGAGTAATAATAATAATTATTTTAAATTTTAATTGCTGGAAATTCATTTTTAAATGCAAATAATTGAAAAAATACCAACAACAATCGAAATCGAAATCTAAAACTGTAGGACAATAGATCGGTCAATGGTGATTAACATATAAATAGGTCATCATCATCAAATAAGTGTAAATAATAATAATTTTAATTTTTAATTTCTGAAAATTAATTTTTAAATGCAAATAATTGAAAAAAAAACCTACAATAACCAAAATTGAAATCTAAAACCTGAGCTTGTAGATCGGGTTCACGTAAAATTTCATCATATTCTACAAATTTTTTTTTCTCCCTCATAGTCTCATGTAAAATTCTTATTTTTCGGCAAGAAACTTACCTTCAACAGTTGATATGAAGCTCCCACAATAATCCCTACAGTCCGAAGCACCACCCGTTGCAAGTTAAAAGTCTAAAGAAAGAAAGAATGAGGAAGAAATGAGAAAATTTTCAAAAAACTAACAAAGAAGAGGAAACAGCAGTTCTCGGTCGAGAACTCGACCGAGAATAGTGACTTTTCTCTTTTATAAAGAGGGGAAAAAAACAAAAAGCAATTTCTCGTTTCTCGCAAGAAATGGCGAGATTTATCGAGAAATGGGGAGATTTATCGAAATCTCGTCGATCTCGGCGAGATTATGCATCTGCTGAGACGAAAAGGGTTATCGACCCTGTTTTCGTCTCGGCTAATGGCGAGATTGGCGAGGCGAGATCTTGCTGAGATTTTATTCCATCGTTGATCAGTGAGATGCTGATTGAGGCTTAGGTCCGGCGCTTAAGTCATATCCTTTTATTTTGCATTCATTGTAAAAAAAAAAAAAAATTGTTGGAAAAGGAAAAAAATCCTGTTATCAATTATGATTTCATCTGTCTTTGTCGATCCTGTTGCAATTGATCTCCCACTGGTCCTTCTCTGTTCAAGATCGATTCTGTTTGATTCTCTCAATGAGATCCTTTCCATTATCTCTCTCTCTCTCTCTCCCTCCCCACTTTTCTGATATTTCTTTTTCCTTTTTACTGGGGTTGTTTGGGAGTTGTTAATGTGTAGATGAGTTTGCTTTTACTGGTGAGTTGCTTCAATCTTGTAAGCATTTTGTTTATCCTTGGGAGCTGTATCTCTTTTGTTTTGGATCCATTGCTGTACTGTATCTTCATGTCCTATCCCCTTCTAATGTCATTGCTGAAGGCAAGCCCCAACTTAGTTATTAAATGTTTCATTTTGAATTTTTCGTGTGTTTGACACCTTTCAATTTCTCATATTTGCATTAGCTCCTATGACCCTGATGGGGAAAATTTCACTTATTCTTGTTTGTAAGCTATTCAAATGCTTGTAAACATATATGTTAAATTGCATATTTGTAGAAACTATTGTTGTCCATGTGTGCAGATTTTGTGCTGCTGCCTTGTCTCTGTCTACAGTGATAGCTTATACTCCCCCTCCTCTCCCTATGTTGATTGTTTCAGGGCTGGACTGTTGAACCATTTTTTTTGGCCACCAGCGAAAATGGTTTGACCTCAATTTTGTGTGGACATTGCAAACTGAAAATGGTTCAAATTGCCTGCTTTTGTGAAACCTGCCAGTTTATGACATTTGACCATATCTGGTTTTACTATAAACCAAAATGGCGAGTCATTTTCCCTCTGATCATCCTTGAGCAGACCCTGCTGTGGCTCCTGTTTTCAGGAAAAGAGTGACCCCACCTATTTTGAATATTGAAACATTGGGATTATTTCTCTACTTCCGACGCCAAATGAGGATTTGAGATGAGTTTTGCATGCTTGTGACATCATCAAAGGTGATTGCCATGAAAATTGCCTCACACCATGTCATTATTGGGATTTGAGGAATACAAAGCTATCTCCCTTCTACCTGTCTGCTGCATTGAGGCTATGAATCTTCTTAGATGCCCATCCATACACTGGATTCTGCTCCCAGTTCGAAATTTTGTACCATTAGGCAGCTGGGTATCCCAGTACTCTATTCGCTAGTTCCACACTACTGAGTCCTGAAAGGCATGTGGGACTATTGCTTCCTTGGCATGTTATGGATCTTAACAGGATGCAGCAGTGGGCCCATAAGTTAAGATGGGCATGGATTAGAATCTTTATTGGATTTAATTTTAATTGTAATATTTGTAATCTTTTATTTGTGGGAATTGTAGATTAGAATATTAGGTAATATTTTATTAAGCTAGATTACGGTTTCCATTTTTAATTACGATTTTATTTACTTACTAGTTTAGTATTTCTCAGAGAAGATTTGAAGAATAGAAAAGAATGAATTGAGATTCAGTTGTGTGCCTGCGGGCCAAAGTTGTGTGCTCTCTCTCTCTTTCCTTCGTCTCTGCGAACAGGAGCAGCCATCTCTTAGGCTGGCTTCCCCCTCCTTCCTCTCCCTCTTTCCCTATTTCTTCTTCTTTCTTTCTAACCCTCCCTTGTTCTGGCGGTAAACCCAGTCCCACATAATCCTATCGATCTCCCTCACCCCTTTTCGTTTTCCCCTACAATTCTGGACAGGAGTATCCCTCCCTAGGCGATTCAGTCCCTCAAAGCCCTTCACCAGAAATCCCCTCAACAGTGAGAAGTGAAACCTGCAAATTACCTGTGCCTTCCTTTACCACCAGGGACTGTTTCAGACACTTTGTTCATCGGTTCTCCTTGCTGGTTCTTGGTATTGTTGTGTGGAATCAATAGACCTGTGAGTTAACAATCTTCCATCAAAATTTCAGCTCAAACCGAGTTGATTTGAGGAAGTTCTTGTTCCTTGAAGCAGATCTGTTTACCGCCTCTATATTCAGTCTTAAGGTTGAAGACAACCTTTCTCTCACACGTCATTCCACTTATTAATTCTTTTGTTATTTTATATTCTCCTTTTAATTGCTGTTTTCCCAAAATACCCCTGGCTTATAATTTTGATTCTGTTTTGTTTGGTTTCTTCAAGTTATTAGAAAGTTCTGATTAATTACGAAACTGCCAATACTGGTTGAGTTTTTGAGTTATTTACTATTCTTCCATTACATCATTGTTGCATTAATTATTGTATTGGGTGGGCCTACTAGCGGATCTAATTAGGGTTTTCTCTAGCCGGATTCCGCATCATAACAATTATGAACCATTGGTTAGCTTATGTTCTTTTTAAAATTCATTTACCTAGTCTTAATGGTTTTTCTTTTCTGTTTTGACTGATTCTATTGTTTTACGTTTCAGCTAAAAAGAGTAATAGAATCTGATGCAGCAATGACAGAGGACCTAATCGCCTATAACATTATACCTCTAGATGCTCCAACTATGGCGAATGCTATCATGTCTTTGCCTGAGGTAAGTTTCTCTCTATCTCTCTCTCTCTCTTTTTCTTGCTCTCGTCCACCTTTTACCTTTATATTGGCTTTGTTATCAAGTTTCCAATCTTTAATTGGTATCCAAATTATGAAATTGTTGTTAGGTGCAAGCGGCAAAGTCAGCTTTAAGGTATTTTAGGGGCCTACCAAAATTGCCTGGGGATTTTTCTGTTCCTGCTACGAGGAATGCTGACATGCTTGATTATTTGCAGTTTGTCTTTGGATTTCAGGTCCGTATTACGATGGATCTGAGATGCTCCTGATGTATTTCCAACTTTGTTCATCTGCTGTGTTGTTCTAAAGAATGCCTACTAACTTTCAAATGTTTCAAGAGCTTCCCCCCCCCCCCCCCACACACACACACACAAAAAAAAAACACCCCCTCCCCCCCCAAAAGGGGAAAAAAAGAAAGATGAGAAATCCCGCCAAACCAAATCAGATATGAATAAAACCTGGTCGAAGGCTAATTTAATATAGGGAAACAGGGTACCGAAATCTCAGATTCCAAGATTCGATCAAGTCCTATCTGATTAAGGAACTTATAAGTTGTAACAGAACCAAAGGACCAGATATCACTTGTCAGGTCATTTCAAACAATTCAGCAACGAGAAGTCAGAATTGACCTAATTGCTTTTTGATGGGTGTATTAACCTAGATGAATGCTTCAGTATGATCTTAGCAATTTCTGATGGTCAGAAATAATAGATATTGAAGAAACCTAGTTGAACACGGAAGTTCAACTAGAACAGGATACCATTCTAGAAACAATATCAGAATATGACTTAATAGGAATATTGATCAGTAAATAACCAACAGAAGCAATTGAGTGTAGATCATAAACCAGGGTTTGAAATTAAACATGTGAATTGAATGTAGAACCTGAATATAGAAAAGATAAGAAGGACATGGCTTGGAATCACCTCCAATCAGACTACTGGATCACCACAGTAGGGCTGGACTGAATCACCACAGAGCTAGAAGGCAAGCAAGCCAAATTCATTCAATGTAGGTCATGGGGCCCGTTAGAGGCCTTACAGTTGCTTAAATAAACTCTAGGTAACCTGAATCATATTGACCTAAGGGATGTCTTTCAGCCAATAGGAAACATGTATTAACCAAGTACGAGAGTACAAGACAAGTCAAACTGGGAATTCTTCCAGACGCAAGTTGGAAAGAGAACTGCTAAATAGGCTAGTACTCTATCAGACCGAAAGAAACAAACTATCAAATGGACTGGAATTTTTAAGAGAAATTCCAGCCTATAAAATGGTGTGACCTGGTGGTCATGGGTTTGAATTTGGAAACAGCCTCTCTGCGAACCGGGGGTATGGCTGCGTACATAAACCTCTCCCCCGACCCCGCAGTGCCGGGAGCCTCATGCACTGGGTAAACCTTTTATTCCAGCCAATATGAGGAATTAAATAAGCAATAAAATGATAGCAAACTAGTCCTAGAAAAACCCCCACAATAAACTGTACAACATTTCTGAACCAGAAAAAGCTGTTTAAAACCAGAACAGCAAGTGGTTTTCCTTTTTTTTTTCTCCTCCTGCATTGGTTCTTCTTTGAGTACTTTTGATCTGCTTCAATTTCTCATCAATTCATCTCTAGTTGTTAGGTAGTTGCTTAATAGCATTTATTGATTCATAGTGTTCTTCCTGTTAGTTCCTTGTTGGACTGAAAAATCTTATAATCTTTTCTATTAGTTATATAATGCAAAATTTTCAACTAATTGTATAATGCATGATTGCTGTTCTATGCCATATGGTTTTTTTTGTGCTTTATTTTGATTTATTATCAGGGTCTTGTTTTTTATATTTATTTGCTTTTGTCTTGTGCATATATGATTAACTTATTGTTGGTGTGGATCGCAAAATTCACGTGTAAAAGTTTATATTGGTTTTGTGACAGAAAGACAATGTTTGTAATCAACGAGAACACATAGTGCACCTCCTTGCTAATGAGCAATCTCGACTTGGTATTCCTGAAGAAATTGAACCAGTAAGTCTCAGGCTTATGGCTTCTTTTATGGTGTTATCGTTGAGTTATTCCTTGGACAATTAATTTTGGCTTGTATTGTTTTATATGTTATTTTCTTTTATACTGTTTTATGTATCTTGGTAACATACTTAGAATCATCTATGAACTTTTCACCTGCTGAATGAATTGATTGGGATGATATTCTCAGAACTGCCGAGGTTGAAGGTATAACCATCCTGTTTGGACGAAGGTAGGCAGCTGGATTATGATCAGCCATTCCATATGGTTTGGCTGGTTTGAAGGTTTCCTTAGTGTTCTTCATTATGATTTGAAAGGACGGGAAAATGTTTCCTTCATGCCCGTTTCTGGATTCCCTTCCAGCATGCCTACCACTTCTCAGCTATGAGCCTATGAGGATTGGTAATATGGCAGGTTGACTGTTAGATAGATTTGGGACCCTCTAACAGGACATCTCTCAAGTTTGGTGACCTATCTCCACTGTGCGGCTCAAGCCCACAATGCATAGGCCTGCACGTCAGTGGCATAGAAGGGACAACGCGTCAGTAGCATAGAATGGACAAGGCAATGAGACATGCGCTCTTAATAATTCTGATTGAAATGAATGCATTTGAAGGAAGTCAATAGTAGAAGAAATGGGCACCAGATCTCAGGTTGTTCCTTCCAATGCCTGTCGGAGTTTGTTTGCTGATCGTTGTACAGAATTGGCGGATCCAGTCTTTGAAAAACAGATATTTCATATGGATTGGCTGATTCATTGTATATTATACAATCCCAGCAATTTGGGTTGGAATCACTTAGTTTTTAAACTGTTGCCAATAGGTGGCATGATGGGGGAAAGTCAATTAAGGAGATTCAGCCATATTCAGTAAATGTCATAAAATGCACTAATGAGGAGTAATCTGATGCAATGTGGTTGCTAATTGTTCAAGGACGGGCAAAGCTGAAATGGACTTCAGTTGAGTCGGTAAAGGAAGAAATGAGTGCATCACTTGTCAGAAAAAAAGGAAAGAAGCAACTTCTCCCGAGTTAGGAGTTGGATAGGATGGAATGGCTGGGCAGGGTTAGTGTATGCTGTTTCTTTATATAAGACTAGCTTCTGTGTAGCAGCATGTGACAAGTATAGTAACTAATAGCCACACATTGAATACTTGAATGTGTGATGATTATGACATTTTAATATATTGATAGATATTTTTTCTTCCAATCTTCGCAATATTCCGTTTGATCAGATTCATTCAAGTCCACTTCCTTTTTGCCCAACATTCCTTCCCTCAAAGAGCAGCCAGTGTGTAAAGTCATGCTAGATTCATAGGTTAAATATTTTCGTTGTCAGGTGAATCTATACATAAGATCTATATTTTTACAAATATACTTTGTAAAATAATCTTTAGTGCATGGATAAGTATTAGTTAACTGTTATGTTGATACGATCAAGTTTATTCATGTTCATTGTTGCTGTTTAGGTATCAGGTGGGGCAAATGTCAACTAAAGCTTCTAAATGTGACTAAGCCTAGTTATGTTGCACGTTTCATGACCTACCATGTGGCGATACTTCTGTGGGTCCATGTAAGAAGAGGACCCTGACAATCTTACTGTTAAAATTTCACTGTAAATGAGTGAGCAATATTGTTCAAAATTTAATCCGAAGTTTCATAAAGAACAAAGTTGTCAGAAGAGGGTATAAAAATAAAAAGGGCACTCTGAATCTATATTAAATATTTGTGTTTTTCTCTGGGTACTCTCCTAGTCAAATATCTTGGGCTTCCTCTGATTTCTCCAGGCTGTCTGCCCATCACTGCTTTCTTATTCTAGACGCTAAACAATGTTGTCATGGTGTTGCCTACGCGACCAAGCGGGGTTTCACCCCCTGGGCATGTGGGCAACTTATTGTTTCACGTCTTTTTTAAAAATAAAATGCCATTCGTAGCTCTTTATTAGACTGTATAAAGTATTTACTTACACTTTCATGCATTCCATGCATATGTATTAAAAAAAAAAAAAAAAAATTAATGTCCTAACCCCCACCTTTTATATAATCATCTTATGGAAGATGTATCCTTACAATGCTTTGGTGTCTCCTAGTCGATTTTCTTTGTTGCCTAAGTGCTTAGGAAGCCCTCCAACACCTTTGTTTGCCTTGTCGTCGTGAATTCGTGATGACCTTTTGTAAAGAAAAATTTTCATTTTTTGCTGGTCGATTGGAATTGGTCAAGTTCGTCTCATAGAGCTTACATTTATTGGGCAAGAGTTTTCGGTCTTCCCCTCTCTGTGACTCAGATGATTGAATCCTTGATGAGTACATTTTTATGGAAGGGTACTGATGCAACAACTTCTTGTACACTATGTTAGTTTGCCTCCCCGAAGAGGGGGCTATGGGATTGAGAAGCGTTAAGGAAGTCAACACAACTTATCTCATCAAGCTTCTGTGGAAGGTGGCTGCTAGGAAGAGGGGTATCTAGGTTGCTTGGCTATTCGTTAGTTTTTTTATTTTTTATTTTTTATTTTTTTTTAAATAACTCTGTCTGGACCGTCTCCTGTGATAATAGTGCTTCTTGGATTTGGAGAAAGATGTTTGATCTCAGACCTCAGGTTAGTGATTTATCAAGTCGGGGATTGATGATGGAACATCTACTTTTATGGCCCGATGGCCGACATCCTTATGGAGTCTTCCTTATCAGATATGGGGAAAGAATTGGAAATGATTCACACAGTAACAGATCTGCAAAAGTGTCTTCCATATTATCCAAAGATGGTTGGCGTCTGGGTCATATCGCTTCAGCAAGCCTTTCACAAGCTTGGGCTGTCCTCCCGTCTATCCCTAAAAGATCAGTGGGGAGTGGCGACCTCGTCTCTTGGATTCCTTCATCCTCGTGGTCTTTCAGCTCCTCTTCGGCTTGGAAGTTGATCAGATCTCGTGCCTAGGGAGTCCTTGGTCCAACGTCGTCTGGTTCCAAGATTACATTCCTCGCCACAGTTTTATTGCTTGGAGGGCCCTCACTCATTTGCTTCCGACAAAATATTTGCTGCATCACATACTTTTATGCTCCCAAACTGTTTGTTGCCTTTGCTGGTCGGGATCAGAGAATATTCCCCATCACTTTTTTGACTGCCCCTTCTCAGCCTCAGTGTGGGAAGGTATGATCTGTCGGTGCTGGTGATGCAGGAGCAAACCAGGACCTGTACCAAACCAACTGGGTGTAAGTCCAACCGAGAATATTAGGATTTATTTTATGATGTAATTTAGTTCTTATTTAATTGCAGAGCTAGAGGCAGTGATATTGCACAGGAGAATCCCAGTCTTTTTTTTCATATTTACTTTCAGATTAGCATGCCTATTGGGTTGTTTGAGTTTTAGTGAAACACTATTACTGAGTTTGGTTGGTTGTTTGTTTTTCTAAATCTTTAAATAGTTGTAATCGAAGGATTAGTGGCAGATTATAGTATTAAATGGAAGAAGTTCTTCGTGAAAATCATGAGCTGTTGCACTGCTTCTCTTTCCTGTGTGACCTGGTATTTCTTCTTCTTCTCTCTTTTCTATTTTCTGCCGTTTCCCTGGTATTCTGTTACTGTTTCTTTCTTTCATGCTACCTGCGACATTCTTCGGCTGAGTGTAAACCATCAGAACACCTTGGGTTCTACTCCTTACCTGAGATTTTTGGTGAGAGAATTTGTCTGTAGGCGACACAAACCCCCAGGGATTTGCTTGCCGTAACCATCTTGGCTGAGAGTTCTACCCAGAATTTTAGACCAGGTTTCAGTTCCACTGCCTGGTAAATTTTCAGATTTTTAGAATCTGTCAATTGCTGCTTGCTTGGAATATTTGTTGGTTGGAATCAAGAGGAAAGAGGTCTATGATCCTTACATTGAACCTTCAATTCAACTGAATCTGAAGTGACTGAGATACAAGACAATAATTGAAACTGGTTTTTCTCCTTTACAGCAATATCGTGAGGTTGAAGAAGACTGCCATTTTCTATTATTAATTCTTTTATTAAAGTAAGTCTTTCTTCTCACATATATACCCTTTCTTTTCAATCTTATTTCTGCTTCACATGTATACCCTTTCTTTTCAATCTTATTTCTGCACTATCATCTCCTTATATTAGCCTCCAAGTTCTCCCCTCAATAATTCCAATATCGTGCATATCCTTACCCTTTGACTTACCCCTGAAATATTCTGTTTATTTACAGAATTGCCACTCACCACATAAATCTTGAGTTATTTACTAATTTGCCATTAACATCGCTATTTAAGCATTCTATTGTTTGGGTGTGCCCATAGCGGATCCATTCAGTATCTTCCGACCTCGTGTCCCACATTAACTGCCCTACTGCTAGAGGCATTTGGAAGGTTGTTAGGGAATGGGGATGGATTAGAAATGCATTCAAAGGAAAGACCCCTTGAGATAGAGTGGGCAAACTTGCCTTTAGCTTTACTATCTACCATTTTTGGTGGGAGCAGAATATGCGATCGTGGACAGGGAAATAGAAGCTTTAAGAAGGTATGGGACACCATCACTTTTAACATCCGGGGCGCCCTTCTCCCCATACCTAACTCTTGCCGTGACACCCCTAGAAACAGATTTCTAGCTCAGGCTTGAGACCTTCTTATCTGATTCTCTGTGGATAGTGTGATGATCCTTTGTAGTTTTCTTATTTTGATCCCTCTTATGGCTCATTTGTACACGTGAGATTTCTTGAATGTATATTATCTAAAAACGCAAAGAAAACTCTCTCTTAGTTGTGGACCTAGACATAGGATAGAAACTCCTTATTTCAATCTTGTCTCCTTGAAGACTTTGAGAAACACAATTTGTTATGACCCTTTACTCTACGCCTTAAAAATTCATTAACATCTAGTCAACTAGTAAAACACTGAACATTTCAGTAGACTCTGAATTTTCCCTTGTAAGAAAATAATTTATTCAACTGAAAGTCTCTTTATGATTTTCTATAACTAAGGCTTTCTTTGGAATCATTTTTCATTTTTCTTTTTACTTATTTATCAAAAATAATTTTTGATAAAAAATAAAATGTTGTTTGGTAGCTACTATGCATAATACATTTTAGAATGAGAAATAAGTTTGATGTTCTATTAAGAATAAATATTTGTTTTTGTTTTGTTCAAGTTATTTTCAAGCCATGATATCTTGTGATCCCTTTATCCGATCGACATGAAACTTGGACACCCTTATTGTTTTTTCCTAGCATTGACATCTAATGAATCTGATCGAAGGTTGGACAGTTGGAAAAGTACAATTGAGGTGGGCGAAATCAAGAATAAGAGTTAGATTTCTTCAAGTTGCAGAATTTTTTAGCATTGATATTTTGTGATCCCTTTATTCGAACACCCTAAAATTTGGGCACAATTACCTTTTTTTTTTTTTTTTTTTTCCGTCTTGACATCCAACGGATATGATCGGAGGTTGAATGGCCAAAAAAGTATAACTGAGGTGGTTGGAATCAAGAACAACAGTTGGATTTCTTAAAATTATTTTTCTAATCTTGATATCTAGTGTTCTCCTTCTCCGATCGACTTGAAATTTTGAATGCCATACCGTTTTTTGCTATACTTGACATCCAATGAAATGGATAGTAGGTTGGATGACCATAAAAAGTGTTTTATGGTGGCAGAATCCTTGAAACAAAGTAGGAGAAAGAAAAAGGGGTGGTTGAGAAGTTAATGTGATAAAAATATTGATTTTACCATTGTACCCTCACTTAAATCACATGCTCATTAAAGTCTTGTGCAAAAACTCTTTTTGGCCAAACCTCTTTTTGTTTTTGGGGTTATTTTTATTTTTTTCCTTTTCATAAACAACGCAAAAAAATGATAACAAACACCTACAAAAACAAAAACATATCAGAAAAAAAAAAAAAAAACCAAAGAGAGCCTAATCACGATTCTGACTTGTGGACCTAGACACAAGATCAAAACTCTTTATTTTAATCCTGACTACCTGAAGAGTTTGAGGAACATAATTAATAAGACCTTTTGACTCCGATTCCTGTGATACGCAAGGTTCAAAATCTCGAAACTCAAGGGTGTCTCGACCCTTGGGAAAACCGAGATTTCTGAGATCTTGGTCAAGATCTCTGTGAGACAATGTAAAAAAAGTTGCAAAGGCTTAAAATGTGTGTTTTGATCCTAAAATGACTATTTTAAGGCTTGATATTCCAGGGAAACCCTATTTTAGCATATATATAATCACATTTAAATCATAAATTGTGAAAATAATCACACATTGTGGCAAAATCATAAATTCATAATTCTATAAAAATACCCAAATAATCAAATACTCAAATACAATGATGCTCTAGCCCCAACTCCCAAGTCCAATCTCCCCATCACTCCATCCCAATTTCTAATTCCACAAAGAGTGTCGTGGAGGATCTAACTCGTAAATTTGACGATGCCAATTTGCCTTAGACTGAGAAACAAAGTCATGCCATGACATCCTGGAGTTGAAGAAGCGCTCGTGGTCTTCCACATCTCCTAAATATGGAATCTTCAACGTCTGCAAGGACACATATCATTGGATACGTTTCACCAAATTGTGAACTATACTCTGAACTATAACCATGGCGTGAAGATCCAGACACTGATCCATATGACTACATGGTGTCTCTGGTTGCGGCAGTTGCGGTGTGAATGTCTTGCCAGTCGGGAAAGAGAAGAGCTGCGGCGTGAATGTCTACCAGTGATAATAGCCATTCCTTCATGGTCTACAAAGTCCCTTTTTTTGCTTTCCTTTCCTTCCCTCCTTTTATGTGTTTGCCTATGGCTTTGGAATCTCCACAGGAACCATAGGTTACTTCACATCAGTACTGGTCCCACTCAAATGTTGCTTATGTCTTGTGAACCCACTAGACTTAAGTCTTTTCCCACAAAATTTACATTGGGTTTTCTGTCTATTGCTGTCAATGGCCACCCCATGCTGTTGTGCCATGTCTGAACTTCCAGGCTCTCCTTCTGCATCACCCGACGGTCCCGTCCCCGAAGTAACCATTATCTTTCGTTACCAGTGTTACATAAAATAAACAAACATACGTATTATGTAATTGCTTAATATAACAAAATTTTAAATGGTATAACATAAAAAACACCAAATACGTCTCAAAACACATTTGAAAATACATTTTATTTATTTTTTATTTTTTTAAATGAAAACAGAATATTTTTCTCTATTTTCCTCTATTTTCAGAATTATTTACATATTATTCTTAATTTCACGTATTACATAATAATATTTTTTTGGCAAAAAATTCGACACCATGGAACCGTAGGTTGGCCAATGGTGTTTTACATATAAAATTTTGAACATCAACTATTTAATATTTATTATTTATTTCAATTTTTTACTTCTGGAAAATAGTTTTTTTGGCCAGAAAATAAAAAAATATACAGGAGAAAAATTTCGAAACCGTGAGCTTGTTGATCGGGTTCACATGTCTCACATATAAAAATTTCAACATCATATACCATGTAATGATAGTGTTTATGTAAAAAATTAATTTTTGCAAAAATTCTTACCTTGTAAAAATTTAATTTTTGCAAAAATTCTTTCCTTAAACAGTGAAGCTGGCGATGTATGGATGGTCTCTGCTCTCTTACCGTGGTTCCCCAACAATTTCGTGAAAAAATTTGTTAAAAACCTCAAGATAATGGAAGTTTTGAAGCTTAGATGCAAAAAAGAGGAGAAGGAAAGCAAATATGATAGTTTTGGTCGAAATTTCGGCCAAGACTTCATATTTATAACATAAAATGAACCAGTTCTAGTCGAGACTTGTCGAAACCAGTCGAGACTGGGTTGAGAACTGGTCAAGATGAGTTGAGAACACCGAAAAAATCGAGATCTTGGCGAGATTTTAAACCATGGGGATATGTATTAACATCTGGAAAATTAGTAAAACAATGAATATTTTAGCAGAAATATTTCAAGGAGATCTAGGTTATATAAATGAAACACCATAAGAAAAGGCATCTATTAATTGGGTCCTATTTAGATCTTATTCTACATGTTCCATGGATGAATTGATAAAAATGCCTTTGGTATAGGTAGGGCTTTCAATTACTCAATGCTGCAATATGGGGCCAAGGTTCAAAATCTTGAGTCTCGAGGGTGTCTGAACCCTCGAAGAAACCGAGATCTCGTCGATCTCGAATCTCGATCGAGATCTCGGAGAGACATTGTAAAAAAACTGCGAAGGCTTAAAAAGTGTGTTTCTATCCTAAAATGACCATTTTAAGGTTTGATACTCCAGGGAAACCCTTTTCTAGCATATATAAACACATTTAAACCATAAAATTGTAAAGATAATCATCCAAAATAGTCAAGTAGACAATACAATCGTAATTCATACATTATGTTGAGGCCAGTCGGGAAATGGTTGAAAATGTCAAGAAATGGTCGAGAACTGGTTGAAAATGTTGAGACCAGTCGAGAATCTCGAGATCTCGTCTCAACCTGTTCGAGAAGTTCAAGAATCTTGCGTTCTCGGAAAGATCTCGTCAAGATTTTGAACCATGTATGGGGCTTGTGGGGAGAATGGAATAGGTGGTGCTTCTAAGATAATTTAAGGACCCTTTTGAGGACTTGTGCCGGCAATTGAAGGTTTTTGATGGACTGGGAAATGCATTTAGGAAATTCTGTGGAATAAGCAAACTCACTTTTGATGCTGATTGGTTCTTTCTTGGAATTTTATAGCTTGGGATGTATTGCATTTCCGATTGAAAGCTTAGAGAGAAGGAAAGCTGTATAGTGCTGTTGTTTCTTTCAATATTTGAAATGAAATGAATTTTGTTCTTGCCAGTTCACGCACTCCACCCTTACCCAGTCCCCACCCTCCAAAAAAAAAAAAGAAAAAGAAAGAAAAAGAAACAAAGAGAAAAAAAGTTCCTTTATTTGGCTCTGCACCTGTGTCAGCCCCTTAGTGCCGAGAGCTGGAATGAAAACACCTTGTTGACCATTAGGAAGTTGCTTTGGTAATTTTTTCTTGTTGTTTTATTTTGTGTTTCTGTTATGATTCTATGACTTGTGTTTGCTACAGAAAATAGATGAGGCAGCTGTGTTGAAGGTATTCATGAAGTCCCTTGATAACTACATCAAATGGTGCAACTACTTGTGTATTCAACCAGCTTGGAGCAAGTATGGGATTATGATGGCCTGCATTTTTTTTCCGTTAAATTTATGTACTTATTGATGCTGTCTCAGTGGTTCTGTGACGTGTTTTATTTCTTCTGATGGATGAGAGGAGAAAATATTCAAGGTTGTAAATTTGTGCAGTTTGGAGGCTGTGAGCAAGGAGAAGAAGTTACTATTTCTTTCTTTGTCCTTTCTTATATGGGGTGAAGCTGCCAACGTTAGATTTCTTCCTGAGTGCTTATGCTACATATTTCATCATGTGAGTAACCATAAAATATTCTCTCTTCCATGCACTCCTTCCATGATTGGTTTCTGTTATAGTTATAAGCTATGCCCATGTCTACATCGGCTGTTTTCTTTTTATTTTTTCGTACTCCTTCAAAATAAAACTTGTAGAATCTCAGTGCCTCTGCAGGGTTGTATCATTTGTGTATGTTTAATTGTTTACAGTTATTTATAGTTGGGAAATTTGCTGATTTCGGTCAGTTAATATATGATTGTGAGCTTCCCTCCTCCACCTTCTTGTCTTTTTCTCAATTAACATTTTAGTTTGCAACTGTTTAGTTGGTGGACTTATCTTTTGTTGGATACCAGAGATTCTATTTTCATGGATACCAATGTTTTTCTGTTTATTTTTCCTTTTGTATATGTAAAGTAGTTTAACTAGGGAAGCTGGATATCTCTGTGCTTCGAAGTTCAGACTGTGAAGTTTTTACGGTATCCAGTTTTCAAGAACTTGAGATTGGGCAGACTGGCGGAGAAGTTGCTGAGTACTGATGTCTGTCTTCTAGGTACACTGGTTTCAAGTCTACGTCCAAAATCTGAAGCATTTATTTGTTCATTTTGCAAGCGGGAGTGGTTGGCCCCATCAAGATGCGGGAGTCTTATTTCCATGGCATGCTGTCATTTTGGTGTGAGATAGAAGCCAGATGGAACCACCTTAGCTGTAGTACAAACCAGTTGGTCATGCCAGGCTAATTTGTGAGCTTGAATAAGTAAATCCAATTGTTGATTTAGTTCTCCTATGGAAGAAGGTTCTATAGAAGCACCCTGAATAGGAATCCCTTAATAGGTGGCAAATCCCTGCCCTTAAAGAGACGGGAGCATATATGTGGGTTTGTGTGTGTGTGTATTTATGTGTCAATGTGTCCTTGTGTCCCTGTTTCCTACTATGCATGTGCCTCGTGCATGTAGGACTTGGAGCTCATCAATGTCTTCCACTGTGTGTACTCATGGTGCAGGAGAAGGATATTCCGTCCAACTTAGATGGATTCTTTTGTTTGATTACATGGATTCTCAATTTACCTTTCCCATGTATTTCAGTTCTCCCGCCCATTTCTTTGACTCAAGTTTGAAGCTTTAAAAAAAATTTCGAAGGCTTTCCGGCAACAAATAATCATGTTTAATTGGAGGTTTTTAAAACTAATTTCTGGTTCTTTATTTCTGATTGCCATTTCTCTGGAACTGCATAAATAGATCTATCCATTCTTAAGTTTTGACGTGAAATGTGATTCTGTTACTTAAACCTCTTTGTTGTGAAGTATCTTCGAATTTCAGTTTGTCTTCTTCAAGTTCAATTACCCAATTCTTTTAAAGCCTGTGACACAGTATCGAAATCTCACTAGATTTATGTTCTGGCCTGTTTCCACCCTGTAAGAGCTAGGATATTTTGCTCTTTCTGGTCTGCAAGTGATAGGTCATCGGTGTGTTTGGATCTGAGTCTGACAAAGCAGACCTGAGTTTTCAGGCTATTCTGATTTCTAGCTGGGAGATATTGAATTTATCTTAGTGTTCCAGAGTTCTGTTTTATGGAAGTTCAAAATCTCTTGTGTTTTTTTCATTCTTATTTTGATTTGAGTTTTCTCCTTTCCTGTTTCAAATTGAATTCGTCTTCCCTAAGGCTGTGTTTGTTTGTTTGCAGAATGTGAAATAATGTCAGATAATGTGTAGAAGTACAGTTTTTTTGGGCAACTTTCTCACATTTTCCTTGTGCTTCATTGATCATAGAATTTGTTCCTGGAATCACCTCTCTATTAGGCCCTAATGTTTTCTTTGGTGCCAAAATTGGTTAGATTTTGTGGGAGAGCATATGAAAGCTGAATAAGGATGCGTCTGGTCCCTCTTTTTCGTACTCTAGAATTTTAGACAATTTGGCACACTCTTAAAAACCAAAGGCATCCTAAAAATATATTGAGTTTTTCTCTCTCCCTCTCTCTTTTGCTCTTTCTTTCTCTCTTTAAATTTTTGATAACTAACAATTTATTGAATGAGCAGAGAAAATATGATGCAACAAGCTTCCAAGAAAAGGTAAATGGCAAACAACTAATATGCAGCAACAAAAGAAAGAGTATCCTCCCTCAAACAACCAACTCCTCACAAAGAACAGTTTTCTCCAAATTGAGTCTAGGACAGATGGTCCCTTTCTTTCCTATATTCAGTCATCTCTAGAGTCTAGCCAACATCCAGTATGCTACAATATGCAACACCAATAAAAAACAATCCTCACAATAATCAACACCTTGAAAAGGAGCCATACTCCTGAAACCGAGTCTTGGATGGATGACCCCTTGCTTAGCCAAATCCTTCGCCATCTCATTTTCTGTCCTCGAACTCCTTTAGAAAGAACAATTTAATCTTGACGCGAGTTGCTGAGTTGCATACAAAACTACATATAAGACATTTTGCAATTCTCAAAGACTCCTTTGAGGAGCTAGACATCCTACATATAACATTTGAAGAAGCACCTTCCACAACAACTTCGTTATGGTCTCTTTGGGAAACTGTATCCAAATCAATTAACAAAGATAAAATCTCCGTACAAGTAGAAACTCCTTTCCCAATCGGACTGCAGTTGTGGGACTGGAGAACTGCTAGGCTGCCTAATGGAACCCAAGGATCAAGGTGCCGGTTTCGAGACCTGTTTCGGTCAGGCTCGAAACCGGCACAACTCGGCGAAACCACCGAAACCAGGCCGAAACCTGGTTTTTTCTACCAGTTTTATTGACTCCATGGTTTCGAGGCTTAAAAATATTTTTTTTTTGTCTGATTTTTTTTGTGTACCCTATTTAAACCATTTTACACCTATTTCTAATGTTAGTTTGCAAAAAGACAGAGAAAATAGCTACATGTGGTGTGGACCAATGTTTGATAGTGTACGCTGAAATATTACACAAATGTCACAATGTAGTAATGTACTAAGCTACTAACTATTAAGCCACTAATTAACAATATTCATTAAAAATTAATACATTGAAGATTGAACTTAGAAATTAGAAATCTCACCAATTAGTTCCATGTGGAGCTTCATGGTACATTTAAACCACGTGCAACATACCACTGATGGTGGCGATAACGCTCCTCAGATTGCAGCACGTATGTATCCCAAGACAAAGTATCACTCCAATTGTTCTGATAGTCTCTAACAGCCCATGAGTAGATAGAGTCATCAACATAATATAAGTACCCTTGTCGAGGGTAAGGCTGATCGAGTGTGTGTGTGGGTGGAGCAGGAGTAGGCATGAACGTCGGAGGAGGAACATACTGAAATATGGAGTCGACGAACGATGATCCAACAATGCCACTGCCAACACCTGAGGCTGAGTCATCTCTAAATTGATTGCTGGGGTAGGAACTATAATAACCCCCATACCCACCACCTCCAACCCCACTAGCCCCAGTAGTAGACCATCCAAATCCACCATGTGCCGTTGAACCGATACTCTCGCCGCCACTCTCTTCAGGAATTGCTGGGCTCGAGGTCCGTGTGATCATGAATTCTGGTGCACATTTATATTTTTTCCATAAGTTAAAAATATTTTATTAATTTTTCAGTAATTAAAATGCCCTTAAATCAACATAAAGAATTAGTACATATTACTTTTATTACATAAAACAGCAACCCACCATAAAATAGTAATACTTTTAAAAATAATTTTATTTATAAAGATTTTCAAAGTGAAAACAGAAATATTTTATCATTTATTTATATTTATTTTCAATTTAATTAATTATTTTATCAATATCCGAAAAATAAAATAATTAAATAAAAACAGAAAAATAATTTTACTCCATACAAAATGTAGATCACCTTATTTTGTTTAACATATATTTAATTCAATGCCATACAACATGTGTAAGATGTAATTTTTTCAAAAAATAGTTGTAGGAAAATCTTTTTTTTCAAACAGAAAATCTAATAAATAAATTATTTGTCAAAAAAAAAAACTACTTCCATGGATTCATAGATCGGGTGTTAGAATTAAACATATAAAAAATTGGAAGCCATCCATGATGTTTGCATACCATTTCATTCAAAAATACACAAAATAGAGAGAATGACTTACCTTGAAGAGAGAGAGATGAGTTGAGAGCAAGAATCCTTGAATAATCTTGACAAAATTTGATATCCTTTGAAGAATTGAAGATTTAGGAAGAAAAAATTGAGAGAAATGAGGTTGGAGAGGAGAAGGGGGAAAAATAGGAAGGAAGTGTCGAAACCTACTGATTTCGAGTAGGTTTCGACACTTAAAAGGCACTGGACCAAATTATTATGGGTCGAAACTGGGTTTCGACCGAAACCTGGTCGAACCCAGTGGTTTCGGTTCGAAACCATGCGTAAATCAGTTTCGAGCCTGGGTTTCGTCTCGCCCAGGCTCGAAACCGAGTTGTTTCGGTCGAAACTTGAAGTTTCGACCGAAACCTCGAACAGTGATGGAACCTACTCCTCAGCCTGGATCTCTGGGGAAAAATCCACCAAAATTTTAGTTGAACGGATCCATCAGGAGATGGCTGCCAAGCGCCAATGGGGGTTACTCTATCCACCCTTGCCCTAACATAATCAGAGGCTTGTGGTCTCTTAACAACTGTCCTTGTTGGAATGTTTTGAAAAGACTGTTGACCTTAGCAGTTAGCACAATGAGAGACCCTGGTAGTGATTCTGTTGTGAGTGGGATACCATTTTCTAGTCCTAGTGGGATATGGAATTTGAATCCTAATTGAAGTAGGATTTCTAGCTTGGCATTACATTGGGGAAAGTTCATTGAATTGGCTTTTGTATGCAGAAGGTGTTCACTAATATGGGCTTGCTTCTGATTGATTTGAGGTCCATTTTTGAAGAGTTCAAGTGGTTTACTTTGATGCGTTACCTGTGACTGCTTCTCTATATGTGTGGATATAATGTGATCATTTAAATTTTAATGGATTGGGCTTCTACTAAGAAGAAAAATTATTGTGTTCCTGCTTCTAGTTTTGAAAGCCTGGCCGAATTTGTATTGTAAACTTTATATTTCTTTATTTTTCATATTGTGCATATATTTTGTTGTTAGGTCACTGCACTGTGTTTTGTTTTCTGTTTCGTCTTGGTGAACTTTGCAGTTTACCTTTTATATTTGTACAGATGTTCCAACATTAATCTAAGATTTCTACTGTAGGTGATTTTCTTTTTGATTTTCTGTTATGACACTTCTTACCTATCTGAAAAAAGAAATACCTGTTAATCTCTATTTGTTGAGTATTTTCTTGTCTTGAATTATATGGTGGGTTTTTGTTTGTTTATTATTTCTTCACTTTGGCAATGGTTCTAATATTTATTTATTTAACAATGGTTTGCTCAATGCAGATGGTAAGAGAACTTGAGGAGTTATTACGGCAGCAGATTCCTCAGCCTGCAGATAGTTGCATTTCTGAAACTGGAGTATCATTCCTTGAGAGAGTTATTTCTCCTTTATATGAAGTTGTGGCAGCAGTATGTCTACAGGCCTTGTTTTTTAGATTTACATAGTCTGAAACTGTGTCTGTGGCTGTGAATCTTGCATACCATATGCTATTGAATAGCTTTAGATTATTCGTTTGCATCAACTACATGTATCAATTATGCTTATTTCTATGCAAAAATTGTCTCAACGAAGGAAAAGGTCTCTTTATGAGCCACCCAATCGGTCTATTTGTTAGGAGAGCTTTAATGCTGAAATATCAATTTTGTCAGTATGGTTACTGGTATCTTCTTTCATTTTTATTTTGAAATCAATTGGATTCAATTAGCCAGAACTAAATCTACCAAATTTAAGTAGTCTATTGATGTACCCCTGGTGGGGGATCAATCTTCAGCTAGTTGGTTTGTTGCTAAGCAATAAGTTAATAATCCACGTGTTGTTTTCTATTATACATGAAATGCTAGCGGACTATCATCTTAAGTAGTTTGTGTTCTTGTTAGAGAATTTTGGAGGTCTGTATGCAACCTTGGTTTTAAGTTTTGGTGAAATATTTTGGTTTTGATAAATATTGAAACGAAATGCAATGCGACTCACGAGGAAGAGCGGATTTCTTTCTTTTCTTAGGTTATCTACGTTGTTTTTTTTTTTTTTTTTTTTGGTTCCTCTCCCACGAAATTCATTTCCATCTAAAACCAAAAAAAGTCCCTCTCTCTCAAGTTGGCATGATTCTCATGGTGCTGTTAGGTCTCCTCAATAAATTGCCACCCACCTCCGTTAGGCAACGTGACTTTCCTATTTCCTAAGTTCAAGTAAAACTGCTGGTGGTGGTACTGGTTCTGCACAAGGTAGGGATGAGGGGAGGAAAAAACAGGGGTAGACAGAGTATCCGTTGAGGAGATCATCACAGGGTATGAGGGCAGGCACCGCCAAGGTTCAAAATCTCGGTTCTCGAGGGTGTCTCGACCCTTGAGAAAACCGAGATTACCGAGGTCGAGATCTTAGCGAGAACCTGCTGAAACTCCCAAAGGTTAAAAATGGGAGTTTTGACAGGTTTTTTTTTTTTATGGTTTTAAGCCTGTTTCTGATGTTTTAAGGCCATTTTAAGGGTATATATTGCAGGAAAATACTAATTTATCATATATAAACACATTTGAAGCATAAAAAGTAATCACATTGTCGGAAAATCATACATTCATAAATCATAAATCCCACATAGTAACATAACTCACAAGTGCTCATAATCTGTAAAACTTAAATACTCAAAATGAAATAATACTTTCTCATCAGTCCATCCCAATGTCTAATCATATGTAGAATAGCGTGTAGGTTCCATCTGATCAGATTGACTTTGCTGAAGAAAATATATCTTGGTTTGATAAACAAAGTCCTGTCGCGACATCCTCTGGTTAAAGAAGGTCTGGTTGTCTTCCACATATTTGTTATACACAATATCTGGGAAGTTTCTAAAGATACCTAACCTTGGATATAATTTACTATAATGTGGAGTAAACTGTGTACACTGGCTGGTGGGGGGGTGTGGTTATCTGGAAATTCGGGACTGAAAAGAGACTGTTCACAAAGTTGGAGTCAGTCTGTGAAGTAGTTTTAGTAGCATCAGTGGAATAATCATGTGCACTTCCCATCATGCAGTCATCATCACTGGAATAAGAACCGTACGCCAAAGTGGTGCCAAATCCATGAGCACTCAACTGCCCCTCTGCTCGTGTCCACTGCTACCCTCAATGCTCACTCCTCCAAAGCTTGTGGACATGCTATTAATATCAACATTAGGCATAATATCAGGATCAGGAACGATGTCAAAGAAACGATCTTTTTCTTCTTCCACTGGTTGCAAAGGGCGTTCCTGTTAATGAGTCTTACGTGTATACCCAGTCCTAGGCCGTGATGAAGATGCGCGCCCACCGTGGTCTGTATCCTGTGTAGCGTGTGTATACTCACTCTCGTCGGTCCATCTAACAATGGGTACAGTCGGTCTATCATCATATGAGGCACTAGTACCACCACCACTACCACCAACACCACCACCACCACTATCAGAAGCTGACTAGCCACTCTCATCAACTTTAGTATCACCACCTCCTGTGTCACTACCAGTTGGGGGGTCAAAGGGTAGAGCGATTGTACGTGTACACGACCCTCATCCGAGGATAAAAACCACTCTAGATTAGAACCCATCGTAGTAGCCACGGTGGGGTCGGGCATCCCACCAGACACATTCATCACTGGTACTGCTCTGTCTCGCACCCACTTCACATAGGGATCCTCCTCATCTGAAGATAGTTGGAAGATGTCGGCGAGCTCGATCAGGGCTTGCTCATTTTTTTGTTCAAAGGTCATGCATTGTACCCTCAGTTTCATGTTGTAATGGGCGTACACCAAGTCATTTAGCTGTTGAGATCCTAATCTATTCCGCCTCTTTGAATGGATAAGGGAGAAGTTACTCTAATTTCGCTCACACCTAGATGCGGAACATGTCTGAGATAGGATTTTGATTGCTATTCTCCTCAACTCAGCTGCATGCTTGCCATACAACAACCATCACTCAGTTGCGAAAGAAGAAGAACATATTTTAATATACATATTAAACAAGATATGTTATTTGAAAATTTCGATTTCCGTAATTCCATACCAGGATTGGTATTTTGTCGGCCAGCCACTACGGCTGGAGTTTCAAAATTCCCAAGACCATCTCTAAATGTTTTAATCTACACCCATTTGAAAATTTATAACCATTAGCCATTGTAATACATGGATATTCAAGTAATTCAACACTTAAACCTTACAACTCACCTCCAGGTTGACAAGTGCTTGTACAATCGAATCTGGCACCAATTTTGCCACAACATCTTTTACGACACCGATAAGGTCAGAATTGAGCCCAAGCACATGTGAATATTGATACTTGGGGTTCAAATAGTATGCTGCAAAATATGAGTCGTTAGATTAAAATCTAGTACTAAATTGAACTAAATTAAAGATATTATTAAATATACTCACTAGCCTTATGCAATGAGTGCTTTAGCTGACTCTCCCATCGATCTTTGATAATCTTAAAAAAATTTTGTTTCCATCGGGAAGCACAGCACAAATACGGTCTTTCAACATATCCATGGCGGCATATAAATGTGGCATGGTGGGTTGGAATGTTGTATCCACTAATCTCAGCACTTTCATCACTGGCTTTAGAATTTTGACTACATTTTTCAGTGTTCTTCAAAATTCCTCTGAAGCTATAGTAGTCTGTGTTTGAACCCCTCCAGGGGAGCTAGACTCCCTCTAGCCAAATCAGTTCTCAGATGCAAACATCGATCTAAGGCTTACGAACTTTGTCTCAAAGCTCTTCAGTGTTATGTAGCTGGTAGCAAATTTGGTAACTCTGGGTCTGACCAAGTCCCGTCCACATTTCTCCCTCAACAAGTTCAAAGAATAGCCATGGTTGTATACAAATGTTGTCACCTGGCGTGCTTGTTCAACCACTTGCTTTATTTTCTGGATCTTGCCCATGTCTTTTAACATCAAGTCAATGCAATGGGCAGCACATTGAGTCGAGAAGAGATTGTAGTTGATATTAGCCATTATTATCTCTTCTGCCTTCTTGTAGTTACTACCATTGTCTGTCACAATCTGCACCACATTTCCATGCGCAACTTCCTCAACCACTGTCTGCAGCAATCCATAAATGTACTTAGCATCTTTTGTGACAGTAGATACATCCACATACTTTAAGAATGATGTCTTCCCATCACTGTAGAATATAAAGTTGATGATGTACTTTCTAGTGGGACCAGTCCAACCATCACACATAACGGTCACCCCATATGTATTCCAGTTAATCTTTAACCCTTCTATCCATTCTTGTAGTTCTTTTTTAATTCTAAGGAGATGCACATTCATGATTTCATAAGCATTGGGGGCTTTAACCCCAGGACCAGCTTCAACAATTGCATCAAACATGGTTTGGTAGTATGGACCACCACTGACATTTGCTAGGATACAATTAAAGATGGATCACCTAGCAAAAGCATCCTTAACTAATTCTTTTGGACCCTTCCACGTACCCTTAATTCTCTTATACTTGGCGCCAACTTTCCTAAAAACTGCTAGATCTTGGCATAGGATCTCAACATAATCCTCATCCCTAGCAGGTGATGCTTAGGGTTGTGCTATAGTACTTTGTGATCTTCTAAACATAGAACCCAACCCCTTACTCCGTGTTTGTGGTTGAGGTTGCTGAAATGATCCATTGCCACTAGCCCCTATGGCGGTGGACCTCAACCTTTCCTGGTCCGTCTGAAGAGTGACTTTACTAGCCATTGTTGCCCGTCTCACATCTCTAGCCTCTTTCTCAGTCATACCTGTGGTATCTATGCTATCATCATCTGAAGAATCATCATCTAAACCACGCACTGTGCCTCGAATTGTATACTTGAATTGCATGTTATTTTTTTCTTTCTCAGCCCTTCTCTGCTGTCCTCCCTTGATCTGTTTGCCTACGGCCATGGAAATCTTCACAGGAACTATAAGACACTTCGCTACATCTGTAGATGTCCCACTCAAGTGTTGCTTAAGTATGGTAATCCCGTCAAACATAAGTTTCTTCCCACAAAATTTGCATTGAGCGTTCCGTTTATCACCGTCAATGGGAGTACCATACTGCCATGCCATATATCGGTACGACCAGCATTACCTCCCTCACCAGAACCCGAAGCAGTCATTATATTTATAATGATGCACTGTTACAAAAGATGATAAATAAAAAAACTTAAATCAATAGGTTTATTATAATAAAACTTAAAATGGAAGAACATAAAAGCATCAAATATGTGAATACAACTCAAAACACAATGAAATTAATTTTCAAAATTTTAAACCTAATTTATAAGAAAACAGAATATTTTTCCTAAATTTTCTCTATTTTATAGAATTATTTAGATATTATTATTAATTCCGGATATTACATAAAAATAATTATTTTTTTCCAAAAATATAATCCGACATCATGGAACCGTAGATTGGCCAAAAGGTGTTCAACATATATTATTTTGAACACCAACAGATAAGTATTAATATTTTTTTATTAATTTTTTATTCCTGAAAAATAGGATTTATTAATCATAAATTCAAAAAAATAAAATATTGAAAGAAAATAAAAAACTGAAACCGTGACCATATAGATCGACCAACGGTGTTCATCATATATTATTTTTAACACCTTTAATTAATATTGATCATATTTTTTTCATTTTTTAATTGCTGGAAAATATATTGTTTTAAACAGAAAATTAAAATAAGAAATATATATGCAAGAAAAGAATTTTGAAAGGGTGAATGTAGATCGGGCTACTGTGTCTCACATATATAAATTTCATCCACATCCAACATGTATTGAACATTTTGATGTAAAAAAGAAAGTTTTTGGGGGGAAAAAAAACCTTACCTCAACTATTTGGTGGAGAGATTTGGTGAAATGGAGCCTCCAATAACAGTTTGGTGGAGAGATTTGCAAAGAACAACTCAAAATTGAACCCTAGAAGAAATTTGGAGAGGAAGTAGAGGAAGAAAGTAAGAAAATAGAGTAGGAGTTTGAAAAATAGCTTGGCCGAGAAATAGGCTTTATGAAGTAAACCAGTCAAAACTGGTTCAATATACTCGAGACCAGTTCGAAACTGGTTGAGAACTGTCGAGGCCATAGATCACAGTTTCGGCCGAAATCAGAAATTTTGGCCGAAACATATCGGTTTTTAGCAGAACCGATACGAAACCGATTAGCAATACTATTTGTTGCAGATTTCGGCCTATTTTGGTCTGAATTGCAAATTTCGGCCTATTTCGGTACATTTCCTCCTCTTCTTCTTCTCCGATTCTTCTTCTTTTCCAGTTCTCCTCTTCTTCTTCTTCCCCGATTCTCCTATTTCTCTGAACCTCCTTCTTCTCCAGTTATCCTGTTCATTTCCTTCCCTGATTCTCCTCCTTCTCCTCTTCTTTTTCTCTGATTCTCCTTCTTCTCTAGTTCTCCTCTTCTTCTTCTCTGAATCTCCTTCTTCTCCAGTTCTCCTCTTCTTCTTCTTCTTTTCCGATTCTCTCCTGCCAAGTGCCAACGATGAGGAAAACTAGAAAAAAAAAGAAAAAAAGAAAAAAAAAGTAAGCTTAAACGACATTTTTTTTTGGTGAGATCTTCCTATTTTAGTTTTAGATTTCAACTAAAACTTAGTTTGACACTTTGTCAAATACCAGAAACACAGGTAACCAGATGACCGCGAGATCGCAATTGCAAATCTTGTGAACCAAAACCTGACGAACCAGGACAGATCTCAAAAAAAAAAAAAAAAAAAAAAAAAAAATCGCAAACACAACTATATAGAACCAGATCTTGACTAACAAAGACATGAAGAACTTGCAGCAGATCTTGAACTTGACTAACAGCTGATTTCAAGAACTCGATGAGCAGCATATCTTGAACTTCGACGAACAACAAATTTCAAGAGTTCAACGAACAGCAGATCTTGAACTTGATGCAGAGACACAAAATTCGAGTACAAATTTCAGAAGAGAACCCTAAAGACACGATCGAAGAAGAATGCATCACAAAGGTAATTTGCTCTGCTCTGATACCATGTCAAATTGGTACAGAGAAGAAGAGTCGAGATTGGGACTGAAAACCCATTCCATTATGTTGAATGAACAGTACAAGCAATCTATTTATACAATCTGACTTGATGTCAGTTTAACTAAGGGCAAACTTGTAAAACTACATAAATGTTTAATAATATAATTTAATAGACTTTGAGTTATATTAGGACTAGACTTTGAGTTATATTAGAACCCACATCCGAAAATATGTTTTTTTTTTTTTACCAGGTTTCCCCAAAATATTAGTTGAAACCACCGAAATTTCGGTTTTTGGCTTGGTCGAAACCAGGCACGAAATCGAAATTACGATCTTTGGTCAAGATCAGTTCGAAACAGGTTGAAACCAGTTGAAACCAGTCGAGAACTAGTCGAGACCCAGTTTCGACCCTTGTTCTAGTTTCGACCCAGTAGAGATCACTGAAATTTCTGAGATCTCGAGATCTCGACGAAATCTTTCTGAGATTTTGAACCATGGGCACCGCAGGCCAAACCAAGGTTCAAAATCTCGAAACTTGAGGGTGTCTCGATCCTTGGGAAAATCGAGATTTTCGAGATCTCTGTCGAGATCCCAGTGAGACTGGACAAAAGCCACGAAAGCTTAAAATGTGTGTTTCGACCCTAAAATGTCCATTTTAAGGCCTGATATTCTAGGGATACCCTATTTTAGCATATATAAAAATATTTAAACTATAAAATTGTAAAAATAATCATATATGGTGGTTGTTTTGGTTTACACCCATGTTTAGAAGTGTCGGTCTGAAGCTCAGATGTAAATTTAGGGTAATATTGGCTATTCTATATAAAGTTACATTGGTATACCGTCAAAGAAGACCAAATAAGCTAGTAAAATTATATTTTAGGAGAAGAATAAACATAATAGCACTTAATTAGTTAATTGTGATAGTTAAAAAAAAAAAAAAAACCCAAAGTAGTCAAGTAAAACCCAAAGTTGTCAAGTAGACCATATAATCATAATTCATACATTATGTCAAGACCAGTCTTGAATTGTTCGAAAACTGGTCGAAAATGTTGAAAAATGGTTGAAATTGGTCGAAAATGTTGAGAACTGGTAAAAGATGATGAGACTGGTCGAGAATCTCGAGATTTCGTCTTGTATGAGATATCATCTTGGTGTCTAGGCTGCTTAGTGGTGCCTTGGAAACTAGGCACATTGGTCAACTTAGGTGTCCAACGACCCTCCAGTGCCTTTGGTCACCTTGTTTCCGTGACAATCTTGGTGACCATATCCAACGTAGTTGTAAAGGCGTCTAGGCGCCTTGGAAACTTGGGCAACATGGCAGGCACCTTGGGCGTCCATCGATTGTCCAACACCTTGGGTCGCCTTGTCATCGTGATAACTGTGATATCCAATGAGGAGTTGTGGCATTGCCTAAAGAAGGTGGTTATGATATTAGATCCAAGGGTGAAGGTCCACTCTCAAAAGAAGTCCCAATGGCATCCCTAAAGTTCTTTATCTATATCCATTGTAAACATTGAAATTGTTCGCATCAATACAAAATACAGTACTCCCCTCATTATTGCACTTAAACTATATGACTGGATTTGGTTCTAGCTTGTCCACCAGTTCTTGCACTGCATCTATAAACTCTTGATTCAACCCAAGTCTATGCTTTTGAGCTTGTTGCCACACAGTCTCGGCAGGAAAATACTGCTAATGGTAGGCCCATTCTTGTATTTCCTAAGTTCCATCCCTATCAAATATGTAGAAGTAGTTAACTACAAAGTGCAATCACTTGTTAATGACAAGTCTATTGGTCTTATGTTGGGTGAATGGTGGGTGTTATATGAGAGTGATGCACCTACCTTGAGGAAGATAGCAATTAAGGTTCTCTTTAGACATGTTCCACCTTTGGATGTGAGCAATTGGAGTATATTTTCTCTGATCCACTCCAAGAGGCAAAACCGATTGGGTCACAAATGGTTGGAGAGCTTGGTGAATGTGCACTATAACATGAGACCGAAAATGCAACATATAGATGGGGTTAGAGAATGACAGAGACCCAATAGAGCTTAGCGATCTTCTAGGTGGAGTCAGATGAGGAGGATCCTCTCTACGTGGGTGAGGGATCAAGATCAGCCTGTGAGGGATCAGCTTGGGGTTAGGCCATACCCAAATATGAGTTTATGGCTTCTTGAGAAGGTCATATTCACTCATAGAATGCCGACCTTTTGAGTCTTAACCTGACGGGGATGAAGAGGACATCAACTGGCCGCATTTCAGTGGCAACATTTAACACTGTCCTTGTATGTTTGTAGAGATGATGATGGAGGGGGTGATAGATTTGGTGTGCTCTTAGTATTCTAACCTTCAGTGCGTCTCCACTCTTCTGTCTTTAGCCCTCTGAAATGCGAGGTGCTTTAAGCCCTCTCTGCTTGAAACCCACTGATCCATCCGAGAGCATTATAACCAACCAGAGCTGGTGCTCATCCGATCCACAAGAGATATCCTGTTTGATCATGCCACATAGGATGTTGGCCACGATGGATGTCCATCCTCACATGCTAGTTACACGTGAGGGCCAGGCCGCCAGTTCAGTTTGGATGAGGAGGCCGATTGCATGTACATCAATGTTTCAAGTTTGTCTGGCACTTTTGGAGGCATGCGTCTAGTGGAGAGTAGTGGATACCTTGTGTTTGGGCAGTATAGCTCTTCTTCCTCACTTCCTATTGTGTTATGTATGGCATGACGGACAGTCTTAGAGTGGGTCATCCTTTATGGACAGCTTCTCATGCTCGCCCCCAACTTTATGTTGGCACCACCATCCACTTACAGTGGCTCCCTACATGTATTTTCATAGTACAATGAGTGACCTATACTATAGACGCGTAGATTAGATTTACCTACAATATTTTGATGATGCCACCTATGGGACTGTTGTGGATGACTTCGAGCATTTCTTCTGGCATGGTATGACATGACCGACATTTATGATACAATCAGAGAAACGATTGCATTGCCACAACCTTCTAGTAGTGGCCTTATCCTCCCTACAACTCTATGTGGCACTAGGATGAGTAGAGGGGGTCTAATTTGTATTTATGGGAGTGTTTATGTCAACATGTATTACAAAATACATGTACCGTGTAATGTTATCGATGGTTATGGATGTTTTCTAACATTATATTTTTTATTCCTGATGCCTACTTTAGTTTTTTTTAATTGGATTTTCATTGTTAATACTAAATCATGTGTAGAATAGGGTATATTAGAGAAAGCACATAGCAAGGTACGACATGCAATTGCAAGCTAGGGTCCAAAGCCAAACAACCATTTTGGGTGACTTTTTTTTTTCTTTTCTGCAATCTAAAGGTTCAAACATGTTTATAGATGCTTAATTAAGGTTTCCCTAAAGTTGCTGGCCAAAATTTGACCATTTAACCACCAAAATGGCAGATCAAAATTTACTGCCGGAAAAATCATATTTCGCCATTTTGCCATTGTATTTTGGTTTTGCCAGGCTGTGAAATGGCCAGCGAAACTGAAATCTTAAACCATGTATGCCATGTTGGATCCATTCGTATGTGGTTCTTTAATTAGGGTTGTTGAGTAGCTTGTACATATACTACTTCCCTAAACTATCAATCTTATAAGTGATTAAATTTGTTGTATGATTTAGCATCTGATCTTTAGAGATGTGAAATAATATAAAATTTACTATCTATTATCTAATTTTGGTTGTTGAGGCAGTGCATGTTTATGATCAAGCCTATGAGCTTTTGAGTCATTTTAGGTAGTCAAATTACCTGGTACCTATCATCGTCTTCTCTAGATGAGAAAGTACACCATGTCTCTTTGCCATGTGCAAGAGAGATATCCTGGTTAAACTTACGATAGGTAGATGATGATGTGCTGCATATGGCTTCGTTTTTTGAATTTTGATGTGTTTTTATTATCTTTCGAAAATTACAGTTAATTTAACTTGTCTAGGTGACAATTTTGTCTGTTTGGAAGGATTAAAGTATCGTGTATCAATAGCGTATCGGTTGGACGATTTTAAGAGACGTATCGTTTTATCTTGTATCGTAGATATGCTAAGGTATGCTAGGATACTGGGCAAGATACGTACGTGAATGATTAGGGATGCAAAACACAATTTTCAAGCATAAAAACACTAGAGTAAATTATAGGTACCTCTTCTGTAGTTTGCCCTTAAATTAGGTACACCCCAAACCTTTCAAACAATTACAAAGACAACCCGTTAAATCAAAATAAATTACAAAAAAACCCATTCTGTTGGTGAATTTCCATTAATTGACAACCGAAGGTAAAAGTTAAAATTTTAATACCTAAAATACCCAGATGGTTAAGTTAACTAACCATTTTACTCCCTTAAATATTACCTAAAAAAGCTGTTTTGTTAAGAAATTCTATCGTTAATTAATATTTAAAGGGGTAAAATGATTGTTTAACTTAACCTTTTAGGTATTAAAATTTTAATTTTTTCATATGGTCGTCAGTTAACGAAAATTCACTGACAGAATGGGTTTATTTGTAATTTATTTTGATTTAAGGGGGTGTCTTTGTAATTGTTTGAAAGGTTTAGGGTATACTTGATTTAAGGGCAAACTACAGGGGAGATACCTAAAATTTATTCAAAACACTATAATAAGCAATCTTGAAGTATTTCCAAGGATTAAAAACATTGACATTCAATGAGTTACAACATTCGGTTCGCTTAAACTGTATATTTTCAGCAAGGAAGAAGTCCAGAAAAGTGGAAGAATCAGTTGTATCAAGCTTTATGTGTGCATATTGACCGTATCAGTTCGTATTGAGGTGTATCGAACAGTATCAATTTGTATTGGACCGTATCGCTTAGATACATTTCGATACAAGTTTGACTTTTTTATTTTTATTTTTGCGAGAAAATGGAAACTTAAGGGTATTGATACGTATCAAGTGTATCGATTGTATCAAAGTGTACCGAACATTATCATTTCGATACGATCTTTTTTTTTTTTTTACAAAAAGAGGTACGTATCGAAGAGTATCGTATCGACCACTATTGATACATATACGTATTGGTGGATATGGGACATATCGTATCGATACTTAAAACCATGCTGTTTGGCCTCTTTTCTTAGCTTTGTTCATGGTTGTATTGTAAGGGAATGTTGTTTTCATAAATTTTATTTTGTTTGTAAAGGAATTGTCCATGTTATGAATTTTTAAGGAAATGTAAATGAATCTTTATGTTTTATTGGGAACTTTTGACCAATATTATGTATTCATGCAGGAAGCTGCTAACAATGACAATGGACGGGCACCTCATTCGTCCTGGAGAAATTATGATGATTTTAATGAGTACTTTTGGTGAGAAGTTCTTTCAAACTTCAACCTTTTCTTTTTTGTTTTTTCTTTTAAACGTAATTTTCTTGAATGATTGCTTTTCTCTAAACCCCCTTGCAATAAATTTTTTTTTCCAGGTCACTTAATTGTTTTGAACTGAGTTGGCCATGGCGCAGAAGTTCATCTTTCTTTATGAAGCCCAAACCCAGGTCAAAGGTGGGTGATTATCTGGCTTTTGTGCCATAAAATGATGTATAGACCACTTTTGTTTAGTTGCTTAACCTCCTGTGCTGCTGACAGGGTGTTTCTTTGTATCTTTGCATTGAATATTTTCGTATTCCGATCAATGTTATGTTCTTCCACAGCCCTTAATGCTTCATGCAGAATTTTTAACCAGTCCTTAGTTTTACCAGTGCAAATCTTCTATACCAATAGTGATACTTTAATTTTAATAGCCTTATGCTACATCTTTTAACTGAGGTTAAAAATTCCTACTGAAGTTTGTGATGTCTCAAGAAGTGCTGGATTTGGAAGAGCTATTCACTTGCTCTGATCTGACAAATCCAAGTACTTGGACTGGAATTCCTTTTTGTTGGTGTGTGAACATTAAGTGGAATCCTCTAGCCATCTCCCTCTGAAAAAAATTGTATAACGTAAGCCAAACTGATTCTTGTTGCTCTCTCATCAGTGCCATTTTTTTGTCTATGAAAAACTAGCTTATCATCTGGTTCCCTTTTTCTGGATCATCGTCCTGCTATTGCTCATGTCACTCCCCAATTTCAAAGCCTCGGAAGTGTGACTGGATCCTTATGAGCAAGCCAATCCTACCCGAAGATCTTATATTCCATGCGCACTGCACCAATTTCTCACACACAAGATATATTCCATCACACAATAATCAGAGTAAACAAGAAAAACAATAGCTGAAGTCTTATATTAAAATCATATGGTAAGCTGATCAGTAGATGATACTATTGTGATAACAAGTTCATCTCAGTCATTCAAACTGAAACATAACAACTAGTCCAAATATGTCTACAATCAGTAATTGTAGACACACGTCACACTCGCAAGCGGAACCATGAGTAGCATCCGCATGATCCTCAAGATCATCAGTGGAGGCTCCATCAATGACCAGAGTGTCCATGAAATCAGCTACGGTCAATCCTACATTAGAATCTAGAAAGTGTGTACACAAGGTGAGCTACAACTAGCTTAGTTAGAGAGAAGGAACATGCAAGCATGGAAGAATGAATGTAATCTATATATAAGTCTGGTATAATGATCTGTTGCACGCTAAGGTAGAGAAACTGCCACACTACCTCGAGTAAGTATACTTCCATACGCAAGGGAAAGGGGGTATACATGTCCTCGCCCTCGCTGTGGACCTTGCCTCTTATTGAGACTGTCACCTCCGCTGGTTTGGGGAGAATGCCCATACCGTGGCCTCATCATGGGTGATAGCTCTACCCCGAAGAGTAGGCTCCGTCCTGGCATGTCACTCCCAGATCTCGACATCATCGCTGTACCTCAGCCAGTAGGTTAGAGGAAGGTTGGGTCCCAGACCCTTCCTCTTTATATGAGCCTACGTGTATACTTAACCCCCTATTGGTAAGAGTTGCAGCCATGGGTTCTGTTCCACTAACCATGTCCATCCTACATGTCATCAATCTTAATCAAGGCCATACCCAATGGAGATCCCGACTCCGATACCCCTCTCGTGGACATCGTCTCCCCACTGGTATAATACTCGCATATGCAAAGCAGGGCCCACATGACTGCAACGGTACTAGAACTCCCTTCGGTACACTTTCTCCCCACAGGTTAGTCAGGCATCATGCTTTAACAATTATCATTCAAATAATAATTAATGCATATACATGAATAAATTTCACAGATATTGGATGACATTTTATCACACAATCAGCACAAGTATCATAAAACATGCATCATATAAAAAAGGTAAATTAAGTTAGACCAAGCCCCTCACCGTAGTGACGAGTTTAGAATAGTACTCTGATGATGAGAGAGTGCTCCCTTTTAATCCTACTTAGTTTTACCTATTAGAGTTGATTATGTGATGGTTAGTATTCATCATTATTAAGGTCCAGTTAGGTCATAGGGTCATTGGTTGGGTTGTGAACCAATTCAGAACTCTCTGTGATGGTCTAGCTGCAAAGCGTTCGGTGGATGATTTGTCTCCGCACCCTCCCTCTAGAGAATTCCCAAATTGTTTTGCCATACAGGGAGCACTCTGTGATGGTTTGGATGCAAATCGTCCAGTGGAGGATTTGCCTCCTCACCGTCCCTTCGAAGGATTCCCGAAGGGTTTCATATACAGGGAACCATGTGGGGACTATCCGAGAGCAAATGAGCCAGTGGCAGGTTTGCCTCTGCACCTTCTCTCAGGAGGGTTCCCGAGAGATTTCCTTACAGTGAGACCTTTGTGTGATAGTCCAGTTGCAAGGTGTTAGGTGCCAGATTTGCTTTTGCACCTTCTGCCCGGATGCCACCCGAGAACTCATGTTGTAAAGGGAAAGCCTTTGGACTTGTTCGGTTGCACGGTTTTTGTGACCCGACGTCCCTCCGGACCTTGGGCCCAGACATACTTTTCTTAGTCCGAACTTGGGTCTTCTTCATCGTATCTTTTTGGGGACCTTGCTGGGTATTCCCTGATGTGTCTAGGGTTACATAATGATGGTCATTACTTGATATATGGCTGCTGTCTAGGTTTCTTGTCAAATCCAAGCAGCATTCATGGTTTTGCTTGGTCTGCCATTAATGGCCATTGGAGATGCAAGGCTAACCTTGGCTTGGTTTGCTTCTTCGACTGACACGAGTTACCTTGGAAGAATCCCAACGGCAGCTTTCTTCTTCCTCTCTCTTCGAAGTTTTGCTCTTCTCCTTCTGCAAACGTACGTCAGAGTTTTCTCCACTAATTCCGTACTCTTCTCTATCCATTCGTGGGAGGGAGAGACCTAGTTGGACTAGGGTCTCCCACTGAAATAAGTATTACGTATTTAACTCTGAATACAATCTTTCGTTCCAACATACACTACCAAACTTGGGTCCACACGATATAATACCATTTGGATGGTTTTTTGTTGCACTAATTGAGGTAATATATGTAAAATAGATACAATGGGCTATACAAACAAAATCAGGGCAAAAACCCAACACTTGGGCCTTGGAACCAAAGTAATGAGTTTACCCAGAAAAATTCCAAGTATTGGTCGAAACCTGAGACAACTCAGTTTTGGGGCTGGTCAAAACTGCCTTGAAACTGAGTTCTTGAATCTTGGTCACAACACTCACACCTGGTGGCCTCTCCCAACGTGATTTAGGGCAGAGAACAAGGACCCTTAGATCCTAGAACAATAAAACATGAATCAAAGAAGAATGATCAGAAAAGCAAGTATAGGAAGCCCCACAACGCAATCCCTATAGGTTTTATGCCCAAAAAATTTCTTATTGCTGAGAGTTTGTCTTGGCATTGCTACCCAAGTGGACTGCCCTATACACATAGGGACAGTCTTGGTTCTGTCTGGGAATTTCAAATGGTTGCACAGACCTTTATTTTCTCCTTCCATGGTTGTAGAATGCTGCTCCATCCATACTCAGGGAAATTGGAGTCCAACATCTTTGACAGAGCTCCTTACCGGCATAGTTGTCAAGGCAACCCTAGGCGTTGGAGGCCTTCCTAGGAGCCTAGGTGCCTAGGCGACCAAGGCGTTCGTAGTGTATTTTTTTTTTCCCTAAAATATCAATGTTATATTTATGTTTATACTTTATATTATATGCAATAATGCAATATGCCACATCAAGAACTAACATTTAACTATTTAATAAACAAAGAATGATTAAAGTATAAAATGTAAGAACTAAAAAAGCATAATTATAATTAAAAAAAAAAGCACAAAGCAATAAACTAAGAACATATTAACATATAAAATAAGAAACAAGATTGCAAGTCTATAATGCTTGTAAGGAACTAAAGATGTAAATTACTCAATAAATATTATATTGTTGTTACCTACTTACCTCCATGATGCTAAAATAAATGTATAGACTGTATGTACCTCTCTATTCCTCAGTAGTTCAATGGCAGAGCAGCCGAATGATACTTGGCCAGATGTAGGTTTGAATCCTACAGCTACTTGGGGGAGTCAAAAAATTATAAATTATAAATATTAAAAATCTTACATTAAAAATATATGCAATGAGCCAACAAGATGGGAAATAGTGAAATACTCATAGTCTCAATGTCTAAAATCAACATAGGTCCTGGGCAATGCAATAAATAATTCAATAAAAAAAAATCCATAACTAAATTCAAATTCTTTAAATATCAAACATCAAATATCAGCAAATAGCGAAGGGTCAACTTCTTGTTCTTGCTGCTCTCCTTCTCTATCACCCTTAACCTGACCCCAAAATCATCCTCAACATCGTCGTCATCATTATTAACATCCTCTTCTTCAATATCTTTTCTATCAGAGTCATCTTCAAGTTCAACCAAACCCCTTCCCTTCACACGACATGCGTAGACATTGCTGGTGGATGATTGCGCTCTTGTTACTGTAATGTGCCCCCCAGCTGATGCTGATGCATCCATTGCTCTATTCACATCGCCCCACGTGAGATCATCATGGGCCATATCCTCTTCTTGGCCAGTCATCCACTCAGAACTCCAGTCCAAGTCATCTAGCACTAGGGGATCATAAGGTCTTGACTTCTCATGCTTTGCCCTAAACCTGTTGAAGACGTCTATTATATTTGACATAGACTTGATCATTCAAACGTTGATGTTCTAGTCTATTCTTCTTCTTGGTATGTATTTGAAATTATAAGCAATAAAGAATGTCATTCTTCTTTAAAAATAGATACAAAAAAAAAAATTTAATATTTAAAAAATAAATTTTGTATTTAGTTTTTAGTATTTACAGATTCAAATGTACTCCAGTTGCGTTCGCAACCAGAAGCGGGGCAACATAGGCCTAAATACGTAATGCAATCTTCATAAGATCTTTGGTATCTCCTCCATGTGTTGACCACCATTTCACTATAAAGTATAAAATACAAATTAAACCATTGTAAATAGTAGTTAAACAATTAAACAATTTTTTTAAAGTCATAAATTACTTACTGGGGTTCACAAGATTTCTTTGTCTGATTGCCATTTCTAGTCCAAATGCTCCTTCACCATGTTTATAAGTAGGCACCTGACTAGAAATCTTATCTTGCAAATTTGGTCAGGCACCATTCTTGTAAGTACTTCATTGAATGCATTTTGTATTTTCCCGTTTACCAAATCATCCTTTGTGTACTCAAAGAATTTCCCAGGATTAAGAAACAAAGCGGCAAGATACAAAGGGCGCCCTATCTGGCACTCCAAGCGCTTCTCAATAATATTGACCACTTTTTTCCAAAGTTTTCCTTTTCAGCAAAGTTGAATTGTGTCCTTTTTTTTTGCTTCTTCCATTGCCAGGTACACTTTAGGCATTGCAGGATTTTCATCCCCATCCACAAGTCTCAAAACAATAGCAAGGGGCTATGATGCTCTCAAACAATTTTGCACATTATTCCAAAATTGAGTGGAAAGAATTGTTTCAGCTACTTTCATCCCACAATCTGTCTTTGACAGATTGTTCTTCATCCAATCATCAGAAACAAATAATTGTTTCAAAGCATCTTTGTTTTTCAACATGCTCTGAAGAGTAAAAAAAAGATGTAGCAAACCTAGTAACTCTTACTCTAATCAGTTCATTGCCTCCAATGCTTGCCCTCAAAGCGTCAAGAAGGCTAGTATGTCTATAAATTGAACATGTGACTCTTTTACCCCTTGCTATTGCCCCTTGAATATTTTCATATTCCTTATGTCTTCCAACATAAGGTTTATATAGTGTGCTGCACAAGGAGTCCAGTACAGTTGAGACCTCTTGTCCATTAATAAGTTCTCAGCTGCTTTATATTTTGAAACATTGTCTGTTATCAATTGGAAAACATTCTCCTCTCCAATCTCATCAATTTTTTTATCCAGCAATTGAAACAACGAATTAGCATCTTCTTTATGCTGGGATGCATCTACTGATTCCATGAAATAGGTCCCCTCTGGACAATTAACAAGGAAGTTTATGAGATGCCTTCCTCTTCTGTTTGTCCACTCATCAGACATGAGAGTACCCCCATACTTCTTCTAATGCATTTCATAATGTTTTTCATTTCTGCAACTTGCTCCTTTGCAGACTTCAAGAGAGACACTCTCAACTCATGATATGATGGTGGCCTGTATCTTGATCCATATTGTGCTACAGATTCAAGCATAACCTCAAAGTCCCTGCTCTTGATGACATTAAATGGAATCCCACAATTATAAAACCATTGAGCAACATGGTTATCAACAATCTTCTTCTGTTCAGCTGATCTAAACCTGTTTTGCATGGTTGTTTGTGTAAGTTTCTTAGGGTCTCGCCTCTCATTAACCAATTCTTCAGCAGTTCGCCTCAAAAGAACATCCAAGGGTCCCCTTATTTGTTGTTGGACCAAAGTATTCTTTTTTTTAGCATTTGTTCCAGAGCTTGGGGTAGCTTGGGGTAACTCTAGGAACATATTCTTGCTCAGTTGGGGCTTGCATTTGCCTTTCTTCTCCTCCATCCATGTATGTGTTTAAATCATCCATGTGATCATCCAAATCTAAGGTTGTCCTCTTCTTATTCTTCATCATAAAATACTACATCTCTCTAGATATTTGAACAAGAACCTTCGTATACTTGGCTACATCTCCAAAACCACTAACCAAGTGTTGTTTTTGCCTTTTAATCCTTTGATCACTGTCTCTGCCACAAAGATTGCATCTAACTACATTCTTATTGGCTAAGTCTGGCCTATTACCATATTTCCATCCAGGATCATTTGATTTGGCTTTGCTGGAGGGATCTTTGCTTGGATCAGTGGATGAATTTAATATGTTTTCAGTCGTGCTTGATGGAACACAACCACTAGTTCCAGCCATACTATAACAATAAAACTATTGAAGCACCTGATTATCAACAAGAAACAAATAAAACCAGTTTAACAAGTGTATAAGTAGGAAAGCAGTAAAAGACATTATGATCAGTACTATTGATAATGATTCTGTAGAAAATAGTAGCAAATCTGATAATGATTCATGAGAAAAAAAATTCATTGCAGAGAATGAAAAAAGGAAAAAGTAACATTCGGACTTGCATTACAGACTAGCAGACAGAAGAAGTAAAGCATTCGGAAAAGAAGAAAACCCATTCGGCCTTGTAGAGAATGAAAAAAAATTGTTGCAGAGAATACAAGAAGAGATAACCCATTCGGACTTGCAGCAGAGAATAAATGAAGAGATTACCCATTCAGAGTCTCAGACTTGCAGAGAACGAAAAAAAAAGGGTTGTTGCACAGAATGAAAAAAAAAGGGTTCGGTATGTGGTCGACATTCAAAAAAAAAAAAATGCATCGTTGCAGAGATTCAGAGAAAGGAGTAAAACCAGACAATTAAAAAAAAAAGTCTCAGTAGTTACAAAGGTCGAGAAGAAGAAGAAGAAGAAGAAGAAGTTGCATAGAATGAAAAAACAAGTGTTGTTGTAGAGAATAAAAAAAAAGCAATTGGACTTGTCTGTGATCGACACTCTGAAAAAAAAAAGAAGCATCGTTGCTGTCGACACAGACTCAAAGAAGAATAAGATGGAGGAGAAACCAAAGAAGAAGAAGAATAAGAACAGAGCAGGGAAAAAAAAGAGTAAAAAGAAAGCATCATTGCTATTGACGCAGACTCAGAGAAGGAGAAGATGGAGGAGAAGAAACCAAAGAAGAAGAAGAATAAGAACAGAGTAGAGAAAAAAAAAAGAGTGTTGCCAAAAAAAAAAAAAAAAAAAAAACAGAGCGAAAAAAAATGTTGATACAGAGTCACAGAGAGGAAGAATAAGAAGAAAAATAGGGCAGAGAAAAAAAAATTGTTGGCGCTAAGCAGAGAAGAAGAAGAAGAACAGTGCAGAGAAGAAGAAGAAGAAGATAGCTGAGAAGAAGAAGAAGAACAGAGCAAAGAAGAAGAAGAAGAAGAAGAAGAAGAAAAGAGTAGAGAAGAAACGATATTAAAAAAAAATTAAAATAAAATTGTGCAGAGTGGAAGAAGAAGATTTAGAAAAAATACAACAAATATAAACTTCATACCTGATTGAACGTCAACCGCTGGAAGAAGAGTACTCCAGGGAGGAAAAAAATCCTAATCGCCACTCTTCAGAGAGCTCAAGCAGAGAAACCAAAGAGTCGTTTGAAGAAAAGGAAACGAAAGACTCTCCAGTAGAATAATTAATTATTCCATGTATTGGTGTACAACATATTATTGTACACCAAACCAAACAACTATGCTTATCAGGAGTTTGGAAGCTTTGGGCGGTGGCCTGGGGGTTCACACTCTCAAACTGGTGGAAAAAATTGGAGCTCTGATTCCAAGTTCAGTTCTGGTGTGTAGAAGAGAACTTAGCTTTGAGAAGGTGAGAAGTAGCAGCTGTGTGGCAAAAGAAGAAGATCCAGACAGACCACGTTTATATTACTGTCATATAAAAGCTGTAAAAGTACCAAAATACCCCCATACATAATACTAGTTACCATTCTATACACATTATATAGGCCTTTCCTGAATACCCTTGATATTATTCTAACATCCCCTTCATGTCATGTGAAAAAAAATTTGGCGTGCACTCATAGTTGTCAAGGCGTCGCCTAGGCGTCCGGGCGGTTTATACAGGCGTGGGCACCAGGGCACCTTGTGTACATGAGAAATCCGGTCGCCCAGGGTGCCTGGGCGTCGCCTAGGCGACGCCTAGGTCGCCTTGGACGCCCAGAATGCCTGGGCGGCCGTCTTTTTCTTATATTTTTCATTGATCTTTGAATTTTATTTAGGAGATTTATTAGGCCAGACAGGAACAACATTTATCAGGCAATATTTATTTATGACTAATATCATTTAAGTAAATGTTTGAATCCAATAAAAATAGTCTAAAATTCAAATTCCAAAAGGATAAAAAGTCAACTCCCCAGTTCAAGAACAAAAATCATATTTTTGGGTGCGAGGGCGATTTTGAACTTTTAAATGCTAGACTTTTTTTCTAATATAAAAATTCTATAAATCTTATTATAATAAATCATCACTAAAAACCAAGTGTGCGTCAAAATAATCTTTTGCTTTTGATGCCCAAAAAATAATTTACATTCAGACGACTTTAAACAGCATTCCCGTATTCTGAACAAGGTTTGACCGGAGTGTAACTCCTTCATTATAACTTGGATTCAAGCAATCTCGGATTTGTTGGAAAGCTGATTATGCTAGCTTTGCAACGAATTCGAGATTTGCTTGAATCCGAACTATATTAAAGGAGTTACGCTCCGATCAAATTCGTTAAAAGTACGCAAATGTTAGTCATAAATAATTGTTTACTTAACTCTACACACAATCCCAGGTCTTAGTGTACACTAGCAAACTTGGGTCCACACCACATATTAATTAAGTTATGTCTTAAATGTTGATTATTTATGTAGAATGTTGCATATATATAAGCATTAATATTTTAGAAATAAAAAAATGCACTGGGAACGCCTAGGCAACGCCTAGGCACCCAGGATGGCCCCAAATGTCTTGGATAGCCTTGTCGCCTTGACAACTATGGCGTGCAGGAACTGCTGTGTCTATTTGATTGGTTCTTTACTCTTTTCCCTTATTCTCTAGATTTCTCCTTATTTTTTGGCCCTACAAATACCCCCATTAACAAAGGGAGCTGTTATGTGCAAGATGCATTCACAATGAGAGCAACTAGTTAAACCCCCCCCCCCCCCCCCCCCCCCGCCCCCCGCGGCTCCGCCCGCCAAAAAAAGAAAAGAAATTATCCAGATATCTCATTGCTGAGGCACACAGTGATGAGGTGCTTCACATTCTGTAAGAATTTGCTTTTCATTTTCGCACATTATTTAATAGTTGCCAAGGCAAACTCCCTGTCCTTATGGTCCAACATGAGCCCTCAATCAAGGGCAATAATCCATGCAAAAGCTTACACTTCTAGTGGTGGTATTGTGTGGCTCCAAAATTTTCCAACTAGTTAAGTGTGGTTTTTTTTTTTTTTTCCCCCCCTAATTGCCAAACGTGAAAGAGACTTCACTGGAAGTGTTTTAAAACAAATTTGAAGAGCCTCATGGCCTGGTGTCCACCCCCTTGTCTTTCTAAATCCCCACCTCTTCCGAAGATTACAAAGTGAGTCACTTTTCTCCCTTTCAAACAGGTGGGATTCATTTACACTTCTAGTGGCAGTTCCCTCTTTTGCACCCTTTTAGTTCTATCAAGTTAATTATGTTCCTACCTGTTATACAGGGTTGGCTTTCACCCGGTGGTGGTTTGGGTCGAGGGAAGACTTCTTTTGTGGAGCACAGAACGTTTCTTCATCTTTACCATAGTTTCCATCGTCTGTGGATATTTCTCTTTATGACGTTTCAGGTTTGTACTTTTCAGCTCATTTCGTCTATTTTGTTTTTAATATTCAGATTATGTCGATGCATCATTTTATAACCTGAATTTGACCTTAATATTTCTCCAAATCTGAACTGTTTCACTTTGTTCCCTGGGTTCCCTAAAATGAACATTGGTAGGTGCAAGTCATTTGCCTGACTTCCTTGTTGAATAATTGACAACCTTTATGAGCATTGTTTCCTAATGTAATTATGATTCCTTTTTTTTTTTTTTTTCACCATTAGCAACTGGACTGTGATTCAGTTTGGGAGTTTCTGATTCCATTTTGTCTTTTTTCTTTTTGCCTTAAGGTTTTTGTATAAATTTTTTCTTTGTTACCAGGGACTTGCCATCATTGCCTTCAACCAAGAGCAGTTCAATAAGAAGACCATAAAAGAAGTTCTCAGTCTTGGCCCAACATTTGTGATTATGAAGTTGTTCGAAAGTAGGTTGCTCTTGTCATTGCACTGCATGGGGGTTGTGGTACTTTGGATTCTGGGATCCTGGAGGAAAAGAATTGAATAGGACATAATAACAAGTATTTTGCTGATAGAATTTCTTGTCTTTAGATCTTTACCTGTCTTTTTGATCTGTGTCTTTCTTGATGCAGGTGTGCTGGATATTTTTATGATGTATGGTGCGTATTCTACATCACGACGTGTTGCTGTTTCTCGAATATTTCTTCGTTTCCTATGGTTTACTGGTGCTTCAGCCTTCATATTATTCCTTTATATGTAAGTTTGTATTTCCTTCTTTGACATTACTTACCCAAAATTTCATTTTTTTTAAATAAAAGTACATGTCTCTGTTTCTCTTCAAACAATTTAATTATTGGGATTTGGGTGATGCGGTAGTCTCTTGATTACTTGTCTTTCTCTGATTTCAGCAAAGCTCTTCAGGAGGATAATTCAACTTCAGCAATTTTCAAGATATATGTTTTTGTTTTAGGCATTTATGCTGGTGCCCAGCTTTTCTTTAGTTTCCTTATGCGAATCCCAGCATGCCATATTCTTACTAATGGTTGTGATCGTTGGTCTGTTATTCGGTTTTTCAAGTGGATGCACCAGGTTTGCACTTTATTTTGTTACCATTTTTTTGAGTTCTTAGCTTCTTAACTTTTATGTGGTAGTGGTAAGTAAATATTTTCTATATTAATGATATGTTGATCTCCTAATATTGCCTGACGTTCAATTTTGAAGGAACATTACTATGTTGGACGTGGGATGTATGAAAGGCCAACTGATTTCATGAAGTAAGGAATTAGAGCTCTCTTTTATTTGGATCCTGCATAAATGTTTGTTTTCAAAATTAGTTAATGACATTAATGTCTGTGCATGGATGTGGGTTGAGTTCGTGTTGATCAGTTGAAAAAAGAAAATAAGAAAAGAAAAGAGCAAGTGGATCAGTTCTAAATTGCAAAGTAAACCAATAGGACAGCTGAACCCAAAAAGCTAGCCAAAATATCAACGCTGTTATTAAAACAATTGGGCAGATGTGTTCTTGTGTTACTGTAGAAACTGAGAAATTAAAGAAGAAGAAGAAGAAGAAATCAGTGAAGGGAAATGATTGATAGATGAAAAGAAGAATAGGGAAAATACCTTTCGGTCACGCCTGTAACTCATAAGCAGTCAAACCACTAAAAAAAATTCAATTTTATTCCGTTCACTCATGGCCAGAGGTCAGTACATATGCTTATAAGAACTGTTGAGATAGCAGCCTCGATAGAGGCTTATTGTCATTATTTTTTCTTTATGCTGTAGAGTGTAGAGTTACTTTGATTTGAGTAATTAGAGTTTCATTGTAATTGCTTTCTAGAGTCTTACTATGTTGTAAAACTTGCTTTCATTATTAATAAATAGATGGCAGTAGGTGGGAGAGAAAAAATACACATTGATTCTCTCTCCCTCTTCTCCATTCTCTCTGTTTTCCCTTCTCCCCTTCTTTTTATATTGTTACTAGAACTTTCAAAGTTCGACTTTTATGATAACTAGAATTTGCCAGGTTCAAATGCAATTCTAATCACTAGTTATTTGGGCAATAATAAAGTGAAAAGAGCATAGTTGAACCCGTAGACTAAAGAATAACTACAACTTCAGAACTTCTAAACAAACTAGGACCGGACAACCAATTTGACTTTCTAACTCCTAATGTTACTAGGAGAGGACTGAAATTCGTACGAAGGCCCGGGTCCGGATGGATTTAGTATGGGTTTTTTCATTGCGGCTTGGGATATTATCTAGGCAGACGTTCTTTGGCTGTAAGTAGTTTCTTCTCTAATCCTGGGCAGATGAGAGTAGTGAATTAAACTTTCCTTTGTCTTATTCCTAAGAAGGAGGGTGCTTGTTCCATTGTTAAGTTTAGATCCATCTCCCTATGCAACACTATCAACAAGATCATTGCCAAGCTTCTTGCCCATAGATTGAAGGAAGTTGTTGGTGACCTTGTTAGTCCAAGCCACTGAGCTTTTATTCAAGGGCATAATATTGTGGATAATATTATGATATTTACTGATCTTGTTCAGGGTTTTGATATAAGAATGCACCCCGAGCTCTTTTGTTAAAGATTGACCTCCACAAAGCCTATGGCAATGTCCGATGGGAATATCTTATGGAAATCCCTGCCAGAATTAATGTTTTTGACTGTTTTTTCCAATGGATATTATGGTGTCTCTTCTACAATATTCTCTAATTTGGTTAATGGCAGTTCGACTTTTTTTTTTTTTTTTTTATAAATGCCAGACAAGAGATTAGGTAGGGATGTCCTATGTCTCCTGTATGGTTGACTCTTGTCCTAGAAGGCTTCTCTAGATCTGTTTTGATTAGTGCTCAACAAAACCATATCGATTTCTTCTTCCGGTGCAAGGATATCAAATTGATCACTTGCAGACGATGCGTAGACGATATCATGATTTTCTCGAAAGGTAATGACAAATCTCTCAAGTCAATTTAGATGTGTTACGATCCTTGGGTTTTGCTCTATGTTGGGCCTATCCATTAGCAAGCATTAATCTCCCTTTTTTTTGCAGTGATTGATGATCCGCTTCATGATAATCTCAGAAGCATTGTGGATTTTTCCTTGGGCAGCTTGCCGATCACTTATCTCGGCCCCCCTTTGATTTCTTCAAGATTCTCTCCTCGTCATTGCTTTCCAATCCTCGATACATTGAGGCAAGGGTTTAAGTTATGGAAAGCAAGGTTCTTCTTCTATGAAAGCAGATTGAAACTTGCTAGAGCAGTCATGCAAAGTTTTTACTTGTATTGGACTGGGATTTTTGGTCTTCCTAGTACGGTTATCCAGAAAATTGAAGGCCTTGTGAGGGTTCCTTCTTTTGTTTTTTTTTTTTGTGGAAAGGGGCTGTTAACAACAAATTCTTCCATTCGATAGGCTGGGTTAAGGTGTGTTTGCCTAAGGAGGAAGGAGATTTGGGCTTGCATCATAAAACTGATATGGAGGGTGGCCAAGAAAAAGGAGTGCATTTGGGTGGACTGGATTTATAGTAGATATCTGATAAAAGATTCAATATGGATGGTTTCTGCAGGCCATGATTATTCTTGGGTTTGGAGGACTATTCTTTAGCATAGGCATTTGGCCCTCCCTTTTATCAATTCTCTCGTTGACGACGGAAATTCGACGCTTCTTTGGCTGGATAATTAGCATCCTTATCGTATTTTGGTGATGGCCTATCTTGATCCGGGGAGGGATAGGCTTGCTGCCGTTACTTTTATTCTTTCACATGGGGCTTATTGTATTGGTAGGGCTTCTTTATCTCGGCTTGTACAAGCTTGAGAAGGTCTCGACTCTATCAGCCGTAAACCCACTGGGATTGGTGATATCACTAGTTGGACCACTTCCACTAATGGTGTGTTTTCGGGCTTTTCTGCTTGGGAGCTTGTTAGATCTCGGAGCTTCAAGGTTGCCTGGCATGATGTGGTATGGTTTAAAGGACACTCTCCTAGGCATAGCTTACTCAGTCTCTTCCCATTGGTTCTTTGCTTCATGAATGGGGAATTATCCAAAGCTCTAGTTGTTTGTGTTGGGTATTAGATGTAGATGTTCAGCATCTCTTTTTCTAGTGTCCTTTTTCCAATGGAGTGTGGGAAAAGATTCTTGGAAAGTGTTGTCGTACTAGAAGAAGTATTCACCCTTTTGATCCGAGATGGAAATGAATGACTAAGAAGTTCAAAGAAAAGACCCCTTGTGATACTCTTCCCGAGCTTGACTTTGTTGTGACGGTGTATCATATATTATTCGAGTGAAATCTTAGAAAGTGGGTGGCCAAGTCTAGATCTTTCGCCTAGATATGGGAAACCATTATACTCGATGTGTGTGGATCCACTATGCCGTTATCTTCCCCCTCCCCGGATACAGCTAGGAATAAATTTATTTTGTCCTCCTGGAATCTGGCCATCGTTTGAGGTGGTTGTTTTTGGGTTTTTCTTTCATGTCGGCCTAAAGGTCTAGTATGTAAGTAGACTTGTTCGGAGCCTAGCCCTTTTGTGTGAACTCTCTTCAATCCCTAGAAGTTGTAGAGGGAGTGGGGATCAGGTGGTCTAGATCTTGTTAGCCCTTTTTCCAACCATATCTGGGGAGAAGTCCTTCGGAAATGCTGCCTTGCAATAGTAAGATCCTCCATTTTGACAGGGAGTGGATATGGTATAAGAGAAAATTCAACGGAAAATCTGGCATTTACACAACCGGAAAATTTTATGTTTTACTATCTACCACCTATGGATCGAAGGGGACTTGAGGGGATGGTCCTACAAGTCTAGAACAGCTAAACCGGATTTGGGTTGCTATGTCTTTTGATATTCTAGGCAAGCTTGGCTTTGAGTTTACCCATGTGTGGAATAGACACATCTCCCATGCTTGGGATCTCCCTTTGTAGTTGTATCTGGTGCCTTGACATTCTTTTTTGGGATGTTTGTGGTCCCTTGTATTTTGTTTTTCCTTTTACTCATTTATACCCTTTGTGCTTGTTGAATATATTTTTTTGTTCACCCTCTAAAAAAAGGCGAAAGTATTTTTGAGGGGGAGATGCGTAGTTCTAAATCACGGCGAGATCTTGGTAATCTCAGAAATCTCGACCTTCTTGAAATCTCATAAATTTCGGACTTTATATGTTCAAAAAATGCGGTATCTCCGTGGGATTTTTGAGATCTCGAAAATCTCGGACCTCACAAGGATGGGGTATTTCAGGGTTATGTTTTTTGTTTAGGGTTTATGTATCACTATTTTAAAAGGGTTCTTCTATGTAGTGTACACGATTGGGGTTTTAGCTTCTTTTTTTTTTTTTTTTTTTAAAATTTTATTTTAAGAGGTTATCTACTGCTGTGTCTAGAGAAAGCTCACAAAAAAAAAAGGAGAAAAATATAATAACGGGAGCTATCTTGAAGTGTGACTATGTTCGTCATTGCTCCAAGCGTCCAACGATTGAGGGATGATGAACAATAAGACCTTTACAAATATTTTTCAAGGATAAAGAGGATCCTTCACAAATCTTTTTTAAGGATGAGAGGGTCATTTACAAATCTGTTTAAAGGATGAGAGGGTCCTTGCATTCTTTTAAGGATAAGAGGATCCTTTACAATCTTTTAAGGATGAGTGGGTCCTTGCACTAGCTGAGTATGGTCTAGTTCAATGCAACTCTTTTAAGGATAAGAGGATCCTTGTAATAGTTAAGTACGGGCTAACTAATTACAATATTGATGCTCTATACAAGAGTTTAACTAACTCAAGAGCAAACAATTATTGCAAATTGAAAAGTTAAGATATTACTTATCAAGGAGTGTGACCGATACTCCTTGAGTGTGCAATACTGCAATATGATGTGAGTAATGCACCTTTTTTTTTTTTTTTTTTCTGATCTTGAATGTATTTGGAGATGGAAGCTCCTTGATCTGACTTGTCTAGGCATCATTATAGCTTGAACGCCCAAGGAATGACTTTTGATGGATGGTTAAGTTCATTGTTCAACCTTGGAGAGTGGTTGTATTTATAGGCACAATTGGAGGCTTAGGCACAATTGGAGGCCTAAAATGCTGGTTTAAGTCAAGTACTAATGGATAGATTTATAGCCATCCATTAGAGAATTATAGCCATTAAGCAGCAGCTCTTTCCATACGGTTGATTTCCAGTTAACCAGTGCATTAGCTAGAAGACCATCTGCTCTGTTGGTTGGGTGATCGACAACAGTATTTGCATTTTCAAGGTGCTCTCGGGTGGTTTGGCTGTATATATGTTATACAAATCCAGTTGACCCGTTGGGTTAGCCGGATCATCAGTCAAATGCTCTATTTTTTAGATCCTTGGCCCATATCTTGGTGCTTTTTTCACCAACCCATTGCCACATTACTTAGGTCATTTTACCTAATCATTTAGCATCTTTGAAGGTCTATTTAAGCCATGAAATGCTATGTTATGCATAGTACAATTATGTTGTGCATGTGTACCATAATTCTGAATCTTGGTAAAATCATGCTGAGATTTTGGTTTTCTTGGTGATCTCGACGAGGTCAAGACGAGATCTTGTACGAGGCAAAAAAACATGAATTGTCTGGACCGGAATCTTGAGATTTCAGTCCATCTAGAAAGCTTTCGATTGAAATTTCGACGGTAACCTTTTTTTTTTTTTTTTTTTTTCTTTGACGGAATCCTGATTTTTTTTGGCTTTGTTTTATACTACACTCTGATTTGATGATGCCAAATGAATCCCTAAAAACATGTTTAATGTATGGCTAATCAAATAGCGAATAAATAATGGTTCAGGGAATAATACATAACACTCAACACTGATTTATGGCTAATATCATTTAAGTGTATGATCTTCATATTTCATTTACTTAAGATAATGCATAAATAAGCAAAAAATCGCCACTTGAATCCAGTAAAAATATTTAAAATTCAAATTCCAAAATTAAAAGTCAATTTTCCAATTCAGGAACAAAAACTAGATTTTCAGTCATGCGATGTTCTTCAACTTTCAAATGGTAGTCTTTTTCTCTAATCTAAAAATTCCATAAATCTTATTGGAGTACAACATCACTAAAAACCAAGAGTCCGCCAAAATAATCTTTTTTTTTTTTCATGTCAAAAAATTTATTTCCATTCAGCCGACTTTAAATGCATTTGCATGCTGCAAACAAGGTTTGACCAGAGCGTAACTTGTTTAATTTTGGATTCAAGCAGTTTTGGATTTTTTGGAAAGCTGATTATCCTATCTTCCAACAAATCTGACATTGCTTGAATCTAAGTTATATTGAAGAAGTTGCGCTCCAGTCAAACCTTGTTAAGAGTATGTAAATTCCGTTTAAAGTCTCCTGAATGGAAATTATTTTTCAGACATCCAAAAGAAAATATTATTTTGCCGGACTTTTGGTTTTTAGTGATGTTTTAATATAGTATGATTTATGAAAATTTTAGATTGGAGAAAAGTTTTCATTTGAAAGTTGAAAAATTTCCCTGCGATCGAAAATCCTATTTTTGTTATGGAATTGGAAAGTTGACTTTTTGTCATCTTGGAATTTAATATTTTAGATTATTTTTATTGGAATCAAATGGGAGGTGTTTGTTTTTATTGAATAATATCTTAAGTAAATGATATTAGTCATAAATAAGTGCTTAATGATATTTCTGTGGGCAGATACTGGTAGCTTTATTATTTTTGCTACCACTATGTGTCATACTTTTTGCTAAATACCACTGTGTGATTATTTTTGCAATTTCATGGTGTATATATCTTTATGTAGGTTAGAATAAAATTTTCCTAGAGTATCAGGCTTTGAAATGGCCATTTGATCCTCGAGACACCCCATTGAAATTCCTAGAAAAAATACACTACCTCGCCAAGATATCGACCGAGATCTCGGATCTCGACCTGGTCGAGGCCCGAGATTTCAATCCTTGATGTGTACTAGCCTAAGTGTCTGAGTTATGCTATCTTCAATCTTCAACCTTGCTTGGTCAGCATTTTCTTCATGATTGGATGTCTTGAATGGAATCTTTCTTGGACATCTTCACTTCTCTTGATCTTCAATGTTCATTATCTTGAGGTCTTAATGACATACCAAATTATGCATCACTTTGGCTTTGATATCTTGATTATGAATTTTATCATTCAACGCTCAATGTAGAGGTTAGAAATCTTTATATGTTTGTTATCATTAAAACCAACTTAGGAGAGTGGGCATATACACCAACAGTTTTGTCTTCTTGTTTCTCAATGGGATCAAGAATCACTCCAAGAAATTACTTTTCCTTTGGTCATGGGTGTATAGTCCTCACACCCTGTTCAGCTGTGTGATAATCTTATAATGCTGATGTTTAGAATTCCTATTCATTGTGGAAGCATAAGCATATTTGGTAAAATTTACAAAATTTTTGATAAAGTATTTCTGTTCTGACAAATGTCGAAACACAATGCAAGGGGAGTCAGCAGGTTTATACAATTTCTCCTGAATTTTCGCTCATTTCGGTAGTTTCTCTGTAGTATTCGATTATTTGGACAGATTTACAGATTTCGTCCTAATTCACCCCTTCGTCCATGAATTCTAGAATTGGTAGAAAATCTCAATTTTTTTTTTTTCTCAATATCCTTTGTTTAGCTGTTAAATCAATGGCTCAATGCTTAAGGTCGACTGTCAATCTAATTGCATTTTGTGTCTTCTAATACCAAACTATGTGTCTTCTAGTATTAAACCATGTGTAGAATAGACAACATTACAGAAGGTATATAATGGGGTTCGACATACACTGCCAACCTACTGTCCAAAGCCAGACTACCATTTACCATTTTGTGTGACTTTTCTTACTGTCTAAAAGTGTTCATATATGTTTGGTAAGGCTTAAATAAATCTTCCTTGAAGTTTTGGCCCTAAATATGGCCATTTGAACGTTAAAATGGCCAGTTGAAATTTGCTGCCGAAAACTGCACAATTGCTCTCCTGTTTTGCCATTTCACCAGGTACATGTCTGTTTCTTCACCCAGTGAAATAGCTGGTGAAGCTGAGATCTTGAACTATGAACATAACCCTCCGGTCTTTTTTTTGTAATTATGGTCCTAGCACTAAGACTGAATTTTATTTCTGAAATTTTTTTATAAAATTAAAATCCTGGAAGACTGCTTCTTCCCACCACTCTATATGGGTTATTGTGGAATTATTCAGTTGTTTCAATATAGATATAAAATTACATGATATTACTAATTTTTTTAATGCTTCTTGCTTCCTATATTCTTTGAATGTAGACGAATATGTATCTTAATGTCATCACTATTTTACATTATGGTCCCTGTTGTGGTCTTGAATGCTGATGGTTTTAGTTTTATTTTGTTTTTAAATTCTTTTTCTAATAGCCATTTGTAATGTTGTTTCATATGCAGATATTTGCTTTTCTGGGTCGTGGTTTTGGGGGGAAAGTTTTCATTTGCCTACTTTCTCCTGGAAAGTGATGTTTCATTGCATTTATTGTAACTTTTAATTCTCAAGGTTCCATTTGTTGTAACACCTTTTTCATTGGTTGATGCAGATCAAGCCATTGGTGGAACCGACGAGAGCCATAGTAAATTTGACTAATATACATTATTCATGGCATGATTTGGTATCTCAACGTAAGCATGGCTTATTTTTTCTGACATCGTTTATGCTTATGATATTCTTAATTTCTGTATGCTGATTTTAATTATGTTTTTTTCATTGTTGGTCCTTGGGATGACATTTTTTTTAAGCTCGGGGGTGTGGACAGCAAGGTTTGAAATGTCAGATTTCCCTCCATTTAGATTTCTTCCAAAACCAAAATTTTTCGGTGGAATTTTGGTATATTTCACCAGCCATTCCGTTTCCCTTTTCTGCGGAACCGAAATTTAGAACCATGACTTGAGAGCTGTTTAAGTGATAAGCTTGTAGGGTTGTCTGTGTGTACCCTTTAAGGTATCTAGGGGGTCTTTATCTAACCCTTCTTTTATTTACATTGTTTAGAAAAAAGTTCCAAATCCATAACAACTAGAATCAGGAACAAAAATTCCATAAATGAGATCTAGCTATCTTGGTAGTTGGATGTGGACTCTAATATGTGAATCACTGTCTCTTAAGCAATTATAGATTAAGGTGTGAAAGTAGCATAAGGCATTGGATTTACATCTCTATGAAATGACTTGGTGGTCTGGAACAGATTTTACTGAATCAGACAGGGGTTTTGTTACTTTGGCTTCTTGGAGTGTCATAGTTGATGCATTTGCTTTTGCACTTCTCCTTGAAGATTGAGAGAACATTCCTATGAAAAGGGGGAAATTGTCGGAGAAGAAAAAGAAGAATGACAACGAAGAAGAAGAAACCCTGAACCTGTTCCCAAATTCAATTTGGGGCTTGGAGATGGAGAAATGTTATAGTTTCTATTGCTGAGATGTTTCTCTTTTGTACAAATTAAATTAAGCACATTGTTGAAACTTTTCCAGTGTCTTATAGGGTTATATATGTATTAGTTTTATGTTGTACCAAGATTCCCTGCAGTTGTGGATACTTATTGGTTTCAGGTGTGTTCTCACCCGTCTTTTGATGACATGTTTTGCTTGATATCTTGGAGGTGCACTGAGGGATAACTTGCATTTTTCATTCCCCGCCCCCACCCCCACCCCCACGCCCACCCCCACCCCCACCCCCCTCCAAAAAAAAAAAAAAAAAAAAAAATAATAATCATTATATGTTGGATTATTAAACCACTTGTTATGCCTGCAGATAACCATAATGCTCTGACAGTTGCTAGCTTGTGGGCCCCAGTATTTACTGTAAGTGATTAATTGTAATATAGCTTTCAGATTTTGAATTTTAACATCAAAGTTCTTAAGTCTGCAGTGGTTCTGGTGAATACTTGAATGTTGCAAATCTGTTACTTGAATTGCTAAAATTTGCAATTTATTCCATTTTTTTTATTAATGAATATAAAACCTCTGTCTTACTTGGAATTGAGAACTTGATGTTCTAGGACCTAATGTTGAACTACCAATAACTATTACCCTTTGTTAAATGCAATTGCGGGCACACTTGTTGCCCCGTAGGAGCTTGAGGGGAAACAAAAGTTTGATGCAACAATGCTCTTATACACTAACTGAATAACCAACTACTGTTATAGTAATAAAGAATTAAAGAGCTCCATGGCACTATTCACTCCAATCCCCCCTTTTATTGGCTAGTTGACTCTTACGTTTTATGTATGTGGAATCAGCATGATTCTGTTCAAATATAGTTTACATGTGTTTCTATGATGTCTATATTTTTGGATGCTGTTTTTGGCACTCTAGTTACTGAATTTTTTGGTTCCTGCAGATTTATCTCTTAGATATTTATGTGTTCTACACACTTATATCGGCTGTTGTTGGGTTCTTGCTTGGGGCAAGGGACCGTTTGGGCGAGGTAAATGGCTTTCTCTGTTAGGATTGATGGATTAAGATCAGGCAGTTTATTAAAATAATAAGAATTTGGAAGAGTCTTTTAATCCGTGATTATTTTAAAATTTATGTATTTTATTATGTGATAATAGTGCATCTTGGCATTTTGAAGAATTCCTTAAGATCTCATGTCTTGGTTTGTCTAGATAAAAGTGCTAAAGATTTACTTTTTCTTCGTATTATCTTGTGTGTGCGACTGTGTGGCCATGAGTGAATTGTGTCACCCTTTGAGTTTTTGGTTTTTGGCAAGCGAGGCTGGATATGTGGGTTTTCTTGTGTCTCTGTGAGGATCTGCGTAGATCTGAGATGTTTTTAGAGTGCATATATGGCTGTTGGTGGTCCAGAAATGATGTGGTTCCTGTGGGGAATGACATGAGATCCATGTGTGTGGATGGTAAAATTTGGACATAATTGGTATTTGTGGAAACTAGTGGTCAACATGATCATGCTCGTTTTAACAGCTTTGCAGTTTGGAGGTCCATTGCTTGGAAGCACCCATACAGTTTTTTTAATATTGATGATCGGTGTATTCCTTTAAAACTTAAAGGATAATTTTATAGGATAGTTATTCAACCGGCTATGATGTATTGTGCGGAATGTTATGAAGTTAAGAAGCATCATATTGATAAACTTAGTGTGGCTGAGATGAAGATGTTAATATGGATGTGTAGCAAAACTAGGAAGAATAAGGTAATTAATGATAGTATTAGAGCTGATTTGGGAGTAGTGCTAATATTTGATAAACTACAAGAAAGTCGTTTGAGATGGTATGACCATGTTTTCAGAGGCCTATAGATGTTTCCGTATGGAAGAGTGATTTGATTCATATTGAAGTATTTAAAAGAGTTAAGGGCAGACCTAAGATGACTCTAGGGGAGGTGGTGAAGAAAGACATGTTTGCTTAGGCCTTGCTTCAAGTATGACATCGAAAAGAGTTGATTGATGGACAAGAATCCATGTAGCTAAACCGAGGCTTGGACCTCGTGCCTCTCTTACCTACACAATAAGGCATCACTACATGGATGAGCTATGATGGTTAGAGGGAGTGGGGGGATAGGGGACCTTAAAGGGTATAATTGGGCCACAGCTTGCGCAAAAAATTTGAGCTATGCCACTCCCAAGAGTTAGGTGTTGTGAGGCACTACTTTAGTTGTACATGATAATGTACCAAACATTGAAATAGTATCTGGATACTATGAATTGTGGGAATGTTGTTGTGAATGACAGTGGTGTTGTGGTGAGCGTACTTGTCAAGGCGACCCAAGGTGTTGCAGGCTTCATGGGGTGCCTAGGCAACCAAGGCGCCTCCCTAGGCGACTAAGGCGGTCAATTTTCCAAGACATCGCAAGGCTGACTGGACGTCCTTATTTTTGGTAGCTTGAGAGGCAATTTTGTTGTCTGATGGATATTTGGTGAGTCCACCTTGTGGATTCTATAAATAGCTGATTTTCGGGGTGGTATACCTCAAGGCAGATTGGAAATCGTCTAGGTTGTCTCAAAAGCAGAAGTACTTGGTTTCCATTGCCCAATTTAGTGCAAGTGAAATTGTACTTTGGTGAAAGTTCCAGATTGCATGGAAATTGAACCGATAAGTTATTTGAAAAACTGCAAGACAAATATCTAGTTGGTAGAGCTGTACTATTTATTGGCTGATGGTGTTTTGCTGACCATGATAAGGGTTTGGTTAGGGGTTTTTGGTTTCCGGTTTCCGACTGCCGATTTGACGCACCAGCTCTCCTTTATCCAGATTTGGATGGGCAGCAGAACACTGGCGGAATTGGGCAGTTAAGAAACATCATATACTTAAATTTAGTGTAGCTGAGATGTTAATGTTGAGGTGGATGTGTGGCCAAACTAGGAAGGGTAAAGTAGAGAGTGATCATATTAGAGCTGATTTAGGGGGTAGCGTTGATACATGATAAGCTACGAGAAATTCATTTGGGATGGTATAACCATGTTCAACGGAGGCCTTTAGATGTTCTAGTAAGGAGAAGTGGTTTGATTCAGTTCGAAGGATTTAAAAGAGTTAGGGGCAGACATAAGATGACTCTATGGGAGGTGGCGAGGAAAGACATGTAGATTAGCCCTTGTTTCAATTATGACCTCGAACAAAGTTGATTGAAGGGCAAGAGTCTATGTAACCGACCCCATTTAATTGCGATAATGTTTTGTTGTTGTTGTTGTTTTGTTGACCACTTGGGTGTTCTTTAACAAGGATTGAATAAGATGAGTTGAAGAAATTGGCACATGCCATGGATTGGACTGCAGTGTCTTATCTGCCTACAAGCGTGCCATTGCTGAACATGCAACCTGCCTTGCTTTTGTATTGCCATGCTGAACTTGATAAGTATGGGCTTTATCCAGGGGCTATTGTCAGAAATAAAGTTAAGAAGATCATGGGACTAGCTATGGCGAAGAAATATGAGTATCTTTATAATAATCTAAGCACAAAGGAAGGGGAAAAGTATTCTATAAGTCACCAAAAATGATAAGAAGGAAGAGTAGAGATGTTGATCATGTTAGATGTATTAAAAGTGAAGATGGTAAAATTCTAATAAGGGATGAAAACATTAAAAAGAGATGAAAAAAATTATTTTTACAACATACTAAATGAAGACATTTCAAGTAATAGTGTTCTAGAAGGCGGTATTACCCCTCAAGATATATATATATATATATATATATATATATATATATATATATATATATATATATATATATATATATATATATATATATATATATAAGAAGCTCTAAGGAGGACGAAGGTCGGCTAAGCACCCAGTTGAAATGATGTCCCAATAGACGTGTGGAAGAGCTTAAGATTCTATGGTTTATCTTGGCTAACCAAATTGCTTAATAAATTACGAGCACAAGGAAAATGCCAAATGAATGGAGGAGAAGCATCGTTTTCGATTTATAAAAGTAAATGTGATATTTAAAACTGCAATGATTATAGAGAGACATAAAACCAATGAGTCATACTATGAAATTAGGGGGGGGGGGGAGTTATTGAAACTCACAGGAGAGAAGAAACTATTAGGGAGAATTATTGTAAGAAATGTGATTTTATGTGGGGGGGGGGGGGTTATTGAAATGTGCTTTTATGTCTGGAAGATCCACGATAAAAGCTATTTACTTAGCAGATTGATGGAAAGATTTAGAGATTGCAAGAAAAGAATCTCCATATGGTAGAAAAAGCTTATAATCAGGTCCTTAGAAAGTTAATTTAACAAGGACTTGAGAATAGAAGTGTTTTAAGTAAATATACTGGTGTAGTCAAAGACATGAATTATTGTATGGTGAATAGTGTAAGAACTGTTTGGGGGGGGAGGGAGTGAATTTTTAGTTACAATTGGGTTACATTAAGGATCAACTTTAAGCCCTTATTTGTTTGTGCTTTTGATGGATGATTTAACCTGAGAGCTAATGATATTGTTTTGGTGGATGAGACAAAAGTAGTGATTAACACCAAGTTGGAGTTGTGGAGATCAACCCTAAATCAAAAGTTTTTAAGATAATAAAACATAGACAGAGTCTGTGGTGTGTAATTTTAGTCACGTAAGGATGGATAATTGATGATAAGGAAATTCCACAAAGTGGTTATTTTAGGTATCTAGGCTCAATCATAAATAAAGAAGGTGATATAGAAGATGATGTTTCACAAAGGATTAAACTAAGGTGGATGGAGCAGAGAGCTGTGTTTAGAGTCTTGTGTGATCAACTTATTCCGTTAAAACTTAAAGGAAAATGGTATATGTTAGTCATGTAACGGGCTATGATGTGTGGTGGGAAATGTTAGGCAGATAAGAAGTATTATATAAATTAACTTAGTATAGCTGAGATGATGATTTTGGAATGGTTGTGGCAAAACTATGAAGGATGATGTAAGGAATGACTACTTTAGAGCTGATTTGGGAGTTGCTCCAAACCTCCAATACATGATAAGCTACGAGTATTTCATTTCAGGTGGCATGCCCATGTACAGTGGAGGCTTTTAATGCTCCAGTATGGAGTGATTTGATTCTGGCCAAGGGAAATAAAAGAGCCCAGGCAGTCTTAAAATGGCTTTAGGAAAGGTGGTGGGGAAAGACATACATAGCTTAGGTCTTGACCTCGAATAGAGCTGATTGGAGGATAAGGATCTATATAGCAGACCCATTTAGTTGGGATAATGTTTTGTTGTTATTGTTAATGCAAAGAGGGCACCATGTACTGGTCATGTGTCAAATTTGAGGCCAAGTTCATTGTATGACCCTCATGTTATTGTACTTACCCTTGTATTTTAAATGTTGTGGAACTGCTACGTGTTTTTTCCCCCACCATTTTTCTGTACTTCATTTTACCACATGGAAGAGTTACATTGAGGTCCCATCTGATTTGCTATGTAACAAATAATGCCATTCTACAGGCCTGCATCTGCTGACCCTAAAAAACTGTTAATTACATTTAAAAAAAATGGTGTTCCTCAGATAATTTTTTTAGTTAAAAAGTATATACGATATAATTGACTGATGGCTGTTCAGGAATATAGCGTCACTGTTTTTCCCCCACTTTTTGGCTTCGTATTTCTGTAATTTGCGTTTAATTTAATTTTCATTTCTTCAGATTAGATCATTGGAAGCTGTCCACAAACTCTTTGAGAAGTTTCCTCCGGCTTTCATGGAGACTCTTCACATTCCTGTTCCCAAAAGGTGCTAATCTTTGCCAATTTTCTTATGTATCTTTTGCATCTAGTTCTTTTGGTTCATTCTTAGCATATAGTCTATCTTTTTATGTTTAATTTAAGCATCTGAAATCAGAGTCTTGTTTGCAGGACTTCCAGCCAGTCTCCTGATTCGGTGAGGCATTTATTCAATGTATCAAGTGCTCTGGGATAATACATGAATCTTCATGCTGTGTGTGTGTGTGTGTGTGTGTGTAAATTGCAAATTGTTTAATTAATTAATTATTTTTTTCTTTTGGGGGTGACTCCTGACTTGTTTGTTTAAGGTGATTTTCATTAATTTCTTGCTTGATGCACAGTCTGACATGTTCGCAATATATTGTGGAAATTTGTACAGTACTCATTGCTTCCTGCCCTCTACGTACTTGTTATGCAGGTTTCCCACCCTATTTGTAGTTAGGTGGGCAATCATTTCTGCATTGCCTCTTGGTGAAATGCCCTAAATATTCTTGTGAATTTTCTCTTATGCCTATTTTATCCCCTATCTTTATTTAATTTAAAGACTACTCAAGGTGGGTCGTACAGCAGTCCACAATATTTCTGTTTTCCTTAATGCAGTATCTTATTTTATTTAATGTTGTTATCTTGACATCATGGAAACAACCTCTCCGTGTTGCGGGGGTAAGGCTGCATACATTTTGCCCCTCCCCAGACCCTGTAGTAGCAAGAGCCTTGTGCACTGTGACGCCATTTTATGTTATCATGAGATGAGGTGGACTCCTTTTTCTTTAAATCACTATTCACGGGTACTGTTCAGTCCCAGATTAGCCTCCTCCTTTCTTCTGATCTAAATTTCTATGGTGAGGTAGACTCTCATGCTGTCCAGCTATTAGCGCTCTCAGAATTAGCGTTTGGCACTAATTCTGAGAGGCCTCTTGTACCTCTCCCTTACTCTAAAACATAGTAACACTCCCCCTCAAGCTGGAGTGTAGATATCAATCATGCCCAGCTTGTTACAAATGTAAGCAATCCTCACACTCTCTAGAGACTTGAGCTCTCTTTGGTATGAATTATAGAATTAATTATATAATACTTCATGACATATGTAGTTGTTCGGTATGATTTATTGTACTTATTTATATTTAAAATAAATTGATATAATTTAAAATCTACAAATAGGTGAGAAGGTGTTCATCGTTATTGTGATAATCTATTAATACTTCTTTATGTCCAGTGGAATTAAACTGTTATTATTATGATTCATAATTTATTCTCATAAATGATTTATCATAAATAACTCAAACATAAATATCAATTATACCAAAGAGAGGTTTAGTGAATACATCAGCTAGTTGTTTTCCTATACGAACATGGCAAGGAGAAATAATCCCTTGTAGAAGGTTCTCATGAATAAATTGATATTGTCCTCAATGTGTTTGTTCTATCATGAAACATAGGATTGAAAGCAATATGAATGGCAGCTTGGTTATCACACCACAACTGCATGGAAAACTTGTGCGGAAAACCAAGTTCAATTAACAACTACTTGATTCACATCAACTCACATGTGACATGGCTATAGCACGATATTCAGACTTTGCATTGGATCGAGCAACAACAGTTTGTTTTTTGCTCTTCTAGGACACAAGATTTCCACCAACGAAAATGCAATACCCAATAGTAGACCATCTATCAATAGGGGAACTGGTCCAATCAGCATCTAAAAAACCCTCACACATCCATGTCCATGATTAGAGTATAGTAGACCACAACCTAAGGCCTTTTTGGGATACAGTAAAATACAAATTATAACATCCCATGAGGAGGCATCCGAGGAGAGGATAGAAACTGACAACATTGGCCAGGAAGACCACATCCGGACAAGTCATAGTGAGATAATTCGACTTGCCAACGAGTCTACGATACCTCTCAGGATTTGTCGGAACATTACCATCATTATTTGTAAGTTTTATGTTATGGTCCTTTGCAGTATTCATAGGTTTGGATCCTAACATCCTTGTCTCAGTGAAAAAAATCTGGAACGTATTTCCTTTGTGAAGGAGAAACAATAACGAAATGGACGATAAAACATCGAGTGATCACTCTCACTCACTTCGGGACAAGTCAAAATTGAGGACAACCTCTGTGATACGGCCGAACCATGCTGGAGGAGGCTGTTTCAACCCATACAATGACTTCTTGAGCTTCACTAGAGGTTGCTCTATATAAACCTCATGGAGATCACCATGTAAGAAAGCATTCTTCACATCAAGTTGGTGCCAGTGATGGGAAGCAACAAGGGAAATCAAAATCCAAACCGAAGCGAGATTGGCCACAAGAGAAAAAGTGTCTAGGTAATCGACACCATAAACCTGTGTATAGCCCTTGGCAACCAAGCGAGCTTTCAAACGAGCAAGAAAACCATTAGGGCTGAACTTAACCCAACAATAGCCAATAGCAAACTTGTTCGCATGAAAGGGCATAAGATACCAAGTGTGATTATCCTCCAAGGCCAAAAGCTCCTCCTCCATAACTTTCCTCCAACCAAGACTAGATAATGCCTCTACAATAGACTTAGTAAGGGGGTGACTCCCAATAGTGGACAAACAAGCACGAAACAATGAAGAGAAACCGGATGAAGACCCAAAGTTCGAAATTGGATTTTGGGTACAATTCTGAGCTCCTTTATGATGAGCAATAGGTACATTAAGGTCAGAAGAGGGTATACTTAACTTAGGGGCAGGGTCTATAGGTGAAGAAGAGGCAGCAGGGGTGAGAGGAGCTGGAGGCGCATCATGTTCGCGAGGACGGCGAGTATAAACCTATTGGATGACCAGTGGAGGAGGCGGTACTTGCGAAAAAAAGGTGCTGGGAAATATATGTAGGCAGATCATCATCCCACTTAGACGGGACAAATGACCCATCATGATACGGGTGGATTCAAAGAAGGAAACATAAAACATTACAGGTGACAATACTTATTGTACTCTAAGGAATAGCAACGATAATCCTTTTGAGTTCGTGAATAATCCATGAATAGACACTTGAGAGCTCCAGGATCCAACTTAAAGGGACTGGGGTGATGATCATGAATAAAACAAACACACCCAAATACCCTAGAGGAAGCATAAATAGAGGGTCAGAGGGAAATAACAGAGAGTGAAGAATACCCCTAAGCATGCGATTAATAAGATAACACACAGTTAAAACAGCTTCACCCCAAAAGCATTTGGTTGTATTTTGTTTACTTCATCCTATTCAATTGGGAAGATATTTAATGCTACCCTGTTACAAGGTTGTTGAATCTCACCACCTATTTCAAAACACTTATAATTACTCCTGTTTTAGGTATTCACTGCAGCAAGTAATGCAGACCAACTTTCCAACTCGCTCTCAACTTGGACCTGCTCAAGTAGTTGGATGGATTTACATATACCAAAGATATCTCATTACTACTTTTGGGAACGTCTCAACTCCAGAATAGGGAAACCAACCAAGGACTTATTCCATTTTTTTTTCTTCGTATTATGGCCAAACCTTACTTAACTAGTTCCATTTAAGGGAGGGATAATGAGTGGCATAGTATATACACCCTTGTAGCAGTTATGCATGCCCTGACTAATGATTACAGCAATAAATAAGTGACAAGACAAATGAAGTTAAATATGTTTGTGCTAACATATTTAACTAAAACTTATGAAGTTATTGAGAAGACAACTGCAAAGATACTGGGAAAATCTACCATAACAAACCAACAGAAATGGATAAAAGTCTCCCTGGGCCCAGATATGGGCTGCATGGGCCGGGCTAATGTACAGAAGACTACTAGTAGATTGGGGGGGGGCGATAGGGGCGTGGGAAGAGGGGAAGGGATACTCTACGGGGGAGGACCATTGGCCTGGCTGGAGCCCGGAGGAGGGGAGTGGTCAAGGAACCACAGATCCAGGAGGGAAGGGGGATATTCTAAAGACCTTGTATATATCTTGTATATATCAACTGCAGCTGATCTATTTTCCTAGTTTTATTCTCTTGCTCGATGCAAATTCCTAGTTCGCATTAGTGGTGATAGATAAGATGTGGTAACAATCTTTATTTGTAATACTCCAACTTTCCATTCTCTAAACTATTTTCCAAGTCTTATTCTCTTGCTCGATGCAAATTCCTAGTTCGCATTAGTGGTGATAGATAAGATGTGGTAACAATCTTTATTTGTAATACTCCAACTTTCCATTCTCTATACTATTTTCCAAAATTTCTGCATTAAGTTCTTGGAATGGGCTAGAATTTTAGAACAGCTAAAAATCCCAAGGGGGGGACAGCATAGAGTTAGTTTCTCTATGCTTGTGCCTGCACTAAGAAGACCTTAATTTTCCTTATTTCAATCTTTTCCCACAAAATAGTTTTTCAACCTTTTCCTTGATACTGGAATTGTGGATGGTTCTTTATGAATAGTTTTGTTCTTAAGCCATGCTTAGGTGGATGCATTTAACTTATTTGAAACTTACTGTACTGTGATGATGAAGGAGGTTGAGAAAAGCAAGGCTGTTGCTGCTCGGTTTTCTCCCTTTTGGAATGAAATTATTAGAAATTTGCGTGAAGAAGACTATATCAATACTTCGTAAGCTCCACTTATTTTATCAATGTCATCCTGCTTTTGTTGCTTTTTTTTTTTTGGTTGGCAGTGTCAATTATGCTATTTGTTGCTTGTAGGGAAATGGAGTTGCTTCTCATGCCTAAAAATTCTGGTGGTCTTCCTTTGGTTCAGTGGCCCTTATTCCTTCTTGGTAGCAAGGTAAGCCCCTGCTCTTGTGCTTGAAGGCATTATTGGCATTATTGTTCATTGTTTTCATGCCACATAACCTAATTTCAATTACTTCAGGCTGGCTATGCCATGCATGTTCTACCATTCCTGTCTATCTTGGTCATTAATTTCCTTTGGATTATATGTACTCAGCTCCATTTTCACTTTATCAGCCTCCACTTTGGCCTTCTGTTGTCTTTTTAGGGCATTGCAATTTGTACCATAATAAGTATATAAAAAAAAAACCTTGTGCCATAATGTTTTATCTTATGTGACAACCATCCCATTCAACTTTCGCCCATCTATCTAATGATATCTTTAAGTTCAATATCATGCTATATTTTTTTTTTGTTATTCTCTCTTGCCACTGAACCATCTCTGCATTCTTTTCTCTACCATGCTTCTTTTATTTGTATCTAGTCAAAATCTATAGCATAACACATGGTTGTCTTGTGGTTCACTTGTGAAATTTTTTCATGTCTGCTCATCACGGCATTCAATAAAATTCTGTTGTTGTTTCTAGAGTAACATGTTTACTTGTTCTTGTTGTCTTCTTATGAAATCATTCCTTTTTCCCCTATTTATTCAGATATTTATGGCTAAAGATATTGCTGTTGAAAGCAAAGACTCACAAGATGAGCTGTGGGAAAGGATCTCAAGAGATGACTACATGAGATATGCAGTTGAGGAGTGTTACCATTCCATTAGACTTATCTTGGAAGATATACTAGTTGATGATGACAGGATGTGGTAAGTATTTCCTTGATTGGTAACAGTTACTTGCAATCAATCATAAATTTCTAGTATGAATGACAGTTAACTTATATATGAAGCCTACACTGTAAACCTCTGATGTGATCCTGTTATTGCAGGGTAGAGAGAATCTATGGAAACATTCAAGAAAGTATATTGAAGAAATCAGTCCATGTTGACTGTCAGCTAAATAAGCTGCCACTTTTGATATCTCGGGTTACAGCACTGACTGGGATACTGGTTAGTTCTGTTGGTTCTCTTGATATTGATGTTCATTTCAAAGGTTATGATCTTCGGACCACATATGGTTTCCTGGCCAAGAGATTGTCTTTGCCAATTGGATCCCCATTCCACCCCCTCCCCAAAAAAAAAGGTTGGAGAAGTGTGTTAGTTGGTCTGTCCAATATTATGAGGTTGATTGACCAAAACTCCCCTTTGGGCCTGAACTTTGCTCTTGAATCTACAGTCCATTCTAAATGTAGTTAAGCATCCATTAGAACTTTTGGTTTTTTCATGTTATGTTGTCAAAGAGTTGAACAATAAAAATAGATGGCGAGTGCCTGATTGGATTGATCGGGTCATACAGGAACAAGGTTCAAGTCTATAGTCGGAAAGGTTTAAAGTATCGGTATCGGGTATCGCATCGGAACAGTGATTTTAAGAGACGTATCATATTGTATCGGAGAGATGCAAGATACACATAAAAAGGGTCAAGAAACGAACAACAATGCTTAGGATACACGCAAAATGCAGTTTTGATTCTTTTGAAATTTAAAATACCTTATTATGCACTATAGGAATATATATATCAGTTTGGTGCAAGGATTTGAGTTGTTTTTGCTGAATCTAGTGATGCATTAAAAAAAAAAACACTTTACTCCCTTTTGGCCATATCTGTTTCAATCTGTGCTTTGACCATTTTTTGAAACGTTGAAATGTTGAAATGGTGAAGATTAGGATCGTTTTTCGTGTTAGATGAATTTCCCAAACTCAGATTAAAGAGAAAAACAAGGTTACATGGCCTTCGGTTGCTTTTGGTTTTGTATCCCACCCATTGTATCTGTTTCATAGGTTTAAAGGAGATGTATTAAGTTTATCTACCTGTATTGGTTTTGTTTTGGACCATATCAGGTGGTATCAATCCATATCGATCCTGTGTTGGTCGATACAGTATTGTCTCGGTACTGTATCTTATCGACATCTTTCGATACGGACATAAATTAAAATCTTGACGAGATCTCGAATTTCTCAAACTTCTAGACTTGGTTGAGACGAGCCTGGGTACGAGATGAGATCTCGAGATTCTGGACCAGTTCTTGAGCAATCTCGACTGGTTTCGACATTTTCGACCAATTCTCGACGTTTTCGACCAGTTTTGGACCATTTCTTGATATTTTCGATTAATTCTCAACCAGCTCTCGACTGATCTCGATATAATGTAGGAATTATAGTTTTGTGGTCTACTTGACTACTTTGGGTTTTTTAACTATGACAATTAATTAATTAAGTGCTATTATATTTATTCTTTTTCTAAAATATAATTTACTAGCTCATTTGATCTTCTTTGATCTTCTACTAGTGTAACATTATTTAGAATAGCCAATATTACCTTAGGTTTACATCTAAACTTCAGACTAACATTGTCAAACATGGGTGTAAACCTGAACAACCACAATGTGTGATTAGTTTTTCAATTTTATGGTTTAAATGTGTTTATATAAGTTAAAATAGTGTTTCCTTAGAGTATCAAGTCTTAAAATAAGGCTCAGAACACTCATTTCTAGCCTTTGCGGCTTTCTGCATGTTCTCGCCGAGATCTCGGAAATCTCGGTCTGGCTCAAGGTCGAGACGACCTCGAGACTCGAGATTTTAATCATTGGATACAAATACGTATCGGTTAGTATAGGCTGTATCAATGATACTTTAAACCTCGATGGTCGGTCTGTTAGGGTGCTTCTGTTGCATACATCACTTTAATTTACTATTTTTTTTGTTTAAAATTTCACTTGCAACGATGCAATCCTGTAGCTAGAGTTTAAAGGAGAATATTCTTAGGAAATACAATCACTAGGGATGCCACTTTGATGCAGGCCCGACTTACTACTCAATTGCAACTGGGGATCACTAAGCTAGTTTGACAAAATTTCTTGCTTTAAAGGAGGAAATCTGATTAACTCCTGTGGAAGAGTCAGAACTACAGAATAATGCAGAGGAATCGGCAGATAAAATTAATACAATCCAAAAGTCTCACCAAAAGTTGGACTTTCAGTATGTAGAGATATGGTGGAACTATGCGAAACAAATGTAGACTTAACACTGAAGTTTTGAACTTAATATGGAATCTTCCCAAGACTGACATTGTATATTCCCATGCAAAGGATAGATGAGCTACATTACATAGTCCTTCGCAAGTTGTTGTAACTTGTAACAATTAAAGAACAAGATCCAACACTAACCATAACGACTCCCTTGGACCTTTTGAACATTGATTACGAGCAATTATGAATTTACTAAGCAGTGGATGCTCAACATATTTAACTAACACCTCAAACAAGAGGACAACTTTTTTTTTTCCTGGATGAATAAGGAATTATATTAACAAAACCCAAAGGAAAACAAAAAGAGGGCCCTCCAAGAGGCGGAGCAAACAAAGCCATAAAGGATCTACACAAAGATCAGATAGGAAGTTCTATTGACATTAGAATTGAATAGGTAAGTTCGAAGCATGAGCAATGAATCTGTTCCTAGGAGCATCCGGGCTGGATTTAACAACAGGACAACTTAAAAGACACTTGGTCGTAGGCTTTAAGAAATGGCCCAAAGTATTGATTGAAGTTTAATAGCTTTAAATTTCTTTCGGTCTGAAGGTCCTTTACATGGCCCACCTAGGAAGCCTTATTCTTCCAGGACTTGACAACTCAAAAAAAGAAAAGAAAAAAAAAGGGAGAATTAAACTATATTCTATGACCACAATTTGGTCAGGACTGTATTCTTCTAGAACTAGGGCTAGCCCTTGCCTTTCGCTTCCTTTGCTGCTGCTGCTGCATCATTTATCTTATGTCGAGTCCAAACTCCCAAAAATTTCTCAAGCTCTTCTAGTCCTTCAAATCTTTGACACCCCTTCTCTCCTCAAAATTTGTGAAATCTAGTAGGATTATGTCATTGTTTCAGTCATTTCAGCTGAAATGGGGATAATACCCAGAATTTCTATCAACATTTTGCCCATTGCCCTAAACCTGGCCAGCAAATTGTAAAATATAGAGAGAAGGAAGAAGAAGAAAGGAGGAAGAGAGAGAGAAGTTGCTGTAACCTGGGGAGTCACAACATTGTGTTCAGATTCCCTATTCTATTCCAATATATAATGAGAATATCCCTTAGAGGTTACAAACTTAAAAGCCAACAAAATAAACAGGGGAAGAGAGCTAGTGCCTGGCGCTAATCCCGAGACTCCTTCCCCTGTGTACAACAATTCATAGGACAAATCAACTATATGGGATTTCAGTTCACTCTTCTGGTGCAATTGAAATATTTCAGTACATCGATGATTTTTATCCAAATTTCAAACAATGCTTCTGAGGGAAATGCTGAGGACACTGCTGAGCTTCATGCTAGTTTTGAAGCTCAAGGACAGTTATGTCTTCCTTTCCCCATTGATGACTCTAAGATGAGCTGGTTTCACTGGATGCCAAGGTGCAGTAATGATGTCACATATGGTTGGGTAAGGAGAGTTTTCTATGCATTTTTTGTACTTCGATTTTCTTTCCTGTTTTCTTCATGGTTTACTATAATGCCTCTTTTTGATGAGGTCTACTAATAATTCTGGTTTTTTTTTTTTCTTTTCTTTTTTTTGTGAATAAATAATTTATATTAACAAGAACCGGAAGGAGTATAGAATCCGGATGCTAAATTAAGCAAGCAAAAGTTAAATTGGATAGAGAGATCCCAGGAGTTGCTAGTAAATCTATACCTAGGGGTGTCTAGACAAGGTTTGTCACATGGAAGAATGATCCCTCGGATTTCAAAAACAGTAGCATCCCAAGTCTGTTTAATCTTTTGATAAGTTTTTAAGATATTAATGGCATTTGTTGTGTCTATGCCCTTTATTGAACAGAAAGGGAAGGAAACATCTGAATTGCAAATGGGAGCTGTTAAAGCTGTCCAAGATCTCGATGATGTAATGCAACATGATATCCTTTCAGTTGATATGAGGTATGCTGTAGCTTGCTTGTATTTATTTTTTGTGTTTACCTTCTTCTTTTTTTTTTTCCTCTCCTTTGCAAGTTTGTTTTCTATTCTCAATTGTGCTTGTGTGAACATTTTTAGGGGGCATTACGAGACATGGATCGCATTATCGAAAGCACGGGCTGAAGGTCGCCTCTTTTCAAAATTAAAATGGCCCAAAGATGCTGAGTTTGTATGCTTCTAACATTTTCATTCATCGTTGTTAAGGCGCCAAGGCAACCCAAGGCGTTGGAGGGGTGCCTGGGCACTAGGCGTACCCAAGGTGTTGTATGGGTACATCCTCGATAAGAAGATTTATACAAAGGGAGGGGGTTATAGCATCAATAATTTTTTTTTTTTAATACATATGCATGATTGCATGCATGTGTTGTATATATGTACTTTATAATCCAATAAAAATGCTACAAATGGCATAAATTAAAAAAATAATTAAATAAATAAAACAAGGCATGATACAATAAAGAGACTAACTGGCCATGGATTGAAAAATGCCTGGACACCTAGGCGTTGCCTTGATGATGCCTTGACTACTACATTTTCATTAGTCTTCCATTCAGTTTTATCTTTTGTTTAAGATATTGTTTATTTTGCATGAAATCAAGTAATTCCTAATGACATGCAGAGAGCAAGAGTTAAAAGGTTACATTCCCTCTTAACCATCAAAGAATCAGCTGCTAGTATTCCAAAAAATCTTGAGGCAAGACGTAGGTTGGAGTTCTTCACAAATTCCCTCTTTATGGAAATGCCAGTTGCGAAGCCAGTTCGTGAGATGATGTCATTTAGGTTTTTTTCTCTCAATTATGCATCTCTACGCATCTATGTTGGTCTAAAAATTTGAATTTCGTGAAACTTTGACCTAATTTTTCTTCCACACATGCGTATCTTGCAGTGTTTTTACTCCGTATTACTCAGAGATTGTGCTTTATAGCATGTCTGAACTCCTCAAGAAAAATGAAGATGGCATATCAATTTTATTTTACCTTCAAAAGATATTTCCAGGTACTCTCTACTCTTATAGGGATATTTGCTAGATCATACTCTGTTTTATTTTTTATTTATTTATTTTGTGGGTGGGGGGGGGAGGGAAAGCGGAAAGCATGTGATGTATGTATGTAAATTTTACATTGGGAACAATATTTTTCTTTCTTTTTTTTTATCAAAAAAAAAAAATCTTGCTTCTTAGTTGATATTAGTACTCTCTTGTTTTGTCTCAGAAAAAAAAATGTTAATTCTTTCCGTTTGAGTGCTGTTAACTTGTCATTTTGCAAATAGGATTTGCGTTAAGGTCGTACAAAGTGGCCTTAAGGCACATACTTTAAGTCTTTAACGTTGAAAACCTTGGAAGGTGTAGAATGGGAAAACTGGATTTATGTATGTGATCCCAAATATTGGGACAAAATACCAGTGTTTTCAAAGGCATTAGGAGTTGATGTGAGATCTTTGACTTGGCAAACATGTAAGGTATTAGACTTAAGATGTGCATGTTAGACTTTTTCCTGTTCGTAGGGTTTCATCCTAAACCTTAATATCCATACAGAGATCTAGAGTACAATGATGTTTAATGTAATCAATAATAATAAAGACATACCTGAGAGTAGAAGATTGATTTCCGTCGTCATTCTCCAAGAATGGTGTTGGAGCTTTGATCACGGTCTTTCACAGCCTGTAGAGGTTCCATCCCTTTCTCACTGCTTGTGGGTACAGAGAGAAGAAAACAACTATGGCTGCGGGGACTCATGACATAGTATATATAATACTGTCACAAACCCTAACCAGTCCCACACTGTAATAGGGATTGCCTATCTCTTTATCTTGTGACGAACCAGACCGAATTGGTCTAACCTAGTGACATAGATTCCCACTGATCAATGGGCCTAGTAATTAATTAAGCCTACATATATATATATATATATATATATATATATATATTCCAACATTCTCTCACTTGGGCTAGATTAATTACAATGCCACCATTGAATAGTGTGGCCATGGAATCCATTCACATAATAAATCGTCACCTACTTAAATCCAGCTATTAAGCTTGCCAATGTCGAGTAACAACGGAAAATAGTCCAACACAAATGGTGTATTACCTTCCATCAGTCACATACAAAAGCCTACTTAACAACATGAATCGCTGTGTGATAATGAGTCTTCTTTGATGGAATTACCTTCGATCGAGTTACTTCAAACTTTTGTACTTGATATTATCCTTTCATGGCAAACCGCCTCTAGCTTGGATTAATATCTCCTTTTGACACACCGTCATGGTTTGTTTGGCTGAATACCCCCCTTAATCTTTGGCTGAATACTGCCTCTTATCCTAGCCTGAATACCACCTTTTATATTTGGCTAAATACTGCCTTGTTTGACCTTTTATATTTGGCTGAATACTGCTTGGTGTCTGGCTAAATATTGCCTATTTTATCTTTGGCTAAATATAGTCTGATTTAAATAATAAGCAATACAAACAAGCATGCTATCAAATACAAACAAAAATCTCCCACTAACTAAGCATATCAAAATAATATGTGATTACCATATTTCTCTTGTCTAGTTTGTCTTTGACTATAGACAGTCTGGTTTGTCTTCGACATTTTGAATAATCAATCAAGATAAATCAACAAACAAATTAATGCTAAACATAACCATAGTAATCAATAATCATGCTCATTGAACCACAAGCACCATGGACAAACATTGATAAACAACACCAAACAAAAGTCTCCTATTATTCCAAACTTTCGTCAAATGATCTGCAATTACAACCCATTCCAGAACACTCACTGTATAGATTATAGATTCATTCCTTATATTCTTTTCTTAGTTAGTCCTTTGCTACTTGTGTAGCTTAAACTTGTTGTCAATAAACAATAACTCACATTTTATCACTAACAACTACTTTTGACTGATAAAGCCTCCTCAGGTATAACTACAGGTCTAAAACATATATGCTAACTATATGGGTTAGATAATCAATACAAGACTTTTGAAACCAAGTAAAACTTTTGCAATACACATTACGTTAGTATGGGATTTATCTCAGAATTACAAAACATAAAACTGAGCATACATTTGAGAGTAAAAGAAAACTAACTACTCACATTCCTTTGATCATTTGACTGTGACTTGCACTCAAGTCTCCATTCCTAACACTCTTTTATTTAGTCCAATAATCATTTTCTTTTCTAGCTAAGCCTATCCGATTTAACAGTCTTTGATTAATATACATTTGAGCCACATTACTGGCCCTACATTTTTCTTTTGGGTAATGTAAGCTATCTAACTCCACCTAGATTTGAATACACTTTTCCTATCAATGATGGATGCCTTATGTATCATCTATTTTGGTTTCCAAGCCCTTGAGCATTACAAGGATAATTGCTAGCTTCCAGAATATTTTCGGACACCACCATTAACATCAGAATTTCTACCCCTTTTTAGAAATTCAATTTTTTTTTTTAATTTCTCTAAGGTAATCCTTTTATAATAAATTCCATCTGAACGTTATTACACAAAACCTCATAGATAGAGCACCTCATGGATAAATGACATTTCTCATGGAATACATCAAAATCTAGTTACCCTAGATCAGTTTCTAATCCTTTCATATAATCTCTTATTACTTGTCCCTAAGTAGAAAAAATAACAAACTCCTTGGGATGTCATCTTGAGATTAAATGATGATGTATAATTTTTGTGCAATGTAGCAAATAAAACAATGACCCACATTCACGAACCAACTGTGCTAGCATTAATATAACACATACAAGTAAATAACCCTTTTTTCAGGAGTCAACCAAAATATAAATTCATCCTTTGGGACAAATATGCACTTGACTTCCCTTGTGTTTGTGCAGTAATAGATAATTAACAGAAAATCATACATAAAATTTTCTTGCACCAGCAATGTCAAAATACACATGCAAGTAAATTTCATTTCCCAGAGTTAACCAACTACGCATTCTCCTTTGGGATAAACATGCAGTGGTCTCCTCAGTATCCGTGCAATGACCGCGAAAGAATAGTGATTCAAAAATCCCACCACCTTGGGTTAATGAGACCCTTAAAGTCAAAATCCTTTTACTTATGTGCATGTACATACATTTAAAAGGCTTGGTAGTGTCACCTTTGGGTTAACACTTCCGGTCTAGCTGCTCTTGTAGATGGGAAATTCTTGATGTATTTATAAATGCTCTCCTTGAATTTGAGAGCATCCTGAAGAGACAAGGTTTACGACTTTGGTGGGTTCCACCAGATCCCAATATGATACTCACAAACTCTCACAATAACTGTGTTTGGTAATGCAACATTTGGGTAAATACTCCCTTACTTTGTAGCATTGATAAATACACAGTCTTGAATTTGAAGACATCATAATCAAATAAGGTGTGCCATTTTAGTGGGTTCCACCGAATTCCACCATGATATAACCAAACTCTCTTTGCAGCGAAAATGGGATTTTAAACAACATGAATGTCACAATCATATTTCAAATATAAAGCTAAACATTCATAGAAAACACGCACAATAGCTCATCAAGATACATGGTATAAATAATTAAAAAATCCTGTAAAATGACATCAAACCAAGTTCCATAGGATATTTTCTGTCCAAAATTACATTTTATTGGTCTCAAAACTATCGAAATTATATACCAAATTGAAGACCTCGAAGAGATGAGTCCAACGCAAAAAATAGCACCTCAATCAGAGGTCGGGCGCACTTTCACATGCCCCAAAAAGATTGAGGCCTTTATTTTTCTGGAACCGTATTATCCTCTATACTGAGATATACCATGAGACCGATAAGTTGATTTGAGATCTCGCTATCAACCTCTTGGCCCAAAAAAAGTAATTTTAAAATACTCCATTCAAATTCAATGATTTTTCTTTGAAAGTTTATTGAGCTTTCTTCACTTCAGCGCCATGCGCTTTGCTTCGCTTTATAGAAGAGAGATCTCTAGAGTCAATAATTTTATATGAGGAACTACTGAACTCAATCACTTGCTTTAGTTCGATCCTTTGTAGGAACTACCCGTAATAACGAACTTGCAAAATTCAGGGAGTCTCAATCCCAAGGAGGAGGAGGGAAGGGGGGTAGCGGTTTCGGTGCGATTCCACATGAAAGAGGACCGTAAGTAACTCAGTGCTTCATACGGGGGAAATGAAAGCAGAATTAGTTCGGATTCTTCAGTCTCATTTTTGCCCCTCCGAATGAGACTTTATCCTAATGGTTTTGCTAGCAGGTAGTCCGCATCTTCACAGACATGTCTATTTCACCGAGCCTCTCTCCGAGACATTGCCCAGATCATTACGCCTTTCGTTTAGAGGCTTAGGAATAGAAAATCGTCATCTGCTGGAATGGAAGAAAGCCGTTGAAAAGCAGGGGAAGTGGTCAGCCAGCCATCTCGGTAGGGATTGTCGAATTCAAACCGGTTTGGTTTGAGCTGGTCGGATTGGTTCAAACCGAACCGAATAAACATTAGACCTTTTCTTTTTTTTTTTTTTGGGCTTCCTTCAAGTCGAACCGCCAGTTAAGAAAGATGAACCAGTGAATCGGCTCAACAAACCAATACCGGTTCACAAGTAAACCAACCCGCTCCAAGAATTCAGGTAACCGGGTCAAAATCTCAGGTTTCGGGTGTCCGGGTCATTTTTGGTGGGTACCGGGTCGGTCAACACGGGTCGTTGACTAGGGCAGGTCAAATGCCAATCGGGTCCCAGGTGGGTTACCCACGTGTCAGTCGGTCAGAACGAGCCAACTCGGTTTGAGGTTTGGATAACCCTAACGGGTTATCGAGTTGACCCGGCAATGACCGGTTTAGCCGCCAAATTTTATTTATTTATTTATTTTTTTAAACCCTAGCCTGCTTGTGGCTTTCACGCACTTTTTCCACCGGCACGTGAGGGCTCGTCCGATGGCCGCCGGTGAAGTTCTTTATATCGGCAGCTTCGTCTTTTCGAGCCCTACAACCCTGTATTGTTTGTTTTAGCTTTTACTGGTTCAAAAAACTTTTCTAAGGTTCGAAACCTAGATTGGTCCGTACGAAGAATTGTGAAGAAAAATTTCTCCCACTTTCAATCCAATCATACCTACAATCTCTACAATCATTAACAATCGATCCTAGGTTTGTATGGGATGGCTCTGATACCAATTGTTAGACTTTTTTCTGTTCATAGGGTTTCATCCTAAACCCTAATATCCGTACAGAGATCTTGAATACAATGATGTTCAATGTAATCAATAATAATAGAGACATACCTGAGAATAGAAGATTGATTTCTGTCGCCATTCTCCAAGAATGGTGTTGGAGCTTTGATCACGGTCTTCCACAGTCTGTAGAGGTTCCACGCCTTTCTCATTGCTCGTGGGTACAGAGAGAAGAAAACAACTATGGCTGCGGGGACTCATGACCTAGTATATATAATACTGTCACAAACCCTAACCAGTCCCACACTGTAATAGGGATTGTCTATCTCTTTATCTTGTGACGAATCAGATCGAACTGGTCTAACCTAGTGACATAAACTCCCACTGATCAAGGGCCTAGTAATTAATTAAGCCCACATATGTATATTCCAACAGTGCAGTGTAAGATCATGAATGCTAAGATAATTCTAATTTTTCACATTCATATAAAAGGAGGAGGTTAAATTATCAAAACAAGTAAGTTTTGTAGGAAAAAACTGTTTCAATTGAAGGTGTGTTCTGAAACAATTGAACATTAACTCATTAAGAAGGAAAAACATATAAATTTTAAGTCGTTTTGCCAGGACGAGATGTTGTTTTTGATTAATGCATGAAGCACATGACCAAACCTCTTATGCTTTGAGGCTTATATACGGTAATTTCATTTAACTCTTCGCATTTGACCCATATCACTGTTCTGATACTTGGCCCTTCCGTTTGGACTGGTTGACCCCCCTTTTGACCCGAAGAATAAATGAATGAACCCTCAAACCTTCTTTTGTTACAAGTCCATTAAGTAATCAGAACAGTCCAACCTGGATGGTTAAATATCTAACTTGGGACAGCTGAGCCATTGTCAACTCAGCAATCGGACCAATTTGTTGTATATATGTTTGATTATCAAAATTCATTCGTATTCTTCTATCAAGGTCTGAAAACCCCATCTGTATGTAATACTTAACTGTTATGTAGTGTAGATTACTATTTGACCACAGCCTTACACATTTTAAAACAAGTTAAGTTACCATATAACTAAGAAAAATCCTTTCTAGTGGAGACCTCCCGGTGGAGCTGGTTACCATCCACCAGCCACTCAATATGGACTGTCCATGTTGCAGAAGGTTGCTCGTAACTGATGCAAATCAGCAAACAAAAGGGACTCTGTTTGAATATATATATATATATATATATATGAAGTGATGCAAGAGAGGGAGGTGAATGCCTTCACCTTAGTAAGGGCAAAAGTGGAAATTAAAGAAAAAAGTTTATGGAGATGTGTGGATTCGTTAAGGGCTGTGAGTTAATTAACTCCCAAAAAACTATTAAGAAAAAGGGCCACCTAATTCAGATCTCAATCCATTTATGCATGCCTCAGTGGCTCAGTGAGTGCCCGTAAAAGCTACTCTCAGTTAGGGGTACTTTTACATTGATTCACAAATTTAAGTGTGGTCCTCTAACTTAATTAAGTAAAAATTTTCATAAATCATTTTCAAAAATTTTAAATACATATTTTTAAGCTGCAGTGATATACTGAGGCTTGACGATTGATTTAACTCATGCTCCTTTTTCAATTGTCATTTGTCTGTAATTCTTTGCCTCCATTTTTTTACCCATCAGTGATTTCAAAATCTATGGTTTCAGCCTGATCAACATTTTAAATTTTCCACTTCTAGCCATCTGCTCATTATCACTCTACAATATTATATTAGTTATTTGGTTATGTTATCTTTGCCTTATAATTCCAGCACCTTTCCCCCAAGAAGGAAATTCCTGGCATTTTAAATGTCCAAGACATGTATCAGTTTCTAGAGGTGTAAATTAAGGGGCCATTGCTTGGAGTAATGGTAAAAAGTTTGGGCTGCCAGGGAAAATGCCCCGGGTTTGAGTCTTGAGAGGTGCCACTTTGTGCAAAAATACCAAAGGTTAGGGCCCCTCTTCTAGGACACTGCATAAGCGAGACCAGCACTGGGTAATGACCTATTTATTTATTTTTTTTACATGTGTATCTACCATCTAATACCTGATTTGCCGGATATTGAGTCTACAGCACTTTCTCCTTACATACATGAAGTGGTAAGGACTTCTTTTGAGATATCTGTGTGATGCACCTTGGTTTTCTGATCCCTGTACGTGTAATCTGTTTGGTATAATTATTTTGTGCCTTGATATGTTAACCATGTTGGCATTCTTTTCAGCTTATCTCGTAGGACCTATTTGGCTATGCTTCTCTCATGCCCAGCTTCTTGACAAGGAAAGGAAGCCTATTCCAAGTGCCATATTCTCTTTGTATATGCTTTTTGTAGTTTCTCATCTAGATTAGGTGGTTTCTCAGAACCTGAGAAGCAGAAGTCTGAGAAGCGTAGCCAAACATACATGTTGTTATGAGAGGTTTATTCGTTCTTATAAACTTTACTGGAATAGAGAAATGGTGAATTGTTGGCCAACAGTTGCTGATAGTCACTTCCAATATTTCAGTGTTTGAAGGACATTTGCATATTCTGGTTATTAGAAATGATGCTCCATTGCATTTTTGGAAGTATTTATGATGGTTTAGTATTGGAATTGGGTGGTTGTCCGACACCCTTTCTGTATTGCTGTTGTGGATTTTCTTGTCTAACATATTATCCCATAACAGTATTTTCTGACTCTGGAAATGATTCAACATTCTGTCAACACAAAAGTTACCTTTGATCTGTCCTTATTATTTTACTTATATGAAATATTGGTCAATGCAGATGAGTGGAAGAACTTCCTTTCTCGAATTGGGCGAGATGAAAATTCCCTTGACTTGGAACTTTTTGATAGTCCTAATGACATCTTGGAGCTTCGATTTTGGGCTTCTTATCGGGGACAGACGTTAGCAAGGACTGGTAAAACTAATCTTGAATCAGCTGTTGGTTGTCTTTTCTCTTTTTACCTTATCATTACTCAAATGTTGACTCATTAGAGATGTGCAGTTCGTGGAATGATGTATTACAGAAAGGCTCTTATGCTTCAGGGCTATTTGGAAAGAGCCAGCTCTGGAGGTTTGCACTTTCTAATTTTACTATTTTAGAGTTATTGTTTGCCTTGATTAATTTGTTATTTATTCTTATAATAACTTGGCAATGGCAGATGTGGAAGCTACACTTACGAGTAATGATGCAACTGACACCCAAGGTTATGAGTTGTCTCCTGAAGCTCGAGCGCTGGCAGATATGAAGTTTACATATGTAGTTACATGTCAAATTTATGGGAAACAAAAGGAAGAACAAAAACCAGAGGCTGCAGATATTGCATTATTAATGCAACGGTTAGTTATATTTCATTATCTTTTATTAGGGTGCTTTACCTTACCTTGTACTCCAGTTGTATCTCATGATACCTGCAAATTTGTCTCACAAAAATAATGAGAGCTAAATATTTATTTATCATTGCCTAATGATTTGTTTCTGTGACTAGGAATGAAGCTCTTCGAGTTGCTTTTATTGATGTGGTTGAGACCCTAAGGGATGGTAAAGTTCACACGGAATATTATTCGAAACTTGTGAAGGCTGACATCAATGGGAAAGACAAGGTTTACAGTTCATGTGACTTTTATTTTCTTATATATATCAATTTTATATTTTTATAGTGTTGTTTCCTGTCAATTTTTTCGAGAACAGTATGGGACTGTATATCTGAAGGACCAAATGTTCTTTTTCATGTGATCTATTGCGTACTTGTATCTTGTATTGCAAGTGAGTGCTTTCAGTTCTTTTTTCTAAATGAGGTGGGGGCATTGAGTGGATATAATGTCTAGTTTCGCTCCAGGAAAAAAAAGAGAGATGGATTTAATATCTATGAATGATAGAACAAGCGGAGAAGGGAGAAGAGAAAGACAATAGAAAGGGACAAACCAATTGGCTTCATTCTATGTTGATGTCAATTCCAACCAAATATACAAATAGGGAAATGTCAATAAAGTAATGGTAATCTATAAAACATCTTTAAAAGGGGAAGAAGTGAAGAAAGACTAGTAATGCATACCTGAACTGTAACCTGATATTCATTTTTATATAGAAGACAAAAAAAGGCCTTTCTATATGGCTAGGTTTTAGGGTGAAGGCATCTTATTGAACCACATGGCTGATTTGTGAAATTTGACACTGGATAGATAGACAGGCTATCTGTATTACCCACATGTCAAGTTTCTACCTCAGTCATATGGCACACTCTGTACAATATTCTTTGATGTATTTTCAAAAGGTACATGTATTCTTCCATGTACAGTAATCTTCTCTCCCTTCTCCCCCCCTCCTCTCTCTCTCTCTCTCTCTCTCTCTCTCTCTCTCTCTCATATTACAGTTCCAAGGGTGGTGTGGGGTGGAACTGGCTAGTGTGGTAGATTCCAGATGCGAGGTAGACAAAGAGCTACCCGGGTTGGGGGGGGGGATTTGATAATACAGGTGGGGAAGAATTCTGCCCCTGGGTGGTTGGCGATGGCTCTAAGATTGAATAGGAGGAGAGCCAGTAGGTAAACATTTTTTTTATTATTATTTTTTTTTGGGGGGGGCTGCTGAGTTTTGATTGTGTGGAGATGATCCAATCATGGAACCAAGGTTCAAAATCTCGAGTCTTGAGGGTGTTTCAACTCTTGACTCTCTGAGAAACCGAGAGATCTCTGCGTGACACTGTAAAAAAGCTGTGAAGGTTTAAAAAGTGTCATGGGGCTGAAATGGTCATTTTAATGTTTGATACTCCAGGGAATCACTTTTTTAGCATAGATAATCACATTGAAAAAATAATCACACATGTTTGTTGTTTAGGTTTACATCCATGTTTGACAGTGTCGGTCTAAAGTTCAGATGTAAATTTAGGGTAATATTGGTTATTCTATATAATGTTACAGTAGTAGAAGATTAAAGAAGGTCAAATGAGCCCGTAAATTTATGTTTAAGGGGAAGAATAAGCATAATAACACTTAATTAGTTAATTGTCATAGTCAAAAAACCTGAAGTAGTCAAGTAGGCCATACAATCATAATTCATACATTATGTCGAGACTAGTCGAAAATGTCAAGAACTTGTTGAGACAGGTCAAGATCAGGTCTCATACGAGATCTTGTCTCTACCTATTTGAGAATTTCGAAAAATTCGAGATCTCACCGAGATTTTGAACCATACATGGGACCCGGTGATTCTGCCTAGTCTAGCGTTTTCTCTCGCTTTTGACATCTTTCTGAATCTTCCCTCTGTTGTTAGTTCTTAATCTCCATATGGGTATGCGGAGGTTACACTCCCCCCCCCCTTCTCTCTTGCACCACCAACTGCATGTGTCAGCGCCTTATCCCCTCCCGAAATGGCAGCTATTGCCTATGTAACAGACCTCACTCTCGAGGGCACCGATGTGCTTCCCAACTTCCTGGACTCCATTCCCTTCTATGTGATTCCTGCCTCGCCTTCACCCTCTTATATTCTTTTTTGAGTCGCAACTGCCATGATGTCGGAATCAGTAACCTTTGAGTGCTCATTAATGAGCATGAGCACCCTAGAGAACATTTACCCCACTGCAACTCTTGAACGTGTAGTACGATCGGGAGAAGAATAATACATGTAGAAGCGACGGGATGAGGAAAAGGGGTCCCACATGGTTTTGTAATAAAAAAAAAAGAAAAATTTCGTCTACACCCCATCAAGGATTGCTAACATCATCTACACCCACAAGATTGCAAAAACATCACCTAGGTCCACTTAATTGACGGAAATCACTAAAATTGTTCAAATACAGTTTTACCCCTCATATTATAAATTGAAAAACTAAAAAATTATGTTGATTTACTAATTTGACCTTCAAGTTCTGTCTCATCTCTCTCACCTTCATCTCCCTCCTCCTCTTCCTTATCTTTCTCCTCTGCACGATCCCATCACCAGTATTGCAAACCCACTCCAACAAGCATGCAAGGCAACTCAGTTTCCCGACTCATTAACTCAGTCCTCCAATCTCACCCAAATTTCAAAACCCATCAAGATCATCCAAGCAGCCATGTTTGTTTCTGCCCATCTTTGTTGAACAACGAGCGCGAATTAGATAGAAAGACAGCACTGTTGAAGGAAGATGGAGAGGAAGGAGAAGGCGAAGAATCAGATTTGCTTAGGATTTTATCGAGAGTGCGATGAGGCACGCCATGAAGGTCATTGTCATCATCATCGCTACCATTCTGCAGAAGGGAATCAAGATCCAGCAGCTCCGTCAACGTACAATTTGATGTTTTGATTGTGATGAAGGCTTCAAGTGAGGATTTCCTGTGCTTGTAGATGGATGTAGGGAATGGTTTGCAGGCGGCGGCAGGAGTTCAGGAATTTACAAAGAAGGCTAGTCTGGGAGTGTCTGTGGATAGGTTGCTGAAAACCCTAGAAGGTTTCAGGGATTTACAAAGGAGGCTATCCTAGAAGTGTTTGTGAATAGTCGACGGGGACCAAAAGGAATGCCTTCGTCAACGGCACTGGTATTTTGTTTTGGTGAAGGAAGTAGACGACCAACAACGAATTGAATCAGGTTCCGGCGAGGCGATGTGTTGCGTTTGAACTTTGGAGCATGGTTTTTGAGATCAGCAAAAGAGGAGATTGAAGAAGATGATCGATACGATGATACCCCCTTCTCTCTCCCCTTCGACCTTCCTTCCCTGGTAAAAGTTTGAGAGAGAGAGAGAGAGAAAGAAAGAGTGAAAGACTTGTAATAGCAAAGAATTAGATGGTATCAGAGAATCATCATCATGAGGGAGAGATGGAGAGAGAAACGGGTGAAGAAATTACAGATACAATGTTCACCAAAAGAGGTTGCTGTTTTTGGATACCTTGTTTTGGATCTGATAGATCAGACGCTGGCGGTAAAGGTCCTGTTTGGTGGGAGAGAATCTAGAGCCACGGCAACGATGAACAGAGTTGGAGGAACGATAAAGAGAAGTAATTCTTTGAAAGAACACTCTACGTGTTCCTCATATCTACAGATGACATCCAGGGAAGTGGATTTTCGGTTCCACTCTGATCAGCTCTTGGTGCAGTTAATATTGTAATCTCCACTAAAATGGCAGCGGAATAACCATTGTGCAAGTCAAATCAAAATCTGAAAACAGAGTGAGACGATAATCCACTGGATCAAGCACTCTAATCAAAGGAACTATAGTTTGTTTAATAATTGGTTGAGCAGTCAAAAATTTGATCTCAAGTTTCATGGCCTTTCGAAAAAGCTTAGAAACGAGAAGAGATGTGGAAGCTATGAAAGGGTTTGAGTAAGTGATCTGCAAAATCCAGAGTAGTAAAAGAAGAAGGTAAGAAGAAGAGGAAAGAAGAAGAGATAGAAAGAAGAAGGGTAAAATTTTCTTTTACCTTTACTTTAAAGGCAATATCGTCCATGAAATAGTCCAATGCAGCTGACATCAGTATCTAAAGGGAATCTTCTGATGGAGTGGACTTCTTTGATTAGCACAACAAAGTTTTTGGGACCTAGGTGATGTTTTTGCAATCTTGTGGGTGTAGATGATGTTAGTAATCCTTGATGGGGTGTAGATGAAATTTTTTCTAAAAAAAAATATGGAGTGGTAATTTGCAACTTTCCCAAACCAACTAAACAAGTATTGGTGTGGAGAGGTTACATGTTTCCCCTCATTACTATCACTGGCATTCTCCCGCATCACATTCACCCCTCCAACATGTGGGTCCACCTCTTTAACTTCCCCACCTAACTACCTGCCATCCAAAATGGGGCCTTAGGTTTTCATCAAGAAGGAGAAAAGAAGAAAAGAGAAGAAATGAATGTGAAGAAAGACGGATCTTATTACTTGTTTGTTCTTTATATTCCATTTATATTTATATTCTAAAGAATTCCATATTGCCTGCTTGTATACAATGGAACACATAGTTATGAAGGTAAGTGGGGGTGTCTTATGTTTCAATGTGCCTGTAACTAGTTGATGAAGGAAAATATACCTTTTATATGGAAAAGATGCTTGGAAATGGGAAATATGGCAAATACCAGTAATGTAGTGCTTACGGTGGACACCTTTGCTTCGCGTTGGCACATTAGTACTATTCGAATGCCCATTATGATGCTACGATTTGATGGACACAGCTATATCCTGAGAATCCCTGAGTCATTAACTATATGCCTGTTCCCTACTGAACTTGTATAGAATTACTGGGGCTTTTGTCCACAAATTTAGTAGATATCTGATCTCACTGAAGTCCCTTTTCTTTCTTTATTTCATTTTATTCTTAATTCCTAATCGTGGATTCAATTTTGTCACTTCTTTGTTTCAGTTCAGCTATTCCTATTCTCTATCTACCTTTTCCCTTTCTAGCATCATATCTTTTTCTTTTCTTTTTTTTTTTTTTTAGTGAATAAAGAAATATATTAACAAACCCAAGAGGGGAAGTAAAAACAAGGAACATACACACAGCAGCCCTTGGGCATGAACAAAAAAGCAATAGAAAGACCCAACAGACTAGGGGATCCTGTCCACATTAAATTTGGATGGGTCTCAGATATTTACAATGAATTTATTTGTTGGGAAGTCGGACCATGGGGAAGGGAAGAGATCCCTTGTTATCAAAAGAGATGGCTTCTCATATCTGGAGGAAGTTCCTTTTTTTTTTTTTTTAGTCCATAATCTCATGTTACATTCAATCCAGATATGATAATCGGTAGCACAGAATGTCATCTTCCCAATCTTGTCACACTCCCTCAGGAAAGAAAATTCTTCTTGAAACAACCCAGTAGGGACAAAGTACACCTTTGCATAGGCGATAGGAGAACCATAGTTGTCAGGGCAACACCTAGACATCTAGGCAGTTGGTCGCTTTATTGTATCACGCGTTGTTTTATTTATTTATTATTATTATTATTATTTTTTTCAAATCGATGCCATTTGTAGTATTTTTATTTTATGTATAAAGTATATATATACACCATAATGCATGGAATCATATTAAAAAGGAAAATTTTCATGTACTACTCGAAAAGTATCCATACCATCAACTACCACCCACAAGTTTTTGACAACATCAACCGCACCCGTTTAATTGATGGAAGAAACTTAAAATAGTGAAAGACAGTTATACCCTTATGATCTTGAGGGTAAAAAATTATTGACCTGATGCCCTTCTTCCCCATTCGTTCGCAACTTGCTAATATCTTCTTCAGTCGCCCACTATGATGAGAGGAGATCGCCGCCGCTGATGACAAGGGAAATAGATCGTCCAGCCCAGCACTGACTTTCCGTAGAAGCCGTTGGAGGGCTCTGCTCGCTGATGTCAGATTCTGATGCAGAATTCCAACTCCGTCCTCGCTATCGTTATCATCATCAACCCACCACCATCGATACTCAACCCTAAGCTCCTTTCGGCATCCCTATTTTTGTCCATGTCCCAATCCCTAACCTGGGCCTCCAATCGACTGATTCCACCAATTCTAATTCAATCTTTAAAACCAGGACTCTTGTCTCCCTTTCACTTTTTTCCTCTGGGAGCTCCTCTATGTTGGGTATTGCAATTTTCTTCTCCCTCTCCAATCGTCTTTGCAGATACTCGTACTCTCCAATATTTCAGTCACATTTTCATTCTATTTAACCTCTGTTTGTCTCCCTTTTTTTTTTTTTTTACCCCTTTGCAATCAGAGCAGAAGATTGCCCCAATAACAGAATCTTCCCCATCTTCATCCTCGTCGTCCCTTCCGATTCAGATTTTGATTTATTTTTCCATTTATCCATGATGCGTGTCGAGCGCTCAAATTAAATTACCTTACTTTGAAACGTAGATAGTAGCAAGTAAGGGTCGAACCCACAAGGATTGTATGATCAAGATTAAAATGTTTAATTAACCTAAAGAGAGAAAAACAAATGAAAATGAAATAAGACTTAAAAAATAACCAATTGTTGTACTAAAGCAGATTCTGATTGATCTTATTAGCACAATTTCATTGGCTATCCTACGTATGGAGGGGGGTATATTTGCAATAAAAAAGAACAGTAATTAATTATCTAAAATATAAGAATAAAGAGCAAGGTAATACAAATATCAAAGATTAAACCAATAAGAGAAAGCTTCGGTCAAAAGGATACTTGCACCATCTTCGTAAACTTGTTCATCGACATTAAGGGTAATCAATTCCAATTGAATAATCAATCAAGAAAATAAGGACTAGGCCTAAAATCCTTAATCTTTCCTTAAGATTGACCTATTAAAAGATAGCTTATTAATAATACCCTTACTCTTAAATCAATCTCAAGACTAGGCTCTCGATTTGATTCAAGAATAGCATTAACAATTAGAAAGACGGTTGAAATTAAACGTTAAGCACACACCAGCATGGTTTAATTACTTTAATCTGATTTCTCCTAGGAATATAACATTAACTTGTCCATTAACATCAATCCCCATTACCACTGACATAGAATAATCAATTGATAGCAATCCCATTCTAATCTAACAATCGATTAGATAAATAAATCAAGTAGTAGTACTCCTAATCAACCCATTCATCAATCATTCTACACATAAATTGGAAGAAAAACAAATATTCAATTAAAAATCAATAAATTGGAACAAATCTCACAAGTTTACAATGATGGCTTCAGCTCCGTCTAACCGAAGATAAGAAAGTTAGTCACACATGACTTTTTCAAGAACACAAGAATAAAAGATAGAGAGTTGTTCTTCAGCCACTGCCTTCTTTCTCAATCACTCTTCGATGATCTTTACATAGGCTTTATATTGTTTAAATAGCCAAAATACGAGACTAAAATTGGTATGCCTAAATTTGAGAACCTTATTACATGAAAATAAAAATTAAACGAAATCTTCATTCCTAGATTAGATGAAAATCATTCCATTATTAAACAATTGCCACCCCCAAATCTACCAAATTTTGTAAGATTCTATAGTTGTGTATATTCTCCTCAAGATTTCCAACAATCAATCAAGGTCTTCCAATAGTGAACCTTCCGTGTGTAGCAACCTTCCTTCTTTGGTTTAGATTTGGATCAATTTTCCAGATTAGATTTTAAAACCACATTTGGAAGCCCAAATGAACTCTTTCCATGTCAGAATCCTAGATGAAATTCAAAACGTTAATATTGAGAGTGCTAGAATTTTTTTCATCTTTTATTAATTAATTAACAAGATTTCTAAAATATACCAAACTCATAAAATAAATTCTATTAAGCTCAATAAGGTATAAAACATCCTAAAAAGCATAATGCAGAAGGAATAAAAAAAATGTAAAATTATACACTTATCAATCCACAAAAGCAACAACCTATTATAATTAGGGAAAAAAAGGGTTTACTTTACTTTGCCGTGAACCCACAGAGATAAGATGCTTGTCCGGAGAGAGGCCCGTAAAAGATGGAAGCAATATTCTCTCGGAGCAATGATGACGATATCGGTGAAGGGCAGGTAGGAAACAGAGAACACTTTGCTGCCTGTCAAACTCCTTATGGTCATGGAAGAGAACAGAGAGAGAGAGAGAGAGAGAGAGGATGAGAAGGGAAGGTCTTTGTTCCTCTACAACACTACCTAAACAACAATCCAGACACGGCTCCATATTTAAGTCAACAGCAGGTGCCCATCAATGGTTTCCCGTCTGCCGCTTGGAGCTTAAACTGACTCGCCGGAAGAAGATTGCTTGAAACTCACTGTTGTTTCAAGCCACAACATCTGGCTACAAAGATTCTCATTCTCTTTTTAGCTTATCCAAAAAATGAAAATAAATAATAATGATTGAAATAGAACCACAGTCCCTCTGCAACTTTGGGCGGTTGTGGTTTGTTCTTACTTTTCCTTTTTACAACAAATTCACTTTAGGACAAAGATAAAGACTGAAATAGAACCATAGTCCCTCTCCAATATTTTGGTAAATGTCGCCGGCAACAAACCAGCATCGTAAATGAAGAATTAGAAACAATGTTGACGAAATCGATTGTGATGTCGGAGGAGTATAAGGATCTTCTGGTCAGTTACCATAAAAAATTAGAGATCTCCAAGGACAAGATCGATTATCACCGAGAAATAGGGATACACAAGATCGGTTTCCACTGAAATAGGAAAAAAAAAGAAAAAAAAAGAAGGAGAATCATGGGAAGAAGAAGAAGAAGAAGAAGCAAAAGAAGAAAGAATAAAAGAGCAAAAGAGGAAAGAAGAAAAGAGAGACGGAAGAAGAAGAAGTAAGGTAAAATGGTCTTTTACAAGTATAATAAGGGCAGTATTGTCCTTCAATTTTAAAATGTAAGCTGACATCATCATTTAACGGAAGTCTCTTAACAGATTGGGTCTCTATGAGTAACGGTGTTAATATTTTGGGTGGTAATTGATGATGTTAGAAACCTGTGGGTGGTAGTTGATGTTTCAAATACTTTTTGGGTAGTACGTGAAAAAAAAAAAATGTCTAAGCGCTAATCTAAAATGTTGGACTAATCCATCCATGTGTCCCAAAATTGCCAAAATTGTAGTTTACTACTTTCATCCACTCATACTTTGCGTGCGTAAGCACTAATTATATTGACAACTTCCTTCTCCAGCACAAGCTTGATGGATATAATCCTATCACCGAATCTTTTAACAACCACCACATCATTCTTTATATCTTTTATCCATTATTATACCAACTCATTAATTTTTTTACCCTTCCATCTAGTCTCTTGATTATAGGATATGTTAATCCTTCTTCTCCTCATAACATCTATCAAATTATAAACTCTTATTCATTAAAGATCCTATGTTCTAAGATGCTTATCTAATCCTTTGCTTATAGACAAGCTTCTTTACCCATAATTGTCCACAGTGCGAGAACCATTGCCTATTTGTCACCCATTTAGGCGCTAGCACAACGGTGCTTGCCCACTTTTCGCTACACACAAGTCCTAGTGCAACACATCATTGATGGCATTCGTGAGTCTATATAAAAGGGTTTTGCTAAGGTTTTTTTGGTGCCGGCTACCGACCTGACACGCCAACCCTCCTTTATCCGTTCTTGGGTCCGGCAGCAGAAAATGTTGGTGTTCATGTGTATAGATTTGAGCCATGTCTGAGTTGACAGATCATAGTGTGTTTGATTCTGTTGTGTTAACCTGCTTGTGGGCAATCTTCAAAGCCACAGAAGTTCGTATTGCCTTCAGATTAAGATTTAGTGACCGTGATATACAGTAAAGCCTCCAATGACAAGGCAACCTAGAAAAAGCAAGGATTAGTCAATTGATCCTATTTTTATTAGACTTATTAAGAGAACTATTATGTCTACCATGTAGGAAAGTAGGGGTCTATGTATAGTTCTGAATACGCTGGAAGTGTTTTTCTTTTTGTTGGCATCTTCAACTTCATGTAGGCTGTGTTATCCTGTTCCTTTTCAATCCAGGTTATTGTATGGCAATCTGCATTCTTTTTTTATAATCATTTGATTGTCCCTTTGTCTCCATTGGTTATTTACTTTTTATTTCGCCACATTAAATAGTTCCTTGTGATTTCATCCATAAATATTAAAGTAAGATATTGTTATGTTCTTTCATCTCCAGGAAATCTACTCTATAAAATTGCCTGGGAATCCAAAACTTGGTGAAGGCAAACCTGAAAATCAAAATCATGCCATTGTTTTTACACGTGGAAATGCAGTTCAAACAATTGATATGAATCAGGTAAGGGAGTGTTTGGCTCTAATTTGTATCACTGAGGAAATTCATTACTTTACTTTTTTTTTATGGTAGTAGTTAAATCACAGTAATAGCTAGATCTGATATTCTTTGGTTCTTTATATGTTCTTTATAATAAATGAAATCTACTCTCTCACTATCACAACCCAAACCCGTATTAAGGTGAAGGTACAGCTCCTAACAGACGTTGATCAAATGGTCGCTAAAACAACTAAACTTTGATACTTTATTATCTTAAAATCCTACTCAAGTAAATAATGATAATAAAATATCCCTAGAAGTCTACTGGTGACACCCTAGTGTCTGCTAACCAAATCATAAAACTGGAAGTATACTGTTTTACATTGAAACTTAAAACCCTAATACAACCATTCTAATAAAAGAAATTTTAACTATTACTATGAGATTAACTAGCACATCTTCTACGTGTCTCCTTGTTCCTCTTCAACGTCCTCGTCATTTGAGATATCAATTGTATGGGGTGGGCTCATGGGCCCAGTAAGATAAAGCATAGAAAATACACAACACTACCACAACACATAACATGTCGGATGAATGGAATGCAGAAAAAACTCATTCCCTTTTTATTTTAGAATAGTCTACGTTTAAATTTTCATCTCTGGCCATTACTAGGGATAATTGGTTGCCATCTGTAAGCACCCCATTATTTGCCATCCCCAACATAACTGAATCCACATGGCAGGTTTTCGGTTTTTAACCCAAAGGTTTATGATTCTATAATGAGCCCCACAGCAGGGTTATAGGCTATTACCTACTTGGATGTATCGGTCATGCAATTATCTTCAAAATGAGACCGGAATCATCAAATTCTGACATCAAACAAGGAAGGTATCACAGTTTGAAAGTGCAAGGGCATTTACGTAATTATCGTATGATGCATGCATTATTATTTAAACTTCAAATCATCATATCTTGGTCATCTGATATCGGAATCAGATGATTCAAAGACCAATATTCCTTATTTTCAGTCTTCTTCAAAGTGGACGTAAAAAATCTCGGGCAAAGGTCATCGATGGGCCCCATGCAAGTTTTCATACAAAATCATCGATAGAACTTCAAAGCTTCATATCTTTTCCGTTCTATGTCAGATTTAGATGATTCAAAGACCATTATTCTTCATTTGTGATGTTCTACAAAGTGGACGTGAAAAATTCGATACAGAAATCTCCGAAGGGTCCCATGCAAAATTACATATGGAAATGGTCTTTTAATCTTTGAAAAATCATATTTTTGTCACCTCACATCCAAATCATGTGATTTCATTTTCAATATGTTCTATTTTTAGTACACTACAAAGTAGATGTAAAGGATTTCAGGCAGAAGTCTTTGAAGGATCTCATGCAGAATGTCAAATTATCGATAATTGACTTGTTTAAACTTCAAAAATTCATAAGTTGGCAATTTTACTTCCAAATGAGGTGATTCAAGCTCCGGTATTTTTCATGTTTAGTGTCGTACAAAGTGAATGTGGAAAATTTGGGGTAGAGGCTGTTGGAAAATTCCATGCGGAATGGCGGCGGAAATGGCCTATGAAATGATAGAGGGAGAAAAAATCAATTTTTGCCTAGCCTAGCTCAACCCAGCTCAACCCAGCTTAGTCCAACTCAGACCAGTCCAAACCAAATCAATTCAGTCCAAGTATGTACATGTGCGTCATATATATTGTACTATATTGTATTATATAATATTATGTCTATGTATATTAATGTAATATATGTTAAGATATAAATATAAAATAAGGAAAAACAATAAAAAAGAAAGATTGAGAAGGAGAGAAAACGTGAGAGAGATGGGATCTTTTTTTTCTTTTCGGTTTTAGGGAATGGGATCCAAGAGATTGAGATTGAGGAGAGAAGAGAAAAGATTGAGAAAGAGAGAAGAGACATGAGAGAGAGAGAGGATTTGTTTTCGGTCTTGGGGGAGTTAGAGATTGAGTTTGAAAAGGGAAAGGGAGAGATTGAGTGGAGAAGAAGGAAAGAAAAAAGAAAAAAAAAGAGAAAGAGAGAAGTGACGGGAGAGAGAGAGAGGTTGAATCTTTTTCGGTTTTGGGGGAGTGAGAGATTGAGATTGAATGGGAAAGGGAGAGATTGAGTGGAGAAGAAGGAAAGAAAGAGAAAAAAAAAAGAAAAAAGAAAGAGAAAGAGAGAAGAGATGTGAGAGAAAGAGAGGTTGAATCTTTTTCTGTTTTGGGAATGAATGAGAGAGAGATTGAAAGGGAATGGGAGAGATTGAGTGGAGAAGAAGGAAAGAAAAAAAAGAAAGAGAAAGAGACTTGAGAGAGAGAGGGGTTGACTCTTTTTCGGTTTTGGGAATGAGTGAGAGAGAGATTAAGAGTAAGAAAGAGATTGAGTGAAGAAGAAGGAAAGAAGAGGAAGAAAAGGAGAGATTGACGTGAGAGAGAGATTGAATGAAGAAGAAGATAAAAGTGAAGTGAGAGGAAGTTATGAGGGGTTGGTTTTTTCTGTTTTGGGGATGGAGAGAGAGGGAGAAGAAGATAAAAGAGAAGAGAGGGGACGTGAAGAGGGATTTTTCTTTTTTGGGTATTGAGATTGAGAAAGAGACATGAAGAGGAAGAGAGGAGAAGGGAGGGAACCCGCTGCGACTCCAGGTAAGTTTCCCCCCTGTATTTTATTCTACCTGTTTTAAATCCATCGAAATCCATCTTCTTGCTACCGTTAATCCCACACCTAAACAAACCATCAGCTGTGCATGCACCGATAATCCCCACTCATAACACCTGTTCAGTCTCCATCCATTAACCTATACAACCATCGACCTGCAGCAATCCCTCTTCATTGACACTTACCTGAGCCTCATCTGACTCACCTCTATAGCATTACCATTAAACTCCCTCTAAACACCTGCTGGTCATTCCCATGCAATAAATCCCAACCATGTGCTTTGAATTTAAGGTGATGAAATTGATTTAATTATGCTTGAATTTAATATGATAAAATTGATCCGACCATGCTGGAATTTCATGTGAGTTAATTGATCCGATATGCTTTGAATTGAATGTGATGGAAATTGTTCCGAACATGATTTGGATTTTAATTTTTATGAAATCGATTCCATCACATGTTTGGAATTTATATGAAATCGATCCCCTCACATGTTTGGAATTTATATGGAATTGATCCCATCACTGGGGACAAAGATCGTAATCTTGTTTGGATGTCGCCACCTAGATTAAGGTCTAGGACCTTAAAAATGTGAAATCTCACCCTAAGGTAAAACTTCAATTGACTCATGACCCTTAGATTGGATTTCTGGTCCATCAGAGATTGGGTAAGCGTCAGGTTACGGTGATGGGATCGATTCCATATAAATTCCAAGCATTCAATTCAAAATCATGATTACGATCTTTGTCCCCTGTGATGGGATTAGATGGGATTGATTCCATATAAATTCCAAACATGTGATGGGATCGATTTCATAAAAATTAAAATCCAAATCATGTACGGAACAATTTCATCACATTCAATTCAAAGCATATCGGATCAATTAACTCACATGAAATTCCAGCATGGTCGGATCAATTTTATCATATTAAATTCAAGCATAATTAAATCAATTTCATCACCTTAAATTCAAAGCACATGGTTGGGGTTTATTGCATGGGAATGATCAGTAGGTGTTTGGAGGGAGTTTAATGGTAATGTTATAGTAGTGAGTCAGATGAGGCTTAGGTAAGTGTCAATGAAGAGGGATTGTTGCAGGTCGATGGCTGTATCGGTTAATGGATGGAGATTGAACAGGTGTTATGAGTGGGGATTATCGGTGTATGCACGGCTGACGGTTTGTTTAGGTGTGGGATTAACGGTAACAAGAAGATGGATTTAGAACAGGTAGAATAAAATACAGGGGGGAAACTTACCTGGAGTCACAGCGGGTTCCCTCCCTGCTCCTCTCTTCTTCTTAGTGTCTCTTTCTCAATACCCAAAAAAAAAAATCCCTCTTCATGTCCCCTCTCTTCTCTTTTATCTTCTTCTCCCTCTCTCTCTCTCCATCCCCAAAACAGAAAAAACCAACCCCTCATAACGTCCTCTCACTTCTCTTTTATCTTCTTCTTCACTCAATCTCTCTCTCACGTCAATCTCTCCTTTTCTTCCTCTTCTTTCCTTTTTCTTCATTCAATCTCTTTCTCACTCTTAATCTCTCTCTCACTCATTCCCAAAACCGAAAAAGAGTCAACCTCTCTCTCTCTCACGTCTCTTTCTTTTTTTCTTTTCTCTTTCCTTCTTCTCCACTCAATCTCTCCCTTTCCCTTTCAATCTCTCTCATTCATTCCCAAAATAGAAAAAGATTCAGCCTCTCTCTCTCTCACGTCTCTTTTCTCTTTCTTTTTTCTTTTTTTTTCCTTTCCTTCTTCTCCACTCAATCTCTCACTCCCCCAAAACCGAAAAAGATTCAACCTCTCTCACGTCTCTTCTCTCTTTCTCTTTTTTTTCTTTTTTTTCTTCTCCACTCAATTTCTCCCTTTCCCTTTTCAATCTCAATCTCTCACTCCCCCAAGACCGAAAAGAGATCCTCTCTCTCTCTCTCTCATGTCTCTTCTCTCTTTCTCAATTTTTCCTTTTCTCTCCTCAATCTCAATCTCTTGGATCTCATTCCCGAAAACCGAAAAGAAAAAAAAGATCCCCTCTCTCACGTTTTCTCTCCTTCTCAATCTTTCTTTTTTATTGTTTTTCCTTATTTTATATTTATATCTTATCATATATTACATTAATATACATAGACATAATATTATATAAAACAATGTAGTACAATATATATGATGCACATGTACATACTTGGACTGAATTGATTTGGTTTAGACTGGTTTGAGTTGGACTAAGTTGGGTTGAGCTGGGTTGAGCTTGGTTAGGCAAAAATTGATTTTTTTTTTCTCCCTCTATCATTTAATAGGTCATTCCGCATGGAATTTTCCAACAGCCTCTACCCCAAATTTTTCACGTTCACTTTGTAGGACACTAAACATGAGAAATACTGGAGCTTGAATCACCTCATTTGGAAGTAAAATGGTCAACTTATGAATTTCTGAAGTTTAAACAAGCCAATTATAATTATCGATAATTTGGCTAACCATTCTGCATGGGAATCTTCGGAGACTTCTGCCTGAAATCCTTTACATCCACTTTGTAGAGTATTAAAAATGGAACGTATTAAAACTGAAATCACCTGATTTGGATGTGGGGTGATCAAAATATGAATTTTCAAAGATTAAACGCATTTCCATATGTAATTTTGCATGGGACCCTTCGGAGATTTCTGTATTGAATTTTTCACATCCACTTTGTAGAACATCACAAATGAAGAATAATGGTCTTTGAATCATCTAAATCTGACGTAGTACGGCAAAGATATGAAGCTTTGAAGTTCTATCGATGATTTTGTATGAAAGCTTGCATGGGGCTCACCGGTGACCTTTGCTTGGGATTTTTCACATCCACTTTGAAGAGGACTGATAATAAGGAATATTGGCCTTTGAATCATCTGATTCCGATATCAGATGACCCAGATATGATGATTTGAAGTTTAAATGATAATGCATGCATCATACGATAATTACGTAAATGCCCTTACACTTTCAAACTGTGATACCTTTCTTGTTTGATGTCAGAATTTGATGATTCCGGTCTCATTTTGAAGATAATTTCACGACCGAACATCCAAGTAGGTAATAGCCTATGACCCTGCTGTGGGGCTCATTAAAGAATCACAAATCTTTGGGTTAAAAGCCGGAAACTTGCCATGTGGATTCAGTTATGTTGGGGATGGCAAAAAAGGGGTGCTTACACCATCGTACATAGTTGAGAGTTTAACTCGTCCATTCGTCATATTCCTGTCATCCATACCTGACCTAACTCTCATCCGCAACCCACAAATCATTGACTTAGATTGCAATTACTCTCCACCCTATTGTTCGAGTCAAGTAGCAATTACTCTCCACTCCATTGTCCGATTCAAGTGGCAATTACTCCCCGCTCTATTGTACTCATCTACTCTCTACTTGTCTTGGCACAATCAGTTTCCTCAACATCGCCTTACTCTCTATTTCACATTCCTCTTTATTACAGCTTACTTAAGATGCATGCCAAAACTACTGCTCAGACATAATCTGAGCACATGGTAATATGAAAACCTGATATAAACCATCTCTTTCTGTACATTTCTCATGCATAAAACAACATCATCACACAATTATACACAACTATGCACCATCAATATCAGGGTATATCACATGTCCTCATATCTTCAAATCACTGGGTCATGTATTTTAATGCATACAGTTTCAGCAACATAATAAGTATTAAACACATCATTATTACACCTAAGTTGTGTTAATCCGCTATACTCTAGTTTTCTTTTCCTCGCATGCAAATCGTTCGTCATTTCAATGGTCAACAACACAAACCTACAAGTATCATAAGTCTAACATCACTATACATGTATAATTTACCAAATCAGTACTTTTACTATCCCTTAAAACATCCAAACTTGTCCCTAGTATAAAGTTTGACTTGTAGAATGTGCATTGGGTGGTTACTTCTATTTGATGTGCGGTGCGCTTGAGTTGATGGTCTCTAACTTTAGGACAAATAATCTTCTTTTCTTATTGGCCTGAAAACATATTGCTTAATTTATGGGTTTTATTACTGATGTAACTGTATTTGGTTCACTGATCTTTCAGTCATTGTAGTTTTACTTAGATGATATGTTGTTATGCTCTTTTGTAGGATAATTATTTTGAAGAAGCGTTAAAGATGAGAAATCTTCTTGAGGAGTTCAATCGTGATCATGGTCTTCATCCTCCCACAATTCTTGGTGTTAGAGAACATGTTTTTACTGGAAGGTATTTATCCCTAAATACAAGTTAGTTGAATGTGCATCTGTCTCAATTTTATGTTGTTTCCACATAAGACTGCTCATCTGCAATGGTATGCAGTGTTTCGTCTTTAGCCTCATTCATGTCCAACCAAGAAACAAGCTTTGTAACCTTGGGTCAGCGTGTTTTGGCAACTCCTCTGAAGTAAGTCCAATTTTTCATATTTATGATATTCCAATTTACCAGATCCTATTTAAATTCACAGATCAACTGAGAGATGAAATTAACTGTTACACAGGGTTCGCATGCATTATGGCCATCCTGATGTTTTTGATAGAATTTTCCACATAACAAGAGGTGGCATCAGCAAGGCTTCCCGTATTATTAACATTAGTGAAGATATTTTTGCTGGTAGGGATGGATGACTTACCACTTGATGGATTTATTTCTTGCTTCCTACAGATTCTCATTTTGGTATTTTGGTTTCTTACAATTTGCACAGAAGGAAAAAAATTAGAGATTTTTATCTCAAAAGTGATGGTAGATAGGGTAAATATGTAGTCTCATGGTCGCTTGATATGCCAAATTACTGCCAAAGTTACCTCTTATTAGTTCTGTGGGTTTGTGATGTAAAAGAGTTTTTACAGTTCATTGACAGAAGCTGTCTTAACTGGCATTCTTGTTGTTCAATTGAACCTTTCTGTCAGGGTGCTTCCTCTTCCATGCATTGGCTTAAATTCAATGCATTGGCTTAAATTCAATCTTTCTGTTACATATCTAATGTTCTTAGAGGCACCAGTTAGATACCAATTTGCCCCTATTGCCAATGTCAATCCAAGAGAGTTTCTTCATCTGGCAGTATCATAAAACTTAAAAATGTCAAGCTTTTTATGAGTTTTAAATGTGGGTGAGTTCCAGATTTGTAGCTGACGAGGTTTTCTCAAGTTCTCATGAGAAGACTGAAGCAAACTTTCTTGAGAGAACAGTATTGGAGTGGGAAAGAGGATTGATTTGCTTTCTCCAAAAGGGGATGAGTTTAGGGTTGATTTCTTTAGATGAGCTTAAATTTGGAATTATCTTAATATCAAGCAGCTAAATATCTAGATGCTGGAAGAAAGGGTTTGAGGACTAAAAAACTTTATTGGGAGGGTTTTTTTTTTTTTTTTTTTTGTATGGGGGGGTGGGGGGTTCCCACTTTAGGCTACCTTTGTGGTCATTTAAGTCAGGATATTGAGACTGTTTTGAGACTATTTGTTTTGGAATCCTAGAGTCAATCATTAATGTAACAAAATAAAAAAATAAGAGAAGATGGAGAGAATCAATGTGTTCTGCTTCTCTCATTGTAGCTTGTATTTATAGAAAACAGAAAACAACTATTAGATAGGATTTAAGACTCTACAAGTCAGAGTCCTATTCACAAACTAATGACAAAGTACACTCAAAATAGGAAAAGGAAACTAACAAACCTAATAGGTAAAGGAAACTAATAAAGCAAACTAATAAACTAATTAGGAGTCTAAGTCTTAGAAACTAGCATCAACTACTTTGACTAAATCAAAGCAGTGTATGGTTATAATTCTATTACGAAATCAATTAATTTATTGTCAATAATAATATGTTAAACACTTATATTTATTTGGGTCAGACAATTGTTTGGACACTACTATGCATTTTTTGGCATATAAGCTAGCTCAATATGCTCTAATAGGATGGTTCCTTTCTATCGTGAATTTCTTTTATATTGTTTCCTCTGACTTGGTGTTAACTTAGTTGTTCAGCTGTATAATATAATTTTATGATTTACAGAGAAGCAAGAGGATAGAAAGTATTTTTCTAAAATCTGAAGGGCCTGACATAACCGCACTTTTTACTTTTTACGGGGAACTTCTTTTTCCTACTATGGAGATATTTTTAAATTCATGGCATGCTGCATATTGCTTAACTAAATATACTAGGCAATGTCCTTGTTTCTGGATTTTGCGAGGATAAGAACAACTCATCTTTGTGCCTGGATGTCATTGTGTGTGTCCATGGATCATAGAATGCCAGATACGGTTGGTTAGTTGTTATTATAGATTTATAGATAGTACAATGGTCTAATACATATATATATATATATATATATATATATATATATATATATATATATATATATATATATATATATATATATATATATATATATATATACTGCCTAGAAAAATAGTCTTTTTTGAGCAACAATTATCAACTTTCTGGGATCATCTCAGAAATTCCAGTGGAGGCTTCTCTGAGTTTTTGGTAGTTCCATTCTATATCCTTGATTATGCCTTCAATTTTACTATTGTTGAAATGAAACTAGCTATATCGATGATGCTTCTTGTGTGATTACATATCTTGTTCAGCATCCAGTTGTAAGGTCCATTTAAGACTTTTACTAGGCAGAAATATGTTACCAGTACCTCAAGATGGTGCTTTGATTTATTGGATACTAAGATTCCAATATAAATTTCTAGTCAGATATTTGAAAAACCTGTGCCCTTGCTGTATCTGGGTAACGTAGGTGCAGAATATACCAGTACATCTAGTAACATGCTTCTTTCCCTCGAGGCATTTACAATTACTTGTTCCTTAATCTTCACATAACCTTTGAAACTTCATTTGATCATTGTAGTTCCTGTTGTTCATTGTTTGGTTTCCATGTTGGATCCATTAACTTCAAACTGTGAATGCCTAAGTGGCTTACAATGCTTTGGAGCTAATGTTGAAATGTTTTAATTCCATTTCTTGTGTCTGTGGTTTATGATGAACATGCAGGCTTCAATACAACTTTACGCCAAGGCAACGTAACTCATCATGAGTACATACAGGTTATATGATGCGCACTCGGCTAAAAAATTACTTTTACTTTTCTTTTTCTTTTTTTTCTTTTTTTTTGGGGGGTGATGAAAAGGCATGACCTTTGCTTTAATTTTACAGGTTGGGAAAGGAAGAGATGTTGGGCTCAATCAGATTGCTTTGTTTGAAGGAAAAGTCGCTAGTGGAAATGGCGAACAAGTCCTTAGCAGGGACATTTACAGACTGGGGCAGCTTTTTGATTTCTTTCGTATGCTGTCATTCTATTTTACCACTGTTGGGTTCTACTTCTGTACTATGGTATGCCACTTACTATTTCTGGGGACTTTAGGATGTCAGTTTGGTAATTTCTGATTTTTTTTTATTTTCTTGTTGCCCCAAAAAAGGATGCCACCATTGGTATATCTTTTTTTCCTTCTACCATCTAGGGTAAATCATCTACTTCCCATTTTCTTTTTTGGCCCAGTCTTTGGACTTGTCCAAACCCCGACCCATGCATTCTCTTCTTATTGCCATAGTTCTAAATCTCGGTGAAATTTTGATTTTCTCAAACTTTTCAAAGGGTTCAAGGCGTGAATACCGAAAGTTTTTTTATTTTTGTTACTGAAACCTGATTTTTTTTTTTTTTTTGGGTATTAAATTCAAGTTATATTGAAAGAGTTATGCTCCGATCAAACTTTGTTTAGAACGCGAATACTGTTTAAAGTCACCTGAATGGAAATAATTTTTTGGGTATCTATACAAATTATTATTTTGGCGCATTTCTGGTTTTTAGTGATGTTTTACTCTATGATTTATGAAAATTTTAGATTGTAGAAAATCCCTAGTATTTGAAAGTTGAAAATCACCTTCACAATAGGAAATGCCATTTCTGTTCTGAAATCGAGGGTTGATTTTTTATCATTTTGGAATTTAAATTATAGATTATTTTTATTGGATTCAAATGGAGGGTGTTTACTTATTTATGAATAATATCATAAGTATGTTAAGTTACTTAAATGATTCTAGTCATCAGTAAGGTGCTGAGTGTTTTTTTTGTGGGTAAAATACTGATATTTGTTATCATCCACCACTATGTGTCAAAATTTTTGCCAAATACCATTGTGTCATTATTTTTGCAATTTCATGATTTACATATGTTTATATAGGCTAGAATAGGGTTTCCCGTTGACACCCAATCAAAACTTTCAGTAAACAATTGCATGTTCTCAAATCTTGGCCGAGATTCTCGGTTCTTGACCAGATCGAGAACAGAGTTTATTATCCTTGCTTCTTGCTCATGTGTGGTACCCCTTTGATAGCAATATGCTGGTCAATCAAAGGATGGCATGGGCACTAGACAAGAAAGTAGGAACATAGTATGATTCATCATGATGGTTATCTTTAACTGTACCTAATTTAACATAAAAAGTAGTAAGCTATCATTTTAGAAGATCAAATGAAGTTGAGGAATCTGGCAAAATTATCAAAATTATAATAAGGAAACTTGCCTTGGTAAAATAACTCAAGTTTGATGTCTTTTAAATGCTGTTAGTAGAATGAGAATACTATAAAATAGAGGTTGTGAAGATTCTGCTCCTGACAGAAACTGGCATTCCTATCATTATCACTTGACATTGCAATTCCAAAATCTTAGGCTCATTGGAGACATAACAGAATAATCTTTCAAAATTTTAGGCTCATTGGAGGGGTAACAGAATAATCTTTGTTATGCTTTCAAATCAAGCAAAATAACCTATCAGGAGTGACAGAATGTGGGCATTCAAATTGCCAATTAAAAAGTACTGAAGAGTACAGAGTTAGATAGAATACCCTAATCTATACCTGGTTTCCTAGTTGATCGTTAGATGATTCTTATTGAAGCAATAGTTATCTTGAACACAAGTTGGAACCAAGTCACTCTTTTAATTTCCCACAGAGATCAACTCATACTTCATTTTTCTTCAATGGGCCAATAAAAATTCAACGGCTCACCAGAGTGAAACTTTACTCTGATCCCAACCCCAGGCCAAATTGGAAACCCATACCCTGGTATGTGCAGAGTTTTAAATGAGTAGAATAGTGGCTTCTATGACAGTCTTCTCCTAGGCTGATGGATGTGCTTTGACTCATCTTTCAGAGATGAGCGTCTTTGCCTTCACACAGGCCTCACGGAATATTTGAGCATCAAAAGATGCACCTTACCAGCTTAGAAAGTTGTTGGAGAGAAAGTTGTTGGAGGCCCTGGCAGTTCAGACCACGAACTTATGCTGTCTTCACATTTACTGATTGACCAGTGACCGGCTGGCCACCAGAGAACATGGACATGCAAAAACTGTGCTTTTTCCTTTTCAAGCAGGAGTGCTTCATATGACAGTTCATGCATACCAAATGCATAATAGAATTTTAATGTATGGATCAAAGACATGCAATAAAGAAATTTTGATGTGCTTTTTCCCTTTCATTGAGAGTACTTCCTATGACAGTCCATGCATACCAAATGCATTCTAGAAGAATGATTGTTATATTTTTGTCCCATCTGAGAATAACTTTTTTTTTTAATTGTTTGTGGCTTTGTGCAGCTTACAGTGCTGACTGTATACTTTTATCTCTATGGAAAAGCATATCTGGTATGTTAGACTTTCATTTATCCACATATGAAGAACTTCTTTTTGTGTGTGTGACAACTAAAATCTCGGCTTCTGTGGTTGGCCATATTAGTAGGACCTTTCTTGTCTTTTCCTTTTGGGGAGTTATTTTTGGCCCTTAATATTTTTTTTACCTCTGATTCCTTGAAGTTACCATATTTGATAGTTTAAAACATCTGTCAAGCATGTCTTCTATTTACATGGACAACTACACATACTTCCATCTTTTACCTCTGATTCCTTAAAGTTACCATATTTAATACTTTTGTATTGTTAGCTTTTTTTCCTTGTTTCTCAGTCTCTCATGTCAATAAAACTTCATTTTGGGTATTACTTGGAAGTTAAAATTATTCCCTTCTTATATAATTTGTAACTGAAACACATTTTGTTTTAGGCACTATCTGGCGTTGGTGCAGACATCTTGGACAAGGCTAAGATAACACAGAATACTGCACTGAGTGCTGCTCTTAATACACAGTTTCTCTTGCAAATTGGGGTCTTTACTGCTGTGCCAATGATTTTGGGTGCCATCTTAGAACAGGGTTTTCTAAGGGTATGTATTTTTCCTACTTTGCTGAAATGTAGTTCTATTATTTATTATTTATTAGCTGATGTTGGTTGATCATAAACTTTCCTATTGTGTTTTGTGTATTATTGTCATGACCATCTGTAGGCACACATACACAGAAATGCAACACATGTACAGGCATGCACACTTCGGCACATGAGAAGATTCATTGCAAAATCACTTGATCAATTTCATTTGGTACATAAGAACCCAACTGAGAGGGTTTCACTCAACTCTTACTCAGATGAGGACTCATCCCTCTTACAAGTAGCTTCAATTAAGAAATCCTCTCATGTCTATAACAAAGATTTTACATGAGGCAACATGCTCCTCTTATATGACCTAGGCAAGTCCTTTTAATAGTCAAATCCAGGAAGCCGCATTGCTAAGTTCTCAATAGGCTGGATTCAATCTGAATTCAGCTTATTATGGTGGACAGAGTAAAGATAAGGTCCCGCCCAGTTATTGCTGATCTATATAATAATTTGGTAGCATCCAGATCTACCCAAATCTGCTCCAATTTATATCAAAATTTGGTTAAAATTTTATAAGCATTCAAACCCAACTTGCACAGGAACATTGTAGGATCTTTTCATTGTCGCCTGTTCAATATATATATATATATATATATATATATAACTCTTGACCACTTTTATCATGGATCCTTGACTTCTTGATTTACAAAACTTGTGGGCTGTGGCTTTCAAATTTATCATTGGCATTCACAAAGGATTGAACTAACATATCAGGACATGGAGAAAACATAGTCCTAATACATGTAAGCTATTTGTATCAGTCGATGATTTGGTAGATGCAATTTATGTGAATGTCATAACCTTTCTCTTAGATGCTGTTTGTGCATTAAATAAGTGGAATAAAATTTATTCTCCTTGATTAGTCAAACATTGCATAGTAACTTATATCGTTTCCTTTTTCTTTTCTCTTTTTTCCTAATGACTGTATGATTATTTTCTTTATGGATCATTTTGCAATGACAGGATTGCGCTTTTGATGAATTTTTATCCCATTATTTGTGCATTACTAGGAGTTATATGGCTTCAGGTCCTTGTTGTATGACTATACTGTTAGGAAAATGTCTGGCCGCTTCAATCAATTAGTTTTATTAATGTCATAGAACCCTATTAACTTTTGCTATAGGAGCTAAATTTTTAACCTAATCGTACTGCAGGCTATTGTCAGCTTTATTACAATGCAACTTCAACTTTGTTCCGTCTTTTTCACTTTTTCTCTTGGCACAAGAACTCATTATTTTGGGCGAACTATTCTCCATGGTGGTGCAAGGGCAAGTCTTCCCATCTCTTCCTAGATTACCATGATTTTAAAGGATGACAAATAACATTTTTTTTCTTTTTTTATCTCTCAACAGTATCTAGCAACAGGTAGAGGGTTTGTGGTCCGCCATATAAAATTTTCTGAGAATTACAGGCTTTACTCTCGTAGCCATTTTGTTAAAGGGTTTGTAGCCTCTTCCCACCCTGATCCATTAGTGTATATCTTAGAGCTAAAGATATTTTGTCTCTTATTTTTTCATGGATACAAGTGCGGTGAGAGAGGATTCTTTCTAATATTTATTATTCTAAATTTGGTAGATTTGAGGTTGTTCTATTGGTGGTGATATACCTTGCATATGGATATAATAAAGGCCTGGCGTATATCCTTGTTACTATCAGCAGTTGGTTCATGGCACTTTCTTGGCTTTTTGCTCCCTATTTGTTCAATCCATCTGGTTTTGAGTGGCAAAAGTAAGGGATCCTTTTAAGTTTCGTTGGTCAGCCTTATGAATGGGCCTTCTTTATTTTTCTCTTCAGTTTTTCTTTCCTTGGACTTTAAATGGGGTTAACAAGTGCTCATCATGTTCAGGACAGTGGAGGATTTTAAAGACTGGACAAACTGGCTTTTCTATAGAGGTGGCATTGGAGTCAAGGGACAGGAAAGCTGGGAAGCTTGGTGGGATGAGGAACTGGTATGTTGAGTTTTGCGTTTTCCTTTTTCCCCCGTATAATTTTACTGACAAGGGACTTTATGTAGTTCTAACCCTGTATCATTTTCCTAACAAGGGACCATAGTTGTCAAGGCATTGCCTAGGCGACAAGGCGAGCTTCTGGGGGCTGGGCGGTTAGGCGTCCTACCGCATGTCAAAAAGGCAGGCGCCTTGGGTTTCTAGGCGATGCCTAGGGTGCCTTGAACGCCTTATTGCCTAAAACGACCGCCTTCTTTTTTATATCTTTTTTTTTTTTTTAATTACAGTTTATTGATTCCAGTTATAAGACATTGATTCAACTGCAGAAACAAGTCATGGTACACAATATTATTAAATTATTAATCATTTACTTCATTATTATATGCTTTTTTAATTATTAAATTTAAATGCTTCCCTTTTACATAATCCATCATTACATGATCTGTTTACTTGTTAATTGTTACTTGTTACTGCTCCAAATATATTGTTTAATTTGCTGTTACATCACAGGTTTACTTATTAGTCTGTGTTGTTTGTTGATTCATGATTGTCCGATTGATTTAATATTTCTTCTTTTTTATGGATGTTTTAGACATTCAGTCTTTACCTTGCTATCTTGCACTTAATATACAATAGATACCAGTGGTAGTAGTCATGCTGATATCTTGTTTCATTGCCTAGGTTGATTTTTGGTGTATGATATAAGCATCCAAATAATAATAATTAAAATAAGGGGATATAAGAAGGGGTGTGCCTTATTGACGCCTAGGCGCCTAAGCATCCCTCTGACGCCTTGGTTCACCTTGGTGCCTTGACAACTCTGCAAGGGACTTTATGTAGTTTTATGTTCTATATTTGTGTTTCGCAAAAACAATGCTGTATATTTGTGTTGAAAGTGTAGTAGGTAAGTAAAAACTATACAGCATAGACTTTATGCTGGTGCATTTTTTGCTAGTTTATGTCGCAAAGCATTGTAAGAACAAACTATGTTACGAAAACGCACTTAACTGCAGGCTACTTAAATCATGGACCAACATAAAATTGCAGCCTAAAACAGAACAACCTAAACCGTGAATAGCATTGCTTTTTCATCCGATGAATTGAATCAAGTCAAGGTGCTCTGCAAAGTGAGCAGCCCTTGAATGATTTAGTAGAACTAGTCTAGCATGCTAGGCAAATTTTGCAGAAATTATGGTGATCTTCACGGTGAAGATCAGGTTACTAAAGAAATCTTTAGGAGAGAAGAAGTGGGATAAATAATAAAACCATAGTTGTCGAGGTGTAACCTAGGCGTCCGGGCGGTAATATATGGGCTAGGCGACTCATGAGTCGCCTTATTGCAGATGTGTAGGTAATTCATTAATTAAATGAAAATTTTCACGTAACTTCCTTGAGGTTTCCGCTTACTCGCAATTCAATCCTCTCCCATTATCGGCCATTTTCTGTTAAGTTCCCTGACGGAAAAGGTGAAAAGAGTTTTTTACCCTTATACTAAAAACCAGTCTAAAAGTACATTATAGTCTTGCACTTGCACTCTTGTTTCTTACTTGTATGCTATTATGTTCTAACTTCTAATTTTATTGATTTGTGCTTCTTTTTTTTTATAAATATGCTTCTTTACGTCTTATAGTTTATTCTGTTTTGTGTCTTTGCCTGTTTGTTTTGCCTTTTGTTATTGGTTTATAAGGAGCCTGCCTCTATTTTTTTGATACCCATGTTTGTTTTTCCCCTTTTGGGGTGCTATTAATTCATTCATTTATTCACCCAAATAAAAATTAGGTTATGCCTTAAATGTTGATTCTTATGTAGCATAATGCATATATATATATACATTAACATAGCATTGATATTTTAAAAATAAAAAAAATACACCGTGAACGCCTTGGTCACCTAGGTGCCTGGAATGGCCTCAAATGTCTTGGGTCGCCTTGTCGCCTTGGCAACTATAAATAAAACAATGTGTATCATCTTGGGGTTACATTAATGATGATCAGGCTGTTGATTGATCAATTAATGTTTCCCATAAGCAAGATATTTTCCACTTCAGAAAGCTAATATGATACAACCACTACGTCCTGGCCTTGAATTTTCTTTGAAGTTCTTAATATGTCTGACATTGCAGAAGTATGTGACAGATAGATGGTAACAATTTTCCTGTCATAATGTACTTGTTTATCTAAAAATTCCCTAATGGAAAACAGTTCTAATTGTATGTCATGTTTTCCCTCATGCAACATCTGCATTTATTGTATACCATCTATGATCCACCTGCATGTATGACCCAGGAAGGAAGAAAGAGAATCTGTCAAATGGAAGAATATCAAAATGTTATCCTTCTCAGTAGACAGTAGATAAAGAAGGCCTCCTCCTCGGAACCTTGAGGTTGCATTCTTATGGAACATTTGGTTTAAAGCCCAAAAAGCATTCGCTTCTTGTTTGATTCCCCCTCCCTCTTCAGCAAGAGGCGGGAAGCAAATTGTTTAGTTTCTTTCTTTTTAAAATTTATGTTGGTAGCATTACCACTATTCTGAGGCATATCCTCTTTTTTTTTTCCGTAATATTTTGAGTGATGGGGAGGGAAGCCCTTCAAATATTTTTCCTGCTAAATTAGGTTTTAACAATCAAAACAAAATCCCTTGTTTTGAAATACACTCATGAGCAAGTTGATATTGTTTGTTAGTGATATGTTAGTACTTTGTAGAACTATTTGGTTTTAATGGTACTCAATATGACATGCAGTCACATATACGGACGCTGGAGGGGAGGATAATGGAGACTATATTGAGCTTGAGATTTTTCATTTTCCAGTATGGCATTGTTTACAAGCTGAGTGTATCGGGATCAAATACCTCCTTGATGGTAGAAACACTATCCTTTTGTGGTCTTTCAAAGTGTCCATTACTTTCCTCAAACTACTTCTCATTGGGTCTTTGGTCAAGCCTGTATTATGATCTAGTAATCAACAATCAATTCTACCTCATTTTAATGCATGTATAGGAAATCCCATGCATTAACAATAATGTCTGTTTCTAGGATAATCTAGACATGGTTTCTCAAAAGAGGCATTTTATGCTTCAACTTCAAAAAAGATAAGAGTTCCAGATTTGTGCATGGTTTTTTGTTTGTGCTGTCTCTTAAAATGAAAAATTAAACAGTGCAATATGTTTTTCAAGTAGAGCTAGAAAACAAATTTCTTTATTTCATAATTTGTGGGTTTCTTGTGACCTGTATCTTGCACAATTCTTCCAAATGGATAAATACTTTGATCAAGTACTGTTGGATTTTGAGTCTATGCAAACACTGCTGTGACTTTTTTACTTTCCTTTTTCTCTATTATTCTTCTTCCACAACATAAATTAGCATTCTATGTACAATATGAGTTCTATCAATTCTCATAAAAAGGTAATATTACTATTTTTAGATAGAAGTTCTGAGATATCCCACTGTAAATCCCCTTCAATTATGTGATAAATAATTTTGCATATGGACTATTTGAATATCTTGGTACTAAATGGAAAAATTGGTCATTGTAAAAAGTTGGATTGTTGTAAATCCCCACATGCCAAGGTACCTTGGGAGCTCAAGAGCTTGATGAGGACCTTCCCGAATTTGAAAAAATCCATGACACCTTGTCGCCACTCTGGCACTCCCCTCAGGTCTCCTGGAAATCAATGGGAGTATATTCCAAGCATCCTTTAAGCTGGGTGAAGATTCTTCAAGAATGATTGAGGATACCTTGGCCATCCTACGAAGCCTTAAACCATATTTGATTCTATCTCCATATGTGTTAATCAACACACCCTATGGGGGCCAGTCATCATTACCAATTCGAGACTTAATCACAAGTCACAACGACCACTAGAGCTCAAGGCAAAGGAGAGTTTAGCTACCATTACCAATTCGAGACTAATCACAAGTCACAACGACCACTAGAGCTCTCCACTTCAGAACATTCTTTCAAGTCCAGGAGGAGTCAGAAGGGCATGCTACCATCCATAAGAAATTGCTTTGGGATACCTCACGTAGATCCAGTCAACCCAAATACTAACTCATTTTCTCCACAATCTTCCACACCAGTTTAAGAATCTATGTCAAATTCACTTCTTTTACCCTCCTTAAACCAAGGCCTCTCCTCCTTTGAGAGGCATAGAAACATATACGAGGTAAGAGAACAGCCCTCATAGGTGCTGATCTAACGACCGACCAAATAACTAAAAATTAACTTTAATTTCCATAAAATAATCCAACTCAAAACTAACAAGACAATCAAAACCTACTGGTGGCAGTCTGGAGTGTCATAAACATGAAATAAAATTCACCATGAATTCAAAATCCTATACATCTATTCTATTAAAATAAAATTTCAACTGAAACTAAGGGTATGCTTGCGCATCCTCTACGCTCCCTCTTGTTCTTGATCAACTTCCTCGTCATCTGAGATATCATGGTAAGGGGTGAGCTCACTAGCTTAGTAAAAAGAACATAACAGAAATACATCACTAAGATGATCACCAAAAACAATGCCAATAAACAATGTAAGAAAATTGGTTTTTCATTTACTTTCAAAACAACTCTCATTTAATTTCACTTTTAAGAAAATTCTCATTTAATTTCACTTTCAAAACAATTCTCATTTAATTTCAATTTTTCCCAACTGCTAGGAATAATCATCTACCATTGCCCTAGTGGAGGTTTAACTACAGCCTAAAACACATTTTTGGTCATCCGTTCATGACCGCATTCCATTTATCCACAGCGTGATAGATAGCGACTCGAATGGCAATTATTCTCCACCCTATTGTCCTCATTTACTCTCTACTAGACCCAATGCAGCTGATTACCCTTTTATCACATTCTCAACATTACCCAATATTTAGATGCATGACAAATCACAACTCATGCATACTATTAAAACATTAAAAAAATGCATAGCAAGACAAAAGCACTAATAACATCAATGTTCGATAGAACACATCATATTTAACACCAATCCATTCGTACAACTCTGAAATGAAAAGATCAAGCAAATAAGCAAAAACATAAATCAAACTACAAAGTGTCACACTAGTGGTGCAAATCTGAAATATTCCACTTACCTCTCTCCATACGCACACTGTTTGTCTCTTCAATCACTAGGCAGTTCCAACCCTACATGAATTATGATTGTGTACATTAAGTACTGACAATACAATTTGGTATGTATAGGCTCAAACCGTTACTTATATGTGTATATGAAGTGATATGTAGATAGACATAGACACTATACCTACTTATATACTCTTACTGATCCTATAAATCTGACTGCATAGGAAATTCTGGAACTGAGATAAAAATCTGGATTTGATAGTCACATATATTGATATGTAAAAGCTGGCGTGGACACTGGATCGATAAATCGAAAACTGATGTATGGTTGGACTGATCTGAGACCTACTGTATAAACTGATATAATCCGAAATAAAATCTGACATTGATACCCACATATACATACTGTAATACTGTAACAGAATTTGAGCTAGAACTGATGTCATGGTTTAATGTATCAACTGTTATGAACCTGATCCTAGATCTGGTCCTGAAATCGATATGAAAACATACTGATATCAATACATACTGATATAATCATAAATCTGTTAAGAAGTATGATATATAAATCTGTATAACATCTGCAATATAGTAGGATCAAGATCTCACAATAAATCTGGTTGAAATCTGCCATATAGATTCGATATAGGTTTTGGTATATTTCTATTGTAATTGATACTGCAGATCTGATTTAAATCTGCTATAATTAGATCTAAGATTTGAACTAATATAATACTGAACTGTATACGAAAATATGGACTGAGTATATATATATATATATATAGTCTGTAAAAATCTGGATTGTATATGTAAAGTCTGTATGTAAAATCTTAACTGGTTATAATAATGGACTATATAATAAATCTGAACTGGTTATAATAATAGACAGTATACAAAAACTGTTCATAAAATCTGGACTGTATCAATTTGAACTGTATATACATATACTAAACTGTATAAATCTGAACTGTATAAATAAATCTGTTTCTGTTATGTAAAATTTGTATACATTCTGGTACGAAAATCTGCTATGGAAACTGTCCTTGAACCTGATTTGATTCTGGTTTATGAACTGGTATCTAAATTGGTAAAGAAAATTTAAAACCCTGTTTAGAACAAAAACTAAAAGGAAACAGATCAGATCTGAAACTGAAGTAGGAATTGAGACAAATCTGAAACTGGAGACTGAACTCAATAATTCTGAGTAGAAAACTTACTTACTTAATAGTCAGTCCCTCTTCTTCTTCTTCTTCTTCTTCCTCCTCCTCCTATGGTTTTCCTCTTCCCTTTCGCTTTTCTTTTTCTCTTCTCTCTCTCCCCTTTTTTTCTTTTCTTTCCCTATGGTCTCTCTCTCTCTCTCTCTCTCTCTCTCTCTCTCTCTCCCCCTTTCTTATCCTTTTTTTTTCACCATCTCTTTATCTCCCCTTTCTTTTATTTCTGTTTTAATTTAATAGTCCTAATCTTATTATAAGTCTCTCTTTTTTATATTTTCTTTTATTTTAATAATCCTGACCCTTTTCAATTACTTCTAATCTCTCTCTTGCTCTCTTGCTCTCTTATTAAGCGTGGACTTATTCCACATTCCACGTTTTGGTTTATTTATTTTATTTATCCTTTTTGAATTAGTTTGTGATTAGGATTGTAAGCCTATATATTAGGTGATTTTTCTAATGGGAATTAGAATAATGATTGATTATTAAAAAGAAGAAAAGAAAAAGATCTCAGTTCCCTCTCTCTCTCTCTCTCACAAAAGTTCTTTCTTCCCCTCTCTCATGATCTCTCTTGTCTCCTCTCTCTATTTCGGTTTCCCCTTCTCTTTCTCTCATAGTGTCATCTTCCCCTCCCCTGTTTCTATTACAGCGACATCTCCCTCCCCCTTCTATCTTCTTTACGGAAAACCCCTTCCCCTTACAATGCCAAAAGAAAAAAGACTCCTAATTAACTCAAACTAATACATGCCTAAAAGGGTCCACACCCTTTTTTAAAATAAATAAAAAAAAACTAAATAAAAGATAATTAAACTGATTTAAATTTCCCAAAAAAAATTACATATATCCCAATTAAAGCTTAGAAAGATTTCTAACCAATGGATCTCGACCTGCATCACCTTATCTATCCCTCACGGCATCATCTTTTTTTTCCTCCTTCGCTGTTACGGCAAGACCCCCTCCTATTCTCTCGGTTTGGTAAAAAAATCATCCCCTCCCTATTTACCTTTCTTCTATGACTTGCTATCTTTATTCCCCTCCCTCTCTCTTACAGTTTCCCCTCGGATGTTCTTTCTTCTTCTCGATAATTACTCCCCCCTTCCCTATGCTCTCCCCCTTGCAGTAAATTCCCCTATCAAATTCCGTCTGCATTATTTGATATCAGAGCCTAGGTTAGGAAAAATGTCAAATCTTCTTGAGAGGTTGTCTAAACATATTCAAGAAATTAGGGAAAACTTAAAAATTTCTTTGAGTACTTCATAAATTGCTTAGGAGTGCGGACCATGTGGCCCAAACTATTAGCCCTCAAGCCATTTGCCAAAATGACCAAGCCACCACGGCAAGGCATGCTATTAGGGAACTTGAAGACATTCCGAAATTGACTGAAGCAACCCACCAAGAAATGAGAAGGATCTCATCAAAGCACCTAATCATGTTTGTGATGATGCGATAACAGAATATGTGATTCCGTCGTCATTCTTTAAAGGACGGAGTCCACGATTTGCAAACTACATCCCTACTACTCGTGCGTTACTAGAATTTTGTTACAGACTCTACCGCTAGATGTGTCTCCCATGAGATTATTTCTTCGCCTCTACAAAATTTGTGGACGAATTTTTTTATGCGGGTGAGAATTGATGCAACACAGGTTCTAAAAAATTTGTATAAGAATCTCTAGAGGAATTTCCCTAAATTGGGGAATCGTTGTAATCCTTTAATTTTGAAAGATTTAGTTTGATTAGTTAGGATTTTTTTTAATATTATATTTGACTTAGTCTTTTTATTTAGTTGTCTTTTATTTAGTTATGACTTTTAATGTAATTAGAAAAGGCGTGGATCCATTCCACATTCCACAATTTAGATGCTTTATTTTATTTGTCTTTTTTGAGTTAGTATGTGATTAAGATTGTAAAGCCTATATATTAGGTGACTTTTCTAAAAGGAATTATGATGAATGATTGATTATTGAAGGAAAAAAGAAAGGCTCTCAACTTTTTCTCTTCAACGTAAGTCTCCCCTTCCCCTCTCATGGTCTCTCTCCCCCCCCCGGTGGTTCTATTATAGCGGCACCTTCCCCTTCTCCCTACCCTCACTGCTTCATTCCCTCCCTCGCCTTTCGTTATGCTAACCCATCCCCTCCCCATTCACCTCCCCTCTATGACTTGCTATCTTCTTTCCCTTTTGCATCTCCTCTGGTTATCCCTTTCTCAATCTCTCTCGATTTCTAATTCCCTTTCTCTTTCTCCCTCACAGTTTCCCCACAGATGTTCTCTCTTCTTCTCGATAATTACTCTTCCCTTACCTATTCTTTCTCTCTCTTGCAGTAAATTCCCCTTTTGGTTTTCCTTGTCCAATTCCATCCCCATCATCTTTTCCACGCAAATAGGTGTATGGGACCCCACTATATTTGCGAGATTGCTCTCTTTCCATCTCCTTTTCCATGTAAAAGTGGGTGTGGGTTCCTCCTTTTCCTTCCTTTAAAACTCTTTTTTAATGCCACTTGGCTTTTTACTTCCCTATTTGGTTTCAACTTCTTTTTTCATTTAACTTGTACAAGAGTCCAAGATGAGTTGGACTCTTAATACTTCTCCCACTAATCCTTAAGATAAGATTAAATAGATCCAATTAGACTGGATCCCATTGTTGCCCACGATATAAGCAATCAAGTATTACTATTTTAATAATAAAAATTAATTTAATGTGGGTTCCACTTGTTGTCTACGTTTTTTGTTTTCCCCTATATACTAATTTATAATTTTTTTAAATAAATCACGTTGTAATGTTATAACATTAACTCTTAAGGATAATGTTACATATTCCACCATTTTACTACTTCTTTTAGTCATTAAAGACAATATTACCCATAAGATTCTTTACTGCGATAAGGAATATTCTCCTAGCATCCAATGGTTCTGACGATAGGTGTTTTTTGAGATTTACTGTCTAATACCATTGGATCAACACTGAACTTTTCCTTATAGGTTAAGGGTGTTAAAAATGAAACTAAACCGTATAACGAAATCGAACCGAACCATTGAAATTGTAACCTACAAACCGTTAATTAAACGATTCGATTTTGGTTTACAATTTGATACCGTTAATATAAACGGTTCAGATCGGTTTTAAACCGATTAACTGACGGTGCCGTTAGTACAATTTTTTGCCTACCAATGATATGATGACACGTGGCTCAACCCAGATGAAGACACGTGGTTCAATCTAGTGACGACAAGGACGGTCACCCGGAATGCCTCAATTATTAACACGTGTACACCACGTGTCGCAACTACCTGCCCCGAGCAGTTCCACAATGCGAAGGAGCACTCCTCACTCAATGGCCACTACCTTCAATGGTGGATCATGTGCAACTGACCACGATGACCATTTTCAGATCTCATCCTACCGTTAGATCCATATCTAACGATGGAAGCCTGACAAAGAAGTTGTACAACCACCTGCATCATGACACTATTTCCAACCACTCCAGTCATTTGTTCAAAGGTCTATAAAGGCACCAAAGCACACCGAGCAAGGTAGGGCCAAGGATCGGCAACCATCTCTTTGATAGACTCAAACCTTACCCTACATTCTAAGAAGTGTCCTTCTACTAGGCACTTCATTCTGCTTGATTTGAGAACTAACTTAAGCGTTGGAGTGGCCACCGAACTGCCCAGTCCATCCACCTGTGCATTGTTTTCTATTGTTTCAGGTGTACCTCCATAGGTCGCTTATAACAGTGTATAACTTGTTCAATACAACGGTCCACTCTGTTCGTGCTGTATAACTCACTTAAAGCTCTCAGAAGTCTCACTGACATGGCAGCCAAATCACACCATTCAGTTTTCTCCATCAATAGGTGCGAACCCAGTTTAAACCGTTTAACCAAATTGTTAGTAAAACCGTTTAATCAAACCGTTTATAAACCAATTACCCTTATTAAAACTGTATGACACTAATGATGTATTATTGACTTTCATTTCTGAAGACTAGAGTATGGTCACACACAGTACACAAGTAACACAACCTTTTGAAGTTGTGAATTTAAAAAGTTACCACTTCCCTACGACTAAAAGACTAAATGTAAAACCTAAAGATAGTAAAAGACAATAGTGTTAAAGTTAAAACTTAAAGAAATTATAAAATTAAAACCCTTTTTCATCTTCTCTCTCTCTCTCTCTCTCTCTCTCTCTCTTTTCTTTCCTATGCTTGAGCCTTGACTTGCGCCTTTAGTTGTTCACAGTGGAGTGTGGTCCTGCAACTAAAACCGTTTGCAAAATTTCAACTAAAACCGTTAACCCAGAAACCGTTTAAAATCGGCAACCGAAACTGTTTACCCCGTTAACCATTTAAAAACCGGTAAACCAAGACCGATTAGTAAACGGTTTCAGTAGAGACTTTCAAACCCTTTATTAAACGATTCGATTTTGGTATTACCTTTTACGCACCGAACTAAACCGTAAACCCAAAACTGCACCGGTTAACACCCTTATTATGGGTCCCATGCCTCCATAGGCAAAATTCCCACTCGGATTTTTAATTTGACAGCTAAACATCACCATGCATCAAGTGTACTAAACAACACCAAGGTGTGCTAAACAGCATCTAGATTCTAAATGTCACCTGATTTCACCATACTTTACCAAACTTAAAATGAATAAAAATCTGGGGCGTTGCACATAGAGAAGCCCATCTAATTTTGTGTAAGAATTTGTTGACATTTCCTTTCCAAAGAAAGGCACTCATCAAGGATTTCACTTTCTTTTTAATGGAGGAAGGCAATCCGAACACTTTGGGTCCAATAAATATGGGAACTCTACATGATTGACCTCACCAAATCCAAGCAGCCTGCAAAGGACAATAACTTAGCTTTCCACAACTGAAGCCTCTTGCGAATCTTATCTAGGATGGGAGTGCAATGTTGAGTTGAAAACTTTGTGGAAATCAGGGGAGGCCTAGGTACTTGAAAAGGTCAAGGAGGTGATCCTTGACCTTCCGAGAACCCAGAGATGCTAAAAATCCTCTTCCTAAAATCTTGAGGAACACCTGCTAGGAACAATAGAGTTACTAACACAAAGAGGTATGGTTTTCTCAATCGAGCGTTGCCTCAAGCATCGAGAATTGGGAAAGTAACCATGGGGGACCCTATTGATGGTGTCATCTGATCAACCAAAGGATCGGAGTAACCCACCATTTCCTTAAAGGAGTAAAAGGAATTAAGCACAGGTTCCAAGGAAGATTGGTTTTCCTTCGGTAATATTATGAGGTCATCTACAAATGCAAGGTCGGACTGCTAGATGGCTTTGCATTTAGGGTGCAAGACAATGAGCTTGCAGTCTACTTTGGAATTGAGGCTTCTGAAGTAGATTGGTTTCTTCATAAGTAAATTCAGCATCAGGTAGGAGTATCCTTCCCCCCCCCCCCCCTATTTTTTTATGCCACAGTTCTAAATCCTAGCGAAATCTCGAAAATCTCAACCTTTATATGGTCAAAAAATGCGGTGTAGTTGGTGAGATTTTGTGAGATCCTAACAAAATCTTGGAAATCTCAGACCTCACCGAGATGGGGTCGAGATCCGAGATTTAAAACCTTGTTTTATGCTTGTGATGAAGCAATGAGAATAAGAAACGCAGGACCACATCAAGTGTATAGATGGGGGAACTGCATATTGGCTAAAATGTCCTTGATAAACTCCCATCTTAAGAACGATAAGCCTTGTTGTAGCCGCTAGTTCTCACCCAAAGCTTCTGATTGCGATACCCGTCAACTATCAAGACAGAAGCAGATTAGGTAATAGAGGGGAGGTTCGAAAACCCTGTGGCCACTGCGATGCCTAAGTCAGAACCAAAAAGCAAGTACTCGGGAGCTCAGTAGGAGAGTACAAGCTCCAGTAGAGAGGAGTTTAAGCCATTTGACCGAGAGAGGGCGTAAGTAATGAAAGTTGGATCTGATTACCTTCATTCTAAGCTTTACTTATAGAGGCATGGATGTGGAGTGGATATCAAGCTTGATTGGAGCAATGCCGATATCCTTGGGCGCAATTTGGCGTCATGTGACATACCACCAGCTATGATGGCGGTAGGTTAGGATTCCCACTATCAAATCCCTTGAAATCAGGGATCGGACGTGGGTTGGACTCTTATTGGGCCGTTCGAAGGCCATCCTGTGGTGGACTTCCCAAAACTGTCCTCGATATCCCAGCGTAGAGATACTCTCACTAGTTGGCACATAGCAGCGTAAAGGACATGGATACGTGGCCCCCGGTATTGGCGACAAGGGCTGGACACATGTCTCTCTCTGATTAGCAGCATTATTCTTTCCCTATCACATATGTATGTCAAGTTCATCAAAGCTGCAGGAGGGTGGAATCTCTTATCGAGCCCTCTCATAAGTTCCCCCTCAAACTCTGGGAGCACCTTCCTCAGTTTGCTTTTTGGCATTGCACAGAAGAATGTTACCCGATATTCTTTTGCACCCAATGAAAGCAAATTGATTATCACTGACAAACCAATCAACCACCTTCTTGAGCTGGTTGGTTGGGAGCTTAGCCAATGATTTATATGAAAGGTTGCACAGAGCTATGGGTCTAAAATCTAAAATAGAGGCTGCTCCTCAAATTTTGAAGTCAGATAGGGGAAAGTCTGATTTACCTCCTGGTTTGGGAAGAGAATAAACTTTGCACATCGTGAACTAGATCCTCACTCAGGAGTCAGGATATCCTAGGCCGAAAGGAAAAACCATGTTGAAACCTTCAAGCTTTGGGACTCTGTTGGGTTGGAATTTTTTGATGGCTGCCAAAGTCTACTCCCATGATCTGCTGTTGCTCAAAAAGAAATTTTTTTAATCAGCCCATTTGGAATTTGCTCCCGGACAAGGAGGTAGCACGGCCTGAAGATGTCTGTAAAGTGATCAATGACTTCCTTCTTTATCTCTTCCACTTTGGTATGCTCTCTTCTAAGTTTTAGTTGCTAGATCTTTTACAAGGCTTAACCGGATTCTTAAATGATTCAAGGAATTCACCACAGGTGTCGCCTAGGCATCTAGGCGGCTTTTCAACCCTTGGGAACTTGGTCGCTTTGTTGTAGCACATCTCTTTTTTTTTTTTTTTTTTTTTTTTTTTTGGACATTGATGTCATTTGTGGCATTTTTATTGGGTCACATTTTTATTGGATGTATAAAGTACATCCATATATATTAAAAACAACAAAAATTGATGCTCTAACCTCCTCCCTTTTGTATAAATCCTCTTATGGAAGATGTATCCTTACAATGTCTTGGTATGCCTAGTCGACTCTGATGCAGTACAAGTATACCGCAGGAGGAGCCAAGCCCAGCCAAGCTGGGTCAGCTAAGCTCCTACGGCTTATAGCTAAAATCGATGACTGCTGGTCAGCCTTAGGACAGCTGTAGGATAGCTGTCCCAGCTAGAGATTCTTTTGGATGTAGTTGCCAAAGAATCTACCTACCATCTATAGAGTTTCCAATTATATAAGTTGCTTAAATTTGGTTATATCTATTGTTAGATATTTGCCTACGTAGTAGTTTCTATTTTGAAAAAGTTTCTATTTTTAGTTTAGGAAAGTTTGTAATAGGCAATAGAATATAAAATCTTCTTCTTTTGTAAAGTTTTCAAAAGGCAAGATTGGGTTTTCCTTTTTTGCTAGTTGTCAACTAGGAAGGATTGCCCTGTCTTATTTTCCTATTTGTATTCAAGGCTACACTCTATATATGTGAATGCAAAGAGAAGAGAATTAAGTTTAGAAAAAAAGAAAAAAAAAAGACTTGTCTGCAATTTACTTGCAGCTGAGTCTCCTGGCTATGAGACTCAGCCGCAAGTTCTATTCGCCTCCCTCATCTTCTCATTCTTCTCCCTTTCTCCCCTCCCCCTTAGTTCGATTCCCCTATTTCCCTTTTACTTCCTAATTGCTATTCTGCCACTGACCTGCCTTCCTTGCTGCTGTGATTTGCTCCCTTGAAGACATTAAGGTTAGGAAGAACACCATCAAGATAGATTGCTGCTGGGTGATGGAAATAACTCAACCTGATCGGCACAACATCAATTCAATCCTACATACTTTCAGCTATCAGTTCCTATGCAGGAATCAGGGTACCCCTGCTACTTCAAAAATTCATATCTCCTCAACTGATGATCAAATCAACCTCAAATTTGAATATTGTTACAAGGGCATATCAAGCTACAAGTCCTCTAAATTACTTGATCAACCAGCAGTCGGATTGACCGGAAATATAAGTTCTTCATTGCTGTTTCCTGGTTTACTGGTTGATTTATTGTTTGGGCTGCTGTAATCGGTCTTATTGTAAGGTTAAGGCTAAGACTAAGGCTAAGGCCTAAATTTGATTGTAAATCCCTGGCCTTACATTAGAATCGCTTTGTGGTTTACACGCTCAAGGAGCCCTCCAACGTCTTGGATCACTTTGTCGCCATGATAACTATGATTCACCATCCTCTTTGGTCATGTTCCTTTCAGTAAAGCCATTTTAGAAAGTTGAGCATGGAAGACGTGTGATTATTGGAGGAACCACTCAAGATTTTTGTTCTTGTGTGTCCTTGACTCTGCTATGACAACAGTGGAAATCATATTGCAAGAACTGGTTCCCTTGAGTGAACCAAGCACATCATAAGAATCCTGTAAAAAAAAAAAAAAAAAACCCGGGTGACAAGAATACAGCAAAACGATCAAATTCATTTGAGAGAGGTAATCATGGCAGATCTTGTGTGTTCTGGACTCTGTTTGAGTTTGAATCTTGAGAGCAGCTACTTTGTGCAAAAATACCGAAGGTTAGGACCACTTCCAAACAACACCCAATTTGCAAGGATTTTTTTTTATTTTATATTTTATATTTTCATTTTCTCTGGTCACCTCTGTTCTTTAGCTTACTGACTTAAGAGATTGTCTTTTCCACATAATCATATTCCAATTTGTAGATGCTTTAAAGATCACCTGTATATCATGAATTCAAAGAATGATTAGGAGTTTTTTTGCTGATAAGTGAGTGTGGGAGTTGTTGGTAGCTGTCTGCACATTAATCATTGTTCTAATTATACATTTGCTGTTTCAATCTCTTAATAAAATCAGTTACCCTTTCAATTATGTTGTTACTACATCAATTCTCTGTTCACATTTATTCGGACCGCTGTTGGTCTTGGACACACTTCTCAATCATTCCATCATCACACTTGGCAAGAGTTAGTTGAGTTGCCTTTAAATTATAGATACTTCTGTAATTGATGTCTCTGTTCTTTGTGGTTCTTTGTGGGCTGGCATGTATGACTCACAGTACCTCATTGAAAATTTGAAACATTGAGTTATTAAGCAACTTATAAGAAACCTATCAAATATAGTTTATGACTAGCAGTTTGCAGTTGTGATGCATTAATCAGTTGTATAAAGTGTTAAACTATCAGGGTAGATAAATGTTTGGTAGTCAAATAAAGATTTTGCCAACCTCCACATCATTCATTGCACTCATTGTATTACATGTCATACTAGTTTCTGCACACCTATCTCTCTGTACATCTCTTCTCTTGTCCTGATCTGGCGAGGAATATGTATATTATTGTCATATTTCGGTTTCTTGTTTTCTGCAAAATTATGAATAAAAAGGTCCTACACTCACTCCCATTGTAGGAAAGCATTCCATCGCAACCACTACTTTATTGACACATGGACTAACTGATTGGGCATTCTAACTTTTGGATAGATGAGAACCACTTGGACAGGCCATTAGTCACATTCGGTGGTCTATCTCAACCTAATGAACCACCATGTATTCTATCCCCCCCAAAAAAATGGGAACCACCATGTAATTGCTTCCCCTTGTTTTTTGAACATTCATGCTGATCTATCAGCTCCCCAAGGAATTGACTGTTTCAAACAATTTCAAAACCACTGTAATAGCATGAGGAGAAATCAGGTTGAGTCAAACTTATAATAGAATTTGAAGATATGAGATTGGGTCTCACATGATTAGGTCATGGTATGGAAAACATATCCACTAAATTTGGATTTTTTTTTACCAAAGCTGCCACATGGTAGTTATTGACCCTTATAATAGACGCATGAAAAAAGGTTCCTGTTACGGGTGAAAAGGAACCCTGCCTCTTTATTTTAATTTTGCTCGAAGGTATAACATGAACTAGAACTCTGCAGGCGGTCAGACTTCTAAAATTTTGCTATGCTTGCAGGTTTATGGTCTTTCATGGGTTGTGCTTGCTGTGGTGATAATTCTTTTTAAGGTGTGTAACAGAACTTTGAAACCAAACAAAAATTCCATGCCCTAACAAATGATGTTTGTTCTGGCTTTTGGTAACATTCCTGCTTTGTGCTATGGGCATTAGGTGTTTACCTTCAGCCAAAAGATATCGGTCAATTTCCAGCTTCTGTTACGCTTTATCCAGAGCCTCTCCATGATGCTAGCACTTGCCGGTTTGGTAGCTGCAATTATATTTACAGAGCTATCCATTGCAGACATATTCGCCTGCATCTTAGCATTTGTACCCACTGGGTGGGGAATTCTTTCTGTGAGTTGTCCAAGCCTTTCATTTATGTTTCTTCTCTGTTACTGTCTCTCTACATATTTTACATATTTTACAGGTAGCTATTTGTAGGGTGAATGATTGCTAACCTTTGTTTTAAGAAAAATCAAATAGAAGTCTTCGTTTGAAGTGCTTATAGTGTTGTCAATTGATATCATATGCAAAACAATCAAAATAATATGTTGAATGATGGAATAACTTGTCTGTAATAGACAGAGGTCCTCTTATTTATAATGTGAGAATGAATACAAAGAAAGAAAGAGGTAGTACAGGTAGTACAATACAGGTAGTACAATGAGAGTAATACAGGTAGTACAATAAATCTAGACAAAAAATGAAATACGTAATATTCTCAACTCTCCCCTTCAAGTTGGTGCATATATATCATGCATGCTCAACTTGGACAATATCATATGGAAGGATTTCCCTGGCAGACTTTTGATGAAAATTCTGCTAGTTGGTCCTCTGATCTGACAAACGAAATCTCGATTTGTCCACTGTCCAGTTTCTCTTTGATGAAGTGATGGTCTTCCTCAACATGTTTTGTCCTATCATGCTGAACCGGATCATTAGCAATGCTAATGGCTGTTTGATTATCACAGAATAATTTCATGGACTGGTTGCACATAACCTTCAAATCTTTGAGTAGTCATTATAACCATAGTAGTTCGCATATTCCATGCGCCATTGCTCTGTATTCTGCTTCTGCACTGGATCGGACAACCACATTTTGCTTCTTGCTACGCCAGGTTACCAGATTGCCACCCAAGAATGTGCAATAACCAGAGATAGACTTACGATCAGGACTTCCTGCCCAATCTGCATCAGTATAAGCCTTCACCTGGATTTGTTTATTTGGTGAATCTGAAATGGCATATGCTTCCATTTTTAGAGGGTCATTAGGAGATAACAGGATTCCTCTTCCAGGGGCTGACTTTAGGTAGTGCAGCATCCGATAGACAGCTTCCATATGTATAGAGTATGGGTCGTGCATAAACTGGCTTACCAAACTAACTGCGAATGCAATATCTGGCCATGTGTGGGTAAGATATATGAGTCTGCCAACTAGTCTCTGATATCTTTCTTTGTCTTCTGGTGTGCCTTCTTTTGCCCTTAGCTTGGTATTGGGATCGAGAGGAGTATCACAAAGTCGAGCCCCAAGTAACCCTGTTTCTGAGAGAAGATCAAGAATATACTTTCTTTGAGACAGATAGAGGCCTTTTGCAGATTTGGCAACTTCAATCCCAAGAAAGTACCTAAGTTTGCGAAGGTCTTTGATCTCAAACTCCTTCCCTATAAATGCCTTTAGTTTCGTGATTTCATCATTGTTATTGCCAGTAATTATGATATCATCTACATATACAAGTAAGGCAGTAAAAGTGTTAGGGGAATGTTTTATAAATAAAGTATAGTCAGCATTGCTTTGAACATAACCAAATGCTACCATAATTAAATCTTCCAAACCATACTCTAGGGGATTGTTTTAGACCATAAAGAGATCGTTTCAACTTGCAGACTTTTCCTTGGCTTTTATCATCTGTGAAACCCAGTGGGCAGTCCATATAGACATCTTCAGTAAGTTCTCCATGAAGGAATGCATTTTTTATATCTAACTGTTGCAAGTTCCAGTTGTGATGTACAACACAGGACAGTAAAACCCTGATGGTAGTTATTTTTGCCACTGGAGCAAAGGTTTCTTGGTAGTCAATCCCATATGTTTGAGTAAATCCCCGTGCAACCAATCTAGCCTTGTATCGATCAATAGTCCCATCTGGTTTCTGTTTCACTGTAAAGATCCACTTGCATCCTACTGACCTTGATCCGCAGGAAGTGGAACAAGATCCCATGTACCATTTTTCTTCGGAGCCCTCATTTCTTCCACCATTGCAGCTTTCGACCTTTCATCCATAATTGCATCCTGCCATTTTTGAGGAAAATACACAGAAGAAAGCGAAGACACAAAAACACGAAAAGAAGGGGAAAGGGAGTCATAGGAAACATAATTGGAAATAGGATGTAGGGTGCAGGCCCTAGTTCCTTTTCGAAGTGCAATTGGAAGATCAAGATCAGAAGAAGGTGTAAGTTCCTTACCAGAAGAAGGCTCAGTAGACTCAGTTTCTGGATCCAGGGCTAGCAAAGGGACATGTGCAGGAGTGGTAGTGGCCTTTCCTTGCTTGTCTTTGGCATGGCTATAAATTTGCAGAGGTGGCTTGGTGGTTGGATGCTTGGATGGTGCAGCTATATCGAGCACTTGTTCTTGGACTATTTCTGGTACATCAGGTATATCCGGTATAAGTACATTAGGGATATCAGGTGCATCTTCAACTGTCTATGTCTCCCCCTGAAGAGGAGCCTGATAATAGGAGAGATGCTCATGAAAAATGACATCTCTATTAACAAGGACCTGACGAGAGGGAAGATGATAACACTTGTATCCTTTCTGTGTTGCAGAATACCCTAAAAATATGCACTTTAATCCACGTGGTTCAAGCTTGCCAGGGGAACGATGGTTACGAGCATAACAAAGACAACCAAAGACTCTAGGAGGAAGAACAAAATCAGAATTTCCAAGTAAGATGTCCAAGGGAGCCTTGCTGTCTAAAACTCGAGAAGGAAGGCAGTTGATCAGGGATGCTATAGTGAGGACAAGATCACTCCAGTATTGAGCAGGAACATGTCTCTCAAACATTAGTGCTTTAGCTGTTTCGAGTAAGTGGCGGTTCTTTCTTTCAGCGACTCCATTCTGAGCAGGAGTGTCCACACAACTTGTCTGATGAATTACCCCGTTATCAGCCAAGTATTGCTGAAAAAATCCTTCAAGATATTTCTTACCATTGTCACTACGGAGCATCTTCAACTGAGTTTGAAACTACGTCTTGATCATATTGTGGAAATGGCGGAAGCATGCAAAGACCTCATTTTTTTGACGCATCAGATAGACCAATGTAGTACGAGTGTGACAATCAGTAAAGGTTACAATCCACCTATGACCAGAAATAGAGGTAGTCCGTGTTGGACCCCAAACATCAGAATGTACTAAATCAAAGATACAAGGACTTCTCGAAACAGAAGGTAAATAAGAAATACGAGTCTGTTTGGCCAAAACACAAGCCTCACATAATAACTCATCTTTATTACATTGTTTAAATAATTTTGGAAAAAAATGAGATAGAACAGCAGAAGAGGGATGCCCAAGACAGCGGTGCCACTGCTGAAGGGTACTAACTGCGGAATGGGAGGAAGGTGCTGAACTACCATTGTCAAGCAAGTACCGGCCACCATGCACACTACCATGTCCAATCGTCTTCCCGTTCTCCAGATCCTGAATCACACAATGGGTAGGAAAAAATGTTACTTTACAACTTAGAGACTTTGTAAAACTACTAATGGAGAGTAAATTTGTGGATAAATTAGGAACATGTAGAACGGAATTCAAATCAAGGGAGGAAGAACAGTGGATGGATCCAATTCCAGATATAGGAGAGAGGGATCCATCAGTGACCTTCACAGTATTATGTCCAGAAGAAGGAGAGTATAAATAAAAGGACTCAGACGAACCAGTCATGTGGTCAGTGGCTCCAGTATCTATATCCCAAGGGTTAGAGATAGAGAAAGCACAATGACCATCATGAGAAATACCTGACTGAACAAAAAAAGAACCTGGATTGGTAGATGCAGATGTGGATGATTGATTTGTAGTCCCAGGAGGTAGTCGAAGGAGATGTCGGAGAGTCTGAAGTTCTTGCGCAGAGAGTTGTGGCAGAGGACCAGTAGGAGGACTTGCTTCAGTTTGATGTGCCTGAGGTGCGTGGGAGGACTTTGCCTTGTGCATACCTTTTTCCTGACGTTTTGTTTCAAAATCTGTTGGTTTGCCATGAAGTTTCCAGCATGTATCTTTGGTGTGCCAAAACTTGCTACATACTCACATTTAATAGCATCACGGGAAACAGGAGGACTCTTGTATGTCTGAGTATTTGTCTAGAGAGCAGACCTATCCGGAACAGAAGGGGACAACATTGTTATTCGTCGTTGGTCCTCTAACTGAACCATGGAATAAGCCTGTTCGAGGGTAGGGAAAGGGTCCCTGCTGAGAATTTGTGAGTGAATAGGATCAAGCTCCACATTTAGTCCTGCCAGAAAAGTATAAACCCTGTATTTTTCTTCCCTTTTGTGAAATAGGGTAGCATCTTCTTCACATTTAGCATGAATAGAATCATAAATCAATTGTTTGCCAATAGCTCCTCAACTTAGTATAATATTGGGATACAATCAATTCTTTTTGGATAGTTTCATGAACACTTTTTTGAATGACATAAATTAAAGCAGCATTCCCAACTTGGGAATAGGTGTCTTTAAGCAAACTTCCAAATTTGTGCAACAATATCCAATTACAAATAACCCTCGGCTATAATGGGTTGCATGGAATTGAAGAGATATTGCATTACCAATGAATTTTCAGCATGCCATTTCTCCAAAACTATGTCCTTGGTCAGAGGTTTTTCCTTGGTGCCGGTAAGATATCTCGATAATCCCCAAGCTGTAATTGAGAGTTGGGTGGCCCGAGACCACATTAGGTAATTACCACCATCAAGTTTAGTGGTATTAGTGGGAATAGTGAGATTGTCCATTTTAAAACTCTCTATCCCAAAAGAGGTTACTTCAGATGTCATCCTTGAGTTGTGTATTCAAGAACAAACACCCAAAAACAATATGAACAGCCTCCCTGTTTGGTTATAGCATAATATTTGGAGATCAAAGTAGAAATATCACTTATCAGATATCCTAACTTGTCCCATGTGCAACATAATATATGGAAATCAATTCTGGTTTGCACCCACTTTTTTATTTATTGGGATAAACTCAGAAACTCATAGATATCCGACCAGACTGAACTATATTATTAATATCCCGACTGATAAAAAAAATTGATTTCCAATAAAGAGAATAAAAAAATGATCCATAATGAGGGATAAAAAGAAGGGCAGTAGCTATATCATTGTATGATTCCCTCTTTGGTTGCTGCCCCTAGTGGGGAGAGAAAAAAAAACAAAAGAAAAAGAAAAGAAAAGAAGGAAAGTCGGTGGTCCGCGGTGGTAGGTTGGCGGCGGCGGTGGTGAGGTGGCGGAGGGATCTGGCAGTAGAGCTAACTTCGCTCTGATACCATGCTGAATAATGGAATGACTTGTCTGTAATTAGACAGAGGTCATCTTATTTATAATGTGAGAATGAATACAAAGAAAGAAAAAGGTAGTACAGGTAGTACAATTGTACAATACAGGTAGTACAATGAATCTAGACAAAAAATGAAATACGTAATATTCTCAACATAATATTAATAGGTTGAACCTTTTAAATGCATTTGGGTTGGGTGTCGGGCATGGATATGTGTTTATGAATCAGATCGGATTCTATAATTCTAGGTTAATTTGACTAATATGGATCAATATTGATACATGCATAGATGAAAATAACATAAATTTTTCATGAACCCTTTTACCATAGTTATCAAGGCATTGCCTAGGCGTCTAGGCGCCTTCTTGGCTCCTTGGAAACACAGAAACTATCGTTGCCTTAGGCGTCCAATGATCCTCCAATGCCTTAGGTTGCCTTGTTTCCGTGATAACTAAGACCCATAATATGAAGTATAGCATTCCAGGAACCCATAATATGAAATTATAGCATCCTCTTCTCATTTCCAATAAAGAAATTGGTCACTATAAAATGAAATAATGAGCTTGCTACATGAAATGAAGAATTCCATCCAAGTATAATGAAATATTAGAAATAACGGACCGGCCATCACATACCAGCTCGTTATGTGGTTGCATTTCCAAATTTTGGCATGTACCCAAGGAGGAATTTTCAAAATAAAAAAGATGGTTGTGGACGTGGCAACCCAACAAAGGCCAACGCCATGTCCATGCATTGTGTATAACAAGAGTTCTTTGGGTAAATAAAGGTACAACCATACAAGTATCATTGGCCGTAAGACCTTGGTGGAATCGAAGGCTTACAGACAACAGGGGACCGTTTCTCACACAGCCCTACCTACGGAGGAAAAAGAATTTATTATCGGACAAGTCCTCAGAGGAGGAAGAAAACAGCGAAACGGACAAGAGCAAGTCAGAGAATGGAAGATTTTTTTTGGTGAACCATTGTGTGAGAGATTGTAGGTACCATGACTCACAAGTTTATGGTTTGATTAACTTAGTGTGTGCCAAGCACACGTGAGTAGGTCCCGATATGACTGTCTGTTGGGTATGACATTCGTACAATTTGCCTTCCTCAATTAAGGACTATAAAAGGGGAGTCGCCACCTAGAATGAGGGGCCAAGACCCTAGAAAGCTCTTCCCCATAGGTGAACTCCATATTTCTAGTCTAATCAAAGATTGGGTGACGGTTAGGTTATGGAATTGAGAAGGTGTTAGGCTCCCATTCCGCGCAGCAAAAGCTGGTCTCTGTGCTAGACGCTAAGTTGAACATTCTCCATACATGTAAATCCTAGCCCACATACATTGTTAATCTACTGATGTACATCACTGCACAATAAAGACAATAACATATGAATTCTATACGTATGTATTTACACTATTGTTACAAAGTCTAATAACACAAACTGGATTTCAGTCAAACTTTCGCAGGGAAAGGTTCCATTTAGGGATCCATGATTGGACGATGGAATCCGGGGGGAGAATGGTGGTATTGAAGGGCAAAATAACCTCCTTACAGCAAATGGAGTCACTAAAGACATCGACTGGGTGTCAATTGGAGTCTCACAATGAAAGATTCTGTTTCGAGGGCCATGATTGGTCGATAGAATCCCGAGGAAATTGGGGGTATGGAAGGTCAGAATTACTTCCTCACAGCAAATGGAGACCAGTGACATTAACACCTCATGAGGTAGAACTAGGTTAAATAAAAGTTGTCACACAAGAAACAATTAAGGTGACTTAAGTAAGAAAAGGCCTTGACCTAGGTTTATGTCAATCTAGTCGCCGGAAACCTAGGGCCATCATCAGAGTTTTCGACATCATTGCAGGAGTACAGAGGTGCTCCTGATATCGAATATCGAAATTCATCGACGAAACGATATGAGAAACAAGTGTCTCTTGTATTCCAGTACATGATGTCGAGACTCTGACAATTGCCCCCTAATGGTTGGTAGATTGACTTGGATAGAACCCAGGTTAAGGTAGTTCTTAGGTGAGTCTCAAACAATCTACAAAGTTAGTTTGTGGCATACCCTAGTTGTACATGGTCTATGTTTTTTACATGATGCATGCAAAAGGAGGCTAGGACATGAGATTTACCCTTGACTGGGAACCAATATGTACTGGCTGATACCAAAGCATTCTCACACTGTGCTTTTAAGGATGTAAGCCTCAAGTGGCCCAGCACAACATGGAATATCCTCGCCAGAGTGAAACATAACTGGAAACCGATATACTTGTCAACCATCTAGTCGGAGTGAGTCAAAGTTTTGTGGTTTTATCCATATAATATATCCTTAGGGGAATAACTAGACAAATCGATCCCAAAGTGCTAATGATAGCATCTTTTTGAGCATACCTAATTGTGTGTGATGTCCCTAAAGCACGCCAAGGAACACCCTTGCCAATCGGTCCGTTCAAGGCCCAATGAGTACGAGATCAAAGGGTGTGGTTTCATTATGGGTTTTACCCTACCTACATTGGGGTCCACACCAATTATGCCACAAGGCTAAGGGATGCCATGCTATGTGTGCAGGAAGCAGGATCTGCCAATCTTGAAGTGATTAGAATGATGTGCACAATAGGGAAACACCCTCGTTAGAAGATTTCACTTAGAATATGATGACATGATGTACTAATACAAGCAATGAACAATCATGGAGTTAGACAAACATATCATCATGCGACTACGATGTAGAAGGGAGAATGCTCTTTTGTTCAACGTAAGCCTCTAGTGTTGAAAGTTTGATCCCAACAATCCCTAGTGGACTGGCCACTATAGGCATTGCAGTTGACCAATTTAGGGGTCAATCAGACCTAACGTGTACCATGTGCACATGAGTGGGTCCCGATATGAATGTATGTTGGGTATAAATGGTAGATTGAGGACGGGAAAGGGGAGTCGCCACATGGAATGAGGGGTCTAGCAATGAACTCCATACTTGTGATCTAGTTAGATTCGTTAAGGCCTAAGGGTCAGGCTACGGAATTGGGAAGGTGTTAGGACCTCATTTCACCCTGCAAAAGCATGTCTTTATGCTAGACGCTAAAGTTGAACATTCTCCCTACTTGTAAATCCTAACCCGCATGCATTGCTAATCTATTAATGCAATCACTGTAAAATATAAACAAATTGCTTATGAATTTTATACATACTTATTTCCAATACAGTTATAGAGTCTAATGACACAGATGGGGTGTCAGTCGGACATTCGTAAGGAAAGATTCTATTTCAAGGGCCATGATTGGCCAATAGAATCCAAGGGAGAACTGGGTTATGGAAGGTTAGTAAAAAGGTTTGAAATGGAGTCCAATGACTTTTTTTTTTTTTTTGGTAGGTAGAGCCCCAAGGAGAATTGACATTGATTGGGTGTCAATCGGACTCCTACATAGAAAGATTTGTTTTAGGGGCCTTTGTTGACTGACGGAATCCAGAAGAAACCAACCAAGTAAATACATGAATGAGATAATGAAAAGCAAAGCAAATAGATCTTAACTGGACCCCTGAATGGGGTCGAGAGAGGTGGCCCCCTTCGCCCCAACACTCGAACCGATGAACTTTTTTGGGCCTCCCAGATCAAGGAATAGCTGCTCCAGAAGATACCCACAAAGTAAATACATGAATGAACTAATAAAAAGCAAAGGAAATAGATCTTAACTGAATTTGACCCCTGAATGGGGTCAAGAGGGGTGGGCCCCTTTGCTCTGAAACTCAAATCAATGAACTTTTTGTTGGGCCTCCCAACTCAAGGGATAGCTGCTCTCTCTTGAAAAGTTTCAAGTATGGTGTCAGAGGTTTAGAGACTCGAAAATCCAGAGGTCTAAGAGATGTGTTTTTGTGCATACAAGCCCTAACCTATGAATACGTAGTTACTCCCTACAGATCTGCTGAGGACAGGAGAGGTGGTCCAAATAAAAGGTCCGAATCAGAATCTTTGTTCTGAGGGGTGTAACTTTTTATCCAATGATCCGATTTCGACATATGATACCTCGCTGGAAAGTTCTTTTCAAGCACTACACAATGGTGCAGGAATCAGGCATAGTTTTGGCTAGAAAAGTTTCTGAAAAAGTGCAATAAGTGGTAATGCTCGCTTAGCATGGGGGGGAGAGAGAATTGGTGGTTGATTTCCGCCCTTTCTTGCACCATTGCATAATGTTTAGTCCAAACAAGAATAAGGAACACTTCCCACAACGTAAGATTCAGTTTTGAATTCTATTTTTCCAATAAACGGCAGTCAAGTCCTTAAGCGCACAAGTGAAATTTTCTTGAAGGAGAAGGATAGAAAGCGACTTCCCAAAATCATCATCACTGGAGGGGTGATAAATGCGATGTCTACAGAGACTTAAGTATACATTATGCTTTATTTGCTTTTAAGTAATGGTTCCTCTTATATCCTTCGATTTTGTCCTCACTTTGGTAACACTGGAAGAGTTTGAACTCCTTTTGTGCAAACCTGTTTGCGCTCTATGACACTAAATACAATAAAGCAAAATCTCAAAGATTTAATTGGTTGGATTGTCTTCTATTATAAAACATCAGATCGGCCAATTTGTTTGATTGTTTCTACTTCTCTTGAAAGGGATACATCTCCAAATCTTTATTTACTGCTTTCGGTTCAGCTGTAGCCTGTTATGGATTAAATTATCACCATAATGATGTCCGAAAAACCAACCTATACCCGCAAGCCCCAGTTTACCAATGGAGTGGCCGTTGGAACTCACCTGATGACATTAGGAGGACGCCATTCATGCTTGATCTGTGGCCCTGTGGGGGATGAATTTGCAGGGAAATGGCCTGGGGAAATTTCTGATTGAATAGCCACTTGGGTACCATGGGTACCCTTCAAAGTGGTAGCTCATCTCAACAAAATGATGTCAATCACTTCTTTAATTGTCATTTTCCACCCTCAAAAGATTCTGCTGTTCTGTTTCCTCCCAAATGGTCCGGATGCCATCCTACCAAATATACCACCAAAAGAGTTTACCCCTCTTGCCGAGAGAGATCAAATACCGAAGTGTCATACATCTTGGATTTCACAGCTCTGTTCTGCCATGTGGGAATGCCTCCTATTTGGGCTAAATCTTGATATCTGATTGGGGAAAATAGGGCCCACTTGGGCACCAAGTTTGGGTTCCTGATAAACTGCCATGTGGCCAGTATGGGCTGCCCATCCTGCTAGCCTTGGAGGACTGCAATTTTCACCAACCCTTGCAGGGTCGGTGCATGCACATATATGCTCATGTTTGCATATGTTAGTGATTGTGTTTTTCATTCTTGAATGTCATGCGAATTCACCAGCTAGTATATCTTCGTTTCTCACTTTTAACATGAAATGGCCCATAAAATTTCAGATTGCTGTAGCTTGGAGGCCTTTGATGAAGAAGCTGGGACTATGGAAGTCAATTCGTTCAATTGCACGTCTATATGATGCGGGAATGGGAATGCTAATTTTTATTCCCATTGCTCTCTTCTCATGGTTGCCCTTCACGTCAACGTTCCAGACCCGACTCATGTTCAATCAAGCATTCAGCCGAGGATTGGAGATCTCTCTCATCCTTGCTGGTGACAACCCCAACACAGGACTGTAGCTAAAGATTCAGATCTTCTAGTATCTTTGTATGTATGATAGCTTTCAATGAGGTTGACTTCTTTTCATGGCTTTTCTGTTTTTTCCTGTTTAAATTGTTCATGCTGTGTGGAAACTCTGTACAATATTTTGTTGATAAACTATTTGACGATTGGGATTGCTGACACATTGTATCTGAGAAGGGGGAAGAACAGAGGATTGGATTAATGCAAATATACTGTACAAATATCTATTAGCTTTCACCATCAATATCGTTTTATCTTTTTTGCTCCTTTTATCATTAATACAAGGCAATTAGGCAATTACTAATTTGTAGTAAACATGATATGAATTTTCCTCTATAAATGTCCGTTCTCCTCTGCTTGTGCATCAGGTTTTGAAATCATTGTCTCATCGATGCTGAAGTTTTTTAGTGTACGCTTTTAAATTGCTGCACGAAGTACTAACCAGATGCATAACGTTGTCTCAGGTGTCCCACTGGTTTTAGGTAGTGGGGAATATGCCTGGCTGCTCCCTGGGCAGATAATCAAATTGTTTTTCTAACACTGCTGAAAAATGGTTTCAGAGATCAGATCAAAAACGGCTGATTTGAATTGGAAATGGCTGACCCCTTTTTTATTAATGTTTGTTCTTCCAACTTCTCTTTGAATCGCCATGAATGTTCTTTGATCTTCATTTTGAGTCATTTTTTCTTCTTTTTATCAGTAAAATAGAAGAAAATAAATTAAACTTATTGTAGTAAGATAGTCTTTGAATAAAAAAATATAAATAATTACAATTTGTGGAATGATTTCAATTTATAGGGCTCACAACCAATTTCGATCAATTGAATGGAAATGAATGAACCATGCCTGATTCTGGATTTTAAACCTAGTGCCTAAACCTTGTGACCCATATACTGAAACGCAGGAATCACTTGAACGATATCAACAAAGCTGAGCCAGGCGGAAACCCAAATGCTCAACACTTTTCCTTGTATGCACATAAGATCGAGATAGTCAGTTGGATCTGAATATATGTACTCTTTGTTCTTAGGGGATGTTTAAAAATGTTCCTTCATGTACAATTTTTATACTACTTTTCATTGTCTGTCTTTGCATTTTGGGTTAAAAGAAATGGAAATTTTTCCTATAATTATACATGAAAACAAATGGAGCGAAAAGAACAATGTGTCGTTGAAAGTAATGTATGGGAAAGAAAAGAAGTAATGGAGCATGTGGATGGCTTCTACTTTGAGAATTTGCTTTCTTGTAAAGCTCGATTTGCAAGGGATCCCATTCAATTTTTGACATGTTCCGTGTCACTAACATTAATCAGATCCAACCTAATATACCAAAAAAAATAAAAATACAGGAACCATTAGTTATGCCATTGGGGTCCGCGATGAATTACAGAAAGGAAAAAGATAAAAATTTGCCAGAAGACGCCAGTCCCATCCAATGCACTAACTGGCGAAGCCTGAAAGGCAGAGGCCGGAGAGAACCAAGTCGGTAACAGTTCGTCAGTACATTAGTCAATATTATTTATTAGTGTAACCTTTTGTGGTTACCTGCAGGTGATACCAGGAGACAAGTATATAGGCTTTGTGGGACAAATACTTCAGCTTCAGTCCTAATAATATTCAGCAGCCAAATGTGTTGTTGATTAGCACTTGCAGCTCCCTGGGTAGGGGCTGTCAATGCATCATTGGAATGCTGAGTCCATTCAAGAAAAATAGATCACTACGCTGTCAGTGTTGGGAATATACTTTACCCTCTCCAACCTAGAACTCTTCCTTCTCATATAGACATGGTCACCAAATCGGCAAATCCACTTTCCGGGGCTCAAAATGTTAACCACTTTCGATCAAATCATTGAATCGATTTCGGCTAAATTTCCAGCACTAATATTAAAAATGCCTCAAGTCTACAAAAAGAATCATTGCTCGATTTAACGAACGCTTTTGCTCATAATTTTTTTTATTTTCTTTTCTCCTTAAAAAAAATGACCTGGTCTTCTAGGAAGAGTGTTGTTAAGGCACATCACCTAGGAATTATTCGGCTCGTCTGCGGTGTGAGGGTGCAGCATAGGCGGCGGTACCTCCCCAAATGCCAACACATGGCGTTTGAGCAGGGATGGGAAGGGTTTGTTGTAACTAACCTTAAGTTCATCATCGAAACTACTGGAATTTGGGCAATCTAAGTTCATTCCGAAGATCTGAAAATGCTATGCGCCAATCAGATAAAACTGTAAACCATAAGATTTTATGCCTAACCAAACGAGTTTACCGAATGGCAAAACAAAGAACCGAAAAATCTGAGCCAACAGGGTCCGTAGGACTACACAATGGAATAGACATGAGTTGTAATGACAAGATGGAATTCAAAGACGAAAATGATTTAAGATGGAAAAGATATTTATTGGTTTTAATTACTCAAGAGGAACTCTAATGAAGTGATAGCAGACCCACTGATTTCTTTTTCTTTTTTTTTCTTTTTTTTTTTTTTTTTTTTTTTTTTTTTTTTTTGGTAAACAACAGACCCACTGATTCAATTCAAACCAAAGCAGTATTAATACACAAACTTCTAGGAAGAAATAACAATGAGAAAAATTGGATTTCAGATGTGAATTTCATCACCCCCTTGCCAGTTCATTAGTAGATTGATTGAGAAAAAGAGAGAAGAAACGGGAAAGAATAAGGAAGAAAGCCTGCGGTTTCCAGAAGCGCTCGATCAGAAGCATTCTATGACGTAGGGGTTTCTCTTCATCGATCTCTGCTATGCTCTTCCATGATCAGAAACATTTCCTATGCACGATTGATGGTCCAGATTCATCGTACTCAGCCTTAGCAATCCACATCTACACTCAGAAACAAAAATTATCTAACAATCAAAAATTCTACACGGGCACATTCTCTAGGTAAACATACTAGCTGGAGTGCACAATTGAGAAATGCATAAATATATCAAGGAAAGTACCTGCTGGAAAGTGCTGAGGGATGCCAAGATGGAGCCTCCAATCCACACACTGTACTTCCTCTCGGGTGGAGCAACCACCTTGATTTTCATGCTACTGGGTGCCAGTGCCGTAATCTCCTTGCTCATTCTGTCAGCAATGCCAGGGAACATGGTGGAGCCACCACTGAGGACAATATTACCATATAGATCCTTCCTAATATCAACGTCGCACTTCATGATAGAATTGTAAGTGGTCTCATGTATGCCAGCAGCCTCCATACCAATCATAGATGGTTGAAAGAGGACCTCTGGGCATCTGAAACGCTCGGCTCCAATTGTGATCACCTGCCCATCTGGCAGTTCATAGCTCTTCTCCACAGAGGAACTGGTCTTGCTCGTTTCTAGTTCTTGTTCGTAATCCAGAGCAATGTATGCAAGTTTCTCTTTCATGTCTCTCACAATTTCACGCTCTGCAGTAGTGGTGAAAGAGTACCCACGTTCAGTCAAGATTTTCATAAGGGCGTCTGTAAGATCACGACCTGCCAGATCAAGACGTAGGATGGCATGTGGTAGGGCATAGCCTTCATAGATGGGAACTGTGTGGCTGACACCATCCCCAGAGTCCAGAACAATACCTACATAACAAAAAGACATCACCTATAAAATCGTGAACAAAGTTGAAAAGTCAAAAGCAACAGCTCTAAAAAACGTCATCCTTATTATCAGTGGAAGAATCGACATCATTGGTAGAGTTATAAGAGTAACGTCTGTTACATTTCCTCCACCATCCCTCCCAAAAGTTCACAGTAATCAATAAAATAAAACATCAAGGAGAAAATTAACCCATAAAGCATTTTGTTGCTTACCAGTCGTACGACCACTGGCATAAAGAGAAAGAACAGCCTGGATTGCAACATACATGGCAGGAGCGTTGAAGGTTTCAAACATGATTTGGGTCATCTTCTCACGATTGGCCTTAGGATTGAGAGGTGCCTCAGTGAGGAGAACGGGGTGCTCTTCTGGGGCCACACGAAGCTCATTATAAAAAGTGTGATGCCAGATCTTCTCCATGTCATCCCAATTGCTTACAATTCCATGCTCGATTGGATACTTAAGAGTTAAAATACCACGCTTGGACTGAGCCTCATCCCCGACATAGGCATCTTTCTGCCCCATACCAACCATCACACCAGTATGGCGTGGGCGGCCCACAATGCTAGGGAACACTGCTCTTGGAGCATCATCTCCAGCAAATCCTGCCTATTTATTAAATACAGATGAGGCAAAATTAAGTTCCAAAATCATTATGGATAAGTGCAGACACATACAGATAGAATCCTAGAAGCAGTTACACGCGACCACATACAGATACGAAAAGATAAGCATGAAAATATGCGAGAAATTTTGGTTCATTACCTTGACCATTCCTGTTCCATTGTCACACACAAGAGGCTGAATATCCTCAGTGTCTGCCATCTTCTATTGCCTACTGAAGAAAGGCACGAAATTTTGGTAAGAAGATCATGCCCCAAACATTATGTTATAACTGTCAACCCAAAACCATCTATAAAACATGGTAGACGTTGAAATATGACAAACAAGTTGAGACAACCAACGAAAAAAGAAATCCAGAAGCGCCACTCAATATGTTTGCGTTATGGGTTAGTTTGACCATTGAAAGAAATGTGCCACACAACAATTTCCTAGATGAAATACCAAGCCGAATATGACGACAAAACAAGTTCACCACATGCCTTTCTTGATCAATAAAAGTTAGTCTATCTTCAAGTCAAACAGTTGAAAAATGCCAATTCCTTCCATTAAGCAAAAATCAAAAGATGCATTTTTATTCCATTCAAGCCAGTTCATTTGCATCAGAAGTTGAACGAACGACAAAAATATGATAAGAAGCCTGGTAAGGATAAGATAATAACCATAATAAAATCATTCCAAGCAATTTACAGGTCATAGACTACTGGATGGCAAAAGAAGAGCATAAAATGATGCCCGATTACAATTTTCCTTTTTGAGCAAGTTTTCAGCACTGCAACTGAAAACCATTAAAAAACAACTCCGGATCTACGTATTTTAGAAAAAACAAATTGTGTATAAAAGAATAAGCGGTTACATCATATATGATAAATTGATAATGCACATAGCTTTTAGAAACATGTCAAATTTGTAAGATCTGAAAAATGTTTTGTAAGAATCAGTTAATTTTTCATCGTGATTCAGGCCTAAAATGCCCATGGCACTTAATTCAAGAAAGGAAATACTACAATATCTCCCATTCCCCCATCCCCTAGAGAGAGAGAGAGAGATTTGAGCTCATGAATACAATTTTTGAAACATCAGGGGAACAAAAGAAAGCAGTATCACGTGAAAATGTAATCAATCTTTTTACATCACTCCAAAACAAATCGATCAGGTCAAATTATATAGCTACAGAATTGTGAGAATAAACAATAGTAAGGAAGCCCAAAGAGCGTAGACAAATCCTCATCTATGAGATCAGAAAACAACAGGAAAATGGTCAAAATAACTTTAAACTAACAAAAAGTTCATACAGACGATCAGAAATATGGATAAAGAACAACCACCAAACAGACCATTTGCGGTTGGTGGAGAATACAATTAAACCAATACGGATGAATTATCAAAACTGATCCAACTTTATCAACGAACCAACTGCAATTCAATTGTAATCAGTGCACTAAACAAAAAGTATAATTTAACACCAGCTCGATATAAGGACAGCCATAATTTACTTCCCAATATAAAGACAACCAAATGCATATCTAGAATGATGATCAATCCATAACAGATCCAACACAAACATGATATAAAAGAAGAAACGAAAAGGTCAACAAGCAAATCCATTTCATAAACAAGCAGAACCCTGAAATATTGATCCCATATCTCAAGCGAACAGAAAATGCAGATCAATGTATGATAAATTCGTTCCAAGTTCATTTAAATAAATCCAAAAGGCACTCAAATTAATTGAGTAAAAACTATCATAATCGAATGATACAAACATAAATAAAATCACTCTCTTGTCCTGGAGATCGATAATGGCGATCAAATGAAAACCATTTCCAACAGATCGATCCACTAAAATCTTCCTGGTTAGAAGAGAAAGGCATTCTAATTATTATTACCTCTGAAACCCTAGATCGCACGCTCGTGAGAGCCTTCGAAACCCTCTCTCTCTCTCAAAGTTATTTTTGAGCTCCTTCTCCCTCCTTCTCACCTTAAGGCTTCAACCCTTCTATATCTCTCGTGTCTCTCTCTCTGTCTCTCTCTCTCTCTCTATCTCTGTCTCCTTAACGACCTCTGTGGTGCACAGCTGCCCGCCCTTTGTTTAAAAAGGAAATTCGTCCAAATGAAACTCCGCCCCAAATGAAATTCTGCTTAAATGAACCGCAAATTAACTCTTTCCCAAATGTACCTGCGATCTTTCAGGAAATCACTAATAAGTCCTTGCTATATGTTGGAGGGTAAACATGTAAATGTGCCTCTACTCCTGCCACACAAAAACCAGTGATTTAATTATAAGTTTCCCATCCATATAAAGAAACCTCTTATCTTTTAATGTTTGTGATAGGTTTTATATGCCTAAAATCACCTTAAATTATTTTTCCAAATAAATGATTACTTTGGTAATTTATGTACAGATTTTTTTTTTTTTTTTTTTTTTTGGTGAATGTGTATATAACTAACTGAGTATTTTTATTTTCAACACTCTAATATAATGTCACCGTGATTTTAACAAAGAGCGATCGATAAGTCTACCTAGTCGTAGAACCTACATCTATATCAATGGTAAATTTTAGTCCAAACAAATAAATATATAACATGATATTTTACATGAAAATTTTTTATATTTTTGTAATTTTTTTTCTCTTTTTTTTTTAAAACATTCTATGTTAAAAAACAATGAATTTTTTATTTTACTACTTAGCATCAAAATTTACTGGTTAACTTAACTTAAGCAGTAAAATAGGTATGAAATTTACAAGCTTCATCTTCCGTAATACAAATTCAACATGAATCTACTGCGATGATGGGTCATTATCTCTCTTTTTAATTTGGTGTAAAATATAGGATATTATCTCAAGATGGATGGAAGGATTTAAAATCACAAAATTAACCTTAGGATTAGATTGAATAATTTCCCATTGAAACGTTTGTCATGCAGATGTGACAAAGGGTTAAAATAGGGTCCCAGCTACCAAAAGAAGTGATTTTCTAAATTTAGTGCCCCCACTATTTGCCTTTTGTGAGTTGGGGTCATTATTTCGAGGACAATATTTAAATAGAAAAAGAAAAGTTGGGAAAGCCAACTCAGCAATCCGTGTGCAACAGCCTGGAGATCAGGTTGGCTTTGCTTTTTTACACGTGCCAGGATGATTGCATGCCACTTGGACAATTTAGCATAATGGGACCAGTCAAATATCTGTCACCAAATCTCTCCCGTTGTTTTGTACCCCAGAAAAAAAATTATTTTCTCTCCCTTAGTTAGGCTCTTACGTTTCGAGATGGTAGAGACGATTGCGAACATGGTACGCACTCTTACAACAATTCCGTAGGATATGCACGCGTTCTGGAGTTGTTTGGACGGAAATGGTACTTATGACGTATAGTTTGACCAACTCAATCAGCTAAGATCCTCCGTTTCCTGCGTTTTAAGAAAATTAGAAAAATAATAATTTTGAATTAATATAAATTAATTATTATTTCATTATTATTCTTTTCCTTTTTTTTCTTTCTTTTTTTTTTCTTGACATCCAAATATAATCTGGATATTACTGAAAAGTCAGGTTGATGTTGTAATTATAATGTATTTAAATTAGAGATTTCTGATATTATTTAATTGGTTTTTTTTGTGTGGATGTTGAAGAGATATGTCTTTCTCTAATAGGTATTAAAATGATCAATGTAACTCTTCTCAACATGTTTGAATAGTTAATAAATTTAATTTGTGAAAGAAAAAAAAAGGTTTTGGGGGGCTTGTCTTTGGGGTTATCTTTTGAGGTGTCTCTAATTCTTCCATTTATAAAGAATAGGATTAGCCCATATCTTTCAAATAATGATTTGGGTTTTAATTTTTCATTCTGTTTTAAAGCATTATGTGTTTGATTTTGATTTATAATAGGTTGAGTATAATTCCGATGTACATTGAGGACACATCAGATGAATATACGTTTGCTATCAGAAGCCTAGGTTGTTTTATCTTGAAATTAATTTTGCATCACAAGCTCGATTACAACATAGGAGACAAGTACTTACTTTAGAACAGTACCGATTGTAATACAATAATCGATCATCCATATCTTGGTGGGCACTGAATGCTCAAACAGGCCGGCATTCTCACCACCGGATGAGACAATTGTCCTCAATGTAATTTGATTTCAATTTGTTGATTGAAGTAACCTAGTTAGGGCTAGAGCCAAATGTTTCGTAAATGGTCTCTAGCTACGAAAAGTAAGGGGAATATTTCAATTATTGATGGTATTCCCTCCCATCCTCGTTGAATACCCGAGTTGAATTGCCTTGGATCAGTCATATACTAGGTCACACAAATAACTTATCAAAGACAAAGATCGAAGTCGAGAAGCTCATCACTCATGCTTCCAACCCGTGCTTTCAACCCCGGAAACACTTTGTTGACACACACTATCTTCGCCGCCCACCCGGCTCACGATCCCCAATGTAGCTTTCCTCACTTCGGTAAGTTATGAAATGTTTTTTGGCGTTGATAGCTCTCTTCTTTAAAGCTTATGACGTAGAAGCGGCTATTGGCGTTTTATCTGCATCTTCCTGACCAGGAATGGGTTCGCTTTGTTTGGGATGAACTCGCAAAGACTGGACCCAAGGTGGTTGATCGAACCTCGTAGAGTGGTTTTATAAGACTTTTTTTTTTATCATTGGAACTAAAAAAAAAGAGTTTGAGCTCTCTTGGCTTACTTTTAGGCACGCGGGGCGGCTATCCGCATATGTCCCAAAGTGACGTCCATTTTTTGGTAATGGATATACTCGAGAGAAAAGGTTCATCATCTTTAAATTCCATAAATAGTCCGCCCCCATCGATGACCTAGCTCCACCCTCCAGTGTATTGAATTGCATCCCTACCCTCCCTACCCTCCCACCCCCTTTTATGATCGTTAATTGAGAAATTATCCCCTTTATTTTACTACTTATTAAACTTGTTGGGTTGAAAATTGACATGGTTCTGTTTCCATGCATAATTGGTTCGGCTCTAATGTATGGGCGTTAAATTGGACCAACCTAGTATGGATATGTTTGAGACTTTATTTAACGTGTTTTACCAATTCTGAAGCTTTTGGCATATTAATCAATTACCTAACATTTGGTATCAGAATCATACACTAGGTCATCAGATTGAGTCACGAAGAGATTTATCTAGGAGAAGACTACTTTTTTGATGCATACCATCGTATCTGAAGCTTTTGATCTATCGATCAAGTACCTAACAGGCTCTTGAGGACTTTTAAGATCTACCTATCCATCAAATTTTTATCCCATTTGATAATTGCTACATCATTTATCCATTTGAAAGTAGTAGAGTGGATTAAGATGCCCTTTCTAAATACGTACAATGCAGGATATATATATATATATATATATATATATATATATATATATATATATATATATATATATATATATATATATATATATATATATATATATATATATATATATATATACTTTTTCCTATATACGATAAACTAAGAATTAAGGGTGTCAACTTTACATTGGAATCAATAAACTAAATCAAGTAGAGATGTTAAAAACCAAATCAATTAAAATCAAACCTTAACTAATTGATTTGGCTTTGGTTGGAAAGTCTAAGAAATTAGCAACCAAAGCCAAATCAATTAGTTCGATTTTAACTGAGAAACTATCAACTACAAACCAATAGACCGATTAAATCATTAAACTGATTAAATATTATAATATATTTTATTCTCTCTTATTCTCTCATATCTTGTCATCGTTTTATTTACGTGAAATGTGATGGAATTCCACATTCTTTCAACGGTAGACTTTGCATTTTCCAGTATCAATTCCTCTCTTAGTGTTGGTGGGTGGAATGGTTGGGAAATGTTGATTCCAATGAAAAAAAAAAAAAAGATTATAAAGGAAAAACCAAGAATCATTTCTGTGTATTGGCTCATTTCCATTCCTTAGCAAAAAGACATATATTAGCCCCGAACCTTGGCTATAGCCTGTTCTTTTATTAACGAATAGACATATCTTTTACACCAAAAAAAATATATATATATCCAATTAAAGAGGATTTGATTACTAATCATATTGGTTTAAGAAATTAAGAGCAATTAATAATCAGTTCAATTTTGTTATATTCATTACATTTCAAACCAAATTAAAATCAAACCCACAAACCTAACTAAACCAATTTACACTCTTAGCAAGGACATTTAAAATAATGGCAAAATTTTCTTATCATAAAGGAAAAAAATAATAATAATAACAGACATTCGTTTAATTATGTTTGTTTTATCGTCAAATTTTTTAAGTTAAGAATAAAATAGATTTTTTTTTATTTTGCATTAATTTCGTTGTCATTGTGTTGCACGGTTTCCAATGAACATGTAAAATAAAAAAATTATTTTCATTAATAAAAACAAATGTATCATATAAAAGATTAGAAAGATTAAGTGTCAATAGCGTAGAAGATATCAATAAGGAAGTCTCTTAAAATTAGAAAGCAAAGATTTTGTATACAGCTGTATATGTACACAGTCATATTTTTAATCTTCGGGTGAAGAAGTGTAATCTCAAAATTGTTGTTGCTGGATTTCGTCCAATGCATGAGATACTGTCATGTATCTGTAGGTCACGAGCACACAGTGAGATGGGTGAGTTTTATCCCATGACCACTCCAATGCTTAAATTAGTAATGGTCGAATACAAACAGAATAGAACTCGAAAATAAGATACATGAATTCTTTAGAGAGAAGAGACTGAAATACGTTCAGAGGAGAAAACAAAAAGATGGCTTAGTATTTCAAGTGAGTGAGAACTCACAGATAATGTATACTGGATTCCAGAGAAAATTCTAAAGAGTAACGATATTTTAGTTGGAGTGAAAGTTGGATGTCTTTCTACTTATTAAGTCAGTAATGACGAAGACAAGCAGAATGAAACTCAAAGATAAGATACCCAAGTTCTTTACAGAGAAGGGACTGAAGTATGTTCAAAGGAGAAAACAAAAAGATGGCTTAGTATTTCAAGTGAGAACTCATAGATAATGAATATTGGATTCTAGAGAAAATTCTAAAGAGTAACGGTATTTTAGTTGGAGTGAAAGTTGAATATCTTTCTGCTTGTTATCTTCATTTATTTATAGGCCAAGTATGAAGCTTGTTGAACATGTTTACTTTCCTTTAGCCAGCTTATCCCGTCTCCTAATGTCATCATCATTCTACTATATAGGATAAAGGGTCTATGACCCCCTATAAGGGAGTGTATCTCCGATATCTAGCTTCTTCGATCCCATTTGGTCCATGTCACTAGGTTCTTTTGATGTGAGTGGTTGTCCTTTTTACCATCTCGAACGGATATGAGATCTTTTTCTTCGTGGTGTTCCTTGGTGAGATGATGTGGCTGATCGTGTTAGCATAATATGCATTTAATGTCTCTTTGTCAGCATTTATAATAATGCATTTAATGCCCTTCTGGTGCATTTAATGTCATTAGATTTCCCTCTCCTTACGATGACCAACGTGCCGAATCATTTTGACCCTAGACAAATCGAGTTTGATTCTCCGCTTTATCTGGTAGATATGTGGAACTTCCTAATGGATGCCACACGTTCAAATAAGGGTGTCAAAAATGGGCCCGGACCGGTAGCACAGACCGAGCCGGCCCGATATAACCCTAACCCAGTCCGGACCGAACCTTAATGGACAGGTTTTGGTCTCGGCTTGTAAAGCCCGACACCGTTTCAGTCCAAACCGAAATCAGACCGGACCAACCCGTTAAGAAGCCCGAACTAGCCCGAATCAATAATACCAAACCCGAACACCGGTAAGGTCCATCCGGGCCCAGTTTCTTTTAATGGTTTTAAATTTTGAGGGATTATATTACACTGTTATAGTTCACTTCTTGATCCCAAAGATTATATGAATCTATAGTTGAAAAAAGTATGTTAATTGTTACAATTTACTGAATTACATGCATACATGCATATAGAAGGAATGATGCTAATTTTATAGATAAAAATAATAAAATAGGCTATATATTTTACATATAAAATAGGCCCGATAAGCTTGATAAGCCCGGTCCGGACCGAATCAACCCGAAATCACCTCAATAAGCCCAACCCGATAACAAACCGACACCGGACCAACCCGATAGTTATTGTGTCCAGTAGCGCCCAACCCAAATGGAACTCTTAATGGACATGTTTTGGGCTGGGCTTATAAAACCCGACACCGATTCAGCCCGGACCGAAACTGGCCCGGACCGGCCCGTTGACACCCTTACGTTCAAACTTGATGGTCCTTCTACTGGTCTCATTTGAACGGTCCAAATTGACCTTATCGTATTTTCCCCCAACAAAAAAAAATTACCCTCTCTTATTAAATAAAAATTTAATACATTATATGTATATTAATATATAATATCTTAATTGTATACATATATGATCCGTGTACAAAAACCGTCTCAAAATTTTAATACAAGTCGACCAATTGAGCCCAACCAAAGAGAGAGGGTTGGGCGAAATTGAAACGGGAAAGAGATTAAATCAGCATTAAATAGAAACAGTCCAAATTCAAATTTTCAAACAGAGGGATACATAATCTGCATAGAAATCGTCTCCTGCGGTCCTGCCGTCTATCAAGGGCCGGATTTCAGTCGGCCCACCCTCCAATGTATTGGCAAGCGACCAAACTGATTCCCAAACCCTTGAATCAGTCGCAGGACCGTCCTACCGCAAGGGACATCTCTTTCCTACGTAATCCTGGCCTCTACGCGGACGACTGAAAACAAAACGTACGTGCCACTTTATAATCACACTTGTTGGCGTCATCGCTTGTGTGCACGTGCACAACGTCGTCGTTGAGTGCACGTGTCATGCACTTAAACAAATCTAACAACTGCCTCTGAAATGACGAAATACCCAAACTAAGGTTGCAAAATAAAGGAGTGATCCAAGGGTCTGTTTTGCAATTTCAGGAGATATTCCTTCCTGCGCACGAAATCCACTTCGGGTGAAAGTGGGAAAACCAATTCGGATCTCAAAAAGGCTCACAAACAGCAAGAAGTTCCGATCTCAGCCATCCAAACCTCAAACGAATATCTAACCGTTCGTTTTCATTCTCTATTGCTATAAAATGCTCGCCGGGGTTTTTTTTTTCCCTTGCCCTCAATTCTCAGAACAATTTCGAAAGTTTTGTCGTCGATTGCAAATCGAGAGAGGAGAAGACGAGATAGAGAGAGGAGAGACGAGTAACTATTTTCTGTTCAAAAATTTATTGGTTTTCGAACTTTGATTCTGTTGTTTTGCCCTGGAAGAACACGTTAGCTAGGGTTTTTAGGGTTTTCTGTAACTCCAAATCTCCCTCTTTTAGGAAAAAATTTAGGTATTTTTATATAGGCATGCTCAACTGTTTTTCGATTAGCGATCTCTTGCAAGAAGCTGAATCCAAGTATCGTTAATTAGAGGTTTTTAGGTTCGTTTCGTACGATCTTGCTCTCGCCTGCGAGTTTTGGTTCAACAGATTGAATTTGCTGATCTGATGCATGATCAGTCTAAGATGATGAGTCAGTCTCAAATGTTGAATCGTAGTTATGGAATATGGCCTCAGCCACCTCCGCTACCACAGCCGCCTGAAGATCCTGCTAAGTTTCACAATGCTTCTCGGCAAGCTTTTGTGGCATCAAAATCTGGAAGGGGCAATTGGAAGGGAAAAAAGCTCGCTGATAAACGGAAAGGGCGGAAAGAGAAGGGCGTGGTCATCAGTAGCAACGCTACATTTGGTGGAGTTGGAAGTTATAAACCCCCAACCCTTCATGAACTACAGTATCAGAACCGGTTGAAGGCTCGTAGGTTTTATCCGAAGAAGAAGTTCAATCGTTTTGCTCCATTTGCCCCGAGGAACACGACCTCTTTCATAATACGAGCTAAGAAATCTGGTGGAATTGCGTCACTAGTCTCCCCCTGCCCTGTAACCCCAGCGGTTCTCCCAACTCCGATGTTCTCTCCGTCAAGAGAGTTCCTTGGTGATATGGCCAAGGAAGAGTGGGGGGTTGATGGCTATGGATCAATGAAGGGTTTGATCCGGCTTCGATCTCCTGGTCACGAAGTCCGTGATGATGAGGAAGAAGAGGACGGAGGAGGGTCCAGCGAGAGTGATGTGGAAGAGCATGTTGAGGTGGAGAGGAGATTGGATCACGATTTGAGCCGTTTTGAGATGATTTACCCAAACTGTGCTGACGAGCATTCGAACCTACTGGAGAACCGTGTTGATGATCAGGACACGCACATTGCACAGCTGGAGGAAGAGAACCTGACACTGAAGGAGCGGCTTTTCTTGATGGAAAGAGAGTTGATGGACTTGAGGAGAAGACTGCAGTGCTTGGAGACAGGAAATCGATCGCAGGAGGAAAACAATGAGGAAGCGTCGGAGAACGTATCAGAGAATGAAGGGGGTGGGGATATCTGCTCGGAGAAGAGCGTCGGTGACGGTGACTGATTTTAATCGTCCCGCGTTGATGTAAGTCTCTTCTTTGTACAGATTTGTCTAGAGATTCTTATCTCTTGATATTGTCTGCACAAATGTCTGTATATACAACTTCTTAGGATCTTAGCTTTTTGTCTACTTGCTTCCTTCTTTTATTCCTTTTGTTAATCTGACCTTGGTCTTAAAACTTCTGAACTTTAATCCTAATCTGAAAATGGAAAATGATTACACTGTTGTGTAGACCCGACCGCCTGTTTTTGCCAGATGTTACTGATACTGTTTGGGCAGAAGGATTACAGCATTTTATGATCTGTGTTCGGGAGGGAAAGTAAAATACCTCTGTCAATTGCAGATTCAGTTTCAGTTATGTTTTCTTAGTAATTTCTAATCTTGCATTCTCATTTTGATTGTTCAACACATTTCTTAGTGATGCTAGAAACTCTGAATCGAAGGAATATGCTGTGATATTAATTTCTGTTATTTCATTCAAACATCGGAGCATTGCGTTTTAAACTTCTACCGCTGAAAGATCATTTAGCTTCAATCAATGTTGAATTGTGATTAGATATTGGTTTCAAAGTACAAACTGTATGAATTACTTGGCATGGATGTGTAGTAGTTGGAATGGGGACGGTGGAGGAACCTTGTTTTGGGTTCATCCAGTTGCAGGAAATATTTTGTTTATCATTATTTATGGGAAATATATTGTTGTCAAAATTTATTTCTCTGTTTCTTTTGGAGCCACTCTTGCACGAGAGTTTGCGTATTATTTGCTGTAGTTTCAGAAGCTGATTGTCTACGAGGAACTCTACCGTGGGCTTTCATCAATCCAATTGTCCATGGCGGATCATTGAGTAGTAATCCCCTGGACCCAGTCTCCCATTAGCTCGCATTTTTCGATTAACTCTACCTTGGCTATGATCAATTCAGTCGTCCATTGTCCAGGCGAAATCAGTCCCCTCGACTCCAACTGCCATTGAAGATTTAGGAGATCTTAGCCAGCTTTCATGGATGTGATACAGGTCATGGATTAAGAGATGATGGGTGGACTTGTTTAACAATAACCATCTTGGGGGAGACGTTGGTACCTTTGTTTCGGGTTGTGGAATTGCCTGTGTTTTTATACGTGAGAGAAATTGACCGTTTTGGGATTTCTGGTCGGATTTGGTTTCATCATCCATTCCTCCATTGGAAAAGGTCTTTGTTATTTACAGCGTGAACCATTTTTTAATGGATGACAACAGCCTTTCGTGAGAGGTGTAGGATGGCTGTGAAATGTCTTCCTTCGAATTTTATTGTGGGGATCAAATGGTCTTGGTATTCAGGCTTTTATTATTTTTGGTCCCAGGCCCCGTAAATCCATCTTTGGTGGACATTGATGAAAGGTGTATTATTGGTTCAGAGTTGGAGTGGGGGTCCCATCTTTATGATTGAGTTTATCTTTATTTCGTGGAGATGAAGAGTGGGAATACTAGTGGTGGTGGTAGGCTGGTAGGAGTAACCGAGGGGATTTTCTCAGATACACGGAGAAAGAGAATCGGGTTCTTGTTCGTTGTCTAAGTTTCAACGGCTTCCCCGAAAGACCATTCATTCTTTAACTAATCCGTTGGGGGAACTATTCAACTTTTACGTGTTGGACTGTTGAATAGTAGACGAATCCATTTTTATGCCGATGGCTGTTCTTTTATTTTGGATTATATTCTTGGATTTGATTGAGTTTTTTTTTTTTTTTAATAGGGTTGGAAGGCCTTCATTGAACTGGAGATCGTAGTATGGATTTAAATATTTTTCCCACTAGTTATTTGGTTCCTTGACGACTTTAGCCTAGAAGAAAAAAAAGTACCCGGTTTCTGAGGGATCTAGGTATTTTCTTCAATTAGTTAATTGGGTTCCTTTAACCCCCAACCAAAAAAAAAAAAAAAACAGCCACAGTTTCTTTCCACCTTAAATGGGATACCTGATTTGGTGGAGAGGGTAATCCGGAAATTTATATCGTATGGGGGAGGGGAATCTTGGAATAGTTGAGAGAGTATAGTTGGACCATTCATCTAGGAAGGAAAGGGTGTAAATGTGTAATAATAAGATCTTTGACGTTAACCACACGTAAAGAAAGTACAACCCCCTAAAAAATAAATAAATAAATAAATAAAATAAAATAAAATAAAAATAAAAAGAGTTAATGCGCTCCTTACCCATATTTCAATTTTGGTAATTTATTAATCACATCATATATTATTCCACCAAAATGTATCATATGTCTATTTTTATTATTGGATAATGAGAAGATGGTCTAGAATAAATTAAGGGATTTTATTCAATTAAATATTTTTTGTATTGAAATGTATCTTGTGTGTGTCCATATAGATATGTGTCAGTAATCTAAACATTATTGAAAAAATAATAGATGGTTTAGATTGAAAAAATCATTCCTGTTTCTCAAGTTAAGCAGCAAAAATAAGTAGGAAAAAAAGAATTAATATTAATGGTTTGGTAGCGACCCCAACCAACCCTCCAGGCTCCACGAGTTAACCTAACCTGTATTGTACCTTACCTAATACGTCTGAACATTGGACATTTTGTCAGCTACTTAGATTTTTAAGATAGTCGTCTGAACATTGGAAATCGTCTCCTGTGGTCTTGCCGCCTGTCAAGGGTCGGATTTCAATCGGTCTACTCCCCAATGTATTGGCAGACAGCCAGACTGATCCCCAAACCCTTAGATCAGTCGCAGGACCGTCCTGTCGCAGGAGACGATCTCCTTCCAGCCGCCAGAGTGCCATCAATAAGTTCATAAGCCCGCCTCCCCAGCTTATTATTGGTTTCCGGCGAATAATCCAACAGCAATCATTGAGTGCAGATTGAAAGTTTGAAACCAATCTGGACATGAAGAGAAACTAATCAGATATGAGATTAACCCAAATTTAGACATAGACTGCGCTACATTGTTTGCTGCTGATCTACCAATATGCTTGAAAGAAACAAAATGAAAGGAGGAAGCAAGAAGGATATTGTCCTCACTCCTCAACAATAATTGGAAAGATTGCAACTGGGATTGCCCCTTCATTGATGGCTGTAATGACCTCTATGGAATCAGATTCAATTTCTTCTAATCATCCAATTCCAAGCTTCCTGGCGGCCGGACTTCTCTGGTGTTAGTTGCAGTGTCATTGCATCCATACGAGTTCACTGATGAGTCTTTCCCACCAACAGGACCAGCACAGAGGGAACCAGGCAAGATGCTTTAGTTGTAATTAGATGCTATTATGTCCATAATATTTAGGTCCCGATTAACTGCAGCCTGCAGGGCAGGGCAATAATCCCATGGTCAATATCGAAACCGTTTACTAACTGTTTATCAAAGTCGTATCTAACCCCGGTTGATATAAACCATTTATGGCTTATTTATATAAACAAAAGATGGCACAGTGAAATTATTTACTGAAATCGGTCAATACTGTTTATACCGAAACTGTAAAACCGATTAATAAATAGTATGATAATGGTAAACATTTGGTTCTATATTTTATTTGTTTAAACTATGACCATGGTTCAAAAATACTTCAATATATAAAATGATTAGGGTTCCACACTTCCTTAGTGTTCTGGTTCCACTGTGATGAAAGTGAAATTAGACGAAGATCCCACTATCGTAGCGTGATAGTATCTTAACAGTTGGAAGTGCATCAAAATGTGAACCTAATGCTTCTAGCTCTTGGAACCTCTCATTGCAGTGTTGTTGCACTACAGACGATCTTGACACGAAAAATTATGTCAATTCTTTTTTTGGTAAAAAAAAAATAAAAATTATGTCAATTCTAGATGTAGATTTGCTTAGGACATTAATAATCAAGAGATGGAATTCATAAGGACCTGTGGCCTGTATGTTAAATGCCTAAAAAACCCTTGGCACTGTTATGCCACATCCAACCAAGTAAAAAAGAAAAAGGATTAATTGAACAAACCCGGTCCACCCGGGATGCAACTAAAACCGATCCGTTGTCTCCCCAGCCTACTCCCCTGCACGGCAGCTGGTATGGAGTATGGAGTATGGAGTATGGAGTATGGAATGTCGAAGACACCTGCTCCGAAACGGACACGGGGGAGATCAGAAGACGATTTGAGAGAGAGAGAGAGAGAGAGATGAAGATTAGAGTTCTAATTTTCACAAGCGGAGCAAATGTGGATCCGTCGGCCTCTGCTCGCCAAGACCATACAATTCCGGTTCTTCTCCCAAGCAGCAGCAGCAGTAGCTCTTCACGAATCCGAAGTTCTACTCACATACCTCGACGTTTCCCCAAACCAGACGCCAAACACGCAGAGACGATACTTGCGATACCTCGTGCTACGTCCGGGAAAAGTATAGCGGCGAAGGATAGGAAGTCTGGTCGGGTGCCCAGCATCGTGTTCGAGCAAGAAGATGGCCAGCACGGTGGGAACAAGAGACTCATCTCTGTGCAGATCAATCAGATCAAGAAACTCGTCAATCATCTTGGCCGATCCTACTTCCTCTCCAGGCTCTTTGATCTCGAGGTTAGACCAACGTTCGACTCCAACGAAATCATTGACAAAGTCCTCGTATTACCTCGATGGGTACGGCCTTGATTTCCTGCTAATTTATTCCGTTACTTTTGGTTTCTAATCCTTTTTATAAGGAGAAGGATAAACAGAGAGTCTATTGTGCTGTTTCATTTCTGCTTTGTTTACGTTCCTACTTTGTATGTTGTGTTCTGACTTCTGAGTTCTGAGAGAATAACGGAGGACGTTGACATGAATGTGTTGGGGTTATTAGTCAATTCATTTGTAGGCTAACCAAGTTTGTCACCATTGCTTAATGAGTAGCAAACCGATGAACCCAGTGAACTCAAACATGTGTCTCATATACTCTGTACTTCTGTAGAACTCAACTCGCACAACTAATGGTCACGGTAGACATCTAGGTTGAGATCCTGAAATACTTGCGGTTGGAAGAAATGTGATAAAGGTACAAATTTTTTTTAATTTTGGTTGTAGTTTGTGCACGCTTTTAAATTGTCCTCCTGTTGGACCTAAAAGGTGCTCTTACTGCCTGTGGGTTTGGTCATGCTCCTATCATAAGATACACTATTCTAAATGATGTCTAAGAACAGACTAATTAAATATACAACTGGAGAGTGACAGGGTCCTTACTCAAGAGAACAAACTGATAATCTCAGTGGTGTTTGTGTATTGCGAGTGGGTCACTTCAGTTCAATTTGAGTGTAATTTAACTCCTATAAGGCTTTTGACTTTCTTCTCAAAATTGTCGTGCCAGATTCATCTGCATGCAGGCACAGATGCAGTGCTGAATGTTACATTTCTAAGAGCCTCATCTCATGCTTTATTGAAGGTTGATTGCGTTCAGAGGAGATGATGTATCCCCTGGATTAAGAAAAGGTATGCCAACTGTGACCTTGTTTTATAATTATGTTTTTCTTGGCACTATTTACTGCTTCTCAGGTACAAAAATGTGAACTGCTACGCATATATTGCTTGAATCATCCTCCTGTATGCAAATAATTAGTGTTTATGTGTTAATGGATGGATCATAGCCCAAAAATTAGACCAAGCTAAAGGCAGTCTTTATCTAAGATTTGGATTTAAGCCTTTGACATATAGAAAAAAAAAAAATTGGGCGAACATTGTGGGTTCATTTATGCCAGCTAGGTAGTTCTGCTGGTTTGTTTTAGTTTTTGCTCTCTGAATTGAGTGTCTTATGATTGAATGGACTGGACATCAGAAGGATAAGTCAATGGCCAGAGCTATACTATGGTGGGATTAGGTTGAAATGACTTAAAAATAACCCCACTTAATTTAGAATTGTTTTTAAATGACTTAAAAATAACCCCACTTAAAAGTTTTTCCCTTTCATCTGAAGTTTCCCCTCTTTTTGATCATTGTTTAGTTTATTTAGTGTGTTGCATTTACTGTTTTTCTGTGTTTGGAGATTATTTCTTCCAAGCAAAAGAAGCCTAAATGAGCCAGGTATTTAGATTGTTGACAAGTTTTATATGGTATATCTAATGAAAAGCACTGAACCTTGGAACACATTCATCAAAAAGATTAAATCTTCTTTATGAGTGACAATTTTATTGCATAAAATGAATCCTTAACTATCAGGTATATGCCATACATATTGTAGCATCATATTTAATAGACATGATTCAGAAGTGGTAGACTCTCTGGCACGCAGGACTATTTTTTAGCAAAATTTTGGCTCCATCATCTTGTCTAACGTGGTACTGTCATTGATAAATGGAGCATGGTTGAAATTTAATTTCTTATATAATAGAACCCCATAAACTTGGACCTTCATTATTGAATTTAATGGAGAGATTGGAGCGAATTAACTCAGATTTGTTGCCATACCATACAGAGGACAATTCTGTATGCATAAGCTGATTTCTATGGACAAAAGCGGTAACACAGCAAGATTGTTCTGTAGGGGAGGGTTTCTTTAGTGGCCATGTAGTGGGTTTGGCAATGGCCCTATTGGCTGGCTAACTTACTCTTCTTTCTCAGGTCTCACACCTAAAAGAAAAGGATAAGTTCTTGATGACAATTTCCTGGGTATGCAGTCAGTCATTCTAGTGAGAAAAAAAGTGCATGTTCTCATTCTTAAACCTCCCCACCCCGCTCTGCACCCGCGTGTGACCCTAAATTATTTTTTGGCAGTTTTTTGGGTTTCATAAATGTCATGCACCTTAAGTTGCATTTCATTGTTCATTTCCTCTTAGTCTTTTCATCCTGTAGTTAATATGCAATTGAACTACAAACTTGTATTTTTTGTGATCTTGGCAGGAGCTTATATGAATACCATAAAGAGAACTGTTCAATACCTTTGCCCTTCTGATATTGTTCCCCCATACGTTGATGTTGATCTGAGTGAGTTGGATGTGGGCCAAAAGTTGGTAATGGGTGATCTCAAGGTTCATCCAGCACTCCGGCTTCTTAAATCCAAGGATGAACCTGTTTGTAAGATTATGGGGGCGAGGGTTATTGAGCAACAAAAAAAGTCTAAATAAGTGGAATTGTTGAAATAGTGAATTTGTTATTACTAGAGTGTCTCCACTTTTGATTTTTGGAAATTTTGGGCAAAATCCATTCTGGTTCTTTTGTATTGCAGAAGTTTCTTTCATTGAAACCTTATACCCGGCCCTGTGTTGACAACAACCAACGGTTGTAATTGATAATACATACCGCAAGACAATGCCATTGTTGTGATTAATTCAATGTTTGCATCCTAGAAATGACACAGATACATGGATCAGTGTAGCTACGATCTTCATTTTAATGCTAATAGTCACACTAATGCGAACTATTCATTGGTTTGGATAAACAGCATACCTTATGAAATCATAGACAACATCCAAATATATATTTATTTACAATTAGAATAGATTCCTCTTCTCTGTTCTACACCCTCACTCCCTTTATTTATTTATTTTTTTAACCCTTTTTTTAGGTGAGCTTTCAGAGTGATATCCCTGTAAAAACGATAAATAATGGATGATTTAGAGAGAGGAAGAGAAAGCAGATGGACAGTGCTGCATGTTAGCACGGAAAAGGGAGCATTTCCTGTTAATGGGAGGTGGATTATTTTAGATTTCTTTTTCCTACCAAAAAAAAAAAAAAAAAAAAAAAAAAAAAAGAAGAAGAAAACTTAATGTTTTTCTTGTTCCTTAGACTTGAGCAAATTTAATTAAAATCTTGAGTAAAGGTTCCCTGATTCGCTAAAACCATATTACAAACTTACCTAGTCTCTGTGCACCTAATTTTACTACAGGGAAAAGTGATGTCACAATTATGACAATTGAATATTTTAAAAATTATTTAGATTAAAACAATGTGTCAAAATCTCAGCCTCAAATAAAATCATTTATTCCCAATGTATAGTATTTATTCTGTTTATTTCATGCACCCGTTTGCTAACCTAATTTTTTTTACATAATAAATTCTTTTTGGGTTAAAAGTTAAAACTTGACACATGAAAAATGGATCCTAGGTCTTACTAAATTTTAGTCTTATATCAAACGTGTTACATGGCAAGAAATGAGTTTAGACTAGGTAGCATTAAATAGTATAGGCATAGAAACCTTATTCAGTCTATTTTAATTAAATGAGGCTGGCAACATGAATCTTGCTTTTCTAATCAGTTCTATTCAAAGCTATACTTGTTTTTAATCTTCCTAAACCATGCGTGTCTTTATTCGTCATTTTTTATGAGCCGTTTTAGATCTACCCCTAACTATTAAAACTCTTACAAATTGAATCAAGTCACCTGTTCGTATTGGAGAATTTACATACGTCTTTTGCACAAGTCTATGATACATTGAACAACTTTCTCACAACTTATCATGTATTAGAACTACTCTTAAATTAACTAGAATTTGTTCATTGCTCATTTTTTTTTTCTAGTTTCATTACCTATCTATCTCAATACTCAATATCTTCATTTTAGATACCCTAAATTTGTTTATATATTATTTCTTCATTACTTAATATTCAATTTCGTACATCATTGTTAGTCATATAATTATTCTATAAAATTTTTCTTTGAGTTATGAAAAAAATACATTGATTACACAACATTCCAAATACATATTTCCATTTCATTCATCTATTCTGATTCTTTATATCTTTCTCCTTATTTATTTATAACTGAACCTAGGAATTTAAAATTTTGATTTTTCAACTCACAATCTACACTCAATTTTCACATGGAAACTATGGCCCTAAAGTTTTAGACCATATAATAACACATGAACATTGGTAAAATGACATTAAAAAAAAAAAAATTGAGACCTTATAATAACACATGAACATTGGTAAAATGACATTTTAAAAAAAAATTGAGAAACTTCAGCTCATTTTTAGCCAGTTTCCATGCTTCTATTCCAGGTTGAGGATAGCCATGGTTCATGACACCTTGAGGCCCTCGACGATCATCTAGCGATGACCCACTTGGGCAGTTGATTATGCCAAGTGGAAGTGGCATTGGAAATCCTCTCAATTTACATAGTCCGAACAGTTGCCGTTTGCGGACAGACGATTTTATCTTGCGAAAACCAGGAAAACTGCAATCTTGATGATTCACCAACCAGTGCATTCGCTGAACGACCGTCCATCACATCACAGTTTCTCCCTGGGGATATCACTTTTACTCGGCTGGCACCGGAGTCAGACAGAGTAACTGGGTAAGCATCTTCTGAAAATCCGAACCGCAGACAGGAAGAAGTCGATTTGCTGCCAAATTTAATTTCTCCCACTTACTAGCTTACAGCACCAATCGCTTATCGGTTACTGTTTAATTTCTGAAACGTCCCATTAATATCTGGTTCGTCTTGAATGTTTGCTCTATGATGAGCGAATGATGTTCAGAGTTGTACAGTTTCTTGCCTTGTCTACTGGAGTGGTCTCAGTACCTCCAATGATTCGATGGAAACCCCTTGGAATTAGTGGGTTGTCCTTCTCGTCAATTGTTGCTCAATCATCTTCAACATCGTCAAAAGCCGCTGTGGTATCTCTGGTTTTCCCCATCGTTTCTACCCAACGGAGTGGTTGCTTCAGGGCGTTTCGTATCTCGGCGACTCTTTCGGACTCAAATGATAGCTCGTCCTCTTCTTCATCAGCTGCATTTCATACAACGGTGCGTTATTATTTGTTACAACGGGTTTTGAGTTCTTTTTCCTATAACTTCTGTCGTACATTTCTTCTTCCTTTCTATTTCTTTTCTTTATTTTTTTTCTCTTTATTAAAATCAGAACTATTTATTAGCTTCGAGGAGCATACAATCACCTAGAGTGTTTTTCGTGGGCATTTTCTCCTGGAATTATGTTAAAGAACTGGCGTGATTTAGATTGCAGTAGTTCGTTCTTGTTGCCGACGTTATTTTCTGTTATGATTTAGCAATAACATAATTGACAGGAGAAACTTGCCTGTTGTTCACTTTCTTTTGATTTCTATCTTAGAAATTCAAATTTTTTGGGTAGAATATCTTAGAGATCTCCTTTGTTTTCCCTTTCAAAAAAAAAAAAAAAAAAAAAAAAGCGCGCATCTGATGGTGGGAGCTGAAAAGGTTCTGAGTTCCTTCTTTCTTGCTGTATTATTTTTCTCGTAATTCTTTCTTAGTGGTTTCCAATTGGTGATGTCATGTGTTTGGATAAAATGAGCCCAGAGTTGGATTGGATAGGGCAATATTCCCTTTAAGATTCAATAGTTGCCAGAGACACATTGGCAAGAACTATTCTGGAGATCAAAAATAGTTTAGAGTTCAATTGTTTTTCTATTTATGATACTTTATCTTTTCTGATCCTTTGATATTGCATCCTCATTAGTGATTTTGTATGATGTAATAAAAACGGGGATGGGAGTTGCATTTGATTGACATTCTTGTTTGGAAGAACACAGTCTTCCTCTCATACTAGTAGTTGTGATAGATACATTACTTCTGAGTTCTTAGAGCTATAAAAAGTAAGTTGCCAATGGAGGTTGTTTTTGTGGTCAGCAACCAATAAGCGTAATAGGTGGATGGGCAAACATTCGCCGACGAGGAGTGAAGGTCAGAAGGGGTGGAAAATGGTGGAGATGCCAGGGGAGGAGAAGGAACAGGAATTTCGGGGGCAAAAGAGTGAATTTGAGGGGAAGAAGAGGTTGTGTGTGTAAGGAAATCGTTTATTTATGTTTAAGATTCCCTAGAATATGCAGATTACTTGAACCTCATTTTGCCTTTTAATACTGTAGATCTTCATGTTTTGGTATATAATGATATGAATACTTTGGGGGTGGGGGGTTAACTAGTTTAGGCCATTACTACAACTCCTTAAAAGCTAAGTAGTGACAATTGATTTAACAAATATATAATAGCTCTTTTTTATTTTAATTGTAATAATTTTACTGTCTACGCAGCCCCAGATGGGTAAGATCAAATTCTGTCAGTGGTGTGGTGGCCCTATGAAGCATGCTGTTCCTGATGGAGATGAAAGAGTGAGAGCTATTTGCACAATTTGCGGCGAAATTGCTTATCAGAATCCAAAAATGGTACAGACTTGTTTGTTACTTTCTGCATTTTGCATATTCAGTCCTACTGATGTCAATGGATTGTGGTCTAAGGCATTTGCTCATTTTGTTTCGTGAATGTCTGGAGGGTTCTTGCCAAAACTCCTAATGATGAAGAACTTCAGGCTAATCTCCTTGATGAAGGAAGGGTTATAGTACTTTTTGCTGAAAGGAAGGGGATATAGTACTTTTTTACCGATTATAGATCATTGCCATATGAAAATGGTTCTGAGATTTGTGTCAATGTGAGGGACTTTCCTTTGTAATTTTTTTTGGGAGGGGCTTTTGTGGCTTTGTTATGGCATAAAAGTTGTGTTTATCTTTTCCTTTTTTGGTTCTTTAAATTTTTGGGATTGCTTCGTCCTCAGTAAACTTCCTTGTATTCCCAAATGACATGCACCTATTCGAGGTTCAATACAGAGAAACAATATCATCATTATCCTTGCCATTAATTCTCTTAGGGCCTATTTTTGGATGGTCAAAACTTCTCTACCTTCTGTGATATTGGAATTGTTTGAATAATTATTGAGTTACCCATCCAATGAGTTCAAGATATTCAGGTTTTTACTTGTATCTTTGGGAAAGTTATGAAGACTTTGCTGATAGGATGTTGATCTGTGTCAGGATTCCATTTTTAAAAGAAAAATTAGATTAGGAGTTCCATTTCATGCTGTCTTTCATTAGTAGTTTTGTATTCTTTAATTATTAGTTTTGTTTAATTAGGAAAGGGGCTGAGCACTCGTGGGAGTTGCTATATTTTAATTAGATTTCATATTAGGAGTTTTTATTATAAAAGAATCTATTTCCTAGTTGTCTTAGGATTTCTTCTTAGAGTTGAAGTCCTTACTCGTTTTTTGGAAGGTGGTCTATATATAGGGCTCTAAACAACTTTATTTAATTTGTTGAATTAATGAAATTGACTTAGGTTGTTGCTATTGGTATGGAGTAAGAATTGTGGGTGATTCTCATTATTGCTGCCTTTCCGGGGTGGCAACCTGGGTGATGTGGCGCTCTTATAATCTTATTGCCGTTTTGGATTTCTAGCTTTCTCTTTTGTTTTTCTAATATTTCTTCATCATTATTACTTCTCTTTCTTTTGTATTCTCCAACAACTATATCTTGTCTAGATTTGTTTTGGGGTTTTCTTCTTCAAATTCCCCATTGGGTTCTACTTGGTTTTCAGGATCTGATATTCCACCCTTTTCAGTGCATTTTAATACATCTCATTTGTACTATATTTACAATACGTTAATTGAATCTTCCTTCAAAAGCATGAAACATTATTTTCTTTCTTTTTCTTATGATTTTTTTCTTTAATTGGTTGATCTAGGTTGTTGGCTGCCTGATTGAACATGACAACAAGGTTCTACTTTGCAAGCGTAATATTCCACCAAGTCAAGGCCGCTGGTAAGTTTTATACGAGCAGAATTTATGATTTTTTTTTTTCATTTATCTTCTTTTTGTTCTCCCTCTCATTTTCTTTACAGAAGATATACTTATTGTTTTCTGGTTTTATTTGTTTCCATGCAAACTTGGCTTTTGAGTCATGTGATATGTTCTTCATTCTTAACTTAGAATACTGGATGTTATCACAGGACGCTTCCTGCTGGCTACTTGGAAATTGGGGAATCTGCTGCAAAAGGGGCAATTAGAGAAACTTGGGAAGAAGCAGGTGCAGAGGTGGAAATAATATCACATTTTGCTCATCTAGATATCCCTCGTATTGGCCAAGTGAGTGAAAAATGTCTTATTATTTACGTTAATTTTTTACTTTATTTGGACATGCTAAGATGTTAATGTATTTCTTTGATGGTATATGTGGAACAGTGTTACATAATTTTTAGGGCGAAGTTGAAGAAGCCCCAATTTTCACCTGGTCCTGAGTCAATGGAGTGCCGGCTTTTTAAACTGGAAGATATACCTTTTGATTCTCTGGCTTTTTCATCAATGCTGGTTACATTAAAATTGGTATGTGGTGGCTCAGATGATTAGCCTGTTCTCTCTCTCTCTCTCTCTCTCTCTCTCTCTCTCTTAGTTAATGCACCTAAACATAGACAACAATGTTTGTCATGTCAGTTAGAAAGGAAGAATTATTATGAAAGTCAGTCTACTCTAATAAATGCATTCCTATCTTCTGTGGCTACAGTATGTTCAAGATATCAAGTCTGGAAACCCCAAGTTTCACTGTGGTACCATAAACAAAAGGTATTTTGTTGTACTTTTGCAAACCCCCTTCCTCCCCCCCCACCCATTGGGAATAGTCCCACATTGCTAATGAGATCGGAATCTTGGGTGTTTATATATAGAGAGTCCCTCTACTTACTAGTTCGAACTTTTGAGTTGGAAACCTGACATGGTATTAGAGCTCTAGGTTCCCTCTCATAGTAACCCTAAAAAGAAGGTCAGTCATCGAAAGAGGGACGTCAGATGCACAAAAGAGGGACTATGGTTACCCAAAGAGGGACAGTCTCCGGAAAGTGGGATTTCATCACCCAAAAAGAGGGACCAGTCACCCAAAAGAGGGACTACATGTCACCTAAAAAGAGAGACCAGTCACTCGAAAAGTGCTATGTATTGCCACATGTACCACCACATATACACTACACAACAGTGAGGCTGCATTTGAGGGGAGAATTTCTCTAGTGTTTTCATTTATACTGTGAAAAATGTCTGTGACTGTTATTCTGTTGTAAGCATTTATTTTTTCTCTTCTGGGTACACTAGCAGTATTTTTTCTCTAGTGTTTTCCTACTAGAACTCTCTAGTCATTTGCAATACAAAATTGCTATAATTCTTCAATTCATTGAGGTCTGAGGCTTTCTTTTCATTTGATGTTGGTTTGTAGGGAAGGCTCTGGTCCCTTGGATATTCACGCCTACACTCTGGATTCCCATTTGACATCTGATGATTCCCTCTGCCATTCTTTCTTTGTTAAGTAGCTAACATAGGAAGAAGAGTTGCAGACCTGAAATCAGCATTGGAATTCTTTTTCATACTTCTGCGGAAAAAAAAGGAACTGATGGCACTACACAGTTTACGAACAAGGTCAACAAATAATGAGAATATCAGGAAGGCCCCTAGGTTATTCTTTGTAGATGTTTGTAAGGGTGGCATGATGATTTCCCTGTTGATTACAATATAAAATTGTGTCTGTTGGTTCAATTACATTGTACATTGTACCGCTTATTTTATGAATGGACGAAAAGAAAAAAAAAAATTGCACTTTTCATTCTCTGTTTCTATTGTCCATGTGGGAGAATGGGTTTGTGGCTGGAGCATTCTAATAATAATGTGAAAATGTTATTTTCTGCAATGAATATATTACTCTTTTGTGTGACATTCTCACTATTTATGAAGGTAAGGTTTTAATAAACCTTGTCTCTTTGGGAGCTCTTCATAGGTGGTAACAAAGATTATTCTCCCTCTTCTAGGGTACAGACTGATGTGGGGGAAAATGTGAGCACATTTGCACTCATATAGTTATTGAGGATCCTTGTGCACTTGGTAAGCCCTTTATATAGTTACTGAGGAGTCTAAAAGCAAAACTAGATGTAACCATTGGCAAACCTGTAACCTTTTCCAGAAGAACTGTCTTATTAAAGCTGTTCCAATTTATGTCATGCGATCCTTTGTTATTACTTCACAGATATTAGCAGAAACTGAGAAGAGACATGTAATTTCCAGTGTGGGAATACTGCTACAAACAACATGTTCCGTAAAAAAAAAGTGTCTGGTTTGTCTTGAGTTGTTTCATAATTTCATCTTTGATTTGTTCTTAAATTCGATGGGAGGCCTAGTAGATCCCAGACAGTCTTTGTGCCTGAGTTTTGAAAATAAGATGCCATCCACATTGTTCCTTTATAGGAACGGGAGCTACTTCCTCTTGGGTGTTGAAGGGTTTTCTTCAGGGTCAGTATGTTTTCTGCTAGGGTTTGGAATCGCTACTTGGAAATGACTCTGAAATGGGGTATGATCAGAAAAAAGGATACCAAAAAACATTCTCATTGCATGCCAAGGCCCTATATTACTGCACTTAAAATGTAAGGACCTTGATAAATCCAGAGATCAATAGAATGATGTTTACTCTTCACTGAAAAGGTAGTTCAAGTCTGCTGGCCTGGTCAGGTTCAAACTGTTTCCTCAAGTTTATTCTTTGTTGTCAAGGCTTACAAATAGCATGTTGAACCAGTAGATGATTTGTATTTACTTTATTTTCATTTTTACTTTAATCATAATCATACTTGCTGACTTTTAGCAAAAAAAAAATAAGGATGTTGAACCAAAGCACTTCGCTTGATGATCTGTTCAATTTATTTTCCATGTTTTCATATGTAATGTAAATTACTTTGTGGGCCCATGTATTCTTCTTCTTGGGTAACAATCTATTTAAGCCCTTTTTTAATTTTCTGCTGGAACACCACTGAACATGTATCAGCTTAGAAACTGAAACTGGCACCTATACTGATGCATTTTTAACTAAGGTTCTGCCTCTGTCAGATACCTTCATAACCTGGTTCCATGATCCCATCCGTATCCCAAAGCTGTATGTTCTGTTTGTCAGGTGTTGGGACTGTCAACTAATTTTTTTTTTCTTTTTTTTAATATCCATTACCCCATGCAGATTGGTTTGTATATCAACAGTCACTCAGTGGGTGTTCTCCTTGGATGGAAATGGGACAAGTGGGTTCAATATTATCTTATTTGAACCCCACAACCATACGACCATCTCTCCTTCAGTACCTCTATGAAATATGGTTTGCGTATAATGAGTCAAACTTCAAGGAGGGCTTTTGTTAGCTGATAAAAATTGTAGGGAGTTAAGAATTTGTGCTGGGTTCCTCCCTGAGTCATCTCAAGAAGAACTGAGACATTATATTACAACTCAAATTGCAGCCACCTCCTCCTGAACAACTTACATTAACAGGGTGCAGCATTAGTCCTATCAAAGGGGGAAAAAAATGGTGCAACATTTGATCTCCACCTGATTTCTTCACAGCAGGTTGCATTTGGAATTTTGATGGCTACTGTATTGCAGCAGGACTGCAGGAGGAACTGCTTCATTTGCCACATCTCCCACAAGAAGCTGAAGCTGGAGGGTGGCTGATGGAGTCAGAAACATGAGGGAGCTGCAGCTCCAAGGGGATTTTGAAGGTGATGCAAAAGCGTGGTGGATGACCAGGATGGAGTGCATAGAGTATCACAGGGGAAGCTATCTTGCTACTCAGTTTGACTCTGAAAGAGTCAGAGTATGTAAGCTATGTGTATTGTTTTTGTAAGGTTGGAAATCATCTGACTCTTCTAGGCTTTCTAGGCTATACCTCCCTCTGGATTGCAAAGTTTTTGTTAGCTCCTTCCTGGTTTGTTAGACCATGCCATAAAGGAGGAAACTAAGCTCTTGCAATTTTATTCTGAGATGTTATGCACACTGCAGAGTTTACTAGAATGCCATGATTTATCAAAAATTAATGATGAAAACACATTTATAAGATTGTTCTGTGAGTGTGAGTGAAGCCTTAATTTTCATGTTTTTCAGCACTTCCTGAATTTAATGAACTTCTCAAAGTCCTGGGGGAACTTCGGTTTGGAGCTACCCTGATTTGAGTTGCTTGATTTTTTTTTTTTTTTGGGTGATGAGGTTTTCAAGTTGGAGTAATGATCAAATTTTAGCTGGGATGAGTCCAATTAGAGCATTACACTATGCTAAATGAGGCTGAGCTACTCGTTGTGTGTTTAGTGTTAGGCACTAACAAATTCCAGTATCACAACCCCTAGGAAGGTTGAAATTTTATTTTATTTGAAAATACTGCATTCCTCTTTTACTCTGTTAATTTGTGACCCATCCAAATATAACATGAGAAATACTGATCTCGAAAATCTTCCCTTAAATCCTGGTTAGCAATATCCTAGATTTCAATGTCTAATGGATGAGTCGTAGGATATAAAAAGCAATAGCTTCCCAGATTTGGTTGAAACTTCTTGGTTTTGAGGTCTAACATCTCTCTTACAATACATTTTTTTTTTCTGATTAAACTTTTACAACTTGCCTATTAGAGAAACCTGTTTCTTTTATTTTAAATTACATTGAGTTTATTCTTTTTGATTTATTATATATAAACAAGTGTGAATTGTGACAAGTTGCTTGATGTTCTATCAAAAAACAGAAATAGAAAAGACAAGTAGCTAGGTGACTTTTTTGACTTTGCTTGGTTGTGGGCCAAGGATATGTGATGCAACTAGGAGGGAGGTGAGACATAATCACTATCCAAGCAACGTTTGCTTCTTTATGAGGATTTTAGTTTTCATTTGACTTGGGTAAGAAGTTTTCACCTTTGAGAGTTAAAAGAAAACCCCAAGAATCAACAATGGAGCATAGGGGAAAAGATGTTCATCTCTACTAACTGCTCTTGGTGATCATGGAGAAGAATTAATATCTTGTTATCTGTTTAAGCTGGAGAAAAAAATGGAACCTATTCTGAAAAATACTCTCTTTCTCGGATGATAATAATAATAATAATAATAATAATAATAACAACATTTGTCTCGATACTTTTTGGGTTGGAGTATTACAAGGAGATGCCAAAAAGGATCCTTAGAAGTGAAGTAAAATAAAATCTCCACTAATAAAGTGAAGTGGATGCTTAATGAAAGGTTGGAAATAAGGTTGATGTAAGGTAATAAATAAAAATGATTTTTAATATTCATTTGGGTAGTTCTCCAACTACAATGGAAGGTGATGTTTTTAAGACAAGATAAACCTAAATCATTTATGTTTATTTATTTTTTTAATTTATACCATCTAGAGTTGGGAAAAATACACATTAATGTCTGGTGGGTATGTATATATCCATGGATATACGCAAGATACATGCCAATACAAAAGGAGATGTTTAGTTGAATTAGACTTTAAAATTTGATACATGGTTAATTTAGAGCATCTTTTCTATTTTAAGCGGTTGAAGTGGACACATTATCTGTCTATATGACAGAATAGATGTCTTATGACGATTGAAAATATAATAGACCATTGTAATAATAATAATTTAGAATTTTAATTATTATTTTAAATAAACATGATAAACTATATTTTGGGCGGGATAATGTCCAAAATAAAATAGATTGAAATAGGTTGTATGCAATGGCTATTGGCATAATTTACTTACCTTTGACATTCATCTGTTGTGTAGTAGACCCTATCCTCCACTATCTTCTTTAAAAGGTTCATTTTAAAAATAAGGTGAAAATAAATGATTAAAAAAATTAAGAGATAGGAGCTAAATAGATTGATAGTTGAAAATGAATAAGAATAATTCAATACATGAAAACATATTATTGAGTTTGGAAAAGTTGCCAAAAGATGGACCTCACCAGCTCATTCGGTTGAAAATTGCCACATCATTTGCCATGTGATTCAATTCAGGTTGGTCATTGTGTCAAGCCTAGCACAAAGCTATCGCCCTTGTTTTTGCCATTAATTTTTTTGTGAATTTTTTTTATTATATTTCATATCTTATTATTTCACATTTACTATCTATAGCTAAATGAATCTTCATAGTTGAGCCATCATGTACGTTATAGTTGTCTAATTTTTGTATTGTATAAGCCATGAGTTCTATATATGATTAATAATGATTTTTGGTAATTATTTTAAAATAAAATATTTCATTTTTTAAATATTGAATATATCTCCAAAAAAATTTGTCAAGGAGCTAAGATACATATACTTAAAATATCTCCAATATTGAAAATATCTTCACTTATCTAAAACTTATAAACTTGGTTAACAAATACTTGATAATGGGGAGTGGGGACTATCTCCATTTATCTAAAATCTTATATTTGTAAGTTTGGCACATCTTTTCAATTAAGGGTTAATCTCAATATAAAAGGTCAGTTACAAGGTTTATTTCTTGTTCCAATTTTCTTTAAAACATACTCATTGGGTCATAACGAAAAACTCAATATAGAAGGGTTAGGTTTGATATTTTTTTTTCCTGGTAATTATAATGGTTAAGTTTGGTATTTCTTTTGAGTCCCTGACCTGATTATAATATGTAGTTATAACTGATTCAATTACACGGAGACAAAATCATTAATTAAGAGAATTTCTGAATGACAGTTTTATCAGTGAATTTAGAATATATAATATTCTTTTGATTGTTCATGGTCTTTTGAATCAAAAGGTCTTTACATCACTGATAAAAAAAGATTTTCAAAATAATAAAAGCACACATATGAATTGATTGATTTTATCCTTGTTAAAAAATATATATATAATATGCAGAAAAAAAAAATCCAAATTATTAGATGCGTTAAGTCATGTCAATAAAAAAATCCCATCAAATATGATTGGGGAAAAGGAAAAAAGAAAAGGCATTTTCAGGTGTTTACCAGAGTAAAAGATAAGTTTACACGTCTGTACTATGGGGCTGGCTATGATCTGTATCGCCATTCGTTGACTTAAAATTACTAAAGTCAACTACAAACCTCAAGCATGGTTTCATAATTTATATTTGCGCTAATGCACAATCTGCAAGACCCATTTGGGTTGTTTCAGTTTTAGAGTTTAGACACAGAAAGAGCTAGGGAGAAGAAGAAGGGTGAGAGATGGGGCAGTTGAATGGTCAAACTTCAATTCACAAACCTTCAATCCACCATTTTAGCCACCCACATCCCTTGGAGTTACAAGTTTCTAATCCTCAAGAAGAAGCCACCAACGTTATAGTTTCATGCTCAGGTTGCAAGCTCAAAGCTTCTAATACATTCTACGCCTGCAAACCCTGCAACTACATCCTCCATATCTCATGCTCTCAAATAGCTCAGCAGATCACTCATCCTGCTGACGCAAATCACACACTCTCTCTCCTCCCTGTTCCTGCATACCCAGAAGGGTTCTTCAATTGCGACGCCTGCGGCAAATCAGGGAATGGATTTTCATACCATTGCCAAGACTGCAATATAGACATCCACACCCTCTGTGCTCGTATGCCTTTGTCCATCAATCACCAATCCCATCATCACTCACTCACTCTCACCTTCTCCCCTCCCTACCAGAGCAAAAGCTTCACCTGTGATGTATGCCGCCAGGTGGGCTCCAATCATTGGCTCTACAGGTGCAACTTGTGTGAATTCGACGCCCATCTGGGTTGTGCAATTACTAAGCCCGAAAAACCGGTGCCTGCTCAAAAAACTGTGCGTCCAAACATGTATAATCCAAACCAGGTTGTGAACCGAAATGTTGGGCCTAATCCCAGAAGTGGGCACGGTAATGGTCTGTTCAACAATACGGTTCAGAAATTTGTCAATAGTGCAGCACAGCAGATAGGCCATGATTTGGTGCAGGATATTATGGGTGGTGGCGGTGGCGGTGCCGGCCGTGGTGGTGTTGGCTGGGGGACTTTCGGATCTCCTAATTTTGGTGCTGGTGTTGGCAGGGGGAGTTTCGGAGCTCCTAACTTTGGTGGTGGTGTTGGCAGGGGGAATTTCGGAGCTCCTCATTTTGGTGGTGGTGTTGGAAGGGGGAGTTTCGGAGCTCCTCATTTTGGTGGTGGTGTTGGAAGGGGGAGTTTCGGAGCTCCTCATTTTGGTGGTGGTGTTGGAAGGGGGAGTTTCGGATCTCCTCATTTTGGTGGTGGTGTTGGAAGGGGGAGTTTCGGAACTCCTAATTTCGGTGGCGGTGTAGCTCCTGATTCTGGTGGCGGAGTTCCTAATTTTGATGGCTGTGTAGCTCCTGATTCTAGTGGCGGAGTTCCTAATTTTGATGGCGGTGTAACTCCTGATTATAGAGGTGCAATTCCTAATTTTGGTGGCTGTGTAGCTCCTGATTCTAGTGGCGGAGCTCCTAATTTTGGTGCGGATTTTTCATCAAACTTTGATAATGGAAGCTATGGAGGAATGGATGCTGGATTTGCTCCATTCGATGGGTATGGGGTAGTTCCTGATTTTAGTGGCGGTGGTGGTTATGATTTTGGTGTAGATTTTTCATCAAGCTTTGATGGCACCTATGGAGGAATGGATGGAGGATTTGCTGGATTTAATTCGAATGGGGGAGTTTTTGATTTTAGTGGCGGTGGTGCTTGTGATTTTGGTGTAGATTTTTCATCAAGCTTTGATGGAGGAATGAATGGAGGATTTGCTGGATTTTGAGGTAAGTAATAGCTTTTAGAAATTACGTACTTTCAGTCATTTATCTTGTTAAAAAATAAAAAATAAAAAAAAAATAAAAAAAAAAATAAAAGGTGTTTCTTCCAACTTATTAAAAAAATAAAAAAAAAATTCCTTTTTAATAAGAGCTATCCATCCTCACATCTATTGCAGTGGATCCATTTTTTTTTTACCTCAGTTAATTATATCCATTTCCATGCTAATTGTTTTAGGGTTATATTCATTTCCATGCTAATTGTTTTTGGGTAAATTTCTCTCATCTCTTTTTCACGAATCTTAAATGGCTACCACCCTCAACTTGAATGAAAATATCTCCCACCTCCTCTGCTTTTGAAAATAATCTCTCTCATTCAATTTGGTGATGATATTTATCATCATAAATATTTTTTGGACTATTATACCCTCATATTGAGTTAAAAGAGATTTTATCAAATTTAATTTTAAATATATATTAAAAATTTAAAAAAAGAAAACGTGAGATACTAAATAGATCTTGCAAAAAAAAAAAAAAAAAACCAAATAGATTTAGGATAATCGAATTTAATTTCTAAAATCCCAAAAAGAGATTTACTAAAACTCTTCAGAAATGAGCCGATCTCTGGCTAGTTGAAGAAGAGAGAGCAGTGGTAGAGAAATAAGGAAGAAAGTAAAAAAAAAAAAAAAAAAAAAAAATTGAAACACAGGAGAGAGAGTTCATTGGGAGAGTTTTAGTAAATCTCTTTTGGGATTTTATTAATTTGATTATCCAAAATTTATTTAGTATCTTTTTTTTTTTTGGACAAAATCTATTTAGTATCTCACGTTTTCTTTTTAAAAATTTTTAATATATATTTTAAATTAAATTTGATTAAAATATTTTGATAAAATCTTTTTTAAATCAAACTAAAGGTATAATAGTTCAAAAAATATTGACGATGATGAATGTCATCACCAAATTGAAGGAGAGAGATTATTTTCAAAAACAAGAGAGGTGAGAGATATTATGAGTGAAGTTGAGGGGTGGTAGTCATTTAGGATTCCTTAAGGGGAGGTGTGAGAAATTTATCCATTGTTTTGCAAAATGCAAATGAATGCATAAAATTTAAAAAATCAAAACCATTTGTTTTTTTGATATATATATATTTTTTTTTTTTTTTTTGGAAAGACATAAATTCATCAAAAAAACAAAGAAAGAGATACATGCGAAGCGTCACGATAATATCCAATGATGAGAATGCGAAATCATCTCTTCCAAATAATAAAAAATAGTAAACATGTAAGAATGAAGGTGTAGAAACTCTTTTTTGATTAAAAAAAATTAATTTTAATTTATTGATTTCGTTATGAGATGTCAGTCACCTTGCTCCACCCCCTGCTGGCTAGGGTTTGGAGTCCTTGGACTTTGGAGCAGGATTTTAAAGATCGGAATTGGCCGGATCCTGTGCAACACCCTAGTCGGTATGGTTGGCACAATTTTTTTATGCATCTAAGCCAATTCTTGGGATGGTTTTGGCCTATTCAACCCAATCCGAGCCAATCCAACTAGACCGATTGGGCCCGGTCATGATCAGGTTTGTCGGGTTGAATGATTGGACTAGATGGGCCACAATTCAACAGGATCAGGTAACGGTAATCGGTGAAACCAACCCCAAAAGTCCCAACTGCTAATCCCTCCTGCTCTTGAACTTGAGCGGAGGTGGAGGCTCTGGGATTATGTTATGTACCCAAGAAAGGGAAAGACTAGTTGGTCAGATTGTTTGTGGGTTGTAATGGGTTTTGAGATCTCTGTAATTGAATTAGTTAGATTGTATAAATAGGTAAGTGTGGGATGTTGTAATTCAGTGAAGTAATGAAAAGTCTTCTTTTGTAAACTCTGGAGATTATCCCCCTCGAAGTCGATCATTCTTTCCCTCTTCCTCTCTTCTTTTATGCATTTTTTATTCTTGTTCGTAACATTTGATACTTTCGTTGAGAGGCCTACCTTGCGAGACGGACGACCTAGAGAAGAAGCGACCTGGGAAAAGACTACCTAGTGAAACAGAGTGAAAGCTGTCTAGAATGGACAATCTAGAGTGGACCGACGTAGGCGTTGGCTTTGAAAAGGGGGTGGCAATGTTATGATCTCACATCGGGATCCCATACCTACCAAGTATGGTTCTTAAGTCTTGGGTTCTCCCACCTAATAGACTAATCTTTTGGGTTGGCTCTTCCTTGGACTTGAGTTGTAATAGATTATATCTCATCTGGGTTCTGACTCGGTTAACTCCATCATCAGGGTGAATTTGAGTCACTTGACTGAGTACGAGTTAGCTCACCGAGTTCCAATTAACCACAATAAATAAATGGAGATCTACAAGGAAGAAATTGAGCAGAAAACTTGGATCAAACATGAAAGGTCCTATGTGTTCTTCTGGAAAACAAATTGTAGCAGTAGAATCCTGTTTCTCTATGAACCTTGAAAAAACACTTGGGAATCTATCCAGAATGTCGCTATAGTTATCATTAACCACAGATGATCTGCCATTGTTAAGTTTGAGCCAGCAAACTACTAATTGAACGAGCTTTCACCATACCAATCTTCTTTCTCTTGTTTGTGCTCATCAATGGCTTCTCCTCTTCTTCCGACGAAGATGATGATAGTGACCAGCTGGGCTTATTAAGCTCAGCAATAATGGAGGAAGCAGGAGTGCGAACAGTGCTCATGCTCCTGAGCCTTCCTTTGCCCAAGTGATGCTCGCAGAGAGAGTAACCCACAAGGGTTGGTTGGCAACACCTCCACCCTCTACCATTCACACGACTGCATCTGGAGCCCTCCATCACCACTCCACGACTCCCTTTCTTCTTCACACTATTATTACTACTTTCACCACAGTTCGTTAATCCCTTCTTTCCTTGTGCTTCTGCTTTGTCTTTGTCTTCTGGGTGAATACATCTCTTATTGGTTTTAGTTTTCAGAATGGTTCTCATCGTCTCTTCGCTTGCTTTACGGTCAAAGCTTCCTCTTCTTTTCTTCAATGGAAAATCTTTCTCTCCTTCATACCACCTTCCAGCTACTCCATGTTCCATACATAGAATAACAAAAATATACAGTTTCACAGTTATACAGTTATAGTTGTTGCATTCATGGGAAATGGGAGGAAACTCTCTCTCTTTACTAAATATTGGAAGAGATATTCACCTTTATTAGAGGAAGAAGATAACAACCCACTTGCTCCAATCTCACCACCAGCTGCCTCTGCACCCAAACTACTTGCATTCCTGATGGTAAATCCAAGATAATGAAAATCCACATTCACACACACAAACTCACCGGCACACACCCACACACACGACATACATGGAGAATATATAACAATGGTGGGTGGGTGTACACCTCAGCATTGCACATTCCATATGGGACCAGACCCTCTTGCTAAGATGCACCAGGTGCATATGAAGTTGCCCAAGAAGCCCATTTGCCATGGGATGGACTTAATTATGCGTATGTGTGTGTGAGAGAGAGAGAGAGAGGGAGGAAGAAGAAGAAGAAGAAGAAGAAGAAGAAGAAATTGGGAGTTTTAGATATCATAAATACATACCTGGAATTTTTAATGAGCACGGGCCATCTCTTCCCTTTTGTTTTCTCTTCTTCTGCTTGCAAGCCTAATACAACTGACTGAGAGAGAGAGAGAGAGAGAGAGAGAGAGAAACATTGCACCGATAGGGTAAGAGGGAAAGCAGCTAAGGTGAGCCATGGTTAGAACCGATTAAACCGAGGAAAGAGAAAGAAAGGTCGTCTCTCAGAGGTTTTTAGAGGGAAAAAAAGAAATCGAAAATCACGGAATAAAAGGGCAAGTATACCTGTTCGGCATGAGATGGAGTGTTGGGGCACATGCAGCAGCTCTCGTCTTTGGTGATCTTCTGCTCCTCTCCTCGTTTTCCGACGCTGTCCGAGCAAATCCAACCGTCCTTCGCCTTTATGATCGTCAGCTGCAGATCTAAAATGGGTCGATGTCGATTGTCTTCGAGCTTGAACGGTAGTGGAGCAGGTGGATTTGAGGAAGTTTGTGTTTGAGGCTGATGATCATCGAGATGGGTACGCTCTTCTACTTTTACTGCTACAGAAGATAGATCTTCCCCATTGGGTTGTTGATGCTTTGAACTTTTTGTTTTTGCCCCTTTCTGTTGTTCTTCGTCGACTCCTTCTCGGCCGGCTTTGCTATCTGGTTCCAGTGGTTCCTCCGACGAGAGCACCTTGTGAAGTTGAGGATCTGGTGGAATAGTCGGGCCGAGGGAAGAGAAAGCAAATGGCACAGATCGCTTCCTAATCCTCATCTATGGCTACGATTTGATCTACAAAACGAAAAAGACGAGGAAGAGATTTTGCAGACAATTTTCGGCGACAAAGGAAGAGGTGCAAAAACTCTCTAGATTGAAACTGAGAGAGAGAGAGAGAGAGAGAGAGGATTTTTGCAGTCGCTCACACACACTCTCTCTTACTTTAATTTAGGTAGCACGACCAGCACGCATCACGGCACGTACAGATGCGCTTGGGGGGATAGGGATTAGGGGAGGTAGAGGAGACCAGCTGAGCGCGTGTGGTGTCGTGGGCTCCCCTTTTCGGCCTCACCGGTGACTGGGTGACTGGGGATTGCTCTGCACTACACGACAAAGTACGGATGATGCCAGACTGAAAGAGAGAGAATCTCAAAAATGACTAATATTAAAAAAATATTTTTTAATAAATAAATAAATAAGGAGATCCTCCCCTCGGCTGGGGACCCTCACGGTACGGTACCATTCTCCCAAACGAATAAAGTTTGCGTCAACTCGGGTCAGGAGCAAACCCCAGTAACAAATTCCACATTTCTATTTATGGAGATTGAAGTTCGGGTCTAGAGCTTCTCCTCTACGGCTCTCGGACTCCCATTCCATCCAACTGTTGGAGGGGATTTGAGTTTGAGTCGACTCACTTTTTCAACGATTGAATAAGGTGAGAGCCAAGAGGCATGGAGGAGAGGATTGGGTTCAAAGTGTCTTGCATTCCGACTTTTGCCAGATGCTTTGTCAATTGAATTATTCCAAACTTCTTTTTTCTTATTACCATAAAGGGTGAAGGGGACATGGCAAGAGTGACAATTTTTATTTTTATTTTAAAAGAAGAGAAAAGTATAAAATTTAGAATCCTAACCATGCAATTCATCTCGAAGGAAAAAGATCATCTCCACCGTCCAGTTTGTTCAGCACTAACATAACCAGCACAAACATGACCATCGGATCTCTCTTGGATTACCAAAGGTTTTGTTTGAACTGCACCCGTTGGAGAGGATCTGAACCCATGCACCTTGTATGACATATTTTCCCTAGATTTCTCAATGATTCAATATGTTTTAGGAAAGATATAACTCTTACACTTATTTGGATTTCTAATCATTGGAATAGATGGAGAACTCCCTAAGGCCACTGCATGAAGCAAAAGGTTATGTGTATGAAGTCCGTGTACATGCATGATTGTATCTTCAATGGTGGCATGAATACGAAAGATAAAGAAAATGCAAAAGCATTGATAATACATCTTAACAAGCTCCATATTAATTAAGGTAAAAAAAAAAAAAAGGGTTTTGAAGCTTGACCCGTCTTAATTGTTCTCATTCTTCAGATAAATTAACACCGACTCCAATGAGTCTATAGGGTTTTGTGTATCCGTCATGTTCAAAACTGATAAATTCGATTCAACTACATCTAGATCGATATACGAATCCAATGATATGGGACTGGTTCATAGTAAAATAGTATTAAAACAGAAAAGATATCAAGTATCAGATTGGAATTGGCCATTCTGAGAAATCAGAACCAATCGATCGACTTTATCCGATATCGATTTCAAAAACCTTGTTATAGACAAAGCCTCTGAGTCAAGTAAAAATGAATTGACCTTTCAAATGAGGTGGAATCAAGATAACACCGCTTAAAAACCAAGCAATTCTAAAAAGAAGAAAGTTCCAAAATCAAGTGTTGTGGACCTGTGGTCCAATAAGAATAAGCGTTCGGATCTGCTGTGCCTCAACAAACACACTGTATGTAGCTGTGTGTGGGACTCCTGGGGTAATGGTCAGGCCATGGATCATCTAATCGATGTGGCTCTGTTTATATAGATGTCGTAAAAATTCCTCTTCATTCTTTTGTCATCATCGAAGCGTTAACTGTACATGACTGAGGTCATCGTCATCCTTTTGCAGTAACTTTGTTCGCTGAGAGGAAGAAGGAAGATTGGTTTTGAATCTTGCTGGCAACCCTCCAAACGCAAATATGCATGAGAAATTTTGTGAGTTCAACAATCATAACTAAATCCTTTTTTTTTTTTTTTTTTTTTTTTTTTTTAATTTTAATTCGCTTCCTTAAACGAGAATTCTTCGGATTCAAACACAAGCATATATTTTGCAATCCGCTTCCTTAACAGACGGTAGGATCATATTCAACGCCGGCATAAGCAACCAACAGTTCAGTTATGGTCCGCAGATATCGAACGTGACGGAGTTAGAGGTGGTGACCGGTAAGGGAGAAACCATGGTTTGATTAGATTCCCAAAACCTAGAAATGTTCTTTGGGGTTGTTGTTGGTCTGGTTCAATTTTGGGATAATAACCTGAGCTAGGGATTTGTTGCAGAAAACTTCAGAAATGGTGAGTTAATTTTTTTTTTCTTTTATCTTCTTTTAATTCTTCTTCACTACGCTCTACTATTCAATGGAGGCTTAGATTAGATTGACTTTTTTTTTCCCTTATACATCCCTACTAACATTATTGCAGTTGTAATTATTCAGGTTAAGTGGATTGGAGTGGGGAAGGGGGAGGAGAGGGGAGGGGAAGGAGATGTGTCGTCGGTTACTGAAAGGGGGTGACCTTTAACAACTCTTGTTGCCCTAAGCTATCACAAATGGTCAAGTCGATCATGTTGGGCATATCTATTCTGAAAGCTCACACCATAGCACTCCAAAGGACACCAGAAAAACAATCCGTAACACACTATAAACTACTACCATGATTCACTCTATTGTCTTGTCATGCATTTTGTTTTGACCTTGTATGATTAATCTTGTAAAAATAATCTTTACTAATATTTCTCACTATGCCACTAGTGCTCCCTCTCTGTGCATCGACAACCTGTCTCTTGCCTTTACTGATATTTATTTTCTTCACTTCTGGGTGCAGAAGACGTTTTCTTTTCTTTAAGAATCCTGACTAGATCCTCAACTGGGCCCTCATTCATCTCAAATTGTATAAGTGTTTTCTTTTGTGCCTCGACATTCTATGATGACTCATCCAACTAAAATCCTAACCAGACTTAATTAACATGAGTCGCACTAATGATTTTGTCAAGTTTTTTGCTGCTGGATTAACCTGAGGTAATGTGCTTGTCTCATCTTACTACACATCAAGGCTTTCTTCTTCTTATTGTTGAAACTCAAGAACTTTGGCCTTCAGCGCTATAAGTTCCTTGTGAATTTCATCAATACCTGCATGGCCATGGTTTTGGAGCCCGGATGCACTCTGAGTCACCCCAAGGGATCGGGTAACATTACACTTGTTGTCGATAAATGGTCTCGATTCATTTGGATTGATGATTGACATGTGTCATGAAAATGAACCGATTCCAAAACATCTGCTAGAACCGGTGTCGGCCGGGTATCAGTCTCAGCCAATCTAATACCGATTACTAAGACCGTGGCTATTGGATAATGAATGCTTTTATTATCTGCTCCTTTATTTTACATAAGAGTATATCGACATACATACATTACAATATTCATAAAACATGAAGGATCTCTCTCTCTCTCTCTGGGCGGCGGATGGGGAAGTATAGGAAGGATAAAAACATACGAAGGCAGTCATAGCTATATCGATCGTGCACGGAAGTGGCAGCAAAATGGCTTTGGTTTTGGCCTCTTCTCTATTCAAATGCATTCAGATAAGGATTAACCTGACCGATCTCTTAATCCCATCAGAGCTTGGAAATATTATAAGGTTCCAACCCACTAAAATCATCAGTCTGGTTTACACTAACTACATTGGCGTTGGTGTGCTACAGATACTACCAAGTACCCGCCGGAGCCGCCGTACCTGCTCACAGCACTAAATAGCTTAAAAAAACATGTCACTACATATAATTAAATCGTTTACTAAAAAAATTTTGTACTTAGGCTATAAATAATGCCACTTAGAATGTGTATCCATCACTACATTAGCCATTACCCTCTTCTGATCAGACCCTTATCACAATGAAGATGATGTGGAACATCTTTCTTATCATGTCTTTTCTGATTCTGTGCTCGACTGTAACAGTGAGATCCCAGTTAACCTCTGATTTCTACCAGAATACATGTCCCAATCTCCTCAAAATTGTGCGTCAACAGGTCAAGACTGCTCTCAAGAACGAAATGCGAATGGGAGCTTCTTTGCTCCGACTCCACTTCCATGATTGCTTTGTAAACGTGAGTTCCCCTTTGATATATCCGTGGAAACTGGGTAACATCAACTGCAACACAAATTCTAGTTCTCTTCGTGCATACACGTTCATGCTTGCTTACTGTAGTATTTCTGTCTGCTAATAAGAAAGATGGTTTGAAAAATCTTGAATTGACTGTGAAAGATAGTCATGTTGTTTATTTTTGAACTCTTTGCTGCTATTGAATGCTAGTTCCAGTGTTGGACTCTTTTTGAAAACTTAGTTTACATCTTTAGAGTCAAAGGGTTAATAATAGGATATATTTTTTTAAGTTCCATTACTCTTCCACCACTATCCTTGCTATTTAATTTCATTATCTTTTTATTAGTCTTCACCCTTTATTATTTGTACAGGGTTGTGACGCATCACTTCTCTTGGATGGGAGTGATGGTGAGAAATTTGCTGGCCCCAACAAAAATTCTGCAAGAGGTTTTGATGTTGTGGATACTATCAAGAGTGCTGTTGAAAGTGCATGCAGTGGAGTTGTATCCTGTGCCGACATACTAGCTATCGCAGCTAGAGATTCCGTCCTTTTAGTAAGTCATTTGACATGCATTTTTTTAGTGTATGTGTCTGTGTTACCGTCCCATATTAGCCTTGTGATGGATTGGTCCTAATTAATTGGTTTCGTACGAGACTTATAGTGGATTGATATGGTATTGAATTCTCTCACCCTAAAAGCTAGATTTTAAGGTCCAATTCTCTCAAGATTTGTATCACAGTGGAGATTTATTTCAGATCTTAGTTTAAATGAATCATCATCTCTACAAGATTTAGCCCAAAACAAGTAGTGGTAATAATTAGAAGAACATGGCAATATACGATATAATGAATTGCAATAATTTCGCAGAGTGGAGGACCTTCATGGGAAGTTCTCTTAGGGAGAAGGGATGGGTTGGTGGCAAATCAGACAGGAGCAAACAATGGCCTGCCTTCTCCTTTCGAGAACTTGGGAAATATCACCCTCAAGTTTGCTGCTGTAGGTCTGAACATCACTGATGTTGCATCCTTGTCAGGTATGACCTTATGATCAGTCTCTACCTACAAAGAGCACCCACATGGTATTAGTTAAACGTTGATGCAGTTTTAATTAAAAGGATTGATTTAATTCGTTCCATAAGCTTTAGAGCTTTTGGCATATTGATCAGAAACCTAACATTTGTTATCATTTGTGCAAGTGTAGGTGGTCACACAATCGGTTTGGCAAGGTGTACCTCCTTCAGTCAAAGGCTATTCAACTTCACTCGGACAGGTCCGGATTCTACTCTGGATACTAATATGCTTACTGATCTGCAAAACCTCTGCCCACAAAATGGTGATGGCAATACGACCACCCCTCTTGATCGGAACTCCATTGATCTATTTGACAACCATTACTACAAGAACTTGCTCAATGGAAAAGGCCTTCTCTTTTCAGACCAAACTCTCTCTATTCGAGCAGCGATGCAGCTGTTTCATCGACGAAAACACTTGTGGAGAGCTATAAAATATAATAGAAATAAACACAATGAACCTGCGGGGCCCCCCCCCAAAAACCCCCAACCCCCCCGCATTCCCCCAACACTCTACCCCTAACAAGACAAGAACCCCGGTTTTCCCTTCACAGCCAGCTTTTGCCAGCTCCATTGATGAAGATGGGGGAATTGAACCTTATTAGTCACTCTGACAGGCACAACCCAGGATCACCATGAATGGAAAATAAAACTCTACTGACCCTCATAGGTTCCTCCATTGATGCACAAAGAAGAGGTAGTTGGTGATTGATCACTCCCACGGGGACGAAACCCTAGAAACCCTTCCCATAAGCTTCAAAACCTCTTTCAATTTTCCTACCCCCCCCCCCTTCCCCTATGGATTTGAATTTAAAAAAATTTTTATTTTTTTTTTGACCTTTTTGCGTTGGGAAAAAATTTTTTTTTTATTTTTTCTCTTTAGAAAAAAAAAAAAATCTCTCCCTTTTACCCCCCCCCTCCCCCTCCCCGAAACCCAGTTTTTTTCCCTCCAACAAATACATTATTTGCCTCCAGGGTCGCGGGAGATACGCAAGAACTGCGGGTAAATTAAATCAACTGATGAAAGCTGCAGATGTATTCTCTAAAAACCCTTAAATCACTTGAGATAGGTTAATCATCAAAACGTTGAATCCCAGTTATCCAAAATTGTCTCATAGAACACACAAGTGATGTGAAGTGTGAGAAGTAATTCTAATTAGGTCTCAATTTAGGGCAGTTTATAGTTCCATGAAAAGACTGCTGTGCATTACTACCACAGACATGTGCACCAGAATAAAAGAGACTTATTAATTAGAGCTATATATATGGGTTATGGGAAGTTCTTGCATGGTCAGTCTTCTAAAACTCTGAACTGCACAAATATTTTCAACCCCTGATGAATTAGATGCTAAATAAAGAAATGTTTGGATTATCAGCATGGAGCGGTTGCATATTTGAATTTATAGAGTTTGTATACAAGCTAATGTGTTACACGTAAGAGATTATAAGATATATAACATAGTAAAGAATCGTCCTATTTTTAAATGAGATGGGATATATCCTAATTTTGGGACCGTTTAGTGAATGAGACGATTCTGAGATTAACCTTATATTGGGATTATATTGGGATCAGAACCAATAAGGAACTGCCTAAATTACACGTAACCTTCCTGTTTGACACCTTTATCGTAGATGTATGATTGGATTATTTTGTAACTTTATTTTTTTATATTAATTTATAGGCCAAATTAAACCGCCGAATCCAATCGATTCGAATTGGAATTAGATCCACTTGACTTGGTTCCAGTCTCGATTCCATGTTTTAAAACCTTGACAACAATGAGGAAACCATATTAGTCCTTTATTATCTTGGCCTTTTAGACAATCATATCTAACGAACGTGACGGAGTTAGAAGGGATGACTGGTAAGGGAGAAACCATGGTTTGCTCCGATTCCCAAAAACCTAGAAATGTTCTTTGGGGTTGCTGTTGGTCTGGGTCAATTTTGGGATAATTACCTGAGCTAGGGATTTGTTGCAGAAAACTCGGCCGGAAAGGGTGAGTTATTTATTTATTTATTTTAAATCTTCTTTTAATTCTTCTTCACTAGGCTCTACTATTCAATGGAGGCTTAGATTAGATTGGATTTTTTTTTCTTTCTACATCCCTACTAACATTTTTGCAGTTGTAATTATTCAGGTTAAGTGGATTGGAGTGGGGAAGGGAGAGAAGAGGGGAGGGGAAGGAGACGTGTCGAACAAAGTTGATTACCAAAAGGGGTTGAATAATGTGATATAAATTTTCTTTTAAAGAACCTTTAACAATGGGCCAAGATCGTCTGTAGCACTTTGGTGTAGCAGATTTGATCCTGGCCATTGGGAGTGCATAGAGAATTGTGACCAATGCACTTTCAATAGTCTGGATGCACTCTACTATAACAAAATGCTATAGACGATTTTTTTTTCTTTAACAACTCTTGCTACCCTAAGCTATCACAGAGTGGTGAAGTCGATCATGTTATGCACATCCATCCTGAAGGCCCACACTATTGGGAATAGTCCCACATTGCTAATGGGATTGCAATCTTGTGATCTTATATATGGAGAGTCCTACTTACTAGTTCCAACTTAATTTTGAGTTGGAAACTTAATGTGGTATCAGAGCTCCAGGCTCTTTCTCATAATAACCCTAAAAAAAAGACCAAACCATTGAAAAAAGGATGCCAGATGTACAAAAGAGGGACTAGATGTCACCCAAAAAGAGGGATCAGTCACCCAAGAAGATGGATCAATCACCTGAAAGGTGCTATGTATTGCCACATATACTACCACATATATACCACCTAATGATGGGGTTACATATGAAGGGGAGTATTGAAAATAGTCCCACATTACTAATAAGATTGGAATCTTATGATCTTATATATAGAGAGTTCTTCCACTTTCTAATTTGAAATTTTGAATTGAAAACTTGACACAAACCATAGCACTACAAAGGACACAAGATAAACAATCCGTAACACAATATAAAGTATCGCACCATGATTCACTCTGTTGTCTTGTTATGTATTTTTTTTGGCCTAGTATGATTACTCTTACAGGATTAATCATTACTAACATTTCTCAATATGCCACTAGTGCTCCCTCTCTTGCATCCACAACTTGTCTCTAGCCTTTACTGATATTTATTTTCTTCACTTCTCTGGGGCAGTAGATGTTTATCTTTCTTTAAGAATCCTAACTAGATCCTCAACTGTGCCCTTACTCATCACAAAGTGTATAAGTGTCTTCTTTTGTCCCCTGAGATTCTATGATGACTCATCCAACTAAAATCCTAACCAGACTTAATTAACGTGAGCCTATCTCCGTGCATTAATGACTCTGTCAAGTTTTTTGCTATTGGGATGAACATGAGGTAATGTGCTTGTCTCATCAGACTAAGCATCAAGGCTTTCTTCTTCTTATTGTTGAAACTCAAGAATTTTGCCCTTTTAAACTCTATAAGTTCTTTGTCGATACTTGCATGGCCATGGTTTTAGGGCACGGATGTGTTGGCCATGTGTTGTTATTGTTGGAAACTTAACTGATGTGGGCAGTATTGATGAGCTTACAATGAGAGAAATAAGGAGAGAGAGTGTCTGTGTAAGAGAGATAGTGTTTGTGTAAGTGACAGAGCTGAGGAAGTCTTAGGCATGTTCTACAGTATTCTACAGCTTCTAGAGAGTGATTGAGAAGGTATGCACTGAGTTGACTAGGCAACAACAGTTTTCACAAGTGACAGAATGTGTGTGGGCCCCACTGGTGATGTGGACAATACCCACATAGGCAATATGCTGATAGAAAGAGGAGAAAGAAGATGGAGAGTAAGTATGGGTCCTAAAGTGGGTCCCATTATTGGTGTGGCAAGAAGAGAGAGTGTGTGGATCCCACAGTGGGTCCCATTGATGATGTGGCATGATGTGGCATCTCCCAAGTACTCCCTGAAGCAAGAAAAATAAGAGAGAGAATCAGAAGAGAGAGAATCCGAAGAGAGAGAAAGAAGAGAGAGAATCTAAAGAGAGAGAAAGAAGAGAGAGAAGTTGATGTGGTGGGACCCAGCATGCTGAGGTGGCATGCCACCATGGCAGCCAGCTTAGCCGAGGGCCACCCTGGCAGCCACGGCCATGCCACATGACATGGGCAGCCACAACGAGCCGTAGGCCACCCAGACAGCCAGGGCCATGCCACAAGCCAAGGCCAAGCACATCTGGGCAAGCCCGCATGCCCGCCGTGCATGCTGGCTCGCAAGCCATGGCCGCCACAAGCAGCATGCTCGCAAGCCATGCCGCAAGGCAGCAGGCCTGCGCGCACACCCCATGGCCCATCCCGCATGCACACAAGGTGCTCAACAAAAGGTCAGGAGGGAGAGAGAGACTTCTCTGCCGCTACAGGGGCATTTTTGGAAGTATAAATGTTCAAAGATCCAACATCGACGGTCAAGATGGTGCCACGATATTCAGATTCGAATCTGATGGTTACCAAAATGGCGGGCTATGGTGTATCTCTCCAGACGCGTCATGATTCTCCCGCGTGAAGTCTGATTGGATGAATGTAGTTTAATAGCATGCGTCGCGTTCCATGAATGTTAGTTTCAGATTCGGTGTAGCGCACGTATTGTGTGGCGGCGTGGCGGATGCTGATCAAAAGGCCTATATTAGCTTCGATCTTGTTTGACGCGATGAAATCTGATCCGACGGACAATATTTGATCCCGCCATTTCATTATAGATCCAACGGTCATTAGCATAGATTCTTTGACCGACCAACCACAACTAGACAATGCAGTGGCGGCGGCGCTCTAGTGTTGCGCAGGTGCACCATAAGGCTTCAAAAGATGCTCTTTGTTATGATTTTATTGGCCGAGATTGTAACGGTCATATCTCGGCCATCCGGAGTCCAAATCGGACGGTTCAAAGTGCTCCGAGCTCGTTTTCGAATTTCCTATCTAATGAGAACCAAAAACCAGAGAGAAAGTGACGAAGAACAGAGTGGTGGCTCGGGTTTTTGGGGGAAAACCTTCTCTTGAAGGTGTGGTGAGTGTTTAATACTTGGATTCTTATCACCAACCTTCCATGGATTCTACGGGATTCTATTAAGCTGTATTGAAGATCTTGTATGAGGGTTTGGGAGAAATAGTTGTTGTTTGAAGCTTCAATGAGAGTTACAATGGCGTTTGCTATGCTCTCAAGGCATTGAAAGCTTGGAGTGATTGTATGCCATTAAACAAGAGCTGTGAGAGCTTGAGTGAGCCTATGAAGAGCCAGAAGGCCATGTTGAGTTTGTGAAAACACTAAGGGAGAAAAAGAAGGAAAGACATGCACTCAAGGTGTTTGTTAAAATGCCAAGTAAGAAAATGGAGACTGCAGTGAGCCGCTGGAAGTATTGAAGGGTGTGTTGATGTTTTAAAGAAGAGAGAGATGGAAAATGTGGTGTATGGAATGAATTGAAGACTCTAGTGGACCTGAGGACTATGCGAGGCTTCACAGAGACATCTCAGAGTCTGCCCAGAGTACCAGAAAATGCCAGACAAGGGTTGTAAGATTCCTAACCCTGTATGTGTTGCATTGTTTAATTCTTGTACTCAGTTATATGCTAGTTGTAGGTGATGAATAATAAATACCTAATTAGCCTGCATTAAAATTGTAAGGGTATTGATATAAGCCCAAAATTATATTGTATGCTTCCCGTGGGTGCGGGTTAAGCTTAGTGTGTGCAGCGAGTGCTGAGCAATGGTACTTCGGTACCTGAATTATTGGCACAACTGTGCCCTCCTGATTTTATGCTGGGTAAACTGGGTGTATGTACTCCCTACTGTGTAGACAGCTAAAAGAGGTGTATTGAGTATATACAGAGCCCATTGGGTATTACTCCGTGGACTAGTCATCACACACTGTGGTGGTGAACCACGTATATCTTGTGTTGTGGATTGTGCATATTTTGTCTATTGTGAAGTGCATGGAATGGTCTGCAGGATGGATGTGCACAACATGGTAGACCTGACCACTCTGTGGTAGCGAGGTGGTTGTGCATACGATTGTGTGTATGCTAGTGCTTCAGTGAATGTGTGGTTGTGGTTAGTGAGTAAAGCATCAGTCCAAGGCAGCGTCTGTCTTCAAAGAATTATTCAAAAGAATTTTTGAAGACACTGATTCACTCCCCCTCCCAATATCAACCTGTGATCAACAGGATGCACTCTGAATCACCCCAAGGGATTGGGTAAATCTACACTACTTGTCGGCTGATTCCAAGTGTTTTCTCGCTGATCCAACTATTTTTGTTTTTTATTTTTTATTTTATTTTAGTAATTATAGATACTTGATAAATGGTCTCGAGTCATTCGGATCGATGATTGACACATGTCATGAAAACGAACTGATTGCAAAATGTCTGCTAGAATCAGTATCGACCAGGTATCAATCTCAGCCAATCTAATACCCATTACTAAGACCGTGGCTATTGGATTATGAGTACTTTCCATTATTTTACATAAGATTATATCGACATACATACATTAGAATATTCATAAAACATGAAGGAGAAGTCTAGGAAGGATGAGTCCCCTCTGTCTCTCTCTCTCTCGGGTCGGCGGATGGGGAAGTACTATAGAAAGGATATAAACGAAGGCAGTCATAGCTATATCGTACACGTATGTGGCAGCAAAATGGCTTTGGTTTTGGCCTCCTCTCTGACCACTAAGCTATGTAGTGTCCCATGATGCTGTGCTTCTCTTATCAAATGCATTCAGATAAGGATTAACCTGACCGATCTCTTAATCCCATAAGAGCCTGGAAATATTATAAGGTTCCAACCCACTAAATCATCCGCTGGTTTACACTAACGTACATTGGCATTGGTGTGCTACAGCCCAAGTAGCCGCCGCAGCCGCCGTACCTGCTCACAGCACTTAATAGCTTAAAAAAACATGTCACTACATATAATTAAATCGTAATGCTTACTTAAAAAATTTTGTACTTAGGCTATAAATAATGCCACTTAGAATGTGTATCCATCACTACATTAGCCATTACCCTCTTCTGATCAGACCTTCATCACAATGAAGATGATGTGGAACATCTTTCTTATCACGTCTTTTCTGATTCTGTGCTCGACTGTAACAGTGAGATCCCAGTTAACCTCTGATTTCTACCAGAATACATGTCCCAATCTCCTCAAAATTGTGCGTCAACAGGTCAAGACTGCTCTCAAGAACGAAATGCGAATGGGAGCTTCTTTGCTCCGACTCCACTTCCATGATTGCTTTGTAAACGTGAGTTCCCCTTTGATATATCCGTGGAAACTGGGTAACATCAACTGCAACACAAATTCTAGTTCTCTTCGTGCATACACGTTCATGCTTGCTTACTGTATTTCTGTATGCTAATAAGAAAGATGGTTTGAAAAATCTTGAATTGACTGTGAAAGATAGTCATGTTGTTTATTTTTGAACTCTTTGCTGCTATTGAATGCTAGTTCCAGTGTTGGACTCTTTTTGAAAACTTAGTTTACATCTTTAGAGTCAAAGGGTTAATAATAGGATATATTTTTTTAAGTTCCATTACTCTTCCACCACTACCCTTGCTATTTAATTTTGTTATCTTTTTATTCTTCTTCACCCTTTTTTATTTGTACAGGGTTGTGACGCATCACTTCTCTTGGACGGGAGTGATGGTGAGAAATTTGCTGGCCCCAACAAAAACTCTGCAAGAGGATTTGATGTTGTGGATACTATCAAGAGTGCTGTTGAAAGTGCATGCAGTGGAGTTGTATCCTGTGCCGACATATTAGCTATCGCAGCAAGAGATTCTGTCCTTTTAGTAAGTCATTTGACAATTTTTTTAGTGTACGTATCCGTGTTACAATTTCATATTAGCCTAATGATGAGTTAGTCACAAATTGGTCTCATAAGAGACTTAATGTGGATTGATATGGTATTGAATTTTAAGGACCAATTTTCTCAAGTTTTGTATCAAGTTGAAGATTTATTTCAGATCGGGTTTAAATTGATCAATATCTCTACAAGATTTAGCCCAAAACATTAGTGGTAATAATTAGAAGAATATGACAATCTATGATATAATGAATTGCAATAATTTTGCAGAGTGGAGGACCTTCATGGGATGTCCTCCTAGGGAGAAGGGATGGGTTGGTGGCAAATCAGACAGGAGCAAACAATGGCCTGCCTTCTCCTTTCGAGAACTTGGGAAATATCACCCTTAAGTTTGCTGCTGTAGGTCTGAACATCACTGATGTTGCATCCTTGTCAGGTATAACCTTATCAGTCTCTACCTACAAAGAGCACCCACATGGTATTGGTTAAACGTTGATGCAGTCTTAATTATAAGGATTGATTTAATTCGTTTCATAGGTTTTAGAGCTTTTGGCATATCGATTAGAAACCTAACATTTGATATCATTTGTGCAAGTTTAGGTGCTCATACAATCGGTTTGGCAAGGTGTACCACCTTCAGTCAAAGGCTATTCAACTTCACTGAGACAGGTCCAGATTCTACTCTGGATACTAATATGCTTACTGATCTGCAAAACCTCTGCCCACAAAATGGTGATGGCAATACGACCACCGCTCTTGATCAGAACTCAACTGATCTATTTGACAACCATTACTACAAGAACTTGCTCAATGGAAAAGGCCTTCTCTTTTCAGACCAAACTCTCTATTCGAGCAGCGATGCAGCTGTTTCATCGACGAAAACACTTGTGGAGAGCTATAGCAATGACTCTACCCTTTTCTTCACAGCTTTTGCCAGCTCCATGATGAAGATGGGGAATATTAGTCCTCTGACAGGATCAGTTGGGGAGATACGCAAGAACTGCAGGGTAATCAACTGAAAGCTGCATACGTATTCTCTAATATTATAGGTTAAGTTGAATACAAAATTGTCTTATAGAACACACAAGTGATGTGAAGTGTGAGAAGTAATTCTAATTAGGTCTCAATTTAGGGCAGTTTATACTTCCATAAAAAGACTGCTATGTATTACTATCACAGACGTGCACCAGAATAAAAGAGACTTATTAGAGCTATATATCGGTTATGGGAAGTTCTTGCATGATCAGTCATTAAAACTCTGAACTCTGAATTAGATGCTAATAAAGATGTTTGGATTATCTTGAGAATAGTTAACCGGCAAGTACTTGTATCTTGATTGGGATTTGATCAACGTTCATATTTGGTGGATCCCACACTCTAGAGGTGGATCACATACCACACTGATGGTGATGGAATCCCAAGAAAAATTCATGTGATGCAGATGATCTGAACTCGATTATCAAATTTCCCTCTCACAACGTATGAAGCGATTACATATTTGAATTTATAGAGTTTGTGTACAAGCTAATGTGTTACACCGCTATTCTATTAACTCGATCTCACCACTATTCTATTAACTCGATCTCACCGCTATTCTATTAACTCGATCTTTACCTTACACAAGACTATTTGATCGATATCAAGGACACCAAATCTATTCGATCCGTGTCTTCTAATGAATCCGTAGCACCCAAAAAACCCTTGGGGTAATAATCTCTATATTTTCTCCCTTCTCCTTGGACGATACAATATACGTACACTCTATTTTTCACAAAAAATGAGAACACTTAGGTTCAGAAAAAATCAGATCGTACCTTTTTCTTTTCCTCTGTTGCTTCGAACTCTTGTGGTTCCGATCGACGTTGAGAAAAAATTAAAACATTTACCCCAAAAAAACCACCCCCCCCCCAACCCATACATCGAACACCCACCGCTCCCCCCCCCCCCCCAACAAATCTGTTGGGAAGAACCCCCCACCAAGAAAAAAGACAAAAAACCAAGCAAACACACTAACACATAATTTGCTGTGGTTCAGCATCCAAACTAGAATGCCTACCTCCACCACAGAGAAACATAGATTCTTTATTGCCAAGAAAACTCTCTACAATTTTCTCCACTTGACAAAGTGTTCTGTTTTACTCGAACTTTACCTAGGTTTTCCCACACAGAGACAATATATAGAGAAATTTAGAAATCCTAATCCCCTAACAATTATAAGTTTACCCTGTAAATATAATAGACCAAACCCTAATACAAGTATAACTCTATTAATTGTGGATCCCACATAATACAAGACATCAACCCAACTCTAAGTCTAATATCTTGCACATATATCTTGCACCCTGGTACTTTTAGTTCTGCTATGGACAGTAGTAACTCTGTTGTGGACAGTAGTAATGTTGATATGAACAATGGTAATATTGTTGTGGTCAATAGCTAGGGATAATGCTTTGGTTGCTGGTGACAATGATACTGTGATTGAGGCACTGTTTTCTACCCGTTTTAAATCAGTTTCTGTTGATACTTGGCACAAGAGGCTTGGCCATCCTCAAAATCTGGTTTTCAGTGAATCAGATTTTCCTCTGAAACCTAGTCCACCTTCCTTTCCAATTCCTACCTCTAATGTTGGAACCTTTGAAAGTTGGGTAGAACCACCCTCATCAGTCTCTTCAACATTTGTTTTGACAAATCCACAATCTCCATCTACTGTTTTGACAAATTCACAATCTTCACCACTATCCTTATTTCCTGATCCATTACTGACAGTAGGGACCTGTGCAACCGAACTGGTTGTTTCTCATAATTCTGGATCAGTTCAGTCTACAGATGAACAAACAAGCCCAGTTGCATATACTGATACAGTTAAATTTGTTGAATATAGTAATTCAGGACCAATTGAGAAAGGTACAGTTGAAAAAGGTCCAATTGAGAATTCAAGCCCAGCACAGCTTATAGGCCCAGAACAGTTAACAGGCACAGAACAAGGTTACAGGCACAGAACATCTTATAGGCCCAGTTCTGAACCTAGGATTAGTTTTATCTACTGGGCCAGATCAATTTCCAAGCATAGTTCAGACAACAGATCCAGCACTAATTAATTCTGGCATGGATACTGTTGCTCAGATGAGTTCACAAAGTGATGCAGACTTGGTTTTGGATAACAACTCTAATGCCTCTAGCCTTGAGTTACAACATATGTCAGTGTCACATCCAATGGTATCTCGTAGTAAAGTGGGTACTATAAAGCCGAATCCACAGTATGGTCTTGCTGCTGATAATACACCATCTGAACCACCGTCCATTAAAGAGGCTTTGACACATCCAGAAAGGAAAGCAGCAATGGATGTTGAGATTGCTGCTCTCAAACTAAATCAAATATGGATTCTTTTCCAAAGCAATCTGATATGAACATAGTCAGCTGTCGTTGGGTCTACAAGAATAAATTGAAATCGAATGGCACCTTAGAACGCAGCTTAGCACTAATTGTCATGCATGGTTTGACCGCTTACACATCAATGTTCATTTATCGTCAAGCTATGAAGGGAGTTTCTTGATTTTTGTATCAAACTCAGCTTTTGGATTCCACCCTAGCAGAGTTTGCGGGGGGATGTTGAGGAATGAATAGTAGTCCAGATTACCTAGCCCAGCACATTACTATTCATTAACTATAATAACCAGTTAAGTAGTTCAAGATATTATAAGATGACCGAATGTTGACAGTTAACTGTAAGTGAATGTAAAATAGAAGTGTACGTAGAACATTGTAAGTCATTGAATAAAATACATTTTCTGAATCCTCTTCGTCTCTTTCTTTTACTTTTTCATAACCTTGACGCTCAAGCAGAAGAAAGATGATCATGACTATATTATGGCAAAAGGTTTTCTAAGATGCGCAATGTAGCGGGTTTTTTTATTTTTCATTTGCTTTATTTAAATATCAAGGAGAAAATAAAAACAAAAACAATTGCAGAATTTAAACAATGATAACAACAATATGAAGTACCAGCCTCAACCGGCCTAAGGGGTTTGGATTCTCTCTTATTTTCGAAAGGACTTTAGCTACGATCCAGTACATAGTTGGAGTTCATTCAATGCACAAACTAATACATCGATATATGTGCCGAGTGAATTCCAACCATTGTACCACGGCTTGATTGACTAGACAATAGGAGATAATCTTTTTCTACCTATTAGACAAACAATTTGAAAGAATAGAGTTTTCACATAAGAATAAATTCACTCTTGACTTTGGGGGCTAGGCACCATGCCACACACATGGTGCAGCCATAGGCCACGGCGAAAAATGCAGGGCAGCCATAGGCACCTAGCCAGGGCCACAACTACACACATGAAGCAGTCATGCGCACAACCAATGCCACGGCTACACGCATGGTGCTTATTCTCTACAAATTGTATAGATGTCTTCTTTTGTCCCTTTATACTCTTCGATGATTCACCCAAATGAAAACCTAAACTGCACTTAACATGACTCGGTCTCTGAGCACTAATGATTTTGTTGAGTTTTTTATACTGTTGGGGTGAACCTGAGGTGATGTGCTTGTCACACGAGAGTGAGCATCAAGGCTTTCTCCTTCTTCTTGTTGAAACTTAAGAATTTTGGGATTCACATCGTCTCCTCCCAGTGATTTTGGGAGGACAAGGCAGTCTGCCCTAGATGGCCGCCACGTGGCCCTCGGGTGAATCCTAGATCCACGTCTGAACCGACACTCCCTGCCAATTTGACTTGTCGACTAGGCGTCGGCTCGGAAGTGGGTCTCGGATTCACCAAGAGCTACGTGGCGGCCCTCCAGGGCAGGTTGCGGTTGTCCTCCTCTGGGAGGAGAGGATGCAGATCCAGAATTTTGGCCTTCAGTTCTAGATTCAAATCCTCTCATGCCCCTCATGGTGGCATGAGTAAATCTAGTGGCTATTATCCACTGTGTGTATATACTAATATATCGATATGTGCACATAGTAAACTACGGTCACTGAATTTCCTCATGCTAACGTGAATGACATGAGAGAATTTATTTCCTTTAACTCTAGTTCCTAGTGAATTTCATCAATATTTTGCATGGCCATGGTTCTAGGGCACGGATGCACTCCAAGTCACCCCAACGGATTGAGTAAAGTCACACTTGTCCGATTCCAGGTGTTTTCTCGTTGATATTCCAACTATTTTATTTATTTAATTTTTTTTGTAATTATAGATAGTCGATAAATGGTATCTATACCTTTGAATGATTGACACGTGTCATGAAAATCAACCAATTAATTCCAAAACGTCTGCCAGAATCGGTATCGGTCGGGTATCACTCACTCTCCCTCTCTGTCTCTCTCTTGAGGGGCGGTGGATGGGGAAATATAGGAAGGATATAACATATATATATAAGGCAGTCAGCTACGTCGTGCACGGATGTGGCAGCAAAATGGCTTTGGATTTGGCCTCCTTTAGAAGCACTAAAGCTCTGGTAGTGTGTTATGATGCATGCCATGCTTCTCTTATCAAATGCACTCAAATAACGATTAACTGACCCGACCTCTTAATCCATACCAACTTGGAAATTTTATAAGGTTCAAATCCACTAAATCATCCATCACTCATCAGTCTGGTTTACACTAAGGGCTTAAGTACACTTTCATTGGTGTGCTATGGATACTGCCAAGTAGCCACCGCAGCCGCCGTACCTGCTTACAGCACCTAGTACCTTAAAAAACTACATATACTTACTTAAATAGTAATGCTTGCTTAAAATAAAATTTATACTTAGGCTATAAATAATGTCACTTACCTAGAATGTGTATCCATCACATTACACATTAGCCATTACCCTCTTCTGATCAGATCTTCATCACAATAAAGATGACGTGGAACATCTTTCTTATCATGTCTTCTATGATTCTATGCTCAACTGTAACAGTGAGATCCCAATTAACCTCTGATTTCTACCAGAATACATGTCCTAATCTCCTCCAAATTGTGCGTCGAGAGGTAAAGACTGCTATCAAGAACGAAATGCGAATGGCGGCTTCTTTGCTCAGACTCCACTTCCATGATTGCTTTGTAAACGTGAGTTCCCCTTTGATATATCCATGGAAACTGGATAACATCAACTGCAACACAAATTCTAGCTCTCTTCATGCATACACCTTCATGCTTGCTTACTGTATTTCTGTTTGTGAATAAGAAAGATGGTTTGAAAAATCTTAAATTGACTGTGAAAGATAGTCATGTTGTTTATTTTTGAACTATTTTCTACTATTGAATGAGAGCTAGTTCCAGTGTGGACCCTTTTGAAAACTTAATTTACATCTCTAGAGACAAAGGGTTATATATATATAATTTTTTTAAAGATCCATTACTCTTCCACCACCACTACCCTTGCTATTTAATTTCATTATCTTTTTATTATTCTTCACCTTTTTTTTATTTGTACAGGGTTGTGACGCATCAATTCTCTTGGACGGGAGTGATAGTGAGAAATTTGCTGTCCCCAACAGAAACTCTGTAAGAGGATATGATGTTCTGGATACCATCAAGAGTGCTGTTGAAAGTGCATGCAGTGGAGTTGTATCCTGTGCCGACATAGTAGCTATCGCAGCCAGAGATTCCGTCCTTTTAGTAAGTTAAATGACATTTGTTAGTGTATGTGTCTGTGTTATAATCCCATATTAGTCTTATGGGATCGAGTTAGTCCCAAATCGGTCTTGTAAAAGACTTGATGTGGATTGATAGCTATGATATTGAATTCCTTTACTTTATAAGCTGGATTTTAAGAACGAATACGAATTCTCTCAAGGTTTGTATCAAACTAGTGCATGGAAATTTGTTTCAGAGTTTAATTGATCATCTCTACAAGATTCAACCCAAGACATTTAGTTGTAATAATTAGAAGTACAAGGCAATATATGATATTAGTGAATTGCAATAATATATTTTGCAGAGTGGAGGACCTTCATGGAAAGTTGTCTTAGGGAGAAGGGATGGGTTGGTGGCAAATCAGGCAGGAGCACTCAATGGCCTGCCTTCTCCTTTCGAGAACTTGGGAAATATCACCCTCAAGTTTGCTGCTGTAAGCCTTACCATCACTGATGTTGCAACCTTGTCAGGTATAACCTTATGATCAGTCTTTACCTAGTACCAACAAAGAGCACCCACATGGTATTGGTTAAACATTGATGTTTTAATTAAAGGGATTGATTTAATTTGTTCCATAAGTTTTTGAGTTTTTGATATATCGATCAGGTATTTAACATTTGATATCATTTACACAAGTCTAGGTGCTCACACAATCGGTTTGGCAAGGTGTATCACCTTCAGTCCAAGGCTGTTCAACTTCCCTGGGACAGGTCCAGATCCTACTTTGGATACTAATATGCTTACTGAACTGCAAAACCTCTGCCCACAAAATGGTGATGGAAACAAGACCACCACTTTTGATCGGAACTCAAATGATCTATTTGACAACCATTACTTCAAGAACTTGCTCAGTGGAAAAGGCCTTCTCTTTTCAGACCAAACTCTCTATTCGAGCAGTGATGCAGCTGTATCGTTGACGAAAACACTTGTGGAGAGCTATAGCAGTGATTCTACCCTTTTCTTCAAGGCCTTTGCCAGCTCCATGATCAAGATGGGGAATATCAGTCCTCTGACTGGATCAGCTGGGGAGGTACGCAAGAATTGCAGGGTAATCAACTGAAAGCTGCAGATGATTTTAAGTTTAATCCAAAATTGTCTTAAAGGACACAAAAGTGATGTGAGGTGTGACAAGTTCCTCTAATTAAGTCTAAATTTAGGCGGTTTATAGTTCCATGAGAAGACTGTTGTGTATTACTACCATGGACATGTGCACCAGAATAAAAGAGACTTATTAGAGCAACATCTGGGTTAAGTTGTTTTGGGTCCTTGAATTCTTGTTGTTGCCTTAGCGAAGGGAGATTGTTCCCTCCTCTTTGGGGTTTTTGTCTTTTGTCTGGTCCTTCTCTGGGTTTCTCCCCCAAGTGGAAGTGTGTTGTGTTCTTCTTTCTTTGGGTTTAATTAAATCATCTATTTATCCACAAAAAGAATAAAAAAAAAAAAATCTGGGTTATGTGAAGTTGCTTGCATGTTCAGTCATCTAAAACTCTGCAACTGCACAAATATTTTTCCACCCCTGAATTACATGCTACTGATCATATTTTCAATCCTTTAGGTCATAATTTTCCTCCTGCCCCCTTTTTCAATGGATCAAACAAATTAGGAGCAGAAAACAGATTAGTAAAAAATGCTAACATCGATCTCACAAAAAACCACAGAAAAGTGAGGGAGATTCACTATTTTGGTTAAATCCACAGGCTTCCTGAGCCAAAAATTCTTAATCTAAAATCTAAAGAAGTCTACCCATCTCTCCAATTCCATTTTCCTCCAATCTGGCAGATTCCAACTAATTTCCAGCTAATTCAAATCAGAATCAATGGACACTGTCCCGATTCTAAGTTTTAGAACCTTGTGGCTTAGTGACAATATCCCAACTACATGAATGATTGCCTCTAACTTCGATTGACAGTAAACAAAATTTCATTTCATTCAAATGTTCTTAGCTGCACAAAGATTTAGTCCTGTTATATAGTCAGCGAATCAGCAAAAGTATACACAGACCATAATCCGAAACCAATGGTGAAACTAAATTGTGTTCTAAACACACAACCGTCTAAGACTGTATGAGTTGCATATGTTTGTATTTCTGGTCAATCAAAAGGAAATTGTAGGATTTAGAATGTCGAAGAAACTCATCTTCTCTCATCTTTACTCTTTAATCAAGCAACTGATCCCCCCAATGAACAGTTACTGTACTCTCATGCATTCCAAATGGTACAGAGAACATAGTTAAGAGTAGTCCTATTTTTAAATGAGATGGGATCCTAATTTTATGACCGCCTGGTGAATGAGACAGTTCTGAGATTAGCCTTATTAGGACTGGAACAGTAAGGAATCGCCCCAATTACTCTTATTTTCCGATTTGACACCTTTATCGTAGATGTAATTTGATTTTTTTTTTTGAAACTTTATTTTTTATTAATTTTTTGGATTAATTTATGGATCCGAGAATAGAAAAATCGGCCCAATCCAATCAATTTGAATTGTAATCAGATCCACATGACTGATGAACTTGATATGACACTGAGAGGGGGGGTGAATCAGTGTCTGAAACTTTTCTCTGATTAATTATGCTGCCCAGAGCTGATGGAAATATATTCTTTTACACACACATAAGCGTATGCAAATCTACCTCGCTACCACTCAGTGGCCAGGTCTACCAGATTTGCACACCCATCCTACAAGCCATTCCACGCACTCCAAAATATAATAGAAAATAAACACAATGAACACAGAGATATTACGTGGTTCACCAACACAGTGTGTGATGGCTACTCCACGGAGTAATGCCCAACGGGCTCCGTATTTACTCAACACTCAGCTTTTAGTCTCTAACAAGACAAGGATATTAACCCTAGGTTTTCCCAGCATAAAACTGAGAGGGCGCACCAACGCCAAGATTCAGGCTTAACAGCCAGTGTCTAGCACCCACTGAACACACCACGCTTAACTCGCACCCACGAGAAGCAAGTCACAATTTTTTAGGCTTATAATTATGCTTTACAATTTTTCCCCCACTAGCTAGGCATTCAATAATTTTCACCTACGCTAGCATACAATATATTGAAAGCAACAAATAGATAGGGAATTGAAAAACCTTACAACTGCTTTCGAATGACCATCAATATCTCTGAAGCTTCACACTGCCCTTAGGTACTCTCTAACAGTCTTCAATAATGATAGAGATCGATTCACAGAGCACACCTCATCGACAGGGTTCCAATCTCTTCCACACAACCCATAATCACCATGAATGTGAAAATAAAAGCTCTACTGACTTCTCATAGGGATTTAGCACTCAATTGATGCACAAAGAAGAGGTAGTTGGTGATTGATCACTCCCACAGGGCACGAAACCCTAGAAAACCTTCTCTCTGCCTTCAAAACGCTCTTTTTAATTTTTCTCTAAGTTTTCACGACTCCCAACGGCGCCCAATAGATAGGGCATCGAAAAATATGAATGCTGCAATTTGAACGGACCGATTTGGAGCTCGGATGAAGAAGTTATGACGGTTTGAAGTTCGACCAATCAAAAAATTCAAAACGAAATCTTTCGGAGGCATACCATGCACCTGCGCTACACGGAATCGCTGCCCACTCCTGCGCGTTGTCGAGCGCTGATTGGGTGATGTAGAATCTCCACTACCAGCCGTCAGATAACCTTAAAAAAGTGGGATTCAACGTGAGCCGCTGGATCTGCATCAATCGCGTCAAGCGCGATCGGCTTCAATATCAACCGCAAGATCTGGATCAACCGCGGCGTAGTACCGCACGTGCGCCACACGGAATCAGGCTAGTATTCCATGCAACAGATAGCATTATAATACGCTGCATCCGCCCAATCCGAAGGGTCGCGGGAGCATCAAGATGCGATCGTCGCACTACACCTTAGCCCGCCTCAATCTGGTCCATCAGATTAGAATCTGAGAAGCGTGGCTCTCTCTTGGCCACCGATATCGGATCTTCTTCTTTGTTACTTGCCGAAAATGCCCTTAAATAACTTATGAAATACCGAAATTGCCCCTAAACAACTTGTGAAATGACTTTTTCAAGTGATCCGACAGAAACTGCGATATCTCTCTCATCCGACGTCAGAATTAAGTGATTCAAGTTGCGTTGGAAAGATAACTCGACGCTCTACATCTTTCTACTGTCGGATTTCCATGGATCTACTGCGGGACCCTCCAAAAATAGGCTCAAAGTTAAAACTCTGTCAAACCTTGAAATTTGAACCCGAAACTTTGTGTGCATGCATACCAAGTGCCGTGGGTTGCCGTGTTGACATGTCACCTTGCCATCACACCTGTGGGTCCCACTCACATTTTTTCTCTCTCCTCTTTCTCTCTCTTCTTTCTCTCTCTTGAATTTCTCTCTTCAATGTCACAACACCAGAAACATGAGAAACATGAACATGATCAGAAAAGCTTCAAGAACACTGTCGCATCATCAGAAACTCGACCGCATCATCAGAAACTCGGCCACATCACCAGTGGGGTCCACAAATATTCTCTCTCATCAAAATCAGTGTAATATCCCGTTTAACTCATTGTAAGTCATTTGAAACACATGTAGAACCTTGTAGAACACATAAGCAAAGTTACCACATCTGTGCCACTGCACTGATACTCTCTCTCCTACACTGACACTCTCTCTCCTCATTTCTCTGACTGAATACTCATAAATACTGTCACATCAGCCAAGTTGCCAACAATGACAACATAAAGTCCAACAATGACTTGGTATCAGTCTCGATTCCATGTTTTAAAACCTTGACAACAATAAGGAAACCATATTAGTCCTTTATTATCGTGCCCTTTTAGATAAATGAAAATGATTTTAAGAGAATGAAGTGTTGCTAGGGATGAAATTGCATGCAAGAGAAAGAATAAACAAACAATCACACAAACACAAGGATTTATTGTAGTTAAGTATCTAATAGGGGAATGACTATATCTAGCCTAGAGAATTAGAGAATTAATTATTCACCAAGAAAAGTACTACACCTCTCTCTACCTCACAAAATAATCTCATTTTCTTTTTTCCTTTCTTTTTAATTTGAGAGAACTTCACAAAAACAATATATATATATATATATATATATATATATATATATATATATATATATATATATGCTTCCAAATAAACCCTATTTCCACACAATTATAATTTTGTTCTTATAAATATAATGGCTTCAAATCCAACCAAATTACAAAAAACAAGTCTAATAATTGTGTTAAACCCACAGATTAAAAGATACAACACCACAACGTTCACCATCAAAATCCAATTAAATCCTCCAAAGCGTGTACATGTATAAAAAAAAAGCCCTTAAATTCTTATTGAACTGTTCAAAATACTACCGCTATAGATCATTGTGTTCACACACGATAAAATGAATGAAATGAAGTGGAAAATTTTTCTTCACCAAGCCTCACCCTTCCTTGAGATCTCATTACTACTCCATTTTTAGATGATTGCCTAAACTCTCCAGTTTCCACTGTTCTAAGTATCCCGTTTAAGCATAAAAAGAGGTGGTGGGTGAAGATACGCACTTTCATCATTGGTTGGAAGAGACTGGGGTCCTATAGTGAAAACAATGATTTCATTTATGACATTGGGATGGATCGAGGCAATGACCGATTGAACATTTCTAAGCCTTGACCACGTGGTTATGACAGACCATGCATGGAATTCATCTAAAACCCTAGTCTACTTCAAACTCTAAAAAATAAAAAAATCTTAAAACTTCTAACCTCCAGATGATTTTATTTTGACAATAGATTTTCTGATATGCTCAGTATAGAGGGTTTTTAAGTAGTCATGTTAAGAATGAGAGAAAAAAGAGAGACGAAGAGAGAGCTTTGGCGAAAGTTTAAGAAGCTTTTTCATTATCTTATACAATATTATATACAGTATTATAGAAAACAATAATTACCAAACACTACAGATTAGAATTAATATTACGATACATGTCAGTATTCTTAACACATCCCCTCAAAAGGATGGAGGTGGTAATCGAAGGCCCAGCTTGCCAGTAAGAAAAGAGAATGGGCTTTGACCCAATGCTTTAGTGAACAAATCGGCCCTTTGCAAATGGGAACAAATATGGAATGTACGGATCAATCCTTGTTGTATCTTCTCACGAATGAAGTGGCAGTCCACTTCAATATGTTTCGTTCTTTCATGATATACGGGATTTGCCGCAATAGAAAGTGCTGCTTGATTATCACAATAAACAGATATTGGAAATGGATGGGCCAAATCGAGATAAAAAAAAAAGAGACTTGTGCCAAGTTAATTCACAGGAAAGAGTAGCAAGAGCCTATATTCAGCCTTAGTAGATGAGCGGGCCACTGTTGGTTGTTTCTTCGTCTTCTATGATATAGGACTCAAACCAAAAAATACAACATAGCCTATGGTATATCAACGTGAAAAAGGGCAACTAGCCTAGTCTGAGTCACAATATCCCGTGAGAATAGGTGAAACCGGTTTCATCATATGTAGGCCAAGAGATAATGACCTTTTTAGATAACGAACAACCCGATTTGCTACCAATAAGTGTGGTTCTCTCGGTGCATGCATGAACTGACTAAGTATGTGGACATCATAGCAAAGATCAGGTCTCGTTACAGTGAGATAGATCAGTCTCCCAATTAAATGCCTATAAGTAGAGGGATCTGACACAAGTGAGCCGGTCTCATTATCTAAGTTGATATTCTGTTCCATAGGAAAGGAACAGGGTTTATATCCTAGTAAACCTGAATCAGTAATAATATCAAGGGCATATTTTTGCTGGGATAAAATCAGCCCATCATCAATGTACACAACTTCAATCCCCAAAAATTAGGACAAGAGGCCCAGATCCATAATTTGGAAGTGGTCTTGTATATGGGCTTTAGTAGCTGAGATATGGGCATGATCTGAGCATGTGATGATAATATCATCAACATAAACCAGTAGAGCTGTGAAGATGGACCCATTTTTAAGAGTAAACAATGACGTATCTGCTCATTATGCTAGAGATCCTTCTCCTCAGCGTCATAAATTTTCGGCTCGTGCACATCCATGTCTTTTTCTTAAATCTTCATAATAAAAAGGGATGTCGTGTTTACAATCTCTCTACACATGTGATTATTATTAGTCGAGATGTCTCATTTCATGAATCTGTTTTTCCTTATAAAACTCCATTATCTTCCATCATTGTTCCCCCTTCGAATTTAGAGTCCTCTTCCATTTCTATACCTGTCTCAATCTCCTCCAAGGATACTTTCCACTTTTCCCTTCATGCCCACTACATAATCTGATATTTCTCCTACTCCAGATTCTGATCTATACCCTATTTCAAGTCCTGCTACAACGGGTTCTCCTATTGCTTCTAATAGTCCCGGTTTGTCATCTGATAACCCCACTTCAAGATCACCTTCTGTTTCCCCTATTCCTCCTCTTAGACGGTCTACTCGTCCCCGCTAGCCCACGTCATTTCTTAAAGATTACATTTGCACTTCGGCTATGACACAGTCTCCTCCTCTCACCTCTCTTGATGGTTCAAGTAATATCTTCCCTATTCAGTCTTTCGTATCTTTTTTTTTCCCAATAGTTCTTATAAAGCTTTCGTTACTAGTCTTTGTTCTATAGTTGAGACCAAACATTATAGATTAGAATTAATATTACAACAACACTGTCAACAAGTCATTTGTTTTATTTATCAAGAAGAAAATAAAAACAATAGCAATTGCAGAAATTAAACGATGATAACAACAACATGAAGTACTACCAGCTTCAACCGGCCTATTAGTCGATAGATAATTTGAAAGAACAGAATTTTCGCAGAAAAATGAATTCAGTCCTGATTATGGGGGCTAAGCAATGTTTGATAAAGATTTTAAAGTCCTCAAAACATTGTTAAGGTAGATTTAATTAGTATTATTTGAATGCCAGCCATAAGCTTAGGTGAGACATAAAGTATCCGAGCAAAGCCCCCTCCCATGTCGAATTAAAAAAACAAGCTTCTTCAATCCATTCAATGAGAGAGGCAGACATCTTATTAAAAATAAGTTTCCCTAAACATATTCCCACGTGCAAAAATTTTAGCGCCCACCATGGACCATTTCCATACCTACTCCACGGCTGCTAGCTCTACGATATAATTAATACATGACCACACTATGCTGGGTTTCTTAGAATCTTGATTGACCATGCCAACTTGTTACTTTACGGAGTAGCATAAGTTTACTGTTTCAAAAGGAACGATGACTTCAACTTTGGAGCAGCTCACAGCTGAGCAATGCAATTTAAGGAAAGGGTTTTCTGTTCGACTATGTGGTTCTAGTTGATGCAAAGAAAGTGGTTGAATTTAGAGCAAGAAATAAGAGAAGCACATGTAGAGAGCATTTCAATATGAAGCATGTCCTGCATCTGAATAGCATAAAATAATCTGAAAATAAGTTTGAGAATTTAAGGTTGCGTTTGGTATGTATTCTTGGAATTTATTCTTGGTCAAGAATACATTCTGAGATGATAAAAACAGTGTTTAATTTGCATTCTTTTTCTTAAATCATGGAATGCATTAAAGAACACAAGTCTTTGTGGAATTCGATTTTTTTCCCATTCTATACTCGCCCAGAATAGAAATGCTTGCTCTTTACTCTATTCTTATCCTATTTTAGGAATGTAGTTAATTCTGTGAATGAAATGTAAGACTTTTTCAGTTCTCTTTTAGTTTCTCATGGGATTTCTCATGAACCATAACAGATACACCACACAGATTACTAAAACACAATGGGTATTAAAAAGAGATGATGAGAGACATACCTCTTGCTGTAGATTGATTTTCGACCGTTTCCTATAGCTTTGAATACTTTGGTCAGAGTCTTCCGTTGGTATATATAATACCACCCCACCCCTGGACCAGTCCCACAGTAGACCAAGTTGGTCCATCTCTAATCATATTTAAACTGGTCTACCTGTAACCAGACTCCCACTGAACCAACTAACCGTATAATTAATATAGCCCACAATAATATTCTTATATGCTCTTACTTGGGCTACATTAATTAATGACATAAATGACATAAATGGTGTACCCCCTTCCATCAGCCACATACAAAGGTCGACTTAATGACATAAATCGCTTTGAGATGAAAAATGAGTCCAATGATCGACTAACTACGATCCCATTACCTTTAAATCCTTATAGATCATTGCACTTTGACATTATCCAACTTATAGGCAAAACGCTTTCAGCTTGGACTAACATCACACCTTGGCTTACCGCCTTCTTTGGCTAAATACAGCCTTGCAACTTTGGCATGTCATGTAAATGAATGCATACAAGCAATAAAATAAATGCTCAAGTAAAAATAACCACGCTCACCAATAAATCAACCACTACACCATATACAATTCAATCAAACATGGATAAATAAACAAATACCTGATCTCCCACTAGTCATGCAAATCAAAAGAACTCTCACTGACTAAGAGAATATCTAAAGACTCCCACTGATAAAATCTTTTTCCATCACTCCAAGAAAACTACCTTAACCTGTCTCTACATTGCCCTAGAGATCAGCACTATGACTGGTACAACTAGAGAACCTAAGATTGCACAGTCGAACATAAAAAATTATTCACCACATCACATAACAAATATAGTCAACATTACAAGCATTCATTTATCTTATAACATCATAAGCATCATAACAGTATGACTTCATTCTAATTAGTTGAAGAGAAAAACTTCCAATCTGATATTCCAAGTAACAACAATCACAATTTCAATGTGAGAAAACAAAATGTTAAGTCAAACAACAAATTAAACAATTAAAACCAAAAGAGTGGAAAAACCATTTGAATGTAAAGAAACTAAATAATTCCAACTCCCATTCAAGCCAACAGTCTTCAGAACCAACCTATTCAAAATACCTAGGGAATCCTAGAATCTTTATTCTTTTCTAGCTGCCTATCTGACGTAACAGTATTTAGTCAAACCATCTATCTTTGATCAATCTACCCATCTTTAAGGAATGTACCTTGAAATTAGCTAATAATAACCTTATCACTAACTCTATGTCTCCCCCTTAGTAATGCAAGCCACCTAAACTTGAACATATTTTTCTGACAAAGAATGGGATATCTAATATATCAAATTACTCTTTGGGATAGCCATCCTTAGATGAATACACCCATGTATGAGTCTAAACACAATTTCAAACAACAGAAGACCCATACACCTACCTTTTACTTGCATTACTTGTATCAAAATATCTGTGCAAGTGAATATCATTTTCCTAAGAATTAACCAACTACACATTCTCCTTTGGGATAAACATGTAGTGGTCTTCTCAGTTTCTGTGTAGTAACAAAGAAAGAATAATGACTTTTAGAATCCCATCACCTTTGGGCTAATGAGACTCCTAAAATCAAAACCCCTTCAAATCATGTGCATAAATATACCTTTAGTTTTTTACAATGCCACCTTTGGACTAACATTGTCTTTCTTAGTTGCTTTTCACACTTGGAAAAACAGTGTATAATGTATCATTTTATTATATATGTAAAAGTAAAAACTTGGGGTTAGTGTATAATGTATCATTTGTAATGAAATATTTTATTTTATGTTTTGAGTTACTTGGAGATATAACTGGATTAAATATTCATTTAGCATTGTTAGATACTCAGTTCATTAATTATAAAGACTTCCGCTTATATGTTTATTATCTCTGATTATTATCGTGGAATGTGTGTATAGTTTGATATGGTGGGTAATACCTAACGAAGATCTTGATTGAACTATTGATTTATTGACGGTTCATCATACTAATCTGATTAATATAGAATTAGGGTGTGATAGTTCTAGCTAACTACTTGAAACTATAAAGGTGTATCCCCTTTAAATAAAAAAAATTTCCAATCTCCAAATGATTTTATTTTGGCAATAGGTTTTCTGATATGCGCAATATAGAGGGTTTTTAATTAGACATTTTCTTTATTTATTAAGAAGAAAATAAAAACAATAGCAATTGCAGAAATAAAACAATGATAACAACAATATGAAGTACCACTTTCAACCGGCCTATTAGTTGACAGATAATTTGAAAGTACAGAGTTCTCACAGAAAAATAAATTCAGTCCTGATTTTTGGGGGTAAGCAATGTTTGATAGAGATTTTAAAGTTCTAGAAACATTGTTAAGGTAGATTTAAAAGTATTATTTGAATGCCTGCCATAAGCGTAGGTAAGACATAAAGCATCCGAGCAAAGCCCCCTCCACTGTCGATTTAAAAAAATATAAAATAAAATAAAACGTCTTCTTCAATCCATTCAATGAGAGAGGCAGATATCTTATTATTAAGCGTACTTTAAAGTTTAAAAACAAGTTTAGCTACCTGAATTTCCAGGTGCAAAATTTTAATCGCTGACGATGGACCATTTCCATACCTAATAATCCACGGCTGCTAGCTCTAAGATATAATTAAAAAATAAAAAATAAAAAAGTCTTCCTCAATCCATTCAATAAGAGAGGTAGATATCTTATTATTTACGTACTTCAAAGTTTGAAAACAAGTTTAACTACCCGAATTTCCACGTGCAAAATTTTTATCGCCGGCCATGGATCATTTCCATACCTAATCCATGGCTGCTAGCTCTAAGATATAATTAATGCATGACCAGGCTATGTTGGGTTTCTTGATTGACCAACTTGTTACTTGATCGAATAAGAAGGTTTAATTTGTCTATCGATCATAACTACGTAGCATAAGTTTATTGTTTCAAAAAGAACGATGACTTCAACTTTGGGGTAGTTCAGAGACGAGCAATGCATTTATATGTATGTTATTTGATAATTTGTTGTATATTTCAAGACCAATCAAGGTCAATTCGACTTTAAATCAGGGTTAATCAAGATTAATCCGGCTCAATTCGCCCTGTCAGGGTCAATTAAGGTAGATTAGGGTTAAGTTTAAATAGCCAGAGTTAGGGTTAGGGTTTTGAAAAACCCAACTCAACTCGACCTGTTGCAGCCTATCATTTAGCATTTCAATCATGGGTTAAAAGGGGATGGCCAACCTCATAGAAATGACTAATGAGGATAGATCACTATCCAAGAAAAATATGGTGCGCATTATCCCCTCGCATTTGGAGGTAAATTATTTTAATGATTCTAGGATGGGATAAGTATTTAGAGAATTTCACATTCGGTGGAAGTTTGGGGATAACTTAAAAAATCTTTTCCGTGGATTTTAGGATGATGAACTGAAAAATAAAAAATTCCAAAGTTCACACTACAATTTCATATTAAATGTTCAATTCTTTGACCATTGAGGCATACTCTAGAAATATTGCGATCGATTAGCTATAAAGCGCATTTATGCATGACTTTTGTCTTGTATGAGACGTTTTTTTTCCTCATCGACAACTGACCTGGAACGGATCCACACCTACTGCACGGGCATCGCTAAGTACTAGATAGAGGCAAAAAAATCATTTCTCGTGTGCCAACCCGTTAACCAACCATCTGACGGACTGGAATACACTAGCACACATACCAATGTATTCCAGCCCGTTAGATGTTTGACTGGCATGCTGGTGCACAAGAGAAGATTTCAGTCCTAACTAGAGACGAATAAAATGGCCTAATCCAAAATCTGCAACATAGTAAATAGGTTCAGCTGGTCTCCATCGAACCAAAAAGGGTCTGGTACAGTAATTGACTGATGAAATTCTGTTTAACCCATAATTTTAATGGCTTAGTCTGATTGTAATCTCAGTTACAATTAGACTCTGTCACCGATTTTGTATTGTTGGATTTAATAAATCATTTTTTCAACAAAAAAAAAATTGACACTATTAGCTTTTAATTACACTAATTTCAAAAAATGTGCATGAAAAATTGATTTGATATTTTCCGCTGGCTTCAGAAAAAAAAAGGAGCTTAAATTTGCTGTATTTTATGAGTCAGTCGGCCAGAGCTTTATCCATGTCAATTTTTATCATTAGGTCGATAAAATTGTTGGGTTTGTTATCTAGTATTCTGAGGGATCCATAAGATTACTGAGATTGTATTTATATTAAAGTCTGAGTCTATTATATATATAGATAAATCGATAATTGTGTGAAATTAGGTTTCTGAGTTTTCTTATAAATTGTTTTTGCATGAAAAAAAAATGTAGGTAAAATTGAACGTTTTAAAAAAAAAAAATCTTGTTAAAAGCTTGCCTTTGTGGTGTTGATTGATCGACCCTCATCTAATAAAAGTCAAAACTATGACGTTTAGTTTTACCTGGTTTTCCAGGTAGGCTAGTCCGGCTGTTTGGTTGTCCTCTTCTCTCTATAAATAAAGGATGGCATTAAGGTTCAACTGATCATGTCATCCTTTAGCTTAAAGATCATGTCGTCTTCCACCTTAGCAATGGCAGCTCTCCTTCTCTGGGTTTCTATGCTCAGAGGATCAACAGCTCAGTTGGATGCTAATTTTTACGACACCACATGCCCCGATGTTCTTAGCATCGTCCAACAAGTTATCTCAAATGCTTCACAGACTGATATACGAATTGGCGCTAGCCTCATTCGACTTCATTTCCATGATTGCTTTGTCGATGTATGTTAATGATGTCAAATGGGTTGCTTTTGTTACTGTTTCATGCACCCATGGAAACTATTAGACTAAACTGAACTTGGTTTTATGATGTTATTTGTAGGGTTGTGATGGATCGATTCTGTTGGACAACAGCAGTACCATAGAGACTGAGAAAGATGCTGCTCCTAACGTCAACTCCACCAGAGGATTTGGTGTTGTCGACGACATCAAGACCGCTTTAGAGAATTCTTGCCCCGGTGTGGTCTCTTGTGCCGATATTCTAGCCATTGCAGCCGAAGAATCTGTGGTTTTGATATGTAGTTCGTAAAGTTTTCATTTCAAAAATTCAAACTTGTAGGTACATGGAAGGAATCTCCTTGGTAGTCAGTGTGGGACTAAAGTCCCAACATAATTTAGGAAATTCATGAGTTGGAATCACCAACATTCTTTTTGAGATTCTATCACAGTCCATGTCCAATGGGTCCCACACTCTAGGGGTGGTCCCATACCAAATCGACAATGATGGGATCCCATGGAGAGTATATATACATGCAAGTGATCCATACTCGAAATTTCATCACAAGATAAACTAGTTGTTTTCAATTAATATGTAACTCCTGAAGTGGTGGGTTTACAGGCTGGAGGACCTTCATGGACAGTTTTACTTGGAAGAAGAGATAGCACAACTGCAAACGTAACCGGTGCCAATACTAATCTTCCAGCTCCGTCGGAAAATCTGACCACTCTTATAACTAAGTTTTCGGATGTCGGCCTTGACACCACAGATCTTGTTGCATTATCTGGTAAGAAGCTTCAAGTTTGAGTTCAGATCATCTACATATAACTGTACTCTCCATAGGATCTTATCATGGTCGATGAGATGTAGGACCCACCTCTAGAGTGTGGGACCCATTAGATATTGACCGTGATAGAATCCCAAAAAAGATGAGTACATGGAGATGAACTATTCTCTTTAAATTTTAATCGTATTTAATCGTGTAACTAATGAATCATTAGTTGATAATTCATCTTACCAAATAAAACAATGGTGATTATTCTCAGGTGCCCACACATTCGGACGTGCCCGGTGTGTATCTTTCATTGATCGACTGTACAATTTCAGTGGTACTGGTAGCCCTGATCCGACTCTCAACTCCACCTACTTGGCGACACTTCAACAGCTTTGCCCCCAAGGTGGAAATGGGTCTGTTCTAGCAGACCTAGACCCAACTACACCTGATGAATTCGATAATAACTATTACTCTAACCTTGAAAGTAACGAAGGTCTACTCCAAAGTGATCAAGAGTTGTATTCAACTTCGGGTGCAGATACCATCTCTATCGTTAGCAACTTCAGCAGCAATCAAAGCGCTTTCTTTGAAACTTTTGCTCAATCCATGATAAATATGGGTAATATAAGCCCGTTAACTGGGAGCGAGGGGGAGATCCGATTGGACTGTAGACTGGTTAATGGAGATTCATCATATATATATATGAGTTATGATTTAGTTAGCTCCAGCTGATGGATATAGTTTATGTACCGAATAAAACCAGTGTGAGTTTGAATGTATTCAGATATAATATTTATGAATAACAAGTCTTTTCAGTTGAAAAGGTTTTCCGTATCAGCATTAATTAAGTATCATTAAAAGGGGTTTGAAATTGTTGGAAGGGTTTGCGTATGTATGCAGATATATTTCTGAATAACAAAGACTTTATAGTTGAAATGGTTTTCCATGTACATATCAGCATTAAGTATCATTAACAAGGGATTTGAAAATTGTTGGAAAAGTAATGAAATAACGGAAATAGGATCAAAATGATTCTAACTCTCTCTCACATCTTCTCAAGTCGTGTCAACCGATTCAAAGTCTACTTAAAGTATTTTCTATGAAAGGAAAGAGGGATGATTTGCTAATCTAAGGGAGGGTGTTAAATGGTGCTGCTTTGGTTTCTATCTCGACCTGTTATGGTGCTGTTAAGTATGTCATGTAGAAAGATAAAATTTATTTCTTCAAATATACGCATTTTGCAATAAGGGATTATAGTAAAAGTTTAGTCGATCTTAATGGTTCGAATTTTCAATTTAAACGGCTTCATTTTTTAAAACTAAAATTGAACCATTTAATAATCAGTTTTACGTTTTTGGTTTAAACACTTCCGTATACGATTCAATTTCATTTTTGACACCCCTTAAGCCTAAGCATTGATTAGGAAGGATTGTAACCCCATTATTTATCATGGTGAAAGATTTCTTTTAACAACGTCTAATGGTTTTTCCCATTCACATTAGAAGGGTTCTTACGTTAAAATTGATATGATATTATACAGTTGGTTTGATTTGTTATTTGTGTTATTGTTTTTGTACGTATTTGGATTATATATTATGTTTCTTCATTGATTTGCACACATGTATGAAAAAGTGTATTTTTTCCCAACAAACATTCTCACTTATATCCCATAAAACCACTTCCCATCATAAGGTGGGATTCAATTCCAGGTCCTCACTATAAAGTGCCATATATAGGTGGTACCATCAGATTGTTGGTTCGAGTTGTAGGCTATGCTTGGTATGCATTCTAGATCAAGAACACATTCTGAGATGACAAAAAAAGTGTTTGATATGCATTTTTGTTCTTCAATCACGGTATACGTTAACGAATAATGCGGCTCACAATGGCCTTTAATCCAATCTGCATTCGAAGACTGAGAGATAAATACCTTTCTCATTATACTGTTTTAAGAATATATTCTAAAAATACATACCAACCATAACCTTAATATACATTACAACCAGAAGCACCTACAACCCTAGAGCCTTGTTAATATTGTGGGGAAAGACTTGCCTACCGACGATGATCATATGTCAAAAAGTGTGTAGCTCAATTCAACATTTCATATTGTCATAGATGAGCATGAGATTTCCATGAGAAACCATGAATAATAGAAGTTAAATTTTTAAACTTAAAAATAAACATTTGTCAACATTACTGCACATGCTATCACATGATTATTTAATTTACTCAAAATTATTTCATTTTTAATTATTAACTTACATTTCCCTTTGCATCCAAATACCTTACGTTTGAAAAATAAAATAAATTTTACATTAAATAAGTAGCATTACTAAATATATATTTAGTAAGAAATTTAGGTAATTTATACAATCATCTTGTGTTAGCCTTTTGCTTGTTGAAGTAGAGGCTGAGAGGAGGTCTCTAATTTGAATCTCCACTCTTGCATTTATCCAATAGTCAAAAACTGTCCATATAGACATAGTTATATGGACATAGTTGTCCATATAATCATTGTAGAAAAATTTTATTCTTTAATTTTGTTTTTCCTTTTAATGAGAGTCCCACAATCAACTCTTCAGGTAGATCGGGTAAACCCCGGGCTAATCTAAGACCTTGAAACCAACATTGATCGAACAAGTCAAAATGAATGATAAATTTAAAATCTTTCATAGGTGGCTCCGAGGACGTTTGCTTCCTAAACAAGATATCTTACCTAAGGATGTAAATGGATAGTCGAAATTCGAATTCAATTCGAATCCACATTCGTTTAAGGGGATCCGAAACCGAATAATCGAATTCTAATACGAATTCGGATAGATAAGTTCGGAGGCAGAGTCGAATTCGAATATCACTCAAAAAATGCGGATATAGTCCGCTCCGATCTATGATCTGTTTATATGTATTTATTATATTAATGGAAATGGAAGGCCCAAGAAGGAGATTGAGTTTCGATGGAGATTGGTTCTGGAAATGGAAGGCCCAAGAAGGATGAGGGGGGGAAGGGGTGGTTTCAGTCAGATTTGGGTTGGGATTGGGATTGGGATTCGGAGGAAGACAGGCGGCATGGTAAAAAAGATTTGGTAGCAGGGGGGGAACTCCTGTAGAAAGGAATCCCTGCGGGCAGAGGATGCTTCGTCCATTTTTCGTCCAATAGCCCAAGGGCAAATTCGTCCAATGTGGGCCTAGCATCCTATCCACTGCATTCTGAATAGATTCCATTTTGGGCTGAACTGCAACATAGCTAGGGAAACTGGATAATATCAACTGCAACTCAAATTCGCTTGCTCTCTTCATGCATACATGTTCATGCTTGTTGACTGTATTTCTGTTTGTGAGTAAGACGTTTTGAAAGATCTAGAATTGACTCTGAAAGATTGCCATGTTTATTTTTTGAACTATCTTCTGCTATTGAATGAGAGCTACTTCCAGTGTGGATTCTTTTGAAAACTTAATTTACATCTCTAGAGTCAAAGGGATATATATATATATATATATATATATATATATATATATATATATATATATATTACTCTTCCACCACCACTACCCTTGCTATTTAATTTCACTATCTTTTTATTAATCACACTTTTTAATTTGTACAGGGTTGTGGCGCGTCACTTCTCTTGGACGGGAGTGATGGTGAGAAATTTGCTATCGTCAACAAAAACTCTGCAAGAGGATTTGAGGTTGTGGATACTATCAAGAGGGCAGTTGAAAGTGCATGCATTGGAGTTGTATCCTGTGCCGATATACTAGCTATCGCTGCTAGAGATTTTGTCTTTTTAATAAGTTAGTGGTATTTTTTAGAGAATAATTTACCTGTATGTACTTGTATCTTCCTTAGTATCTCATCACTGTTCATATTTAATGGGTCTAATAGATCTTACACTCTAGAGATGAGACTTACACCATATCAACAATGATAGAATCTCATAGAGAGCACAGGTACATGTAAATGATTTGAACTCCATTTTTTAGTGCATGCGTCTGTGTTACAATATGTCATATTAGTTTTATCGGGGTTAGTCTTAAATTGATCCCGTAAACAACTTAGTGTGGTTTGATATGGTCATGAATTTCCCCCATCTTATAAGTGGGATTTTAAGGACAAATTTTCTCAAGATTTGCATCAAAGTAGAGAATCATTAAGATTTCTTTTCTTTGCTCTTTTCCACCAGAGTACTTCCCCTAAAAGGCTAAAACCAATTCCCCCCCTCTCCCATTCAAATCCTCCCCTCCTAGAGATTCTGGAGGAGAGGCAGTGACTTGGATGGATGGCTGACACCTGGGGTTCGGGTGAATCTGAGCCTTCCATCAGAGATCACAGGCCAAGCCGACAAGGGGGTGTCAGCTCGGATGGAGGGATCGGATTCACCCAAGCCTCAGGTGTCAGCCATCCATCCTTGCCGCCGCCCCTCCTCCTTGATATTTGGGAGGAGAGGATTTGAATTTGGGGGGAGGTGTTATAGGTTTTAGGGGAAGTTCTGTGGTGGAAAAGAGCAAAGAAAAGAAATCTTAGGGCATGTTTGATAAAACTTCTGTTTCTGGATTCTATGGATTCTGGCTCTTAAGGAGCCATTTTGGAGTAGAAGCGTGTTTGATAAATTCGATTGGATTCCAACTCCCATAGAGTGAACCGGATTTAGAATGGCTCCAGGATCCAAAATTTTAGAGTCATAAATATTTGCTTCAAACTGTTGGATCAACTTTTTGGAAGAAAGAAAATAGTCGACTCTCACATGACTCTCACTTGACCACCGCCGCCGCTGACACCACCACCATCATCACCATCACCACCACTCACCACCACCACCACCATCATCGCCACCACCACCCCACCACCCACCACCCACCACCCACCACCATCACCACCACTGCCACCACCCACCACTACTACGACTGTTTTTCTAGACTTCGATTGGGGGGATAGTATGTTATAAACATGTTTCTAATCCAAAAATGCTCTGGAATCTATTTCATAATTGCATTATCAAACAAGTTTTTACTCCAAAATAATTCTAGAATAACTTGGAGTAGAATTTAAATTTGAACCAGAATTCAAAATCTAAAAGCAGAAGTTTTATCAAACGGACGCCTAATGATTCTAGGATAGGATAGAATTTTTAGAGATTTTCACATTCGGTGAAATTTAGGGGTACCCTAAAAAAAATTCCATAGATTTTATTATGATGAAAAAAAAATTTCCCAAGTTCACACTTCAATTTCAAATTAAATGTTCAGTTCTTTGACCATTGAGGCTTAACTCAGGAAATATGGCGATCGATTAGCTATAAAGCATATTTATGCATGACTTATATCTTGTACGAGACACGTTTTTGTTTTTTCTGGATGAATTTATATGAGAAATGTTTACTTTCCCCGCAAGCAAAATTTTCTTCACCGACCACTGACTTGGAACACTTCCACACCGACTACAAGGGCCTAGGTACTAGAGAAGAATCAAATGGCCCCTACTCCAAAATCTTCCACATGGTATACCAATTAGCCGATTGGGCTGGTGACTGATGAAATTCTGCTTAACCCTTAATTTTAATGGTTTTTCTGATTGTAACTTCAGTTCCAACTGAACTTTGTCATCGATTTTGTATTGTTGGATTTAAAAAAAAATGGAAACTATTATCTTTTAATTACACTAATTTCAAGAAATGTGTATGAAAAACTGGTTTGATATTGTACACTCGCTTCAGAAGAAAAAGTAAGAGCTGAAATTTGCTGTAACCTATCGGTTACTTTAAGACATCCAATTTTAATTTGGAACAATTTCATTGGGGTGAAACCACCTGGTCAGTCGGCCAGAGCTTTATCCACATGTCAATATCACCATGTGGTTAACAAAATCCCACAACATAAATGTTGAAATAAAAGAGGTTTGTTGATCACCATTGATCTGAGAGACATCCAGTCATCCAGATTCTAGATGTGTCGTATTCTTCGGGTTGCGTGTATTCTAGAAACCAACTTCTTAAAAGCGCGCCTTTGTAGTGTTGATTGATCGACACTCATCTAATAAAAGTCAAAACTATGAAGTTCAGTTCTACCTGGTTTTCCTGGTGGACTACTCTGGCTGTTTGGTTGTCCTCTTCTCTCTATAAATAGAGTAAGGATGGCATTAAGGTTCATCTGATCATGTCATCCTTTAGCTTAAAGATCATGTCGTCTTCCACCTTAGCAATAGCAGCTCTCCTTCTCTGGGTTTCTATGCTCAGAGGATCAACAGCTCAGTTGGATGCTAATTTTTACAACACCACATGCCCCAATGTTCTTAGCATCGTCCAACAAGTTATCTCAAATGCTTCACAGACTGATATACGAATTGGTGCTAGCCTCATTCGACTTCATTTCCATGATTGCTTTGTCGATGTATGTTAATGGTGTCAAATGGGCTGCTTTTGTTACTGTTTCATGCCCATGGAAACTATTAGACTAAACTGAACTTGGTTTTATGATGTTATTTTTAGGGTTGTGATGGATCGATTCTGTTGGACAACAGCAGCACCATAGAGACTGAGAAAGATGCTGCTCCTAACGTCAACTCCACCAGAGGATTTGATGTTGTCGACGACATCAAGACCGCTTTAGAGAATTCTTGCCCCGGTGTGGTCTCCTGTGCCGACATTCTAGCCATTGCAGCCGAAGAAGCTGTGGTTTTGGTATGTAGTTCGTAAAAATTTTATCTCAAAAATTCGAATTTGTAAGTGTATGGAAGGACGGATTCAAATCCTCTTGTGCCATTTATGTTGGCATGAGGAAATCATGAGGATGTAATCTATTGTGTACGTATACCAATACATCGATATGAGACGCAAAGTGAACTACAGTCATTGAATTTTCTCATGCCAACATGAGAGGCATAAGAGGATTAAAATCCATGGAAATTGGTAGTCTCTGTGAGACTAAACTCTCATATTCATCACAAGATAAACAAGTTGTTTTCAATTAATATGTAACTCCTAAACTGGTGGGTTTACAGGCAGGAGGACCTTCATGGACTGTTTTACTTGGAAGAAGAGATAGCACAACCGCAAACGTAACCGGTGCCAATACTAATCTTCCAGCTCCGTCGGAAAATCTGACCACTCTTATAACTAAGTTCTCGGATGTCGGCCTTGACACCACAGATCTTGTTGCATTATCTGGTAAGAAGCTTTCAAGTTTGAGTTCAGATCATCTACATGTAATTGTACTCTCCATAGGATCTTATCACCGTCGATATGACGTAGGACCCACCTCTAAAGTGTGGGATCCATTAAATATTGAAAGTGATGAAATCCCAGAAAAGATATAACTACAAGCAGATGAATTATTCTCTTTAAGTTTTAGTTGTGTAACTAATGAATCATTAGTTGATAATTCATCTTATCAAATTAAACAATTGTGATTCTCAGGTGCCCACACATTCGGACGTGCCCAGTGTAAAAATTTCATTGATCGACTGTACAATTTCAGCGGTACTGGTAGTCCCGATCCGAGTCTCAACTCCACCTACTTGGCGACACTCCAACAGCTTTGCCCCCAAGGTGGAAATGGGTCTGTTCTAGCAGACCTAGACCCAACTACACCAGATGGATTCGATAATAACTATTACTCTAACCTTGAAAGTAACGAAGGTCTACTCCAAAGTGATCAAGAGTTGTATTCAACTTCGGGTGCAGATACCATCTCTATCGTTAGCAACTTCAGCAGCAATCAATGCGCTTTCTTTGAAACTTTTGCTCAATCCATGATAAAAATGGGTAATATCAGCCCGTTAACTGGGAGCGAGGGGGAGATCCGATTGGACTGTAGACTGGTTAATGGAGATTCATCATATATATATGAGTCAACTTATGATTTAGTTAGCTCCAGCTGATGGACATAGCTTATCTACCGAATAAAACCAGTGTGAGTTTGAATGTATTCAGATATAATATTTATGAATAACAAGTCTTTTTAGTTGAAATGGTTTTCCATATCAGCATTAAAAGGGGTTTGAAAATTGTTGGCAGGGATTGAGTATGTATGCAGATATATTTATGAATAACAAAAACTTTTTAGTTGAAATGGTTTTCCATGTACATATATCAACATTAAGTATCATTAATAAGGGATTTGAAAATTATTGGAAGAGTCTAATGAAATAACGGAATTAGGAACAAAAAATGACTCTAACTCTCTCTCACATCTTCTTAAGTCATGTTAACCGATTCAAACTCTTTTTAAGTATTTTCTGTGAAAGGAAAGAGGGATGATTTGTTAGATTCCTATTGTATGGGCTTGATTAATTACCTAATCAGTTGTTAAGTGGAAGTTCATTAATTACTAGTTTGATCGGTTCAGGTCTGGTTCGTCACTAGTTAGAGACTACCAATCCGGTCCACTGTGGGAATGGTTCTAGGTTAGGGATAGTATTATAAATACTATGGTTAGGGTCCCCGCAGCCATTGGTTTTTTATCTCTTTGATGCTCCCATACTCACAGAAGCAAAAAAAAGATCCCAAGAGGCTATGGAGACTTTAATCGAGGCATTCAAGCTATAGAAAACGATCGAAAATCAATATACACCAAATGATATGTGTTCTATCATCTCTTTTAATGTTCATTCTATTCTAATGATCTGTGTGGTGGATTCATTAGGGTTCATGGGAAATCTCATGAGAAAACCCTAACTTGCATTAGAATTTTCTAACATGATATGCTAAGCTAAGGGCGGGTGTTAAATGATGTTGTTTTGGATTCTATTTCGATGTGTCACGAGTAACTAAAACCGAACTATTTATTAAACAGTTTCAAAATTCTTACCTTTTGGTTTTCTATTTATAAGAGGTTTTGTTGCCGACAAGGACAGGAATAGAGTTAGGAACAAAATAGATGGAAGGTCAATGAAAATATTAAAATCATATATGAAAGTGAACTTACGATTTAGAAGTATATCACACAGAAAGCTTTTAAAATAAAATTTATTCCTACAAATAAGCATTTAGCCCTAAGATTAAAGTAAATGTTTAGTCGGTCTTAATGGTTCAAATAGTCGGTTTAAATGGTTTAATTTTTTAAATTAGAATCGAACCGTTTAATAATCAGTTTTACGATTTTGATTTAAATGTTTCAATAGATGGTTCGATTTCATTATTGACACCCTTAAACCTGTTAAGCATCGATCAATAGGAAGAATTGTAACCCCATTATTTATCATAGTGAAAGTTTTCTTTAACAAGATCAAATGGTTTTTTTCATTCACATTAGAAAAGTTTCATATACATTACAACTCTAGAGCCTTGGTTAATAATGTGGGAGAAGACTTGCCTACCAATGGTGATCAAATGTCAAAAAGTGTTTAGCTCAATTCAACAGGTCATATTGTCATAGATGAGCACGAGATTGCCATGAGAAACCACGAATAACAGAAGTTAAATTATTATAGTAAAAGACTAGTACAACAGAACTCTAGTATTAATAACCTTTTATTTTTCCTTTCAATATAGAGTTGTTTCGAAAGTCATACCCATGCTGTCTTCCATCACAGTTGCAATCCCTACGGTTTTGATTGTGTAAAAGGAATTGAAGAGAAGTGTGGTGAAAATTTTTAAACTAAAAAAGAAATATTTGTTAACATTAGAGTACATGCTATCACATGATTATTTAATTTATTTCAAATCATTTTATTTTGATTATGAACTTATATTTTATTTTGCATCCAAATACCTTGTCTTTGAAAGAGTAAAATAAATTTTACGTTAAATAAGTAGCATTACTAAATATAGTAAGAAATTTTGGTAATTTATAAAAATATCTCATGTTAGCCCTTTGCTTATTGAAGTAGAGGCTGGGAGGAGGTCTCGAATTTGAATATCTTCTCTTGCATTTGTTCCATTCCCCGCCTCATTATTAATGTAATTTAGAGTAGGATCCACTAAAAAAAATACAATGTTCTGTTATTACTATAAAAGTGTTCTTTTTAAAGTTTTAAATTTTTATTTCCCTTCCCTTCAATTTCTTTTGCAACCAAACAGATAACGTACGCCATAGATTCATTTTGCTTTCTACATCGTACATCACAGTATTCAATTCTAACCTTTGACAACAGTATGAGAACCAAACGCCTAAGATTCAAAACCGTGATTCTCTAATCTTTATACTCAAACATGATGACTTAATTTTGCGAATGGGGTTCATAACAGCAATAGTGTTAGAAGTCACAACTTAATTTTGCTAAGGTGGCATTTTTCAAGGGATCCAAATCATCATGTCATGAATGTTTCACACCATTCTGATTTTACACATGTTAATTAATATAATGCCTGTTTACCAAAAATTTTTTTTTAATATAATGCCTTAAATTTTGTTTTAAAAAGTCAAATTTTCTTCTAAGTATTTAAAAAACAAATAAGTACAACTGAAAAATTAGGGAAAAAGACATAAATAAGGTGAGCTATAATTAAGACTAACTAAATTTGATTTGTGACCAATCTTAAGTGTTCCCTGTTTGCCCAATAATCAAAAACTGTCCATAATCCATATGGACATAACTAATTCACAAAGTCATTGTAGACAAAATTTATTCTTTAATTTTGTTTTTCCTTTTAATGAGAGTCCCACAACCAACTCTTCCGGTAGACCGGGTAAACCCGTGCTAATCTAAGACCCTGCAACCTACATTGATCAAACAAGTCAAAACGAGTGAAAAACTTGAAATCCTTTGTAGGTGGCGCTGAGGACGTTTGCTTCCTAAAATAAGGTTACTTACCAACTGAGCTACCCCGTTATCTCTTATTTTTACCTTTACATAACTTCGTTAATTCCAATAGCCCAAGGGCAAATTGGTCCAACGTAGGCCTCCTATCCACCGCATTCTGAATAGACTCCATTTTCGGCTGAACTGCAAGACAGGGAAGAAGCCCATTTGCACTCCTGCAAGTCCAATGAAGTATGGGTTGGCCCAATATAGGAACGACAGATTCAGCTTCAAGCACAAAGGTTTTGGGCTTTCGAAGGCATTAAGATAGATTCGGATGGGTTGGTCCAAGCATTAAGGTTTTGGGCTTTCTAATGAAGAATCATGAGTTGGCCCAATATATGGATGCGTATTCCGTTAGATGATTTTCAACCTGTCGTTTTTGCCCATCTTGGGATTCATACAACCAATGAGATATTTGGAGGGTTTTGTATAAGGATGTAAATGGACTTGATTCGAATTCGCATCCATTTAGGGGAATCTGAATTCGAACAATTAGATTTGTATTCAAATTCGGATAACTGTGGTCGGATTTGGATGCGTATTCGGCTATCACTCAAACAGACCGGATTATATACATTCCGTTTAACCTAATGTAATGACGCATATAACTTTAGTTTTTAAAGTGTTAAGATGCATATAGACCAGTTGATTTTTATGACCAGTTATCAATGGAGAACGATACATTTGTTTTAAACTAGAGTTTTTCTCCTTTTCCTTGCAATTTGTACTCTAGCTTCAATGAGGACATAATTCTGTTCACTGTTAGACTTTAGACCTCAATGTCCACTTCACCAGGAAACTTAAACATGGGAAAGATGAAGATTAAACATGTCTACTTATCTAGAAAGAAACTATTCTTTGGCTTTTTATTGATGGATGAAGGTAGATGGAGCGTCATGTTTACCCGGTGCAACCACTGCTTGCGCTACATTTTTCCTTTATTTTTTTGTCATATTTTTCCCCACGGACCACTGACCTGGATCACTTCCACACCTACTGCACGGGCATAGCTAGGTACTAGAAGGGAATCAAATGGCCTAATCCAAAATCTGCAACTTGGTAAATAGATTCGGTTCGTCACTATCGAACCAAAAAGGGTCTGGTACAGTAATTGACTGATGAAATTCTGTTTAACCCTTAATTTTAATGGCTTCGTCTGATTGTAATCTCAGTTACAATTGGACTTTGTCATCGATTTTGTATTGTTGAATTTAAAAAATCATTTTTCAAAAAAATAAAAATCGAAACTATTTGCTTTTAATTACACTAATTTCAAAAAATGTGTATGAAAATTTGATTTGATATACTTTCAAACTGATTCAATTTTAATTACGAACCACCTGGATCAGTCGGCCAGAGCTTTATCCACATTTCAATTTCAGCATCTGGTTGACAAAATCCCACAACCTAAATGTTGAAATAAAAGAGGTTTGTTGATCACTATTGAGAGACATCCTGTCATCCAGATTCCAGATGTGTCGTATTCTTTGGGTTGCTTGTATTCTAGAGCCAAACTTGTTAAACTGTTGATTGATCGACACTCATCTAATAAAAGTCAAAACTATGACGTTTAGTTTTACCTGGTTTTCCAGGTAGACTAGTCCGGCTGTTTGGTTGTCCTCTTCTCTCTATAAATAGAGTAAGGATGGCATTAAATAAGGTTCATCTGATCATGTCATCCTTTAGCTTAAAGATCATGTCGTCTTCCACCTTAGCAATAGCAGCTCTCCTTCTCTGGGTTTCTATGCTCAGAGGATCAACAGCTCAGTTGGATGCTAATTTTTACAACACCACATGCCCCAATGTTCTTAGCATCGTCCAACAAGTTATCTCAAATGCTTCACAGACTGATATACGAATTGGTGCTAGCCTCATTCGACTTCATTTCCATGATTGCTTTGTCGATGTATGTTAATGGTGTCAAATGGGTTGCTTTTGTTACTGTTTCACGCACCCATGGAAACTATTAGACTAAACTGAACTTGATTTTATGATGTTATTTGTAGGGTTGTGATGGATCGATTCTGTTGGACAACAGCAGCACCATACAGACCGAGAAAGATGCTGCTCCGAACGTCAACTCCACCAGAGGATTTGATGTTGTTGACAACATCAAGACTGCTTTAGAGAATTCTTGCCCCGGTGTGGTCTCCTGTGCCGATATTCTAGCCATTGCAGCCCAAGAATCTGTGGTTTTGGTATGTACTTAGTAAAGTTTTCGTCTAAAAAATTGGAACTCGTAGGTACATGGAAGGACTCCCCTTGGTAGTTAGTGTGGGATTAAACTCCCAACATAATTTAAGAAATTCCAAAGTTGCATGTATTCTCCTTGGGATTCTATCACCGTCCATATTTGGTGGGTCCCACACTCAAGAGATGGGTCCCATACCAAATCGATGGTGATGGAATCTCTTGGAGAGTACATGTGCATACGGGTGATCTCAATTCGAATTTCAACACAAGATAAACAAATTGTTTTCAATTAATATGTAACTCCAAAAGTGGTGGATTTACAGGCAGGGGGACCTTCATGGACAGTTTTACTTGGAAGAAGAGATAGCACAACTACAAATCTAACCGGTGCCAATACTGATATTCCGGCTCCATCGGAAAATCTGACCACCCTTATAGCTAAGTTCTCGGCTGTCGGCCTTGACACCACAGATCTTGTTTCATTATCTGGTAACAAACCTTTCAAAGTTTGAGTTCAGATCATACATGTACTCTCAATAAGATCTTACCACCATCGATGTGATGTGAGACCCACCTCTAGAGTGTGGGATCCATTGAATATTGACGACGATAGAATCCCAAGAATAATATAAGTATATGCAGATGAACTATTCTCTTTGATCAAGTTCTAATTATGTAACTATGTGAATCGGAAACAATTGTGATTCTCAGGAGCCCACACATTCGGACGTGCCCAGTGTAAAAATTTCATTAATCGACTGTACAATTTCAGTAGTACTGGTAGTCCTGATCCGAGTCTCAACTCCACCTACTTGGCGACACTCCAACAGCTTTGCCCCCAAGGTGGAAATGGGTCGGTTCTAGCAGACCTAGACCCGACTACACCTGATGGATTCGATAATAACTATTACTCTAACCTTGAAAGTAACGAAGGTCTACTCCAAAGTGATCAAGAGTTGTTTTCAACTTCGGGTGCAGTAACTATCTCTATTGTTAGCAACTTCAGCAGCAATCAAAGCGCTTTCTTTGCAAGCTTTGCTCAATCCATGATAAATATGGGTAATATCAGCCCGTTAACAGGGAGCCAGCAGGGGGAGATCCGATTGGACTGTAAACTGGTTAATGGAGGTTCATCATATATATATGAGTCAACTTATGATTTAGTTAGCTCCAGCTGATGGGTATAGTTTATGTACTGAATAAAACCAGTGCGAGTTTGAATGTACTCAGATATTATATTTATGAATAACAAGTCCTTTTAGTTGAAATGGTTTTCCATATCAGCATTAATTAAGTATCATTGAAAGGGCCGGGGTTTGAAAATTGTTGGAAGGGTTTGCGTATGTATGCGGATATATTTATGAATAACAAAGACTTTCTAGTTGAAATGGTTTTCCATGTCCATATCAGCATTAAGTATCATTAATAAGGGATTTGAAAATCGTTGGAAGAGTCTAATGAAATAACGGAAATAGGATCAAAATGATTCTAACTCTCTCTCACATCTTCTTAAGTCGTGTCAACCGATTCAAAGTCTTAACGGTTCGAATTGTCAGTTTAAATGGCTTCATTTTTGAAAATTATAATTGAACCATTTAATAATCAGTTTTATGTTTTTGGTTTAAACGCTTCGGTACATGATTTAGTTTCATTTTTGACACCCCTTACACCGAAGCATTGATTCATTGGGAAGGATTGTAACCCCATTATTTATCATAGTGAAAGTTTTCTTTTAACGAAGTCTAATGGTTTTTCCCATTCACATTAGAAGAGTTTTCACATTAAAATTGATGTGATATTTGATAAGCTATTAAGAGAAACAAAAGAAACGAAAATAAAGGAGGTCAACCAGCGTTGAATGAAAGAAACATATCTGATCCATTTACCAAAATTCAAATTTAAAAATCAGTTGTAATACGTGTTGATATCTTGTACCTCTATATTGTTTTACAGTTCCTATACTAAAGGTATTGAATCCCAATTGATTATTATGTAACTCTCTATAAAGAGACGTGCTGCATGTAATACGATTAAGGTTTTCAAATCTCATAAAATCAGATTTCTCTCTAATCTTTATGGTATCAGAGCAGTTTTGCTCGATGACAACTTTTTTTTTTAAACAATTCGATCCCTATCAATGGCTGCTCTTCCAACTCCTACCAATACTTCTAGTCCTCCAATCAATGATGGAACTCCTCCAACTACGGTCACAAATACTGCACCACCACTCGTAATCTCTAACATCACCAATTTGATCCCTGTTAAGCTTGGTAGCAGCAATTATCTATTGTGGAAATCTTTATTTGAACCAATTTTGAGAGGCCACAAATTGATGCATCTTCTGGATGGCACCATTCCAACTCCTATAGCTGTTGAATCTCCATTGTATGAGAAGGACCAAATGCTCATTTCCTGGATTAATGCAACACTTAGTGAGTCAGCTTTACCTTATATAGTGGGTATCTGTTCTGCAAAGAAAGCTTGGGACGTACTAAAACAAAGGTATGCTTCCACCACACCCGCTCACGTGATGTCCCTAAAACGATAAATTAGTAGGATAAAAAAGGGATCACAATCCATAACCGATTATCTGCAGCAGTTCAAGAATATTTCTGATCAACTAGCTGCATCTGGTTCACCAGTTAGTTATTTATATACTTGATGGCCTCCCTCCAACCTATAGGCAATTCGGATCCTCAGTTAGGATTCGATCCAGAACATCTCAACTATCACTTGAAGAACTCCATACCTTGTTAATCTGTGAGGAACTTGAACTTGCCTTGGCTGATGAAACCCCAAATGAAAACAGCACTGCTTTTGTTGCCTACCGACCCCGTAAAATCAATACGGGTCGTCGTTCATCATCATTTAGAGGACGTTCTAATAATGGAGGTAGGGGCTCTAATAATGGAGGAAGAGGTAAATTCTCAAATGCCAATGGATTACTTCCATCACCAAATGTACCATTGAATAGTAGTAACCGACCACAGTGCCAAATTTGTCATAAAATGGGACATGTGGCCATTGATTGCTATCATAGAATGGACTATTCCTATCAAGGTCGCCATCCTCTTGAGAAACTTGCTGCTATGGTTTCCTCCACCATGCCTGCCACCGACACATGGTATTCTGATACAGGGGCTACCAATCATCTCACACCTGACATTGAAAATCTACAAAATGCATCCATATATGATGGTAATGACTCTGTCCAGATCGGCAATGGTCAAGGTTTGCCCATATCTCATGTTGGATCACTTTCTTTTCCTACTTCTACTTCTTCATTCCAGTTAAAAAATGTTCTCTGTTGTCCCTCAGCATCTACTAATTTATTATCAGTTCATAAATTTATTGCTGATAATAATTGCATTTTCTCATTTGATGAATTTGGTTTTGTTGTAAAGGACAAGAACACAGGGACAATCCTCTACCAAGGCCCTGTTGATAATGGCCTTTATCCATTTAGGCCATCCATCAATAACAAATCCAGTTCTCCTCAAGCTCGGTTTAGTTCGAAGGTCTCTCCAACTCAATGGCATGCTCGTCTGGGTCATCCGTCTACAGTCATTCAACAATCTCTTTTCTCTTCTTTGTCCATCCATAACAACGGAAGGCTGACCATATGTACCTCCTGCCAACTAGGAAAGAGTCACAAACAACCCTTTTCTACTTCAGAGACGGTATCACATCAGCCCCTTCAGTTAGTTCACTGTGATGTTTAGGGACCTACCTCACATCAATCATGTTCTAATTTCAGTTATTATGTACTTTTTGTGGATGATTTTTCAAAGTATTCATGGTTATTCCCTATGAAGCTCAAATCAGATTTCTTTAATATTTTTGTGGCTTTTAAATCCAAGATCGAAAAATTACTTCAATATCCACTCATCAAATTCCATTCAGATGGTGGTGATGAGTTCACTAGTAATGTTTTCAAAAATTACCTTATCACTCATGGAATCACACATGAATTGTCTTGTCCTCATACACCTGAACAAAACGGCGTAATAGAGTTTAAACATCGACACATCGTTGAAACTGGTTTAGCTCTACTAGCCCATGCCCAAATGCCACCCAAGTTTTGGCTAGAGTCCTTTTTTACTTCCCTTTACCTCATAAACCGAATGCCAATTCTACACAAAAATACCACCACACCCTATGAGATACTAATGAAAACAAAACCAACATATTCTAATCTAAGGATATTCGGTTGTCTTTGTTTTCCTCGGTTACGGCCTTACACAACCAACAAGCTTCAATATAAATCTAGCCAATGCTGTTTTTTGGGTTACAGTTCAATTCATAAAGGGTATAGATGTCTAGATTTGAAAACACATAGGCTGTACATCTCACGCCATGTGGTTTTCAATGAGGATGTCTTTCCATTTGCAAATCCACCTCCCCATTCACCACCGGCCACCATCAATGAGTTAGATTTCTTTGGCATTTCAATAGGTGATAGTGGTATTCCTAATAATCACTTTTCTCACAATCCAACGCCCTTACCACTAGCCCAACCACATTCGGCCACACCTACACCAGCTCCACTTATTGAGCTACCACTAGTCCACAAGAACCCGGCTCCGGCCGTCCAACATTCGGCCACACCTACACCAGCTCAACATATTGAGCTACTAGTCCAAAACAACCCATCTCCACCAAACGAACATTCCACTCACCGTACTCACTCCATGCAAACTCGCTCTCAGTCCGGTATATTCAACGGAAGGCTTTCTCTCACACCATTCATCATATTCCTTTTGCACTAATGTCTTCTCTTTCCCAGGATCCAACATGTTATTCAGAGGCATATAAAAAAGCAGAATGGCGACAGGCAATGGACCAAGAGTTCACCTCTCTTCAGAAACAACAAACATGGTCTCTAGCACCATATCATCATACGATGAATGTGATCAAATGCAAATGGGTCTATCGTGTGAAACATAATTCTGATGGCACAATCAGTAGGTACAAAGCACGATTAGTGGCCAAAGGTTTTCAACAGCAGCCGGGCATTGACTTCATTGAAACCTTCAGTCCCGTGGTGAAACCAACTACAATACGGACAGTTCTGACAATTGCAGTTTCCAACAACTGGCCTCTACGTCAAATGGATGTTGAGTGTGCCTTCTTGCATGGCGACCTCAAAGAGACTGTTTACATGGAACAAACTCAAGGGTATGCAGGCCCCACACGGCCCAACCATGTCTGTCTGATGAAAAAGGCCATTTATGGTCTTCGTCAAGCACCAAAAGCTTGGTATGACAAATTTGCAACCAAATTGATTGATTATGGCTTCCATGTGTCCCAATCAGATCCATCCCTCTTCATTTATCATGAACAATCCATCACCACTTATCTACTCTTATATGTGGATGATATCATTATCACTGGAAATCTACCACAGGAACTCATACATCTGATGGAATGACTTGGTAAGCATTTTAAAATGAAGGATTTGGGATCATTACCTCATTTCTTGGGCATACATGTGACAAGGGACAATTATGGTCTCTATCTTGATCAATCACATTATATCCTTGACGTCTTGAAAAGGGCAAACATGATTGGTTGTAAACCAGTTAGCACACCAGCCTCTACAAACAAATTGGGCATTGACAATAGTGCTCTTCTGACAGATGTCACACACTATCGCAGCCTCGTGGGTGCTCTCCAATATGTTACCATGACACGACCTGATGTGTCATTTGCAGTCAACCAGGTATCTCAATTTCTCAAGGAACCAAATGAGTCTCATTTTGCTGCTGTAAAAAGGATATTATGTTTCCTCAAAGGAACAATCACAATTGGGTTACATATTCAACGAGGCCCAATGGTGGTCAATGCATTTTGTGATGCTGATTGGGCAGGATGTCCTATAAATAGAAGATCGACGGGTGGATATTGTGTCTATCTTGGTGTGAACCCCATTGCATGGAGTGCCAAGAAACAACCTACAGTGGCTCGATCTTCCTCGGAGGCCGAATACAGGTGTCTAGCACACACAGCTGCTGAAATTGTTTGGTTGTGTTCACTATTTCATGAACTTCGTTGCTCTCTTACAGTACCCCCAACTATTTGGTGTGATAATGTGTCCGCTATCTCCCTAGCATTTAATCCATTGTTTCATGCACGTACAAAGCATGTGGCTGTTGATTATCACTATGTTAGAGAGCTCGTGGGACGAAAACTGATTGATGTCAAATATATCTCAAGCAAATATCAAATTGCTGATATATTCACCAAAGGACTCAACTCCATTCGATTACAGTTTATTCAGTCCAAGCTTCAACTATGCTTACCACCTTTCAGCTTGCAGGAGGATGATAAGCTATTAAGAGAAACAGAAGGAACGAAAATAAAGGAGGTCAACCAACGTTGAATGAAAGAAACGTATCTGATCCATTTACCAAAATTCAAATTTAAAAATCAGTTATAATACGTGTTGATATCTTGTACCTCTATATTGTTTTACAGTTCCTATACTAAAGGGATTGAATCCCAATTGATTATTATGTAACTCTCTATAAAGAGACGTGCTGCATGTAATACGATTAAGGTTTTCAAATCTCATAAAATCAGATTTCTCTCTAATCTTTAATATTATACAGTTGGTTTGGTTTGTTTATTTGTGTTATTGTCTTTATACATATTTGGATTATATATTATGCTTCTTCATTGATTTGCAAACATGCAAGAAATAGTGTATTTTTTTCCCAACAAACATTCTTACTTACGTCCCATAAAACCACTTCCCATGATAAGGTGGGATTCAATTGCAGGTCCTCACTGTAAAGTGCCATAGGTGGTACCACCAGGTTGTTGGTTCGAGTTGTAGACTGTGCTTGGTATGCATTCTAGATCTAGAACACATTTTGAAATGGCAAAAAAAGTGTTTGATATGCATTTCCGTTCTTCAATCATGGAATACGTTAACGAATAATGCGGCTCACAACGGCCTTTAATCCAATCTGCATTCGGAGCCCAGGATATAAATGCCTTTCTCATTTATACAATTTTAAGAATACATTCGAAAAATACATACCAACCATAACCTTGATATACATTACGTACAGCGAGAAACACCTACAACCCTAGAGCCTTGTTAATAATGTGGGGAAAGACTTGCCTACTAATGGTGGTCAAATGTCAAAAAGTGTGTAGCTCAATTCAACATTTCATGTTGTCATAGATGAACATGAAATTTCCATGAGAAACCATGAATAACAGAAGTTAAATTTTTAAACTTAAAAAGAAACATTTGTTACCATTACAGCACATACTATCACATGACTATTTAATTTACTCAAAATCAATTCTTTTTTAATTATTAACTTACATTTCCCTTTGCATCCAAATACCTTGCATTTGAAAAATAAAATAAATTTTACATTAAATAAGTAGCATTACTAAATATAATTTGAAATTTAAGTAATTTATACAATCATTTTGTGTTAGCCTTTTGCTTGTTGAAGTAGAGGCTGAGAGGAGGTCTCCGATTTGAGTCTCCTCTCTTGCATTTATCCAATAGTAAAAAACTGTCCATATGGACGTATTCAAATCCTGTCCTCCCAGTGGTTCTGGGAGGACGGGGATGCCCCCGTCAGATGGCCGACACGTGGGTCGTAGGTAAATCCAAGCCCCACGTTCTAGCCGACATCCGAGCCGACAGGGGTGTCGGCTTGGATGTGGGACTCGGATTCACCCGGGACCCATGTGTTGACCATCCGACAGGGGCATCCCCGTCCTCCCAGTTCTTGGAGGAGAGAATGTGGATTCCCATATGGACATAGTTATCCACATAATCATTGTAGAAAAAAATTTATTCTTTAATTTTGTTTTTCCTTTTAATGAGAGTCCCACAATCAACTCTTCGGGTAGACCGGGTAAACCTCGGGCTAATCTAAGACCTTGCAACCTACATTGATCGAATAAGTCAAAACGAGTGATAAATTTAAAATCTTTCGCAGGTGGCTCCGAGGACGTTTGCTTCCTAAACAAGGTATCTTACCAACTAAGCTACCCCATTGTCTCTTATTTTTACCCTTACAAGTTCTTAACTTGTTAATTCCAATAGCCCAAGGGCAAATTCGTCCAATGTGGGCCTCCAATCCACTGCATTCTGAATAGATTCCATTTTGGGCTGAACTGCAACATAGGTAAGAAGCCCATTTGCACCCCTGCAAGTCCAATGAAGTATGGGTCGGCCCAATATAGGAATGACAGATTCAGTTTCAAGCTCAAAGGTTTGGGCTTCCGAAAGCATTAGGATGGATGCTGATGGGTTGGCCCAAGCATTAAGGTTTTGGGCCTTCTAAAGAAGTATCATGAGTGGGCATAATATATGGATGCGTATTCCATAGATGATTTTCAACCTGTCATTTTTGCCCATCTTGGGATTCATCTAGCCCATCGAGATGTTTGGAGGGTTCTGTATAAGGATGTAAATGGATAGTTGAAAATCTGGATTCAATTCGAATTCGCATTCATTTAGGGGAATTCGAATTCGAACAATAGGATTTGTATTCAAATTCGGATAGCTAGGGTCGGATTCGGATATCACTCAAACGGACCGGATTATATCCGCTCCATTTAGCTTAGTGTTAAGCCACATATAACCTTAGTTTTTAGAGTGTTAAGACCATATAGACCAGTTGATTTTTATGATCAATTACCAATGGTAAGCGATACATTTATTTTAAACTAGGGTTTTTTCTCTTTTTCCTTGCAATTTATATTCTAATTCCAATTTCCGAATTCAAATCCGATTTTAACTAATTCGAATTTGATTTTTATACATTCGATGAATTTCAAATAGTATAATTAATAAACGAATTTGAATTTGACCTGTTTACATCTTTAATTTTGTACAGACAACACAAATTCATTGAAGGAAAAAGAGATTCCACAACTTCTTAAATCCTTAAATTAGGAAAAAGTTTTTTGTCCCATCTCCGAGAATATTTACCCACCACCACTGAGATGAGATTTATTATTTCCTCCCTTAGTGGACAAATGTCTGAACCGCCATCTTCATTGTTGGCCTAACTCCCATCCAACCACCACTTAAAAGATACAAGAAATTGGGTCCCTTAATATAATGAAATAGAAGGGCTGACCTAAGTCCTGGTATTGTTCTGGTGATAGATGAATAAATAGAAGGGTTAAATTGGTTTATGTTAGAATAAGTGAATCTAAACCATATCAATCCACATTAAATTTTTTACTAATCCCTATAAGGTTAATATAGAATCATAACAATGAAATAGAGAGAGGAAAAGATAAAGAGAAGGAGGAAGAAAGATGTGTAATTGTCTAAACTTGAGAGACTTTTCGATGCGAATATTTTGAAGTTAAGTTTGGCACTTATCTCCGACATATATCATTTGGATGTGCCTTCCACGATTGACGATAGCATGGCTGCCTTTTTTGACCATGCAACATTTTAAAACCACACTCGTCGTTGATTCTTACCTAATTGCACCTTTCCATGGTTGCACCATTATTCAACATTCATTTCCTAGTAAGAGCTCTCTCTCTCTCTCTCTCTCTCTCTATGGAAAAAGCCAAAAAGAGGTTCCAGAATCTCTTAGTCGTCCAAATTGGATTTGAGTTGGGAACATCAATTATATTGTGTTGCTACTTGCATGGAAGGAGACAACATCATCTCTTCCTTAGACCAATTGCAACATCCTAATCATCATTTAAATATTAATTAAGGAAAAAAATTAAGAAAACCTAGTCTACATGATACATGGAGCATGGGTCCAAATACAGGAATTTAGACCCACATAGACTAGCAAATCATCAATAGCCGCTTATATATTTAGGAGTCCTTCCACTTATCAGTTCGAATTTTTCTTATGAATATTTTATATGGTATGAGGGACAGTGGGTTTTCTTATGTTCTTTAAAACCCTAAACTGTCCCTAATGAAGAATATTGTATTGTAATATATCTCAAATTCAATATTCACAATCCCACATCATCTTCCACAATTAAATCCAAAGCAAATATACATCCCTTATAATCTCCCTCATATCACATGTAATCAGTTCCAAATTTTTCATATTTGTGTTATTGTATACTCTCTACAATATTTGGTTGTAACATATAAATAGAGGACTCCTCTCAATGTAAATCATCAAGGAATATATTGTCACACGAACTAGGTTGCCTTGAGCTCGTAGGAATCTGCACTCAAAAGAGAAGAACGACAAAGGTGGAAGTCGGATTGGATAAACCTTAGACCATTTTGATGCCTAAGTCAATCTGTGAACAAGTAGTATGGAACAGACACATAGGTGACTGTTCCTTTCAAAGAGTGGGGATAGACAGTTGTCTTAAGCAACATGAATATGAGAATTTGATCCTGTGTTTACCTTAGCTTGTTCTTAGCTGACAGACCCGGAGTCGTCCTATGGATGAGCTAGCTAGACATCTGTTAATTAAGGTAAAAGGTCGTCTCATGGGGCGTAGATCTTGCCTTGCCTTAAGATGGCCAGCTGGATCCCTTCGCATATTTGCCAACTCAAATTATGAGATCTGCCATCTCCAAGTTTACCCTTCAAGGCTGACCCTTCAATGGTAGGATGATATGGACTTTCTTCATTGGGATTAGATTTCCCTGCAATTAGAGGTGCTCATTGATAAGCCTTCCTTATTCGGACCTATCATTGGTCCTATGATAGTCTGCCAAATACCGAGCTCTGCATAAATCATGACATCCACCTAGGTGTATCTCCATCTTTGGCATTACGATGAAAAAGGACACCACGTGTCACCCTATTGGTGGTTGGGGGTGTAGCCCCATAACAAAATACAATACAATTTCATTCTCTTTCATACATTATTAGCTCTAAACTCTAACTGGTTATTGTTTATATTAAACCCATCCCACTAAGGGTGCGTGGGACGAGACAGGGCAAGTTTCTTCATGTTCTTCGAAACCCTAATAAGCTTCCCTAAACCATATCTTGTTTAGACCAAACCCATCCCATCAAGGGCAGGAAAGGATCCAATGACCCAAATGAATTATTTGGAATTACGTTATCATCTACGGTGAGCCTGCATTTGCAGGTAATAATCATGGGCAGAGACATTATCATTAAGATAGTAGCACGAGAAGATAGTGCTCTCTCTCTCTCTCTCACACACACACACACCTTGATGAGCTAGCTACCTTCTTGACAAATTGGCCGCCCTCTTCCTCTGATTGCGGGGTGCATGAGAGGGTTTAAGAATAACGTTGCAGTGGTTGTTCCTTGTCCAATCATCTTGGCCTTGTCCTTCTCTATCTATCTTACTCTATTCTCTTCAAGTCTTCATCTCAATAATAAAATCTTTAAACATTGATTCAAAAGTAAATTGGCAACTACTAAATATCATGCACGGTGAAGGAATGAACTGATCTCTATTCTTGACTTACCATAAAATAACAAAAGATTTGTTTGAATATTTCCACTTTGACTGCTGCTGTGGTTGTGTTTTATTTTAAAATGCTACAGTTTGTTACAGCAGTAGGGTGAAAGATTTCAGATATTAATTACAAAATAAGATAGAATTTGAATCTGAACATTTGAATTCAAATTCAATAATTAAAATAAAAAAAAAACCATGCCATGTATTTGCATGTAACCTCATGTACATTAGGGAGATGATTGATCGATATCTTGTATTATATCGATTGAGTTGTGGGATGTCTCCGAATGACCGTTAAAAACCGGTAAGGATAACATAGATTGCGATAGAGGTTATTAGGGTCATGAGAATATTTTATAAACATAGAGGTGTGAGGAGGACGGCATACAACCCTTTTTCCATTGTTATTGAGAAAATAGGAATAAGAGTTTGGTTGTTATAATCTCTCACAGTTGTTACGTAACATTTGAATGTGAAATGCTTCCTTCTGTTTAGTAACAACATTCTTTTGTGGTGTGTTATCAATTGAAAACTGTTATCCCCTTTCAATGGACATAGACATCTAGTTGTGACTGTTTTCTTCTTTTTGTTCCATTTTATTTTTCTACATCGTGAATAAGATCAGCTTCATTTTTATTTATTTGACCAACTTAATTTAACCTGACTGAATCTTAATCCTTGATGTCTACCTATCCACAAAATTACAAACTCTACTTCATGACTTGGCATATGACAGAACTGGGTGTGCCAACCCTTCATAACTAAACTCCATAATATTTGTCCATTTCCAGCTACTAGCTAGAATTTATATTCTTTACAATGGTTACAATTAAATGGATTTGAAATGAAAGGTCTTCTAGTTTCTAGATGGTCTATACTTACTCCCATAATCAGTTGTTTCACTCATTGACTAATAAGTGACCATTAATTTATAAATGGAAAGTTAAAAGTGATGGTCTATAAATAGGAGTGCAGGTTCTAGTGATGATTAAGAAATCAAAGTGTGGAGGGAGTACGAACGTAGATGAATTGAAGCTTATTTTGGTGCTTCAAAACAAACCGAAGAAATGAAGGGTGAAATCCTTAAAGCAGCTCGTCTTATAATTCTATCAATTTGGTTGATGGGATTGGGTTCCAATGCTCAATTGAACTCCACATTCTATGCTAGCACCTGCCCAAATGTGTCCAGCATCGTTAGTGGGGTTATCCAGCAAGCTTTACAATCGGATGCTCGTATAGGCGCAAGCCTCCTTCGCCTTCATTTCCATGATTGCTTTGTTGATGTAAACTTCTCTCTCTCTCTCTCTCTCTCTCTCTCTCTCTCTCTCTCTCTCTCCATTTTTGAACTTTTGAAGTTAATCCGTAGCTCGAATGTTAATGTTCCAGGGTTGTGATGGTTCGATTCTGCTGGACAACAGTGGTAGCATACAGAGTGAGAAAGATGCAGCTCCCAACACAAACTCTACTAGGGGCTTTGATGTAGTTGACAACATCAAGACTGCTCTTGAGAACTCCTGCCCTGGTGTTGTGTCGTGTGCAGATATCCTTGCCATAGCTGCTGAAGCTTCTGTTTCTTTGGTATGTCTCTTGCTAGATAGTCTGGGTCTGTTTTATGCCTTATGAGTACATCCTTTTCCCATATTTTATTTATGAGAAAGAGCTTCAGAGTTACTCCAACATCTCTCTCTTAACATAAATTAATTTTCATATATTTGCAGGCTGGGGGTCCTACATGGAATGTTTTACTTGGGAGAAGAGACAGCACCACTGCGAACCAAGCCGGAGCTAATACCTCAATTCCAGGTCCATCAGAAAGCTTAAGCTCAATCACGTCTAAGTTTTCAGCCGTTGGCCTCAGCACCACTGATCTAGTCGCACTTTCTGGTAACTTTTATGAGAATAGTTTATGTGCATGTTCTTGTATCCTTTTTGGAATTTCATTACCATCCATATCTAGTGGATCCCACATTCTGGATCTGGGTCTCATATCACATCAATGGTGATAGAATTCCACGAAAAATACATATACATGCATGTGATCCACACTCATTTTTACTTTAACTTTTAACCTAGCAAAATTCATATTTTTGTAGACATAAAATTTTGTTACACCATGGAAGATAACCGATGCAGAACAAAAATTTGTGTAAATTTTTAGGTGCTCATACATTCGGTCGTGCTCAATGCCGAACTTTCAGCAATCGACTATACAATTTCAATGGCACAGGCAACCCTGACCCAACTCTGGACACAACTTACTTAGCTACTCTTCAACAGACATGTCCTCAAAATGGTAGTGGGACTACCGTTTCCGATCTCGATCCGACAACCGCCGACACCTTCGACAATAACTACTACTCCAACCTTCAAAACAACAAAGGCCTTCTCCAGTCTGATCAAGAGTTGTTCTCCACAACCGGAGCTTCTACCATCTCCATTGTGAACTCGTTCAGTAGTAATTCGAGTTCCTTCTTTCAAAATTTTGCTCAGTCCATGATTAATATGGGAAACATTAGCCCACTCACTGGGAGCAGTGGTGAGATTAGGTCAGATTGTAAGAAGGTTAACGGAAGTTGACTTTTTAATTTGTAAAATTGTCATGGTCAGTCAACAGATCGAATAACTTCTACTTCTGTTGAATGAAATTGAACCAATTTAAGCTAAGAATCGATATGTGAAGAACAAGTATTCTGTATTTGATTTTCTAATTGAATAAAGTAATGTCTACATTTACTTAATACAACTAGAGAATTTTTCTTATTCACCAAGAAAAAATTTACTTCTCTTCACCTCGGAAAACCCTTGTGTGGTTGACTCCAAAACAAACCCAATGTTCCTAGAAGGGGTGTCATCAATCGGTTGATTGGGATTTAATATCTTGCACTGTAATCAGCATATTTAATTAACTACTTGGTCTTCATTTTTAAGATATGGACATATTTATATTCAATCCAATCGGTCTTGGTCCCTAATCAGTCTTATATTAATCATATTGGCCTATTAATGGGTTTCAATGATGCAAACCAACTGGTCAATAATCAATTATACTATTCGATTTTATGCTAATCAATCTTGGGTCACAATGGAAAAAAGCACAACCCTTGACCCAGGTTCTGTTATACTTTATCATTATTTATTTTACATTTATAATATAATAGTTTACTTTCTTAATTAAAAGAACAAAATCTAAACAAAGAAGGAGAATTAGGAAAATAAATGAGAGATATTTAATCATTTAGGGTTCGGGCCTTTAAGGATTTAGCTTAAGTGTCATTTGATCAATTGTCAATGTGAACGATGGACTACACCTTTACACTGTAAATAACTAATTAATAATCGATTTAAGCCTCACCGCGACTTGTTTAGTAAGCGATCAGAATTCTTTTCCACCTTTCTCATATAATTAACAGTAGTTTCTCTTCTTGATATATATTTATTCCTCTTTTTTTCCTTTTTTTTCTTTTCTGCTTTTTTTTTTTTTTTTTCTTGACTTGTCAAGCGATTGGTAGGCGCACAGACAGCGTGGAGAACCCTATCCCTATATGGTAAGGTCGGCTCATAGATCCTAGGGTAGACCCGGACCCAATTGTCTGACTTTGGACTTTTAAAGTGCTTTGCCCAAAAACTCTTGTAAGCCAGCCTGGGTGGAAGAATATATTAAACACGTGGCCTTCATCCCTTCAACGCCGGCTGGCTGAACTGGAGATTTGTTTGTTAGCTAAAGTTTGGATTTTGAATTTTGGAGTGTTATATGAATCACTTGTAAGGTTTTTTCTTTTTTCTTTTTTTCTTTTTTTTTTTTTGTAAGATTCACGTGTAAGATTTTTACAGGGGACAATTGTGATGTGTTGTGTCCAATCAGGATTTTAATCCACTGATGATCGTGATGAAATCTAATGACTGTAGTTTATTTTACATACATATCGATGTATTGGTATACATATTATCCATTGATTTTTCTCGTGCCAGTACGAAAGGATTTGAATCCGTCCAATCACTATTTTGATTGTATTTTTTCTAGTTTTTGCTTTTGTTTTTCTGTTGAAAGCATTATGTTTGTGATTTATTTGTGACGTTCTAACCCGTATTAATATGCATTTGGTTTACCAAAAAAAAAAAAATAATATGCGTTTAGTTTTTTGGTGTGCTGAGTAAGGGTGCAACATTAACACCGAAATTGTTTATTGAAACCGCACTGGCCCGTTTACATCGGAATCGAAAAACTGTTTAACAAATGGTTCGGTTCTGGTTTAGAAAATAACACTATTTATTTATTCGGGTCGGTGTGGTTTGAGACTGTGTACACCAACAGTTCACACCGGTTAGACAACGAGTAAAATCGAATTATTTGGACCATTTATTTACCTAAACTAAATCGGTAAACCCTAATCTCATTACCTTATTTTACCCATACAACTTTCCTATTATTTCCCTAGCCTTCTGAAACCTATTTAACCTAAACTACTAAACAAAATAACACTGATCTCATCACCTTATTTACTTATACCTATACAACTTACATATTATTTCTCTAACCTTTCAAAACCGAATTAACCTAAATTGTAAAACATAATAACACAGCCATTACCGACAATCACACACAAAGGAGAAATCAGATAAGTCTCTATTTCACCATTGAAGTTTCAGCCGTTGCAGAGGAGGGGGGGGGGATGTCTCTATGTGGGTTTGCTGTGGATTTTGATGGAAGTAGCATTTTAGTTAATACTGTCCCCCACAATGGTCGCCCTCCTTCCCCCATTTGAAATCGCCCAACGTTTATCCGTCCTACAAATTAATTAGTGGGGTTTAAAAAGTTCACCACATTACTCTTTGCATTTAAGAGGATTTAGATAGCAATGGTAATGTGAGACGGTAGATGTTTTTTAAAGTTTCAACCAACTCTCCTTGAACTTATGCTTTTGGCATGGAAGGATTAAATTAATTCATTCGGGACTAGAGTAGTAAGTTTTAGCCTTTGGAGTGCTAGAGGTCGGAGGCTACTCGATTGTTTTATTGGAAAAATTATTTAGATGCACTTTGTGGTCAACAATATCTCCATCAATTTGAGAAGTGTAGGATTTCTAGATGATGTATATATTTTTTTTTTATTATGAAAAACCAATTAATAAACGATGCATTAAATCGTATATAAACCGCAATTAAAACCGATAAATGAAAAACTGTTTAAAAATCGGCAAACCGAAATCGATTAATAATTGGTTCTGGTTTCAATTTTGAGACCGTATAACTAATTGGTTCAGTTTTGATTTTACCTTCCTACACACTGCACCGGACTGAACCGGATCATTTAATCGATTATAAACCATTTAACACCTTTAATGCTGAGTGCCTTTAATTTTCAAGTTGTAATGGGCTGGGCTAGCACGGATGGGCTATCTAGCGGAGCCCTTTAGGCATTAGTAAATTTGGGTGGTCCTATGGTGGTCTGGACTTATAAATACAGCCCGGCTCATGGATGGAACCTTTTATGTATCTGTTCTTTTTAATGTTTTAAACTTATATTTTAGGGTAATTATCTATGGATTCATATTGGAAAGGAATCATAAAACTGGAAAGCATTTCCAAGACGCTACTTGACATTGTGTCAATAGTGTATTATGTATATGAAAAACTCAGACTTGATTGTTCAAAGAAACCAATAATGGACCAAAAACGGACGGACCAGTAGCTATCGGTTGTGGTTTGATTTATGTAAACCGTACACTTTATCAGCTTGGTTTTGGTTTAGCTGGCTATATATGCAAAAAACTAAAACTAGACCAAATCGATGGTTTGAGAAACACGAAACTCCCACACTCCTTCGGCTCTAGTGGTTGTAAAGGGAATTAAAGAATGTGGAAGTAGAAATTTTAAACGTATTCATTACAAGACATGCAACGACATGATTACATAATCAACTCTAAATCATTTTAGGGAAAATTTCTCCCACCTCCCCTCCAAAACTCTTAAAAGTCTACCACCCCCCTTCAACTTGACTTTTAATGTCTCCTACTTGTTTTTGAAAATAATCTCCCCCATTCAATTTGGTGATAACATTCATCATCACCAATGTTTCTTGGACTATTATGCCTTTAGATTGATTTAAAAGAGATTTTATCAAAAAAATTTAATCAAATTTAATTTTAAAAAAATATATTAAAAAATTATAAATAAATAAAAAAACATGATATTTTAATTTACTAAATAGACTTAAGGATAGTTGAATTTAATTAACTAAAATCCCAAAAAACAAAATCTGAGATTTGTCAAATCTCTCCCAACGTTTTTATGGACTCTCTCTCTCTCTCTCTCTCTCTCTCTCTCTCTCTCTCTCTATTTTTTTACCGTCTCTCTTACCGTTTTGCACCGCTCCCTCATCTTCAACTCGTCGGAGAACGTCCCATCTTCAACTCACCGCCTCATCTTCAATTTGTCGGATACTGCCGCTGCTAGAGTCCGCCATTGCTCCTTGTTATTCAACTTGAGAAACCCTAAATCTCTCTCCCCCTCTCTCTCTCTCTATCTCTTTCTCTCTGCCTATTTCTTTCCCGCCACTACTCCCTGTTCTCCCTATTTCAATTGGTCTTTGAAATCGAGAATTGGGAGTGAGGCTCTTGAAAAAGTAGAGGAGAGGCTGATAAGGTACCAAGAAAGAAACGACCGTATTCTGGAAAAAATCTACTCATTTTACCCCTGCAACGATGAATTAGTAAAAGCTCTGGTAGGAGCTCAAACTACCATGGATCCTGCCAGTTACAAACTCATAACCCAACTACATAGCATTGCCTCAAGTTCATATATAGAACCTCAGTTGGAATATGACACATTACAATGTCCGAACCCAAATCCCAGCGACCAGCACCATTAGACTTAGGCCAATATCAACCTGTTTGGTACTGGCGACTCCACATCAGCTTCCAGTTAAGAACTCTTTGTCGCCAGCGAAGGAGGAGGTGTTCAGATCGGTTAACGGATGGGCGAAGGAAAAGCTCCTCTCATTTCTGAAGCCAGTGAAGAAAATCTGGCAGCCACACGATTTGTCGCCGAACTCGTCCTTGTCGATGGATGCATTCATGAGGTTTTAGGTGTTTTAGACTATCTTTAGGCAGAAACAATGAGCTTGTTATTCTAGCTTGATAGTATAACCTACCCCATCTTAACAACAAATCTCTAATTAGAACAGAAAAGAGACAAAATATACAACAAGGGAAGGATAAAATTTTGAAACAACCACGAATATCATTCTGATTTCGTATTCTAATCACAAAAAAATAAATAAATTTCCATTGATGACATTTATGTCCTCTTCTACTATTTAGGAATTCAATTTAACAAAGACAAAAAAAAATTAATAATAAAAATAAAAATTACTCGAATACGATATTCATCGCAAACCGAGAGGTGAAGGAGATAGAGAGTATCGACGGCGAGGCAGTAGAAATTAAAGTGCAGCACTGGCAATGACGCAACAAAAATGAGGGAAAGTGAAGAAAACTAGGATGAAAAAAAAATCCTTCAATTTCAAATGCGTCTATGGTTCAAAATACTCTAAAAAATCATCTAGAATCTTGCCCTCCTTCAATAGATTAAACAATGAAAACCACAAATGAGTATAGCAAATGGCAGTAGACAAAGAAAACCACAAATGAATGTCCTTGCCGATGGATGCATCAGCCGCATGTTTTGTTTTTTGGGATTTTAGTTAATTAAATTAAATTATTCCTAAATTTATTTAGTAAATTAAAATCTCATGTTTTTTTTTTCTTTTTTTTTTTAATATGTATTTTAAAAATAAATTTGATTAAACAATTTTGATAAAATCTCTTTTAAATCAATCTAAGGGTATAATAGTTCAAAAAAATTAGTGATGATGAATGTCATCACCAAATTGAATGGGGAAGATTATTTTCAAGAACAAGGGATGTGAGTGACATTAAAAGTCAAATTAGGGGGTGGTAGTCTTTTAGGATTCCTGAACACGAGATGAGAAAAGCTTTTCATTTCATATTTAGTTATTAACTTACATTTATGTTGCATTTGAAAAATAAAATAAAAATTATATGTGATAAATATCGTTACTTAATATGGTAAAAAAATTTAAACAGATTATACAATCATTTATAAAAGTTACGTATGAAAAATTTTGAAAAATCTATTTAATGACAAGTCTTCTTGGAAATATAAGATAACTCCATTCGCATTCCAGTCTAGAAGAAAGGGCCAAACCCGCTACGATCCGCCTGTGGTTTTAGCTCTGAAGCCACTTGTAGGGCTCGGCTATTACATCCTAGGCTGGACCTGGCCCCCACCCATTCTCACTTAGAACTTTTGGAGTGTTTCCAAAAAAAAAAAAAAAAAAATTCTTTATGTGAGTCTAGCACTCTGGCATGAAGAGTAGTGATAGGAAAAGAATATTTCCGCCAATTAGAGAAGGACACCTGTCCAACCCTCATTGCCACTGGGAGAAGGCCACATACCCTGAACCACCGTGGTCTGTTGGAAAGTGCCACTTCATGAAACAATTAGAAGGAAAGGGTATCCCCATGATCCTAGGGATAACGGCAGATCAGCACAAATGAGGGAAGATTCTTTGTGGCCGCCACATGCCAGTTTGCGAGGATATTCACACGACACTTGTTGTCGCTAGATTTCGCCCAGTGCACAAGATAATGCTAATATCTGTAGGTCAGGAGCACATAGTGAAGTGGACGGATTTTATCCTGTGACCACTCTAATGCCTAAATCAGTAATGGTCCAAGACAAGTAGAATGAAACTCAGGGATAAAATATCCAAGTTCCTTAGAGAGAAGAGACTGAAGTACAGAAGCTCTATAAAACCTTTCCTTTTCAGTTTAGAGAGAATGACTAGAAGATGGTTTGCTATTTCAGGTGAGTTAGAACTCACAGATGATGAAGAGTAGGTTATAAATAAAATTTTAGAGAGTAATGGTACCTTAGTTGGGTTGTAATCGGATCATTTATTCTTTGGTATCTTCTTCTATTTATAGACCATGTATAAAGCTTGTTGAGTAAATTTCCCTTCCTCTAGCCAGCTCGTCCCATCTCCCAATGTCATCATCACTCTACCATGTAGGATAAAGGATATAGGACCCCCTAGGAGGAAGTATATTTTCAATATTTGGCTTCTACAACCCCATCCAGTCCATGTCACTATATCTATTTGATGTGAGTGGTCATCTTTTTTCCATTCTCGAATAGATTTAGGATCTTTTCCGTGACGCTCCTTGTTGAGAGGCGTGGCTGATTGTATCAACATCATACTCATTTAATACCCCTTATTAGTATTTATGAGCATTTATAATATCGCATTTAATGCACGTCTAGCGCAATTAATGCCATTAAATCTTCTTCTCCTTAAGCCTAACGTGCCAATCGCATCGCCGCCAGAACTATCAAGCTTGATTCTCTACTTTATTTGGTGCATATGTGGACCCTCTCGAAGAACACCACGTGTTCGAACTTGATGATCCTTCTCATGGTCTCCTTTAGACAGTATAGATTGACCTCATCGTATTTTCACCGAACAACACTCAAATCACGCTCTCATATATCGCGATCGCTACAATCAAGCCCGATATCCGCTCCACCCCACACCTCTCTAAATAAAGCTCAAAACAAAGGTAATCAAATCCAACTTTTATTGCTTACGCCATCTCTCTGTCAAATCACCTAAACTCTCTGTACAAGAGTTGGTATTCTCTTTACCGAACTCCCGACTGTTTGCTTATCGATTTCGATTTAAAAATCGGAGTGGTCATTGGGTTTCCAAACCCGCCCTCTGTTGCTTGATCTACTTCTGTCTTGACATGTATCGCCACTAGAGGCGAGAACCAACAGCAACAAGTAGATTAGACACGTGGCTATAGGATTGGATCTTCGAAATTCAAAGCATCTTATGAAATGGGAAGATTAGGTAAAGCTAAGATTTGGAGTGTTGTATTAATATATTATTAAACCGACAAAATGGAAACCAACTTCTCTTGTCTCTTCTTGAGAAGATGTTGAGGATGAGGCACATAACTGCATAAAAGCACATGATTTTCTTTAATAATTATGATATAATGAAGTAAGTTATTTAATTGGATAAAAGGCTAAACAATATTAAATTAACTCGGAAAGTTCTATTGACCGCCAGATGTCCAAATTCTAAATCAGAGGGTTTGGAACAGTATGAATTTTATTTCGATTCTAATCCTACGGCAGGAAATATGGATCATCTCGATGAGATAGCTCTGCGTATTACTGTAGATAATACTCAAACTCGTTTTCGGGTATTTTTGTAATAGCAACAGTTAAGTGGGGTAAATTGGTAAAATGAAACAAAGTAAGTAAAATCTAGTAAAAATCTATTTCCCCTAGATTTTATTTTCGCGCCAACCACTCATAGGTCACAATCCGTCTCTCTCTCCTTTTCTCTCTCTATGCGTCGCCTTCCGTTTTGGTCTCCGTTTCCCAGAAAACTCTGTTGTCTGAATCTTTCTTTGTTGGAAACCAAGACCAGATCAAAGTAAGAGAAACCTTGTTAGCCATGGTGGGTCCTCTTGATGAAGGAAGGAGAGGAGTGGTTGCCCTCGGCTTAAAAAATCCCTTATCAGGTGTCGTCGGAGACGTGATCTGTGGTTCTTGTTGGAAGTAAGTGGCTTCGTCTTTCTCTCACTCTTCCTGGATCCTCTCGGGTGAATCTTTTTTCTTATGGTAGGCCTCAATCCAAGAATGAGAAAGGAAAATGTCCTGATTTCAGATTTCCACCGGGACTTGAGTTGAGGCTGATCATCTTCGAAGTGGGTGGGTTTTGGCTTCGACCCTTTCTCTTTCTTTTCGATAAAAAAATTGTTGAATTTGGTGAGAGAATTTGTATTCTCTATAGTTTTGTATTTTTCTTTTAATGAGCGTTGAGTTGAATCCATTACCTTTGTGATTTATTTCTTTCTTCTTGGGAAAAAGTTTTCCCTGATGTGAACGAACCCTGCAAGTGTAGGTTCTTCTTGGACAAGGTCCCCGACCAAGCGAATTCTTTGGTAGGCTTGTTAGAGGACTAGAACCCTAGATTTGTAATCTTACCTTGTAATTGATTTGGAGGCGGCATTTCTGCTGCAATCTTCAGCAGTGTTGCTTAGAGTTTGATTTTGTATCCTGTTCGTTCTTGATGGGCGACGCGAGAGACGACATGAGGGATCTTGATTTAAATATCAGCCCTTCTGCTCCTCTGTCACCTGATTTCGACCCGGATTTAGGGCCTCGATCGGCTGAATTAGGAAGCTTGGACGAACGTATTCGACAACTCGAAGCAGTTGCAGTAAGGGCTAGGCATCGTCGGAGATGGAGGCAGGGGAGGCTCCCTCCTGAGGCAAGGAATATACCGATCGAAATGATCGTCAACTCCGGTGGCACTGGAGAACTGCAGACTGGGGAGGGCAGTGTAGATGCTGAAGATAGAACCAGCACTGATAGCAATAGACCACGCAAAGAGTATGCAACTGATTTGATTGCCAAAGCGTTAGGGGAGAGCAACGGTGCACACAAAGGTAGTGGCAGTAGTGATGGTGATGGTGGTGGTGGTAGTTTCTTTGAGTGCAACATATGCTTAGAGATGGCTAGGAATCCTGTTCTCACTTCTTGTGGTCACTTGTTCTGTTGGCCCTGTCTTTATCAGTGGTTATACATTCACTCGGAAACCAGGGAATGCCCTGTGTGCAAGGGACAGGTCACAGATATGGACATTACACCAATTTATGGCCGTGGAAATGACACCAATGAGTCGGAGAAGGAAGATGAGTCGGGATTGAAGATCCCTCCAAGACCCAATGCGCGGCGGGATGAAAGCTTTAGGCAATGGATTCATAGGGGCGGTCAATTTGAGGGGTCTTTCTTTTCTCAGATGATTAGACGAATTAGCAGTAGGTTTAATGGGGAACGGATTCCACCTCAAGATCTTGATGCTGCTGATGTTACGCATGATAGAGCTTATTCATTAGCCAATCGGTTTTTCAGAACACGGGGAATCCGGAGGGATGGATCAGGCCTATATTCACTTTTAGAACGGAGTTTTGAGAGACCAGAGCAGGAGATAGTTGATTTAACGCAAGGCTCTAGTGGCAGTTCTGAGGCAGGGGGCAGCGGGCAACTTCAGCTCCCGCGATATATAAGGTCACGATCACAAATGGCTGCTTCAGTTTCACACCTTTCCTCTGCTGAAAGACTGGTTCAGGAATATTTTCTTGGACGTCCCATGCGAAGAAACCATACCCATTCTCCACCAGTTGAGGACAGAGATTCTGTTTCCAGCATTGCTGCTGTTATACAGTCAGAAAGCCAGATATTGGATAACACTGCAGAAATCGAGTCGATGATGTCACTTGCCTCTTCATCCTCCAGAAGGAGATCTGATTCTTCGAGAGCTTCATATGTGGATGATGGAATTTCACGTCCAACTAGACGGAGAAGGTCGAATTGATTTTTTTTTTCGAGTCTAATAATTGTAATTTAGAGAATTTCTGAAGATTTAAGGCTTCTTCCGCATTTGGTCAGCATAAGCATTTACAAGCACCTTTGCTAGTGGCAATTTTATGCATTTTGACACTATTGCAGCTTGCCAAAGTTTTGCAACTAGCCAAGGTTCTGCTGATGCTGGAGACTTACCATTTTCTCTTATCCTCGAAGGAGGGTATGCTTGGTTTTATTGTAGGTAACTTAATTTGTTCCGTAGCAGGCAATCTTATGGGGGTGAGTGTTGTACATACTTTGCAAGATTCATACTTTATACATTTGTTTCCATGTTCCAGGTAATTTTTTTTTTGGGTGTAAATTTCAGCTTGCCTCTTTAGACTCTACTAGACTCCTGCAGTTGATATAAAGATCTTATAGAGATGGCTAGATGTTAACACTTATTCTGGACTCTAGCTTGTCATCCTGGCTTTAGACGTTGGCTGCCTTAAACTGTTCATCCATTCATGTTCAGTAATAGTCACTTATATATGTGTTCTGTGATCCAGTAAATAGTAATTTATTGAAAGAAATAAAATGCTAGTAGGGTAGTTTTAGGTCAAATGGGAGAATTTTGTATCCAAGGAATAGTTAACTACTGGTTGGAACATAATTTGTGACAATTCCATGTTGGAATCAGTTTACTTCATGGGATCAAGAATATAGCAATACCTAGCTTAGAACAATATGCATTTTGTGAGGCGAAAGGTTATGAAACACCTATCAAGAGGCACAGAGAAGAGGCACTTCTTCTCTGTGCACCCAACAGTGGATTTTAATCGATAGAGTACCATCAATGCAGTGGGTACTTACTGGAAGCTTGACATCACACCAAAGAGAGAGCTGTGACCTTGAAGGGCACTGAATAAAACTGGCAACTGGAAGCAAACAACAGCTTCACTCGATCTCAACTTTAGCTTGATCTCATGAAGGGCAATCAATAGAACTGGGGATGATAGGTTGTCTCCTTTAAAGAGGATGAAAGAAAAAGAAGAAGAAATCGTCTGAGTAAATTCCTCCTTATTCAGTTGGTTTTAGTTACCCTCTTTTTGTGGGAATTTTTCCTTTACCTCCCTTCAAAGTTGTGATTGAGTGAACTTGTCAAGTGGTAAGATTTCATGGTGAGGATTTTACTGTTTCAAATGTTGCCAAACTGCTATGTTTTGGTAGGGAAACATAAAATTTTCTGAATATTCATGTAATTCATAGATATCTTCCAATTGATGTGAAGGATTATTCAGAAACAACTGCTCTCTCTCTCTAATAGAAGTTAGAACTTTCCTTGGTGAATTTGTTGTCAGAAACTAAACTTCAGTTCATTACCTCATATGGGTTATTTATTTAACTGTGATCCATCCTATTCTAATTTCATGTCTAGGAAATATCTATGTGCTTGGCCATTTCTTCAGTACACAGTTGCATACATTTTAGCTTACATCATGTTGGGCTTGTATCTATGTGCACTGCCTGCTTTGGGTGTCATCTTATCCATAGTGATCGCAGTGACAAGGCAACCCAAGGCGTTCGAGGGTTGCTGAATGCCCAAAGTGCCCACCTAGGTGCACTAGTTTCTAAGGACACCTGGTTGCCTAAATGGCACTTTGATAACTATATCTTACCCCTTCTATATGATGGGCCATTCACAGTTGCACACACAACATCTACTTCTTATTAAAAGTTTATTTAGTCTATACAGATGCAAGTAATAAAAAGTTCACTATCAGATTTTTCTAGTGTACAGTGTTCACTTTCATGTTGAAAGCATCCTTAGGGTTCTAATACATCCAAGTTCACTTATCTAGGATCTCCCTACTATTACTACCTCATGGGATATAATATGATAGAATATCTATTTGATGGCTCTCATCTACACATGGATGTAATTTTCTATTGAAACCCCACTCCCCTCAAAAAAGGAAAATGCTACCAGATATTCAAGTTTTAGGACAAATTGGGTAAACTTCTACCAGAAGGTAAGGTTATAACTTGTAATAACGGGTTTAAGAGTTTCTAATTTTGAATAAGAGTTGCAAAATTTGAGGGGTAGCGACTGGTTGAAATTTACATCATCCATTCTTTGTTAAATTTGGGCCTGATATCACAGAAAACCTAGATGTTGGATTTCATCAACCTAGTCAATCAATTCATAATTCAGTCAATATCTTTGGAAGATATTGATGTTGGATCTGTGGTAAAAGTTTGGAAAGCAATAGCCAGTGGCTTAAGTTCAAACTTCAATGTTTTCAGTTGATATTACAGATCGAATCTACTATCCTGGCTCCAAGGCTCTGTTCTTGGTGAATGAAGGATCTTTGAAAATTAAAATCTGGTGGATGGTTCAATAATCAAAAGAGAGCGGAAAGGACCTAAAAAAAAAAAAAAGAGGAAAAGCTTCTAACAAAGGGAAGAAAGTGGTCAGTTTCCTGTTATTAAGATGCATCCCAAAGGAAGGTATCACCATCAAAGTGAATCCGTACTTGCTGTCCCATTAAGATTCCTTAAAAATTTTCTGTTAAGCTTGCGTTCCTAAGCAAGAGATATTCCAAGAGCCCTTGACTTTTGTGTCTTATTTTTATCTGTCAAAGAGCCCTTGATTTTATTGACACCATTTAAATATTGTTGGACATATCTCAGTGCGATATTTATATGATGAGACTGAAATGGAACTGTCCATGGAATGTTAGGCTGATGCATCGAAGAAGAAATTCAATTAATTATGTGGGTGCTCTGATTGATCCTGTTTCGGTATTTAGTGGAGCTCAATATAAAATGGGTTATCTATATACATTTATTTAGTAAGAAAGAAATGATATCTGATCCAGTTATCTATCTAGCTTCGACTTACACCACCCAAAATAATAAAATTGATTGATCAATCCTACAATTTCTGATGTTTATTCTAGGTCCGACCACCGGATCAGCAGCACTTTCTATTTGGCTATGATTGCTTCATTCGAAAGATAAGGATTATGGATAACTCAGTGAAGTTGAAGTTCCCCCCTTTTGACTTTTCCTTACACAGATGAATACAAATGTTGAGACATCAATAATTAATGGAGAGATGATGTGATTGAGCCTGAATTTTACTTTCAATGAATATTAAGGTTTTCTATTTACTTGTCAAGTTTTGCCGAATCTGAATTCCAAATAACAAAACACATAGCTAATATCTTAAAACTTGCTCTGAAATTTTGATATGTATCTAACCCATATCATTTCTAATTATCCAGTGCTGTTGTGTATTATAATTTCTTTTTTCAGCAGGTACTTATCACAGAATAAAGCACGATTTTTATTCAAAATCCAACCTTAAAACCAAAGTGATTCGCCACTTTTTGGTCATTTTAAGCTGTACTTCACTTCAGGACAGTAATAGTAGCATAGATCTCATTCCCACCCTCCTTCCAACCTCAAACCCCTAAAAGGGGGCCCCTGATTATATTTAGATTGGGGTCAAACTCTGTTCTATACTTCAATTTGGATTGTTTAAGCGGTCTTTGTGGAACCCCAAGCCATCCTTTATTTTTTAGACTCTCTCTCCCTCTCTAGAAAAAGGAACCTTAAAAAATGTGATTTTTCTACCTTTCTCTCTCACAAAAGGGGCAGAGCATGCATGAAAGTAGAAAGAGGAAATAAGGAGGTAGGAGTAGTGGGTGGGTTGGTATTGGTCAGTGGAAATACAGTGAATAAAGGCAATAAGGCAGAGTGATGTGATCATGTGAAGGCCCTGCAAGTCCCAGAAATTAAAAAGGGAAACATGTTTTCACTCATAATCACAAAGGCTCTGCTCCTCTCCTAATTAAGAAAGTAAAGAACCAACATATATGTTTCCACCTCCCCTCAACATTATTATATTCAAGTCGCAATAATATAACACCATCAATCAACAAACATACCGGCAACTAATTTTCACCTGGTCCTCTCTTCTTTTTCTTTTTCTTCAAACTTCATTCTCTGCTTTAAATTAACCAAATATAAATATATATATATATATATATATATATATATATATATATATATATATATATATCTTAGATGCTTAAAATTAAATCACAGGGTTCCCTTCTTTTCCTTTCTCTGTTTCATTCTCTCTTTTGTTTTTTTTAAGGCTAATTCAACGGAGAATAAATATCAGGGGAATATGCTTGAAAAAAAGTCAAAAAAGGCTCATCATTTTCACGATTTCAACTCCTCTTTTGAGTTTTCTCTTCATCATATTCTTCTAATTCCTCCCATTGTGCCGTTTTACCTCCCAATCCCAATCATTCTCTTGCTTGTACAAGATGCCACCCTTCGTCTCCAATCTTCTCCCCCTTTTAAGTGACCTTTTTCGTTCATTTCCGACACTCATAATATTCCACCATCCATGGCATGCATTCATGCTGATGGACTGATCTTATCCCCAATCTCCACAACTCTGTTAGGTTAATTGCTTCCGTTTTAATCCAATCCTTGGTGCTCTCAACTCTCTAAGTAACACAACCAAATCAGGTGCAAGTTGGTGGGATGGGTGATAAGAATTAACAACACAGCAGAAGAACAATAGTAAAAGAAAAAACAAATGAGAAACAAAACATACAAAGAACACAACGATTTAGTGGTTCACTCGCACAAGTTGTATGTGTTACGTCCTCGGAAAAACGATCAGTCAGAGCTTCCACTATTTCAATGAAGAATTACAAAGCCTCACAACAACTACGTATATAAAAACCCTAAACCCCCATAAATACAAAACTTCTCCCAATACAACCACCTTAAGAAAATTCGAGTGAGGGACTACACCTTTGAACTCCCTTTTAGGCAAGGTGTTCCTACCCCCTACAACCCCTGGCTCCCTCAACGGCGAACCAGACCACCAAAAAATGTGACAGAATGAACAATATTTTGTGGCTTAAGATAATTTCAAGCTTCTCCAGTAACAACAGGGGATCTCACTTTCGTATTAAATTAAGAGAAACCCAAAGATGAATGGACAAATAATAAAATAACCCATAATAGCCTTATTTATGATATTCTCATCCTTCTCAACATAAGCGAGTGTCATAGAGACGGACCCAAAGATGAATGGACAAAAGTAACTAAAAGATCTTAAGATCCACAACTACACATTCTTGATTGATGAAAAGCAAGTGACTAATCATTATTTATTAGGAAAAGTCTCTGTTTTCCACTCAAAAGTGATGCCCCATTGTCTGCCCTCCCAGGTACCAACCTCAAACCATATCTTCATATCTTGCTCTTCTCATCATCGCCCACTCTCAACCATAAGAAGCCAAGTTAACCAACCCCTCCCATGGTCGGCATTATTATATATAACCATTAACATACAACTTATTTTGTCCATATGTATCTACGTTTCGTCATTTATCATGTCGCCGCCTTCATAGTTCATATGAAATATATGAACATCCTATTCATCTCAGAAGCTGACATAAGCTATCGAATGGATGTCTTGAAATCAAGGAAATAATCTGAAAAATAAGGGGATAGTAATCTGAAAAATGATCTCTTCAAGTGATAGGGTAGTCTTCTGGACTGACGAATAAGACAAGCAATTTTGGTCCCCCTCTATTGCCTACTCCATGTCTCCAACTTCAAATCCAACTATTCGCCCCTTCTCATGAAACAGAGCTGAGAAATATATCATATTTATCAATAAAACATCAAAGATTGAAAACAAATTAACGTAAATTTCGTGTAATTTTTTTTTCTGTCGCAAGGTTTAATACACAACTCAGAGAATATGAATTACAACCAAAAAAAAAATCAAGAGGGATCTATAAATATGTTGATCTAATTCTCTGCAAGTCTCTGTTTCTCTGAAACTGAACCTAATCTTCCGCCAAAAAAAAAAAAGCCCCAAAACAAAGAAGGTATAAAAAATACCCAACTTTCATCATCTCTCCCTAGATCAATACAATCCCACTAACTAAAACGGTTCTTCATAACAAATTCACAAAAGAAAGAAGAATTTTTTTTAAAAGTGGAAATATTTACACATCAGATCTAAGAGTGGATGGATGGTTGAATGGTGGGGCTCATGAAGCGGGGGACGGGTGGGCATGAGCGTGAGAGAAGGGATAGAACCTGGGTTTTGTGAGGGAAAAGGCTGAGGTGGGTTTGCGAGTTGGGGTCATGGGAGTGGGGATGGGATGTGTCGTTGTGGCATCGCTGGTGGGGGTGGGGGTGGGGGTGGTGCCGGCGGCAGCAGCAGCGGCTGAATAGGTGGAATGGGTGGTGGTGGAAGTGGTGGCCACTCGCTCGCATGATGGGCACATGGTAAGGGTAGTTGCCGGAAGCTGCATGTAGAAGGGATTGGAAGTCTTCAAGGTTCTCAACTCTTGCAGCTCCTTCTGCAACCTTCTGTTCTCCTCTGTCAGTGTCTCGCAGCACCTCTTCAGATATTCGCAGTCCACCTCCGTCTGCTTCAGCTTCGTCCTAATATTTTTACAATTTCAATTTTTCCGAAAGAGAACTTCAAAAGAAAAAAATTTTAGAATAAATCAAACACAAGATAATGAACAAATAGGTACCTGGCTCTTCTGTTCTGAAACCAAACTTCTACTTGGCGAGGTCGAAGATTCAGCTGTTTTGCAAGAGCTAGCTTTTGTTTCTGCAACATGTAACAATAAATAAAATTTCAGGCGAAAGAAAAAAATTGGCTTTTTTCCCCTTTCCCCATTCTCTTTACCCCTTCTCTCCGTCCCTGTTGTTTGTCATTACTCGTTACTTACAGGGTTGAGAGTGTTGTGTTCTTTAAAGCTCTCTTCCAGGAAGGCGGACTGTTCTTTGGAAAGCCTGAGCTTCTTCCGAGCGAGGCCGTTGTCCTCCTCATCGCTTGCTCTCGAAGAATCTCTCTCCTCGTTCATGGCATCGGCGGCGGTGGCTTCCGTGTTGTCTGTTTTGCTGCTGCTACTGCTGCCTCCTCTGAACATGGAGAAATCCATCTGGAACGACGATAGAGTGCTGTTAGGAGAAAAGACTACGGCCCCATCTTCGGCTTCCTCTGCTGATGGCGACCGATTCACGTCGAACCCTCTCGCCGGCGCAGAACCCGCTTCAGAATTCCCTGGAATAGAAGAAGAGAGAAACCAAATCCGTGAAAACCAACGTCCCTAAATATCCGTTAAAGAGAACCCAAAATGCAAAATCAGATTTTTCTTTTTTTATTTTTTCCCGTAAATGTCTGCGTGTCTGGCTATATGGGGCATACCGTTTCCAGTTGGCCGAGGGAAGCCCAACTGAAAAGAAGGAGGTGGATTACGATCCACAGGAGCAGGAGGAAGAAGAGCAAGCTGGAGAGGCGGATCTGCGGAGGCCCTTCCCTCTTCTCTTTCACTTTCTTTCTCTTCCCGACCTATGATTCCTTCTCTTCCATTGTACTCTCTGTCTACCTCTCTGCCATTAACCCCAACAACACCTAACCCCATACAAAACCTCAAACCTGGGTTTATGTTCATCCTTGGAGCTGTCTTCTCCACAAATGGAAATGGCTTTGAAGCTTCCCCTAAACTCAGACCCAACTCCATCTTTTCTCTCTCTCTCTCTCTCTCTCTCTTAAGAGCTCAAAGGAGGAGGAAGAAAGATTTTGGATTGAAAAAGAACTCAAAAGAGTCTTTATAGACAATAGAGATCCTATCCGATCTTCTTAATATATAATGGGTAAGGATTCCATCTGCTCAGTATCACACACACACGAAGAACGATACCTAGTTCCTTTAAACAAGTTTGACCGACAACGCAGGTTGATCCTCCTCCTAAATATTTAAAGAAAACTTTATCTACTATAAAAATTAAAAAGAAAAAAAAAATCAACCGTGGGTGGTGGACACATTCACACGGTTTTTTATTTTTATTTTTTCAATTTTTTTAATCAGTCAAAAAAAAAAAAAAGAAGAAGAAAAATTAATAAAATTTTTAACTTTAAAAGAAGAAAGTAATTATTGTTAAGAAAAAATTTAATTGAATTAATTTCCATAACCCAAACCCCTTTTGGTTTGTACTGACCAAACCAAAATAGAAAGGCAAGACAGGTGCTGCGTTGGCGATCCCTGTGTTCTATCAGAACGTGGGTTCGTAGAATTAGAGAAAGAGGAAACTGGGAGAGTGAAGTTTGCAGAGGGGGATTTTTGTTAGTCATGTTTGGTAGCTAAGATAAGATAAGAAAAGAAAAGAAAAGAAAATAGAAGAATAACATAAGAAAGAGGATGAAGAGGTTGATAATGGTGACTTTACGAACCGGGTGACGGGAGTTATGCCGGTGATGAGGTCACACATGTCACGCTTTTAGGGTCATTGCAATTATTGAAGTCATGCAGACTTTAATTATAGGTTTGGAATTTGGAAGAGAGCCGCAGGAGACTCTGCAGAATGAGAGAGAGAGAAGAAGTAATGTGGCCTTGTGGGGGAGCAGAGAGAGAGACAAGAAGAGAACATGAGATAAGCGTGAATTTTGAGTCTCTCTCTTCACACCCATTTTGACAAAGATAAGGTTTTCTCTATCCCTCCCACCAAAATCCAAAGTATAATTTCACCAACAAAATATTAATCAAAGGCATATAATATTAGAATTTTTAATGCAAGTTTAGGTTTTTTCATGGAATTTTTCATAAATCTTAACGAATCTATCACACAAATAATTAAAATACAATGGGCAATAAAAGAGATGATATAACACATATCATTTGCTGTAGATTGATTTTCGACCATTTTCTGTAGCTTGAATGCTTCGATTAGAGTCTTCCACAGCCTCGTTGGGATCATTTTTGCCTTTGTGCATATGGGAGCAACAGAGAGATAAAACCAATGGCTGCGGGGACCCTAACCATTATATTTATAATACAATCCTAATCCAGAATCATTCCCACAGTGGACCGGGTTAGTAGTCTCTAACCAGTGACGAATCAGACTTGAACCAATCAAATCAGTAATTGAACTCCCACTTAACAACTGGTTAGGTAATTAATCAAGCCCACACAACAGGAATCTAACAATCTCCCACTTGAGCTAGATTAATTATAAAATCACCGTCGAAAAGTGTGGTCATGGAATCCTATTACATAATAAACCGTCATCAAACTTTGATCCACTCATCAAGCCTACCAATGTCGAGCAACAGTGAAAAATACTCCAACATATCTGGTGTACTACCTTCTGTCAGCTACATACAAGGGTCTACTTAATTATATGAATCACCTAGAGACATGTATACATGAAAATATTATTTCATGTGGGTCCAGATCGAATAACCTTTGATCTAATTGCCTTGATAAAACCTCAGAAGCAATAAACCTTGATATTGACCGTAGCAAACAGCCACATACCCTTTTGGTCAATATTATACTAATTGTCTTGATAAAACCTCAGAGACAATAAACCTTGATATTGATCGTAGCAAACTGTCACATACCCTTTTGGTCAATATCGTACTTTGGCACACCGTCGTGAACTATAGCTAAATACCGCCCCGTTCATTTGGCTTAATACCGCCTTGTTCATTTGGCTAAATACCGCCTCGTTCATTTGGCTAAATACTGTCATTGTCAATGACATGTCAATGAATATACAACATAGCAATAAATGAATGCTGAAATAAAAATAACCATGGTAATAAATATCTGTGCCAAAACCATTGACAATGTAAATAAACATAATGAACTAAATCATTATCAATGTAAGAAAAGTCTCTCACTAACCAAGCACATTTAATGAATTAACCATTTCTATATTAAACATAGAATCCCTTGAAGACTCATCTTGACAAAACCTTCGTCAGAGAATCTACAATTAAGATGTTTAACGAATGTGCTCTACAATGATATAAATTTTTTGACATTTTTCTCTCACCTAAAGAGATTTGAAATTCGATTTCTATTATGCTTTGAATTACTAGATTTCACATTATTCTTTGAGAACAACACAGCTAAACCGCTGTCACAATACATCTCAATAGGCCTAAGTAAAACTTACAATCTTCTAGGTCTGAAAGATAACTCTTCAAGCAGATATGCTACTTATTAGTTTCATATATAGTTATAAAATTTACCTTATCAAGAGGGTGATGCATGGATAAACTTCTTTATATTTTTCCCCAAAGGGTACATCTACCATCATAACTAAAAATTGAGATGTGATTCATGCCACCAATGCAATTACCAAAACACTACATCACAATAGCCAAGAGTGTCACTACTACCACAAATGAGTAGATAATCCTTGGTAAGTACCGCATGACCTTTCTATTCCCGTTGTTCAGTGAACTATACCAGCATCCAACTAAAAATGTCTTAAAACACTCTAAACAAAGGCTATGTGAGAATAAATATAATCTTGAACATACACCAAGCTTTGTACTTCAGATGCTCTCTCTGAACATCATTTCTTAAACATAACTCTGTCAATTTGTCTCTTTTACTGATTTAAGCATCTGCAACTTAACTGTTATGCTTGTACATTTAATCATTTGAGATCACGAATAACGTATACCCTTTGAGACAAACCCAGAGTTCCATTTTTTCTGTCACGAGGAAACTCAATGTCAAGTACAAAAGTACTTACTCACACATTCTACATATCGAATTTATCAAACATTGAAACTATGGTTTCAACAGGTAAACCATGTCACTGCTGGTCAGTGATTAACCATCAACATATATGACTTGAAAATAAATCCACTCCCACTGACCTCTATATATACATAATGATCAATGATAATCTCAACAAAGTTTTAAGAAGATACAACTCTGTCAAACTTCAGGTAAAACTTCAAGTACCACTACATCGATGCTTGCTTAATCCACATATTGACTTTATAAGTCTACAAAATAGATTTTCTTTCTCCTTTACCTCAAAAACTTTCTGGGTAAAGTCTATAAACACTTTCTTCCAGATTTTCTTTGATCAAAACGATATTTACATCTATCTGATGCAACTCTAAAATAAAATGCACAACTAAGACCTCAAAGATTTGAAGTCTATACTTTTCATTCTCTTTGTGTGATTCCACTTCGCTACAAGTTTTACTTTGTAGCAATCAATATACTTTTCATTCTCTTTGGGACCACTTCGCAAGTTAATCATATTTTCCTGATTTTTCTTATATATCCATTTGAGCCTATGAGTACACCGCTCATGACAAGAGCATAAAATCTCAAATCTCATTGATGTTCATAAATAACGATACATCATTTATGACTGGTAATCACTCAAAAGTAATTTCATTGTTGACAACTTGCTCAAAACTATTGGAATCTTCATCTTGTCCAATGCCAAAACATCTATTTTGAGGTATAACATGTGATGAAATCACAGATCTACATGGTCTATTATATCTCCTCATTGCCTTATCTAGCTCTGGTATTTTGGCTGCATCAACCTGAATGAAGATAATTTCAACAATTATCTCATTACACTCTGATAATATTTTTGATACCTCAACTAATTGTTCAACAATAATTTTCATGTGATCTCATTAAACTTATGTTTCTTGGATGTGACTGCTAACCAACATCATCAATGAATCTTGTTGAATCCTTCAAACATGAGAGGATATCCCAAAAATGATAACTCAATATCCTAAAATAATCACTCTCCCACGAGTGTTATGAAAATACGTTACTTTTACAGTTCCGATCAAGACGATCAAGAAGATAACTTGAACTGAAAACAACTTACATGGCACCTTATTAATATTATAGGCTGCAGAATTGATCACTCCAAAGGAGTTAATATATTCTCGAGTTCTCTTGATCATATCTGTTTGTCACTCTTTTGTTATTGAATCTCATTCAGTGAACTGATTATGACAATAATTCCCTAGATAAAATCTTGATGTCCACAAGATCCAACAATTCCCTTGTTGTAAATACCTTTTAATATTTCTTAATCTTGTCATCTTCCCCTTAAACAATCCTTACAAATAAAGAAGTCATTAACTTTAGGGGTTTCCAGAATTTTATTCTTTACAATCTTTTTACAGTCTTTCCTTAGATAAGGGTCCTAAATGTCTATGCTAAGGATGGAATTAGGATATACTATCTAACTTTTATAGCCAAGTAAACTACAAAGAGTAAATAAGGGTTTTTTTTGCTACTCCTATAGGTTTGGATTACTTTTATTACTTAAGTCTTCAATCTCCATTACCTTCTCACTCGAAAGTTTCATGTTCATACTTTTCTTCCAGTTATAACCTTTTTCACATGTTCCTTCTGAGTTTTTGTAGCTCTATAAAATCATTTTTCTTGTCAGAAGTTTCTTACTATTCCTTGAAAATTTGTTTTTTCTTTTTGTAAGACCTTACCTTTCACTTACTGCATTTTTCAGAGTATGGCTCACACGTTATGACATTGGCTTTCATTCCTTTCTTTTTTCTTTGAACCTTCTTCCTTAGTGTAAAGGAAATCAACTCATCTTCTATCCACTGGGTTTATGGGTCACCAGGATCTAACTTTGCAGTTCAGGTGAGGAAGTGAAAGTCAAGTGAATCATCTATAATATTCCAATGAGTTACCTACAGAGATTCACATATCTTAGAGCTTATTAGTGATGGCTAATAGCTCTAACCTGTATTTCCTCACACACCATTATCATCCTATACCATCAAAACTGGTACAAAAAATCTTGAAATATAACATCTCTCCACTCCATTTTAAAGATCAAAATTTCTTTGGATTTCACTCTGAACATCTATTTTCGATGTTCCTTATTTGAATTTTATTTTATCTGATCTTAGGGATTGAATATTCTTAAAGACCAAAATATAATCTTTGCTGCGGACTAGGTTAAACATTCTTAGACTAGTTTTCAATTTTTCATGCCAATTCATAGAACTGGTCCACCATAACAGGCATCATGAGGTGTTTGATCATTATATGTTCTCTAATATGTGTGATATAATGCAAACATACACACAAGATAAGTTAAACTTACAATAATTAACTATATGCAAATCCATTTTCTTGAAGAGTCAATCGAAACTACACCTCATCCTTTGGGACAAGAGCGCACTGGTCCTCTTACTATCAGTGTAGAGTCAATCGAAACTACACCCTTATCCTTTGGGACAAGAGCGCATTGGTCCTCTTACTATCTGTGCAGAACCTGCAAAGGGATAATGACTCTCGAAATTCCACCACCTTTGGGTGTATGAAACTTCTAAAGTCAAGATCCTTCATCCATTTGCATGAGTATACATGATCTTTGACACCGTCACCTTTGGGTGGACAATGTCGTTCTTTGCTGCTTCCACAAAAGTGAAAATCTTGATAATGTCACATTTGAGTGAGCACTATCTTTCTTTGTTGTGTCTATAAATGCATAAGTTTTGGATTTGAGCATATCATGATAGAACTGAGTTTGCCACTTTGGTGGTCCCACCCAATCCTTACACAACATGTAAAAATCATAATTTGAATAAACTGAGACAATGCCACCCTTTGGTGAACACTGTCATTCCTTAAAGCATTTACAAACACAGTTGCTTGAATTTAAAAATATCATGACAAAACACAATATACCACTTTGGTGGGATCTACCAAGTTCTACCAAGATATGAACAAATTCCAAATTACAGCTCTAATGGGATATATATAACCATGAATGGTTTTCAAAAATCAATTTTATAAGTTTAAATATTCAAATAAACATGCACTTTAGCTCAACAATCATTATGATACAAGAATATTGAGAAAAACCAGCAGAAACACTACAAATCGAGCTCTAAAAGAGCATTAATTTGGAAAAATATTATTCTCAATGTATCAAAATGTAACAATATATATTTCAGATTGAAGAGCATTGAAAATCAAGTCCAACGAAACAAACCGGAGGTCAATCCGACCTTCCTAGCTCCCACAAATCTAGTTTAAAGTCGGATTGTGAACGCAATCAAAAAGCTGCAAGGCAAACAAGCCTTAAAAGTCTGGACCGGGACGAACCGCAACATGAACCAAATCGATCGGACTGATCAGACCAAACCGGTCAGTCTGGTTCAACCAATCAGGTATCCGGGTCATGATTTCGGGTCGGTTTATCTGGTTAACAATTCGGGTCCCGGTCCGGGTTAGCGGGCTGCCCATCGGGTTCGGGTTGGATACACGTGGATTCCCCGTTCGGGTTTTCAGGCCAGCCCTGGGCTGGGTCTGACTGGCCGGGCTAGCTTGGCCTAGGCTGGTTCTGGGCCTGGGCTGGTTCTGGGCCTGGGCTGGGTCTGGCGGGCCGGGGCTGGGTAGACTCGGCCCGAGTCAACCCAGCAAACCGTTAGGGTTTACGATTCGGCGCCGAGTCGACGCCGTCAGAATATTTTTTTTCTTTTACTCTCCAACCGTCGGCGCGTGGATCTCATGCGCCTTTTCAGGTGACGCGTGGTGGTGCGTCCGGGCACCTCCGGCGACCAACTTAATGTCGGTCGACTCGTTTTTCAGTGTACTATAACCTCGTATAATTTATTTTGAATTTCACCGGTGAGAAAAAATTTCGAAAGGTTTTAAACTTTGTGGGAAAAAATTATGGAGAAAAATTTCTCTCTTTTTTCAATTCAGTCATTCCTACCATCTTAACTATCCCTTACCTATGTTCCTAGCTCTGTGTGGGTGGCTCTGATACCAATTGTTAGAATTTTTAATGCAAGTTAGGGTTTTTCCATGGGATTTTCCATGAACCCTAACGAATCCACCACACAGATAACTAGAATACAATGGGCAATAAAAGAGATGATAGAACACATATCATTTGCTGTAGATTGATTTTCGACCATTTTCTGTAGCTTGAATGCTTCAATTAGAGTCTTCTACAGCCTCGTTGGGATCCCTTTTACCTCTGTGCGTATGAGAGCAACAGAGAGATAAAACCAATGGCTGCGGGATCCTAACCATTGTATTTATAATACAATCCCTAACCCAGAATCATTCCCACAGTGGACCGGGTTAGCAGTCTCTAACCAGTGACGAACTAGACCTGAACCGGTCAAACCAGTAATTGAACTCCCACTTAACAACTAGTTAGGTAATTGATCAAGCCCACACAATAGAAATCTAACATATAAATAATAGCATCTCATTATTTATTATCTAATAAAGATATTTTTATATTTTTCATAAATTAAAAAACTGGTTATCTACGTAATAATAGAATGTAATGTTTAGAAAAATCACATGACAAATATGAAACATCCACATGTATTATTAATATAAACGGTTGGTTTACCAAAAACAAAAAAATCTAAACGGTTGGTTCTCTTTCCAAATATGAAACATTCATTTTCATCTAATGCTTGAAAATCCTTAGTAAATTTGTGCTACCAATTATTTGCTTTGTGTTCCCATTCCTGTTTGTAAAATCACATATATTACCTATTTGAGTTGAAAGAAGTAAAAAGTATTTTATTTTCCATTTTCCATTTGGAGATGATGGTAGGTATTGAGAACGATGATAATCAAAGTCCAAAAATAAAATTTGGGAGTTATTTGCAAAGTATATTCAATGTTAATCAAAGTCCAAAGACCTTTGAACTAGGCCATGCTTCACGGGTCAAGCGAACAAAGCATGCTACATCTTTTTTGTTTTCTCCACATTTTTTTTATTAAGCAATTCACATGTGCAGTAAGATTTATGAAGACTAGTTATAAAGTAAATCAAAGAATCACAAACGAGATTGACTTCACCTGTGTCACGAGAAGGCACATTTTCTCCCATCAAAATCAGACAACTAATAGAAAAGAAGGTTGTAAATTACAGCAATCTGATCCTTAGAATTCTACCTCATTGAGTCTTTTTCTACCTTGAAATGGCGTCAATTGAAAGTGAGGACCACTAGAAAAAGTGGATAAAATATAAACCCCAAGAAGAATTGAATTCATAATCTCTTAGTTTTGATTTTCCAAATAACCCAAACATAACGGTAACGACATGCCTTGACTTTCCAATATTGTAAAGAAAATTTCTCTTTTCATATTACACATGTGCTATATCTTTATTTTCTTATGTAAAGGACAATCCACCCAAGGTAAGTGTAAACATGTCCAAGGGTGATGTGATAATTCAAATAATTAGATTTTTATAAAATAAAATTTGATTTGTTAGTAAGTCAAATTCAATTATATATTTTTGTGTATTTAATGTTTTTCTTTTTTCCATAAGTTTTATTTTTTATTGGAATTTCAAAGTGAGGCATATTAAAATCTTATAAAAGTGAGACGTATAATTAGAATCTTATACGTTAATAGTTATACATTAATAGAAAAATAAAAGTATAAGAAGAATCGATAGTCAATCATTTACACGAGGATAAAAGAATCTAAAAACCCAAATTTCAAAGAGAAGATAATAAAATATAAAAAAAAATACACCAAAAATCCCAAAATGAACAAAAACCTACCACCATTGGATGCTCATAAACCATGATATATATATAGAAAGTCAGAGAGTATCTGGGATTAGATTTAGTTTTGAATGCAAATTCAGTAGTTAATATCAAAGCGGAGGACGGAGGAAAAGAGGTCAAAGTCCTTTTTTTATTCTTGTTTTTTATGAGGGGTTGGGCAGGGCAGGGCAGGGCAGGGCAGGGCAGGGCAGGGCGTGCCGCTAGGATGATAGTCACGTGATTGGAGTGTGGTGGGAGGGTGTTGGGGTCCTATGGAGAGGGAGAATACTGAATAGGGAGGGGGACAGCTGCTCGTGGGAAGAGAGGGACAAACATAGCGGCATCAATCATTAGCCTGGCCGTGATTTGCCCTCTTCTACAAAACTCCAAGCCCTTTTCTGTGGAACCCATCGCTTTTCCCTTTTCCCCTCCTGAGTCTGGGACTCTAGACTGCTCGCAATTATTTCCCTTCCGAAAAGTGAGAGGACCCGCAATTATTAGGGTTTGATTGAAGTGTTGGTCGCTATGTCACTTCCTCATCACGGCCTCCGTTCAATGGGGGTAAGTTTGGTATTTGACTCTGAGGGATGTTAACGGCTTAAACACTGGTGACAATATCTACTCGTCACCGAATCGTTACATCGAGACAAAAACCTGATTGAACATGCGCGCTCTCTCTCCCCCCTTCATTTTCTTTGGTTTCCATTTTCCACGCCTCAACAATTACACGTTTATGTCCTTTCCTTCCTGCCTGCCATGCTCCGCTCCGAGCTCCCATCATCTCTCTCTCTTGGATCCATATCGTCTCTTTTTTGAGATTCGAGAAAAGGGGTGGCGGTCTTAATGGATGGTCAACACTTGACTTTCGGAGTCATCCATCAGAGCCGACACCCCTGTCAGCTTAGCTTGCCGGTTAGGGTGTCGACTCAGATTCACCCGAGAGTCAGGTATCAATCATCCATTCAGGCTGCCATCCCTCCTCCCAAATCTCAGGGAGAAGATGATTTGAATCTCCCTCTCTCTCCTTTTGATTTTTCTATTATTAGATATTAGGGTGAAAAGATTGATATATACAATATTTATATGTAATCCTCCCCGTCCTTTTTCCTTTTTTTTTTTTTTTTTTTTTTTCATTTCACGGTTTTAAATCTAGGTATCAAACATGATATCAATCCTGTCTAAATCAATTCTAAACTAATATTAATCCAACAATGGGTCGATAAAAGTCCATCAAGTCAATCTTTTAATGAATATATATGTATAGAAAATTGAAACTCAATCGATTACAACCCAACAATGTACTCGATTGTGAACTGATAAGAACTCAATAAGTCGACTTGATAAAAAAAATCGAAACCAAAATTGAACTATTTCTTAACGGTTTGATTTTGGGATTGCTTGTACAAGATAAAATCGAATTGAATAGAACCAAAACAGAACCAAACCTAGCTTTCGAATAAAATTCTATAACTAAAATTCCATTGATGAGGTCCATTTCATTGGTATTATCATGACCCCTTCGCTTGGTGTAAAATTTACTTCCCAATGGATGTAAGTTAAGCATATTATTAAACAAATAATTATGTTGACATTTAAAATTCTACGTCTTCTTATCTCCATGATATAATTGCTTATAAGTTCAAATGAAAAATAGAAAATTCACTTGTCTATGAACGATGATAGTATCACATGATGAAGATTATACATACAAGAAGATGACCTGAACTCGTCCCACAATCAAATTTACTGGAAAAAAAAATGCAAAAAAACAAAAATTCATCCTTAACTACCAACAGATTATGGACAAGTGTTTCAATGCTGACATCAGCTTCACAAATAATGTAAGTTCTTGTCACTTTGTAACCTGTTCCCTCCCCTATCCTTTTTTTTTTCAGGGAGAATGGTTAAGAAAAAAAAAAAAAAAAAAAAACCTACACGCACATGCAGACGCAGACTCTCACTTCTCTCCCCGCATGCAAAAGTTGGGAAACCCAAGAAAAAAAAAAAAAGTAAAAAATGTTACATCATCGACATCATGAGTGGCCATTTGTCATGCATCCCACCATGATCATTGTTGTCATCATCTTCTTCATCATATACTCACTTCCACTTCCACTTCCACTTCCACTAGCTAACTCTTGTCAATTATTTTAATTAATTTTAATTTAGAAAAACCTAATAAGCATGCCTCTATCATCAAAATGATTCCTAAGATAATAAAAAGAAAGTCAGAATGTGAGGAATGGAAGAGTCAATAAATAGTAAAGATTAATCTATAAATAATTAGTTTAGGATAATAATGATGGTGATTGGTGAGGAAGAAAGGGGAGACCAATTAATTATTCATTAAAACGTTAAATAATTCTTATATTTTTCACAAAATAATAAATAAAGAAAAAGAAAAAGAAATGTATTCCCTAAATTTAGGTTAGGGTTAGGGTTAGGGTTAGAGTTAGGGACATCAGTGATAGATACGCCTCTCGTGTGTTCTGGTCAATCATAACATTTACGATGGAGTCCCAATCATGTCGAAAGGGAGTGGGGAAGCCCACCCCTCGGCTTTTGTCTGGAGTGTTCATTGTCATCATCATTATCATCATTAACGTTGTCATCAGATTCCCCCTCTTCTCTCTCGAGAAACGAGAATCTGCTACTCCTGCTCTTCTGGGTATGTACTGTTGACTGCTGACGATTCATGTGCAAATAGAAGCGACAGACCCTAATAATAATAATTAGGGGTAGTGCCCTAAGTCCTCCCTCTAAGGTGTTCTGTCCAACGCATCTCCCAGTGAGCCCACGGCCCACGGCCCCCACCCGTGGGGTAGCCCAAATTCAAAAGGAGAGAGATCATCAGATTGTGAAAATTATTTCAAAATAGATTTAATATATAATAAACAAGGGTTCTGTTCTAACAGAATAATGGTGGAAGTGGTTACAATAATTATTTCTATTAAGAAAAAAATCCCAATTACCCAATCACAAATAAGAATTGAAGAAAGACTCTTGATAAACTGACTATATAGGGAGGATTGAGGAAGGCAGATCATGGGCCCCCACTTTACATCCATTTCAATCTTAATCTTAATCTTAATCCAAGCCCAAGTTAGGTGTGCTTTCAGGTTTTTCAATCGCTAAAAAGATTGGAGATGGGTTGAGCCCGTCGAGGCCTTGGGAATCTGTAAATCGCTATTAAGTATTAAACCATAAAAAACCAGGTCAGGTTCACCCATAAATTTCCCATCCAAAGGCTAAACCGGTGATCAGTTTAGGAGAAGAACCGAGAGCTCGACATTCCATGGAATCAAACTCTCAACTGTGCTTCCATACGAAACGGACATTATTATATTTACATCCCTTTGAAATGGAAGAGAAAGGGCCCCGAATTCCTGTTACTTATATTAGTCATAGGAAAATTTTAGGGTTTTTTTTTTAATTAATAAATGTATTAGCAAAGTCAATCGGTCTTGATCGAGCTTAATTGGTTCCCACCATTTTAACACCCCGCACCATGACGGCAGGTTTAGCTATTCGGTCCCTCATCGGCAAGGCATGCATACATTTATATTTGATCCGGTCAATCTCGGTCTATAATCGATTTTATGCGAATCAGGCTAATTAGTCTATAAGTAGTTTGTAACAGGGTCATGCCAAAGTGTAAATAAAAATGGAGAGACGTTGGTTGGTTTTTGTATCCATAAGTATTCTCATGTTATAGATTAGATATCTTCTTGTAGGATTATAAAATGCTCTTATTAGGCTTCTGATCACCTATGTAACAAGGATGAGGACGGAAAGAACGAATGAAAGACTCAAGAAATGAGAGAGAGTAAGATGATTTTATGTTTTAGGTTTTTCATTTTAAGGTTGTATTTGGTTTAAAGGTACATTCGATTCATTTGGCTAGGCTACACCCTTGCACCATGAATGCCTATTTTATAATCAATCCGGGCCTAAGCCCAACAAGTTTAGTACTCGGGCCGGTCGGTCTCTATCCATAATTGGTTGGGCTACACATATCCGGCCCTAAATTGACACCCTTATCCAAATGATAAAGCCAAGCTCCCCACAAAATTATAGGCAAAACCCATAAGCGAAACCAACTAACAAATACAATCACCTTAAACGATGGGCGAGGTTTGAGGAAAGGATAAAGGCACGATGCTTCCTCCAACATCAAAACTGATAGCTTTCCATATTTGGGCAAAAGATCTCGATTTGATTGTCTCCTTTCTTAGATTCCTCTTGAACCATATATGATACAGTGTCACAGCAAAGGCAAGTTTTACAATAGTATCAAGAGAGGATTTGTCGTTAAACTTGTTGATTATCCATTTCAAACACTTCCTAAGGAGCTTTACCCAAATGCTTCTAGGAAAAGAGCATTCAAAGAACAAGGGGTTGGATATCTTCTCGTGAAGCCCAATATTAAACTGCAACTAGAATTTGAAATAATCCATGTTTTATGTTTAATACTACGACTCTCTCTAGTCCAATATCAGTAAATAGAACCTGATCTCAATAAGAAATATAGGAATGGAGATAAGATAAAAGGGATATTATTGATCCCCCCTCCCTCCGCTTGACTATTAAAGTATATACTCTAATAAAAATTTCTGGAATTCAAGCTTTTGGCCCGGCTTGATAGTTGATAGTGTTTCCTGGGCTGGCTGGGCCCCTCCCTCTCTCCTCTCGATTCTTAAAATGCGACTGATACTAAATACACAAATACATAAGCCCGCCTCCAAATCTCTCATAAAAAGGAAAAGCTACATCATCCACCTTCAGTAGTAAACTCATTACTTGGTTCTCCACAGACCTAATTGTTAGAAACGGAAGAGCTTGTTGAAGAAATGTGTTTTTTCTATATTATTAACGAATGAGAAATTGGCTTGCCTTATATAGTCTTATACATGTGGAACTCAAAAGTAAATTAACTAGAATATATACACATGTCCATACTTGATACAAAGTCTAGAATTTTTTATATCTAACACGCCGCCTCAAGTTGGCGGAGGAGGCAACCGAAGTCCAAGCTTGGACACAAGATATTGAAATTGATGGATTCCCAAAGCTTTAGTAAGAAGATCGGCCTTTTGGAATCTCGTTGGAATGTGAAAAGTAGTATCAATCCTCTTTGAATCTTTTCATGAACAAAATGGCAATCGATCTCGATGTGTCTTGTTCGTTCGTGGAAGATTGGATTGGCCGCAATGTGGAAGGCAATCTGATTATCACAATATAAGCTCATGGGAAAAGGATGTGAAACGCCTAGGTCCGTCAATAAAGTCCATAGCCAAACAAGTTCACAAGAGGTATGGGCCAATGCTCTATATTCAACTTTTGCATAAGATCTAGAAACAGTAGTTTGTTTCTTTGTCTTCCATGAGATCGGACTGCTCCTAAAGAAACAAATATACCTAGTGGTTGAGCGTTGAGTAAACGGGCAACTGGCCCAGTCGGAGTCACAAAAAACAAAAAAAATTGGATCAGTTCATTTGGAGGCCCAATCCAAGAGACCCTTCCAAATATCCCACTAATCTGTGAGCCGCCTGTAAGTGGGGTTGTCTTGGTGAAGCCATAAATTGACTAAGTAAATTTACACCGTAACAGATATCCGGTCTTATGACAGAAAGGTAAATAAGACGGCCCACCAATCTAAGGTATAAACTTGGATCAGGTAATATGCAAATGAAAAGCTCATTGACTGGGTGGAAGCATCATAAGAAGTTGACCTCATTGATTGAATGAAAGTCTCCCTGCCATTGACAAATAGAAATCGAGGGGGCTCGTTAGGGTCCGACACAGGAAAGGGAGTAAAGAGAGCAAAGGTGAGGTAAGGAGTTTCAGCCACAAGAACAGGGACTCCGCGGCAAACATATCAAGCAGGATCGATTGGAGTTGGATTGGGCTTGGGACCAAGTAGCCCAAAATCTGAAATGATGTCCAGTGTGTATTTTTGCTGTGTAAGAAAAATTCCAGTTGGTGTACGGGCCATTTCAATGCCCAAAAAATATGTAAGCTGACCAAGATCTTTGATGTTGAAATGGTTTTGTAATTGGGCCTTGACATTTTTTATATGTGTTGGATCAGATCCAGTCAATATTCGTCCACATAAACCAAGATCATAGTAAAAATATCATTTGATGTATATGTGAAAAATGAGGTATCAGCTTTGGACTGTGTAAAACCCATGTGAACTAAAGCATTGGTAAATTTAATGAACCACTGTCTGGAGGCCTGTTTTAAACCATATAAAGATTTGCGTAGTCGACAGGCCATTCCATGTGGTATAGGAGCACCATTATGAGTATATCCGGGTGGCAGAAGCATGTACACCTCTTCTTGTAAGTCACCATGTAAAAAAGCGTTCTTGACATCTAATTGAAATAGTGACCAAGTCTTATATGTTGCTAAATCAATAAGACACCGAACTGTTACTAATTTTGCTATTAGAGCAAATGTATCATGATAGTCCAACTCCTCCATTTGAGTGTAACCCTTGGCAACTTGGCGGGCCTTATACCTCTCAATGGTGCCATCAGCATGGCATTTAATCTTAAACACCCATTTACATCCTATCGGGTGTTTGTCTTGAGGTAACGCCTCAAGAGTCCATGTCTTATTATCAATTAAGGTCTGCATTTCATCAGCCATTGCATTTTGCCATAATGGATCCTTTTGGGCCTGGGTATATGTAGTGGGCTCAACTTGAGTACACAGATTCATGAGTAAAGCATTATAGGAAGGGAAAAAACTTAGAGTGAAAAATATGATTGGATGGGGTAAGGATTCATACCTGAAACAACTGGAGAATGATTGGCAGGGGACAAATGTGTGACAGCATTACAAATGAAATCACGTAAAAGAACCGATGGCTGACAGGTCTTGTAGAGATATCAATCACAATAGGATCAGGCACATTTGGTTGTGCAGACACAATGGGTTCAATTACATTTGGTTGTGCAGAAACAATGGGTTCAATTACATATGGTTGTGCAGAAATATCAATCACAGTAGGATGCATATTGGAATTAGTGACATTCGGATGTGTGCATGTATCAATTATATGTGGGTGTGTAGTGGACTGAGTGGGAGAAGTGGGCATATTGGGCTGAGTTGATGGAGTGTGTAGTAGGTTGCATAGTGGGAAGCACAATCGTATCAGGCATAGCTTGTGGAAAAAATTCAAGAGATGAATTTGGGAGAGGAACAATTAGAGTTGGGTTAGATTCTGATACTGCAGAAAATGGAAAAATATTTTCATGAAATAGGACATCTCGATTGATGAAGACTGATTTTGTAGAAAGGTCATACACTTTGTAACCTCTATGGTTGGATGGGTAACCAATAAAAATGCATCGATGAGAACGAGAAGAAAATTTGGTTGAATGAGGGGAAGTATTTCGAACAAAGCATAGACAACCAAATACTCGTAAATATATATAGGTAGGGGTTTTTCCAAATAAAAGCTCGTACGGTGATTTATTTGACAAAATGCGACTAAGAAGTCGATTAATGATATGACAAGCTGTTAATACACAGTCCCCCAAAAAATAATGTGGAAGATGATTGGTAAGTCTAGAACAGAATCAAGAGGGCCGGTGGACATGTATAGGACTCTTGGTTTGGCTCGTTCAGTAGGGTCGGGTCAGTCCCTCGCTTAAGCGTAATGCACGGGCCACTTGGAGTAAATGACGATGTTTTCTTTCTACTATCCCATTCTGTTGGGGTTATAAACACATGTTAATTGGTGAATGATGCGAACAGAAGATAAGAGAGACTGCATAGAGGATGAAAGGAATTCGGTACCATTATCGGTCCCAATAAATTTTGGACAAGTGGAAAAATGATTGTTAACCATGGCCAAAAATTGCTTGAAAATGGAAAAAGTTTCAGATTTAGTTTTCATTAAATGTACTCATGTTGCCTGTGAATAATCGTCAACAATAGACAAAAAATAATCTGCGTCAGTAATGGAACTAATGGAGTATGCCCCAAATATCTAAGTGCAATAAATTGAAGAAGACCGAGTCATACTAGGAGAAAATGAAAGACGAGCTTGCTTAGCCATTGGACAGATATTACATGGATCATGAGTATGTGTAATGGAAGGAATTGTACAACTATCAGAAAAATGACCTAAACGTGAGTGCCATATAGTTGCAAGAATGGAACTCATTGAAAGAGCTGTAGGTTTGTATGCTGAAATGAAGTGATAGAGACCATCACGCAGGAGTCCCAGACCAATCACTGTCCTCGTTGACAAGGCTTGAAAGATACATAAGATAGGGAAAAAAGTCACTATACCATTCAAATCATGTGTAAGTTTGCTAACAGAAAGCAGATTGAATGTAAAAAGAGGAACATGCAACACATTATTTAAAGTGATCAAAGGAGATAAGGAATGAGTTGTGAGATGGGTAATTGGATATGTCCAGCCATATGGTACAGACACAGGTTGATGGGCTAAAGAAGAATGCATTATCTCAGAGGGTAAAGGAGAAAAATGGTGTGAAGCCCAACTATCGATGATCCATGAATGTAATTGAGAAATATTGGCTGAAAAGCAAGTGGTAATACCTACAAAGTTATTACCATCTGAAGACTGTGATGACTGTAGGAAGGACATCAACTGCTGGCATTGAACAAGTGAAAGAGGTGGCAAAGGTGAGATAGGATTGCCATTGTCAGAAGTGGAAGCAGTTGCAGGTGTGTGTTGTGACAGGAATGGAGAACCATTTTTGTCATTTGTAACAACATTCAAATGTGAGGTCTGATTGCCCTGTTTGGACTGAAACGGGTTTCTTTGTTTCAGATTGGCATTAGTGTTCCATGGCTGGTACTTTGGTGGACGTTTGGTATATCTAGGTGGATATCCATTTAGTTCAAAACAAGTCTCACGGATATGACCGTGTTTGTTGCAGACTTGCAGTGGACACAGAATGGTCACTGCCTCATTGTGCCTGGAACTTTTTGTTGATTGAAAGGTCAATTGATGCGACCAACAACGAAAGCAGAGGAGTCGGAAGTTACCTTCAGTATGGAGAGTCCATGGTGTCTTTTTCTTGGAGAACCAATGAATAGGCCTTACCTAACTGAGGCAATGGATCCATGGTAAGAATTTGGGTTCTGACTATCATTGAGACCCATTAGAAATTGAATAACCTGCTCAGTATTGAAATGGTTGATAAACTTCGATTGAGCACCGCAAGAACATTTTGGGATAACCAGATGAGAAGTCAATTCATCCCATAATATTTTCAGAGCTGAGTAATAGGCTGAAACAGACAGCGAATCTTGCTTCTGTAGGGCAATGTTCCGCCGGAGTTCATAGATGCGTGGTTCGTTGCCTTGAGAGTACTGACTCTCAAGATCAAGCCACAGTTCCTTTGCTGATTTCGCATACAAGACGGTGCTGTGTAGATCTGGAGACATACTATTATAAAGCCATGCCATGACCATCAGGTCACTCTGGACCCAGGCAATGGCTTCCGGAGTCTTATCATCAGTCGGACGAGGGAAAGATCTGCCTACGAATCCGAACTTGCTCTTTGCTCCAAGCGCAACCCTCGCACGCTTCCAGGTAGGGTAGTTAGCGCCATTCAATAGCTGGCTAACCAAGATATGCCCTGGGTTGTCGCTCGGATGAAGCATTGAAGGTGATAAAGAGAAGGACGTCGACGAGGTTGCATTTGCCATTGAAGCACTAATCCAAGAAACACAAGAAGAACAACGATCGAGCAAACAAGAACTGAATAAACAGAGTAGCAATCGAACGAACTGAACAGGAATCAAACAAATGCAAACAATAAGATCAAGATCAAGAATCAAAGAATTAGAACCAAGAATCAGACAGATCTGAAGAACTGAGCAACAGATCTGAGGAACTGAGTAGCAGATCTGAAGAGTTGAGCAACAAATTGAACAGATCTGGAATTGATCAATTGAACAAAGAAACAATCACTTGAACACAAATAATCGATCACTCAGACAGAGAATCAGAACACAAACACGATCACTCGAACACAAACACAAAGGATAGAAAAAAAAAATAAAGAACAAAGGAGCTACTTTGATACCATGTTAGAAACGGAAGAGCTTGCTGAAGAAATGTGTTTTTTCTATATTATTAACAAATGAGAAATTGGCTTATATAGCCTTACATTATATAGCCTTACACATGTGGAACTGAAAATTAAATTAACTAGAATATATAAACGTGTCAATACTTGATACAAAGTCTAGAATTTTCTATATCTAACACTAATCTCTAAATAGGGCTGTCAACAGACTTGTTTTCTATCTCCATCCAATCCGGATGCAGTTTGATTTTGCTCGATAGGGACATGCCTGTGCTATATGTTATTGAGAAAGATCCTCTGATGCACTCCTATGTAGCAGAGGTGATCTTGAGCATTGGGAGGGCATCTGTCGTGTGTCCTGATGCTATCTCAATGCTTAGGATCTAAATAATTTTATAATCTATACAAGGATTATGTATTTACCTACACACAATCAAGGTTTTAGTTCCAAGTATCAACCACAGCATTCGCTGCTACCTAAACCGATCTGAACCGGACCTGGATTGCGTACGCCTCCAATAGCAAGCTAACACGTGGCCAATAAAAATAAGGAAGAATCAGGTATCGATGCCTGAGTTCCTCCATTTGCTAGTTCTGTCAACATACAAAGCTCTTGGACTCCTACCCTAGTTCAGGCGATTACCTCAAATAAAGCACTCTTACCTTTCCATCTAGAAACATATAATCTTTTCAAGCAATTCTGATTACTAAAACCATACATTCAATGGACATAAATGATACTCTTAACCATAGTTGTCAAGGTGTCAAGGCAAACCAAGGCATTGGAGGCTTGATGGGGCGCCTAAGCGACCAAGACTCCAACTTGGGTGATCAAGGCGCCTGCATAGGTGACCAAATCGTCTCATTTTCCAAGGCATCACAAAGCCGCTTGGATGCCTAGGCATCGTCTACGCCTTGACAACTATGCTCTAAACGGAGGGACTAAGCCATCTACCTCTCTATTTGTGTTCGACTTACAAAAGGAATTTGAATACAGATCAACCAATATCCACTTACTATTCCCATGATAACATTTTCACACATGCAGCTAAAAATCCATACTGTAATGTAATCACTTCGACAGAAAAAAAAAAGAAAAAAAAAGGCAATATAATCACCACTCATGCATCAAGAAAGGAAGAACAGTTCTTACCAAAAAAATAAAAAAAAGGAAGAACAGTTCACCTGTATGAATATGAAGGCTTATATGTACCATTGATTTTTCCTTTTTCTCCCTCTACTTCATTATGAACAAACTCTAAAATGGAAATGAGATTTTACAATATTCAAGCCCTTTTAAGGCTAAAACAATATTGTATATGATAATGAGGGAAGAGAGAGAGAGAGACCCCTCTCAATGAAAACCTTAAAAAACCAAACCAATATCCCTCCCTGTCTCCTCCTTCCTATGAATATAAACAATATTATTACAGCTCAATCTCCCTCATTCCGAGGAAACCCACTTCTTCTATTCCGCTAATTTACTTCTCTCTACTTCTCTTTTCCAATTAAAAAAGGAGTAAAAAAAAATGAGAGAACACTCTATCTTGGATCTTCTGCTGGTTATTTTTATCTTTCCAAAATAGGAGAATAAAAAACCTAGCTTATATAATACAGATACACATTAATTTAATGACTAAAAACATCACTTACTATCAGTGTACCCTTTACCATTATGGTCTCTTCTGCTGCTGGTTATATTTGATTTTGATCAGCAGCTGAGCATAGAGAAGCTCGTTCCATGAGTCCGGCACTCCAGGGAGGCACCAGTGGCTGCAATCCTGGAATCTCAATGGAGATCTTCGCTCTTCATCTGTTAAATGCTGCTTCCTGTATATTGAAGGGTGGGCATCCTTCCTGTAATCGGTCATTCTCGTAATATTCAGGTAGGAGACGGGTGTCTGCATCCCCTTCATCACCGACTCTAACACTGCCATCTTCTGCGGATACGCAGACAAATACGTCTCGTTCTTGATGGGTTCAGTCTCATGGTCGCATTGCCCACCTGAATTCCACTGCCCACCACTAGAAAAAACAAAGCCTGCCTTAATTTATTGATTTTAATGGCGATGGCAGATTTCATGGTTTTTATATTTTATTATATGCTCAGGGTCAAACTTACCTGAAATGGGAAGCAGAATAGCCCCTGAAGAAAACCAGGGTCTTCTTAGGATTTACATTGACATCGACCCATCTTGCCCAGGTTGTCAAAGCTCTCCGAAATGCCTCGACAACGTTCAACTCGTCATAGATATGGCTACCTTCTTGGTAATAGTCCTTTCTGCAAGTTGTAAATTTTATTTTTCTTCTGTTTTTTCTTTAGGAAACAGAGGTTTCAATGCAGAAAAAATATCGAAAGTTATAATGAAAGGAATCTGAAGATACCCTTTTGAAGTCTTATCGTGAGTCCACCAGTGTCCCGTGTTGAAGACGATGACATCTGCATTCTTGTATTTATCTGACGATCTCTCAACTATGTCAAGACGAAGTGTCTCCTTCTTCGATCCGTTTGTGTCTGGCATTTCCCATTCTTGAACCAGGAAAGGCGATCGAAAGAACTCCACGGAGCAGTTAAAATCCTATAAATCCAAATCAGGGTATCAGATGGACTATACTAAAATTAAAACGACAGAGATGAGAGATCACGCAGGATAATAACAAGAAATTCTGTAAAAATTTGAGCGGGCTCGAAGAGAAGGAGGGAAGGGCTGAAATTGAAGAGGAGAAGAACGACCTACTTTAAATAGAAAGGAGTAAGAACCCTCTGTTCGAAACTCCCGTCGACCAGAAGCTTCAAAGACCGTGCTTTTATCTTGCACCGAGTTTCTAAGAATGCAAACCAGAGATTCCCACATATTTCTATTCAGGGAATCACCAACAAAGACTAGCCGTTTTCCTCTTAACAATTCTAACATTTCCCTCCCATTCAACCTGCATAGAAACGTAACTAGATCACTCTCCCGAACTCGAAAACATAACACGAACTCAATTGATTCACGTCAGAACCCAAAACCCAAAATTTATTTACTATTGGATCGATGAATTAGTAAGAGGGAAAAAAAATCACAACTTTCTTCTAAGACACTTGAGTCCGAAAAGTTTAGATCACAACTTTATTGTAATTATTTAGTGCTTTTAGAAACGTACCTTGGGATATTGCAGCCATTGGGCTGCCATCTGAGTTTCTGATAAGCTCCATCAGGCCGACTGTTGAGAAAACAATTAAACGGCTCATCGATGTGAGGACAAGACCCCGGTTGGTAAAGCGGATAAGAATCATCCTTAACCCATCTTCCATAAAAAATATTACAATGTATCATTGATTTCAGCATATTCGAATTCGCCTGCTTCCCAGATGAGATCCCGGAAGAAGAAGACGACCCATTGTTCCTCTTCCTAAGGGAAGCAGTTGGGTTCGAGTTCGACATCCTGGACTGTCCTGCATCCCCTTTAACTGTCCCATTCTTCGGCAGACCCTCTTTCTCAGAGGACTTCGAGGATGCAGTCACAGTCTGATTCCCTGCTTGAGCCTGTATCTTACCACTGCTGCTGTCAGTTTTCTTCTTCCTAACGCCTCTATTATCAACGGGTGGTGATTCGAAGTTTGATGTGGCTAACTCATTCACAGTACCATTCTTGGGCAGGCTGTCGTTCTTATGGGATTGCGACGGCGCACTCACAGACTGCGATTTAAAGGGTGGTGCTTGAGAGTTTGCTTTACCAGTAGTAGTTCCTGTTCCGTTCTTCGAAACACCCTTTTCATCCACAGGTTGCAATTTTGGTGACGTCGGTTTCGCAATTTCAGAGCGATTATTCCCACTTTGGAACTGTTTCGCTTTCGGAACATGAGTCGCCGTCGCGTTATGAGTATGAGACGGGGAGACATTGAGATCACCTCGTGGAAACGGAGAAGGAAGAGTAGTATGAGTAGAAGAGTTAGCGGGTGGAGAGGAATTGGGGCGAAAGTAGGAAAAAATGGAAGAGAAGTGAGATCTGTAGGGGGAATCAGAACCGGAACTGCCAAAGATGCTGGTGAACCAAGGGGAAGAAGTCGCGGAAGGGTTGAAGGCGATGAAGACAGTACAAGCCAGGAAGGTGAACATGAACCCATATGCGAAAATCATAGTTCTCCTGGTTCTGAGAACAGAGAACAAACTCTTCAAATCGGAGATGAGACTTCCACCACCGGATAGATCCTTGGTCGCATCCGCCATGGCCGATTTCTCCAGAATGTTCTTCTCCAAAACTCCCGGCCCCCAAAATGTGGCGAAGACGATTAGCACTACGCCACTGTCCCACTCAAAATCAAATACAGTAGAGAGAGAAGATTAAGCGAAAAAGATGCAGCTTTAGTCTTTAACGAGTCTCTTTTTACTCTGTAGTCTGTACCAGGCTACCAGCTAACTGTTAAGTGTAGAGTTGGGAGTGTTGTTCTGTAAGTGTATGAACTGTGTGACCTGTGAATATGGTTGGTGAAGAGCAAAAGTGGGCTTTTAAAACACCATTACCCTTGTGTTTGGATGTTAATATCAAAACTGTCACATATTATATTATTTTCTTTTCTTTCCATCCAAACATAATATATCTATATATATATATATATATATATATATATATATATATATATATATGAACAGTTGAGATTGAAACACGTGGTAATTTGATGAGATTTGTGAAAAAGTGGGGGTGGAGAGAGAATTGAAATATTAATTATGGGATTTACTTGAAATATTAATTGTGGGAGGTTACAAATGGCAAAAGTGTAGTTTATGGGAGTTATGGGCTACCCTTTTTGACGGAATGCAAATTTTTTCTAAAACACTTCATGTGGGTTCTGTTGCGCTCCTAGCTACTCGTCTTACTGGTTTCCGGGTAGTTTCCGCGTGGGTCCCTTCGATGGAGTAGCCGTCCGGTTTTATCTGTCGGTTGATGTAAATGGGATTCTGTATTTCTGTTTGATCCAATCCGCTTCCGTGATGGAAGTTAGTTACCGCTTAGAGTGGATTTCATATGACGTAGGTAAGCTCCTTCATGCCTCAACTCAAGTAACTTATGGTTAATTAACCATTTTCCATTTTAAGAATGTATTTTCAATAATCCATTCCAAAAGAATAGATAATGACAAACGCTGTTTAAGATTTATTTTTTTCAAGAAAAGTCGTGTTTGGTAAGTTAGAGATAGATTCTCCATAAATTTAGATATGAAAGAATCAGAATTTAAGGATGAAACTCCTATAATTGCTCCGCAGAAAGAGAGACACAGCAGCACTTTGAAAGTTGGTTTTGAAATACCGAACGCTCAATAGAGTAAAAGGAGCATATCTTGTTTGTCATCTTACTTATTTGTATGTGGATGACTTGGATGTATCATGCATGTAATAGTGTTCGTTCATTGATAGGCATGTGGTCCATATATGGAAAGACCGAAAGAGTATTAAATTGGAAAGGGACACAAAAGGAAAAAGAGAAAGAAAAGAGTGGCTGAAATTCCATATTTGAATGTAATATGATAGAATAAAACCGTGTCCAACAGTTGGTTCACGCACTAAAGTTTCACAGATCTGAAAATGATTATACCGAACACATATCCTGATGTAATCTCAATCGTCTGATGTTCGATTGAACAGACGAAGAGGATTTCTGTGCTCTCTCCTCTTTCCTCCATCACGGTTATTGACGAGGTATCCAAACACAATTTATGAAACATTAGTTACTTTTGGTACAATTTCTTGAAACGATAGACATCGTAAGTATAATTTACTCAAAAAAAGAACCTGAAACCAAAACCGGAAATCGGAAACTAGATTGGAATCATCCCATTAAAATTTAGAATCGCTCTATTCACTATTATGTTGGGTTTTTTGTTTGGCTTTAGCTTTTTGGCTTGAAACCAATTGGTTAATCAGGGAGATTTTGGTCTTGACACAGAAAGGCGGAACCGAGTAGGGACCATTAATATGATTTTATATTTTGTAATCAATCCGATAGGATTTTGAGGGGGCCATCACCGACCGTACTTCATTCCCACTTTCGTACTGCCAGGCTGCCCATCAGAAATTCAGAATAGTGTGTGAAGGGAATAAGGGAAGATGGATGGGAGCTGACTGAGGTTGGCACTTGGCACACTTGGATCATGGATAGTTAATATTATAATCATTATTTTACACTTAAAAAATGTTTTAACCATTGGATGAAAGGGCTGCCAGTTGTAACTCATCGAACGTATCAACATGAGAAGATCCCGATCTTAATACCAGTTGGTGCATCTGGTAAAGTAACCTTGATGTCAGAGCCATAAATGTTGGAAGTTAGGGTGTTGGGAGTTGGACAGGACATGGATGCATGGGAACATCTTTCATTACATTCCATACCATTCAATTCAATGGCTCCGTCTCCACTTTGCTTTCAATAATGTGATGGCACTTCCCTTCTTTCTCATGTAATTTAGAGAGAACATCAATCTTCTGATCTTATCCTTACCATCACATCTAACTGGATAACCACTGTAAGCACTATTGCTATGGTAGCCATGAAAAGAAAGTGGAAGCACAAGGCAAACATAGGTAACACATCTTTCATGAATTTGGCAACTATGATTTCACCTATAAACACTGTGAAACAAAAATAATAATTGTATTTTTACCACCCCTTCTGTGGGCCCAATATATGATAGATACCATTCAAAATGTTAGCCTTGGTCTTCACAGTATGATTTCCATCCCTCCCAACTGATACATTTAAAGCAGCATAAATCCAACTACCATAGTTAGGAATCATGTGTGTGTGACGTTTAAAGTTATTTCATCATGTCACTTGAGACTGTAAGAACTTAATTGCGGTCATACGAATTCAGGGTATGTGAGTGTAAATTTTTATGATCGTCTGGTATGAAAAAACTGAGATTTCTTATGATTCTGTCTTCCTACAGGATTTTTTTATATCTGCTAAATCAATTCAATCGGGATCAGGAGGGTTAAATGTTAATGTAAGAGGGGTATTTACAGGCCTTCTCCCAGAATTCAAACTAGGCCTTTGCCAAGTCAATCTCTTGCGTCTTGAATCTTGACAATGAAGCAAAGCATATACTTTGTACATGGAAATACTCAGTAATTTTTAATGTGTCTGGTTCACCCTTCAGTGCCCATATCGAGGTGTAGCTTCTAGATTAAGTAAATAGAACCATAGAATGCCTTTGTCTCCACATTTGATCACTCACCCATCAGATTGGAAAGAAAAGCAAGATGTGAATTAAAGGGAACTAATTGTCTCTTTAATCCTTGGATGGCTGAATAATCAAAATCTAGTGGTTAGGTATTTAAGAGTTTAAAACCAAAAAGAAAGTTACAATAATAGAGTAGAAACTAGAAAGTGAAGGGAGGTCACATGACCATGAGGTATCCATGTCCTCATTAACCTTCATAAAGAGATCAGGTTTATCTCCCACCGACCAGACCAGGGTTTGTTAAAGGGTGAAAGAATCAACAAGGGGAATAAAATACAGATCCTTTGTTCCTGAAATGCATAGCTAAATAATGCATATATATTACCACAAAAAGCACAGATTAGAGTCGTGGATAAGAGCTGTACAACTGAGCATATTGCTCTTGATCATGCGTAATATGGCCCAATCAGTACCTTTCTCATCAGAAACCTCAAGCATGGATAGAAAGCTGAAGACAGGTGGAACGATTGGAAAAAAAAAAAAAAAAACAAAACAAAACTTACGTTTTTGTTCTCATTTACTATCACTTTCCACCTCACATCTTCTGTATGAACCACAAAAGAGAGAGAGAGAGAGAGAGAGAGAGAGAGAGAGAGAGAGAGAAGTTTAAATACCTTCTCATGGGCAGAAAGCAACAACTGAAAAATGTATCTCAGCATGCTAAACCAACCCCCTTAAGATCCCGCATGCTACCTTATGTGCCCCCCCCTGCTCGTGTCCATGTCTTGCTATTGTTCCACTGCTCCTGCACTCTTGTGACACGCAAGAAAAGCACGAAGGCAAATATCCAGAGAGTTTGTCAAGTAGGCAATGAGTTAGCTTCCAAGAGTCCCATCATTTCTGAGCTGCTCAACTGCTGGGGGAAGTAGAAGAGCAAGCCTCTGTTTGTATCGTGCAATGCATTGTAGTCGTTCTTCTCTTAATCTGCATCCGTTATCAAACATTAGCTGCACAGCATAAAAGACCATGGTGTAGCTCTTCTTTTGAGTAGTGGATCTTAGATTACTTATACCCCCCTTACATCATGGTGTAACTCCACCTCTAGACTGTAGTTCAATTGTTTGATGTTCTGTAGTCCCTGATGTCAAGTGTAGCTCTTTCTAGCATACTCATGTAGATTAAACTTCGGGGTCCTTATAACTACATGCCAACTACTATTGCTATTTTTTTCAATGAATTTTTCATTAAATATTCACTTAGGCTATGTTCTATTCACTGTAAAATATTTTATTGAAAAATATTATTATTTGCAATTTTTTTTTATATTCTTCTTCCATTTATTAAGTTTTTTGTTGGACATCATAAGAAAGCACATCTGGGCATGGATAAGAAAGGAAGGAAAAATCATATAATATTATGGGGGGTTGAATCCTCCACGAGTGCCAAGTGTATCTATCAATGGTCAAGATACCCTATCAATGGTCAAAATACCACCACTTTTTGGGAAAACAAATTTCTGAAATTTAAAATGGAAATTGTTTCAAATTTATGTATTGCATTTCACTATTATATTTTCCCTTTCCTAGTCCTCATGCAATTCTATATTGATTTTTAACAAATCCCTTAAGCTATTGTATGGTGAAACAAGCAGAACATTAGTAACACTGACTTTGCATATTATAATAGCTCTCAGTGCAGAGTAGATTGAACAGGAAAAGATTGATCTTCAATGCAATAAACAGGTAAAGGACAATTTTTTAATGCTGTTGACTTGGGCACCTATATAAGGCGATGTTAAAAATGAATTTTGACTTAATTTTCCACAACATAATGAATGTGACATTAATTTGTACTTGATATATTACAAGTTTTTATCAGCTAATCACTTCATTTGTCTGAGATACTATTATTTTTAGCATTCCATTGACTCCACTCGACAATGAAACTTACCTTGCACGAACCCTTTTAGCACGCTTTATGTGTCTCTGTAACAATTCTCGAGGAGATAAATGCTCAACAGAATCAGTACCCTATATAACCATATCCAATCAAGCACAATAGTTAGCCACAAATTTTACCAACATTTGCTCTTCTTTTTTTGTTTTTGTTGGAGGGGAGGATGAATATGTCAGTGAGTAAATCTCAAACGAAATCACATTGAGTTTTTCAGCAGAAAAAACAGAAAGTAACAAAAAATATTTGAAGCTCTAGCCAGAACAATTAAATACTATCACGCGGTCCTTAATATATAAGTATCACCAGAAAAAAAAAAAAGCTTCGAACAAAATCTAAAAGGCCTTTCTCACTTGCAAATGGGGAGGACAAACATCCCAGCACTATATAGGCCCAAAAATTTCCCATGCTTGACATTAAGGCCAGGATAGACTTACATCAGTCCAGTACACTGGCCCCTCCCAACCCTAGCCTGAACTGTATATAGGGCTAGGACCTGTATATATTTAAATCAACAATGCCAATAACTTCGCTATTTCAAGTCTTTTAATCATTTTCCAAATCCTAATTTTCCATTCCCTATATGGATCACCTTGGGTTGTTCAAGAAACCCATCAAGGTCGGCCATCTTGGCCAATACCCAAATATATTATGTCTTATGGTGGTATTTTTTATTTTTTTAATTTATGACAGTTACTTGTAAAAGGACTTACGCTCAATGATTAGATTCTAAGTTCTTGCATAAATCCAAGGCCCTTATATCACTTGAAGTTATTCTTTTATAGGCCAGCCCAAGCCTGGCCCTAAACCCAAAATGTTAGTGGGCTGGTGATGAGGGATCCGGGTTGAGAAAACCCTAATTAGATCCGCGGTTTACCCATCCAAATAATATGAAAGCTTGATTCAATACACAGTGGCAGAACTGTAAATAAGCTCAAAACTCAACCAGTAGTGGCAGTTTTGTAATAAATCAGAAGTTTGCAATATCTTAACAAACCAAACAGAACCTTAGGACCAAAGTAACAACAATTCTTAGCCAATAGGGTAATCTGGAAATAAATTATGAAGAAGGAGCAAAATAAAACAAATAACAAAGATAAGGGCAATTCTGGAAAATCAGAAACAATTTAACCCTTCTTCAAGCTCACGACAGAGAGAGAGAGGCAGAAACCAGTTTCGAATGAAAGAGGAGAGCTCCTTCAATATGGTTCTGATCGATCTGAAATTTGGAGGAGTTGCTGATATATAGTCCTACCAAATCCAACAAGTTAAACCAGAGAACAAGACAGATTCTTTGCGCAGGAAATTCTGAAATCAGAATATGGCGGACATGAAGTTGCAGGTCTGGTTTCAGCTTTGGATGTCTCAGAAAAGGTATGAATATGGGCTAGTAATTTGGGGTTTGGTTTGTTTATGGCAGAGAAAGTTACAGCCAGAGTTTGAGAATGATAAGGGGAAAGATGAGAGGTGTCGAGAGATTCTATTGGGGCTGGTAATACCACCCAGAATAGGGGAGGGAGAAAGGAAGAAGAAAAGGGAAAGGGGAGGGAAGAGGAGAAGAAAGGAAAGGGAGACAGACTGGGTTGGTTCCTGTTAGTGAGCAGAAACGAAGGAGAGAGAGATAGGGGAAGGGAGAGAAAGAAGAAGTAGGGAAAAGGAACAGACCAAAGAAAGGGTCGGTTCTGATCGCAGAGATGAAAGGGAGAAAGGAAGAACAACTTCTGCCCGTAGGCTCACAAGCACACAACCAACCACGGTACAAAAATACTAAACTTCAATTCATTATCAACTCTGAAAATAAAAACCTATTACATGTTTTATTTAAAGATAAAACTTTCCTAAACTAAATAAAATAAAACTAGTAAGTAAATAAAATCCTAATCAAGATGGAAACCATAATCTACTAATTGCTTAATAAAATATTACCTAATCTTCTAATCTAAAATTCCCAAAAATAAAAGATTACAAAAATCCCAATTAAAATTAAATCTAATAAAAATTCTAATCCATGCCCATCTTAGCTTATGGGCCCGTTCCTGCATCAGTTGGGCTACCTTAGACCAGACCAAGCCTAACTTGCTTTCATCCTTACTTACTAGCCTAGTCTACGAAGTAATTGCATTTTTGAATGCTGCATTTCCCTACATTATTATAGGCTTCAGTACTGAGAAAAGGCGATGGCTTATAGCTAGTGTTTGAGGTTTCGTCTAGCCTAGGTAATGCAGGAAGGAAAATACATGTTGAAATAAGAATGAGAGAAACTAGCTTGTCTAGAATGACGGGCCTCACTTTATTTATAGAGTAATATGGATTGCATGCATGGTTTCAAGTATCGAGACAATACACCCCATATCAACCGATAAGTATCTACATCAACAGTGGTCGATATGGTACTCTTCGATACGTATCTCTTATTTTTACAACAAAAAGTGTATCCACATGTATCGATCGTATCAAACCAATACAACTCGATGCACTTGATATGCATCAATACAGTTACATTTGCATTTTATCGCAAAATAATGATAATAATAATAATAATAATAATCAAACTTTGTATCGAAGTGTATCTAACCGATACGAACCGATATTGTTCGATACACCTCGATAAGAACCAATACGGTTGATACGAACATAGAAAGCTTGATCAACTAATTATTTCCACTTTTCTGGTCTTCTTCCTTACTGAAAACTTACAATTCATGCGAAGCAAAGGTTTGTAGCTCATTGAATGTCATCAAATGTCTTTAATCCTTGGAAATGCTTCAAGATTGCTAATTATAGTGTTTTTATGCTTAAAAATTATGTTTTGCATGTTCCCTAATCATTTCCGTGCATATCTTGCCCCGTATCCTAACGTATTCTAGTATATCCACCGTATCTATGATACAATACATCTCTTAAAATTGCCTGACCGATACGTTACCGATGTGCGATAATTTATCCTTGATTGCATGAAAGGAAAGTCGGTAAGGAATGAGTCAATACCCTTATCTCTAAATTTAACGAACCTATACATAAACTCATATTACAACAAACCCCTCAAGTTAGTGCAAATATATCAAATATGCCCAACTTGTTAATAATGGGAATGAAACTCTTAAAACCAAGTCTTTTAGTAACAACATCTGCTAACTGGGCATTTGAGGAAACAAAGGGAACACAAATGACTCCTTTTTCAAGCTTATCCTGGATGAAATGGTGATCGATCTCTATGTACTTAGTACGATCATATTGAACAACATCATGTGCAATGCTAATTGCCAATTTAATGTCACAATAAACACGTATAGGCAATTCAACTGGAACACACAAATCCTAAAGAAGACCCCTAAGCCAAAGGAGTTCACAAATGCCTTGGGCCATAGCCCGAAACTCAGCTTCAGCACTAGATCGAGCTATGACAAATTGTTTCTTACTTCGCCAATTAAAAAGATTGCCTCCAACAAACATGCAATAGCCAGAGGTAGACCTCTTGTATCATGAACCGCCCCAAACTGTATCCGTGAAAGCCTCAATACGGATTTGCCAGGAGCGGATTTCAAATATCTTAAAATCCGATATGCAACCTCTAAGTGAGAGCAGCAAAGATTATGCATATACTGGCTTACTACACTAACAGCAAAGGCAATGTCAGGCCGGTTGAGTGACAAGTATATCAATCGTCCAACTAACCACTAATAACTACCTTTATCAATTGGCTTGTCTAGAATGACAGAGGCCTCACTTTATTTATAGAGTAATAAGGATTACATGAAAGGAAAGCAAGTAAGGAATGAGTCAACACCCTTATCCTTATCCCTACATTCAACGAACCTAAACATAAACCCATATTACAACAATATCAAAGATGAAAACAAAAGGGAATAGCAGATAATTCAAAACTTAAGGTCCCAGCCTCCAAGGAGCAAGCTCAAGCAAAAATTATTAATCTTCTATTTGGTTTAACAAACATTAAACTCACAACCAAGAGTCAAAATTTTCTGATAGGCCAAGAATGAAGCCAAGACTACGTTGTCTAGACTTCTTGACACCAAAAGACAACAATAAAGCATGACCTTGCAGTAACAAATATAAGAATAACCCCATGCTGTTATCTACCCAAAAAAAAGAACAGATGTAAGAATAAAAGAGTCACAAGTCTAAATGGGGAATCCCACTAAAGCTTAGAGTGTAAATGAGTACCAGAAACATTTTTCCCAACACACTTTGCATCAGTCTATACACATTACCCAATTCTCTTCATTTTGTTAAATATCTATAATATTTAGATTTTAATTAAGTAATAACTATGATGAGAAGGAAAAAGTTCCCTAAACATTCATCTTTTTCCTTTTGATAGATTAAATAGCATGTAGTAAATCAGGTACCACATCTCCTTTCCTTTTTACCTGATGATGTTTTTGAAGATGAAGAATTAAATCTTGGTAAAATGTCAACCAACCCTGCCCCACCACCACCACCACCCCCCCCCTCCCCCTCCAAAGAGAAAAAAAGGGTTACAGCTTCTGCCCCAAGTGTATACACAACATAGTTTTTCTCCTACAGGGATATTTTTACATGTGGGAAGACGAGTAAGATCAAGCAATTTCATCAGACCTTGCTGAAACAAAATGTGGCTCCTAGAATAGATTCCCAAGAACAACAGATTATGCCACCGTACAAGTGACTACATTACCACAGGTTTCTAGCCTACCACAACTAATCAATGAAATATGGAACTCTGCGCAAAGTTTCCTCCCGTGATATGAGTTACCACCCCTTGATCACTTATGCTACCCCAAACATCCGACTGCATTTTCCAACTGAAATGGAATATTACTACCCAAGCACGCATGGGTTGGAGAAGTCGTAGCCCATTTCCGACATCATTCTTCTTACTTCTGTTTTGAAGTTATGGAATTCCGGCTTCCGCTTGACGGTGAGGGCGCCGCATGTTGGGCGCAACAAGCGTCCAGATGTTCTCACAACGCCTATGGCTCCTTGTGACAATAATGTACTGTCTGGCATACTTCTCGTAAGGAGTCCTATTGAAACCAAGAAATATAGGCCTGCCTGCCATCCACACCAGAATAGATAGAGTTTTCCGAAAAAACCTGCGTGTTCGAATTCTGATCGCTTTTACGCGAGAAAGGGGGACCACCCTCTAAGCCGAAAAAAATTAGATCCATAACACCTATGTCAGCTTTTCTGTCTGAATGCATTCAAAACAACTCGCATCCCACAAATACACTAGGTACCCCCACCCCCCAAGGTAAGGCATAATGAATCAAATGAAAATACTATCCATAATGTCTACTAATTCCATTAATTTATTGAGACAACAACCAAATAGACGAGTAACTAGAGTGGAGATTAATGCTGAGTTATAAACAATTGTTCCATCAAATATTAGAACAAACCTCTTCTTTCTCTTCCTCTTCATCATCCGCTTCATCTTTTTTAGGCAAATGAGTGTCTGCTGCAGTCACAGGCAAGGGTCTTGGAAGCAACTTTACACCTTCCCCAAATATAGGCTGACAATAGAAAACTAAAAGTGTTGGCACAACATATTAATTATTAATGAATGGGACCAAAAGATAAGCTAAATTTAATATTTTGCGAACAGCTACTATCTGCACCCAATAGTATCCACAAGTATACAACTAAAGGCTCATGTTCCACGTGTGAATAACAACACTCTATTTCCCCCTTATCAGGCTTCAACTCAACCATAGTTGTCAAGGCATCGCCTTAGGTGTCCAGGCAGTTCTTGAACACCTAAGTGACCAGTCACCATATTGTACAAGGTGCTCAGACAAAAGCCCAAAAAGAAACAGGGGGAAAGAACGGAAAAATGAGGAAAAGGGGCTGGGAAATAGGGGGACCAATAAAGAGAAGAGGGAAAAGTGGCAGAAAAATAAGAGAGAATGAAAAATAAGAAGAAAAATGAAGAAAAGATATAATATCTGCAGCCACTACTGCCAGAAAGGTTGCAACGCCATTGCCATTATAGTAGGAGGAGGAAGAGGAGGGAGGAATGTACATGTAACTCACACTACAACCATTACCTCTTTCGCCATCAACATCAAAGAAGAAGAAGATCAACTGAGTTTCATTTGTTAAATTATATCTTTAATGATGATATTTTTTAATTTTAAACATTTTCCATATTCACAAGTAAAAGAAATAAAATTTTCATTTTACATATAAACCCCCCTTAAAAATTTGCATTCTTAAGGGAAAAAAATATCATATTTTACGTCTAAAACCCCTTTGGGAAATGTATGCTTTAGTCACCTAAGTGTCGTCTAGGCAGGCACCTAGGTTATAAGGCGGCTGGCCGCAGCCTAGGTTCTTCTTAGCACTGAAAGGTCCGGATGTGACACCATCCGTATTCGCATCCATTTATGTTAATAAAAATCCAAATTCGATTTGGATATCCGTCAGATTACTAAATCACTTTTCAAATTCAAATCCGGTTGATTTATCGAATATCCAGATATCATCTGATTCAAGAATTTTATTCTTCATTGTTCCATTTTCTTCCATGCTTTTGCCATCTCCTTTATCTAGGTCTCTCTTGCATGCTTTCAGTCTATGTCTCTCAGTTGTCTTAGTCTCATAAATCTCTTTCCCTCATTCTCCCGAACCTTTCGAATCTTAAAGAACCCTCCAAATCATTAACTAATAAAAATAGTACTTAACTCCTAATAATAAGTGAATCTGATATTATCCGGTTCGAAATAGTGATATTTGTATTCATATCCAATTATGTTCCGGATAATCCTTCTGGTTAAAAGTTAATTTATCTCCTATCGGATCAGAGAGAGAAACAAGGATTGATATTCCAACAGTGAAACCCAAGAATTGAAAGAGATATAGTTGAAAGTAGTTGTAATATACAAAGCAGAAAAAGCACATGGCATGCTAACAAAATGACCCTAACAGAGTAGTTGTAACATACAAAGCAGAAAAAGCACATAGCATGCTAATGAAACGCTCTTAAGCAGATATGGAAGACATGGAGACGTAAAAAAGGCAGTTTTCATGGACATGTGAAACATGGGGCCAAAAGGTCATGCACTCCTTATCTCCCATGTGAAAAGTTGGACCCTAAACACCAAAGCCTCTTCTTGTTTAAAAACATATGCCCATCATAGTTGTCAAGGCGCCAAAGCGACTCAAGGTGTTAGAGGGGCGTCTAGGCGCCTAGACATACCCAAGGGGTACCCGAGGCGTTCCCCAAGCTTTGTAAGGGTACATCTTTACTAGAGATTCATACAAAAGGGAGGGGTAGGAGCATCAATTTTTATTGTTTTTAATACATACGCATGACTCCATACATTATGGTGTATATATATACTTTATAAATCCAATAAAAATACTACAAATGACATCAATTACAAAAATAAATAACTAAATAAAACAAGGTGGGATAAAATAAGGCGACCAACCGCCCAGGGGTTGAAAGATCACTTGGACACCTAGGCTAGGCATTACCTAGGCTACGCCTTGATAACTATGATGACCATATCTCTATTTTAACCTAAACCCTTCTCAAACTTAAGGTCTAGAACTGAAATTTTAAAGATGTTCAGCTTGCTGATGGTTCAAATCACCCTCGCCCGCTGTTTATCAAATAAATTACCGGGAAAAACTCAAAACTCCACTCTCGTCGCCCACAAAAACCACTTCACAAGGCAATAGAATCAACTACCACTTAAGAAGAAATTGCAAAAACCTGAGTTTCTTGAGGCAATCCATTCCACGCCCATGATCGGCAAAGTGCATATAGAGAAGCACCATCTGATATCCTAACCTGTGTAAGTAAAGTATGAATAAAGAATAAATAATTCAAAAAATGAAGTCCAACACAAACACATAGTACAGTTTTTCAGAAGATTGAAACAATAATTTTAAGGCTCAAATTCCTAACAGATCGCAATACGTTCTTTAAAAGACAACAAATGCTGTTAGCACAAAGTTGATGAATAGATGAAAATAAAGTAAGAAAGCAGTAAGAAGGGGGACATTGCTTCAGGATGACCAGATGAATATTCTCATCATGAAAAATAAATTAAAAAAAAAAAACAATTAAAAAGAAAATATGTTGGTGACAAACATAAGCAGCTTCTAAGTATCAGAATACTTTCATAACCAAGAAGATGGAAGCCGACAAAAGAAACAATTTAAATGGCAAAGTTTGGGCCCATTTGCCATCATTTAACCGGGGGGATTTTGATTTTCCAGAGCGAATTTGACCAGAATCGCTGTCGGATAGATTGATCAATAACCAAAAACTTAAGGGAATATCAGAACAATGAGAGATGTTCCTAAAAGTCAGGATAGCATTTACTGAGGATCAACACAAACAGGTAACACATATAGTGTTCAATGCTGGGAAAGACAACCAATCAGAATCAGCTTGACATTCTGACAACATCAACTGATCAAGATCAACGGAAAGTCAGAAAACATTGAAGAAGAAGTGTCTCTACCACCCACAAAATGGAGGCGTGAAGACAAGTGGCACAATCAACTCAAAAAAAATTTTGAGAGTTGGCTAAAATTTGTTACATGGAATCAGAGCAGGTGTTGTTTTGAGAGTCGGCTAAAGTTCTTCGTTATGGTGAGCAGCCACCATTGCTACCTCTGCTGCTTGTATAACTTGATATAAATTTTTTTTTTACCTTCCTTTCTTCTTCCTGCTCCTACGGTAGAGGGTTCTGAATTAGTATTCAATTTCTCTTATTGTCTAGATCAAGTTCAAATTATAAAGACTCGAGTCTGTGTTTTTTTTTTTTTTTTAAGAATCTATTATTTCAGTAGGTTGTTATCGATTCTCCTCTTTGCTGTCCAGATCAAGTTTAAATTGTAAAAACTCAGATCTGGTTACTGCTGTGTTAATCTGGTTCTGGTTACCTATTCTTATTTTTCTCTTATTTGTGGGTGTTCTCGTTTGAGGACCAAGGTTATTTGTCCACGTGGCATGCTCCAACGTGAGGGGGAGATATGAGCATATATTTTGTTCCTGTTCGTGTTTGCTCGTGGGAAAGACATTTCGTGTTTGCTCGTGGAAAAGACATTTTTATCGGTTTGTTCAAGTCTGCTCAATGCAGAGAGACTCGTGTCTTCTCATTAGAGAGGCACTTTATCACCTCGTTTAGGTCTCCTCATTGACGAGGGACTATTATCAATTGCACAATATGCAACATTTTGTTTAGTTGACGGAAATTTTTTTGGTACCTAGCAGATAAGAAGGCCATCTTGCGAACTGATTCTAAAGTTCGAATTTAAAAGGTCATCTTGCGAACTGATTCTAAAGTTCGAATTTAAAAGGTCATCTTGCGAACAGATTCTGCAGTTCAGATTTTGTTTTTTAGTACCTAGCAGATTAAAAGGCCATCTTGCGAACTGATTCTAAAGTTCGAATGTAGAAGGTCATCTTGCAGACTGATTCTGCTGTTCGGAATTTTTTTTTCGGGAACCGCAACAACTTCACCATTGGTATCTAGGTTCTCTGATTTGGCTGACTTCCATACAAAGGCATTTTGGACCAGCATTTCGACTCAATTGTTCCAAGCTGGGCATGGGAGATTTGTATGCTCCAGCTTGAAGGGGGGGTGTTAACGTACGCAAGTGTTATCCACTCGATAGGACTGCTGTTATCCACTCGATAGGACTGCTCCAGCGTAAGGAGTGTCCTCATCGAGTGGGGCACCTCTCCAGCAGCAGCAGATTTGGAAGAGGACTCTCTCCTCTTCAGTAGCAAATTGGTTGAGGACTCTTGTCCTTAACATAGAGTTATAGGAGGACTCCTGTTCGCAGTAGTTGAGTTAGAGTAGGACACTCAATAAACAGTTTAGTTAAGTTAGGAGTTTACTTGTTTAGTCTCTTCAGTTTTCAAACTACTGTACAGTCCTATTTGCGCAACATGTGCTAGGACTCCCTTTGTAAGTTAGATTCATCATTATTATAAATATGAAGTGGGAGGGAGAGATGAGGCTAACGACTCTGCTTCTTCTCTATAGAATCGACCTCTCCTCCTCTCTCTCTCTTTGTTCTGGTTTATTTTTATTCTATTTTGTTACAAAACTGATTGAGCAAATCACCTCCAAGGAGAGGCAATGATCTTCGTTAATAGTAGGTAGTTAGCATCTCCCATGGGCTTAGGAGTTAGCTTAATGGGTTCTCATATCATCACCACATGTTAGCATGGGATATTCAATCTAATTTGGAGCTGAAATTACAGAATACATACAAGGCATGTTTGGCATCACGGATGGTCCCCATTGGAGGATTACTGGATACAATTTGAGGAAAGCCGGGTGTTTTATTACACAGCATCTGAACATGGAGATGGTTCAACCATACATCTAATTTTTAACTAAAACATGCTTTCTACATACTAAAGGGAACTAGGGGAGTGCATCTTAAAGGACAGGATATTGTTTTTACTTAGTTCATACAGTTTGGGTTCTCTTAATGATTTACTTTCTTATCCAACACAGAATCATTTGAATCCATCATCATCCAGGGTCTAATTGAACCAGTCACTTGCATTTTGTCTGATTCAGAGAGTGAATATTTCACTTAGAAGCTAATACTTACACATCAATCATACTGCGCAAAATGGCCTGAAAAACAACACTACGGCATGAAATGATTTAACAGCCACTAACACCGGGCAAACGAGATTAGATCTCAGTACCCAACCCATGATAAGGTCCATGTACCAACACTTCCATGGATCATAATGACTATAAGAAAAATGTTTAGAAAAAGAAAGCAATAGAACTAATGACAATTACTGCTTATAAGTTACTATTTATATAATTATATAATGGACAGTAATGCCCATGCTGAGCACAGGCTAATAACCTAGTTTTTTACTAAGACCACCCCTAAAGTGCCCTTCTAGTTTAACTTATCTTAAAACTTTTTTATCTCTATACTTTAATTTATAGATATATCCATCTCTAATCTCATCATTCCAAAATTTATCATCAGCAAAAAAACATGTATGCCTGGTCAAATCATCCACAATCAATGTAGAGATTATGGACCACTACTATAAACCTAGTAACCTACTCTGGTTTGCAACTCCATTGAGTCCTGACCAACAGTTCAAACATTAGTAACTTCTTCACCATATATATATATATATATATATATATATATATATATATATATATATATATATATATATATATATATGCTTAAGTATTTCACCTCCTTGAGAGCCTTTGCTTTCCAAAACCCACCAAATGACCCCTCCATGCCGCACCATAAGGACACTTTATTGTGATAAATTAGTAAGATTCTAAGATACTGCAAATTATCATAAAGCAAAAGGAAATGTAAATATGTAGTCATAAAGCATATCATAGGACCACAACACCATATTGTTAAGCTTATCAAAGAGAGAAAATGTTTTTGTTGTGGTCACATTATAAAAAAGAAAAGAATAGATTTTTTTCCTGAACAATGTCCCAAAACTGTAGTCAGAGTGAAATAAGGCTACAATGTAAAATAAATGAGACAATTATTAAAATAATAAAAGGATTATTATCCCATAGACTTCGACATTACAACGTACATTCAGTTAATGAGAAGAAGCAACATAAACTGACTTACCTTCCGATTATGGATCGTGACAACCGTATCATCTCTGCATCTGTCCCTACAAAAACAAGATGATTAGCATCCGCACACCATGCATTCAAAAATATTTTAAAAATTTGCTGTTTCAAATGAAATTACCTGAACTCTTTGTAGCAGTTAAAATCAGGAGAAGAATATAGGAATGGAGCAACCTAATAGAAAAGACAGAAAACTCATTGAATGCAATGAAAAAGGAAACAACCAACCAGGAAGAGAGCCACATCTCCAGTAGTTCAGTTCAGTAGAATCAGAAATGATGAGACAAGAAGACCATAAGAAAGCAGAACCAGAAATGAAAAGACAAGAAGACCATAACAAAGATCACAGACAAATTTTCCCCCAGAGACAAGAATATGGAACAAAAGATTCTCTGGAAAAAATATAAATCCATTTAATCTAACAATCAAACCCTTAATACCAGACTTGTTAATCACTATGCAAAAAAGACATAGTCAAATCCCTAGGTATTGATGAAAAATAAATGAAAACATTTAAAAGATAATGTGCGAACATGCTTAATGTGAAGCAGAGCAGAGGCAAAATAATAAGGATATGAAAAAAAATTTAAACGAGCATACTTGTGCCTCTGTTTGTTTCCACAGAAAAGCCACATAGAAGTACAATTTTCAGGTTGATTTATTTTAAACATAGATTTTATGTAAAATTTTTCCTTTTCAGCTGTTTTGTTCAAAGAGGAAAATCTTGTAGGTACATAGGTAGGTATATTCAAAATCTTGTAGTGCACTGTTATTGATGTCCCAAATAGATGTATTCTAGGGAATTTGAGGAGAACGAGTAAAAAACAGACAAATAGGTATATATTCGATAAGGAGTAAGATCAAGTTGAAAAAATTGAATCAGTCTGACAAATTCATCGAGTAATATAATGTTCAAAAGATCACAATCCAGGATATCAAATGTTCTATGACACGATCTGATCAAAATACCTTGAGTACTAGAATTGTTCCCTTGGAACTAGCAGAAGAGTGCTTAATCCCCAACGGTTATGGCTGAACAATATATAAGGAACCACATTCTTCACTCTCTACAATTTATTTAATATTATCCCAGCTTCAAACATTCAAACATATTCACTCATCCAAAAGAAACGAACCCAAACAAAGTCACAGAAAATCAGGTCCCTGGATCCTCAACAAAGTTTCTCTTCTTGAGTAGAAAGTTCTCTCAGTCAACCCCATCAAGGAAGAAACTGCGGAAGAGTTTCATATGCATTTCGAGTTTCCGACATAACTATATAATTACTAACAGATACCCATCTAGTCCCCGAAGGATCTTTCTTCTCTCTGCCGCATATTTTGGCATGTACAAGGCCAGAAGATCTTTACGTAAGGAAATAGAAATTATACCAACGATTGGAGGTCATATAACAATAACATCCAAAAAAAAAAAAAACCCCAAGTTCTTAAGCAATATAAATCGACCTAGCTGTAGGAGAATGAACCAAGTTAAAAGAGTTAGAGAACGGGTGCAAACATAAACGAACATTTGGGTTAAGGACAGCAGGGAGGCTCTTGATTGTGCCAGGAACCGCAGCACCCATCTGTCGTGGACCACTCTCCGAGAAGGGCTGCAAGTGGGAAGGCCACATCACATGAACTGCATGAGCCGGCGGGTCGGCAGGAGGGAACCCAAAAGGGCGAACCTGAACATGGTTGGGAAACGCCATTAAAGAACGGGGAGGAAATCCACCGCCACCGCTATTCGCAATGGTGACCAATTGATCAGGAGATTGGGGTCGAAAGGATTCGGGGATGAAAGCGCGACCAGAGGAGGAAGCAACTGGATAGAGGATTCCCTGGTGCTGGGAAGGATGAATCGATGATGAGTCTTGGGTGATCTTAAACGCCATTTGAGTGGGAGGGTTTGCGAATTTACCGCCAGCGACGGGAAGAACTTGATTCGTGTATGAAGCAGGAAACGAAGTAATGGTACTAGTTGCAGGAGGAGAAAATGGTAGTCTAGAATCTCTTGTTGAGGCTGAGAGTGGGTTTACATGGGAAGGATTTTGAGAAATTCCGGAGGACGTAGACGACATCGGCATAAGAGTCATGGCGGGGTTTGGAGTGACTTGCAGAGTACTTTTTTATAGTACTCGAATTTCAGTGAATTTCACTGAAATTGCTAAACATCGATTTCTATTGTCACTACGATAATACGCTCACGCAACGGAAAATTTTGAATTTCTTGAACCGCGTTTCATAAGAATTAAATGTTCTAGTACCATCTACAGAGCGGATAATTTTTTTTTTTTTTTTTTTTTTTGGGGGTAATGAGAGCGCAAATAATTAATAAACGACAAATGAGGGTTCCTACATAAACACCCTTCTCCCCACACCCCACCCCACCCCACCCCACCCTACCCTACCCTACCCTACCCTACCCTTCTTCCCCACCTCCCCCACAACAAATTTAGTCGGATAGAGATGAGAGTGGTCAAAGACTCAGCTATGTTTGTTATACTCTATGGGAACATAATATACGGAATAGGTTACAATGAAGTGAGCTAACTGTCACATGTTCATGTCTACTATAAGATCTATTAATTAACACATTTTCATGTCTGCTGCGAGGATCCCCTTGCCCTTGGAGACGCCGACATATTGATTCTAGTCGCATTAGATCGAAACTTCTCTCAAATCATCCTGGCAAAATAAGCAACACTAATAAAACCAAATCAAGGAGTAGATTATTAAAATTAAAAATTATGACGAAAAGACATCTCCATGCAAGCAACAAGATATATAATTTATCCAAAGAGAAAAAAAAAACAAGATATACAAAGAGCTTAAAAAATTCTTATTCTTCTTTCTTTTTTGATGCTTTTTTTGTATGTTAAAAAGATTATATTAAAAAAATGCACTAATTGATGCTTTTATTTTTGTATTAAAAAAATAAAAAAATATGTTTAAAAAAATGTGTTAAAAAAAAACTTCTTATACTTCTTCTTCTTCTTCTTTGATGCGTTTATTTTTTGTGTTAAAATTTTGAATCCCCATCCAATACATCAACACACCTCTCTCTCTCTCTCTCTCTCTCTCTCTCTCTCTTCTCTCTCTTTAGACAAATTTAGTCAAGGATGAGAGTGGTCAAAGAGTCAGTAATGCTATTATTCTCTGAATATAATATATTACAATATAATGAGCTAACTCTCACATGTTCATGTCTACTACAAAATCCGTTAACTAACACATGTTCATGTTTACTGTAGGGATCCCTCGCCCCTTGAGACAACATGCCGATTCTAGTAGCGTCAGATCAGAACCTCTCTCAAGTTAGACCAACAAAATAAGCAACACTAATAAAACCGAGCCGAAGGGATAGATCATTAAAATTAAGCAATATGACGGAAAGACAGCTCCATGCAAGCAACAAGATATACAAAGAGCTTAAAAACCTTATTCTTCTTCTTTCTTTTTATTTTTGATGCTTTTATTTTTCATGTTAAAAAGATTCTGTTAAAAAAATATGTCCTAATTGATGCTTTTATTTTTTGCATTAAAAAAAGAAAAGAAAAATTATGTTAAAAGAACGTGTTAAAAAAACTTTGTATATTCTTATTCTTCTTCTTCTTCTTCTTCTTTAATGCTTTTATTTTTTTGTGTTAAAATTTTGAATCCCTATCCGGTACAATAAATACTAGCACACCATGTAATTCATGTAGTCTCACTATATCATCAATGAACAGCTGTGCCAAATTCTCTAGTGAATATGACATCTTCGTCGAAAGGAAATGTGTTGATTTTGTTATTCTGTCGACTATTACCCAAATAGTTCCATGACCTTTCTGTGTCCTAGGTAAGGGGGGACAACATCCATGGAAATCTATCCAAATTTCTACTTAGGTATAGTCAATGACACATTGCCTGCATAGAAGCATATTAATTTTGGTAGGGTAAGTGGAACAACTCCAGACCCAATTTTGGGTTAGACTGGATGGGAATATTGGTTGGGTTTAGGGTTTAGGGTCTGATAATTGGCTTGTCCTGTTTGGATTGATTTTTGATAAAGAGATTGTAACCAAATTATCATACACGAGTTAGACAAGGCCCTCCAAGCCAATGGAATCCGCAACATTGTTGGATGTCCTTGGAATTAAAACAAAGCTAAAAAAACAAAATATCCTAAGAGACAGATAATATGTATTTAAATCACCTGGTACTTGTATTCTTCATGGCATTAAAGCATCACAAATGTGGTGTGGGCCCTATTTCTACACTATGGAACCACTAAATATGCGCAATGATGAAATATCAGGGAGAGGGCAAGCACATGTGGGTGAACATTCTCCATAATATCCTGGATGATAGGCCGCACTTCCAGAAAAAGCAACCTGAAAGGTGGCAAGACGAAAGAGATAAGATCAGCATTATCCGATTCCACGATCAGATGACCACAATGGAGGGGGAAAAGACAGGATCAGAGACTAAAAAATGGCCCTTCCCTTGGAAACTTCGAATAACATAACCGATACCTGATCGGCCAGACTCAGCCGATCGAGAGATACGCTTCACAGTTGAGCTTTAGCAAGTTTCAGGGAGGGGGAATTTAAGTGCACTTGGTAACGGTTGAAGCAGACTGAGATGAAGATGAAGGAGGCACGCAGCTGAAATTCCTCATACGCAATGGTGGCCCATGCTATAAAGTCGGATGATGCAATGGCTCTGGACCCATCGAAGATCAGCGCATTCCTAGCCCGCCAAATGTAACAGCCAGCATACGAAGATACAGAAGCTGATCGTCTTGGTGCCCAACTCTTTAATCTGATGCCAAGAAAAAGCACCAGCTCTGAATCTATAGTGGAAAAGAGGAATCTAAAACTGAGCAGAAGGAAGTAGAGAGCGATGACCCAAACCAGCAGGCTCTAGCAAAGTTAAATGTAAGGCGGATATGATCGATGCACTGATTCGTGAGTAAAGGGGCAGCGGGGGAAGAGGCTAGGGGATCATATGTACGCGTACATGTTGGTAACCCACCCGTCATTGAAAATGCTTAATTTTAGGCAGTGTTTGAACCAGAAAGAACTTTCTAGACTGATGTGGAAATCATATCCCAAGGATGAAGGGAAGAACTAGAAGCTCGGCCGAGAGATTGATCATGGATTTTCTTCTTCAAAGGAGGGAAACCTTTAAATTCAGACTCGCCAAATACATCCTACAAAACAGCATTGCCAACCAAATTTGGATGGTGATCCATAAGAAAAGACGAGCAGGAGGTAACCAGATTAAAAACACCTCAAGAACCCTTGGGGCCGGGACATTTGGGAGAGTAACTGAAACTCCTAATAGCCAAAAAGAAAAAGAGATTGAATATCCTCGATCACCCAAGTGATTAGAGGATCCATAAGTAAAGCTACCTCTCCATCCCACTCCTTCCAAGGTTGATAAGGTAACCAACCACTCAAACAAATCTAGAAACACCCTCATAGTCTTTATAGTTAATGTGTGCGTGAGATAATGATCATGAGTTGAAAGTCTGCAATGAAAATGCAAGTTTTCATCCAAAAAAAAAAAAAAAACAGATCATAGGCTTTAGAAATTTAATCCAAATAAAGGCAAACCAACAGAAACTTTTCTCGAATGAAGGATTTAATAATGGAGCGAAGGATTATTTTTTTGCAATGCTATTTTAGTGTAAATTTATAGTGATTCATTCTCTATTTAAAAAAAAACTTCTGTTTAAAATTGCATTCAAAACTAAATTAGGATTGACATGAATACACTAATATTACATATATTTGATAGGATCCTATTTATATATCACCAATGAACTATTTATTATGTGCATGCATTTACATGAAAATAATTGATTTTATTCCTAGGATCTTAGGTTTTGCTTCTAATTACAGTCTTCCATCCCAATACCCATTCAATTAATAAAAAAATTAAAGCCTGATCAGAATCAACACAGGAAAGAGGAAGATCGTTGAATCCACAGTTTTGGTTCTGATATCATCTGGAAAGTATCCTCCGCCGCTCCGGTTATTGCACAGGCTGATGCCATGCCATGCCATGCCATGCATAAAGATCAACTCTGATGCGAAAGTAGAAGAATTAGGTAATTGCTCCATGCATGCCGACTTTGTTTCAATTTCAACGAACTGCCAAAGCAGCGATGGCGATTAGAGCTGCCATTTATATCAGAAGGGTTGACCGAATCAGAGTTGGGAATAATAATGGAGATATGATTCCCAACCCAACCCTCTTTCCCCGCCATTTGACTTCGAATTTCACAGCCTGTCCTCTGCAAGTCAACGTGGAAGCACACTGATGTTTGGTAAGGTGCTCTTATCACCGTTGAATTGTAAGAATAGATGGACGACTACCAAGAGCCCGCATAAACTTATTATAAAATATCAAGATGGATCAAATCAACAAAATGAGAGATGGACAGCCATTGTATAGGTGTGCTTGGGGGAAGAAGATGAGCGGCGGGACCTGCGGTAAAGAGTCTGACACGTGCATGCCCGTCCGGCTCGTCCCACGGCTCCTACCTCCGAAAGAATCCAAAAAATAAAAAAATAAAAAAAAATAGTTTACCCAAAACACAACAGCAGCAAGCGCGCACTCACTCACCCATCCATCCTTACCCGCCTCAAGGAACCGAGGTTCCCTTTCCTGGTCTCCACCAACATTTATTACTAATTATTTATGGGATTTTCTGTTTGACACCGTTTTGGTGTCAAATAAAAAGTGACACCAATAAAGCGGTTATTTCCAGCGAGAGCCCCGGGTGGTCAGGTGACATTCCCGTACTGTTTCTACCGGCAGGAGCAGTCGCACGTACGAACTTGGCTGCAGGCCAAAGAAAAAAAAAGGAAAAACCTCAGCGTGCACGCGCGTTGCGTGTGGGAAAGAGAGAGAGAGAGCCATTGTAGAAGGAGAGAGAGAGAGAGAGAGAGAGAGAGAGTTTGTATGTGTGGTGCAACAACTAAATTAAAAAGATGAGGAGAAGAAACACCCAACCCCCACAACACCGGAACTCTCTACGACTCTCTATCTCTCTAAACTTCTCCCTGAGATGAGAAAGGATCTTTCTCTCTCTAGTCTCTCTCTAGGCTCTCCCTCTCGATTCACTATTCCTATTTTGGAGGGAGGGGTTTATGCAGTCTCACTCTGAGTGTTCTTCCGCAAAAAGAAAACCCTCTCAGTTTCTGCAAAGTACCAATCTTATATTTCTGTTTGCAGTTTAATTTCTTTCTTTCTTTCCATCTTTGGAGAGTTGAGATAAGCTCTAGAAAATGAGGATCCGAAAGCGATGCCCTCCTCCTCCATCACCACAACCACCACCGTCGTCATCATCATCGTCGCCTCCTCTAGTTACAGTTACACCAGCAACAGCTCCAGATCTCCCTTGTAAAACACCCCCTGATCTTCAATCTCAATCACTTGTTGGGTTGCTCCGCCTTGCTGATCTCTCCGTTCTAGCCAGCTCCAGACAATCCCCTCCGACGCCTCCCGATTCACCCAACCCATCTCTCACCCAACACCCCGATCTGCAGCTCACAATTACCAAAGGAACCAACGGTTGGATTTGCGCCGGCACCGGGGGAGATGGGAAGCCCAACTGCAAGGCCGGTTCCGATTGTAATTGCTTGCACCCCATTCCCTCTCCTCGTCCTACCCATCTCCAGGTTCGCTCTTTCTCTCACCATAATTTATCATCTATTTAATTTCCTGTGTCTCTTCTCTCTCTCTCTCTCTCTCTCTCTTTTTTTTTTCTTTTCTTTTTAAATCAAATTTTCATTCGAAAGTCAAAACTGCACTCGCTCCGTTTGCCGCCGGTGATCTAATTTCTTCCCAACTTGGGTGCAACCATTTATTATGCACGCTTGGTCGGGTCATATCTCATCGGCTTCTCTTGTAGAACTCTCAAGTGGGAGCAGCTGTCGTCGATAACGGAGGAGGAACAGGAGGAAAGCATGGTGAGAACAAGATTTTGGACCCTGCAAACAATAGGATGTAAGCTTCTGCAAAATTTTGTTGTTTCTTCTTTTTTTTCTCTTATTATCATCACCGTAGTAAAAGAAGAAACAGGCAAGGTTAAAACTGCAAAGTATACTATTCCGATGTAAGAATCCCTTTTCCTTGCATCTTCCATGTACGATGTTCCCTATCACCCATCATACTCATGCGCTTATGCTGCTATTCCCTCCCCCTTATGATGATCAGCTTACCAATATATATATATATATATATATATATATATATATACTGAGAAGCAAAGACAATATGGAGGAGGGAGGGAGATCTGGTGGCAGTGATGTTGCTGGCTGCTGCGGTGGTGGTGATGTTAGTTAAGAATGGCGGTGCATATTAGCACAGATAAAATTAGCGGAGCTGTAATGCGCCTTGTTTGTTTTTTTGTACATTGGTGGGTGCAGAAACGAGAATAACATTGGTGCAGCGACACCTGTTGAAATTTCAGCTTCACCATCTTTGTCTCATCAAGGTACGTACGCATGACTTCCAACTTTTGTATGTTTATTAGAGAGAGAGAGAGAGAGAGAGAGAGAGAGAGAAAAGTAGGGGTCTACCGTATGTGTTTGATCTTTGGATTTCGGAACAGTAGGTGGGAGATGGTGTGAAGGAGAGAGAGCGTTTCCATTGAAGAAGAGAAGAGGGAGCTTTAAGGTTGAGGGGAAGTTAAGCGAGGATACGATAATGGAGAAAGGGAAGAAGATGAAAACTAAAGTGAGAAGAACTAAGGTGGCAAAGAAATGGGTTCATGAAGACGATGAAAACGAAGAAAAAGATGACGATGATGAAAAACATGAAGATGGGCGGATGGTGAACAGTAACGGTGCAAAGAAGAGAAGAAATGGAGGTTTGATCATGGAGGGTTCTAGGTGCAGTCGTGTCAATGGGAGAGGCTGGAGATGTTGTCAACAGACCCTCGTAGGTTACTCTTTATGCGAGCATCACTTAGGTAAAGGACGACTCAGAAGCATGAGCAGTGTTCGAAACCGTGCTTCCACCATTACTAATAATAGACCCAATTATAAGAAGGAAGATGAAAGTGGGTTGTTATCGTCGTCGTCATCCTCGACTACTACTCAGTGTTTCAAGAGCTTATACGAGGAGTCAGAAGAAGAAGAAGATCAGAAACCGCCATTAATGAATACAAAGAAGAGGAAAAAGATTGGTATGGTTAAAGCTCGATCTATAAGAAGCTTGCTTGGCCAAACAAACCAGCTTGCACCAGCGGTAACACTACGACCATCTCCTGATCCTCCTATTGGCCATAACATGGGGACACCACATGAATGATCGATGAAGTACTATATGAACCCATATCCCTTCTCTCTCTCTCTCTCTACTATTTGCATGATCATGGGTTCATGGAATCTTGTGTGGATATAGCAAAGTAGGAGTGGTGCATGAACTATGATGTTGTTGGGCTTTATTTCTGCTATTTTTTTCAGTAAATCTGCCTGAGAGATGACTACTGATGATATCATTATCACCCTTTTGGAATGAAGAAAGCTATTTAGGCTTTATTTTATTTTAATCCAGGGTTGTAATCCTGACATGACAAGTAAGAAAATGATATGTTTCATCCTTCCTCTGCCTTAAAAACTACACGTGGCAGACAGGAGAAACTGAAAATTATATTCTTTTTACTTTTTTTTAACTACTACTTTATTGTGTCCAATCTTAGGTTTGAACGTTGGATACAAAAAGAATCAGTCAAACAGGTCATTAACTTTAAAAAATAAGTAAATTACAAGATGCTCCACCACCTTATTCTCAATCAGTTGGGAGGACAGAAATTTCTTCCTCCTTGAGGAATAGTGTAATTTCTTTTTTTTAATAGGTTGGAGTAGGAGCTTGCAAACGGTCTTCTGTGGGGTTGGATGACAGCTTACTTTGGCATGTTCTAACAAAAATCGCCATAGACCTAGACGCTTTTTAAGACCTCATTTTTCTAATAACTAATGAGAGCTTTTAAAGGACTTGGTTTAGCAGTCACATCCGAATCCTTGAGAGTGCATCACCAATGCAACTATTGCGAACGATCCAGCTTCAGGATCAATCATAGTTGTAAGGTTGTAGTAATCCCACTAGATTCGGGATCGGTCCTGGTAAATTTATGGGTGTAAATTTGGGGCCAGAACTGGATCGTGCCAAATTACAAGATGCTCCACCACCTATTAGTTTATTGAGATGGTTCCAACCTTCTAGGAGTCAATTTTGGAATCGATTATTTATCAGGATGAGTTGGTTCTAGGATGGATCTTCCATTATATATGGACCCAACTGAATGATGGTTAAGAAACCAATAAGCCTAAAGCTGTTGAAAAACCATTAATAGGCATGTTATGTATATTGTGATTCATTAGGATTAGGGTTTACCGTGGTTCCATTCCATTGTACAAGAGTTGAATCCTTCCTCAATTAATCCTTCTTATATTCCCCTTCTCCTATATATCTCGTGTTCCAAGGACTGCAAGTGCTTATCATGGTGTGGTGAGTTACCTTAAATTCTTCCATTGTTGATTCGTTAGCCAATCATACAACTAGTAATGCATCCATAAATGTTTCCTTCTTTCTACTTAATTGACACTGGTTTGTGATTCATTTTCATGGAATGTCATTGGGTAAATACATCTCAAAATACATAAGGGTATTTTAGTATTGGAGAAGTGAGGGGGGAGAGGTTTTTTGCAGGATCCAATGAACACTGATTGATGATACTGTTAACTTTTTTCTTTTTTTTCTTTTTTTTCTTTTTTTTTTGGGTAAAAGAATATTTGATTATTTATGAACTTAGGAATAGATATTTGACTCTTTGTCCCTTGAGGTAAGGATTTTTGAAGAAGACAGTATAACAATGCTTAGAACGGTCTAAGAATCAGAACCCTTCATCTATTATTACCCAGAATTGTCGAGAACGTTCTAAGTATCCATACAAGTGGCAGGCGTAAGATGGTCGAGAATGTTCATATTAATTATGGCCACCAAAGAAATGGTTATGGAGTTAATGACTAGAGAAGATCAATGCCGCACCTATGACGTTTCCTTAGTCATGTCATTGTTATAAGTTTATAACGAGTAACGACTCTCTCATCCAGACAGATTTAAATGATGACATTTAAATCATGGACTTGACTTGTGGGTGGGAGAGAGACATTTGTGTTCTTCATTCGTTGAGGAAAGAAGCACATTTGTTGGTTTCTGTATCTTATTACAGAAAAAGAGACCAAATCATGGAGCTGTGATACTAAGAATCACAACCTATTAATGGTAGTTTTCTTGCCTGATAATCATCGTTTATCCTTCTTCAAAGCAAAAAATGATTCTAAATGTCCCCACACTCCGCAGCAGTCTGCAATCGACGGATAAATTCTGATGCCTGGGTGGGTTGGGGCGACCATGAGAGTCCAGATGGTATGATGTGCCCGTTCATTCAAGCTGTTCAAATCTATCAGAATAAGCCTCCTGGACTCTTTGCTGACCCTCATGGACTCTTTGCTGCCCCCCCCCCAAAAAAAAGCAGATCTTAAATTAACAGGTGAATATGATCCCAACATCCATAACAGGTGAATATGATCCCAACATCCATTTGATGTATTCTTTGAAGACCTCAATGTTATAGGTTCTATCCGGCTGCTTTGATCAGATTTTCAGGCGTTAATGCAAATTTCTTTGCCCCTGAACTTTGGCCATATAATCCGGTAATCCGTGCTGCATCAACCATCAATGACTAGTAAGTACAAATGATGTTCTGTATCCCTACCCCAACCAAAATGAGGGATGTATAAGTCAACTCATAGTAGGTTGGTTAGGAATCTTGCTTGTAATACACATTTATGATACTTAAACTGACCTATGATACTAACACAGAATTGAAGAAACTGAAAGAACTTGTCAATGTAAGAAACCAGCAAAGAGATACCAAAAAAAGCGTAAGGTTCCAATTGTGTATGAAAGGCATGCAGTTAGTTACCAATCAATTCAAATTGCCAGTACAACACATCCAATATAAAAATTAAAAAAAAAAAAAAGGGTTTTTTGATTTAGGTCCTTAAATGGGTAGGCCCATTACATCTTCCACCTCACCTGTGTTTGTATCCTTCTCTACCCCTAGGAAGGTAACATATCATCTTCCTTTTTTGTTTGTCTGTTTCTTTCAAATTTTCTAATGTGCTGAGGACACTTAGGAATCAAAGCTGCCATATTTTTCTTTTATATTTCTCAATTCAGATTAGTTATTCAGAACACAAGGGAATACATGGTAACAACTGTTAGACCCACAGAGCCCCTTATTTGGCCTTCTCGACATTTAGTCCATGAAGTCTAAAAAAAAAACGCTGGTGAAAACCAGAAAGAGAATAATTACCATCAAGTTCATATGGCCGACCCCTACCATACAACATTCAAAAGCTTTCCCACTCTAAGTGAACTTGGCCGACCCCTACCATACAACATTCAAAAGCTTTCCCACTCTAAGAAAGACCGAGAACCTTCCCAGTGGTGATGTCCACATCAATCTCAAAGAAACAGGGACGTGTTGGGAGCCCCGGCATTGTACTCATAGTCCCAACCAGAGGATAGATGAATCCAGCTCCAATGCTGGCCCTGACATCCCTGATTGGTAACACAAATCCAGATGGTGCTCCCTTCTGAGACGGGGTGTGTGAGAATGAATACTGGGTTTTTGACATGCAAATAGGCAGATCAGAAAATCCTTGCTTGCTGTACATCTCGATCTGTTTCTCTGCCTGAAAAGAAAGGATAACTCATATCAGAATACAAAACCATTTATAGTGGAACCAGTAACACATACGAATTGCAAATGCACTTAGACGGTTAGACCAGAGATCTACCTGCTCTGAGTACTCAACACCAGCTGCACCATAGGACCTTGCTATTGCCTCTATTTTCTCTTTGATGCTAATGTCCAAAGGATACAGAAACTTCAAGGGCTGTGTCACATTCTCACAAGCTTTTTGAACAGCATTACCAAGGTCAACCTAAAAGTTTTGGTAAAAGTTAGCCACTTAAGCAATCAATCAATCTGTGGGCAAAGTGTGTGTAGCCAATTATAGAGACAAGCTGGCCACAAGTAAACATTAGCATATCGCCCCTTCGAAAGTACTTCTCAGAAAAAATTAATATGCCTTTTTGTCATCTCTGTCACTGATAAACGTAGACCTACCACTTGTGCCATTTGAGAATAATGGAAGGGATAAGAGTCCTTTCTTTTTTTTTTGGGTAGAAGGAAGGGATACAGTTCAGTGGTTACTATTATGGACTCCAACACATGTGGTCAACATAAAGTAAAGCCAAGTTCCAATCACTGGTCCCCCACAAGGAAATTTCCTATCTAACCCATTCCATCTGTCAAACGGACTTCCTCCTGGATAATTCCAAGATTTATCCAGAGTGGACAGAAAATTAGATGGATAACAATCACCAGAATGAGCAAACATTTACAGTGAGAGTAATGGAACATCCAGGTGGGGCCTGTAGACTGTCTATACTTTTGGATGAATGGGCATGTATGCTGGTTAAATGGCAAAGGTCCCATGCTTATTCTACAAGCATTGTGCCCTTTCTGTCTAAGCATGCTAAAAAGCATATGGTGCCATTATTTCCCTAGATTATTAGCACCTAAGTCTAAGAAAATCCAGGCAATAGAACTCAGGCCCAAACAAAATTCAAGCCATCTGACAAGGGAATGTCCCGGATAATTCCAGGACCATCCAGAAGGTATATACAATCAAGGGAATAGTATTAACAAAAGGCTCACTAAAGATTACCCAATCTAGATTAATGAGCATATATACCATCTGCACGACATAAAACCATTGGAATACACTTATAAAGCAGTAGCATTTTTTTTTTTTTTTTTTTTTTTTGGGGGGGGGATTCCTTCTATTATCTTTTTTCCTTCTATTACCAAAAAGAAAGTATGATAATATGAGATATGTTACTAACCGCTCCCTTTCCACCATGAGCATGATGCGTGCATATAACAGCATCAAATGCACCCGCATTCAAAGCTGAATTTCTTACTACATTTAACTCTGCTTCAGAATCAGTTGAAAACATGTTCACCGCAACCACAACATTTACCCCATAAGCTTTGGTGTTGGAAATATGCCTGGTCAGGTTCACACAACCAGCTTCCACAAGGGCCACATTTTCAGATGTATAGGCACGGTCTAGAGGCCTCCCAGCAACCACCTCAGGACCTCCACCATGCATCTTCAAAGCCCTTATTGTTGCTACAACAATAGCACACTGAGGCGTTAAACCACTGTACCGGCATTTTATGTTCATGAACTTCTCAGTGCCAATGTCAGAACCAAAGCCAGCCTCTGTGACCACAAATCCACCTGGTCCCACCAGCTTTAGTGCAATCTTATCAGCTACAATGGAAGAATTCCCATGAGCAATATTAGCAAAAGGCCCCGCATGTACAAGTACTGGTGTCCCCTCTAGAGTCTGCATCAGAGTTGGGTTGATGGCATCCTTCATTAACACAGTCAATGCACCCCCAACACCAAGATCATCTGCCGTAATTGGATCACCAGCCTTGCTGTTCCCTATCACCATTTTCCCTAGCCTCTCTCTCATATCAGATAGAGAAGTTGTAAGGGCCAGGACGGCCATGATTTCACTAGCAACTGATATGTCAAAACCTGTTTCTCTCACCATCCCCTTTTCTTCAGGGCCTTGTCCGATTGTGATCTTCCTCAGGAACCGATCATTGACATCCATAACCCTTCTCCAGGTGATAGAATCAGGGTCAATGTCAAGCCTGGCAAACTTCTTCACTTCTTCTGGAGTAAGTTCATCAGGTTTGTCCTTGGAGATGCCTAGCTTCTTGAGGCGCCTGAACATGATGTCAGCAAAACTGCGTTTGCCTTCTTTATTAGGTGGGCATAACCTGTTTAATAGGGCCTTATCTGACTGAGTTGCCTCATGGAAAATCCGGGTATCAATGGCAGCAGCCAGGAGGTTGTTTGCAGCTGTAATTGCATGGATATCACCTGTTAGATGCAGATTGAACTCATCCATTGGAATCACTTGACTGTAACCACCACCTGCAGCACCCCCTTTGATTCCAAAAGTTGGTCCTTGAGATGGTTGACGAAGGCAGGTGACAACCTAATAGACATATGGAGACATAAGTGATCCATAGAGAACACAATAAACAAAAACCAAGTTCAGGAGGAAATTATCAAACAATTAACTTAGAAAGAAAAAGCTGGAAACATCAAAATTTTCACAATTACTACCTGTAATTCTCAAAACTTCTCCTCTGTCAATCATGAGAGAGAAAGTAAAGTTGCTACGACTAAGAACCTCAAATTTCTTATAATAATAACCACACATACTGAAAAAAATTAAGAGCAACTTTAATGACAAGACTCCAGCAGAAACTCTCTAACCCATCCAAATGGGAAGGGAAGTTGATTATTGTTAAATCTGAGTAGCAGGCTGCCTTAAAAATAAAATGCGAAAACAGTAATAGAAATCTGTATTTGCTTTTGTTATGAATTACCTTTTTATCCCCTTTTTGGAATAGACACCTCACCTCCTTAAGCCTTTTAGAACTAAAGAACAATAAGCATCGCACTGCTTTTCTCAGTGATTTAGAATCAGGATCCCAGATGTGATCAGCAGAATCCGATCCAACCTGGATCACCCAATTCTACATTGGCTCTCTTTTTTCTTTTTTCCTTTTTGGATTGGGGGTTAGTTGTTGGAGATATTGGTTTTGTATTGGGGTATTGACTGGTACCATCTGACCCTATCCCAACACTGGAATCATTGGTTAAAAAAAATGCTAAATTCTCCCAGTGCTTCAAAAATTGGGGCACTGCTGAGGAAGGTGCTACTGTACCAGGCTTGGGCTGAGGCAGGGTCAGCCAAGCTTCGTTTATATACTGAATCATAACCTAAGCACGGTTTATGAAGACAATAATAAGTTTAACAACATTCTAGGAAGGCATTGTTTATAGCTGTTACCATCATTCAGTCCATTGAGAAGGAAGTTTCCAACCAAACTTGAACCACCACTTTCTTATGTGTTGATCCCCAACTCATCTATGGAACCAAACCAGACCACCAAACCCCATTCTTTGAGATAAACACTTAAGGAAACATTCGCTGATATGATTGCTTGCCTTTCCCATGTAAATGTAGCAGTAACAGGAACTATTTAAGGAATCGCAGCTAGGACGTTAAAACGGTCCTCCATAAAGCGTCGTTTTCTCATGAAACTTAGACATAACCATCAAGTGACCATCTTTATAAACTCCCAAGAGCTTCCCCAAGGAAGCTAAATGTAGCAATTTCGCTATGGAAACTTGTCAGCACTATCTGCCCTATGGTTTTCATTTGCATTAAACTGCAATAGCAGCCAGCAGCAGAGATCCAGCCACCCGAAAGAAATGTTACATCACTGCAAGCATTAGCAAAACGATGGAATAGTTTCAAGTTCGTTTTCTAAGGAAATTGATTCTTGGTTTTACCTCCAACAAAACTACCTCTCCATTTTCGTTTTAAAGGTCAATTACAATATATCTGTCACTTTCTTTTTTTCCAATGAATCACAACCTTCTGTCACAGTAGACTCTTTTCCACACCAAAACCTCTCTAGGTCGTAAGTCAGTTTAATGGATCAACATCAAGCAATATTGGCTGCAGATGATGCCAGTTAAGTTAACTTACAGTCATAATTAACAGAAGTTTTCACATGATGGACTTTGGAGGGGCCAAAGAAAATAGTCTCATAGTATAGAGAACAACCACAAACTGAAAAAAGTTTATCTTTGTAAAGAATACTATTCACTGGTCTTTGGTTATCTAAATCAACCTCTCCTCTCTACATGTAAAAATAAAGTATAACTCGGAAAATGTTAACAACACCACTATTTGAGGATTCTAGTCCATATTACTTGAATTCTTGACCTTAAATATGTTAGCATGTTGTTTTGTCCAAATTCAAGAACTATAGACTCCCCGAGCCCAAAATTCCATTATGACAAGATATCTACTGAAGAGATTTGTACTATTTTTCCTTCCAGGTATTCAAAGAAGGTCCAAAACCTTGTGTGGGTTTGGAACTAGATGCAAACAGTGAGAATTTGATGAGGCCAAAATTATTATTATCCCCAAACACAAAGATACAGCAAAATTGGATATTCAGGCCAAGGTCCAAGTCTATTCCTCTACAAGTGGGTGATCAGAAGGCTTGCTGCTTAAAAATTTGCTTCACTGATAATGAACATAACAATGACTGAATCCCATCTAAGACAGAACTCAATCAACTTAGATCACAGTTAAGATCAGGTTGACCCAGCCGGTTAAACTTTAACACGAATTGCATTATTCCACAAATTAACCAGCAGTAAACTGTCTAAGACTCGGATGATAGGACTTTAAGTCATCTGAAATTTCAAACTATGCTGCTACAGATGATAGGCGGCCATCAAAGATGTTGCCCAAGTATAGCATCCAGTACATGGACCATATGCTAATGCCTTCACAAGGTTATTAATCTATTTGAGAGAGTTTTGACAAGTAAAGAAGTTGCCTCAGCACATCAAACAGTCATCACGAAAACTGGTAATGAGAAAAACCATCAACAGAACTGTTTCTCACAAATCCCTATTGAAGACTTTCAAATTTTGCTTTAAGGTTCTATTCAGCGATTCATCTAAATTTAGTAAATGCTAATATTAAAAGTAATCACCGCGAGCATTGGATGTATCTTCTGATGAAATAAAGTACTAAACACAAGTCGATTAAATTTCTTCCCTACCCTCCTCAAACGAAAATTCGGAAGGCTTGTGCAGCAAAAAGCGAAAAGATACCCCCAAAAAAAAGAAAGAGGAAACCAAACTCTTACTAATAACGTCAGCACATCAGAGATGAAAAAAAGGTTCAAAAACAGAACAACAAAAAAGGACCACCTTTTTATCCAGAAAAGCTCCCATCGCTTGACATAGACCGACTGTAGTAGTAGATTTGCCTTCTCCAAGAGGGGTAGGAGTAATTCCTCCAACAACAACATAGTAGCCGTCTCTAGCCCCTTCAAGTTCATCAATAACCGATAACAGAACCTAAAAGCGAAATAGCAAAGCGTTCAAATCTCGAGGAAGCAGTTCACAATGAATAAACAAGGAAACACAGAATTAAAAGGGGTGTACCTTGGCCTTGTATTTTCCATATAGATCGTAGTGGTTGGGGTTGAGATTGAGGTCTTTGGCAATCTCTGAAATATGAAGAGGTTGAACTGAGTTCGCAATGTCGATATCTGCGGGGACAGGCGAAACAACCTGCAATCTCCTCGTTGTCATTGATGAAGTCATTTCCTCCTGGGAAACAGTATTTCTGGCTTCTTGAATTTCCTTAACTTATTTATTTCAAATAATTCAGCCTCCGCAAAGTACAACCACAATAATTTTGCAGATGGAGCGCTTCTTGAAGCGGAAATGAAATAGAGGGTCCAGGATAGAGAGCGAGAATCGCGAGAGACCTGGAGACTGAAGACATCGGTTTCCGTGCTCTGATCTGTCCTTAAGCACAGGAGTTAGGTGGCTGAAAGGTTAATGATTGAATATATTTATTTTCCTTCCAATTTCTTTTATTTCTGAGGTGCGAATGGTGCTGCTGAAAAAAATAAAGTAATGGATATAATATTCTAACTCAATGATGGTTGACAAGGGATTCACATCGCCTCCTCCCAGTGACTCTGGGAGGACGGTAGCAATTTTGTTTGAATGGTCGATATATGATTCTCAGTGAATTAGAGATTCATGTTCAAATCGACTATCTAATTGACAAACCAAATCAACAAGGGATGTCGACTTGAACGTGAATCTTAGATTCATCGAGAATCACGTATCGACCATCCGAACAGAGTTGCTACCGTCCTTCCAGAGTCATTGGGAGGAGAGGACGTGGATCTGTTGACAAGATCCAGCATTCTCCGAATGGATTCTTCAGAAATCCATTCTTTCCCCGATTTGACACCAAATTTTTTAATTAATTATTTAATTAAATTCACCTACTTTGAAAATAATTAATTAAGATTAATAAAATAATAGAGAATATATCACTTAAAAGTTCCCCTTAGTAGTTATTGTATAAATAGCTACATAAATATTTTTTTTATATGAATTAATGTGAGAAGAATCTCTCATGTCAAACAAGAGCATGGGAAATGGTATCATTAATAGAAAGTCTCATAGTCAAGGAGGAGACAAAATGTGTCTGACAGGAAAGAGAAAATATCGGAATATGAAGTTTGGATGTTGAGAAAGAAAAAAAGATCATAATAAAAAATAATGATAAATTTCTATTATAGATGTTTTTCTGGTCTCAAATCTCAACTTTCCTATTATTTTAAATTTATTTAGTCAAATGTTTGTCCATACATCCTCTCATGGAGTCATTATCTTCTCCAATTGTTGGATCCTCCAATCGAGGATCCAGCGGTCTCTTTTTAATTCGACGTGTTTATCAATACATCGGTAGATGCGCCTGATTAAGAGAGACTGTTGGATCCTCAATTGGAGGATCCAACAATTGAAGACGATAATAACCCCCTCCCATGCCCCAAAAGGTCTTTTACTATTGTCCTTCATTCATTGGATGGATGGATTATGTTACATTGACATTAGTGTCGAACATCTTAATCCGTCTGATGGACGAGTGACACGCAATTGGACCACATGAGAAGATCCAAATGTCCATGTTAGATTGGCTTAGAATTTTAACCCCAAATAAATGCAATTGAATGAGTAAGTCTTAGAATCTTATTGACCCACAACATGGTTTCCATTTGTTTTCACTCACAAGTCATAACCTCGTTTTCTCATATGCTACTTGATTTCTATTTTTGGTAGGAAAGTTGTGGTAAGAATTTTATTTATTAAAAAAAGGACATATCAAGTGCACGTGGTTTCCGTTGCTATCAGAGATTTATGGATGCAGCTTGCTCCGTTTTGTGAAAAATTATTTCTAGATTCAAATCCATGACCATTAAGTCACAATGAAATAATAACTTTTACCCCAAAGAACACCCTCCATATAAAAGTAAACATGGGAATTACCATGCCAATAACGTAACCTATGCTTCCAAAGTATACTAAAGAAAGCATGTGATGGCGGTTTGATCAAGAGAGGGCAAGGGACAAAAAACTGTAAGAGGGTGTGGGTAAGTCTTGGAGTGTGTAAAACATTTTGCTATAGAAATATTGTAATCTTTTCAATTGGGTAGGCTCACTATGGTTGCAAAAATGAAATTTTTATAATTATAACACAACATTATTGTATAAACTGTCTAAATTTCTTAATATATTTAATAATGATATTTATAAGATGCAGATTTTATGTATATATATTTTATGCTTAGATCATTTTATTAAAAAAAAGAAAAAAAAAGAAAGAGATACATCGAACCCTCTCAAAGGGAGGAACCGCACAGGAACCCCCCCCAAGGAGGGGGAGGGCGGAGGTTCCCTAATAACACTCAAAGCAAACCCCCAACCCCTAAGATGGGGAGAAACACAAGAATCACAAAAAACAGAAATAGTCGATTTGTCATTAGCAGTTGAAATTTTCTCCCTCTCCTCTCACCACCCTACTTAACCATCTCCTCCTTCGTAACTCATAAGTGACAGAAGTAAAATTTACTTTAGTTTTCAAATGTAAAGAAATAGGATATAAAACAAATGGAAAAATATTTGCCACCCCCTCCCCCGGCGGTAGATTATCATAATCTCACCCACCTGCCATCGTTTTCGATAATATCCCTGACACCCCCTGAAGGCACTCAAATCTTGTTTAGATGCTAAAAAGACTTTTTTACCCTCAATTTTTCAATTTGATTTTTATATTTTCTTTTTGTGATTTTTTATATTTCCTTTGAAAATATGGACAGCTTTATCCTTCCACGGTACCTTGGCCGTAACCTCTCTCGCAATCGGCTTTGCCCTAACCTTTCACTCTTCCCATCAATCCCATCATCGCCAACACCTCTCAGCCCTCTTCTGTTGAAACTACTCTCCGATGTGCGATCCGTAGGCTATGCTGCCTTTGCATATGGTTACCTCACCTGCCGTAGTTTTCCTCACTGTAGCTGGACCTGGCTGCATTCATTGCCTCCGGTGGTCTCTCAAATACTAGCTCCAACACCTGGCCATGATCATGATCTCCGGATCCTCGATCAGAAGGAATTCAGTTGTGGAGATCTTCAGGAGCTTGACCAATATTGATCGAGGGCTATGAAACGGCAAAGACCAATCGACGATCAAAATACGAAGAACAAAAAGGAGGAACAAAATACAGAGAACAAGAAGGAGGAAATTCTAAAAAACGGGAGCTTCCTACATTGGATTTGCGAACAGGTTTCGTGCAAACTTGGAAGGTTTATCTGTTTACCATTTTTAGGATTTTTATTTTTTCTTGAGAAAGTTTGTAGGGGTGGGATGAGAGAGAGTAAGTGCCGCCAGGAATAACCCTGTAAATTGCACTTTTCAATGACAATTTGTAGCACTTTTGAAGTAGGTGCCCACCCATCCAAATTCTGCCATCTAACGATGCACCTGAGGAATAGTGAACATTATATCAATTTCGACTGTGATTGATCGAGAGGTACCAATATTAATATTAAGTGTAGTCTTGAGAAGCTTACGGCAGAAACGGAAGAGGACAGAGGGGTCGATGGAGCTGTAATCCGCAGGGGATAGGATTTGCATCTGGATTTTTTTCATGACACTATTTACGATAGCGTTGATAGGCATTTTCTTCGATTTTTTTTTCTGCTTTGGTCCTTAGTGAGAAGAAGGGTAGTTCTGTCATTTATTAAATTAAAATTGTGTCATGTCATCGATTGAGAGATATATCTACAAAGATGGAGTCTGATGGATACAATTTTTCAAAAGTAAAAGGTATTAAGGATATTATAGTAAACCATGATGGATGCATGAGATTACAATAAGATACAAAGGGTGTGGTGAATATTTTTCCAAAACAAATTGTTAGTTAATAAATTAATTAATATAAATTGATTCGAAAACCACTTGCTTTGGGTTGGGCATATTTTCACCCACAGCTATAAATCCCACAAAATAAAATTATATTACTACTATGTAGCTTTACAATTTCAAATTCCAACGTGAGGGTCAATGAAATAAAATTACATGCGGGGGCTCCCAAAATAATAATAAAATAAGAAAAAAAAGTGTCAAAACTTGCAGCTGGGGCTACACCCTCTCCCGAAGTCCTAGGGGTCGCACTCTCTATGCTGCCAGCACGGTGCCTTCCATGAAGGGTGTTGGGCAAAAAAAAACACACTGTTCTGATGAAAATAGATTGGAGATGCGGGGTATCGATCCCCGTACCTCTCGCATGCTAAGCGAGCGCTCTACCATCTGAGCTACATCCCCACTATATCTTAATTACTTATAAAGATATAATAACAACATTAAAAACCGAAGAAACACTTACTGTTTTGGGGATCATGAATATGAGATTAATAATTATGTTGATCTGTTCAGTTCCCAACCCTTTTACCATTGGGTATTTCCCAGAACATTTCAACTGTCAAGACTGAAGAACCCTTTACATTCCCCTCATTCAATTTCCTTCTCAGAAAATGGCTACAATTCAGGTTAGTTGATCTCTTGATGAGACTTCTTTAATTTTCATTCATCAAAATATAATACATGCATGAACATGATGAATGAGAGACAAAACTAAAAGACGGAATGGGGTGAAATTGCAGTGGAAGCATGGTCGATGATTGATGAAGTCACTCAAAGAAATGATTAAAAAATACGTATAATGTATAAGAGTGGTTGCTCTTTCTCTTTCTCTTTCTCTTTCTCTTTCTCTTTCTCTCTTTATTCTATCTCATCTTCTTGTCGTTAGTAACTCATTCATGGAATCTGTATATTAATTTTCCACAAATAACAGTTATTCTGTAATATTTATTAAAAAAATGTTAATTTTGTTGAATCTACTCTCCTTTTCAATTCCTCTATTAATTATCTAATCACACATTATCTGTAATGGGTCTTTTACTTGACACCGTCCTGTGTCAAGCCCTCTTGACACCAATTCCTTAACCCACATTCATTGGGTCGATACAAACCATAATATACAAGAGGTAATTTTGATGTTTGAGACGAAAATGGTGAGAGTGTTTTGTATCGATCCCACATAGAAAAACCCATATGTAATTCATTCAAAAATGTTTTTATGATTGAATATAAAATTACGTATGTGCATGGTACATGCACAATGCAGACCTATTGGAATGCATGCAACAGTTCATCTGAAGGAAGAAGGTAGTTGGGAGTCTTTTAGAAGCCCAACAAACTCCTACTGCTCCTAATTACCTGCTTGATGTGTGACTTAAAGTGAGAAGAAGCTCACAATCTAATTTCCCCGGTTGCACCTTCCTATTCCAGATCATATGTACACTCAGTAGAGCTGTGCTGCTTCTTCTTCCTCCTCTCCTCTTCCTCTTGGAAAACAAGCTTAGACATGCATGGACAATTATTTCTATATTGACGTGTTAGGATTGGCCCCAAATCTCCCCCATCAAGTCAAGTGTGATACCTCAAGAGCAAGCTAAGGTTAATTCATCCAACAGTTAGAACAAGAGAAATACAAGTACTATATTACAGACTCACGGAATGAGAGCGGCAGACTCACGGAATGAGAGCGGCAGGTAAAAAATGCCACGAGGTTAGGACCATCTCCAAACTCATCTCTTCCAAAGACTAAATAAGTGAAATTTGCATTTGATAATGACCTGTTATACTAGTTCACAAAACATTACTAGAGTAGCTCATTATAGTTTCCAATCCCCAAACTAAGATTTGAATTGAAAAGGCAGTTCCATGTGTTCTAACTTCCAATACCATCATGTTGGATTCCTCCTCACGAAAAGGATGAGACCCACATGAGAGAGGCAGTTAGACAGTGAGACTGAATAACTCACTCCCTAGTCCCTCCCACATGGGGGTGTAGTTGGGCAGGGTTTTGTAAAACCCAGCCCTACCCTGGGTCACTAAAAGTCAGCCTTGAACCCAGCCTGGCCCTGCCAGGGCCTGAAAAAACCTCAGCCCAGATCCTAACCCTGATTGATTCTAACCCTCCTCATTATGTCTGTAATCTGTTTCGTATACTTGCGTTCAAATTTAGTTTCATCCCAGGAAAATTCTAACTCACTACCCTCTCAAAGGAAGAGATGGACAAAATTTAATTATATATACTCTTCATAGAAAACTCTCCATTCATTATAAGAGATTACAAAGAACACAGTAGAAGAAAATAAAATAAAGAATGAAGAATACAAAAGCCCAAAACTAAAATTCTGGGGGAAAATGAGTAACTAAAGTGCTTCATGTTGAGCAATAAAGCCCATGAGAAGATGAGTAATTAAAGGAACGGGCCACATGGTTTAAAAAGGCCAGACAATATTTATATTCTTCGCTCGAATAATGAGTACATGAACTCCATAAACTACTATATCTTTGCCATCAATGATAAAATAAAAAAAAACAAATAAAATAATTCATGGAAAACCAGAGGTTCAAAGAACCCATAAAAGAATAAAAGATCAACTACATGTAGCGACACAAATTTTGGATATAATACAAGAATAGAAAATAATAGAAGCAATAGTTTATTAAAAAGCTCTCAAATCCCGAATTGATACAGCAGGTGAACATGATTCGAACTTGAATCCCTCCAAGAGGATAGAAACTAAGATTTTTTAAAATCATCATTCTCCGCAGCAGAATATTCTTCTTGTTGATCTGTTAATGTTGATGGCGGAGGCTTTGATCCTATTGGGGAAGGTGATGGTTCACCGCCGCCAGCAGGATAGTCTGAGAGAACAGCCAAGATTTGGCGTTGAGTGGCAGAGCGAGCTGGCCTGAAACTAAAGGAGCGAGTGATGTTCTTAGAGAAGATAGAGGATGAATTGGAGAGGATTAAATAGATCAGCCCTTGAATGAACACGAACATCCCCACCTTCAGTAGTATCTCTTCCAAGCTGCTTTCTCCCAACATTTCTGATTCTAACTCCAATGAACCCAGATGATGATGATGAACAATTAATTGATGAAGAAGAGATGAGGAGGAAATCTAATATATAGATGGGAAACAATTGTGATCACAAGCCATTTTGACCAAGGCTGAAGGAGTGACATTGACGATTCAGAGTCCCAATACACGGGTTGCAGAGTCAGCAGGACCAAAAGCAGTTAGGAGCTTTCGTTTGACTCTAGCTTTCTACGTATGGGGACGTCTGTCTGTTGACTGATCCCTCGGAACAAGTAAAGAAGGTGGGCCTTAGCTGAGTCATCGTCTCTATCTCAGGCCGACCTAGGTGTGGCTCACCTACACCTGTCATGCACCCATTGGTAGAGTACTTCAATAATCAATGCATGAGGGCAACGTCCATTATTGCGTCTTTCTAGTTCTTCCTCCGATGATATTGACATGTATGTTTTTACAATCACGTTTTTCATTTCAACTTTCCACTTTCTATTTTATTGACCAAGAGGGAAATAAAAAAACAAAAACAAAAAACGGCAGAGACATCACTAAATTCATTCACACGTCACGCATGAACACATGGAGAGAGAAAACGGATGCGTGTAGAAGTTCTAGAATCAGTTTCATTATCCCATCCAGAAAATCCAATCTATTTTTCTGGATTGCTGATTAGAATTGATTGAAATAATAAGACTCGATTGAAGAAGCGAGGCTGTCTAATTAAACATTCATCGAACCCATTTTCCCTATCCCACATTCCCACTGTCCGATTTGGAAACTCCACCGTCCACCCCCAATTGGATAACCACCAAACTGAAAACCCATCATCCAGAGATGAAAGAGATAAGGACCCCAAAAATAAACACCAACATCAGGATCCACATCCTCTCCTCTCAGAGGTTAGGGAGGAGAGACGACAACCCTCTTAGATATCCGATACGTGGGGTTCAGGTGAATCCAAACCTTACATCCGAGCCAACAAATTAAGCCAACAAAGAGATATCGGTTCGGATGGAAGACTTGAATTCACCCGAACCCCAGGTGTCGACCATATAAGGGGGTTGCCACCTCTCCTCCCAAGCCTCTAGGAGGAGAGGATTTGGATACACAATGTCATCAAATTTCGTGACGTGTCCAACATGCTTCTGTGGTGAGTCAAATTGAAAACAAAGGATGCTTCGATTGCTGATCCAATTCAATCGGAGTCATGAGTCGATTTCATTCCGATTTGTCGAACTGTGCTATACTCTAAAGAAGATAGTTGTTCATATAACAAATGTGATATTTCCAAAAATCACTCCATAAATCTAAATCTTATTTTTTTATGGTTTATTTTAAGGAGAAGGTGTTTGTACACAGACTGTAGGTATATAATCAGGTGTCAGCCATTTGTTCAGCTGATAGTTTTTGAGATTACACACACATCTTCATCCAACTATTGAAAATACAATTATATAAATACACCGCCATATACAAAATAGGAAACCGTTTGCCTTTTTCTAATCTAAAACATTCAAGGGAAGTGCACAGTAACATGCTAACATACCTGTGCTGATAATAATTTGCCAGAGAGAAAAGCCAAAACCAAAGGACCACATCACCCTTGATTACACCCTTTCTGTTCTGTGCCTGATTCATGAGGAAAACAAGTTTATCACCGAATAAAGTCATAAACAGCTCTCTCCCTCTCCCTCTTTCTTCTTCCAAGGTTTCACTAAAATATCTCTTATTGACCCCTCCCCACCCTCCCTCCAAAAAAAAAGGCGAAGTTAAAGTTGAAATTAAAGGGAATTTCCTCATTGTGAAATACCATACCCTCTTCTCCCGAGGTAAGAGAGGACAAGATGTCTTTGAGAGAGACAGAAAGACAGAGCATTAAAGGGCTTCACCCGGTTACCCATCCTGAAAGTGTGGAAGACTAGAATCCTGTTCAGTTCACATCATATTGTTTAAGATCTCCCATCATAATCTGCATTCCCAAATCATAGACTTTGTTTGACTACATAGCATTAGGGTGGTCTATGTTGGAAAGAAATCAAGACAACCAAACAAAAATCAATATCAGAATAAAGTAGCTTCACCATCTCTTTAATGGTATTTCAAAGAATGGAAGCAAAATCAATGTACATTCCATAGAACCAGATATCAAATGTATCGATACCATCTCACCCAAATAGAAACGTACGGGTGGAGGACCAGAAAATAAACAAGATCCAAGAAAAGAGAATTTAAAAAAAAGTACAGCACAAGAAACACACATTTACATCCAAAAAGTAGCGTAGATTACTTCTAAATTACACTGGATTGTTTCCGCCTTCAGTTATGGAGAAAATCAGAAATTCCCTCTTCTTCTGGATGGACATGGGCACTTTTCAGATAAGTTGGCTTATGTTGGAGAATAAAGCATCAGAGATGTCTCCCCCTTCCGAATCTCTGACAATTTATTGTACATAAACTGCAAAAAGCAACAGGACAGCATAATACAAATTTAACATAACAGTTAACCCCACAGCATAAATAATATATGGACAAAGGATCTACAAGCTGGAGGGACACATTAGAATTTCGCACACTAGGGTTACTAACCATTGGATGGTGAAGAAAGCATCTCAGCCGTTTCCCTCCACCGCTGTTGCATCTGGCTCTCTCGACTGCCGCTACACCTCCCAACCAGCACCCCTGCATCTCTCACCACCATGGCTGCATCCCTCCTGGAACGCGCTGCCGCTACTGGTTGGGGTAGGTTTGACAATCCACATTGTTGTTGCCAGCATGCAAGATGTTCAACGGCCAAATCAGCCTAGCTGCCGGAACCACACCCACTTGTTGGTGCCGTTGCCGAGGTACCCATGCCATTCCCAAGAGTAGGAAGGCAAAGCAAATCAAGAAAATAACAGAAGAAGAAAGAATGGGATCAATTGGGGAGGATTCAGAATTCAGTAGTCGGAAGCGACCCCCTTTCCCGCTCTTGAATTTTTGGGTTGGACAGAACCTCGCGATGATTGTGGACTGCGGAGACTCTGCTCCACTGGATCCGCTCAAGAGCAGGGAAGGGTTAATCTTCTGGAATGCTTCTTGTGTACAGAAGGCATCATCTTCTTCAACTTTCCCGTCAAAAACCATGCCGTCTATTTCTTAATACAGTTTTCCTACAAATAGAGTTCATAAAAAAATTGAAGGCAGGCAAAATCCATTACATTTCTAGTCTCTTTTCGGGTCTAATGGACTGATTTGCAGTTCTCTCAAAGGATGATTTTCAGAGCTTATTTTCTAAAGTATTATTGAGCTTTCAAAGGATGATTTGAATGGTCGATTGATGGGGATTCATGAAGCTGACCAATGGAGGAGGGAGTAAACAGAGAGAAAGAGAGCTTGCCATTGACATGTCCATTAAGTTTCATTACCTCAATGTGAGGGGAGATTCCAAGCTAGTCATAAGTCAGACTAGCGGAAACTGGAAATCAAGAGACGAGAAATTTATCCCATATCAAGAAATGCTCGAGATTTTTCTTTATCAATTTGATGAGATATCGTTCTCCCATGTCCCAAGAGACAAGAATCGTTTTGTGGACGCTCTGGCTACTCTCGCGTCCATGAACGAAATGCCAGAGAGAGCCACCATGAAACCATTTTTTATTGGACAGTTTGATATTCCCGCGCATCAAGGCTTCGCGAAAAGGGAAAAGTCTTAAGGGGTTGGAAGGATCAACATGGCAGAATGAACCCGAAGAAGCAAAGAAAACCACTAAACCAACGAAGAAAGAAGCAAGGGGCCGATTATATACAACAGCTAGCGCGCCAGAACAAGCGGAAAAACTACAGCGCGCGCTTGGGCTCGGCGTGAGAGAAATCTCTGGCGTAAGATGTCTGCCACTTCAACCCACTGTTACGGCCATGGCGAACATCGGAAGGAGATCTCAGCTCTTCATGGTCGGTGACAGCCGCTGTTTCCCAATAGCTCCAATTTTCCCCTCCTTCTCTCTCTCTTTAAGGCACCAACTTCAAAGTTATTGCAAAAACAACCAAACTATACTACCACAACAAGATCTGCAAAATGTACCCACTACTGCTAAGATCATTAGCATCGGTCACCTACAGCATAGAAATGTGGGAACTTGATTACAGGCCTCAACTCCCTATCCCAATGGCCTGCATCTTCCATATTTCTGATCTGCTCTATGGAGGGTGGGAAAAATAGAAGGGTAAATACTATCTGGGGAGCCCGGAGTGGGAAAAATCGAACAGTTGCCGCATTATTGTAGCCGATGATGACAACACCAGGCCCATTAGGTGTTGCAGTCGATGCCACCGCAGCAACAGACCTGCGAAACGGGGAGACAGACAGAGAGAGATACAGAGGGGTGCAGGGTGCATGGAGGAGCAGTGGTGCATCGCAGCTTGTACAGGAACAGTGAATGGAACGGTTGAGATTTAAACCATCTAATCCCACAGTTAAGAAGATGCTATGCATATATATTCTACTACACACTGCTAGTACATACATCATTTTCCCATAAAATATACAGGAAACTGTCACACATTACCAATCTACAGTTGATGAATACCAAGTCAACAGCATATTATGTTCCATAGCTATTAGATTACATATAAGCTGCTTCAAGCCTTCAACAGAAACTATTTTAGAGGAATTCTCTTAAAAGCAAAGAGACATTGAGTAACAATACAAATGATAAACAATATGGGAAGAGGATCTAGCACCATATATTGGAATCACATACGTTGCTCCCAATGGAGCAGGGAGCAGCAGAGAGAACATCATGGTACATAAATAGGGGCAGTAATAAATAAAGAGAGAGAGGAGGTACATTTATGAAGGGAGAGAATGTGAAACGGTGCTTGTGTACCAGTCCTTTTCCCCCAAAAAAAAAAATTTTAGTATATAGAATAGATTCCTACAAAAATTTGGAAAATAACATCCACTTCAATTTTCTGGATGTTGTTGTCCAAGTGAAGTATTTGTGGTTGTATCTTAGTCTATTATATGATTGCCACCCACGGAAGTGACCACACCATCATTTGGTTGGATTCTTTTCCTGGATCTCCCATGCCAAAGTATCCTTCATAGTCATGTCAAAAAATAAACATAAAATGGCGTAGAAATAGAAATGAATTTAACCAAAAGTTGATTTTCCGATAAATTGCTTTCTATTGAAACAAATGGAGCCTTAGTGAACTGGGGAGATTAATTATTCCTATAATTCTAATGAAAATAAAAAAAGGAAGCTAGAAAGAAACAGAGGAAAAAATTGCTAACTAACAAATGGAGGGAGTAGAAAATGATAACCTGTTTCAATCATAAGACAATAACTACAACAAAACCATTTTCTACTTAGATCACATCCCTGCAATTCCATCATGAGATTTGTGGAATTCTCAAGACTTGGGAAATGAATTGGCAGCTGATCAAAGCTTTCATCTGGTATGCCACACTGGGAAAGACAGGAACAGGGGAAAATCAGCGTATTAGGGACAAGACTCACCAACAGGTGCATCCATGGTATAGGGAAGGAATCAGAACAGGATCCCACATCAGCAAGGTTAAAGCACAGTTGACACGGGAATCTAATAGGGTTTTTATGATACCTGACTGATCAGGGGCCGATCGACTCAGAATCGGATCAGGATTGGCTGCTGCTGATCCGATCCCCAAGTTCGAGCACTCAAACCATGTGTGCATCATATGTGTATCACATGCAAACAACACAAAATGCACCCACAATCATCTCCAGATTTGGAAAGCTCAATACCATGCTTCCAATCAGTAAAACCACAATGTTTACCATTCTACAAAACTTGGAGAATCCAAAAAAAAAAGATAAATTAGCTAGCCACCAGCACAAAATGGTCATAGGCTTAGCAAGCTTTTTTATAACCATTCCATCAAGTACAAAGAAGAGAGACCTTGAAGTAATGGTAAAAAGAAAAGAAGTCCAGACTAAGCACGAAAAGTTGTGAAGTATGGCTCATTGTAGCATCACCGCTAAAAAAGGACAATAGAAATGACCACATAAGTTGGGTGAATGGGTAATGGCTTAAAAATTTTCAATTTATTTCCTCGTTGTATAGATTTCACAAATGAAGGGTAAGGATCTATGTAGCCGACCCCATTTAGTTGGGATAAGGCTTTGGCTTTGGCTTTGTTGTTGTTGTTGGTATAGATTTCTCATATCCTATAGTTTCTCACTAGTGAGATCAGTTACCATAATCATTGAGGAAGGGGGAAAATAAAAGAAAAACCCAACCTTTCTTATGTTCAATCATAATCATCATCACATCAACTATTTTAATTTAATTCTTATGAACTTCAACCCATTATTTCAAATGCCCAACAATTACAAACTTCTGAACTGCTACTATTTGTAAGTATAATAGCTTCGAAACTTAAAAGGAGATATATTAATCAGATCGCAGTAGACACTTTGACCAAAATACATCTCAGCAGAGACCATGAAACAAGAAAGAAATACATGCAGAGTGTAATGGGGAGAGAGAGACCGACAAAGTACCTGGCGTCAGCAAAAATAGAATCCCCAAAAAAGCAACTCAATCGAAAAAACCTCTAATTTCAGACATTACAGTATCACCATCCTCATCTATTCTGGTGGCACTTTCGTCCACACCACTACTACTAGTACTCAGAAGGGTCCTACTCCCACCCTCAACCGGCCAGCTAGAAACAGTCTCCCCACTGTTTGCAGGTCCCCCGGAGCTGGTCTCAGCTTGCGCCATCTGAGTCGAGCCTGCAGTAGATGCAGTTGACCTCACCGGGAATACAAGCCTGTGCCTCCTAGCAATATGCCTCAATGTAGTCCCAGTCCCAGTCCCAAGGAAATCCTCATCCTCCATCAAATTCCGAAACCTCACTGCAGTAACCCTAGCCCCTTCTCGAGTAGGTCTGCCGCGGCTGCGCTGCTCGGGCTCATCTGTGGGGAGTTGAAAGCGACAGACAGGGCAAGAATTGTGCTGCGTCAACCATGGGAAGATGCAATCGCAATGGTAAAGATGCCTGCAAGGCAACTGCTTGGCCTCGACCCCAACAACGAACTCATCCTTGCAGACCGCACAGAGGAGACTATCGGTGGCCAATAAGGAGCTCGTGATTTTGACGGTGGGGATCGATTCGACGGAGGATTTCGATGCTGGTGTTGAGTTGTGGTGGTGGTAACGAGAGTTGTTGTCGTCAACATCGGGATCGGCGAGGTGTTGGATGAAGCGGTCGAGGAGGAGATCGTCGGAGGAGGCGGAGGGAAATCGGAAGGTGTCGTCGTGGATGGCAGGGGTGAAGTGGGTTTGGGGAGTGGAAAGGGTGAGGAAGGGGTCGAGAGGAAGAGGTATTGGGAAGAGGGGATGAGTGTTACTGTTACTGGGGTTATTAGGGTTGGAGGAGAATTGGGAAAAGAGAGTAGTTGGATATGATTCCATCTCTTCGAGGAAATCGCCATGGCAATGAGGGCAGGTGAGAGGTGGAGACGAGAAGAGAGAAACGCTCATATCGCACTCGTGACACCAATATGTCTGTCTTCTGTTGCTGTTACTGCTGATGTTGCCGGTGCCGGTGGTGGCCGCAGCGCTAATTGACGACATTTCGGTTTCGCGTCGCGCTCTCTCTCTCTCTCTCTCCCTCCTGTGTGCCAATTGGTTTGTAGGAAGTACAGAGTTCAGACTTCTGCGGATTGCTTTTCTTCGCATAAACGCTGGCGAGAGTACGAGACCCGGCCTATCTGATCCAAGTGGCTGAGAATTTTCATAATGCGACAGATCTAACAGTTTTCTTTTTTCTCTTTCCTTCTTAGAATTGAAGAAATGACTCTCGCAGGACTCAAATCGCGCGTCAGTTTTTCAGCCCATCAGGAATGCACCGGCATGTATACTGATGCATTTCAATCCGTCAGATGACCAATTAGAGGGCTGGCACGTGAGAGACGATTTTTTTGCCTCGTGGCATCTATAGACTTGTAAAAACTTGTAGTAATTATAAATGTAAAATGGTAGTATAGGAATTTTCTTTTTTCCTTTTTGTAAAATAATATTTTCTTTAACAACAAATAAATAAATATATATATATATATATATATATATATTGAAAAAACAATCACCTAAATAAAAATTTTCATGTAAAAATATTAGTTCAATTGAAAATTTTATAACAAAACAGTAGAGAGACAGAAATGAAACTAAATAATAAGATTAGTTCACATTAATAAGAAGATTCATCTTATGAGAGAAGTTTGGGTGATTTTAATCATTAGAGCATTAGTAAATACTGGAACCTCTTCATTATTCTAAGAATGTTCATTAGATTGTTATGGTGGAAATCTCACAAGTAAGGGATGATATTATAATTTCAAAGTTGAATTAGAAAAAAAAAATTGATATTAAAAAGGAAATTTGGGAGGCAATTGAAATTTTAATAAGACACGTATGTGAAAACTTTGTGTAACAATTTTTTTATGTAAAATAAATTTTTAAGATTTATTTTCAAGGAATAATAATAGACCTTCTAGAAATCACTATATTTTATCTTTTGAAAAAAAACAAAAGAGCAATAACTTGTATGAGGAAAGGAGAATGTATGAGTGGCGATGAGAGAGAGAAAGATGGAGACAGAAAGAATTAGGCATCTATTGACATCTCCCATGAGTACTTACCAAGGTAAGTCTAAAACTGACATAAGACTGACAATTGGAATTGAATATGTCACATCTTAATTCTAATTGAACCAGAAATGTGAGTGAACTATCTCTAAATCAATGATTCATATTAGGATTTCAATAGACTGTATCAACAAACAAATCATGCATGCTAATCACAATAAAAAATAATAACAAATAGTGAAAGTCTTAAATATATGAACTAAGTTTTCTAGTTATAAATAATTAAATATTCAAATTATTCTCAAGTACCACAACTTAAAAAAAAAATAGTTATTACAATTCTGATAGTCAACTCAAGAAATAAACAATCCTAGAAGAAAACGTATTAAAAACACTCGTATGAAGAAGCATCATGTTCGTCCTCCCATGTCTACGTATCCAGAGCAGCAATAGTCCCATAAGTTGGAGTAGCATCAAAGTCTTCATAGTATAATCTGCATCCACATCTGAAAATGGTGTATACACAAAGATGAGCTCATAACTTAACTCAGTAAAACACAAGACAATGCAACATACAAATACACGAGATAACATTACATTGGGTCAAGTATAACTTGCAAAGTGCTATGGTAAGGTTTAACGGCCACGCACCTCCATGCACGAGAGTGTGGTAACGCCCAACGGATCACACACTGCTGTCGCCCACTAAACTCACTCTGAAATAGAGATAGGGCTCAAGTCTGGTAGCCAAGATGAACCACATACCACGTCCTCCCCCTGATACCCTATTGCGCACCAATTCCTACACTCCTACTGACTAGTGCTTGCAAGTGGGTTCCATGTCTAACCAGTCATATATGTTATCATAGTATCTATGGCCTTACCCCAGCATAGCTCCCTACGACAGAGAAATAGGGCTCGAGCCTGATAGTCAGGATGAACCACATGCCATGTCCTCCCCCTGATACCCTACTCTTACCAAACTCGCTAAAGTAGACGGCGATACATAAAATGTGTTAGTATGAGGATATATCTAGAGCTTACTCCCCTTCACATTCTGCACACCAACGAAAATAATCATATGTCTAAACAAACACAACCTAGCATAGTGAGTATGCATGAATAAATAATAGCACTAAATAAAAGAGATAGCATGTAATATGCACAGACAACAGACAACAGATACAGAAACAACGTTTTACTATTTAGTTAGTTAGGGTTTGGGGTCTTGTCCCTTACATGACGTGCAATTGCAAGTCTCATCTGAGTTACAGAGTTAACTCATGTCATCCACAAATCCTACACTACAATATTTATTAATTAGAATTAGGTTGCTAGGGTTCCAGTTGACCGGAACCAAGTTTGGCCAACAAACTGCCCACGGACAAACATACTGATCGAACCTAAAGTCCAACTGGTATGTCCAGGTGGTATATACCGCTTGGACTACCAGTCAGACCGGTATATCCAGGCAGTATAGCATACCGCTTAGACATCCTGTCTAGCTGGTATGCCAAGCGATATGGGTCTGAGAGTCCATTCTCAAACCTCCCTTTTTGTCTCTCATTGCCTTGGTTTTTCAGGGTTTCTCCTAAACCATTCTAGGGTTTGTGAACATGTTAAGTATCATTTTGGGGAGGAACAATAGTATTTCATTGCTACAAATATGGATTATTGAAAAGAATAAGCCATGTAGTTGGATATTTCCCTTCAACTACGCAATATTTATTGTATTACATTAGATTTAGGTTATTACTTCATTTGAAATCATAAAACAATGCTCCATCTTTCTCAGTATGGATTTCACAGAGATTTAGGGTTTTACAGAACTAGGGTCTATGAATCAATACACGGTTTCACGACATTGATCCACAACCAAACCTTCTTACAGAGATAGAACACTTACATGTATTCTCTGAATGGTGATGCTCTCCTCCAAACGGAATCCCTTCTTGCAGAGCTTTCTTTCCTCTCTACTCCTTCTCGGATCACCTTCCAAATAGTTCTAAGGTTTGAGATTCACAGAAAGGGATCTAAGGAGGAGGAAATGTTTATTTATAGAGTGGAATACCATTCTAGGAAGATTTCCTACGCATAGAAGGTCTTTAGGAATCAGATTTGGAGTATGGGACCCATTAGAGTCCGTCTCCACTCGCACAATCACTCTGGTTGGACATACCGATCGAATGAATAGTCCAACTAGTATGTTAGACCAGTATGATAAATCTTGATCTAAATTGATCATTTCTCATACCTTGATTCCGCGGTTCGTCATCCGGTCTCGTTTTCTGGTCTAATTATGATTGGAAAATTTGTCAGGAAACGAAACATAGATTAGACCAGGTTTTTGACTTGTGCGGGTCTTACAGAATAAACCCTTTCTATACTCTTGGGAGACTCTATGTGAAAGTATTGCATGAAATCCCCCCCGGATCCACTCCCAAAACATATTTACTTAAAAAGACAAGTGCAATGCTAGAATGAGAACCACTTCGACCAAAACACATAATATATAAGTGTGTTCAAATGAGGGAGTTTTTTTGCGACATTGATGAAGAAGGATCCAGTGGCAATGGATCTCAGAATAATTTTTTAGGTAAATTACATTATTGAGTAAAACTTAGTTTGGATAAGAATCCATGTAGTAAATAGAATGACACTTTATTATTTTATTGCAGTACTGAGTAAAACAAAAAAAAAATTAAAAGATGGGAGGGAAGGAGAATGTGATCGATGGAGACAAAAGAGAGAGAGAGAGAGAGAGATCGAAAGAAGTGGGTGGGAGGGAGAGAAAAGAAGATGGGGGGACAGAGTGAGATGGAAAGAACTGGGTGGGAGGGAGAGAAAAGAAGATGGAGAGAGAGAGAAAGACGAGGGCATCTATTGATATCTCCCATGAGTACTTTTGTAATTACAAAGAAAAAAAATGCACAGAGCCATCTTTGCCCACTGAAATTCCCAACAAAAAAAAACCTAACAGAATGTGTCAGAACAACCAAAGCTACAGTTTACAGGGCCCACAAGCTGCAAGCAGCTGCTTCCATGCTCAACGAGAAACATGACAGCTCATCCGACCAAAGTAACCTTTCCAATTGACTGCTTAATGCAGGAGCTCAAGAGAGCTACTTTGCAAGAACGAAGATCCAGCCCTTCCAAACAATGGAACCTCCACACAGAGCGAGCCAGACCAAACCAGTGAACATCAGCACAAGACACAGTACCCGGGGTGTCACAAGGGTTTCAACTTTCCAGCAGCATGGAGTTCGTAGGAGTAGATCACAGGGATAACCTTCTTCAAACATTCAAAGAATCTAAGAATGTTTTGGGATAAATACTCAACCAACCATTCAGGAGGTTGTCAGTGAATGTTTTCTTCTTTTATTTTTCCACGATAAATAACCCCCCCAGGTGTTTTTGGCCAGAATTCCCAAATGCTCTTCAGATATCAATTAAATGCCGGGATAGCCCCTGCAGTGCATGTGACAGGTTCAAAAGCAAAGAAAAACCACATTGTAGCAGTTTACTCATTTCTGATATGATGATATTTATATAAATAGTAAATTAATTGATCCAATATTCCATCGGCAATAAAAATTAATAGATGCAATAGTAAACACACACTTATGCATTGCCATACCTCAAATAGTTATTATTCAATCCCATTCTGGGCGTCCCCAACAACCCCATTTAAGAATAGTTGGAAAATATCCAGAAATGTTAGCGTTAAGTGTTTTGGTTTTATTACAATGATGTTTAATAGAGTAATAGGTGGGGATGTTAAGTCTTTGAGGGAAGTTTGTATTCTTTGTGTAGAGTAGTTAAGTGGGCCAGGTAAATTCCCTCTTGTAGTTATGATTCTTTACTTATTTCTCTCTCCCCCTCTTTCCATTTCTCTCCATCTTCTTCTTTTCTGTTTTTTCTTTCTTTTCTTTCTTTATATTATCACATAGTATCTGAGCAGAAAATAACACATCACAAACAGATTCAGAAACTCTACAACAGAATCGATATCCATATATACCAAATCTGGAAGAACCCAATGAAGCATGAACAAAGTAGATCAGATCTCAAATGAAATTACAGAATTAACTTGATGATGGCACGTAAGGGAGAAGAAGAAGAGATGAAGAGAACTTTAAACAATTCTCAAAACAAATTACAAAATTAACTTGATGATGGCAGGTAAGGGAGAAGAAGAGATGAGGAGAACTTTAAAGGATTCTCAAAACAACAATCTTGCTCTAATACCATGTAACAATATAAAGAAAGAAGTAAAGAAAGAAATAAGGCAAGGAACCAAATACATACAACCTAACTCCTTCTGTATTATCTGTCCCTGCCACTGTATTCTTAATTGTCATATTTCCGATTACAACGATCCACCAAACTGGATCTGTATTGCTACAGAGAGGCACATTGACCCTCATGGAGAACCATCACAACATAACATCGTAATTGCTTACTACAATTACAAGATTTCTTTTCCATATTACCTAGAAATTAAACCCCAAAAAAGAGGATTCTATTGGTTCCTACTCAATGCAATTTCCTCTGAAAGGGTTCAGTCCATATTCCCAAGAAATAAATTTACTCAATTTCTTTCCAAGCCAAAGTCCAAATTCACTCCGGCATCCCAAAGAACAAAAATATGCTGATGTTCAGTTTATTGCTTCAAAGTTGTGCATCAACTAGAGCATAATTCTTACCAAAAAAAAAAAAAAGACAACTAGAGCTTAATCTCTCTGGGTTGAACCCCTCCCAAAGCTAATATTTGTTTGTCAAACAATTCACAATAAAGGTGGCACCAGCAAAAAAATAGAAGGGGACACTGCAATTCAAAATTTGTATTCATACTGAGATAGTTTTAGGGAGGAAAAAATTAAAAAGAGGCATGTCCCCATCAAAGAGACTTTACAGGCAATAAATATTGCCTAAGACTCACAGTACACGTAGTGATAGAATCCCTTTGCAGAGAGCTAAACAAAGGGACCTGGCAGGCAATCAGTATAGACAATTTGTTACATTTGCATGTTGCAGTTTATGGTTCTTGCAGGAAATACAATAATTCACTCATGACTCGTGTCCTCTTGATTCATCAGTAATATCAAATGCATGACCATACCAATGATTTGTGTTGAACAAATCCAAATAACACCCATCCCTAACAGCAGTCCTCTGGAGCTAACGTAATATCCCATAAATTTATCGAAACATGAATTTAACTGTTTGCCCATGCATTAGCTGCAATCAAATACATCAACTCACTTGATCATTTCTTTCTTCACAACATTACAATTTCTAAATTTTAGCTGAATGTACTTCATTTCTGCATACTCTAAAGTTATGTTTGGATGTCAAGAAGAAAGAAAAGAAAATTTTTGATATGGAAGAGAAGAGATAGACATATAAAGTAATATGTTGTTTTTTCTTTTCTTTTCTTTTCTTGACATCAAGCATAGCCTAAATCATGAAAATGTCATCATATCCAACAACTACCCTTCTGAGACAATGACAACATTTTAGTTCTTGATCCTTCCAGCCAAACACTAATTAGCAGACATGTTCACCATGAACCTAGAAAGACAGCCTTACAACGAAGAATTTAACCTCTTTCACCGCAATACGTTTCATAAACTTTGTACGCTAGCTACAAAATGTTTTCCTAAGAGATTGATGGACATTTCTTGAACAACAATATGATTATGAGGCGTCATGCACCCATGAATTAGATTACATGAAAAAGGTGCAAGACAGATTCAAGTCAGGAAACATACTCTGAAGAAACATGAACTAGCTAATCAATTGTTGTCCACGGAAACTAGCTCCAATCTTTCATATCCATGATTCATTTGACCTCTATATTAAATTTGTAATCATAAAAACAAAAGACAAGATGAATGGTTTCGAGGTTCTACATTGAATGGAATCTTTCGGAGCAAAATTTTAGACTCCGAAACCAAAAAGCGCACGTATCTTGGGGAATATAAGGTCCCGCCATCCCCTCTCCGTATTTTCAACAACAGTAGAGTTCCCATATCTGCGTCACAACACAAACAGATAGACATCGTTAGAAAACAGAAACAACATATTCCAATTTAAAGAATGCATAACAATAGAATGACTGAAAGAAACCAAAACCCAAATACGAACCTGTCTTCGTCGGGGATATCGGTCTGCGTCAGCTTGACAATGGTGACACCTGATTCGGTCTCATCAAATGTAAGGCACACCTGAGAAACCCATCAAGTGTCAAAACTCAGCTTTCCTGCTAATCTCCAATGACCTATAGACATCGAAATATCAGGGATTAAATGAATAAATTTACCGTAGAATGCATCCCATCAACCCAGCTGCCGAACCTCCACTTCTGAACAATCAGCCTACCCACCTGCAATTCCTGATTAGTCCCCGTGATTGAGCCGTCAAAAAGACTAAACTGGCCACCGACCTCCCTGCTGATCTTCGCATTACTCTGAGTAAACCCTTTCCACCTGTTCTCATCCATCAAGATGTCGTACAAATCCTTGGCCCGACAATGGAACCTTTCAGTCAAAGAAATCGACTTGAACCCTTTCTTGCTCGTGTCCTTCTTCGTCTGAACAGGAAAAGTAGCAGTGGCGGAGGCGGCCGTCGGGGACGAAAAAGAATTGTTGATGGAAAGCTTCTTGGCCTCCAATTCTTCCTTGGCAGGACCACCTTTGGCCATGCTCTGAACATAAACCCTAACTTTCTCCAACACAATGGGTTTCCCCTTAGAAATGAATGCTTCTTTCAGTCTCTTCCCAATGGGACCTTCGTCCTTGACAGTAACTTTGATTTCGGGGTCTTCGTCGGCGTTCTCATCGGCAATGTAAGGGATCTCGACAGAGCCGTCCACTTTAAGGAGGGATTTGCCATCAGCGTCACGGGCCTCACCTTCCCAGGAGAGGGAGACACTGATCTCGTAACCGGGGATGATCTTGTTCTTGCGGACGTTAACGTAGGCCTCCCCATCCACCTTTTCGACCTTCTTGGTTTTGATATAGAGGTTGCCCTCGCCGTCAATAAAGGTTAGGTCGGAGAGGAGCTTGGTGAGGAGGTTGCGGGACCATTCAATGCAGTTGGTCTCAGACCAGTGCCAGTTGTGAACGTTTGTGCCGTCTGGTCTATCTTTCACGATCCAGCGTTTGTCACCTTCCCCGTATTTCGCCATGTATTTTTCTTGAGCTCTCACACTTGTTGAACACCGAGAAGGAAAGGGAATAGAAGAGAAGAGAAGAGAAGAGAAGCGAAGAGAAGGTAATCTCCAAACTGCTAGGACAATAAGCGAAAGAGAGAGAGAGAGAGAGAGAAAGAGAGAAACCAAGGTTCTTGAGAAGGTATGGGGTAACGAGAGTAAGAGAGAGGGGACAGGGGAGCAAGCAAAATAGGAACAGCGGCGAGTACTGGTCTGGGAGTCTAGATGCTTCTGTACAGACAGAGAGACTTTCTTTGGAAGGCTCTAGAAGGAACGAGGGATTCCTTTTCTGGATTTGGTCTATTCCTGCCAATCATCTCCCTATCTCCCTGTTTTGCTGGAAAAATATTGTCCCAATTCAATGCTGGACGAATTGAATGAACTGGAGAAGGTCTCAATCCCATTTTACCGGGATTCAAATTCTCCATTTAATTGGAGGACTGTCACTAACCCTTCGATCAGTTGACGTTGGTCCAATCTAATGGTTCTCTACAAAAAAATCTAAGTTTTTTAATTCTTGGTCCATGCAATATACAAATAAAAATCAAATTAGTTTCCAAAGAATAAATCTCAAAAAAATTAAAATTGAGATTGAAGGCTTTTGAAACTCATTGCTCTCTCAACTTCTCTATCGTCTATCTAATAGCTTGAAGTCCTGTTTTTTGGATTACTTATTTCAGTAATATCACAAAATAGATATAAATATTGATAAGTACATTTATGAGAAAATGGTGGTGTATACCTTTGGGATAATGAATTGCATAAAAATAATAAAATCAAAAACAAAACCCTACTTGAGAAACCATGGAAAGGCTAAAAAGACGAAAATAAACCCATTCACGCAAATTTCAAGAACCTAAATTAGAAGAAGACACAGAGAATCGCCTATCTAAAACTGAATCCATTCGAAAAACAAGAAGATAAGCAGGAGGGGGACCCAAACCTGAACCAAAGACTTGACTTGGTAATATCTTTCCACGTGATAAGGTCCGTTATCGATTGCCCAATATGATCTAGGCTACTTTGATCTTCATCATTTCTTCTTGGGTACCAAGAAATCAACATCAAAATGGTAAGAATCAACATTAACACAAATCTGAATTTCTTTGAGGATAAAGCTTGAAGAAGGAATGGAAGGGATTAGATTGAGCTTCTCGCTTCTCCTTATTGGACTGACCCTACTATGCTTATTTGACATATTTCGGACTACCTCAAATCCTCAATCTTAATATTTTATTCGATATGTTTCAGGCTATCTTTAAAAAGCTTGAGATTGATTTGGCCTAGACCAAAATTGATCTAAGCTAGTCATTCATATTCTTAAAATTTTTAAAAAATTTAAGAATACTTTTCAAATATAAAGAATTTGAATATAAAATAAAATATAAATTAATAATTAAATATGAAATATTTTAGAATTAATTAGATAGTCATTTGATAGTATATGCTTTTTTTTGGGTAAGAATATATGTTTTTTTTATAAATTAAAATTTTTTTCCAATCAATCCAAAGCTTTACCAAAGTGAAAATCGAACCTACCGATTTGGATTACAATCAACAAGACACGCGACACGTCAAAAGTGCCAGGGACAAAGGAGTAAATACATGTCAAGTTAGGGTGTCACCTATTTACGTAAATGCCCTTGTTCACAGACAAACTGTTGCAGCAGAGAGATCTCAGCTGCGCATCCTCAACCGCCAGATTCTGGTGCAGTGGGAGGGAAAGGGAATGAAGAAAAGTCAACGGTTTAAGCGCACCATCAAACTGAAGAAAGCGTTTTCTGCTAACGACGAAGAACACGAAGACGAAAATGCATCTACGACCTCAACCTCGACTTCAAGGTCTAAGAAGCCCATTATTGTTCGGCCCAAAGTCAAACCCAATCCCCAGCCCCTCCTCCCGGCTCTGGAATCATCCATTGATATGGAGAAAGCGGTAATCTTGAGCCCTGATTTCTTCCAAATCGAGGCCCTAGATCTTGCAACCCGTCTCCTCGGGAAGTTACTCCGGCGAGATGATGTGGTTCTTCGGATTACTGAGGTATCTTTCTAATGTAATAGAGAAAATTAAAATCCCTTCTACATAACGGTTTTTGCTCCTCTAATGCAAGCAAAAAGCTGAGTGAAATTGAAAATAACCGAAAGGGTTTAAATTTTGTTCTGATTATGGATTGTTCTTCACAGGTAGAAGCTTATAGACCAAATGATACTGCTTGCCATGGTCGCTTCGGTATCACAGAAAGAACAGCCCCTATTGTAAGCAAGCTTTTGTTCTTTACATTTTTCTTTCCCTTGCATTTTATCTTTTTTGGGTAACTATTGAAGTCATTTTTGTTGTACTTTTGTTGTTGGGTTTTAGTTTGGACCTGGAGGGCATGCTTATGTTTATCTCTGCTATGGTCTCCATACAATGCTTAATGTTGTAGCGGACAAGGAAGGGACTGGTGCTGCGGTATTGATACGTGCTTGTGCTCCTGTTATGGGTAATGTATTATGCCATCCCTCATGCTTTCCGTTGGATGAAAGTCCTGAATATTTGATATATACGGAAGAGAGGAAACTGACGAGCCCTTACAGTTTCTGAACTATGAAACAATTGAATCATATGGCTATTACAAAACGGTGAAGATCCTCATATTTGTTGAGAAATGAAACATATAGCTAATAATTTTCAGCTGTCAAACATGTTGTATTACTATTTTAATTATGTTATCTCCTTGGAAATTACAGGGTTAGAGACTATTCAACAGCGCCGTGGTCAGAATACCAATAAGCCTGTCCTCCTTGCAGGGCCAGGGAAGGTTAGCACTGACTGCTTGCTCGCTCAATTTTTCTTGCCTGTTCAGCTTTGATGCTTAATTTTGGAAGCTTTTCAATGGTGTTAAATGTTAATGGTATGCTATTAGTTTATATCAATATACCCTTACCAAAAAAAAAAGGTTTATTTCAAGATGCATAACTTGGAAAGTCATGTAGTGTTATTTTTACTAATTCGAACAAAACCTTCCTGGTTCTTCTGTCTAAACAGCATCTCTTATCTTCCCCGTTGACAGAGTAGAACCCACTGGGCTGCCTTAATCTGCCAAATGTTGTAAATAAGAAGCTGGTGGTGATTCTATAGTTCGCTTTACATAAAATTATCTTCCTTATGTGTTGGCTATGCACTTGTGCCTTTTTCTTTAATGCAATATATGAGTCTTAGAAGGCAAGAGAATGATAGTTTCACAAATCAGAAGATACCAGTCATACAGTATCTGTTTGAAATAAAGAGAACTAATAGTACCATATGATGAAATCCCTACAAATACATATCAATGCGATAAAACTCACTATTTCCGTGACTAATCAGTTGAACAAAATGAATTCCCTGCAGATATGACTCCAATAGATGATAACCTTATTCGTTGAAACAGCATCTGCCTCATCATTGCATTTCCACTTTTGCATCACATTCAAGTTCATTCTTCATCATTAAAGATGGATTCATCACCATACTGTTGAATGGGAAAAAAGAGAGAGAATTGAGTTCATTTCTCGAATTTTTAGTCATTTATGGTTCACGGTTTGATTTTGTCAGGTGCTTTTCAGGAAAGAGTTAACTGATTAGTGTCCATGTTTAATTGAAGATGTTAAATTTGTCAACTCCATGATGAGAATCTTTCTGCCCAAGGATAATATACATAACTAGTTAATGTACTCCCTGGTTCTAGAATTCCCCATACTAGGTACACAGGGCCTGCTCATGCCTGGAGAGTTTGCTAACATAGTGTTTGGATTGTTGGAATTCAAACAGCTCAGAATCCTCGATTTTTACAACTGGATTGGATATAGTTTCTTTAAAATGGTAGTTTTATGCTTATCTTCCAACCAAATCTCAACCTGATTGGTGGAAGTTTGAACTCTACTGAACAGTGAATCTAATCTCCAATTTGCAATTGATATTATGTTGACCTGTTGCCTAAAGATCATAAATTCTTCTGTATATAAACTTCCCTTGATACAGATCAAAAGAAATTTTGGTACATATAATGTTTAGATTTGCATAGTTTGTCCAACTGGCTTATTGTTTTCTCAATTCCTTGCCAGGTTGGACAAGCACTGGGGATATCAACAGAATGGTCAAACCATCCTCTTTATACTCCTGGTATGCACACCTTCATCTATCTTTAGTTGGACACTTTTAGTCAGCCACTCTTCTAATATAAGTATATGGGTTCTGCCAGGTGGTCTTGAAATTTTAGATGGGCCAGAACCAGAGAAGATACTGGTTGGTCCACGAGTTGGCATTGAATATGCTTCACCTGAGCATGTTAGTGCTCTGTGGAGGTTTGCAATTGCCGATAGCCCATGGATAAGTGCTCCTAAAAGTACTCTTAGACCAGCTTGATATAAAATCTCAACCACTGAAGGAATCCATGGTTCGCAAAAGAGAAATAGGAGATACATCTCATTCAAGGGAGACAAAGAAGCCATCTATAAAAGAGAAAAAAAGGAGATAAAAGGGTGACAAAGAAAACACATAATTAATGACGAAGAAATGTAGAAAGCTTGACAGAAATTATGTAGAAAAGCTTGCAAATGTTTAGTCTTATTTATTTATTTAAGATATTTGGGAATGACTTGAGAAATGATCCATTTGGAAGTCAATGTTATAATTTGATTTAGCACTAAGAAGAGACTTTTGCACAATGGAATGGACATATTTCTCATGTGCTTCAAGAAGGGCATCTAGATCTTTTGCAACCTCCATTTCTTCTGAAAATTTGGACCATGACAATTCCAAGACCTCAAACATTATATAATATTGCAGATTCGAGGCAAAATGGTTTATATTGATGTGAATTGTAGTTTAATAGAACTTTCCTGCTTCAGGAAAAAATGAGAAGAAATACAATTTGGCTTCGTCATCTTCCAGGCTCCAATCAGATTATCAGAGCATGCTCAGCACGTCTGAGCTTTCAAAGAAAATAAAAATTCTAAGATACTGTGCCATGACAGATTCACTAAAGACGTTCCATTTGACCCAAAATAAAACCTAAACATAATAGTTTAACACTAATAGTTTGACACCAACATGTCCATGTAGATAGTCAATCCATATTCCATATTGATTTTTTCAATAACATTCTCTGAAGAAAGGATATCAACTTTCAACCTGATAAACCCAGTCTGGACTAAAGCAGTCTGAAATCAGCCTTATAAGCCCAGTCCAATAATAAACCAATACCGGACCAATCCATTAGGTAAATGTGCCCAGCACAGCCCACCCCAGTCCAAATCCTTAATGGACATGTTTCGGTTTGGGCTTATAAAATCCAACACCATTTCAGCCTGAACTGATCCGTTGACACCTTTAGACATCGTTTTCTCATTATTTATTTTACTCGACAGTTCTAAACCTAGGCCCAACATAAGAATTTTAAAACCTATATGAGTGAATAGGCCTGCAACTCCAAAAGTAATTTTAAATGGATATTGAAGTTTAAAAATGATAAATTATTATTGTCACAAATTTCTGTTATTTTCTTAAACGTTACAAGTCATCTATTCTGTCACATGGGAAGATGATATGTCTATTTCGATCATTAGATAGAGAGTATATAGTTTAAATTAGCCACAAATTAAATATCAAGGTCCAATTTGAATTAAATACCCCTATTGTATAGACATGTAGAACGGGTATCTCCATGTATGTGTATTAATACTTCAAACATTATTGTCTATTCTCTAAATACAAATGGTTTAAATTAAAAATATTTATAATAAATAAATTCTGAGCACTCTGTCATACTCTTGATATTATCCAAAAACAAATGGTTTAAATTAAAAATATTTATAATAAAAAGAAAAAAACTCTGAGCACTCTGTCATAGTCTTGATATTCAAACCTCTACTTTGTCAATTGAAAATTTTTATTTAGATGAAAATTACATGAATTTAAGTTCTACCATATGGTACTTATATATAATGTTCTATTATTTACCAAAAAATAATAATAATAATAATTATTATAATAATAATGCTCTATTAAATTTTACTATAATTATAAAAATTATACTCCCACTTGCTTATATGTAATGTTTGTTATTTAAATAACATATATTATATGATAAAAGATTATTGTTAGTAGGTAAATGGTATTTTCTGAAAAAAAAATAAAAAGGTAACTGATAACAGATTGCAAAACAAATTATGAAAGGTGTCATCTAAGGGTTTCAATTTTGAGACCGAATTGGTAGTTTGGATCGGTCAGTCCGAATTAATCTAATATCAATCTAGACCGAATTGTTATTGGACGTGTTTTTGGGTTGAGGTATGACATATCTTACAGGTCTCGGTATGGTTAGAGCTAACCCGAAACCCGCCCAAGAATTGGATTGATGAACCCGAACCCATTAATGGCCTGAACCCAGTCGATTTAGGCCCTTATGGGCTGGGCACACACGTGCTACAATGGCAATTACAATGGGAAGCAAGGCTGTAAGGCGGAGCGAATCCGGAAAGATTGCCTCAGTTCGGATTGTTCTCTGCAACCTGATTCCAATTCCTTATTGAGATCGAGATCTTGTTCCATTTTTCCCAGTTCGGTCAGATCAGTTCCATAATATAGCTTGCCCGGACCGGGCTTTTAGTGTTCGGTCGTAATGAATGATCGTTGTTTGGGAACAAAACAAAAACAATAAGACTGTCGGGTTTCACTATCGCTTTTCGCCTAAAGCTGTAACTTCGAAAAAACATCATTCGCGTCTAAATGGGCTTTAATAGGTTGTACATTTTCTGACCCTGCCAAGGTTGGGCTGGGTTAGGGTTTAGTTTAAATAGTCAGGGTTTGGGTTTTGAAAAACCTAGCTCAACCCGACTCTGTTGTAGCCCTACTTCTAGACGGCCTTAACGGGTTTCTTTCAGGGCTTTAATCTAGAAACGGTTCGAACCAACCCATTAACAACCCAAAACTAGACCAAACCGTTAATTAACGAACATGTTTGGGTCAGGTCCAATAAAATCCGACACCAATTAGATCCGGATGATACCCCTAGAATTATTATTAAACTGTCTTCATTCTTACTAACGGTTGGAATTACAGTTAGATACTAGATCCATATCCAACGGATGAAAACTGGATGATACAAGCAATTATCGTAGGTCAGGCGAGACACCAGAGTCCAGAATGACTGGAGCGTCGAGTTCGGGGGGGAAGAAACCGAAGTAGTAAACGTCAACGTATAAAAAAACAAAATTAATTAATTAAAATTTCAAATATTGCGTGCGGGAAGCGGCACGGGTACCGAGGGACCATGGTTCTGCTCAAAGAAAAAGCATTGAAAAAGCAAACACAGAAACTGTATTAATGGAGGACGCGGAAGCAAGCAAGCAATTAACTGTAACTAATTAAGACTAAAAGAGCTAAACAAACATTAGCTCGCAGTCGCAGTCGGAGTCGCAGCCTCGCACAATGTGAACAAGGGTGCCACACAAGAAACGCTCTACTGACCAGACAGAAGTCAGATCTCTTGCTGTGTTCCTTTTCCAAATCCGGATAAAACGCGTAAATTTCACGAATTTCTTCTCTCTTCCTCGCGGACCTCACTTGGTGTCTTCTCCTTCTGAATGAAATCCAACTTCGCTTTCTTTTTTGCTATCATGCTTCTCATGGATCGTTGATCGCGGCCAGATACAAACCAGGTTCAAAAAAACTCAACTGGGCATTTCATCTCTGCTTTCTTTCTTCCCTCACCCATCTTTCTCCCCCCCTTTTTTTTTTTTTTTTTTTGTTTCACTCTCCTTCCTTCCACACCTTCTTTATGTCTATCTTGATTGATAATGAAAAATTGGCTGAATAGATTTTAGTCGGTAGCTTTTTTCATTTTTGAACTATGTTGCTTTAAGGGTTGAATTTTCAAGGAAATGCAAATCGAATTTGATAAGGTTCCTCTCTATTTTCAGTCATTTACTTGTTTAAGAAGGAAGAAACGAAAGGAAGAGAATGACTATAAATGGAAAAACGTAGGAGCTAGACCACATACAAGGTGTTTGGACTTAGGGTGTAAAAAATAAATTTGCTTGGGACTTCGCTTAAGTATATTGCACATTATTTTTGGATGATTCTCTGCATCTAATTTACTATATTAATCTTCGGAATGATGCTATGATTGTGGTTCCCGTGTGACTGAGCTTTCGTGGACTGGTTAGTTTGCGATGACATGACATGCGGGAAATGGCTGTTTGTTTTGAACTCTTGAGTGTTTGTGGTTTGCAGCTCTGATTTTCTAAAATCATTGGATATATTTGCTTAAGGAAGTTTTTTGACGATATTCTTGAATATAGTACGGACTGGATTGTGGTGTCCGGCACAACACTTCTGGCATGTGACCATATCCTTCACAAGTCATCGCAGATGGATGTCATAATCATGGAACACGATTCACTTTCAAAGATGCATTTGACAGGTAATAGCAAATTTATTTTTCTTTTCGTTTTTCACACCCCGAAAGCTTAATTTATGGTCTTGCAGAACAGAATGATCACATCTGCCCAAATTCTGAATGTCCACGGTAACAACTTCATTCGTTTAAAGGATCACTTATTGGCACATTCTGAAGTGGCAAGACAAAAAAACTGGAGTTCATTGTGGGAAATGGACAAGCCCCACAGCCTTCGGCTTCTGAAATATAAGCCAAGGGTATTAGATTATCTTCCTAGAGTATGTTTAGGTTAGTTCTATTAGTTATCGTTTACTTCCAATGAGTGGTTTGTGAAGAATGCTGGTTATTTCAGATTGAATCAATCATATCTGTCATTCACGATAGCAGATTTTGGCTGTTGCCTGTTGGGCAGTCATTTTTCCCTCTGTTTGGGTGTTGGGTGTGTTATGTTCATATTTGAATTAGTAAGGCCCTAGGGGCTTTTCTCCTTATCCTTATTTCTTTGGCAGCATTGCTTGCCTAAAATTTCTTATGCCTCACAGCTTCAACATCAACAATCCTCTGTACCATGAGCAGGGATTACACATCATAATTAATGGTATTGAAATAAAATATTATTCATTATTCAATTCAATCTAATGGAGTGAGAAAATCTACATGGGCATGCGCCCGAGTAAAGATTCACTATTTTCCTTCTTGGTAATAGACGTATCATTGGCTGGTGGAAAAGAGGTTTGAATGCTAATATTGTTGAATGTAAAATATTGAATAAGTGTAAACCCATTTTTGATTGAATATCTACTTACATGAACTTGATGTGTTCTTAGAAATGCTAAACAAGTACTTGAAGGTGATATGCTCTGCCAAGACTTATAACTGGAATAGCTTGGACTGGAAATCACATTGACCAATGATGTGGTAACCAGAAGTCTTCTCCTAGCTTGAACGGATCAGTTCATTCCAAATATCATAGAGAAAGACCAAAATGAGTTGTAAGTACTGAATGTTCAGAAAGGGACACAAATTACCGTCCATTCAGTATTACGCTCATTTGTTTGGAGCTGCAGACTTGCTTTTGCTTTTGCCAATTAGTAAAGAGAAAACATCACATCATAATACACTTGAGAGGTTGGAACTGGAATTGATGGGATATTCTTAACAAGTTCTGAAATTTTCTTATGTCATGACAGTTGATCATCCCCTGCCGGGACCATCTTTAGATGATACTTTGTGGCCTTCCACTTGGATTACATAATTGGAAGAACTTGTAAAGTTCTTTTGTGCTTCTGCCCATTTTCTTTGTGATAATTGGTTTTGTTTACAATCCTAATGATATTTTATGGGCCACGCCACATTATTGGAATCTTGACTGGCTTTCACAAAAAGAAAGCTTGTTACCATACCTATAAATATATTGGGATCCAATGGGAGACAAAATGAAACTGGTCTGCCTATTCACAGAAAGAAAGAAAAATTGTATGTGTACAAACAACTATAGGATAGAGTTCTTAAAGTGGTGGGACAATCGGGTCTTTGGAAAATGTTGGGGATATTAAATTCAGGTAATTTTATAGGCCTTCATGTCCTTTTTCTGTTAAAGTTGAGTAAGATTAGAAAACATCACAGCTTTCTTATTTACTTCGTAAGGAAATGAGATGACTCTTTCTTGAACTATTTCATAAACAGATCTTCCTATTTTAATTACGCTTCATTCTTTTGAAGCTAAAAACCTCAATGTATGCTATCAGAGGTATAATGGGGAAGCACATTGGAACAAAAAGCTGGCCACTTTGCTGGAGCACAATTGGGGAGAACCCCTGGTTCTATGGATAGATTTACTATTGGTTGAAAATGCAAACTTCTAAATATAGTAAGGTTCCAGAAGGGTTACTGGAGTAGTTACATAGTTTAGAGTACAATGATTGGAAATTTTATTAAAAAAATTACCAAAATGACCCATAATTATTCATTTTAAATTTTCCATAATTTATAAGATAGTGTAGTTGAACCACTTTTATGAATATAGTATATCTTGCCTACAAACAATTTACTTTGGCTAAAATGGGTGTCTTAGTTATATTTGTTCTTTGTAGATGTCACTATTTTGACTTTACGATTTGTTCTGTTTGACAGATCATGGAAATCCTTAAAGTTGTCAAAAGCAAGGTCTGATGATATTGTTTCTCAGTTATTGAGCTAGAAGTAATTCATACTTTGGAAGCTGCAAGCATCACTCCTGGAGTCACCATGTGCGACGGAGTTCTTGAATCTCATTCTTCGGTTGTAGATAATGATATGAGTACAAATGCAGAGAATAAAAGTGTCCCGTCTATCAGGTCTACCATTGCTTCTACTCGAAAGCCTTTAGTAATGTCGACCAACGGTGTGAATGAGTTGCTTGTCTGCCCTGTTTGTTCAAGCTTAATGTACCCTCCCATTCACCAGGTTTGTACTTTCTATCTAAATTTGTTATTTCATGGTTCCACATTCAGTTGACAATATGCCACACCTGAAGGTGTAATTTTTTTTAAAAGGCGCGTTCTTTTCATTGTAATTTTTTTCTTGGAGATAATGACCCTCAATGGATTCTATTTTTTGGACATAGAAATCCAAGAATTTTACACTTAAAACATTCCTTCATTGGGAACCACATGTCATTCTTGGACCACTCTTTTGCCTTACCTTCTAGGAGAGGCCCAACTCTCATAGTCTTATTTGGATGCTTCATGATGAAGGATGTCAATGACTGGTGGGTTCTTACGTCTCAAAAGTTGTAAGTTCTTTGAAGGTCTAATAACCTCTAGAAAATATGGGTAGAAACAAGATAAACATACACAAGAAGACCAATCCTCTGAAATAACAACCTGGCCTCTAATTGAGATTTCAACAATTGGAGACAAGCAAGATGATGGAACTACGAATTTATCCTTTAAAAAAATTGGGATTTCACCACCAATCTCAACTTGAAAACTCAAGAGTGTGGCAGATAAATAATTTTCTAATCCAAGTATGGAAAATTACTAGGACCATTTATAGGGATTACAAGGAAGTTCATAGAGTGCAAATATCCACTTGAAAGGAAAAACTCAAACTATTTTGATATAAAAATGAATATGGCACTATTGACAAAAGTCAAAAGAAGTCTAACGAGATTTCATTGGATCCTAGTAATTATAAGAATAACTCAATTTTGTTACATCCCAAAGTTGGGTTTCCAGGTCCAGCTAGTTTCCATCAGAGCTTTTTTTGCCTATGATGTACAATTTTCAGCTCTCTCTCTCTCTCTCTCTCTCTCTCTCTCTCTCTCTCCCCCCTTTTTCCTCCATCCCTTTTCTTTCTGTTTTCATTTTGGTTATGTGCAGCAATCGCCAATGACTTCAATCATGAGTCACCCGTCACTCCACCAGTGAGGAGGTATACGGTGCCACTTGAATGACCTATGTTGAAGGGGTAAGAACATGAATGCTTATGAGTAATGGCCCTAGATAGAGTAGAGTGATGAAATTCTATCTGCTTTTTCTGTCCCCATGTAGGTCATGTAAGGTTTGGTTAAGGGTCCCCCGTGTTTCCTTCTCTTTTTTCCTTTTCTGTTGCTTCCCTTGATAATATAGAATAATGCAATTGATACTTTTTGCCAAGTGGGTAGACATATATGAAATTATGTGAACACTGTCTGATATTTTGTATGCATTGATCAAGTGGTTATGTTAACCCATCCAGCGATCCATAAGCAAATGTCCTGATGTCCCAATGTGAATTGCCATGGAAAAATTTGAAGGAATGTGTGTAAGAGAAACATCCAAAAGTAGTTCGAAATATTTTAATATAATTAACTGTTAAAATAGTTATAATTTTGTAAGTAGCTAATTCTTATTAGCTTGTAAATGCTTTTAACAACTTGATCTTGACTTGGTTGTGAAGCATAAGTGATTAAGTATTTAGCATTTCAAGGTTAAGGATTCAAACCATATTATCTTTTATGTTTTGGAATTCTACGTAGTACTTTTATTTTAAAATGAAACTTTTTACTTATAAATGATTCTTGAAAAGTAGGCCTTGAATTTCAAAATAGCTAAAAAATGAGTTAGGGAAGAGAGAACTCTGGGTTGATTTAAGATGTGAGCCCAGAAGGCAAATTTGAGAGCTTAAGACAATGACCAAGTGACATATAAAAAAAAGTATTCTCAAGCAATAAGAAAATAAAGTGTGCTCTCTTTGGTAGGGTTTGTGACCTACTAAAATTCACTTGAAAAGTACAGCTAAGATATCCAAAGAGATCTCACTTCACTGAGAAAATTCCTTTTTTTTTCTTAAGCACTTAATTTTCTCTCTTATGCAAGTCCATTACTTTTTCAATTTCCTATTACTTCTTTTCAAGTTTAAACTGCAAATTTTTTTTTTATTTTTTTTATTTTTTTGTGGGATATAAAAAGAGTCCTCTCTGAATTTGTTTAATTAAATTGTGCATTTGGGCGGATGTAAGATTGGTTGTCAATTCCTGTAAGTGGATTGTGTCTTATTCATTGTGCACCCAGGATTTATTTGAGGGGTGAAAGGAGAATTATTTGTAGTCATGCCTCAATATCTTTCTTGAAATTGATATATATATATTTTTTTTGCTCAACTATCATTTATATGTTTGTTTATTCTTTTTTTCTTCTAGATTTTGCACACATCTACACACAGTATAGACACAAAGGCACCATATATAGCATGATATGTTGTTGGTTGGTATTTACCGTTGAATTAACCAATGCAAAAGCTTAAGCTATTTCACTTGTGGCATGTGTTGTCCCTCATAATTGAGTAGTACACGTAGATGTACTACCAAAGTATTGTTGGTGGTGGCTTTGATGCCATGTTGAATTCATCAACCCAAAAGCATAAACTATTAAGTAGAGCAGACCAACTGCCATATGAAGTCATCCAAAGTCCCAAACTTACTTGATCTGGGATTATTTCCTCAAACATGAGTTTGTGAATTCAGTCTCAGCTTTCTTGCCTAGAAAAGAACGAAACCTCTATTATTATGACCATATATTGAAATGTATATTTTAGATTGACCTTCGGGGAGAGAGCTGAAAGGGGTGGGGACCTGCCAGTGTGGATATCTTAGGTTCTGATTGATGAAACTGAAATTTTATGTGCTCCCGGGAAACATATTACTCTATTTGATTGATCAGGAACAATCGAAAAAAGCCAGTCGTTCGTGATAGACTACTAAGTCCTCCCTCCCTGTTTTTCTATACGAGTTCTGCTTTTCTACTCAGAGTCCCATTCTCATAGCATAGAAATGAATAGATTATGATGTATGCATTTCCCTCTCTTAGTATTTGTTATGAAACTATTCCATCTTTTTCCATCCAATCTCTTGTATTGTTTCAATTTTTAATTGATTTTATTATATTCAAGTTGGAATGCTGAGGTTTTTATTTTGTTAGTTGAACTTAAACAGGATATACTCAGCATGAGCATCTGTAGCACCGATATATCCTTCCACCATGCATGGATTGAAACATGCATTTTTGAACAAAGCAGTGGACAAAACTTTAGGTTGCCACCTTTTTCTAGCTTCTCAATGTACCGATTTCATTGATTATTTTGTTTCTGCATGCTATGATCACATATGTAGTTCCTTCCAGCAACTTCAAAACTCAGTATGTTCCCTCCTGAATACATTCCTCGTAACGAAGTGTCCATGTTTGGGCATGTGATGATCAATATGACTCTCAGAGTGTGGTGGACTTGGCCAAACCTCCTGCAGCTTCAACAAGATGATATAATTTTACACAACTCATTCTGGTCATTCCAACTCATGTGTACACCCTTGAACAAATATAATTGAGATAATTAAAGGTTATTGTGCTGAAGAATATGTGCATTTAAAGCACACAAATAATCTAGCTTGCAATTAAATTAGTGCATAACCCACCTAACATGCCATAGCTGGCAACTGTCAACTGTGCTACTATAAGAATGTCAAATGCTTTTTAACATGCAATGGATGCAAAATTCGTTAAACTTGAGCTGGACAAGAAGTTGCACAGATTCTTCTTTCCTTTTATCCTCTCACTACAACTTTACATTCTATTATTTTGAGTTTTAGCATCTTCTGATTTGGTTTGTTACCTTCAGAATATAAACCTTGATATTAATTCCAGACGATTTATTAAGTTGATCATTATAATTTTTTTTTTAAATGTAGTGTCCAAATGGCCATACTCTATGTTCAAACTGCAAGGCTAGAGTGCAGAACCGTTGCCCAACTTGTCGCCATGAACTTGGTAACATAAGGTGCTTGGCTTTGGAGAAGGTGGCTGAGTCCTTGAACCTCCCCTGTAGATACAATGGTTTGGGTTGTCATGATATTCTTCCATATTACAGCAAGTTCAACCACGAACAACACTGCCGATTTCGACCATACAACTGCCCCTATGCTGGGTCTGAATGTTCTGTCACTGGGGACATTCCAACCCTTGTTGCACATCTCAAGGATGATCACAAGGTTGACATGCATGATGGATGCACCTTCAACCATCGATATGTCAAATCCAATCCTCAGGAGGTTGAAAATGCTACATGGATGTTGACTGTAAGTTCTTCTATGATCTTTAGAATGTAATATGTGATGAAGCCTAGATTGAATGTCATGTAGCGTTTGTTTCAGTGTTAATTTGCTACCAGCCATGCAGCTGCCAGACTCTGCTTTCAATCAGATAACCTCATGGTCCAGCTCTTGGATTGGCAACCTAAAATATTAATGCATCGGATATTCTAACAATCCTAAAAAGCTTAAAAACGTGGATAATTAAGCAAAAAAGGTCAGCTTTAAGGATGATGAGTATGGAGATGGATATGTTTTGGGTCATGCTCCATCCAATAGGTGGCCTCTTAGTTGAATGCTTGGCTTGATGGACATTTTCTTATTCCAATAGCTAATGACAGAAGACCTGCTAAATCATGTGCACTTAGGCTATTCCTCCTTAATTACTTATAACAATGGATGATTATCCTAATAATCATTTAAATTGCTTCCCAAACATACCTGTTGTTTATGGGCTAACTTCTACAATTCAACCTGTTCTATTTTACAAGAGGGAATAAAAATTGGACGTAGAAAAAAAAAAAAAAAAAGCGAAAGAAAAGATAATCTAAAATTCCTCTCTTATGCCCCCCCTCCCCCAACCATCGCGCCCTGACAATCTGATCCATGTGGAACTTTTTGACATTATTGGTTAAAACCCTTTTATTTGCTGCAGGTGTTCAATTGCTTTGGTCGACAGTTCTGCTTGCACTTTGAGGCTTTCCAATTGGGAATGGCACCCGTATATATGGCCTTCCTTCGGTTCCTGGGTGATGAAGATGAGGCAAAGAAATTCAGTTACAGTCTGGAAGTTGGTGGGAATAGTCGGAAGCTAATGTGGCAAGGAAATCCAAGAAGCATACGTGACAGCCACAGGAAAGTTCGTGACAGTGAGGATGGACTGATCATTCAGAGGAACTTGGCACTCTACTTTTCTGGTGGTGATAGGCAAGAGTTGAAGTTAAGAGTGACGGGTTGTATCTGGAAAGAGCAGTGACATACAGCTATTACCTGTTTAAGAGTTCATGTAGGAAAAGTAGATTACATCAGACTCACTGGGTTGGTGGATATCTATATCAGGAATTGAACAGGCAAATGTTATCTATAAATGGGGTATATTGATATTGGAACATATTTGGGAAGATCAGTTTCTGTTTCATACGACTGTGTGCATTGGTTGAGTTGGATTGGTACGATAAACAACAAGTTTTATGAAGAAATTAACATAGGGATTAAGCCAGCCTGACAGACAGATAAATCAGTCAGGTGCTAGGTCACTGCCTGTTTGGATAATGCATTTTGGATCCCAAGCATCAGAAACCCTGTAAAATGGAAAGGGGAGGGGGGAACAAACATTTTTCTGATATGTGATTGGTATGGAATATTTGGTTGGCATTTTTGTATGGAAAAGAAAAGGTTCAAATATCAGATTGCCCTTATATGTTTCTTGGCATTCTCAGCCTTCTGCCTTACAGCGGATGTCTTTCTGCTTTCAATGACAAATTTTGCCAGTGAAAGAGGGGAGCAATGCGGGACCGTAAAAGTTGATTCATGTATTTTGGTGTGCCACAGTTCATGATCCATCTGAAGTTGGTTAGGGCTTAAGAGGGTGCTTTCTCAATGCCCCTTTATTATAGGTGGGAAACAACTTTTCTGTTTTGAGTATTTATAGTGTTTGGGGGACTTCACAGTTATAAGGCAGGTGATTTTAGCTTTCTTGGATTGTTTAGATATTAGCGTGTCAATAGATTAGGGATGTTATGAACAGAATCTATGTTGCTGGCCTTAAAAGGTCAGGAATTGGATTACGGGTCAGTGGGTTGTAATTTAAGGATGTTACAGATTCGGGCTTCTGTACTGTGTTGACATTGTGGTAATGCTCGACCCTGCAATACCTTAGTAACTAGACTATATTTATACCCATGGTAGCAATGGCTTTCATTGATTAGGTAAAAACAAGAGTTTTCCACCTAACCCTTGGAAGAACAGGATCCCTAGTCTTTAAGTTAAATCGGTTCACTTGGCTTGAAGAAGATCATGGGAGATGGCAACCACAGTTGGGAGGCTCCCTTTGTCTCCCTTATAATTTCCTGCAAATATATTTCATACTTTAATGCTTAAATGCGACTTTTCTACCCAAAAAAAAGTCAGGTTCAAGCCCCCTTGTCATTAGACCATTTGTTAATTTTCTGAGTCAATTAAATTGTCATGTGAGGGCATATCCAAGGTCCTCAGCTATCATGGGCTGATTTTGCTTTTTATAATTATAAAACCATCTTCGTCTCAAGCATTTTGGTATTTCTATTTCGGTAAAGGTTCATACACAGTCTACTTAGAAAATGTTACACAAAACACTCTAAAAATTTACCACGTGGAAAATCAAATGGGATAAGGTTCAAATTTTATGGATGGATAGACCCACTTGTTCCTTGCTCATATGTTAATAAATGCCATCTCAATCCAGAGTGTGGCAAGTGAGAAAGTAGAGTTACGAAAATCTTGAACTGTGAGAGAGTGCATAATAAATAATCCTCTCATGTCCTTGATATTGGTATGAGAAAATCCAGTGGTTGTAGTTTACTATACGCATATATCGATGTATTGGTATATACACATAGTAGATGATAACCAATGGATTTCCTCATGTCAACATGAGAGACATAAAAGAATTATGATCTGTGGTCAGAATACCGTAAACGTGCATAGACATACATTGGATTGCATTTCACTATAAGGGAAGGCAATTGATTGAATTAGTCTTTGAAATTTTCTCTTCTCTATCTGAGGAATGAAATTGTCACCTCAAATGTCATTGTGACTCAAAATGGTGGAACCATGTAGGAACTAGGAAGCCCTTCCAAGTGGAAACTTGTAAAGTCAATTTTCCCTTTTAATTTATATCTAAAACATTATTGATCATTAATGAATGGCACAAAATGAAGTCTAAAATAAGAATGTTTTATTTTATTTTATTGAACAACTCTCTTAGGTTATGTTTAGAAAGCTAAGAAAAATAAAAATTTTAAATTGAAAGAGAGAGAGAGAGAGATACAAAATGATGATTGTTTCATCATTACATTTGTCTTATGTTTTTTTTTTTTCCCCTCTTTTCTTAGCTTGCAAACATAGCTTTGATAAATTTAAGACTGATTTTTATACAAGGGTTATGTACATTACATATGGTCATGCATTGGGTGCTTACCAGGGGGCAATTTGATCAAATTCAAAATGACCATGAATTTGATAAGGCATTTTTTAAGGATTCCATGAGGGTATTCTGGTTATGCATGGCATAAACCTTTGGTGGTTGGGAATCACCAAACACGCCACCCTCCCTTCCTCTAAAAAAATAATAGGGAAGAGGATCTATAAGTTAGCAGGACATATTGAAATTTTACATGTTAGCAGGGAAAATGAAAAATACAACAACAATCGATAATAGGTCATTAAGAAGAGCGAGTGGAAAGAGAAACGGGATCCAGATAAAAAAATAAAAAAATAAAAAAATAAAAAAATAAAAAAATAAAAAAAAAAATAAAAAAAAGATAAAGAGAGAATTAAATGCATGCAACTTCTTTTTCCCTAATAATATACAATGACATGAGGGGATGAAATTGGATCCTCCATTCCTTGTATATGATAAGGATTTAATATTGATTAAGTATTTTGGAACTCAGAATGAGAGAATAATTTAGAATAAGATTGCAAGTCGTCAGCCAAATGTTGAGAAGATGAAAATATCATATGGTAGTTGATCAACTCAATAAACGTAGAGAAAAAGGAAATGAAAGAAAATAGAAAGCGTGAAGGACGTGCAACGTGGAGGCACATTGGTGGGGCGAAGGGAATCCAGAGCTGGCAGAGGTTAGTTAGCGGTTAAATGCTCAAAACGACTTTCCCGCGAACAAAAACTGATAGCCTTTTCTCCCAAAACAAGAGGGTGACAGGGCAGAATCGGCCTTTCTTCCTATTCCTTCTCTGTAAACTGAAAAACGCCTTTTTCTAATCCCCCTCTTTAGTCTTTACCTATTCTTCTTCTTCGCCCCTTCTCCTGTCGCCTCCAATCTGTCTGGTAATGCATCTTCATCTCTCATTGATTTTTCTTCTTTTTCACCTCTCCACCCCCTCTCCCTTTCTTCAAAACTTGAATCTGCATATGTGGTATTGATTTTCTTCTCCTCTTTTTTTTTTTATTTCGGGTTTTCTATAGTTTTCTTGTTTGTGGATTGGAATGGGATAATTAATTTGCATTGCATGTTGATTCTAAGAAGCATTTCATGATTTAATGTTTGAGGAATTCTTCTCGCCTTTGTAGAGACTTTGACTTATAATGTTATTTTGCAGAGGCTTAATTCTTTCAGATTGGGGGAATTTGATCAGATAAAGTTCCTTGGGAGCATTTCCTTGAGATGGATTGCTGAATCTCTTTTCCGGGTTCGTCGTCTCCGCAACCTGCAAAATGTTGTGCTGTGGCGGTGTGGAAGAGGACAACTTTGGTCCCCCGGCTAATCAGTATACTGCCCCACCCAAGGGGGGAAATTCATATGGTACTTTATCCTGACTCTTGTACATTTCATCTGCTTTTCACCGTTTTTTCCAAAATCTGTGATTCCATTTAGCAAAAAGTAGGATATAGAAAATGTTTGGGACGTGTACCTTGTAATGGGAATCTGTAATGAATCAATTGATCTTTGATCATTACTACATTTTCTAGACAAATTTTTTATATTTTCTTTGTCTGTTAGCATAATTTAATTAGTTAGCCTAGGTCTCCTGTGGCCTTGTGCAAGCAGCTTGAAGCTTTTTTGGATATATGGTTGGCATACCCTGGATCCTTAAGCTGAATGACTTTAGGGCTGTGTGTAAAACCGAGGGGGTTGAGCATAGATCATGGGATTAATCAGCTTACTATTTTCTTAATTTTCCTCCTCTAATATAGGGAAAGCCCACCTTGTATCTTACAATGCATGAATAAAACCCTGCAGAAAACAACCACATATCTCAGCGGTTAAAAGAAAACTAGCTGTCCTCTTAATAAATTTATTGCAAATCACAAAATTCTGAAAGTAAAATGCAATTTGATGAGCAGCCCCTTTCCTCTCCGAGCTACCCGCCAAAGTGATGACTCTGAATATTTGTGGAAATATCAGATATTTTCCTCATGCCCAATCAACCTACACAAGGCTTCTCCAGAACCATGTTCCATATTACCTTTCCTTTATTTACCATCATGGCTTGCTTTCACACCCCAACCATCTGAGAGGAGCATCAGGTTCTCCTGAAAAACTCAATTCATCATAAAATCAACACCCAATAGGTTTCAAAGACCTCTACTGAAAACTGAAAAGGAACAATTCAGGAGATAACTGACCGGGTCCCACGCATGAGTACAAAGGAGATGACTATCAGGCAATTGTATCTTCTGCAGACATGGTTATCTATGATGTGGAATGCTAGACTTCTGGCATTTGATCCCACCATATAGCTCTTGATGTCAATTGTTAAGGTGATTGTGGGTGGAGCTGAAAATAAGAAAAGTAAGGCAATGTAGATGGGTAATCATGTTTGTGGGTAATGATGAACATAAATTTGTGTCTTCTACGCTATTTAAAAGTTTAACCTCCTTGCTATTCAACGATTTCAAATAATGTTTCCCTTTGCGGAACTTGAAGCCTCCTTAATCAATTCACTTACCGTTCAGTGTATACATATTTGGTTGCAGAATCAATACTATGGTTGAACCATATCTATGTTTGAATTAACAGAGACTTACTCTTCCTTTTACTAACTGATCCTCTGAATCCTCAAATAGTTTGAGAAGCCCTCTGTCACTCTACTTGCTGAGATTACTGCAAGATCGAGAAGAATCATTTGATTTAATCAGTATCATGTCTTCTTTTCATCTTCCCCTCCCCCAGTTTTTTTTTGTAAATATTGCAGTTTCCTTCATGCTTATGATGTGCTTTTGTCCACGTGTATATTAGGGAATGAAAGAGGAGGACAGCCAAGGAATTCCAGTGTAGCTAGAGGTGGAGCTCCTGCAAAGATCTTACCTATTGAAACTCCGGCCTTATCCTTGGATGAGCTGAATAGATTGACCAATAATTTTGGTCAAAAGTCTTTGATTGGAGAAGGTTCCTATGGACGGGTTTTCCATGCAACCTTAAAGGATGGCCAAGCTGCTGCCATCAAGAAGCTAGATGCCAGTACTTCAACAGAGCCAGATTCTGATTTTGCTGCTCAGGTTGGTTTTTTTTTTTTTTTTTTTTTTTAAATGAATTAGGGAAAGCTATACCTTTCAAAACTGAAACTTCAGTGTGACATCTTTCTTTTTCTTTCTTACAATGGATGGTGCAGTTATCAATGGTTTCGAGACTCAAGAACGAGCATTTTGTAGAGTTGTTGGGATACTGTTTGGACGCAAACAATCGAATTTTGGCATATCAGTTTGCGACAATGGGTTCGTTACACGATGTTTTACACGGTATAAGTGAATCCCTTATGAGAATAAATGCTCATACTCCAATGCTGATACTCAAGATGTTGAATCCATTCAAGTTTCAGGACTTCAATGCTGAACCATGGTGTTTATCTTTTGTTGCAGGGAGGAAAGGTGTAGAGGGGGCTGAACCTGGTCCAGTTCTCAGCTGGAGCCAAAGAGTGAAAATTGCTTTTGGTGCAGCAAAAGGTCTTGAATATCTTCAAGAAAAGGTCCAACCACCTATAGTCCATCGTGATGTCAGATCCAGCAATGTTCTTCTTTTTGATGATTTTGTGGCCAAGATTGCGGATTTCAATTTAACCAATCAGTCTCCAGATACAGCAGCTCGTCTACATTCCACTCGAGTTTTGGGAACCTTTGGTTACCATGCACCAGAGTAAGTGTAACAATTGTCAACAGTGAATTTATTGTTCCTCTTTTCTAGACTATAAAAAATGAAACAGCTCATGAATTTCAGGCCAGAAATGGTTTTACTTTAGCTGTAATATCATACTTTTTCTGCCTTGATTCTTTATGGAACAATTATAAAAAAAAAAAAAAAAAAGGGCAGTCATGTAGACTGACCAAAGGTTTGTCTAGGTATTACCAATCGGGATTTAATCTTGATTTATTATTTCAATCTACAATCTTCTAAGAAATAGCTTAATAGACTAGAAAACTGACCCCCATCAACGAATGAGAATGCAACTTTTTGTTCAGTATGTTGCCATGGTTAAAGGATTCCAAAATTACCATTGCTTTCTGAAATCTCTCTGACCTGTTACACTTACTTCATACTAAACTTATTTTCTTTCTACTGGTATGCTATGATGATTTATTTTTTATCGACTTTTCTTCTGTATTCAGGTATGCTATGACTGGACAATTGACTCAAAAAAGTGACGTCTATAGTTTTGGCGTAGTTCTTTTGGAGCTTTTGACAGGGAGGAAGCCAGTAGACCACACCATGCCTAAAGGGCAACAGAGTCTGGTTACTTGGGTGAGTCTTCTTATTACTTCAAGCTTTGTTTCCTTTTATTCCTTCACTACTTAGATAATTAACCACATCCTACAATATAGGCAACTCCAAGATTGAGTGAGGACAAGGTCAAGCAATGTGTGGATCCCAAGCTAAATAATGACTACCCACCAAAGGCTGTCGCTAAGGTCCTTGCCCCCTCTTCCCTTATCTATACATCTGTTATTATATGTTTTACCTATCTCTAGCTAAATAGGTTTAGTTGCAGTATTTTCTTTTTGCTTTGTATTTCAATACATTGAACGGTATGAGAATCTTGGTTTAAGTCTTTTTTGTTCTGGAAATCAATGTGTGTATGTGTGTGTTTTTATGTTTCAGTTGGCAGCTGTAGCAGCACTATGTGTTCAATATGAAGCAGACTTCCGGCCAAATATGACAATAGTTGTCAAGGCTCTTCAACCACTACTTAACTCAAAACCAGCAGGAGCAGAGCCTCACGTGTAACTATAATGTCTTATATATAAAATTAAAAAAAAAAAAAAAAATGGTTTTCCTTCTGTTCTACTTCTCTTTCATTGCTATTGAACTCTTTGAACTCAATATTGAAGATCTTGTATCAATTTTTTTTTTTTTTTTTTTTTTTTTGAAAAAGTATAGCAATCATCTGGTTCAAAATGTATCTTTTAATCTATCTAAGCTAAGATTGAGAAGTTGGTAAGTTTGCACTTTTCATCTAGCATCAAACAAAATAGCTTTTACAGTACAGCAGAACTACCCATACATGATGCAGCATGACAAATTGAAAGGACCTGTGGGTTAATGAGCACATCGAAATATTGGGTTGCAGAGATTCTAGAGAAATGGGGCATTAACAATTCCAAAATTAGTGATGCCTCAGATCATCCAACAGTTCATTTCTTTGAATGCAACAAATGATGAGTAAATGTACCTGTTATTCTGTTAAACCTAAACATGTTGTTGGTATTCATTAATTACTTGAATGGCTCTACAAATTGTTGTTATGCCAGAGGGTATAGGTATGACAAAGGTACTGAAATTTCTGTGTCGATGATGAATGAACCTTTTAGCTCATTCATGAAGTAGATTGCCACCCATGAAATTCCATTCTCCCTTTAATGTATGGTCCTGCCCTCTTTAATTGATCTGTTGGTTAGCAAGGTTATTATTTCAATGGAAAAAGATCCTCCCCTGCACTTCTTTGGAGCAAGGGGATCCTGAGCATTACAGTCCTAATGCCCACCCAATGCTCAGTTACAAGTCTACTACACAAAAGTGCATCAGACGATCCCAGTCCTTAATTTCAACACCTCCACCTTGGATCTTTTTCTCCCTCTTTATCCCAGGTTGATGGTCAAATCTCTCACCTCTCTCCTGTTGCGATCTAATGGCTGGAGTCACTCTGCACATATATCAATACATTTGTATGTGCACCAAGTGTTCTCCAGCCATTGGATCAAGGCCGAAAGAACTGATGAATATGAAAGGATTTTTTTCTTACATGATTAGGGGTTGATTGTGAGAAAACATTTCTGCACTGATAATTTATGGGTATGTGTGGACTTATCCTCGATCGCTCAATATCATTATCATAGGATTTATTTAAGAAAAATTTCAGCCATAATCTCTGTATGTCCTCCAGTGAGTCCAATTCGTCTCCAATTATTGGAGGCTCCAATCTCCAATCCAGCAATTGGAGTTAACTGGGCACGCCTACCAAGACATCGATAGGTGCGCTTAGTTAACTGCAACCGCTGGATGAGCAATTGAAACCTCCAATAATTGAAGACAATTTCAAACCCATGTCCAGTTGTCCACATCCTTCAACTAACCCTAGTAACCATACACAAACCATGATTGTCGATTTTTTTCAGGGTATGGTAGGTTTTTTTTTTTTTTTTTTTTTTTTTTGGTATTTTTTTGGTAAACAGGTATGGTACTATAATAAGATAAGAAAGGAAAGTGTCAATCTTCTCTCAAAAGCCTGAAGTTCTGTTATTATTATTTTATGTATACTGTCGATAAATCTCAGCCATACAAATATACAATGCTTGCGTGCATACGTGATGGGCCTCCAATTTTTGTGGGCCCCATATCGTTGTTTTTCTTTACGGGTGGTATTAACAACAGCCAACACAAGCTTCTCTGCCCTTGCTCTTGTGCATGGGATAATTCGGCAATCTTTTAATGGAAAAAAAAAAATCCTCTCATGTCGGTCTAGTTTTTTGGATTATGATCCAATGATTGGAGATTATTCATCACATATACCAATGTTGAGTGTCTCCGGTCACTGGATTGCTACAGAAGGAGCGCCAACAATGGGAGAGGATTACAGTTCCCTCCCGATCCATGGCTCCTTGATCTATGTGGTCAAGAATCTATCAATTGGACATGAATAAATTTCTTCTTATCTAAGGGCGGAAAAAAAAAAACCCCTATCTACCACACAAACTGGCAGAACCTTGCCAATTTGGTAGGCTTGGCAATGTTAACCGATGGATTGTGGTTCGGATCATAGTTATTTAATTTGGATTTGGAAATTATTTGAGAATAATTCGGAATAAGTCATTTCGATAATCTAAGAATTCGGTCAAATATATAGTCAAAAAAGCGGACTTAAAATAAAATTTGAATTCGATTCGGTTCGAAAATTATTCTTTTGTCTAAAAAAAATTCGGACAAAAAATTCGGATGTTAATTTTTAATATTTGATATTTCTATTAATCAATTATTACACTTACATAATATATAACTGACATTAGAATAATATTTAATTTATAAATAACAATATAATACATAATAGATGGGTATGTGTGTATAACGGTGGATTTATTAGATTTCATTAAAGTATATACTGTGAATCATTAGATTTTATTATGATTGCAATACCAATCTAGTGGAGCTGATGTTCATAAAATCAAATATTTTCTTAAATTCATCCAATCATCCTCATGAAATCTATTTCTTTTTCATGTTCATTAATTACTCATCATGGTTATTATAATATTTATTTTTAGACTCATATTTAATCCCAATTGAAAAAACACACGAAAGTAATGATTTGTTTTGTATTATGGTATGATTTTTATACTCATATTTAATTTCATGTTGTCAAACAAAATTAATGATTTGTTTTGTATTATGATTTGATTTTCATAATATTTAATCTCACATTGGAAAAAAAAATGAAATTAATGATCTGTTTTATATTATGACGTGATTTTTAGACTTATAATTAGTCTTATATTGGAAAAAAATGCAATAATTATGGCATTAAGTTTTTTTTTTTTTTTGTTCGAAAACTTTGTTTGAGAATAGTAGTTAAGGCATTAAGTCCTCCATCAGGATATTAATAGTTTTTTTAAGTATAAGAATTATTCGGTATAATTCGGATTTGAAAGAATTATTCGTGATATTTATTTTTTGGCAAAAAATACGAGAATTTAAAGAATTATTAAATATAATTTGAATTCGGAAGAATTATTCGTATTATTCGGTTCGAAAGAATAATTCAAGAATAATTCAGAGAATTAAATAACTATGATCCGAATGTGAATGTTGCTGGATATCTAAAACTATGCAAACTATATCCATAATTTCAATTATCTATTTATATCTTTGACTTGACTTTCTTAATAATCGCTCAATTGCGATTTTCTTAAAATTCATGTATCTTTTCTCTCCTTTTTTTTCTTTTTCTTTCTTGTATAGTGTTCTCCAGATCTCATCTTGAATCTTAAGAATCCTTAAAGATCTTTAAATTTTTTTAATATTAATTAAATATATATACAAACAAAATATATTATGTTCGGAAGAAAAGGGAGACCCACACCAATAAAAGATTGGGGTCCCCTACTTAAATGGCTTTAGGGTGCTTCTGGAATGGTCCTCTCCTTCTCCATGCCTATGTGAAAAGGACAAGTCCAGGCCACTAAAAGCTTTGTTATGCAACTTCCTTAGCACTTGCAAATGTCACTTTTGCTTGATTTCGATTTGTCCTCTCTCTCTTACACCTTGTAACTGAGGTTGGAATCGATGGATTCCCATCAATCGAAGCTTAATTTGATTCTCTAGCTTTCCCTTTTTAAGTTTGACAATGGCGTTTCTGTGGGGACGATGACTGATCATTTAATATGAGAAAGAGAAAGAAAGAAACAGAGATAGAGAGTGACATACTGACGTAGGTCTTGTGTCGAGAAGAAATGGCGAAAAAAGACATGTATATTATATATTTTTAAAATGACTTGAGAAGAACTAGCGTGATGAAGAGGAACCCATCACAGGCTTCCTCCAGAGACACCTTGCAAAACATTCATTGACAAAAAGCATTAGGGTTTTTCTTAATTCTTAATTGACACTTGCAACCTGGTGTTCATTGGATTGGCACGAATCCATCTCCCCAATTGACGGGGTTCCATAATACCCTCTAGTTTGGACGCCCTAATCCTTATCCCGTTTTGAAAAGGAAGACCTTATAAATTAAATTAAAATGAAAAGGAAGTAAATTAAATCACATTTAAAGAGCAAGCTAGCCGTGATGAAACTAAAGATCCTCTCCAGCCATCCAACCCGTTCAATATCGTTGGATTTCTTTCTCTCTCCTCGACTAGAAGTGTGATCCAATTATGCTAGGCTAGCTGGATGGGATTGGCGGTTGGAGAGGAGCGGAATCTGTGGAAAGAATTCATATGATATATATGAATCCATCTCTAAATTGTAAGATGGACGAGGATTATCTATAGCAGTTCTGATCTTGACTGTTGGGAGAGTATTGGAACACTTGATCAATTCCCTCTCAATGATAGAAATCAACATTCCTATCCAGTGAAGATACAGAATTTTTTTTTTCTGACCCATTAAATATGGAGAGTGATAATATCCGGCGAAGGACATGTTACGTATTGACTTCGTACATAGATATTATAAAACCCAGCGCTAGTGGGACCTAATCCTACGTGGGTTTTCGTCTCTTCTCTCTCTTGATTTCTATTGGATCTGTATAATACTCATTTATTGAGGTAAGCTGTATCATTAAAACGTCCAACTTTATCATCATTTCCTCCAATCGATACTTGCCCTTTCGTTGTGACAGATAATTATTTACAGGTCCCAACAAGTATATATCAAGGGAATTAAGGACTGAAAACATCTTCTCTCAATCTTCATGGCAAGCCTCTATTAATCCATTTCCATCTCTTGGCTCGAGCTAACTAGAGAGGAAGCTAGCTAGGTTGAGAAAATGGAAGGCGACAATGATGTAACAACGCGGTTGATCGATGGATCAAAGCTCGCGATCAATCGACCCTCGAGTTTTCTGAGCTCCCTCAATGGCTTGAGGTTAGATTTTTTCCAGAAGTTGCCTGATAAAGTGAGGTCTTGCCTTGATCCTGAAGATCCAGTTAACAGTACTGATCTCTCTGCAGCTAAAGGACTCATCAAAGGTCCCCCTCTCTCTCTCTATCTTTGTATGTTTCTTTGGTTCGCGATCTTCCATTCTCATGAGGTTTTTGTCTTGTCCCTTGAAGAAGAAACAAGGGTATCTTAATTTAATTCATATTTTGTTTGGTTGTCCAGGAGTGGAGAAACAAAGAATCGTACCTTTTTTGTAGATCTAGAAAATAAAAGTAAAAAATTTGGTCTTTTTCATGTAAGCATTTCGGACAGAAAATGCAGGGCTCTACCATCCGCCGCTGTTTTTATAATAGAGAGAGACGAAATCTTACGAAATGGAGAGAATATTATAGAATAATAGAAGAAGAAAATAAGAAAAACCTGCGAGGTCTACATTTTCTGTTTTCAGACAAGGAACAGATGCAGAATCGAACAGCTTCTTCATCATTGAAACTGACCTTTTGCATCTGGACAAACAAACTAGCCTTCCTGACATCATTCCTGACATCAGGGTTTCTCTGATGGATCGTCTCTAGTCCGTCCAGTCCTGCAATCGTGGACTGAACGGACTAGATTAAAAGAACACGTATATCAATACATGAGGGCGTATCCTTTGAATCCAGTTTACCTAGTCCACGACTGGACGACTGGAGACGATCTTTTTTCCTATTTGGATGTAAAAGACACGTATACCAATACTTTAGGAGACGTGTCTTTAAAATTCAATCCATCTGTCCACGATTGGACGGACTGGATGACCGAAGATGATCTTTTTCCTAAAAAAAATGGGTGGGTGCTGTTAGACTTCTAGTGGTAGCGATAATATTTATAGCACAGAGAATCTCAGAAGCTTATTCCCTTCTGTCATCTGAAACTGTTGGAAGCACTGCAACAGCTTCAGATCAACCTCAAACATGTAGAATCGAAAACACGAGCTCAGCTGGTTCTCACCGTCCCATTGAGACCAGATTTAGAGGGGTTTTCGCTTTAGGGTGGGACTTACAGATCTGATAGGGAGGTGAGCTAGCTAGCGAGAGCATTTCATTTCATCTAGTTTCATACACAGAGATGGAGAAAGGTAAGAGGGTGTGTCTCTGTCTGAAGTTAGGGCCAAATTCTTTCATAGATTTAGGTTGATTTGGAAGGATAATTATGAACTCAATGATTCCTCCTCCATTAACAATTTCTCCAAATACAGGAGACGCTCTAAAAGTACGAGCCTGGAGGCCAACTGTGCTCTTCTCTCTTCTGTCATCTTCCTTGATCTTTTACCAAAAACAAAATCTTCCTTGATCTTTGTGGTTATGTTCTTTTTATAATGATGGGATTCTCTCCCTTTCACCGAGAAGAGTGAAAAGTTCTTAAAGTTAGCAGGATAGGATAGAAGGCTTTTTCAATTGTGTCTTGCTTTTTGACACTGACACCGGGCGGTGTCAAATAAGTTTTGACACCGATTTCAAAAGGGAGTGGGATTAGGGGTAACGAAAGTAAAAGTATTATAGAAAATTTGAGGGGTAAGATAGTAACTTCGTAAATAAAGAAATGGATTTGGTTCCGATGTGATGAACACCAGAATACCGATTTAACCCTTGAAACCAACCTAGTGTTATTCAGACAAAGCCTTTTCCTTTTATACCCAGACTTTATGTGAAAAGGTCATATAATAATGGATCCGAATGGTTGAGCAAAAGTTTATTATTTTGTTATATGGTTGACTGGTATGCCCTGACTAGATCTGCTGATAAATTACCACGTGGTAGATTAGATTTATCGTTGAATTCAATCACATGGCAGAATCTTAGTGATCTTAAGTCATGGTAGATTTCAGGCTGACTTTTCCTATGATTAGGATAGAGATCGACGGCGGTCAATTCTGGTACCGATGAAGGCTTGACTTACTGGATTAGGACCAATTCCGGGTCTGTCTGGCTCAACCTCAATGACCAAGTCCTTATGGACATTGAGCGCACGCCAACGCACCCTTAAAGGAAGTAACGTGAAAATCAGTTATGAATTTGAGAGATTCGCCAACGGACAGGCGTCCACACATTCTTTCATGCAAAGCAGCTTTAGCTCGTTCGTTTTCTTCGTAGACGATGTTCTGCGGTGCAGTTTTCAATTTCTTCGTGAGCTGTTAATACTGAACCAAGGCATTATCGTTTAGAAGAACTGCATACAAAACCGAATCAGAGACTGAGAAATTTTAGTTTTGGTTTTGCATTTTGGATTAACTGGTAGGTAGATAGATTGAATCCTTCAGGAAAAAAATAGAGAGATTAGTTTTAATCTAAAGTATGAAACTGATGGGAGAAGTTCCGGACGTCAAGAAGCCATTATTGTTGAATGAAGGACAAAAGCCCGACGATCACAGTCCACGAGTGAGTCGCTGGAATTCAATGAACTTCATAATTCGCGATTTTGACTTCCAAATTGCCCGACAAGGTTAGATCCGGTCTTGATCCCGAGGATCCTTTTCAGGTTGATTTATCTAAAACCACAAACTTAAACTAGGGTAACCTCTCTCTCTTTCAGAGCTTTTCACTCTTCCATTTGCTATGTGCCTGCAACAGCTTCTTAAACCAATGTAAAGTGGACAGAAGTTTTCTTGAGAATATGCAATGATTTGTACGAAGACTAGGCCTTCGATTTTCTTCAAAGCAATCTATTGTACACCGTTAATGCCTCAATGGAAGACCAAATGATTCTATCTGGTGAGATTTATTGTTATTCTTAATCTTCATTTAAGATCTGCATCTTAAGATTCTAACAAAAGCGTAAGAATAAAATGCATTAAAAAAATTAAATTAAAAAAAAATGTAAGGATGAATGCATACGAAGTTCTTGATTAATGCATTTTCTGGCTTTTGTAGCCTTGCAGCTCTTCTCATGCTTCATATGTGCCTATGAGGATGCCGAGCTTGTGTAATGGACTTGCTTAAAGATTACATCTATCAATTTGTCGGTTTGGATAAGAATTTAGGACAAAAGGAGCTACACTTTAGTAAGAGACAACCTTTCAAATATGTTCGGAGTGTGTAGGAAATGACTATTTCCGCTCCCACTTTAGTTAGTTCCATTCTTAAGATTCCATTTTAGTGCATATTTTGCTTTTCTTCAAAATGTTATCTTATCCTATAACCAGTAAGATGATTAGAAACAACTATTTGTTTAATTATTTTACATTGATTATGATTGGTTGAAATATTCATTGTGAGTAAAATAGTACATGATAAGCTTACTATATCTTTGAAGTGAATTTAAAAACGCCTGATCCGTTCAGTCATGAAAAAAAAAATTGACAATTCTCTGCAAAGTTCCAATTTCTAGGAAGAAATGTTTAAATTGTCAGATATGGAGACTGTTAATGAAAAGAGTAGGGATCTGCGGATAAGTCATGCCACAATTCTTGAGTATAGGGTGGTAAAATATTAGACAATACGCAGGGAATAGTTACAAGGATAAACAATATATCAAATCTAGGTACCATTCTGAGATTCTAATGTTTCACCCAAATTGCAACTTGATGTGAAGAGCACTGAGGTGCTCATTTATAATTATTTTCCTACAAATCTCGATATGCATTTCTTCCTCTGCTTTTGGAGACTCTGTTTGATGAAACTACTAGCATGTAAACTGATAGGATCAGGAATTTATAGCCTATTGTACGAAAAATTTCATAATTTGTAATTATCAAAATCTCCTAGAAGCTTCACCGGATTCAGATATGTATTTTCTGATTTTTCCTTTATCCTTAAGTATAACATTTTAGCATATCATATATGGCTCCGATCAAGGAATGCAAATTGTTATGAGTTTATTTTTACTGTTTTAATGCTCTTGGAAAACATAGCAGTTGTCTAATCATAGAACTATAAAAGGTACATGGATCATCTAACAGATATCTAGCTGCTCATACTCAGAGCAGATATCATTAGCAAAAGTCGTAGTACTTCATGTGAAATTTGTAGATTGGACAGCAACTGAGATATATCAGTTTCTTACTTTCTTATCTATCCAGAAGAAAAAAGAAAAGAAAAGACATTTCTTTGTCAATCTTGAAAACAGGATCAAGGTCAGAATCCTCCAAACAGAGTTGACATGCTGTTGGCTACTTCTGCTACTTCTTGGTGTGGTTAATCTTTTTTGAGTGATCAAGATTTAGTAAATGATTTTTTCAGTTTTCGTATATTAGCTAATAAAGAGATGTATAAGACTTATTCTGCTGTTTCTTGCTTGGAAGAATTAACTTATGCTCGTATCATGCATAAGCGTTGGCTAAATCAGAAAACAAAGAACAAGTGAATTGCCAATACCTATTGGATCCTCTTTTAGTCCTTCTTAACCAGTTCAGGGCTCTTTTATTTTTGAGAAGTTATTGAGTTATTGTTACAGGCAATAATCTTTATGTTTTCTCTTGGCTGAATTTTCTTAGTTTTGAATTTTGATGTCTTATGCATTTCAACTAAAAATAGCAATATTTCTTTGCTTTAAGCTTAATGACAATCTCATCAACATGTTTATGGTTTTAATCCCTCCTGAAGATGAGAGACAAATGCTGCTCACAGTTGATCTCTTACTCTTCAATACTGTATATGAATCTCTTCAATGAACGTGTTGTATTCATCTATATCTCCAACTTACCCAGTGGTTGTCGTCATTCATGAAAACATTTCTCAAGGGCAGGGCTGTTTGTAACAGATCTATCATATCAGGATTTCAAGATTTTCCGAAGCAAATTCACCGCTGCTGGTGAAGAGGACAGCATTTCGGGATTTTGAGTGTACTACATATCTATAAGATGGAAGGTTTCGTCCTAAAGAAGGTTCTATCATATTCAATCTCAATTTAGCAAGGGACTGAGTGTTCAAAGGCTGAACTAGCTACTGCTACACCACTTTTTAATGATTATTTGGTTTTCTATACCAATTCATCTCGAGGTTTTATGACCTTTCAGCTATCTTATTGTGCGATTGGTTCAATTCTTAGCCTCTAAGCTTCTTTTTTAGACTTGGTGCAAATGACAGTGGATGGTGAACAAAGCCTTACTCCAGATTGGGGTTTCTCTTTTCCTTTGGGTATATATCGATTGGTGTTCCTGCTAATAGAGTGTCCAATATGATTTTCAGCTCTTGTTGATTAACTGTTGCAGCTGTTCATGTCAGTCCACCTCTACCATACACATTTCCATGATTTGTCTTCAGAATGTTATGGTGTTATATCTTCAACTAATTATAATTAGCTGAAATTACAAAATGTAAGCGAAAGCCAGACTGTAGCTATATTGAGAAAATGGTCTGTCACTGAACAAGAGCAGTCAAGAAGAGAAGAATATTCCAACAAGATCCAATAACCTAGGTTTTGCTTCATATAGCACAACCCCTTTACAGGCCTAACCCTTGTACCATGATGTATAATTTTTATCATGGTACATTCTCTTTGCAATTGAATATTTGTGTCAACAGAGCTCACATTGATTTGCAATGCCACTTCTATTTGATACTTTCGTTTCTTTTTCACTTCCTCTTTTTAGAAATGATAAGAATTTTATCCATGAAATTTTTGAAAGTATACGATACTCCGATCTTTTAAAAACAATTTAAACCTATAAGGCTACAGGGTACATAACTCAGCAGCTGCAATGAAGTCTAACCTCACAACTTTGAAGGAGCTATTGGTTTGATCTCCTATAGAATGGTTGGAAGCCCCAGTGATCGGCTCCATCAATCACTGCCATCAATATTTTCACAAAATAAAAATCTGACATTTTCTTCATTAACTTTCTCTCATGATCTTATCCCATTATTCCAACACTTGTTTCAGGGGAAAAAGAATACTATGAAAAACAATTTGCAACCCTAAAATCCTTTGAGGAAGTTGACTCTTTAGAAACAGCCAACAGCATCGATGAGGTTCAAGAACACGAAGAAGAACTCCAGCATGAAAGAGCAATGAAGATTTCCAATTATGCAAATATTCTTTTGCTGGCATGTAAGGTAACATAAGGATATAGACCCTGCAAGGTTTTATGTCCAGGACTACCACTTGGATTGTTGTACTAACTCTTCACCCGTATGAACTGCAGATCTATGCTACGGTAAGGAGTGGGTCAATTGCTATTGCTGCTTCTACACTTGATTCTCTACTGGATCTCATGGCTGGTGGAATTCTTTGGTTCACACACTTGTCAATGAAAACTGTTAATATCTACAAATATCCTATTGGAAAGTTGAGGGTGCAACCAGTAGGCATTATCATTTTCGCAGCTGTTATGGCTACTCTTGGTATGTCTTTCTGTAACCTGCTGATCTTCTTGAAGAACATTGCCTGCTTTGGAGTTGGATTTGCTTTCTTTATATAATCAATTAATGTCATATGACAAATCCTTTTGAGCTGTAGAATATTTGAAGAAAGGAATTTTTTTGTACCATTTCACAAATGCTGACACAAGTTACCATCTAAAGATATGTATGTAGAATTCTAATTGTATGTATTTATGTATGTATGAATAATGGCTGGATTTCGTAGTTTTTGACTGATAAAATACAGAAATGCTTCATCATACAGCTAATCCCTATGGACATTACTGTGCCCAAAATTTTAACGAGATGTAATGGGTGTCAGTGTTGTTGGTGTGGTGAGGTACATGCTTAAGGATGTGCCTGGATTCAATTGAGAAATGCACTAAGTATTTGTGTGATCGGAACTATTGTGTTTACTGTAACATATATAACAATTTTTATCGTTTCTTTCATATGGTTATTTGCATATCACTAACCTTACGAATATTGCTTTGGTTCCTTAACTTGTACTCCCTTTGTGTCATATTTGCAGGCTTTCAAGTACTGGTGCAGGCTGTAGAACAACTGTTAAAAAATGATCCTTCTGAAAAGTTGACCTCAGAGCAGCTCGTATGGTTGTATGCGATCATGCTTTCTGCTACTGTGATAAAACTTGGCCTCTGGATCTATTGCAGAAGCTCAGGAAACAAGATAGTCCGTGCTTATGCAAAGGTTTCCCACTAAGCATCTAATTTGAGCCACCTTGTTACTTGTTTTTTGTTTCTCATTCATCTGTTTTGTACTTCCTCGCTGGTAGTTCATATTTTTCTAACTATTGCTGATGTCTAGGATCACTATTTCGATGTGGTGACAAATATTGTTGGCTTAGTTGCTGCTGTTCTTGGTGATAAGTTTTACTGGTGGATTGACCCTGTTGGTGCTATTATTCTTGCAATCTACACAATTTCAAACTGGTCTGGGACAGTACTAGAAAATGCAGGTCTCTCTCTCTCTCTCTCTCTCTCTCTCTCTCTCTCTCTCTCTCTGGTGTCAAATTTCAGGGTGCCACCTTCTTTAAGTAATTTGGTTTTTCTGCTACCCCTACAGAAGTACGTTTGAATGATATAGTATGCACACATTCAACTCAATTCAGTCAGGCTGTGTTTGGACGTCAAGAAAAACAAAAAAAAACAGCATAGGACAAAAGTAATGATGACACAATGATCAGTTTATGTGTCTATCTCCTCCATTTAAAAAATGTTCGTTTCTTTTCTTGACATCAAACACAGCTTCAATGAAGCTTATGCTACATGTTTGAAACTTCCATTGAGAAGTCTTACTTGAATATTCCTCTCTTCTCTACTTTATGGTGGCAGCTTACGCTCTTCTTTTTATTTCTAATATAAATAGTTTTCTAAAAAATAAAAATAAAATAAAGATTATATATGAGTGGCTTTGTCTTCTACTTCAGAATTACCTTTGAGTTAAGCTGTTTCCTAACATGACTTGCATTCTTGTACTTTTTGTGAAATGTCTTTCCCCCGCTTCTATGAAATGGTTATCCTATTTTTATCTTTTTATGAAATTAGATGGGGTCATGGGCATCAGTTGGTCATTTTCCTTTCCAAAGTTCACATAATTTTCCAACAAGTACTTTTTTTTTTTTTTTGGCTGGTCTCCAGACCTTAGACCTAACTAGTCCTACAGGCCCATACTGATCCCACAACCGCATGGACCGACGGGGTTGAATGATAACCATTCCACTTGCACCCAAACAGGAAAGAAAAAGTATTTAACACCCTCATGTGAGTGGCCCCAAGGCAGTAAGAGGAGTCGAACTCAGAACCTTCTGCTTCCTAAGGCATAGGCTCCTTGCCAACTGAGCTACCTCTTTGGGGTACCAACAAGCACCTCATTTTTAGAGTAAACATAGATGTATTTCCCTCAAGTTCTTTCATTGGGATTCCTTTTATTTTCTCTGAAATGTCCTAGCAAAAATTTCTTTGCAAGTTACTTCTGTAAAAACTTTGTTTAGAGAAATTACAAATTCCTCAGCCCTAAATTTTATAAGAGATATTTAAAGCTGGGAGGAAAGTTCTTTAATCTTGGTTGAGAATAAATATCATCAAAAAAAAAGTTTTAATCTGGTGAACTCATGAAAAATCTTTAAAGATAAGGATAATACCCCCCCTTACCTTTCTGCATCTGAAGAATGAGTCATTGTTTTTTGTATATGGTCCTGATAAGTATGAAGGACAGGAGTTTTCTGGAGGATCTTAAAAATTTTCAGTTCTAGAGGAAGGGGAGTGGTTCAGGAGTCAAGACCACCAGGTCTTGGTTCTGATAGGAATAATATTCTGGAGTTGTGACATTTTGCTGCACATAGACATAATAATTTTTCTTTCTGTAATTTTATTGTACATGTGGCAAAGCCAGTGATATACACAAGAGTATATCTTGTACAGCCTTTACACCTTCGTTTATTAATGAATGATTTTTGTTGTTTCGGATTAAAAAAAAAAAAAAAAAGTGACCTTCCCCCCTCTTGGGCAGGCCAAAAAAATTCCTGGTGCAATTTGAAAGAAAATCTATAGTAGCTTTCTTGACACTTAATACCCGTGGTATTGAATCTGCTACTGTGTTGTTTTAGATGCTACTGCTACCAAAAATAATCATGTTTCTGAAACTTCATTTAACTGATTACCCAAAGAATAAAATAATAATATGGGAAGGAAAAATATATCTCAGACAGCAAGGGTCAAAATAGCTACTTATTTCCAGAGGAACTTTATAGAACAAGTTTATGATGTCAATATCTAGAATGTCAATTGCATTCTTGCTTGCTTGCCATATTTTACATTATGATCCTATCTATAACACTAATTTACCATTTTGCTTTTTGATACAGCTTCTCTGGTGGGGCAGTCAGCCCCACCTGAAGTCTTGCAAAAATTGACATACTTGGTCATAAGACACCATCCCAAAATCAAGCGCGTTGACACAGTACGAGCCTACACTTTTGGTGTTCTATATTTTGTAGAGGTCAGATACTTTTTAACTTATGCTATATTGGTTTTATATAATCACTGTTTTGCTAATTAATGAGTCAAAGCACCACCAGCATACAACACCACTTTCTTTCTGGTGGTTACGTGGAAACTTTTTGCTGCTTCTAGTTTTTATTTCAATACTGATCATTATTCAGCTAAGGGCTCCATCTTGACTGGAAAAGTTCAAAATGATAATACACAGGTTGACATTGAACTTCCTGAAGATTTGCCACTGATAGAAGCCCATGCAATTGGAGAGTCTTTGCAAATAAAGATTGAGGAGCTTCCTGAAGTTGAACGAGCATTTGTTCATCTTGATTTTGAGTGCGATCACAAACCAGAGCACTCTATTCTTAGCAAGCTGCCTAGCAGCCAGCCTTGAATTTTGAACTCAACTCAAACCACACAAAACCAACATGCAAACATGCCATTCTAAGTTAACTGTTTCTTTTGTTTGTAAGTGGCTTATGAGTTAAGTTCTAGTTAAGAGGACAAGTGGGATGTGGGATGTGTTCAGAGGGAAATAGAGAGGATGTTAACCCTCTATGTAGGCTATATAAAATTGTGCTTTTGAGACAGTTATTTGGAGTCTTGGACAGTGGCATAAGAAAGAGTTTCCTCCGTTGGCTTTACAATTTTCTCAGTAACAGAGGTGACTTAGAGCTGACCAATTGTAATAGCCGCAAACATGAAATGCTGTGAGGACATTTTTTTTGTCCTTGTTTAAAAATAACTTGTTCAGGAAAAATCTAGTTGTAACCAAAGTTGGTGAAAAAAAAAATATGTAACTTGCCTTTTATGCCTTCTTAAGATAAATTCTTTCTTAATGAGGGTAAAATCTGATCATTTTAGATGTATACTTGAAAAAGTGTATATGACAATGATAAAATAACTGTCAAATTATTTTTGAAAACCCTCTTTACTTTTGACATAAAGTAATTTTTGAGAATAAAATAAGAGGCATTTGAAAGAAGGTTATAATTTTCTAAGTTCTCTCTTCCTTCTTCTGGTGTACACTATTTGGCTATGGGCTTTTGTGTCGTTGATGTTTGTCCTTTATGGGAGAAGTTTCTCTGCATGCCATTCTTGGTCTCAAGCTTTGTTCATGTCTTTGGGAAGGTGTGGAAAGCATACTCTTCCGTGAGGCATGGGCAAAGGACCAGTTCCCACCTTGGATCATTGGGTAATTATCTTTACTTCGGTTCAGCTTTGCAAGGTATTGTTTAGCAATGAAAGCAGGGGTATTACAAGCAAGTGGGGATTGCATGATCATTTAATTGTGAAGAGTGTTGCCAGACTTTGATAAATTTTCTTCACAATTCAAATTGGGAGCTTACTTAAGATGTATCTATTGTTCATGATTTTCGCTCATTGTCTAATTACTTTATATACTACTATTTTAGATACATTTCTAGGGAGATTAACAACATTACCGACTCCTTTGCGTCGCAAGCCCTGTCTAAGTTGTACATGATAGTTTGATTGTGATGCAATTCGTGACTGTATGACATGTGTGTCAATCAGTCTAAACACTTTGTATTATAAACATTTTGTATGACATGTGTGTCAATCAGCCTATAAACATTTCACGATCTAATAAATAATTGTATTTCTATTTATAATATTAATCAATACCCATTATCGAATATTCCAAAATTATGGCATTTGTTGGGGGTTTACGGGGAGGAGACGATGTCGACCCTCGCTGGATCCACATCGTCTCATCCTTGAGATTTGGGAGGAGGGGCAGCGGTCTGGATGGATGGCCGCCACCTGGCTCTCGGGTGATTCCGAGCCATCCATCCGAGCTGACACCCCAGCCGATAAGCTAAGTGGTGGCCATCCATCCAGGCCGCCGACCCTCCTCCCGAATCTCAGGGAGGAGACGATGTCGACCCTCGCTCTGTCCGATAACGCCGAATTTCAGTGACGGACTACTCGGTCAATCTCAGAAATGACTAAGGAGAATATGGTAATTAGGTCTTACGTTTCCCACACCAGTGACGAAGGATTTAGGGTTTCTACCTAATCGCCAATCGCGGACCATCCCACCATTATAAAACCCATCTTATTCTCCCTTTATTTTACGTTCCTCCGTTTGCTTCTCTGGTTTCTCTTCTAGTCTCTTCTCATTTGATTCGTAAGTTCCTTCCCTTGCGATCCATGAAAGTTGCTGTTTGTTGATGTTCTGGAGGCTTCAAGGCTCGGCGAGTTAAGTTTACGCCTTTAGGGTTTGCCTAGCCTTGTTCCTTCCTTCATTTCTATTATTCCTTACACGATTTTTTTTTTCTCGAGGTTAATGTTTTGGTTTGATATCAGTACTTTGTTGACCAACTAATTGATGTTGGATCTGCAATGGCCTGTGTTGGACAACAATTGTCCATAGCTTATGAGATCTTAATAGATTTTCTGATGTGGTTTTTTACCTCTAGGTTCTGAGGCCATTTCCTAGTTTTACTTGCAGGTCTCTCTTTCTCTACCGATTGCCTTTTCTGCTATTTTTTTATAATTATGTTAAATTTCATTAAGCGAAAATTGTGAAGTTTGCTTAGCCTTCCTTCTTTCCTGTTATTCCTTGCTCGATATTTTTTTTCTCGAGGTTAATGTTTTGGTTTGATATCAGTACTTTGTTGGCCAACTAATTGATGTTGGATCTGCAATGGCCTGTGATGAACAATTTTCAATAGCTTCTGAGATCTTAATAGATTCTCTGATGTGTTTTTTTACCTCTGACTTCTGAGGCCATTTCCTAGTTTTACTTGCAGGTCTCTCTTTATCTACCGACTACCATTTCGTCTTTTTTTTTATAATTATTTTAAATTCGTTAAGTTGTAATATTGTGAGATGAGGGCGATGAAGATGACAATTATACCATCAAACTATGAAGGCTTTATGAGCTTGTTGATGTTATCAAAACCATTACTATCTGAGCCTCTTGCTTACTCATAGTAATAAGCTAATTTTTTATATTTTTAGGATAATAGTCTTTGTTGTGTATATTGGAGAAATTCATGTCTGAGAGTGAGGCAACAAATTAGAGTCTCTGATGCGCTATTTGCCGTAGCGTTTTCAGCGCTGTACGTTGCCGATAATAACCGAGTGGATATTCTGGCATTCGTCGCTTTATCATCGGCGCATGCATTCAGATGCTCGAACATCCAATATTTCAATTGGTTCCAATTTTTCCTTTTTTTTTTTTTTTTTTCTTTCCTTCTTTCCTCTTATTAGGCCATTTTTTTTGTTTTTTTTTTTTTTCTACTTTGGAAGTGTAAATCCCATGATTTTCAACTAGGAATATGTGCTGGAACACTGATGCTTAAAAGCATCAATACGCTTCATGCATTCTTCGCCAGCTAAAGGACTTTCAGATCAATCAAACCTTCGTGAGCCTATCGCCCCAATACATTTACAAATCTCATTATTGACAAGCCGAGAGGCCTAAGACTTGATGCTCCATTACAGTATCCGTGCAATGGTGGGATCTCCTCAGTACTCTATAATACGACATTCCCCAGGAGACCATAAAGCAAAAGATATTTGGAAATTTATAAGAATATTTAAAAATGTGTTTCAGTTTGTCAAAGTATACAATAAATATTCAATTTAAATAACCTATTCAAATTAAAGATGGTATTATAATTTATAACAGCACTAGAACAATGCAGGACAGGACAGGACAGGACACAGGACAATCCCTTCCTACCATTGACTTGAACTGTGGAACTAAAAGAGAGTTGGGATTGTGGGAGAAAGACGTGACATGGTCCTTTTCCAACTATAAAGCAGTCGATCCTACAGAATTGGGATAACTGATTAGATTCCGGCAGTCAAAAGAGGCTACAACTTTCAGGTTTCATTGCTTTTTATGATCGATTCCTAGCTGTCTCACATCTCAATCGTCAAGCCTAAGTATAATCCCAGTAGTTATGCAGAAGTGTTTGGTAACTGGATGTCGGAATATGGTAGGATAAATTGAAAATACTTTGCTGAGCCTCTCCTTTCATCCCTTCCTAAGCCCTCCATTTTGCCATTAGGTAACCAGATAAATTGTTCGTCTCTCAAGCTTCAAAATCCAGAATATCTTCACACGGCCATGTAAATCTGCTACATGCTGGCCGGTGAGACTGATTATGGTCCACAATCCACGTACACTCTGAATGAGTCAATACCACAACCACCCGAAGCACATTCTATTCCAAATGAACAGCATTTGGAAACTAGCAGATCACCGGCGGTGTCTGAGCTCATGTAGAAATCAATAAAAAAAAAAAATCCTACCATCTCTAACAGTAGAATGGAGGACAAAGCCATGATGGGGCCAGAAGGTGAGATTAAAACCAAAACTATATGCTCTGTTCCGTGGGATGCTAGAGATGTCTAAGTAGAACCCCAAGCAACAAGTGTCCCATCACCAAGAATCATAACTTTCCCTATGCCCTGCTCGCACTCAAACAGGAATTATAGAACTTGTTTGTCACAGATTCCTCTAACCTATTTCAGAGTTTAAATATTTGATGACACAAAAATTACAACATACAAGAGAGCACAATCGATTGAAGTGCACAATCGACTGAAGTGCAATAGAAAAAGCTGCTGTGAACACACCTTCGACTTCCACTAACGGCTGTACAATTAACATTGGCACTGAGAAATTTTCAAGGAATAACCAAAATCCTTCCCTCAAGCTTTCCTTGTGGGGCATAACCCACAACACTGCCATTTTATCAAACTTCAAGACTCCAAATGCGACCTCAACAGTACAACTGACCACATGTTGAGCCTCCCTGAATCAAGAAACTGTCCTTCCATAGCAAATGGATGCCAGATAAAGATTCTTTGACCATTTCTCCTGTAAACAGGCCATGAAACCTCAAGGTCAGCAACACATCACCATAAACTAATCCAATAAGCATTGCCATAGATATCCAAACTAATCCAATAAGCATTGCCATAGATATCCAATCCAGCCCAATACATGTATTGGCCTCTAAGCGCAGAGGAAAATTTTGCCTAATGAATACCAAAGAAACATACTAACAACATTAAAAACTAATCATTATATGGTCACTCCATTTAGCAACAGCTTCCCCATAAATATATAAAAAAATAGAAAACCAAAACCAAAAAGAACCTCAACCATCTCCTTTAGTTCCTCCTTTTTTTAACTAAATGAAGCTAGCGATCATTCAAAACATGCCAAGGTGCTGAAGAGGCGATAGCTATACAGTAAAAACATCAAGCCTCTTTCAGACATCAGAATGCGGCTGAACAGTAGCCATACAGTTTCAGAAAATTTGGGAACTTTATTTTATATCATTTATTTAAGGGCATGCACCATTGCACGAGGCTCTAGCCACTGGGGGGTCTGGGGAGGGGCAGATGTAGGCAACCTGACCTCCGCTTCGCGGATAGGCTGTTTCCTGATTTGAACATGTGACCACCAGGTCACAATCAAGCAACCTAATCATTGGGTCGAGGCCCGCCCTCTATTTATATTTTATACTTAACACAAGCAATAAAATAGCTTTTGCTAAAAGATTCTCCGAATGGTGGAGTGGGAGCTAGTCAGCACATAACTCTCTATATATATCCTCCGACTCTCTCTTCCCATGCCCCCCCCCTAATGAACGATCATCTGCCAGCAACAGCACCACCCAGAGAACCCCTTATAGTTTTTTCTATGATTCTTATACCAAAACTTCAGTGCATCACCTTAACATGAGTACTAGGAAACTGAGACGTTCGCAAGGTCTCTTGAGTTTCATCACCGGGTTTGCGCCTAGGCACACTTAAGATGAGAGCAGCCTGATCCCAAGTAGCAGCTGTACTTGTTATCCGATACCCACAATCCCAACGTCTGTGAATGCCTTCACTTGGATAGAGAAAGTCAAGCTCCACAACCTACAAAAGCTGATGTCAGACATTTAAGATGAAACACGGCTACCCTAAAAGAAGAATAACGATCTGAAGTTAACGAAAAACTGCTGTACACGGTAAATGGAGATGACACTGCAAATACTGATCCAAATCATGGATCCACAAAGCAATTTCTATATCTGCCAGCAATTCAGCAGCAATGGAATTTGTTTTATAGTAATAATAATAAAATAAACAAATAAAAACTCTTACAATACTGATATGAATCATTGATCCAGAAAGCAATTTATCCCCCGCCCCCCTCCCAAAAAAAAAAAAAAAACAACTCAGCAGCAATGGAAGTTTAAAGTAATATATAAGAAAACTCTTACTTACAAGCAGAAAACAAAAACAAAGCAATTAAGAAACAAAAGAAAAGAAAATTTTATTACCATCCTTAATACCCAAAAAAAATGTCCTTATAAAATCCTTCTGGAAAAGAATTGACAGAAAAGAAAATTTTCTTGCCGCTCCATCAAAGTAGTAGAGTTTAATAGAGCTCAGCAGTTTGGTAAATCCGGCTCAACTCGATTTAAAAACATATATATAATTGTTAGAACATTGCAACTACCATATGGTGGATTTAAAAAGCCACCAGGATTTTCTAGGCCTTTTTGGTGGAACAGAAATAAGTTTCTGACTTCAAATAAATATACACAGAATCTATATGAACTAAAAGAACCCAGAAACGACAAAGGCATTTTATTGGGAATCCCATCATGAAAGTTGAATGAGCACTATTTTTAAAAAATGATAAAAGGGGAAAAGTAGGGGAAAAAGGGTATAATCCGAATAGCATGAGAAGTTGTACTCAACCTGATCACTGAAGCCAGCATTTCGAGACATGACAACACCCCATCGGCTTCCAGCAGTTGCCATTGAGGTTACATGGAACCCTTCTCTCCACTTCTTGTTTATCCATTTGAATGGGAAAGAGTCACTGACTTTATAAGACTGCTGAGTGTATTGGGTCCCTGTAGAAATTGAGTCAAAATTTCAGACTGTATCACTGAAGTTGGAAAATGAAAAATTGGAATTCACAACAGGGTGTCCATGCATGCAAATGCAACCCTTCAAGAACCTTTCTTTACCCTCTGGGATTAACCTGAGACCTATAAAGCTAGAGTTGCAAGAGAGAGAGTGTGAAGGTGGTCCTTATGTTTGAAGACTTCACTTAGGAAGGCCAATTGAGGTTTTCCAACATAGGCCTGCATATAAGAGTAGCGACCAACTTCCAATAGTTGAGAAGCTAGTCTTCCATATCCACTAACACATGCAGTAGTCATGTAAATCAAATGCACCCAGACGATCTTTAAATACTAAAAGCAATATTTGTAAGCATCATTGGTTTGACAACTCATGGGTAAATATTCACATATGGATTTTGCTTTTTTTAATAAGATAACACTTAGGAAGCTTAATGTGGGGGCAACCTTTGGACATCACAACCAGAGAACTCCCATTGTTAGCACCAGCTATTGAACTGATGTAGAAATTCTTCTCCCACTGCTCCATAATCCATTCCTGTGATAGTTTTCAGAAAAATTGGGACAAATTTAACAACGTAATTGACACTAGAAATAATTGCGGGCAATCAAAAAGGACTTATACACCCCCCATAATTAAAAATAAATAAAAAAGAAACTCTTACCTTATGTAAGAAGTAAGGTGACAGCTCATACACCTGGGATGAGAAACCAGTTCCAGCATCCATGATGAGTGCCCAAAGATTAGAAGAAGAAGCCACACAACTTATAAGCAGACCATCTTCATTTCCTCTTTCTACATGCTGTGCCAGTCGTGCATCGGCCACATTATAGTGGTATCTACTCAAAATAAATAAATATAACATCATGTCAACAGCAAAAAACTCAAGTTTAATAGACGATATATTGCTATTTCAGTAGAAATGATGAGGTCATTAATTTATAATAAAGGACTAATGTGTTGACACTAAGACAATTAATTAGCATGTAACATAACAAGAGAATGCAGGTAAACATGAGAGGAAGATCAGCCAAATGATAAATACACTGCAACACAAAAATAATTTCCCTTTCCATCTCTAGTTTCAGGATACCATGACAACTAACAGAAATTGGCAAGCTCTTAAACCTGCTGAAATTTTAAATCTCAGCAATGGGAACCTTCTGCCATTTCTTTCTATTTAAGGTCATATCCTACATTACTCTCTCTCTCTCTCAAAGCAGCATAGATATAATAAAAAATAAATAATACCACACAATTTTGCCCCAAAAATGACACAAAATAAGCATACCTTTGTTTCATTGGCAACCTGGCATTGTAGACTGAAATCCATTGAGTAGCAGGAACTCCTATACGGACCTTTTTCTTTGGTAGCACGTCGTCATCTTCATCAATGGTCAACCTACTCCGTTTCTGACCAACCTGATACATAATCTGGCAAGGATTAAATACATAAAAGCATTGAGATCCAAAATTAACAAATACAATAAAAATATTGAGACATATCCAGATATGTCCATAAATTACCTTCTGAGCACCATCAGTATTAATTGGCCTTATTGCAGGATTTGGTCCAATCAACCCATCAAACAAAGATATTAGCTTGGAATAGTCAGGCTCTTCATCAAATTTCAAGTTCACCACAATCTCGAGAAATTGCTTAAAAGGTGGAGGGCAGAAGCAACACAACATTTCAGGTGATGTTGCCATCTTTTTCTTGCAAACGAGGAATGATTTATTATCACCCTGACAGAATAAAAGTGATACATTAAGACACTAATTTTATCCACAAAATTGTTGACAGTCACTACAAACTACAAAGTAGTCCCAGGACATGTAGTACATAATACCTGATAACCCTGCCATGGCAACCTGCCTCGGTGAAGAAAGAGCAGTGTATATGCAAGAGATTCTAGATCATCTCTTCTACTTGCCGTTCTTCCTAAGTGGGCATGAACGCTAGCATAACGAACAGTTCCTCTGCAACAATTAAATGGGACAGCATCAGGGTTAGAAATTGTACCTCACTTAGAGACCTAACATATCATATAACACCAGAAACACCTGACCTGAATACATCAGGGCGTTGATCATAATCTACATGCTGGCCACTAGTGCTATCTCTCCATTTTGTTGCTGCAGGTTATATGAAAACAATAAACTAAAGAAAGGAATGACAGAAGCAAATGAGAAAATTAACAGGAAATCATTATGTCTTTCTGAGTAACAGAGCTAATGACCAGTGTACTTCCCCACCTAATCCAAGATCTACAAGAAACAACTTCTTTTCCTGCACCGTAGCTGGTTGACCGAGTAGAAAGTTCTCAGGCTTTACATCTCCATGGACATAACTAAAGTGAGACAGAGCAATCGTGTGAGAATAACAGCATCAAAAAGAATCCAGAGTCGACAAAAATATTTTGCAAAGCCACATTTGTGGTCTTTCCCATAGAATATCGCATTATTTTAAAGATCGGCATTAGATCCTTCACATTATCCAATCCATATTGTAATCAGAGCAGACAAATCTGATCTATCATATATAGTGGACCGGACCACTCCACAGCAAAATCGCAAGCGATATGCGACTTTGCTCGCTGATCAGCGAATCTATTGTTTGGATTATCCAATCCATATTGATTTGGGTACCGTATTGCACAGGAATGATTAAAGTTCCACAACTGGTCTTTGTATTGTAGGAATACTAAGAAACCTGTGATTGAAACAATAAATAATAGATAATTACCCTTTTGAGTGCATCTTTTCTAGGATTGATATAGACTCAACTGCAATACAAGCTACCATTTCTGATGACATCCTGCACGTTATTTAAAAAAAAAAAAAAAAGAGGGTGGGGTTGGATGTCAAAGGACCAGTAGCAAGTAAATAATAAATTTCAGAAATTCTGATATGTAGTTTTGACTGCCTATAGAAGAATACCACAGATAAAATGAAAAGTAGCAAAAACGATACACTTAAGCTTCACAGAGTCCCAGTATATAAAGCTAGGAATATAATCCCAGAAATAATGCGAATTCTTTTATTAATTGACAACCTGTATTCATTAACATACACATTATGAATTCAGAATTGCTTTCAATGAAGCGACCTCATGAATAGATCTAAGGGAGAATTATGCTTTATGCATGAAGCACTGATACAGAAATACTGTCACTTGCATGATCTTCCATAAAGCCCTAACAACTACAAAGGTGGGATGTATGAGTTCATATATAAGACAACTCGAATACAGAGCCATGTACAAAGTCCTACAGCAAAAGATTAAGTGATTGTAAACATGCTTCCCTTTCCAGCCATATTGCTTCAACTGCATTTTACTCTTAAGTTTTGACTAACATCAATAACTAGTGGTAGGATGTAAATCAGGTTTTCAACTGAAGAGAATGTATGTCCATAAAATTTTGAAGAACCTAACCTATAATAGCAAACATAGTTGTCAAGGTGCCAAAGTGAACCAAGGCATTGCCGCATTGGAGGCCTGAGGGAGCGCCTAGGCGACCAAAGCACCCGATTTTCCAAGGCGTCACAAGGACGCTTGGGCGATGCCTTAATAACTATGATAGCAAATTTTGGCAAAAACAACCAGGATATGGTAAATAGTACCAAATCTTGTGGTGAAGTTAAGCCATTATAATCACTAAGAGAGAATGTCACATTTTTCTCTTTCAATATAGGAAACAAAATATATGTCCAAATGGCATTAGGTGGCACAATTGAAATTCTGAATAGGTGATATTGGTGCTTGAAGGCACCATCCGAACATTTGAGAATATTATCTGCCAACGGCCCAACAATATTTTCAATCAGCAAAAGATATATCAAATTTTGCACCACAAGCAGCAGTATTAAACAATAAATGCATCACAACCATACCCACACACAACAAAGCTTTTATGCCAAATATCACGTGCATATATCCACATGATAAATAGCTAAGCAATAGAAATAAGGTTGCTCTACTATGAACGAGTAGGGCCAACTACATCACATTGGCAGGTTCACATGTTCAACATCATCGTTGCTAATAACCAATTTTGCACAAAAGAAAATGTCAATTAGGATTATAAATATAAAAAGAAATGAAAAATCAGAATGGAAAGCAGAAAATCAAATTCCATAATCTGCTTAAGCAGTGGCCTATAAAGTTTCTTCTAGATTGATAAACTAAAATACAATCAGAAATGAAGTTAAGAGAAGTACTCCATGACATAGGAAGTTTGTAACATGCAGGTGAACACTAATAACCCAATCAATAATGTTAGGAGAAGCACATCATATGAATAGGAGAATACTCACGCCTGCCCTGAAGAATTCCATGTATCCCATAAGCTTGGCCCTAACATGTCCATGACCTGCAGATATGTATTCCAACTCATTATTTTTTCAAGATAACTGGAAAACAAAACCCCCAGATATGAACAATAAAGACTCGGAATCAAATTAAACAGCAGGCAAATAAAATAATTCGAGTAATAGAGAAAGAGAGTGGCCAACCGAGACTACTGACCAAAAGTTTGACAGGGAGGATATGAATCATACCATTACATAATAATCCCCTTGCCTCCCTTTGAAGTGTACTTTTGGCACTCCATGACTGCCACCAATATTGCTGTTCAACAAGAAAATTGCATCAATTTCCTTGAAGATCATCATCAACAACAACAACAACAACAATAGTAATGATGAAGATGATGATTACGATAATAATGATAATTCAACACAAATAATGAGATAAACAGACCTGTAAACTTGCCACTCATATGGAGGACCATAGTTACACCCTTTGCTGGTTCTATGTTCAAATTTTAGCGCCACCTGTTAGAAACACAAAAGCCAATGTAAAGCAAGCAACACTGTAACAACCCATGAAGAACACAACCAACCTTCCAGAGGATAAATTTTCCTGATTAAATACCTCCATAGGCCCAGAGCCTGTTGACCGCTCGTTCCCCGCTAAACGACGACCCACAAATACCTGACCAAACCCCCCTTTGCCCAATTTCCTATCGATCTTATAGACTGGGGAACCTCCTACCTGAACCTGAAGGGTACAAAGTTCAAATAAGATACTAAAGATCAAATTAGACATAATGATATCCGCCAAAGATAACAGAATCAGGTCCAAAATGAAACTATAACTAACACTGAATCCAGAAAAAAGACGATGCTAATAAAATGAACAACCCAATGAAACAACAATCGATAAAATGAAGAGAAGAAAAAGTTTTAACATGATTAAGAAAAGATGCTTCTTTGTCTTTCACTTATAAAATACAGAAAGGGTTCAAGCTTACCCTTTCAGGAAAAGGGGCGGTACTCCCTTCTTCTTCCTGCCCACCAACCTTGTTGGCACTCAAACCACCGCTATCATTGGCCATCGTTTCTTTCTTACGATTCTTGCCCCAAGCCTCGTTCCCTAGCTTGGCAATCCGATCTCCCCCTTGCCCTTTTCCTTCTTCTGTAGGTTCCTTAACACGATCACGACCAGAAACACCGTTCTTCTCCGAAATCACAACAACCGCAGCCTTTGCTCGATTCTTCGATGCCAACCTCGTTCTGGGCTTCCCAGCACGAGTCTTAACCCCAATTCGAACGGATTTAGCCTTCGCAGCCTCCTTCGCTACTGCAGCTCTGGTTTTGACACAATTGCCAACCAAGGTTTCGGATATTTTCGCAGCTCGTCCTCTCGGCTTGCGCCCCTGATCTACAGCCGGAGCACGGGCACGACGTAGTCCACTACGCAGCTCTGGCATTCTTCGCCCATACAATCCAGAAACCCCTCCTCTCCCAATCTGAACATTATCTTCTTCTACGAAGATCCGAATTCGTCACCATTACTGAACCCGAATCGTTTCGCCCTGAAACCCTAAAAAACGCATCATCAAATGTTAGAAGACGCTGCCGAAAACAAAAAGAATATCAAAGATCAAAAACGATGTAGCGATCGAATTTTCGCCGATTGTTAGCTTGCTATGCCTTTGACTCACTAAAAGAGATATTTTCCCTAGGGTTTTGCAGCAATCAGAAAATAAGGCAAAAGGCAAGTGCTGGAAACGTACCTGGAGAGGGGAGTTGGAGAGAGAAAGTATGGGGTAGGGTTCGCAGAATCGGACACGGATCGTCGGAATAGACCTCCATAACCTGAGTCACCCGAGTCCAATCGCCTTTCACCGGATCGGCCGATCAGATGAGCCAGATCTGGAGGCTTTAAGATGAGGCCACGTGTACGTCTCAGATTTAGGAAAAACATAAATACGCTTCCGAAAATACCCAGAATTTCAACCCAAGACATCACAAACAATTATTCTTTTTCAGGGAAATTTAGTCCGACACCGCATTAATAATTCGTTTAGTGTACAAAATTATCGGTACTTACAAAAATTACAAGCTACCCTTAAAACAATGTTTTATAACAGTTTAGTCCACACAGGATATTAAAATTTGACGAGAGAAATTCTAAATTTTTTTTACAACAATAATGCATTTATTTAATGTAAAATTACATAAGATGCCATCTTCTATTTGTAAAACGAGACTTCTACAAGTTCTCTAACCTTCAATTGAAGAACTTACAGAGGCATCCAAATATAAACGATAGCACATTTATATAATTTTACAATAAGTACATGTAGTGTTGTCTTAAAAAAAAAAAAATCATAATACTGTTATAAAATATCGTTTTATGGATAATCTGTGTATCTTTTATCGATAGAGGGTAGTTATGTATAGTAAACCAACAGTCAAATGAATGTTAGAGGAAATTTCCCTTCTTTTTTTTTTATCAATTTTCTGAATTGATCTGGCAAATTTGAACCAAAACCGACAATAAACTATAGGACCAAACCAGCAAAAACCAATTACGAAAAAAGCTTATTCCAAATGCGTACTATTTAACGACACATGAGACTCACAGGTGCCGCATGCCCTACAATACAAGATAAAAGTTAGTGAAAATTTTATCCAAAAACTTACTATCCAATGGTATGAAAATTATAAACCAGATTAGTCACAAATTAAGGGTGTTAAACGGTGCAGTTTTAGTTTAATGTAAAGGTATAAAAAATGGGTCCGGTCCGGTAGCACGGACCGAGTTGGTCCGATATAACCCGAACTCAGTCCGGACCGAACCTTAATAGATATGTTTCGGTCTCGGCTTGTAAAGTCCAACATCATTTCAACCCAAATCGAAATCAGACCGGACCATTCCGTTAAGAAACCCGAACACTGGTAAGGTCCATCCGGACCCAATTTCTTAATTTTAATGATTTTAAATTTTGATGAATTATATTACACTGTTATAGTTCACTTTTTGATCTCAAAGATTATATGAATCTATAGTTAAAAATAGTATGTTAATTGTTACAATTTACTGAATTACATGTAGGGGTGAAAGTTTTGCCTTGACGGTCCGAGCCCGCCCAAAACCATTCTGAACTCGGTCAGGGTTTAGCCCGGCCCGTACCCTGATAGGGTCCAATCAGGGTACAGGGTAATTTTTACCCTGTTAGGGTAAGGGCGGGTTAGGATTGAGGCCTCGGGTAGAGTCCGGCCCGACCCTACCTGACCCTGACTTTTTTATTAATAATTTAACATTATCTTTTATGCTACTATTTTGAATTCTCATGGAATGTTTTTACTTTTTATATATTACTCTATATTTCTATTATGTTGTGCTTCTTTTTAATAATCATTCATGTCTTATACTTGTAAATATTTGACATTTATATGTTAAAATGTTGAGTTCAGAGTAAATCAGGGTAAACTCCAAACCCTACCCTGATTTAGAGTCAATCAGGGTAAACCCGACCTGGCCCGGCCCGATCAAGGTAAATCAGGGTAGGGTAGGGTATGGTAATACCCTGCCAGGGTAGGGTAAAGGTTGAGGTTATGTAATACCCTGACAGGATAGGGTAGGGTTTGGATTAGCATGAAATTTTTTTTAGTAGGGTAGGGTTTGCAGATACCCGACCCTGTTTCACCCCTAATTACATGCATATAGAAGGAATGATTAATTTTATAAATAGAAATAATAAAATATAATATATATCTTACATATAAAATAGGTCCGATAAGCTTGATAAACCTGATCCAGACTGAACCAGCCAGAAATCACCTCAATAAGTCCAGTCCGATAACAAATCGACACCGGACTAGCCCGATAATTATTGTATCCACCGCAGCCCAACCCAGTCCGAACTCTTAATAGACTTGTTTTGGGCTGGGCTTATAAAACCCGACATCGATTCAGCCCGGACCAAAATCGACCTAGACCGACCCGTTGACACCCTTAGTTTAATGATACAGTTCAATTTCGATACATTATGTAATGAGTAAAACAAAAATCGAACCATTTATTAAACAAATTTAAGATGCTTACCAAAATAGATTATTAATCGATTTTGATTTTTTAATTTTTAAATGGTTTCGTTGCTAATAGGGTGAGGAAGAGAGTTAGAAACAAAGTTAAGGAAAAACCAAAGAAATCATTAAAATAATTTTAATTATATATGAAAAATATATTTACCATTTAAAAATAAGTCATGTGGAAAACATTAATGTATAATTTATTCATACAAATATAGACATTTAACACTAATGGATTAAAGTAATGGTGTAGTCGATTTTAACGGTTTCAAAAAGTCGATTTAAACGGTTTCATTCATAAAATCAGAATCAAATCATTTAACTAGACTGTTTCATTTAAAAAACCAGAGCCAAACCATTTAATAATCAATTTCACAGTTTCGATTTAAACGATTATATTCAATTTCAGTACATGGTTCAGTTTCATTTTTGACTCTCTTACCACAAATGATTTAAAAATCCATTTCACAAGAGTGGCCCCCATATAAAAGTTTTTTTTTTTTTTTTTTGGTAATAAGTAATCTTTTTATAAAATGATAGTCAAATCATTATTTAATACACGGTTTCTTATGATAAAACACATTTAAAACGATTTCAAGGTTAGTGGGCTCATGCATAGATAAGACCTCCAAAGTTAAAAATTGGGCCTCAGCATGTCCTTGTAGGTCATATTTTCATCGTTTTTGTGCGTGCCTTGAAAGCGAAAGCGATAAATTAAGATAACCATACCAACTGAAGCTTAGAATCAGGGATAAAAATCTTCTCCCGTGGCATGAGGTTTTTACCGTTGATCTAAGAGTTGGGGATCAATCGGCCCGTCTACTAATACATGGGGAGGTGGGCTGACTGAAATCCCGCCCTTGGCAAGCAGTAAGTGGGCGGGAGAGAATTTGTACACTAGAACCAGAGTGTATATGACGTCAACCTAATGTCATTAAACGCCTTGGGGCTTTATCATTTCGGTTTTTCTAGATGTTCCCAGGGTGTGTTTTGATTCCTTTTCTCATTGGTTGGCCACATTACCCCAATTTTACCGCCATTGGATTAATAATGGTGATTAACTCAATATCTAATGGTTTTATAAGAAAATTATCATAAACTGTTCATTAAAAAAATATCCCCATGACTATAACTTATACATAAGACCTATATTACTCATGTTCTAGATAGCTGTTAAAGCTAAAGAGACCTGTTGGGGGAAAATAAGTTTGTGTTAAATCAAACCATTGATAACGGGTCAGTAGGACGTATGCAAGATATTACACATGGCGTACATCTAAGGCACAAGGTATGAGAAGAAAGAGATGATTGAACTCGTGTTCGACCCCCCCCCCCTCATGCTGATCCAGACATGATGTGACAGATTGATAGGGGTAGTTGGGCAATTAATGGTTCGTCATTAATGCTCATAAATACTGACAACAACCATAAATGCAAGGTATGCTGACTTGACTAGCCATGTTACCATATCATGGACCGAATCAACAAAAAGTAAGATTTGTACTCGATAAGTGGGAAATGACGGTCATAGCTGACAAAGAAAGTAGCTGACGTGGACATAAGAGGGTCGAATATGGATCGAACAGGGGGTCGAACAGGGATCAAAAAAGATAGACAAGACCTATACGCGCCACTCTAAGGGGTCTTAGCTGCCTAGTCCTAATCTTCCTTCTCTGACATGATGGAGATGATGGTAGGTGGAAAAAAGCTTGCCCAGGAAGTTTCACAATCATTCTATAAATACAGAAGAAATGATGAAGAGAAAGAGAGATTGAATCTTGGAGGTCACTCCGAAAACATCTATCCTGAGGTATTATTACTCTGCTAAATTTCCTTAAAAAATATCTCTGCTTACCTACTGTTCATCTTTTTCACTGGGAAGGAGAAAAGTCTTTTGGAACTCCTGTATCTCACTCAGGGAACCCCATTTCTAAGGAGTTCTAGTGTATCACTAAGAGCTCCATTCTACTTGTCTTTGGAATTCTCTAACTTTGGCATCGGAGTGGCCCCGGGGTATATCCCGCCCACTTGCTTACTGTGTATGTATTTCAGTTACGTGGTTTGATATGAGAAGCTGGACGGATTTCATCGACAACAGTTTGACGCCCACTGTGGGGCCCTAGACATACTTTGCTTCCAAAATCTTTCCTCTATTCTCAGTTTACCTAAAGAACCCATACAAGAAGCCTCACATTTTTCTCTGTTTTTCTCTATCGCTTTCCTCTCTTACCTAGAGAGCTCCAGTGGCTTCCTTCCACTTTCTTTTATCTCTTTACATCTTTCGTACTCCTAAATCAACTCATACATTTTACCCATGGCTCCATCTAGAAGATCTGAAAGCACTTATAATCTACGCGAGACCCGTTCCCGTCTGGTGAATGGAGATACCTCGAGAGACCAGTGGATATTCCAGTGGCCTACGAAGAAAGGGCTCCTGAAGTCCATCCTGAAGAAGGAGCAGGTGGTCATAATCCAGTTTAACCCATTGGCCCAACAACTGGCCACACTGACAGAGTTACTACGACAAACACCTACGGGTGTGCTGACAGCCTCTGCTCCAATCGTGGACATAAGGGGGTCGAATAGGGGGTCGAACAGGGGGTCGAACAAGGGTTGATGTAGTCCGACAAGAAAGAGTTGCGGCAGTTCCCCTAGTCCCAGTAGTACCACCAGCAATACCAGTTACAGCAATACTATCCGCTGAGAGTACACTGATCACTGACGAGAATACTGTCATGTTAGAATGCCTGGTAAAAGACCTGATAAATCGAGTGCAGCACGTGGAGAGGGGGGGTCGATTCTGAGGCCCTCCAAGATTATGACATAGAGACAGCCTTGACAGATGAGTTCATAAACCATCCACTTCCCCTCAACCTTATCTTCCCTAATGTTGGGTGGTATGGTGGAAAGACAAACCCAGAGAAGTACCTTGACAACTTCAAGGTGGGGATGGTCACCTAGGGCCATCACGATGCCCCCTGCTGTAAAACTTTTTCTTCCACACTCAGGGACGCTGAAAGGACCTGGTTCAACAATCTTCCTCCCAAATCTGTCGAGATTTTCCATGAGTTAAGTAGCTTGTTCCTCTCCCATGTTCCTCTCCCATTTTCAGGGGAGTCAAACTCAAAAGAAGAACATGTCCCAACTAATGGCGATCAAACAGGGCGAGAAGGAGCCCCTGCTACCATTCATAACCCATTTTTTTAGGGTGGCCAAAGAGATCAAGGACCTGCAACCTGAGGCGGTGTTGTCGACCTTGTCGAAGGCTCTTCTCGACCCCCAATTAGTCTTTTCTCTCAACAATAAGTGCCCTAGGATCATTCTGAGATCTTCAGCCGATGTAACCAATATACATCGGGAGCAGAAGCTGTTGCGAAGCTGCCAGGACGTGTGAACAATGCCTCTGCTGTGGGGGACAAGAAAAAGGATCAACCTGCGGATAAAGCTCCCAAGGAAGGAGAAACAAGTAAGAAAGCTAAGTTGGCCAAAGAACTATACCCAGCTCCACCTCCACCAGAATACACCCCCCTCAACTACACCATGGTTGAGATCATGAACATCAGAGGGGGGACACTCTTTTGGTCCCTCCTCCCAAAATGATATCCAAGCTAGAGGAGCGCAATCGTCGACAGTATTGCGCACATCATCAAGATCAATGTCATGATACTAATTTGTGTCAGCATTTGAAGGGCTTGGTGGAGGATCTCATCCAACACGGAAGATGGACAGAATTCATAGGCCCAAGGGCAAGCCTCGCCTTACCAAATCCTGCGGTGGTACTTCCTCCACCTCCCCCAGCAAGGGCACCAGAAGAAAGAAGAGAAAGGGTCGAACATATACCTCCACCACCCCCAAAGTCACCTCCGATAGGATTCATGGGGCAGATTGATTTATGCCGAGATGGGGTGCCAGAAAAGATGAAAGAATTCCCTGCTCCAGGGGTTCGAAATGTCTGTGAAAAAAAGCCCTCCGCAAAAACTGTTGGGGAAGGCAGGACCAGAACAAGACTTGGGACTAAGTGATGATGAATATGTCACACTCAGTCAGCCCGAGTGCATGACGATGATCGTCTGGCCTGAGCACATGAGGCGGGAGGTACTCCCGATTATCATCGAACTAGTGGAGGAAGGAGCGCCTAGAGGAAAGCAAGTTCGACGAGAGGATGAGAACCTGGGTGAATCATCTTCCAAGAAATTCAGGTACGACGGAGACATTTACTTTGGGGATGATGATTTGATTGATGTAGTCACTCCCCATGAGGATCCCATCGTCATCAAAATGGCCATTGGAGAAGAATGGGAAGTGAGCCGTATATTGGTCGACACAGGAAGTACTTGTGAAATCCTGTATTACGACACTCACCGGAGGTTGGGCTACAAAGATGAGCAGCTACGGCCCATTCGATACTCTCTTATGGGGTTCAATGGTGAGGGGGTACAGGTGAAAGGAGCCATCCAAATTGATACTCGCCTGGGAACTTACCCAGCACGAGTGAGCATCAACATGAAGTATATGGTGGTCGATACTTGATCGAGCCACAATGGCATTCTCGAAAGAACAGGCATGAACAAGTTGCGGGCTTGCCTATCTACATACTACTTGCTGATGAAGTTTCCAACCGAGTGGGGGGTAGGATTTTCCAAGGCAGACAAGTCGGTCTCGAAAAGATGTCATGTTGCATCCTTGAAGGCTCTGGATGAAGATCAACATGCACAAGTGATACAACTGGACAAGTACCATGGCGACTTCTCTACGGAATGAAATACCCCAGTCGAAGATCTTATTGCAGTACCCTTCAACGAGGACCATCAGAAAAAGACGTTTTTGGTGGGGTCAGCCATCCCCGAGGAGCAAAGGCAAGAGCTCATCAAGTTTATAAGAGCAAACTCAAACGTCTTTGCTTGGACGCCAGAAGACATGCCGGGGATCCCGCGGTCGACCATAGAGCACTATCTTCAAATAGATTAGCATCAGCGTCTTATTCGCCAGAAGAAGAATCAGTGGAGAAGCAAGCAATCATGGACCAGGAGGTCGAAAAGAAAAAAGACCTCCGGGTCTCGAAAAGAAAAAGGCCTCCGGGTCTCAAAAAGAAAAAAGGTTTCCGGGTCTCGAAAAGAAAAAAGGCCTATGGGTCTCGAAAAGAAAAAAAGACCTCCGGGTCTTTAAAAGAAAAAGGCCTCCGAGTCTCAAAAAGAAAAAAGGCCTCCGGGTCTATAAAAGAAAAAAAGGCTTCCGGGTCTCGAAAAGAAGAAAAGGCCTCCGGGTCTCGAAAAGAAAAAGGCCTCTGGGTCTCGAAAAGAAAAAAGGCCTCCGGGTCTCGAAAAGAAAAAAAAGGCCTCCAGGTCTCGAAAAAAAAAAAAAGGTCTATAGGTCTCGAAAAGAAAAAGGCCTCCGGGTCTCGAAAAATAAAAGGCCTCCGGGTTTCGAAAAGAAAAAAGGCTTCCGGGTCTCGAAAAGAAAAAAAGGTCTCCGGGTCTTGAAAAGAAAAAAGGCCTCAGGGTCTCGAAAATAAAAAAGGCCTCTGGGTTTCGAAAAGAAAAAAAGGCCTCCGGGTCTCGAAAAGAAAAAGGCCTCTGGGTCTCGAAAAGAAAAAAGGCCTCCGGGTCTAGAAAAGAAAAAAAATGCCTCCGGGTCTCGAAAAGAAGGTCTCCGGGTCAAGAAAAAAAAAAAGGGGTCTAAATACTCAAGAAAAGAAGGGTCTAAGGACTCAAAGAGGGGTCTAACGGCTCAAGAAAAGAAGGGTCTAATGACTCAAGAAAAGAAAGGTCTAAGGACTCAAAGAGGGGTCTAACGGCTCAAGAAAAAAAGAGTCTAACGGCTCAAGAAAAGAAAGGTTTAAGGACTCAAAGGGGGGGTCTAATGGCTCAAAAAGAGAAATGGCCTAAGGGCAAGAAAAGAGGGGTCTAACGGCTCAAAAAGAGAAGGGTTTAAGGGCTCAAAAAAAAAAAAAACTCGAAAAGGCAAGTCATATGAGAAGGGCTCAAAGCATATGATGAGGGCTCAAAAAAAAAAAAAAAAAAAAAAAAAAAAGAAAGAAGATAAGCAGTCAAAAGGTTCATAATGAAGTACGCGCATATACGAGGAAAATATATTTTCCCCAAAGGGATTGTCTCTTCGAGTCGAAATGACCCGGAATAGGCAAAGGGGTTCTGTTGGGGGAAAATAAGTTTGTGTTAAATCAGACCATTGATAACGGGTCAGTAGGACGTATGCAAGATATTACACATGGCGTACATCTAAGGCACAAGGTATGAGAAGAAATAGATGATTGAACTCGTGTTCGACCCCCCCCCCCAGCTGATCCAGACATGATGTGACAGATTGATAGGGATAGTTGGGCAATTAATGGTTCGCCATTAATGCTCATAAATATTGACAACAACCATAAATGCAAGGTATGCTGACTTGACTAGCCATGTTATCATATCATGGACCGAATCAACAAAAATCAAGATTTTTACTCGATAAATGGAAAATGACGGTCATAGCTGACAAAGAAAGTAGCTGACGTGGACATAAGGGGGTCGAATAGGGGTCGAACAGGGGTCAAAAAAGATAGACAAGACATATACGCGCCACTCTAAGGGGTCTTAGCTGCCTAGTCCTAATCTTCATTCTCTGACATGATGGAGATGGTGGTAGGTGGAAAAAAGCTTGCCCAGGAAGTTTCACAATCGTTCTATAAATACAGAAGAAATGATGAAGAGAAAGAGAGATTGAATCTTGGAGGTCACTCCGAAAACATCTATCCTGAGGTATTATTACTCTGCTAAATTTTCTTAAAAAATATCTCTGCTTACCTACTGTTAATCTTTTTCACTGGGAAGGAGAAAAGTCTTTTGGAACTCCTGTATCTCAGGGAACCCCATTTCTAAGGAGTTCTAGTGTATCACTAAGAGCTCCATTCTATTTGTCTTTGGAATTCTCTAACTTTGGCATCGGAGTGGCCCCGAGGTATATCCCGCCCACTTGCTTACTGTGTATGTATTTCAGTTACGTGGTTTGATTTGAGAAGCTAGACGGATTCCATCGACAACAAGACTCGGGATCAGAAAATTTCTGCTATTTGTGTGTTCTAATTGTCTCTTTAATTTTTTTTTTATAGGTTGCAGTCAGACAGTTTTTGGTTCACATTTGGGATTTAGCTTCTCCTTTGTTTTTTCATTATCTGATTCAGTTTGATGTTATTTAAATTTTCTTTCTGTATATATTTTTTTTTTTTGTTGTATCATCGTATTATCACAAGTATATAATAAAGTATGGATTTAGGTGCAGAAGTGCCTTTTTAAACATGCTAATATTTGTTCAAATATATAGTAATTTTTCTATCCAAAATTTCAATGATTTTGTGTGGCTTTTTCATAGACATGTTTGGAGTAATTTTGAATTAAATTAATAATGTTTCAATACTTTACTATGTTTTATTGTTTATAATCATGCATGTTAGTTTTAGGGTTCCCTTGCATATATTTACATTAGGGCTTTTGTGTGTTTTTATAACTCCCAATATTAGGTTCGTTGATCCTATGAACACCTTTTGGCACAGTAAAGAGATCTTGATCTGCTTGAACGGTGTTGCAGTCAGTAGTTGATGTCTCCAATCCCAGTCAACATATTCCATGAGCTGGTGGCAAATTAGGTATGTTTCTTGATGAAGGTGATAAAATGAGGGTATTCTCAATTGACAACTATATTAAATAAATGTACGTAGTTCTTTGTCGTGAATAGTTTATGTCGATTATTCAATTTATACCTAATGATGGAACCTGAATGGTTTATGTTAATTATTCGACATATACTTAATGGCGGGACCTTTGATCCAACAATCTTTTTACTTTTTAGTGGATTTTTTGTCATGTTTCATGCTTAAATTAAGCAGGTCTTTTTATACAGTCATATTATATGCATCTATTTGGTTGTACATTGTGGGGGTATGAATTTTCTTTAATTTATTTGATAAATATTCATATTAATTTATGTTTGAATTTTCTTTATTTCATTATATAAATATTCATAACTTTTAAGTTAATTTATGCTTAGTTAATTTTATTTTGGTCAACATGTATTCGTAATATTTTTTATTTGTTACATATTTGGGTTCATGTGCATTGTGGGGGAATTTTCATAATTATTGTATCTATTTTTTATTTAAAAATTATAATGAAATGTGATCTTATAGGTGTACTTTCATGTTGTATACATCATTGTTTAGACACAGGTGATTCTTTTTTATTTTTCCCTCTTTTTTTTTTTTTGGCATCACTTTGTTCTAATATAATGTTTTGAATTTTGTTTGAAAAAATTATATCTATTTAAGGATTAGTTCCTGTTGAGAAGACAAGTAATCACAACTTTTGGCTTGTGCTTTGTAGATGTAACTTCACAATTATTGAATTTTTATTTATTTATTTTTTATTACAATGGGATATAGTCTTATAGGTGTACTAACATGTTATCGGCATTATTATTTGATTGCAAACATACGTTTGGTCGAAGGTCGACCCTCCATCCAATAGTTAGAATGACTGAATCACTTATCCACATGGCAATATAAATTGTACATGTGAAAAATGTCTCACACTGCGTGTGTGGCTCACACTGCGCGTGTGGAAATGTTTGACATTTGGACAAAACTGACCAATTGCTAGATGTCTGCAAACTTTACTAGCTGAATAAGTATGTAATATTATTTACCCAAAAAAAAAAAAACAGGTATGTAATCTTCAAAAGTCCATTGATTAGATGTGAACTTCACTACTTTGAAGTATTGTGGTGTAAATCAAGACGGTTATAGTTAATCATGATAGTTCATAAACAGTTTCAGTCCTTTGAGGCTAGGTCTAGAACTGTCTCAATTATCTAATCAGTTCTAAAATCTAACTATCGGTATCGATTTTTAATGGTTGGGATGGTTTTAATTCCAAATCGATTTTAATATGTTAAAATAGTAAGTTCTATCCATATATGATTTTTAGATTTTTATAATTTTTTATTTTATTTTTATTTTATTTTTTATTTTATTGATAGCACCCCAAGCATAATTGAACTCATGACCCTTTTTTTTTTTTGTAAATGTTGGTCTTTTGCCAACTCAACTATCCCCTTAAGGTGATTTTTATAATTTTACATGAATGGGAAACTAGAAAAACCAATGGGATTAACAATTATAAGCTAAACCATGAGTAGCAAGTCTAAATAGACTAGTAAAGAAAAATTAGAAAAAATAATTAGACCTTTCCTACACTTAAACATTAATATTCCATAGGTCATCGAATACACAAATAGTGAACCAAATGGTTCAAATCCACAACTATCCGCGAACCAATAGACCAATCTATACATGTTAGCAGTCATGGGGTCTGCCAGGCTCAATGAAATTAGAGCTTGAGTCATTGAGTGCCATATTCCATAGATGTGAATCACGTGGATGATGAACGAAAGTGCAGATAAGCCACACCCTGCGATTGGGATTAGTTCGGTCATGCCATTGCTTGAATAAGGATGTTTTAGTCAATTTATCATATACTACAATTCGAATTTGGATTTTCAAGTATTCTTAAACAGTTCTTATATAAGAATCGGGATTCACATCCTCTCCCGCCTGAGATTTGGTAAGAGAGATGACGGCCTGGATGGATGGTTGACACCTGGCTCTCGGGTGAATCCGAGCCCTCCATCCGAGCCAACACCCCTGCCAACTCAGTTTTTTGGATGGGGTGTCGGCTCGGATGGAGAGCTCGAATTCACTCGAGAGCTAAGTGTCGACCATCCATCCGAGTCGCCATCTCTCCTACCAAATCTCAGGCGGATGATAATTTATACGCTAATAATCGTAACACTAACAAAATGGGTTTTTTCAAAACTTTGGCACGTGCTCATAAATAAAAAACACGTGACAAACTAACAGTGTAATTTACCTACAACTACATCAAAACAGCATGAGGTGGATTTTTTATTTTTATTTTTTTAGGTAAGGTGGTGATGTGAATTTCTTGGAACGATCTATTGATCCTACGTAAGCATGCCATTCTCTATTTTTACCAGGTCAGTCCCATGAGCGATGGCATCGTAGGGATCCAAATCGTCTCCTCCCTGAGATTCAGGAGGAGGGGCTGCGACCCCACTAGATGGTCGACATATGAGGGTCGAATGAATCCAATCCCTCTGTTCGAACTGACAAGTCAAGCCGACAAGAGAGTGTCGACTCGAACGGAAGGATCGGATTCATCCGACCCCACATGGCGACCATCCAATGGGGTCGCTGCGTCTCCTCCCTGAAGTACAGGGAGGAGACGATTTGAATCCGACGTGGTAATTGGATACTTGGATTTTGGAAGGACCGCATTGGTGGATCCCACTCCTTGATAACCAATCAGTCACTTCCACGTAGCGGTCAAATGACTGGATTCTTTGATCGGATCGTTGCCCTTGACTTTGAATAACATATGGTAGCTTCACTTGGGTCAGAGCGATTAAAATATAGAAACCACGTGGGCGACAGGGCAACCATCGGGTTTCAATGTATGCACATTCCGTGATGGATGGTTATTCCACCAAAAAAAAAAAAAAGAGTGATGGACTGAAAGCTGTGTCCTGACTCCCGAGCTCCCATTGGGCTACCAACTCACTTTCAATTTGTGTTTTTATGTTTAAATTAACGAAAGGTAAAAGGTTTTGTATTTGACTATGTATCTATTCAATTATACTTTCAATCCATAGGATAAAAATATGAAAAATGTAATCTTAAAATTATTATTTTTTATTAAATAAAGGTTTGATACCTGATTACATACAGGGTTCATATTGCAAAAGCCATCCTTGTAATTAATTTTATTTTTTAATCATTTACCAAAAATAAAAATACTCCCTGAGGTTCATTGTTTTTCGCCTAGGGACAATGCATAGCGCCTTGATGTGGACTATGGGAAAATTAAAATTTAATCCTTCTTATAAAAATAAGCTACAACATCATCATATATATATATATATATATATATATATATATATATATATATATATTGGTGAAACATATAATATATAATATATGATAGAGATTCTATGAAGGAGTGTAGCAATCATGCATACTGACTTTTTAAGATGGAATAAGGGCATTCTGCATAAAATTGTTACCAAACAAATGGCTTAAGAACCCTTCCATTGATAATTTTTGCAGTTTATAGTATGGTTGAATGATTTTCAAGTTGTTCGACTAAGGCCTCTCATAGTTTTTATATTTTATGCTTGTTTTGAAGAGAGAGAGAGAGAGAGAGAGAGAGAGAGAGAGAGAGAGATATGAGAGGATCAGGGTGTCAATTTGGTGGCTCTGACTGAGCCGGCTTGAATTAATTCAAAATCAATCCAGATTGAATTGTTATCGGATATGTTTCAGGTTGAAGTTTGTCATATCCTATCGGTCTTGGTTTGTTATAGGTTAATCCAAAATTGATCCTAAAAATGGACCAGTGAGTCCGAACCAAATCGATTTAGATCGAATATTAAACTCTACCTTCACTACTTCAGCAGTTCAATCTTTTAGATGGCTTTAATGGGTTTCTTACCGGGCCTTCAACCTTAACTGGTTCGATAAAAATCCGATAAGCTAAGCCCGATAACAACACCAAAACCTAATCGGTCCGTTAGTTAATGTGCACAGTGCAACCAACCCCGCTCAACACTTTAAATGGACATGTTTCGGTCAAAACTTATAAAAAACGACACCGGTTAGGCCCATACTGGCCCTTGACACCCCTAAGAGGATGTTCTTAAAAGGCTACATTGCTAGATTCAAACTCTTTTATTATTACATGAAGAGGTTTCATAAAATAAGTTGAAACCCCATGTATCCAATCATATATAAATATTTCTTTTAAAGGAAAAATAAAATATTAATATAAAAAATCTACAAAAGGGTATGTACAAAAACTTTTCCCTTATTATATATTTATGTATATCTAGCTCTCATATTATAGATGGCATCCTTAAATACGCGGGAGGATTAAAAAATCATAATACGCTGGAGGATTAAAAAATCATACTCCCACGTATCATATTTTGGTAAGCATATATTATTTTTAGTAAGAGAATCGTTATCATATTACATGGCCCTCAACCAACACTAGACTAATGAAAGTGCTCGAAACCATCCAACAAAAGTGAAGTTTTTCATTTTACGGAAGGTGAGGCGGCCATTTTCACCCTTCACGTGTTTAAGCGCAAGTTCCACGCATAATGACTTTTTTTTTTTCTCATTATTTTGTGTCCGTCTATTTAGGCTTTTATTCACTATCTTTTACTCTTGTATGAATACGTGGTGTTACATTAGTTATTTCTCATTAAACATGGGTGGTGGTTTCCCATTCTATGGATGTATGAGAAATTTTGAATCGGAATCCTCTGTAGTGACTACTAAGAGACAGTGAGGATCCTCAATGCTGTTTGGCATTTTTTTTATTGAAAATCTTCCATAGTAAATCAATGGAGTTATCATTCATACGAGGCCCATATATGCTCAAGGAAGAGGAGAGAAAATAAAAAAAATACCCATATGGAAAGTGTTGAGGGAAGAACAGGGAAAAATATAAAATGACAATATGGAACACTATATAAATGCCGTAGCAGCGTGGGAAACAAAACAAAGAATGTTGCAGTAGTTGTAAAAACGAGTCCCTCTGTTTCACTTTTTAACCGTGCGCACACGATGGGGGGGACGTTCGCTGTTGAGTGTTGAGGCGCGCGCTCTCTCTCGGTCGCTCGGTCGCTCGGTCGCTCGCTATACAACAACAACAATACAAATACACAAAGCAACAAATCTCAGCAACAAAGCCCTCATGTAGCTTCCTTTTCGCCCCAAAATCTCAAAAAACTATCGGCTTTCTCCGGGCTTCCAAACATCCGATCTAACGTCGAATTACAATTACGAAATATTAGGATTCAGCTCCCGATCGATTTATTTAGTTTGGTCGTTTATGGTATTCGATATTTATTACGTAATCGGGCGTGACATCGCCATTTTGATGTCGGATTTGCTTCGGTAGATCGGTTTTCCGATTGGATTTTGATTTGTATCTGATGGTGAATCCGGTGGAGTTGAAGGAGGGATGGAAGAACTGAGGCAAGGATCTTCCGAAGCCTGAAGATGCCCGGTCTAGCGCAGAGGAATGCTCAATTCAGCAATGCTTCGTCTACGCTATATACGTCGTCATGCTCCGCCGGATTAGTATCGGCAAACGGAATCTGGTCGAAGCATGGCGACGACATCACCCTCCATCAGCTGCAAAAGGTACTATTAATTTTGTCCAATATACTTTTGATTATCAGGTTTGTTGCTTCAATTTAATTCTGGTTAGTTTTAGTATATTTTATTGGACTAGTGTGAATTAAGATGGACCGTTTGAGAGTATTGAATTGGATCCTAAATTTCCAATGACATACTGAGTGTGTTCTCTGAATTTTCAGCGTGTTTGATTTTGTTATTCGTGATGACCATATGGAAGAGATTTTTTTTTTTTTTTTTTTCAAAATTAGATTTCGGAGTTTTTGATTCATCAGATCCAGTTTGCATTTACATGCACGCATTACGAGCTTCCGCGGTTTCCAGCGATGCGATAAAAGCTTTGCTGGAGAAAGGAGACACTATGCAACCATACTTTACTCCTATATTCGTCTCTTAATATATTACTAATAGCGGTCACCGAAGTTGCAAAACCTCCCCCACCCTCCCTTCCTTTTTTCGTTCTTCTCCCCTTATAGTTATCGATACCACGTGATGAACTTTGCAGCTGCAATTAGGATTGGAAATGACAAGTCTTTAACGATTAAAAAAAAAAACAGCTTATGTAGAAGAACTAATGTTCACTGCCTTACTGACGATGCATTCTCTATACCTGCAATGTAGTTCTGGAGTGAGCTGACACCTCAAGCCCGCCAGGAGCTCATGAGGATTGATAAGCAGACACTCTTTGAGCAAGCTCGTAAGAACCTTTACTGCTCTAGATGCAATGGGTTGCTGCTCGAAGGTTTTTCGCAGATTGTCATGTATGGGAAGTCTCTGCAGCAGGAAGCTGGGCACCAGCCCAGTAACAGAGGAGCCTCGAACAACAACCAGAATGACAATGGGGGTCATATAATGCCTTTGAACTGTCAAGATGATATTCAAGACCCATCTGTTCACCCTTGGGGAGGTTTGGCTGCAACAAGAGATGGGCTTTTGACACTTTTGGACTGTTTTCTAGGAGCCAAATCGCTCAAGGCAATCCAAAATGTAGGTTTAGTGACTCTTGATCATGCAATTATATACCTGTCTTGTATGATTGTTGGTCTGTTTGATTTGGATTGGCCTTTCCCCCTCCTTATTTCAGGTTTTTGACAGTGCGCGTGCAAGAGAGCGGGAGCGTGAATTGCTTTATCCTGATGCCTGTGGTGGTGGAGGCCGTGGATGGATAAGCCAAGGAGCTGCCAGTTATGGTAGAGGGCATGGGACAAGGGAAACATGTGCTCTCCATACTGCCAGACTTTCTTGTGACACACTGGTGGATTTCTGGTCTGCCTTAGGGGATGAGACTCGGCAGTCTCTTCTACGTATGAAGGAAGAGGATTTTATTGACAGGCTCATGTACAGGTGGGATTTTGCTTTGTTATTTAATTGTTTGTCATTTATTGTTTCATGTCAATAAGGTGTGTCACTGATAAATGCATGTGATGGGCAGTAGGTTTGGAAAATTTTGAAGTTTGCTATATAGGTCTGGCAATGTCTTCCTCATTGCCGTGAGAAATTTTACCATTTAGAGGACTTCAGGGTTCACAATGTATAGCATTCTCTAACAGATCATTAATGGTAAACAAATATTTGGACAATGGAACAACAGGGTAGGAATTAGCAACCACCCATTTCTGACTGGAGCACCAACAGAATGGTTTATCAATAATTTATGCATAGATTTAGGTTCAAGAGAAACCATCATAGGTTGGGCCTTTAGTTTTCTTGGATTTCATTGTTGCAGGCCTATTTTTTAAAACCATGAAGTGAGGGTCAAGTTAGCACATGGGATTTGTAGTTCCTTATTCTAGATTCCTTTTAAAACCTTGAACTGCATTACCCCCCCCCCAAAAAAAAAAAAATAATAATAATAATAATAACAATAAAAAAATCAAATAAAAGGGGTTCTTTTAGCACTGGTGGCGAGAGATCAAATACACTGATCTTTTTTCTCTGGTGGCAAGAGGTTAAATACTGTGGTGACAATCCTTACTAATCACAAACTTGTGTTTTGGTGAACACCAATAGAGTATTTTGGGGCATCAAACTTGCCTCCCCCATCTATGATTCTCGTGCCTTCCTTGATGGGATCATTTGTTGTTGTTGTTTTTTTTTTATTATTATTATTTTTAAATGGTTTATCTCATAGTAGAACATTTTGATGGTCTTAAGAATCCAATGTTCATATCACAGGTTTGACAGCAAGAGGTTTTGCAGAGATTGCAGAAGGAATGTTATTCGCGAGTTCAAGGAGCTGAAGGAGTTGAAGCGCATGCGGAAGGAACCTCGCTGCACCAATTGGTTTTGTGTGGCCGATACAGCCTTCCAATATGAGGTGCTTTCAACAGCAATTTTCTGCACCAAATTCTTCCCTTCCTATATTGACATTTGTAGTGGGAGGTTCTTTTTCATGTTTGCAACTTTTTGCCCTTTCAGTAAACTACTTTTTCTTTGAACTCTTATATTCCATCTAAAATTTAGGATATTTATTTATTTTTTACTACTAGTTGTGGAATTTGATTTTGCTATTGAAGCACTTGTTGGAATTGTAAGATTAGTCTTGATATTCTGACCAGTGTGACCTGAAGCCATGCTTTAATGTTTCACAGGTATCTGATGACACTGTTCAAGCTGATTGGGGCCAATCCTTTGTAGATACTATTGGAACATACCATAACTTTGAATGGGCTTTTGGAACTGGAGAAGGAAAATCTGACATTTTAGAGTTCGAAGATGTTGGTGTGAGTGGAAGCGTTCAAGTGAATGGCCTGGACCTTGGTGGTTTGAGTGCATGTTTTATTACATTGAGAGCTTGGAAACTAGATGGCCGTTGCACTGAACTTTCTGTAAAAGCCCATGCACTGAAGGGTCAGCCATGTGTCCATCGCAGGCTTGTAGTTGGGGATGGATTTGTGGCAATAACAAAAGGAGAAAGTATCAGAAGGTTTTTTGAGCATGCTGAAGAAGCTGAAGAAGAGGAGGTAAATTTTAGGACTTCGATGGCTGATTTACTAAATACTAATTATTATCAATTGAACTTATGACCGTACATCCCCTCCTCCCCCTCTTTAAATACAGTTTTTACCAATTTTTCTTTTTTGCATGGATGTTGTTGTTATGCATGCAGGATGATGATTCCATGGATAAGGATGGAAATGAACTGGATGGAGAAAACTCCCGTCCTCAAAAGCATGCCAAGAGTCCAGAACTTGCTCGAGAATTTCTTCTAGATGCTGCTACTGTTATATTTAAAGAACAGGTATGTTTTATTCTACTGAGTAGTGTCACACTTTTTTAGGTGAATAAAGATTTGTATTCAATAAGCTCAGGAACTACAACAGGGACTCCCCAAGAAGGGGAACCCGAAGAATGGAAAAAAGGAACAAGAGAAAAACTAAGAGCTCTCAAGGGGAAGTCCTGTCCATAGCAAATTGAATATATAAATCCCAGGCTTTAACAGTGTGCATATTCCTGATGGAATCCAGACAACTTCTGTCTATCGGGGAAAGCTTTGAACAGATTTCAAAGGCTATACTTTCCAAGGTCTGCTCAAGAGTCCTAGATCTGCCCCTCCATCTTTTGAGGTTCCTCTCCATTCAGATGTGGTAATAGAAGCATTGAAGGAGAGTTTCCCTACAAAGTCATAGCAGGTTTTGGCTTTGAATGCCCTGCTAGTCCACTTCCACTCCCTTTCAAACTCAAGGACTCGTCTACAGGAAGGGCAGCAGCATGAAGAATCCAATCCTAGAGTTGCCGAGAGAAGGAACATGCATAGGACAGATGGGGAATATCCTCTCTGTCACCCTTGATTCTCCTTGCCCTTTTAGCCATACATCAATAAAAGCATATCATCCTTTACTCATTGCAGATATCTGCTGGAGCCTAAAACTGGATCAGGAATGATATGATTCTAATGAAGATCAAGTATATGGATCTGCTGGTGGTGGAATAAACAATAGAGAGGTCACAGGATGAGGGAGAAGGGGGAACCAGATCGTGTGGGGGAAGGGGGAAGAGAGAGAACCCAAATCATTGGGGGGGGGGGTTGAGAAAAAAGGCAACAACCTCAATTTTCAAAACCAAGTTAACTCTATTTCAGTCGTTCAATTGTTTGGGAAGGGGGGCTATGCCTCTTGCAATATTTGTAAATGAGTGACAGATTTTAAAAAAGAAATTAAATCAAAATAGAAACTGTAACAAAATAGAAAAATAAGATAAGATGGAGAGAATCAATGTATGTCTAAAGGAAAGAGAGAGTATGTGTTAGCTCCTCTCCTTGTAATTAGTATTTATAGAAAATAGAAAATAACTATTAGATAGGATCTAGGACTCTACAAGTCAGAGTCCTAGTTACAAACTAAAAGTAAAATAAACTCAAAATAGGAAAATGAAACTAACAAGCCTAATCGGTAAAGGAAGCCAATAAAACAAACTAATAAACTAGTTAGGAGTCCATCAGTTCACATGATTAATTGCTTTGACTAGGTTAAAGCAGCATAGTCAGCAATAGTGTATTTTATCATTACTCTAACACCCCCCCTCCCTAAGCTGGAGCATGGGCCTCCCCAAGCTGGAGCATGGGAGAATATGAGAGCTTCAACTTGAAACAATGTAGCAACAAGAGCAACAATAGTAGTAATAGCAGTAGTTGTGGTAGTAGTAGCAATAAAAGCAGTAGTGGCACTAATAGTAGTAGCAATAACAGTAGTAGTAGTAGTAGTAATGGCACTAGTATTAGTAGCAGGAAAAACAACACAATATAGGTTCACTGTGAACCAAGTAGTAGTAGCAGTAGAGTATAAATCCCTGTAAACCAAGTAGTAGTAGCAGCACAGTATAGGTCACTGTGAACCAAATAGTAGTAGCAGCAGCAGCACAATATAGGTCACTACGAACCAAATAGTATTAGCATCAACAGTAGTAGGAACAACAAAAATGGTGGCACCAACATGAGCATGGTGTAATAGGCTAAGCTCTCTTCAATGTGAAGACATGAACTTGAGCATATATATATATATATAAACTAATTAGGAGTCCATCAATCCACATGATTAATTGCTTTGACACCAAAAAACAGCATAGTCAGCACAGTCAGCAATAGTGTATTCTGATATCATATAACAGAATAGAAAAATAAGAGAAGATGAAGAGAATCAATGTGTCATACTCCTCTCCTTGTAGCTTGTATTTATAGAAAATAGAAAACAACTATTAGATATGATCTAGGACTCTACAAGTCAGAGTCCTAGTCATAAACTAAAGACAAAGTAAACTCAAAATAAGAAAATAAAACTAACAAGCCTAATTGGTAAAGGAAATGATGCGGGATCCGGGGTTGAGAAACCCTAATTAGATCCGCTAGTAGGCCCACCCAAATAATAAGCAAGCTTGATTCAAATAACAGTGGCAGAATTGTAAATAAACCCAAAACTCAACCAATAATGGCAGTTTTGTAATAAATCAAAAGTTTGCAATATCTTAACAAACCAAACAAAGCCTTAGGATAAAATTGTAATTAGAAATAAAATAAGGCATAAACTTAGAAGGATGAGACAAAAAAGACAAAACAGACTTATATGTAAACCAAGGGTAATTATGGAATTCCCAAATAAAGGCTTTCTTCAACCTTAGATTTAAAGTTCACGAACAGACACAAGAGAGGCGGAAACCAGGGTGCTTCGAATGGGAAATCTCACTCAAATCAGCACCTCTTGACCTAGAAATCTAAGAGCAGAATCGCAACTGCCTGGTTTATTGAATCACACTAACAGTTACTCTAAACAACAAAGAGATAAAAGGCACTGCAGGTCTGAAACTATTCCTGGAGGTAAAAGAGAGAAGCTGGAGTTGCAGGTTTTAGTTTCTAGTGTTGGGAGGGTTTCTGGCCATGGGTTTGAGGGGTGTGGGTCGTCTATGGAAGGGGAACACTCACCCCAAGTTTCAAAGGAAAAGAGAAAGGGATGAGGGAGATGAGAGGCTTTTTGGTTGGGCTGGGACTGTCACCAGAACAGGGGAGGTTAGGAAGAAGGAAGGGAAAACAGGGAGAGAGGGAGAGGAAGAGAAGAAGGGGAAGAAAGGAAGACAGATCTGGTTGGTTATGGTTCGTAGGGATGAACAAGAGAGACACAAAGAGAGAGAGAGAGAAAGAGAGAGAGAAAACTTCAAAATCTCTGCCGTAGGCACCAATTCAATAACAAACCTTCATTCTAATTAATTCTTCAAATCTTCACTACTCATTACTCTATTACATGCCTCTTTATAAAGGAAATAACATTCCTAAGCTAATTTGAAATAAACTTGGAAAGTAAATAACATCCTTATGAAATAAAATCTAATCTCTATGGCATAAAACAGAAATAATAAATAAGGAAACCAAATACTGAAATTTTCTATTCTAATTAATCCTCTACCAACCCTTTCCAGACCAAAAGGTTGGTTTGGGTTTAAGCCGGTCCAAGTTTGGCTTGGGTAGCCAAATTGGCTCATGTCGATCCATCTATGATATTGCTACTGCATCAGGAAACTAATAAACTAATTAGGATTTGGGAGTCTATGTACTAATAGGAGTCCAAGTCCTAGAAATTATAACTAATTACTTTGACTAAGTCAAAGTGTTGTACCGTCATAATTTTGTTACGCTAACAGTCCCCCTCAAGTTGGAGCATGGGGGAATTGAGAGCTTCAGCTTGAAACAATGTAGCATCGGAAGCAACAATTGTAGTAGTAGGAGTAACAATGGCAGTGACAACAATAGTGGTAGAAGCAGCACAATATAGGTCACCAAGAACCAAGTAGTAGTAGCAGCACTATATAAGTCACTGTGAACCAAGTAGTAGTATCAATACAGTATAAGTCATTGTGAACCAAGTAGTAGTAGCAGCAGCAAGCCAGCAATAGTGGTGGTTGCACACCTAATGGAGAACCTTAAATGACTCAAAACAGCAACCCATGTGATTGCTTTGATACCATGTAACAAAATATAAAAATAAGATAAGATGGAGAGAATCAATGTATGTGTAAAGGAAAGAGAGAATATGTGTTAGCTCATCTCCTTGTAGCTTTTATTTATAGAAAATAGAAAACAACTATTAGATAGGATCTAGGACTCTACAAGTCAGAGTCTTAGTTAAAAACTAAATGTAAAATAAACTCAAAATAGGAAAATGAAACTAACAAGCCTAATTGGTAAAGGAAACTAATAAAGCAAACTAATAAACTAAGTAGGAGTCCATCAGTCCACACGATTAATTGCTTTAATTAAGTTAAAGTAGCACAGTCAGCAATATTTTATCATTACTCTAACAGAAACTAATAAGGAGACTCCATGCATGGGCTGTGGGAAGAGTACCTTCTCAAATCACTAACTAAAATAGTAAATAAATAAAAGACAATCAATTAATACTCTTTCCCTTCCAGCCATAAGCTCCTAAGTTGACTCAAAATATTAAAACTGAATTAATATAATTTAATTAAATGAGGGAACTGGAGAAATAAAGGCTCGAAGTGTCTCCCACAATATAAATAGTCATAAGTTTCCTAAATTGTAGCCACAGATATTCCTGCAAAGGTGGAAATTCGGTGTTTCAAACTGGGCCCCATGAGTTGGATAAACCTCATCTGGTTATCAGAACCAGATCTGAACCAAATAACTGGTTCTAATCAGGAACTGCATCCTGATCTGGTTAAGAAAACTGGTCAGAACTGATCCTGGTTGATCCATAAGTCTTTTCCTTTTCTTTCAAGCTGAAATCCGCATCAATACTGCCTCAGATTCTTTAGTGCCTCCCAATCCGAAATGATTTCTGTATACATCTGTATGTTGAAGTCAATAAGCATAAATCTTTCCTTTGATTTTATCAACTGAATTTAAGCCCTATTCTAACTAATTGGAGGAAATCATGTTCTGCCATTCTATTCTGCTTAAGAAAGTAGCAGCCTTCATGCTTGTCATCAATAGATAGTTTCAAAATTTCAGTAATTGTTTTTCATATGCCAGTCGAGAAGAATGATTCGAATGGTTATAAGAGGACATTCTCAAAGAGGCTAAACAATCATACAATTTGTGTTCATGTGGCAATGGAACTATAGACTCAGTCAAAAATACTAACCTGTTATTTAAACCTTAATATAATTTTTACATGTCAAGCGAACTACTTTGCTATTTTGTATGAGTTCAATTCAAGCGATAGTCTTAAGTGGAAAGGAATACCTTTTGAAATAGATATCTCTCATACTGATAACGAAAACAGTGTTGAAGCCTGCAATGATGGTACCACCAACAAATATGGGTGATCTGTTCCAATGAGAGGGCACCTTTTTCTCTTTCTCCTTGATCAGCATCTATTCTCTTATGGTTGATCTGATGTTTCCAAGAAACGTGCATCTTATTTGATTAGTTTAAGACATGACTGACCTTGTGGTGCCATTATTCCTTGGTACCCAGTCTGGCAGTTAAAATTAGTCATAAGGCCATCAACCATTGCCGTTCCTATGCTAGTGGCTTAATACATATGGGGTGAGAGAACAGGAAAAAAACACTCAGTTGCTTGCTTCCATCACTCTCTGTTTAAAATGACATGTCACTGAAATGCAATTTCATAGTTTTACTTTGCTTGCTAATTTGTCAATTCATACTTATCCATATTTGATATGTAAATAGTTAATTCTGGAGTGTGCCCTTCCCAGGTAGAAAAGGCTTTTAGAGAAGGAACTGCCCGTCAAAATGCCCATAGTATATTTGTTTGTCTCGCCTTAAAATTGCTGGAAGAGCGTGTTCATGTTGCATGCAAAGAACTTATCACTTTAGAAAAACAGGTACTTTTATACTCTGCATTTTAGGATAAGATTTGCATTTGGGACGAAGTGTCATAAAAAAAATAAAAAAGCAAAAATCCTTGGCATTTCCTGAGAGCCTGATGCCCATTTGTTCTACAGATCAAGCTTCTGGAAGAAGAAGAGAAAGAAAAGCTTGAAGAAGAAGAACGCAAAGAGAGAAGGAGAACAAAAGAAAGAGAGAAAAAGTTGAGAAGGAAAGAGAGATTGAAAGGGAAAGAAAGGGATAGAGAAAATAAGTTTGTTGAATCAAAGCAAACAGGCCTAAGTCCTGATATTTGTATAGAAGAACAATCGCCAGGTGGTGATGAGTCAAGTATTACTATCAATTCGGGCGATTCAATTAGTGAAATTGGAGATAGTTCGATAGCTGAGCCTTCTCAAGATATCCAAGATGAACAGTTCTCAAATGGGTGTGTCCCTTTGGCAATGCGGAACCATAAAAATGACAGCCTGTGGCACGTGTGTAACACTTCGGATGGGGAAGTCAGTGTAAGGGATAGGAATGGTTTATTTACAATTGAGCAATCAAAATCTTCTAGGCGGAAGTTGAGATTCAGGAAAGAGTTTCAGTCAGATCCAGCTTCCAAATGGTACAATAGACGCCAAACTCCAGTTACCAGTGTTAATGTGCCTCTTCATGATGAATCTGACACTAGAGTACATTTTGCACATGTGGAAAATCCTTCCAGGTGCAGCAATGAGAATAGACAAATAAGAAACAATCGTGTGAAATCCGACACCAGAAACTGTCCTTTTAAGTCTGGTGAAAAGTATCACTGCTCCAACAACAGGATGCGTGATAGATATGACTTCCATTCCTGCGGTTGTACCCAAAATAAAGGCTACAGATCAAAGGATGGCCCACTTGTTTCTGTTGTCAGATCATGCCGGGAAGTCAACACTATGAGCAAGTCAGACTCTGCATCAGATACATCTAGGCCATTTTATCGCAGTAACAAGTACAATAATGGATGTTACATACCAGATAATTGTGGAATTCTAAAAGGCAAGGTCGTCTCAGGCAATGTCACATCAAGTAGAGACTTTCTACATGTGAAGAAAGTTTGGGAACCTATGGAATCACGGAAAAAGTATCCTCGCAGCAATTCAGATTCTGATGTTATCTTGGGTTCTACTTACAAGGTTGGTGATTACGAGGAAGGTAGATGTAATGGAGTTGAGACTTTGCTGCAACAATCTGTTAACCCTCTGGAGTCACCCAATGAGCTGTTTTCATCTGAAAAATCTGGAAAAGCTGGTGATTTGATTTGTGACCAAAGTCAAAAGGATGATACTGGAAATGAATCGCAAGATATCAGTCAGGGCATAGAGAAGGGCTGCCAGAATGGATTTGGTTTAGGAGACAAATCTCTTTATGGCTCAAAGGATGCTGCTTCCAGCTCTGATAACTGCTCTTTATGTCTCAGTGAGGGAGACAACAGTTCGGCATTTTCAAGTACCCAAAATGTGGAATCTTTGTCAACATCAGATTCAGAAGATGCCAGCCAACAATCAGAGGGAGGAGATGCTTCAAGATGTGGTCAGAATGATTTTCTTAAATGCCTGGATGTGGGAGTAGAAAATAAGCAGCATGCTAATGGAAGGGAATCTCTTCCAAACATAACTCCAGGATTTCCAGTGTCTACCTGCATGGTAGGAAGTAGTTCTCCAGGGGATCCACCAGTAAAATATGCTCATAATCCTAATGGTGGTAGAGTCACCATTGATATGGGTTCTCAGCAGCAGTGTGTGCTTCCACCAATCCATAACCAGAGCCTACATTTCCCTGTTTTTCCAGCACCTTCAACAATGGGGTACTATCATCAACATCCAGCTTCTTGGTCAGCAGCTCCTGCAAATGGGTTACTTCCATTTTCTCAACCTAACCCCTATCTCTTCACGAGTCCTCTTGGGTATGGCCTAGCAGCAAACCGGCCTTCACACTTCTGTATGCAATACAGTGCTCTACAACCTTTAACAACCCCTGTACTTAATGTTGGCCAACTCCCACCGTACCAACATGTGAACAACAGCAATGGCTTGACCTCAAAGGGCCAGAACAAGTACTCTAGACTAAATGGTGAACAAGGAGTAACCAAGTTAGCTGATACAGTCATAAGTAAATGCCCTCTTGAGAGGGAAGATCTAAATGACCGGGCTCTACCGGAAACACCATCACATGGGGAAGATGGACCCTCTGGGCACACTGCTATTTTGTCTCGTGACAGCACAAACTTTTCGTTGTTCCATTTTGGTGGGCCAATAGCTGTGGCAACGGGAAATAATTTTTATCCCGTGCCGTCAAAAGAGGGAGATTTAGGGGATTTTCCTCCGAATTCACGTGCAAATCCTGCTCCATTTGATAGTTGCACCATGAAAGAAACAACTGTTGAAGAATACAGCTTGTTCGCAGCAAGTAATGGAACAAGGTTTTCATTCTTCTGACACAGTACAGAGAAGGTGCAAGGAGGAGGCTGTAGAGAATTTGGTGCCCATTCCTTTCTTCAGTTATAAAAAAAAAATGAGCTTGTAATTCTGTAGACAATAATCTTCCATGAGAATCCCAATTTTAGCATATATTTTCTTCCGTTGATTGTCATTTCAATTGTCATTGCTTTTTTCCATGTTGAGAAAAATATTGCTAGTGGTACATTGCTTGATGATTTTTCTGTATGAGGTAAGCTTTTACTACTAATGAAGGTATTTGTTGAGTGATTTCTGTTCATAAGAACTCAGAAACCATTTTTCTCTACAAAGCTTCCCATTTGAGCACACTAATTGATATTATGTTGTAAATTTAAGATAATTTGCTTAATGGAAATAAAGCAGATTTCGGTGCAATACCTTTTTAGATCCTTGGTATGAAGTAACTCCTTTGAGCATCTTTCCTTTTATTTCCTTTCTGGTTTATTAGTGCCTTAGTGGTATGATGGCAGCTTTGTTCCTTATCTGGAAATCAATCCTTCTGATACTGGCTGGTGTTCCTCGAGGATCAGGTGATCTGTATTGGAATTGCCTGCCACCAATACCATATCTTAAAATGTTGTTTTTTGTGCTTAATTGTTCCACTTGTCTCTGATAACTTGCTGATCTGAAGCTATTATTGTTCTCACATCAACCATTTTATGTGTCTTCTCCTCAGCTAGTTTTTTGCTCTTTCTTTTTTCTTTTTCTTTTTCTTTTTTATTTATAATTAAAGGTTTACTGATATAGAAACGTAGTTACATAGTAGTACAACCTCCAGGAGGGGAAATAGCTCAAAGAACCTATCCCCGGCAGGAGATTTTTCACCAAGTACTAGAGAAGTACGAAGCCTTGTGAAACAACCTGTAACAGTTTCAGCCCTAAGTGAGACATCATTTCTTTTGGTTGATGAATCTGAGCAATAGAAGACAACTTTGACTCGTGAAGTCATGCCACTGATTTTTTATTATTTATTTATTTATATTTTTTTTTTTTGAAAACCATGGCAGAGGTCAATACAGGACTCTTGACAGAAAATTTAGATGATCTTTCCAGTCAACTTTAACCCACCAGAACTAGGACCTACTGTAGCTGATGTCTCTGCCACCAAATTACCAACTCTCAGAATGTAATTAACTAAACCAACAGAACTCTTTGGAGAAGAAACGAAGAATAATTTGGGCGCAAAGGTACAATGGATAAACATTAATAATTTGAGAAAGAATAAATTTTTGTTGGGGGTGGGGGGGAAGGTTGTGATGAAGGCTGATGAGGCGAATGTTTAAGATGCAGATGACAGTTTGAAGATCAGAAATCTGTTAACCCACCAGAACTGGGAGCTATACTGTAGCTGGTGTCTGTGCCACCAAATTACCAACTCTCCGAACGTACTGAACTAAACCAAAAGACCTCTTTGAAGAAGAAAGGAAGAATAATTTGGGCGCAAAGGTACAATGGATAAACATTAATCATTTGAGAAGGAATAAATATGTTGAACCAACTCAAATTTCTAGGTTTTGGAGGCTGATTGAATCAAATCCAAGACCACTGAAATGCGAAAGGATCCTCTGTAGTGCTGCCACCCGGCAGTGAGGGGATCAGATGGTGGAGTGTATCGGACGCTTGTCCTGATGCACTCCAAGCCATTGGATGCCTCATTGCCAGCTGACTGCGCTACAGAGGATCTGGATCCCATTGAAACTTGTTGATATTGGAGTTCAGTTGATGAGCAAAACCATTTCGTAGCCTGCGGACTATCCGCTTAAGAACGTGCCCAAGGGTTGCTCAATGGATCCAACTGCATTGGTGTATGATTTGCACCCCCAAGGGCAGCCCTCTTGGGCACCCACCATCACCTGACCCCTTACTGAATATTGTAGCGCTCTCCAGAAAAAAAAAAAATATATATATATATATATAAAGTTACTTGATAACTTAGTTCCAAAGAAGGGAGAACCTTAAAACACATACCACCATATCCTTCCTCCGTTGATAAATCTTTTACTTTCTGATTCAAGTAATTCTGTGGATTGGTATGAGTTTGTGACAAATGCAATTTTTTCTGTTAGTATAGTTTATTTCCCTTCAGTCATTTTGCTCCAGCGATGCCAGGTATCTCTTATCTTTTTCAGTTTTTCTTTGCCCCACTAGAATTACAGTCCCTTGGTTAATGCATTTCAATGTGCCATATTGAATTTTATTATGAGTCATCGCATAATTAGGCATCCCAGCGTCCAACAGATTTATATCTTTTTCCTTGTAAAAGATAACAGTTGTTTTTTCCAACCAGCATTACTGAGGGTTTTACCCTTGAGGGTTTCACCTGGGGATCTGACAAATTCATTGAGCATAACTAAAATATTTTAACTTCCTTCTCGGCTTCAACACAATTGAAAATGTCCAAAGCCTTCCTCTTTATTGATTCACTATTGTTTTTACTATAGGAGATGACTTCATGAAATTAGAGGCTGCACAAAAGCTCTAGAAAAGGCATCCATATTATCATCTGAGACTCATTTTGCCAAAGGAAGAGGAGATCAACATCGGCAAGGAATAAGCTGGTTAATATTTAAAACAATTCAACAACTACAACTGCAACCATCCAGTAGCGAGATTGCTACGATAATAACATGAAAGCACACAATAAATTGCAAAATTTTAAACGACTGCATGACCGTTTCTGTTCTCATTCTCAAATCATACGCATAAAATTGCCAGGTTTTTCCACCATTGGATTTAGAAGTATTAACCGTCTATTCCTCTCCTGCCTTGCGAAACTTCAAAACAGCAAGATAAAAACCAGGCTCATCAACAAATTCAACCGTTTCAAAAGAATGATCGGCAGCAACCTTCTCCAAAGATACTTTATCAGGCAGGTCAGAGACAATCACATCAGAATGGTGTTGCCTATGATTTTGCACAGCCTCCCTTCCTTGTGGATAGCTAATGACCAGTCTTGCACCTACAGAGTTTAGAGTCAAAAACCTTTAAGGGGGCATATTAGTGGCTCTTTGAAATAGCAAATGAATAACCAATTGAAAGAATGTTAAAATAAGGACAAAAAGCAGTACCTGAAGAACAACGTGCAGCCAGAACTTTGAAAATCTCATCAAGTTCAAAGGGCAAACCAGGCAAACAGTAGAGAAACACCACATCAAAAGGTGCCCATTTCTCTGGCACGTAGATCAATTCCCCTTGCCAACACTTAACTTTGTCATACTTCTCCTTAATTCCAGCTAAAGTGAACAGTGACTCATGAACAATAAGCAGAAGCTGGCAGGGTGACAAATCAACTAAGCGGTCAATGAAATCTTCATTGCCAATTGAAACCAAAACCCGAGAATTCTCTCTAATGTCCCCAGCAGAGATTATCTGTTTAGCCTTACGATCTCGTTGTTCATCAGAAGTTATATCATCATGGTCAAGAAACGACCAGTCTTTCTCGGCAAAATCTTCAAAGTTTATTACAGAGACTGTTCCCTCATTTGAGTAAGTTGGAGTACAAATGAATTGAGGACCACGAAATGAAGACAGTGAAGGAAACGAAGACAGTGCTGGAAGAGGAAAGAGATGATGATGGTAATGTGATTGTAATCGAAGATTACGAGATCGATAGACAGATGATGGACGGAGGAAGGAAGTGGGGCAGAATAGAGAAGCCATGTGGGAAGGACTTCTGTGTAGGCAGAGAGTTAGGTGGCGTTGGGGATTTATTTTGAAATTAAAACAGGATTTTTACAAGAAAAGTGCCTGTTAACAAATACTCTGCAAGTGCTTTTAGAACCAATCTGTCTGGTATCATCAACAACTTGAAAATCCCTTCCCTTGTAACTTTGTATGATTCAGTAAAATAGCATTCAAGCTAATCAGATGACAGACATTCTTCACTGACCTGAGAGGTTCCTGCATAACTATCTTCTATGTACCTTGTAGGTAACATGCGGGTCCCCACTATCACAAACATATTGTCCCAATAAATTGCAAATTTTCTCAGTACAAAAGGAACAGAACAAGGAAGACAACATTTTTTTTTTCTGTTGGATGCTTACATGGAAGACATTATTGGTACGCAGATTAGCAGTATGTGAGATCTGGCCAAATGCAGTATAGCAGCTGAAAGGTCTGACTTATTCTATTGCTTCTGCAGCCAGCAAAGAAGATTCCAAGTTCTCAAAAACAAGTAAACCTAAAATATTTATATGACATGTTATCCATATCATGCTTTTACAGATTATCACACTGACACTCTTCAAACATAGCAACTAATTTTAATCAAACAATGCATCATATTTATCCTCCTCTTCATAAGAAAATTGCTTGTACCACCATGTCAGATGTGGTGTGGGACCCACTAGATATGAACAGAGATGAAATCCCTAAAAAGAAACAAATATATGGAGGTGAACTGTTCTCCCTTATCTTACCAAAAAAAAAAAAAAACTATTCTCCCTTATAGGGACCTTACCATTGCACACATTGAATACAGTTCCGTTTAAAAAAAAAAAAAAAAAACTACTGTTGGAGTAGGTCTGGAGCACAAAAACAAGGGCCAGGATCATCTGTAGCACTTTGGTGTAGCAGATTTGATCCTGGCCATTGGGAGTGCATCGGGACTCATGACCGATGCACTTTCAATGGCCTGGATGCACTCTGATACAACAGAGTGGTACAGAAGATTTTTTTCCCAAGAACAAGGCAGGCAATCCAACAGGCAACATGTGCCTATTGGGGTGCGAACTCCGAACTAGAACCGTGACAATATGGTCATATAACGATTCCAAATGGTCCCTCCCAAGACAGATAGCGGCTCCCTTTCTCCCCTCCTTCCCCGTGCACCCTTCATGCTTCCACCGTTGTGGGACTTTCTGCACCGGATACAAATTCAGGTAACTTTCTTCCCTGCTTTCTCCATCTTTGTATCTCTTGGCTTTGAATTTGAACTTCTCTGTTCCATCTCCACACCTGGATCTAGTTAGTTTTTCCCTGTTCTTGTGGTCCTTCAAGAACGTGATTAAGATGCAACATACCTTTTTACCTTAATTTCCCTGACAGGTTTCCAAACAAGTGATTACTTGCATGTTCTTCAATTTAGTTTATCCTCTCCCTGTTTTTTCTTCGGATTTCAAATCAGCAATATAGATATCTCATCAAGTGATAATTGTAGTAGTTACTTAATAGTTCCTTGAGGACTTTTCCCCTCCTCCTTTTAATTTGGGAATCTGTAGACTATGATTGTGGAAGAGTCCACGCTGAGTACTAATTTATTGATGACTTGCTCTTGCTTCCGACTTAGCTAGAATTGTAGCCGCTTTTGCTTGGCAAACTTTTGTACCATTATACATTGTTAAATTTGTACTGGTTTGTGAGGCTGTATTTACGCAACTACCATACAAATGCTTTTCTAATCTGTTGAATTGGCCATGTCTGCTATTCCTATGTATACAGATAATCTGGAATCAGTTATGGATTGTCGTTATGGGGTCTGATGATGACCAAACTTGTTTTTAAAAATTCAAATGCCATGAATATTCCTTAATTCAAAATCTAACGTAGATAGTTTGCATTCTTTTGAATGTAATGAGGCACTATTTATTTGTCTTATTCTGAATTGCATGCTTGTGCTTCATAATTAAATTGTTTGTAGAATCTTGTAAAGCCCCAAGATCATGCTTTACTGTGCTATCTGATACTTATGATGGTTGCATTAGTCTACCAGTTTTATGACATAGGAAGAAAGAAACCATCACCATTTTTTGTGGATAGTTCATTACAAATATGCCTCACATTATTGCATGTTTATTTCTTCCAATCTAGCATATGCCTTGCTTTGACCAAGGTTACATAAGTACAGCTTTCTAACTTGACATGATGGTACAAGCAATTTTCTTATGAAGAGGAGGATAAATATGATGCATTGTTTGATTAAAATTAATTGCTATGTTTGAAGAGTGTCTGTGTGATAATCTGTAAAAGCATGATATGGATGACAAGTCATGATACACTGAGAACTGTTTGTCACTACATTGTCAGCATACTGATGTTTGTATCAAGTAGTATAATTGGTTTTGTTGAGGCAAACCAGTATGTACAAATCATGTCAAAGTAGTATTAGAAAATAAATCAAATTGAAGAATTAGAGAAATAAATATTAAGAAACTATAAAGCTGTGTCACCTGTATCTTGTGCCCTGGATTAAAGTTTCAAAGGAGCCTAAGGGAAAAAAACAGAAACCACCTGCAATCAAATTTGAGGCAGAGGAAAACATCAACTGATTAGAGAAAAATAACCATAATCTCCAACAAAAAGAGAGTCGACTTATAAGTAACTCAGATACATAGTAGAAATAAATCATCACATTAGCCCATCAACATTATCAGAGGTGCACAACAAAAGCTGAAAAAGGTTAAAAAGAAAAAAAAATTCCCGCATGAATCAACAAAACGGATGGCTGCAAGAAAAGTTAAGTTGAAACATTGAAGTGATAACACCTAGATTGAGATTAAAGACCACAAACAGAAGAGGAGGCCAAGGGAGAGAAAGTAAAATCAAACACCGAAACAGCAGGGAAAAGGGAATGAATAAGAAAAGAAGAGGCGGCAGAACGATCTCTTCGGTACCAAGTCGAAGCAAAACCCTTGGGTGTGCTATGCATCCCTCCAAAAAACCCGCGAACAGGGCCGTAACAGAGAGAGGGAAAGAGGAAGGCACTTCTGGCATCAAGGGTTTTACCTCTTCATTTAGGGTCAGAAACAGAAACAACAAAAGATAATTCTGACTTCAGGCCAAAAAGGAAAAACGGATTGAAATCATATATTTGGCGATCAAAAAACAAAAAGTTAGAAGGAGAAATTATCGCTAGGTTTCAAAGCTCGAACAAAAGCATATCGTAGAGCAATAAGAAAAGGGAAGTTTGGATTCCTGTCGAAAACTTGAAATTCATAAACCCTAAGCAAGAAGAAGAAACAAAATGAAAAGAAAGATCGAGAGAAAAGCTAGGGCATCTGTTTTGGATCAAAGAAAAGGCAACCCAGCTCTATGTACTTACGACTTTGTGTCAAAAAGAAGGCAACCCAGATCGAGAGATGCTCCGCAGAGAGAGAGAGAGCGCTTCAAACGATGAGAGCTTGGTGTCAACAGTTCCTTCTGCGTCAAACATTGTTTTTATCCGTTACAATCAATGGACAATTTTATCCTCAATTTTAGATCCGTTAGAGATTAGAAAAAAACACGTGCAGTTTGAAAGTTGCGTAGAAACGGTTTCAAAAAAAAAAAAAAAAAAAAAAAACTGGCAAAAATTAAAAAGTGGTGATCAGACATCTTTAAAATAAAACGTATCAAAAAAATAAAAAATAAAAACAAAAATGATACATCAGAATGATCTTTTGACTAAAAATCCTTCCACTCTTGCCTTTTTCATTGTCATATGCACATAGAACTCAGTTCTGAAGATTGAGGTGAGTTCAAGCAGCAAGACCTATTGACAATTCCTAATACAAAGGGTCAGGATTTGATATCTATTATTGATGGAAATCATTTTATCAATTTACAATCTAGATAATCTACAATCACAAAAGTTAGATAAGGGAGTTAGGTGATTAAATCATAGGTAAACTACAATGCTTAAGTCAGAATCCCTTTGTAAAAGAATCAAGAGCAGCAAGAGCTAACTCCAATTTGAAAAAATGAGACTAAGGGTGTCAACGGGCCTGTTCGGGCTGAACCGGTGTCGAGTTTTATAAGCCCAGCCCAAAACATGTCCATTAAGAGTTCGGACTAGGTTGGGCTGCATTGGACAAAATGACTAATGGACTGATCCGGTGTCTATCTGTTATCGGACTGGGCTTATTGAGGTGATTTATGGTTGGTTCGATCCAGACCGAGTTTATCAAGCTTATTGAGCCTATTTTATATATAAGATATATAGATTATTTTATTATTTCTATCTATAAAATTAGCACCATTCTTTCTATATATATGTAATTCAGTAAATTGTAACAATTAACATACTCTTTTCAATTATAGATTCACATAATCTTTCAGATCAATAAGTGAACTATAATAGTGTAATATAATCCATCAAAATTTAAAACCATTAAAATTAAGAAACTGGGCCCAAATGGGCCTTATCGGTGTTCAGGTTGGGTATTATTGGTTCGGGCTTTTTAACGGGCCAGTCCGGTCTGATTTCAGTTTGGGCTGAAACGGTGTTGGACTCTACAAGTCGAGACAAAAACCTATCAATTAAGGTTCGGTCCGGACTGAGTTCGAATTATATCGGGCCCACTCGGTCCGTGCTAACGGGCCGTACCCATTTTTGACACCCTTAAATGAGACCCATAGACAGAGATTGAGTGCAAGAGAGATGAAGTAATTAGATGATTTACCTTATTGGACTATTCATATTTATAGGCGGACGCTAGGATTGTACAGGTACCCCGAGTCTTGAGTAGGAGACTGTAGTAATGAGGATTGCTGAGTCTATTGAGCCAAGAGTGACAAGTGTCATCATACGAATAATCTTCCATGTTACGTAATGCAATTTGATAGAGGTAGGACTCCCACGTGCATCGTTTAGGGTATGAGTGAGTCCCTTGAGGACATGTGGTTTCAGAAGTATATCCGACTAGGCAATGTTTCCTAGTAGGAATTGGTCACTAAGAGATAGAGGTCAAGTTTGATTATGGTGAGCCAAGTCGGCATGGGCTGAATGGTATACCACGTGTCAATTTTTTATTGGAAGATATTTTCCTCTCCTAACAATACCTTTTAAAGATAGATGACTTCGATCGGGCCATTGACTCGCCTAGTCATTTAATCAATATAAAATTTCATACTTGGCTAACCATAAATGGATAAATTTGATATTGGCTCCCAAGCCTCCAAGATACGTACAACTACAACCCCTACTTAACAAAACTAATCTATAATAAATGCAATCAATCTTTGTTATTTCTTCAAATTTAATAATAAATCAAGGTAATTAATATATTCTATGATGTTGAATTGGGGTCCACATCCTCTTGTGCAGCATGAGGACCTCTTGGTTGGTCAAAAGGTTGGAGTTTAATTTATGCACATATCAATACATCATTATGTGTGTCAGTTGAAATCCAATTCTTGGCAATACAGATTCACAAGAGAGGATTTCTATAAATTTGACTGAGAGTGGAACTTTTGATATCAGTAAAAAGTTATAATACTGGAACTCTTGATATCAGTAAAAATTTATAATACTGGGCTAAAGCCCCAGGAAAGGGATTCACATCGTCTCCTCCCAATAGTTATGGGAGGACACGGCAACCTATCTCGAATAGCTGTCACGTGGTTCTCGGGTGAATTCGAAACCCACGTCTGAACCGACACCCCCTATCGGCTCGACTTGTTGGCTGGGTGTTGGCTCGGACATAAGTTTTGGATTCACCAAAAACCACATGGTGACGGCTATCCAGGACAGATTATCATTGTCCTCCAAAAACCAAAGGAGAAATGCGGATCCCCAAGAGAGGGAAATAGGAATAAATGGAGAACAAGACACTCGAATTCAAAATCTCCTTTCAGGAACTTATTTACGGTAAAAATTCGGACTGAAATCCTCTCCCGCGGCAAGAGGTTCCTGCCGCTGATCCAAGGGCTGGGGATCAGTCGGTCCGCCTACCAATACATGGGGAGGTGGGCCGGCTGAAATCCCGCCCTTGGTCGGCGGGAGTTGGGCGGGAGAGGATTTCTTTGCTAAAAATTCAGGGGGGCTGCATGAATTGATAGAAGACATAAATGAGCTGTCTCAATCACTATTTTGCGTTTTATACTGGAAGAAAAAATCACTTTTATGAGCTATGTCCATTAAATCTCAGTCAATAAATGCCAAGATTAGATGAAGATTCTTTTTACCATTACAAAAATTACTATACTTCTTTAATTGGTATTGTTTAACTCATGTGTCTGATCTCTTTGAGTTTAATATAACATTTATGTCATAAAAAGTTTCAAAATTTTATTAAAAGCTGTATATGTATGTATATGGAGTTGGAAATCTTGAATAAACTCCTTTTATCGAAATCAGTCGGAAATTTTAATTTTTTTAAACAAATCCGTTTGAATTGCCTTGCAAGAGAACGAAATGAATCTTCATTGAGATGTAATTGGATTATATTTTTAGAGTTAGGTAAAAAATTGAAATCAGACCAGATCAATTGATTAGTCCAAATCAATAAGCTTAATTAATGTCAAAATTGGACTTAAACCGATTAATTAGACCAAACTATACTAGTATAGCTCAAGATCGAACTGAATCGAAATGTTATTATAGTCCTGTTTCGGGTTTAGGTATGGTATATTCTACTAGTCTTGGTCCAATCCTGACTAGTTTGAGAAGAGTCTAAAAAAACTAGATTGATGAGTCCAGACCTAATAATGGCCTTGATCAAACCATTTATACAAAATATTAAAATCCTAGCTTCATTGTTTCAATCGTAAATGATTTCCATCGAGCTTTCAATTGGGATTCGATCGAATCAGACCGATACCAACATGGTTATTACCATTGAGAGTGTTGCCCCTCCAATCCAAACCTCTTATGGGCCACGTTTTTGGACTAACTCTATGAAATCCAACATCGACTAACATGGACTGAAGTCGACCCAAACTAGCTGATTAACACTCTTAATCAGTGTCATAGAGATTAGTCAAAATTTAAAACCTTATTTTCCAACAAGGAAAATTTTCTTATACACACCATTAAAGATTATAAACCTCATCTACCTTCACAAGATTGCAAAAACCTTATATAATACTCAAGAACTTTGCTCCGTTAATCAACGAATTCCACTCCATTAAAAGAATCTCGTTAGTTGTTGACGTCAGATGCGTTGAACATTTTAATGGACAATAATGCCCTTTTTAGGCTTGTTAAAATACCATTATACCCTTAAAAGCCCACTCCGAAGCTACACTGGCATCGGCGACTATGTACTTGAATAAGATATTACCGACAACAATAAATGCGATGAAATCTCTAAACTCAACACGGAGATACGTGAAGGAGCCACCTGCTACGGGGATTTCCACAGTGAATTCAGTGTAACAAATGACAAGAGGAGCACGCAGACGCCGGAGGCAAAGAAGGAAATGACGACAGAGGGGCCTGCTTGTTCTCTGGAAGTGAGGCCAGTGAGGAAGAAGATTCCGGCACCCATGACAGCACTTATGCCAAACCAGAGGAGATCCCACCAAGTGAGGGTTTTCTTCATGGAATGACGGCTTCGAAATCAAATCTGATTGAGCTCTGTGTCATCCTGTGATCAAGCTATGAGACGATCTTTGAGTCTGGTTTTTGATTCTTGGAGAGCTTTGAAGTAATTGCTCTAGCTCTGGAAGGATTCCTCAGGGAGGAAATCGTTATTGCTGCACCACTAGCATCTGCCACCAGTTTCAGTGGAAGTTACCATGGCCGGCGTAAATCTAAAGAGGTGAAAAGATGTTTCAGTTGCTCTAGTTCGGCACCCACCAGCAACCTTTTAAACTGAATAATTGTGAAAAAGTTGTAATCCTATATGCTCTGGTTTCAGTTGCTTACCTTGCAAGCCTATAGTGAATCGAACATGGTCGAGTAGTAATACAACGCCTTTGTGAATTGTTCCAGAAATCATGGTTGATTGTGATTAGCCTCTTGCTCCACCATCGTCACTATATTCGGGTTCAAGCTCCGAATCCATGCCAATACCGTTTCCAGGCTTTGCTCCGAGCTCAGTAGACGATGGAGCTGCATTATTGAATTCAAGGTGACTACCTCTATGGGACCAACCTTCGGTGAGGCAAATGAATGGAGGCACTATCTTCGGATTCAAGCTATGATTCCTGTTACTTTTACACATTCATTTTATTTTCCCTTGAAATTCCGATTAAATCCAGAGTTTTCGATCTTCTTCTCCATCTCCGATATAATTTTAGAAATCAAAATTTTTAAATAGTCAAATTGGAATTAGAATTTATCAAAAAAGAAAAAAAATATTTTTTTTAGAATCAGATTGGAATTAAAATATATTTGAATTAGAAAGGTCAAATTAGTCATTCAACATATATATATTTTTTAATTTTTTAATTTTGAATATAAAGGGTAAAATTGTATTTTAACATTTGTAGTGATTTCCGTCAGTTAGTTGGATGTGACTAAGGTTTTTGCAATCTTATGGAGATAGCTGAGGTTTTCAATCTTTAATTAATGGTGTGTAAATGAAAATTTCCCTTCCAACAATTATATATATGAATTTAATTGGGTAACAAAAGTATTCAAAGCAAGCAAACCGAAGTTACCGATTGTGTCACATCAGCAAAGGCATTGCGGATCCGCATCTTCTCCTCCTAGAACTGGGAGGACAGCGGTAATCTTACCCAGATGGCCGACACATGGCTCTCGGTGAATCCGAGACCCACGTTAGAGTCGACACCCAACCGACAAGCCAAGTCAACAAGGGGTGTTTGCTCGAATGTGGGTCACGGATTCACCCGAGAGTCACGTATCGATCATCCGGATAAGGTTGCCGTTTTCTCCCAGAACCACTGGGAGGAGACAATGTGAATCCATTGCGTAAAGCAATCATTTCCCAGAAACATAAGAAGATCTGATTTCGATTCCAATCCAACGATCCCTAGTGACACCCTCGTGAGGATCCGGATCTGAAGACACTGGGAATCATCTAACCTAAGCTATAGGATGCAGTCGCGAACGAACCGGATATGAGAGGAAATTTCAGTCCAGTTTATAATTCAAAAAGTCCCGCTTTCCCGCCCATCATTCTCGCCTTCAAAACTTAACTTTGTGGTACTATTTATAGAACTATCTCTCTCTAAAACCCTGTTCTCTACTCTCCACTGCGACTCTTTGCTTCCCTCTCTGCAAATCCCTAATCTCTTCGACTCCTTGATTCCCTTTCCGGAAATCCCTAATCTCTATCTCCGGGAAAATGTCGTCCACCGGAAAGCGGAGGACTAGATCGAAGGGAGAGACCTCTAAGGTAAAATCCTTAGTGGATAAAATCGGCAATGGTTCAAAGAACAGCCCCATTGATTTGAAGCTGTCGGATGACGAAAACTGTGTAGAGAAGCAGGAGGAGCAGGTGGAGGAAGAGAGATCTTCCAGTGGAGCTCGTCCAGCGAAAAAAACAAAGAAATCTGTCTCCAGTGGAGAAAGCCGTTTATACGGAAAGCCTGTTCCAGAGGCGGAAGCTCGACGCCGTTGGCCTCACAGATACAAAAACGAGGTTAGTGAACAGAATCTCACTCACTCTCCCCTCCCCAAATTTCATGACTTCTGCTATTTGGGTTCTTCTGGCTTGGCTTTTTCGTTTTCTCTAGTTGCTTATCTTTCGTCTTAATCTTTGTTTTTTCTCAGAAGAAAGGAAATCGAAAGAGCGGTGGTCGATCTGGAGTTTCTACAAGGTCATTCGATGTTAATGTTGGTTTATGTTATATTGTTTTTAAATTTTTTTTTTTTTTTTTTTTATTCTCTTCCCTGTATGCGGCTGTCTCATATCTCTATTTTAATGTTGTCATTATAAATGGGTAATGTCTCTGCCGATAGCTGCGCCTATCTCATATATTTGTTTTAATTTCTCAACAATACGTGGCTATTGTTTCTATTGTTTGGGTTTGGTGGGCATTGGTCTTCGGTCTTGTGGTATTCTGTTGGTTGTCCTTTGATGTTAATGTTGTCATTATATATGGGTACTGTGCCTGCCGCTATCTGCGCCTAGCTCATATTTTTGTTTTAATTTCTTAACATACATGGGTACTGTTTCTATAGTTTGGGTTCGGTGGGGATTGGTCTTCGGTCTTGCGGTATTCTGTTGGTTGTCCTTCGATGTATTTTCTGATTTTGGGGCCGGTTCCCGCTGCCCATCGTTCTATATTGCTTGCTGTTCTGATCTTAGTGCTTCTTATCCTGTGAGTCCTCTGGTAGGATTTGGGCTATTGAGCCATAGTTGCATGTTGTGTTTGGTGAGTGATTATCTCTCCCTCCTTTTGGGGTGGTCCTTGTTTCGTGAGGAACCTCCTATTTTTGGCTTTATTTTTTTAAAGCTAGTTAATACGTATTTTATTGAATTAAATTATCTCATTGCTGCAGTGAGAACAACGAGAATGATGCTCTGCGTGTGCGGTGCCATTATTTACAAGCTGAAGTGGATGGATGCTTGTATAGTCTCAATGATGATGCATATGTCAAAGTAAGTTGCTCCCCCACCCCAAGACAGACAAAAAAGTTTGGATTTTGAAACAATGATAAGTCTTCCGCATATTGCACATTAAAGGTTCATTTGTCTGTAAAAAAATTAATATTTCTGCCTTGTATTTTGCAAGAAGCATTCAGAACTAAAAGAGTCATAAAACAAGGCAGGAATATGTGAAGCCTTGTTATAAATAGACTTATAATCTGATTTCTGATATGTTATTTTGGTATCAACGCAGGGTGAAGATGGAGGGTCAAATTACATTGGTCGAATCGTTGAGCTTTTTGAAACTGAAGATATGGAGCCATATTTTACAGCTCAATGGTTCTTTAAAGCAGAGGATACTGTATGGCCTTTTTAAATTTTCTAATCCTCTATAGATTTTTGTTTAATAAATTTTTTAAATTTTAAACTAACAATGTTTTGATGTTTTCGATGGTTTTAGGTTATCAATGACCATGCACATTTGATAGACAATAAATGGGTGTTTTATTCTGAAACGAGGGATGACAATCCACTCGATTGTATAATCTCTAAATTGAAAATTGTACAAGTTGATCCTGATGTATGCCTCTTATTTATTTTATTTTTTTTTATATTGTTTTGTTTTGAATTAATTAAAGCATAAAAATATTATCTAATCATACTAATTATACTCTCAATAACAGCTAACTTTGGGAGAAACAGCCAGGACCTTTCCACCTGGAGATTTTTATTATGACATGTCATACTCAGTGCCTTATTCAGCTTTTACTAATATATCTGCAGGCATGTTTTTTCCCTTTTGATAAATTATTTACTGGCTATGTTTTATTTGTTTGCTTATTCCATATGTGGTGCTTTAGTTTCCCATTATTGATTGATATGAAATATTTCAGAAGTTTCAAGAGCCAATACTGAAACATCTTCAACAATTTCTAGCGATTTAAGTTTAGATGGATCAACTAGTGAAAGTAAGTCCGATGAAATGACATTATTAGATTTATACTCTGGATGTGGGGCCATGTCGACTGGACTATGCCTTGGTGCCAATTTAGCAGGCGTAAATCTTGTCACTGTAAGTTACTTGGACTTGTTTCTTGTCAATTTTAATTTTATGTTTACATGTTTTTCTCTTTTTGTATGTTTTAATTCTATGGTACCTAGGCTAATCAAAACATGAATCTTATTCTTACCTTAGTTTGAGACCTCATTTTTCTTTATTTGCTTGCATATGGTTTTAAATTAACAGAAATGGGCCGTCGATCTGAATAAATTTGCTTGTGAAAGCTTAAAATTAAACCACCCGGAGACACAGGTACATTATTTGTTCTTAATTGTCCTTTTGTTTCTGCATTTTTGTCAGTAAGCATACCCATCATGAAAACTGTGGTATATTTTATGGTTTTCAGGTGCGTAATGAATCCGCAGATGATTTTTTGGAATTATTAAAAGAATGGGAGAGACTATGCAAGGACTTCTCTTTGATCGGAAAAGAAAAAACACCAATTTCCATGGAAGAAGAAGAAGAAGAAGATGATGATGATGAAGTGGATGGGTCAACGGTTCACAAAGAAGAATTTGAGGTGGGAAGGTTCCTTGGTATTTGTTTTGGTGATCCAAATCAATGCAAAAAGCGGGGATTATATTTGAAGGTATCTTCTTTCGTATTTGTTTTGTGGATATAACTAGTGGATTTATATTTCTTTTCATATTACATTGACCTGTATGAGAAAATGCGCAGCCTTCTTCACAAGCAAAATTAAGCACCATGTAATTACTTTAGCCTAAATTAAGCATCATGTATCTACTTTCCCACATTTATGGGTTTATTGAAATGATATTAGGTCCTTAAGCATTACAAAATTATGATTATCATCTTTATTTTGCCCTTTGAAATGTTCCATGTTCAACAAAGGTAAGTGTGCATATAAAATGCTCAAAATTTCTTCTTATAAGATCTTGTGAATCTTGTGTATCTGGTTGATGGTGAACAATACTCTTCCTTGACATAATAGTGATAGTTCCTGTAATTTTTGGTTAGGGTGTTTGTATGCATGTGCTGATTCCACCCCCTTTTTGAGTGATTGTAGTTGTATTGGCCATTAACTTCTTTGGCATTGAAAGAATTTTGTATATAAAATATGGACATATAAATGAGTGGCAATTATTGGTGGTTATGGTTGTGTGAGAATGTTCAGATTCCCAATGTTTGTATAGGAACTTGATCATAAATCCACCGTAATAAATTCAACTCCTCTCCTGCTGTATTAGCTCTCAATTGTTAGGGAATTGAATCAGAACAATAAAGATCCACTTAGGACCCAGCTACTAATATTTAAATTTAGTTTTTTTTACCATAATGTAATACATTTCCTTAAATTTTACTTAAACACTTGGTCAGGTTTGAAGTCCTAAAATTAGCATTTTTTCTATCTTTTATATATATATTTTTTATTTTGTACTTTTTTTTGGTAAACTAGAACAATTTGTACGTGAGTCTTATGTAACACTTCGTAACTTGTGTAAAACTTTTGGTTTCTTTTGAAAAATGGGATTTCAATTAAATTCCCTTAAAGAATTGAGGGCTGAAACTAGTGAGTATCAAATAACAATGGCAAGTTAGTGGTACACGAGAGAGAGTGAGAGACTTGGCCCCATGGTTTGAGTTATGACAGTGGGTTAATGAGTTTTGTATCTATATTGCTGTTGTTGGAATGTTGCTAATTCTAAATATTGGGTGCTGAACCACTCTATTAGAATGTCAAGGTATGGAGAACCTTTGCAGGTAGGGAGTGTCAAGTTGAGAAAAAATTTATTGGTTTTAATGCCTACTGATTGCTGAATCCTCTATCTTCTACAACTAACAAAAAAGAGTTGAAACCGATATGACCTTGTCTAGAACAAATTTTCTGGTACCTATATGGAATGTCATTTTGAGATTTTTAAATTGTTGGGAAGGGTTGTGCAAACTGATTTGGATGAATCTCCCAAGCCACACCATTGGGGAAATTGTTTCATTAGTACCCATGAGGTTAGGGAGGAGATAGAAATGACATGATGGGGGAGAGTGTGTTAGTTATGTTAGGGGCATAGGTAAGAGTTCTCAAGCTGCTGGCTTCTAGATAATTGTTCTCTTAATTTTAAACTCCTTAAATGTTTGTGCATAAAATTTTTTACTGCTTGCATGATTTTTAAAGATAAGCATGTTTAGAAGTTAAGAAATTCAAAAAAATAAATTTGCAGAAACGTTTTTGGCTAGGATTTTAATCTAGTCATGATTGTTTTGAATTCTTTGACTCATTTTGACAAAATATTGACCCATCTTTTTTTTTTTTGGCGTGGGGGTGGGGTGTGGGGGTGGTATTTAATTCGTTTTTTTTGTTGTAGTTGTTGAGTGTAAGGGTGAAAAAGAAGTGTTGTAGGTTTCATAGTGAAATCTCTTTAGTTCGTTGCCCACGGATGTAGGTTTCAAGCTTGGAGTCAAACCACGTAAATTGTGTTTTCTTCTGTTTGCATCTTTTCATTGTTTTTGTTGATTTCACATCACAAATATTTAACCTATAAGTTTTGTTTGTTTGTCTCTTTTCTTCTTCTTTCTTTTTTTTTTTTTTTTTTTTTTTTTTTTTTCCGCTTTTGTTACAATTTGAATTGAACAACTAATGGTGTATCCTCTTCATTCATTTGCTCAATCTTCAATTTGTTTGTGGTTGGATTTAACTTAGGTCCGTTGGAAGGGATATGGACCTAGCGAAGACACATGGGAGCCCATTGAGGGACTGAGGTATGCCACTATTTTTGGATTCATTACTTTTTTGTTGTTTTTTCCTTCTAATCTTTTGTGAAGTTTATGTTCTGAACGTGAGTTATATTATACTATGGATTCTTTTTTCTTCAGCAATTGCAAAGAAAGCATTAAATCCTTTGTGGTCAATGGTTTCAAGTCTAAAATCTTACCTGTTCCTGTAAGTTTGATTTTTGCTTGTTGACATGTTATTAATGGAATTTTCTTTTGACTAGTCTACTATCTAAATTGTTGTATAATTGCCTGTTTTGTTTATGAATGTATACTACTTGTTTTTTTTCATTTGTTTTTTGTTTACCAATTATTATTTTCTCTTATTATTTAGGGCAATGTTGATGTTATATGCGGAGGACCTCCTTGTCAAGGGATTAGTGGATTTAATCGGTTTAGAAACAAGGATGCCCCTTTGGAGGACCCAAAAAACCGGCAATTGGTTGTTTTTATGGACATCGTTAACTTCTTGAAACCCAAATTTGTTTTAATGGAAAATGTTGTAGACATATTAAAATTTGCTGGTGGGTTTCTTGGAAAATATGCTGTGGGGCGTCTTGTATCTATGAATTATCAAGCACGGCTAGGAATGATGGCTGCCGGTTGTTATGGGCTTCCCCAATTCCGAATGCGCGTTTTCTTATGGGGGGCAAGGCGTAATGAGGTAAGTAATAATTTATAAGGATTTGAATAAATCATACGAGGGGCTTTTCTTCATTTATTAGTTTACTGTTTGCAGAAGCTTCCTCAGTATCCTTTGCCGACCCATGAAGTTGTTGTAAGAGGAAATGTCCCTACAAATTTTGAGGTGCATAAGATTATATATCTGGTGTTTTGTTTTTCAATAACCTGTTTTTTTCTTCTGAAGTTTTGTCCTTAATACAGCAAAATACCGTTGCATACGATGAGCATAATCTTTGCGAACTTGAAAAAGCACTTCATCTTGAAGATGCTATTTCTGACCTTCCATCGGTGAGTATTGTTTTTCTAATTGTGCTTTATACTTTTAATAGATTAGCTTAGTGATTGATTTGAGTGTTTTCATTGTTACTGTTGTCAGGTAACGAATGATGAATCCCGGGATGAAATGCCATACGGGAAGCCACCAAAAACTGAATTCCAGCGATACATAAGATTACCCCAGAATGGTACTTTTAATGGCCTTATGTTCTAATTATTTTTCCCGATAATGATTTTTTTATATTACTTTTTTTAAGGAAACAAATAGGTGCTTACAACCTGTTTTTGGCTGATATTTTTTAATATTTTTTTTGTTATGTTAAAGTGATTCTTTTTCTGTTACTGTAATAATATTTGCTATGATGCATATAGCTAAATGCTTTGTTTTATTTATTTATTTATGAATATGCTTATATTATATGCAGTACTTTGTTTATTATGTATTGGTTTCTCATATTAGACCATTATTAGCATAATTATTTCATAATGCATTGATACATATGTATTATAGATCTCATTATGGCCTAAGATATACATAGTAGGCCTTGTGTGCTTGACCACCACCTTGGGTTGTCTTGACCCCCATGAAGAGGAACTCAGTAAAAAAAACTGGTTGTTCAAATATTGTTACCCTTAGGGAAACTTCAGTTTTCACAGAAAAGAAGAATATGTAAGAAGACTTAACTCTTAAGCGGAATAGAAGACACAATTAGTGTCTCAACTCGTTAAGGAAAAGAAAAATCATAAATAAAAAGGGGAATAGGGTAAACAATAGAGAAATATAATACTTTTTGGTTCCAAAATTTCAAATTACAGAAATACTGGGTTCTCTTGCTTTCTTTATGGTGGTTGATCTGCAGATTGCCAAGTCTGGTTTACCCAGTAGGACAGTGTTCATTCATTAAACATGGATACACAACAATCATTTCAGGGTACAAAGAATGATTATTTCTAACAGATACTCATTCAATGAATAAATAATGCAAGGTGCAGAACTGAAAATGAAAAAAAAAAACCCAAGACTCACTAGTGTCATGTTGTAAGTTACTAATTGTTGGATCCATAATTTTTTGGCTCTCTCTCTCTCTCTCTCCCCAAAAAAAAAAAAAAAAAGAAAATGAAAAAGAAAAAGACACCAATTAACAGAACATGGGTGATATTGATTGGGTTTGTTCTTGGTCAAGTGGTGCAATGATAGGGTAAAATCGTAGAGTATGCCAGTGGAATGTGATACGATTCCTTTTTCCTTCTTGAAAACCACGGGAGAGTCCAAGTTCATTTTTCTTCCGGAGTAAAATGGCACATCAAAAATGGTTGGCTTGTCAAAACTCCGGTCTTAAATCTGATGGTCAGATTTACAGTTATGGAGCAAGCCTATTGGGAGTTGCAAAACTTGAAAACTAAAAAATCAAGTGCCCACTCCATTATCTCTACCTCCCATGTATATTTGTGTTTTGGTTTAGATGAGGAATATGGTGATTTGTATTTTTGGAAGAGTAGGTGAGCTAATGTGAGCTTTGGGAGTGAGTTGTGGTCCTCCAGTGGTGGGTGAATTCCACAATCGGGTTGAATGGATCTCCAAGAGACCTCAATGTGAAGCGATTCTCTATGACTTTTGCTTTCATATGGTTGCTTCCTTTACACTTGGGTTAAGTGAGTCCTCATGGGATTTCGATGTTAGTTGGTCTTATCTGACTTGTAATAGACGGAGAAGAAATAAAAAGAGGAAAACCATTAGGAATCCACTTGATTCACGGTCCTGCAATCCCCGTAGTATCCCAATGCTGAATTCACTAGGCCTTTATTTAATTGACAGTAGAACAATATCTTGAAGCCCACCGAACCAACAATCTCAAATCTTCTATTCCATTCATTGAATTTGGGGAGGGCTTAACCTCTTTCATATGTGTGTGTGTGTGTATGTAGTCATGGTCATGTAATTAAAAAATAAAAGTTAAACAATGTCTTAAAATCTTCCCATCAGAGACTAAGAGTAGAAGTGCTAATCTGGCTAGGACTGAAAACTTGATAGAATATTATAAAAATAGGTTGGATTTATAGTAACCTGATCCTGCCTGAATATCAATAAAAAATTTATAATAAAGCCTAGATAAAACTTCATAGTTTTGGCTTTAAGTAAAACAAGAAACCTAAAACCGCATATATAAAAAGAACTAGACAAGTGGTTCAAACATAAACCATAAGTTATTGTGTTGGCGTGCTCTTCTCACTATGTTACGTTGATACTTGAGCTGGTATCTTTCAAGTGCGTCACTTTTAGATTTGTAGCATTAGAACAAAATTAGCAGATAGATAATCACTTTCTAAATGAGTATAAATGAATGGCTGGTTGAAATTATTTTGTTTAAGTTTGTAAGCATTGTAAGCAAATATACCATTTTGTTTTCATATGATGTGGGATATATATGTTGGGTAATGAGCAGTTCAGTTTGTTTTGTGTGGCTATAATCTTCCTTTAGACTAAAGTTTGCTTAATTTAACAGAGTTGAGGGGTGTTGCAAATACTTGCCAAAAGGGATCAAGCATGTCATTGAAAAAGTCTTTGCTTTTTGATCATCGTCCTTTGAAATTGAACGATGATGATTATCAACGTGTTTGCCATATTCCAAAGGAAAAGGTTTACTCTTGTTGTTAAGATGTAAATTTATGATAGTTACTTCTTTATATGTCATTTTAGATCCTTGATCTACTTTTTGAGACTTAAATTCTTTTGTTGGTTTCAAGGGAGCAAACTTTAGAAATCTTCCAGGTGTGATGGTTCGTCTTGACAACAAAGTTGAGTGGGACCCAGCTGTTGAGAGGGTGCTTCTTCCTTCAGGAAAACCATTGGTAATAGTTATTTTCAGTTGTGCTGTTTTCTTGTTACTGTTTCGTAGAACTGTTATTTTAATGTAAAATGTATTGTAGGTTCCTGATTATGCGATGACATTTGTTAATGGCTCATCATCCAAGTAAGGTTTTGTTTTTCTTCTAATGTGAATATTTTTTCATGTTTCAAAGTTCCTCTTAGTTTACTTTTGATATTGGTTAAATTTAACTAGGCCATTTGGGCGACTATGGTGGGACGAGATTGTGGCTACTGTGGTGACACGGGCAGAGCCCCATAATCAGGTATTCTGTTTTTTGCTTCTGATGTGGTTATTGTGTTTTATTTTTCCCTTTCATGGTTTATTCATTCATACTTGTATTGTTGGCATGTAGTTAACTTCTATTTTGGATTTTTGAACAGGCGTTGTTGCACCCGGAGCAAGATAGAGTGTTAACAATTCGGGAAAATGCACGTCTGCAAGGGTTTCCCGATTTTTACAAGCTCTGTGGATCTCTGAAAGAAAGGTAACAATGCATCAGAGTTTATTATTGACTCTCTGTTATGTTTGACCCTAACACCATCAAGAGAAAGGAAGCTCTTTGCTTTGTATGATATTTTTTTTGTTGGTCCTTCATTTACTTTTGAATGTTATAGAGTTAGGCTATATTTGGGCATGATGGAGATAGGAGTTTCATTTTGAGAGGTCTATAGAAATTAGAATTATGTAGACTGGCCAGAAATGGATCTTTGGAATATAATCAAGTTACTGCTATCTATAGTTAGTTTACACTTCTGTTGAACTTTGGTTGGATTTTAGAAATGACTGATGAAATGTTACAAAGGGAAAGAGGGCTCCTTATGGTGGTTGCTTAAAAACCTTAATCTTACTTTAAGGATTTCAGTTTAAATTAAATTGATAGTGAGGAAAATAGGACAGAATAGGCTATAGAGTTGAGAAGGATTCAAATCGTCTCCTCCCTGTACTTCAGGGAGGAGATGCGGCGACCCCATTGGATGGTCACCCTGTGGGGGTTGACCCCTCCGTTCGAGCAGACACTCTCTTGTCGGCTCGAACGGAGGGGTCAAATTCATCCGACCTCCACATGGCGATCATCCAGTGGGGTCGCCGCCCCTCCCGAATCTCAGGGAGGAGACGATTTGGATCCAGCTGAGAAGCTCAGTTATTAAGGTTGTTAAGTTAGCCGGATCGTAGGAGAGCATTGATAGTTTGCAAGAGGCTGTTTGATGGCATCGAAGATTAGGACCGCAGAGGAAATAAAAATCACGACTAAAAAAATAGTTGATTATCAGAATAGAAGAAGTACAATAAGCTCTTCAGATTAGACTGCCACATTGGAACTTAGACACAATCAACTACAAGGCACTAACTTAATATGCCCTAGTGAAACGCAAACTTTTCTCATTCATTAATTAAAAAATTCCATGCATTAGAGAACAGACATTATCTCTTATTTTTTTTATAAAATAGATACTTTACCTTCCACACTTGAACTTAAAACATCCCTAAATTTGAGGAAACTCCATTGCTCAGCAATAAGCATAATCCTTATGGAAACATCGCTATTATGGTTCTTTCCAATCTGTGATGACTGGTCAGTTTTTTTTTTCCCCCTTCCTGGCTTCTATTGTGCTGGTCTTGAGTTATAATAATTCTCACAAGTTCTTGTTTCAAAATTAATTCAGATACATTCAAGTAGGGAATGCGGTTGCTGTCCCAGTTGCTCGGGCTCTAGGGTATGCATTGGGTATGGCGTACAAAGGAAACACGGACGAAAAACACTTACTCACCCTACCCCCCAAGTTTCCAAACTTTCTTCAGTCGGTGCCAGCATCTATTGAAATTGTTGATTTGGAGGGTAACTGTTCCAATTAGGGCGGATAATTTTAAGATGGACAAACATTATTTTCAACTTGTTCGTTAAGTGTATCATATCACAATGTTCTTGTCCTTTTGTATTTTTAGATTCAATTTTTATGAAACTGCTATTGCTATGCATTTATGAAGGAGCACAGAAAATACGTCTTGTTGCTGTTTTTGTTGCTTTACAAAAACTTTTCTCAATCTTTATATTACAATTGAATTAAACAATAACTGGGTAAAAATTCGACCAGAGGCCTCTCAATCTATATTTTCTCTTGCTCTTACCTCTGTATCACCTGATTTACCCAAAAAAATATTGGGACATCATCCGACTTATTTTATCGTGATCAAATTTTTTAAGATTTCACCACGGTTCCCAGATTTGTCGACGTGTCATTTGGATAATTTGTATCATACTTTATTGTAGCCGAGGTTACAGCGATAACTTTAGGAATACAACATGGGGAACACAACTTCTTTAGTTTATTTTTTAAAATTCCATATCCAATAGAATAGAATTCTAGTCTGCTCATCCAATAAAATGATTGACACTCAAGTATAGAAGGAGGCTTACACCCCTGCTGCTAGATTTTCTATCTAATAGGTATCATACGAAGGATCGTCCTCTCTGAGAATCGTAGTTCCTCTATTTCAAAATGGTCGATTGATATTTGTGTGTGCGATTCAATTAACTTGCTTGAATTGAAAAGGCTAATACAGTATGAACTATGAAGTAGTGCTCATAGATTATTAGTACCTCTACCTACAACCACCAAAACAAAGGGAAAAAAAGAAAAAAAAAGAAGAAGCGTATACTTATGTCATTGGAATTTATTTTGTTTTAGCGGATTCACGCTGAGCAGCCTTCATTAGGAAACTGTCTCTCTCGAGAGCCACTTGCACCGGCAGGTCGCCGATACCGTCAGCCATGGCAAGCATGATTTCCTTCATCTCCGACCGGAACTCATCACGATCAACGGATCCACTACGATCGGCATCGAACTTGTCGAAGATAATATCATAGAGGGTTCTGATCTCCTCCTTGGTCCCCAAGTCGTTCCCCAGTGACAATAAACAATTAAATCCCTTCCCAAGCTCCGAACGAGAGAGGACTCCGTCGCCGTCGGTGTCAAGGTTGATGAAGTCCTCGTTGATGCATTTCTCGAAGGCTTCTTTGTCTTCCACGAATTCTGTCAATGTTGGGCCATTTAGCACGGTGACGCTCATCTTGTAAACCCCCAAATTCACTGTTTTATAATTTTTTTTTCTTTTTTTTTTTCTTTTTCTTTGGGGTTGGAGAGAGAGGGGGTAGTAAGAGAAACAAATGTCACTCAAATAATTTGTTTCTCTGTATGTTTCTTGCTAAGAAGGGAAAACCCCTTATATAGGGTTAGGTCTAGATGTAAAGAGCATAAGTGATATTGAATAGATTATTTGATCCGTTTCAATTTCTCAAAACCAAAATCAATGCAACGAATCAATGTTAGAAAATCTATAAATTTTATAAATTTTACATAAATAGAAGAATAATGAAATATGACAAAGCATGAGAGAAAGAGTGAATAAAAGATATTATAACATTCAATCCATCCAGATTTCTCCAAACTAAACTGATTGTTAAATTTTAAAACCAAAATTAAATGGATTTCTTATGATTAGATTTCAATTCAGATTTAACACCTTTAGGCTTTGCCTATCACGGTTGAAGACGAGCCTTCGTCATGGTTGGTTGGAAGTTTGAAAGGTATCAATATTTTCTTTTATTATAATCATGGCTATTATGTGCCATTTGGCATCTTTTGAGCCAATAATTTGATTCGGTCTATGGCACATAAATTGTCCTCCAAAGAAAATGCGCCTTTTTAAGTGTTATTTCAGGGCATGTTTCATGGCTTAGCTTTAGTTGACTTCTTTTGACTGAGAGAAAGGGAAGAAACTTATATGCCATATGGATCTAGGGTTTGTACTGTCTCGTTTATTTAGTCTACTGGATTGAACCAGTCCGGATCAAGTCTGGCTCGGTCAAAATTTGGGCTACCCTAATGAGGATCCATGCATCAAGGTGGAAATGCTACCATTTTTCAATGGCTCTTCTATAGAACTGATGTTCTCTCGTGTACTTAGGTTTGTGAGTGTGACAGCAGTTAAAAAAAAAAAAAAAAAAAAAAAAAAAGAAAAGAAGAAAAAAACTATTAAATTCTATACTGATCTGTTATAATTATTTTTCATGAATTTTGCTTTTATCATATTAGCTTCAGTCCTTGCAACTTTTGCTAGTTTGTTACTTAGATTGTTGTATGGAATCGGTTAATCCGATCCGCTCCTGATCTGGATCGGAATCAGCCTATGATTGGTTCTATCTTCTATGAATTTTGCATTGCCATATTAGGGTCCATCCTTGCAACCTTGGCCGACTGGATTGCTGCACACAATGGCCAATCCAATCCCTCAATCACTGCGTGCACTTGATCCCTGCACGTGAGCATTGTGAGATAAGGTTTTAGCCTTTGGCTTTGCAAGTTGAACTTGGATGTACTACTGCTTTCGTTTTTTCACTCCATTTTTTGCCTATGCTTTAGTTAAATGAACGGAGACCTTGTGATTCGGAATTGTATCATGCTTTGGCATGCACTGTTACTGCGGCTATTTGTTAGCTTTGGTGCAAACCAGAAAGTAAAACATGGTTCATGTTATTGGTATCAGATTTTGATTGAATCAGTCAATTGATATTGGTTTTGAACCTGATCAATCACCTATTTTCGATCTCCAATTTATTTCTATTTTAACATAATTATATAAGATATCGATCACGTGTCGGCTTCCTATTTGGGTCTGAATTGATTTCAGACATATTTGGATTTTGAGCCATGAACTTAAATAAGGAAATAGAGCAGAATCTTGAAATCAATATTGGCTGATTTTACTGTTGTGTGTTTGATATCTCTAATATTTTGAACCTTGGGATTTTTCGTCCCCTGGGAATTAGGGTATCCCTCTAGGTGGTCAGCCATCAGTGGTGTTTGCTGAGCCTGAGCTTATGTTTGGTTGTCGACCCTCTATGGCTTTTAAATCTCTCTGGCTCTTCGGCCCATTCATTACCTTTTTGGGCCCTCCAGGGACTGCCTCAGACCAATCTCAAACTAGCCTTCTCCATCTTGCTTCCATCCCCAGTCCACCTCAAAAGGTACCCTTAGCACTACTTGAACCGGACTTGGATCGTCTCCAGTCCGTCCAGTCGTCCAGTCATGGACTGGACGGCCTGGATTAAAAGGACACGCATACCAATACATGGGGGGGTGGCGTGTCCTTTAAATCCAATCCGTCCGTCCACGACTGGACGGCTGGACGGACTGGAGACGATCTTTTTCCCGAGCCTGCATTTGTCTTGGGTATCTGTGTTGGAATATATATATATATATATATATATATATATATATATATATATATATATATATATATATATATATATATATATATATATATATATATATATATATATATATGGGCTTAATTAATTGTTAGACCCATTGATCAGTGGGAGTCTATGTCATTAGGTTAGACCAGTTCGGTCTGGTTCGTCACAAGATAAAGAGATAGGAGGCAATCCCTATTACAGTGTGTGACTGGTTATGGTTTGTGACAATATTATATATACTAGGTCATGTGTCTCCGCAGCCATAATTGTTTTCTTCTCTCCGTACCCATGAACAGTGAGAAAGGCGTGGAACCTCTACAGGCTGTGGAAAATCGTGATCAAAGCTCCAACACCATTCTTGGAGAATAACGACGAAAATCAATCTTCTACTCTCAGGTATGTCTCTATTATTATTGATCACATTGAACATCATTGTATTCTAAATCTCTGTATAGATATTAGGATTTGGGATAAAACCCTATAAACAGTAAAAAGTCTAACAATTTATCCTGAGGTAAGGGAAACACATCCCCCAAGTCAAATGTTTAATTTGGATGACCCTTATAAATATATAGTGATGGCTTTCTCTGTAACAAGGCAAAAGGAGTAAGGACGAGCATTGTAACTCTATTGTACATTGATGGAGAAACAAGTCTCACTTTACCATGGACGTAGACAGTAAATCTATATTGACTCACGTAAATAGTTGCATTGTGTGGTTGTTTTTTTGTATTTCGTTTTACTTTTTTTCATGTTCAGTGTTCCATATCTATAGGAGAAAGATGGTTAAATTTTTTTTAGGTGGGGTAAGGTCAGGTGTGTTTCATCATGTTGTACCATAAAATATAACATAGGATTCTATTTTGGCTAATTGATGATTGTGTTGACACCTTTTGAGACTTTTAATTTTGGGGAGTATCCAATCTCGCACATGACCGCATCTATTAATAGCTTCAAACAATCATTATTAAAAGACCCATGGGAATCCCTACTTTCAAACCTTCATAATTAAGCACCAAAGCAGTTCTCAACATGCATAGCTGTTGTATACCTTAAATAGATTAACAATATGGTACATCTTGGAGTTCTAAGTAACAAAAACTTCCAAGACTTTTTCCTCTTTTCTGATATTTCCATTCAAAACCATACTTATTTTTAATTGGATTTTGATATTGATTTAATAAATAGAAAATTGAGGGGAAATTAGCCACCAGTAGTGGGCAAAGAGGAATAAGAATCTATAGGTTTATTTTGTTACATCTCTGGATCCTACCATTTATCATGAAATATAGTATATATTAATTAAATTTCCCACAACTTAAATTCGGAGAAGAAAGGACAAACTATGACACAGTCATTAATTTAATTACACTTTTAATTTATAAAATCAACATTTAACACTAGCCAGCAATAGAAAATCAAAACACCAACTATTGCTCATACAATATTTACAGATTCCCACCATCATAACCTTCATGACCATTACACTCGTCAGCTCATCATAAGCATCATCATAATCATCTGCTCAGCAGAGGAAACCATCGTTCATGGAAGGAGGACTGATAGGAGATCATGAAGAAGAGGAAGATCAAAAGAGCTCCAACACCCCATGGGGTTCCTCCAGCCCTATGCAGTGAATCTTTATCTAGAAATGGGATCAGGAAAGGAGCCCTTCTTCTGTCTTCGCTGGATAGCCAGTGCACCGCAAGCAACAACAGAAGAGGACACACCATTAGCATTAGCTTCAGCTGATTCATGAAGTCCTCAAACATGGACTCGTAGTTGATATACCATGATAAACCCATAAACAGAAAAAGTATAACTAGGAAGAAACACAGGTGTAGAGGGACTGGGGGCCACTGAGAGTAAGAAGAAGAGTAGTAGTAACCACCAGCCATATCTTGACTTCTGTGTAATCTTGCGGAGTTTATGAAGCTTTGATGATTTCTAACTTTCTACAGAGACCAGAGAAATGAACAAACTGTGACAGATCTTCTCTAGAATGGACTGACTCTTGTGAAAGACTATGGTGAAGATTGCTTCCTTATAAAGTGGGTTGTATCTGGTTTTTCTACCTGGTTAAAAATAAAAAATTGTAAGAAGGGCCCGGCTGTGTAGGCCTTACTTCTATTATGGGATTCATCCTTTTGGCTTTCTGTCAGGATATTTCTAAAGACGGTGAAGGGCTTTATAATTTAAATGGTTGACATTCATGGGATACAGTGAGTGGCCAGTGAAGTGCTGCCACGTTCCACCGACCATGGACCAGTTTTTTTATTTTTCTAAAAGGGAGAAGGCCAGCTTTTCAAGAGGGAGAATAAAGAAACTACTTAAAAAAAAGGTGGGAATAGTGATCCATGTCATCACCTCCAACTTTTAGCTGTATTACCCTTGAATCCTTGATATAAAGGCCAATCAAAGCAGGGGAGAGTATCTCACCCAAAAAAAAAAAAAAAAAAAACTGTGGACGGTGCAGAGTCAAATCTTCAGCCGTAGGATAAGAGAGTGAGAATGTAATCCCAAAACTTCCTCTGGACTCTGACCATGCACATGCACATTCGTCCCCATAAATAAATAAAGCAGAGGATGCGCTAATGTTATGGGTAGGTCTTGTATTGACTTAAATTAGGTGGGGGTATTTTTTTTTTGTTAACTGATTTCTGTTGGTCTGACGACTCTGACTCCATACAGTTGAATCAGTTGATGGGTCTAAATCATCTGGTCTTTCTTTTACATGGATCATCAAAGGATGATTAAATTGCTACCAGAAAAAAAAATGAAAATGGATAATTAAATCTATTGGACTTGTTAGTCTTCTGTTCATAGAAGGTATAAAGTTTTAATTGGAAGGTATGTCTGGATGACAGCAGTCAGTGTTCACAAGAACCATTCAAATACAGGGAGGATATATGTGGTATTCAAAGAGCTGAATCGGTAGGGTTAGGAGATTTAAGGGTTGGAAGGTGATTGGTGTCAATTGCTTGTTGACACCGATCAGCGCACCAATCAGCGCCAAATGGAAAAACCCTTAATTGGATCCTTGACCAGAAGAGTAGATAAAATTTTTGGTATTATACAAATTGTGGTTCCAATTTGAATCATCAAGGGCACTAGGGCAGTGTCCTCCGAGAATTTAGTACTGGTAGTCAACTTGACGTTATGGACAAGGATCTGCTAAGTCTAGGCCAAAATAGAAGGGAGTCAGTGACATATTCAACATCGGCAGCGAACCCGGCTCATTGACTCAACTCACGGCTCATTGACTCAACTCATTTGATCTCCATCCTATCTGTGGTGTTTATCTAAAGTGTCAAGGCAGATAATATCTAGTATAGATAGAAAAATGGTACAGTAGCCAAAAACAGATTTCTTAACAGGGGAGGTTTCCCTATGTAAAGCTTGCACTTCTAACTTTTTCAAACAATTTTGATGATTCATATCAAGACTTAATGAAGTCAGATAATACCTCAGTGTAGGTTGACTGTACTGTCCCTAGAACTATTCTTATATTTCCATTCAACCACCAACACTGATTGATTAAGAGATTCTCTCCACGCCCTAGGTGAAAGGAAAGCCACCTATAACCCATCTCTCTCGAACAGAATAGAAAAAAAAAAAAAAAGAAAAAGAAAAAAGAAAACCATGGAAAGATGGAGATGGATCCACTTTCATTAACATTCTCCAAGATGGTTGTCAATGTTTTGTGGGCTGCGTTTTGGATTAATGCATAGGAGCTAAAATGTACAATAACTTTCATGCTCGATTATTGCTCATGTGTGTGAGAGAGAGAGAGAGGGGGGGGGGGGGGGGAGAGATCTTCTGTCACCCAGCTGTCAATCGTCCATCCAACGGGATAGGATACATTGATATACGAGCTAATCATCCCAGCCAGTTCGATGAACGATTAACACAGCTGGACGATAGGAGAATCCAAATCCAGAGAGAGATGGTGAGGGCCCTTAAAAGATCAAAACAGATATTACCATCCATTTGTTACCAAAGATTTTCACAACTGTACAAAACTACAAATGTAATGTGTGCTTGATGATCCACTTGTTATGATTCAAATAATGGTGACTTGATCAAAATTCCTGATTGAGTCCTTAATGATTTGAGTACATCTCCACTCTGTTTTGGTCCCTTCCAAATGGTTTTTTTTTTTTTTTTTCTTCTTTAACAGGCTGGAGTTGCTCCATTTGCATCCTTTTAAATGAAACCAATCAGACACTTCCTTTTCTTCTCAGGCTCCATATTTGGTGAGATCTGTTTTTTTTTGGGAATTGACACCTATGGTTCTTCAAGGATACTATTCCCATAATGGCCACTTATTTTTCGTCATATGTCTAACAAAAAATAATGCGATTCCCAGCTTCTCGTCTTTCTTGGATGAGAAATAAATGTTAGCTCTTAACATACTATTAAATGTGGAGAAAATGATATTAAATATGATTTTAACAAAAACTTAAACGGGACAGTTTTTTATGCGCCACCCTACATCTTACATTGGTATATAGAAACAGTTTTGGTATTAAAAATGTATTACTGTCAAGTACAACCATACACATTACACATGCACTGTCATACATGAAATCTTTCGCCTAAATTCAATATGAAATTAGATTAAATAATTCCTTCTTTCTCCTCTGTAGCTTATCATCTTATGTTTGAGGTAAACATCTTCAATGATTAAATTGTACAACAAAAGAAATAATAGCAAGTGAGAGTGCCATAGTGCTATAACTTAGCATTAAAATTTTGCATGTGATTAAGAGACCTTGGGTTCTACTTGTCCACCAAATTACTTGTAACTAATCCCATTTAGTTATTCCCACAGATTTTCCATCTTTTATTCCCACAGATTTTCCATCCTTCTCATTTCAAGAATGGATGAAATTAAATAATAATAAATATAACATAATTCTCTTTCTAAATGTATTTATTTGCAATTACTACTGCCACCTAAGATCTTGCATCTATGTTTTAATCAGTTGAAGAGTTGAAGCTGAAAGAGCAACATTTAAGGACTCTTGTCTGGTTATGTAGTCTCACTGAATCACATCTCCACATCACAGTTTTCTAAGTTAGGATTTCACTCAAACTACCATTCTAAGTACGAATTAATAAGATTTCATACATATAGAGAAGGTATAGATATGAAAATCATTTCATTACGTTCTAACCTAATAAAGCCTTCAAATTCTCATGATATATAGCACTCCTTGGGTGGCATTGAGACTCACCAATCTTCTTGTTTCTTGTCTGTCAGTGATGTTCATGTTCTGCTGCTAGTCTATTCATTAAAGTCATTCTTCTTCTTTTTTCTTCTTCTTTCATTGCTATTGTATTTGATCATCATGCAGATTGACCCAAAGTCTGGCTCTAGCTTAACCAACTCGTGGGTCCAATCTAGACCAGATCATTGTGCTTGTGCAAGCTTGAACAGCCAGGTTCATCAACGGGGAGTAGATGCAGACCCTGTTCCTCCTCACCCTTTTTTTCCGCAGACATTCTCAACTTCACAGGCTTGGGGCGAGCATCAGATCACTCATCAGATAGAGAAATGTTCCAATCCAGGGTTTGAACATTCTTCTGCTCCCATGTTCAACTCAAGGTACCCATATAGAACTCCAACTGACGAGTCCCAACATGTATTTGGTTATGAGTCTGGACATAGCACTCCTATTCAGTTGTTTGGAACCATGATAGGACGTGATGGATCCACGAAGAGAAGTTCCAATCCGCAATTTATTCAACATTCTGCTCCTCCCAAGTTCAACCCAAGTTACTCATATAGATCTGCAACTGAATTCCAACATAAGTATGGTTATGGTTATGGGGTTGGGCGTGGTTCTTTACCTCTTGCGCCTTCCCAGCCGCCTGATTCGATGCGTCAGTGTTTCAAAGGACCGTTGGATCAGAGAGTCAGACTGCGATCCAACCATTGGGACCATCAGCTGAGAAGCATGACTGATCCCTCTTTTTATGGAACATTCCTGGCCGGGTCACCGGCCTTGGCGATCGGACCATCTGGACCTGAACAGTACGAGCACCGGCCTGTTTTCAGAAACAATATTGTCATGCAGGGTCGCGATGGGCTCGTGCCGGAACGTGCTTTTTTTGGAAGACAAATGCTAGAACGTGACAATCACTACTGTCATCCCTTTCATCCCCTGGAGGAGGGGACAGTTCGGAGCTCACCACCCCATGAGCTGAATCTGATAAGAGGATTGGAGCCGAAGCTGGGGATTGGAGATGACAAACCATCCATTCTTTCTTCTGATGCAAGCAAATTGGATCCAAACATGAGGTGCTTAAGTAGAGAGAACAATGGCAATGGAGAATTCAATTCCAAGAGCTTGGACTTGACTCTAAGGCTGTAACAATAACTCAGACAGGGAGGACTCCTTTTCTTTCTTTCGTCCATGTATGTTTTAAGTGTTTAGGCTCTCTCTCTCTCTCTCTCTCCCTCTCTCTCTCTCAAAAAAGATTTCAATAGATGGGAATATTAGAGTGCTTGGATAGGATAAAGATTGGAAAAAGGTATTGTTGAGTTAAATTTTATTTTTTTTCAGTTGGATGATGAATCTTAATGCCATGAAAACATTAAAAGGATTGAAATTTTCTTTCCGATCCATCTTTAGCATTCTTAGGCAAGAAGAAATCACAGTGGTAACAAGAGGTGGATACACAACCTCTTATACTTTTTTTTTTTTTATCAAGATGAATAAACCATTTGACAAGTCAATAACTATTCTACTGTGGCTTGGATGATCAACTATATGATGCACAACGCCCTTCAATTAAACCTACGCAGTGCATATAGTTGCTGAGAAAATCCTAGTTAATTAATTATAGGTAAATTAATATTGTCACAAGGATCTACTATTTTTTCTGAACATCACAAGACATTTATTATGCCACGTAAACAGATGATGTGTCCATTCCAACAGAAGGAGAACATGGTCTAGATTAGACATGTTCCAAATTGGAGAATCTAATTCAAACATTATTGTATGCTCTCCAACTCTATGAAGAACAGACGGTTTAGATTAACAGGTGGGGTTAGGTGGAGTTAGGTAGAGTTGTTACTTGGTCACAAGAAGCCGTGGTCGAAGGTAATAGAGAGTAGGGTTAATCGGTGGATTCTTGTGATGAAGGGTGGCTGTGAAGCTGGATAGCAAAGACTGTCGGATTCTGACACTGTAAGCTCATATGAGATGGGTCCGATGGTGTGAGGAATGCAATAAAAATATGGGTGGTTTTTAGATTAGCTTTCTTAGTCAATTAGTCAAGCCCTTGAAGATATTCAATTTGTGAATTATGGAATATTAAATTAATCTTATAAATGCATTGTTTTTGTCTATTAAGACTTCCATCTCCCTAGAGGTGAGAGTGGTGAAGTCCAGATGGGGCACCCGGGAACCCTATCACTGTTTGCTGCTTTCGAGGTGCGCTAGCTCGCTCAGAAAGAAAACGCCTTACTTTGTAGAGTTGCCACGCTAGGAGCTCATGAAGAAAGCCAGCTGAAAAACGGATACATGAACTAGAGCTCTAGCCTTTGAAGCAGACTGAAAAGCCGTTGCCGGCTTTAGTATATAGTAAGGTTTTTTTTAACCCCACACAAGCCTTAAGCAGCTACAGGTGAGCTCATTTCACTCAGAATACGATAGTATGTACTGTAATCTGATGTGTTTCTGAAGCCAGGAATGAAATCTGAGAAGAACCTCAAGACTGCTGCTAGATGTTGTGAGTCACTGGAAACAAATGCTTCTTTGAGAAATAATGAAGGCTGGATGGTATTAACCTGTAAATCAAATGCTTCTGTCACAAGTTTTTCAACATCACAGAAGCCATAGTTTCACGACTACATTGAAGGAAGTGGAATGACAAAGCTAGTGCACGGAGATGTGGAGAAAACAATGATACCAGTAATAGAAGATGAATGGAAGCAGAAAACAAAATGCAGCATGCACACAGTTTTCATGACGGGTTATCATGTGTCTCCAGTTTGCACATCACTCTAAGATGTATTTCATGAGGTGGTGTCATGGATTAGGAAACTGTCTCAAGTTTGCATACAGTTTTCTAAAAGTAAGGTTTGTTAGAGTAATGATATTAAATACGTTATTGCTGACTGATTGCTCTGACTTAGTCAAAGCAATTAATCATGTGGACTGATAGACTCTTAGTTAGTTTATTAGTTTGCTTAATTAGTTTCCTTTTCCTATTTTTGAGTTTACTTTGTCTTTAGTTTGTGACTAGGACTCTAACTTGTAGAGTCCTAGATCCTATCTAATATTCTATTTTCTATAAATATAAATTACAAGGAGGAGAGCAGCACCAACTAATTCGATTATGCTCTCTCTCTCTCTTCCTTTATTTCTTCTCTTATTTTCTATTTGGTTACAAGGTCAATGGGGCAGGGGAATAGTGGGAGCTTGCTGAGTGCCTTAAATGTATACTGGGGGCATTTTCTCAGTTCGAATTTGGGGCTGCCCCCAGACTAGAGTGGCAGTGGATCAGGTTGGGTACACTGATATTTTTATCTTTGAAAAGCTACCAACCATATAATAAATGGATCATAGGACCCAAAATCAAACCAATGCCACTTTACCTGTTTGCCCTCTTTCTTTTAGCATATTTAAAACTTCTACTATATCGACTCCATGACCCTCAAAACCAGATCCTATACTGCCACATACATGCCTATACTGTATCCTAGTGAGTGGGTCAATAACTGATTGGTGTCACAAAAAATAACCCACCTTAATAGCAAAGAAAAGTCTAATTTTAGGCTCAAAATCAATTAATATGGACATGAGCCAAAGTGGATGTTGAACCTACTGCTCCATTTCATGATCTATCCCCAAACCCCAGTTGCATTACCAAACCAATATAAATCAGGTCAATATGAAAGATATTATGTTACTGTTATGCAAGTCCTACCCAAACAATATTGGACTTACTCCAATGCTCAAGCTTTCGTAACCTATCAAACAACTCTCGTGCACACACAAAAATATTTTTGATTGGGAGTCTGAAAGCTCTAAAAATGCTAGCTGAATAGTAAAGAAAGAAAAATTTGATATAAAAAAGCATTATGATGAAAGGATTAGTTTGGGTTGCTGAATTTATGGAGTTAAATAAGAACAATTAAGAATAATTACAAGATATATAAGAGTTTCTTTGTCCAGAATAACAAGATTCCCACTAATAGACATTCTATCAGCTTCGATAAAGTTAGAACTAAGTAGGAAAAAGGAGGACCCCCCAACCCCCAAAGAAAAAAGAAAAAAAAGAGGGAGGATATAAAGGAGGAGCAATCAATTGTAACATTGAGAAGCTTAGAGAAGAACAAAGAGTAATCAATCAACCAAGAACAGACAATAGGATTTTAACTGACAAGGTCATAAAAACTCAGATTTTCTCATTGGTTTCATGGAAGCATGTCCTCTTTATTAAACCATAGTTATGGTTAAATAAAGTTCTCTCTCTTAATTTTAGATCAATTTATATCAATTGCATCTAACAATATAGTTGAATTCAAACCACGAAATCATTAATTTACCCTAGAATAATTCATTAACCCTACATATTCCCAAAAACTAAACCCTAAACCTAGAATAGTTGAATGGAAACCACGAAATCCAAGGGAAATGAGAGAGAGAGAACCAAGCAAATACCTTGTAAGATTTGCAGCCCTATTCAGCCGCAAGGAATTAAGCCTCTGCTGCCATAATGAGTTGGAGGCCTCTGCCGCCGCAATGAGAGTTGCAGAGAAGATGGGAGTTGTAGGTAAGATGGGGTTGCAGGAATGAGGATTGCAGGCAAGATGGGGTTGCAGGAAAGAGGGATTTGTAGGTGAGATGGAGTTGCAGGCAAGAAGGAGCTGCAGAGGGATGATTTCCGCAAACGACTTGCGATTAGAATCAGGGGATGTGATCGCAAAAAATGCCATACTTTGTTTGTTTAGATGTAAGGGAAATAAGGTATATTCACATGATCTTAAGGGTAGTTTTGTCTTATAAAAGGTTAAGAAATCATGACATCAACTACTAACGTTCCAAGCCTAATGGAATGGATCTCTTAGTCACAAATATCGTGCATTAAGGGAGTTCCATGTCATTTCTCGCAAGTCAGGGTAGTGCTTTTTGTATTTTACACATTGTCAAGGGGAGGTCCACGTAATTTCCCTACTATTTTAGGATCAAATCTCATAGAGTTGGTTCATTTGTAGAGCTTTGGCTGATCTGAGAAACTGTAATTTGGCTGAATAGGCTTTTAAGGTTAAAAACCCATTTATTTTCTCTAAAGGTAGCTCATTCCTTGCCCTTATCCCTCTCTCTTCGTTTTTTTTTTGATTTCTTTATTTTTTCAATACAATCTTAACTTACAAAAGCTTCTTTCAATCATTTCCTAAGTCAAACACACCTGGTAAAATGAATATTCTGAGTGTATAAGAAGCTGAAGAAGTTATCCTCCATGAATCTCGGGTACGGGATTCAACTGGAATATCAGCTTTGCTAATTTTTTACCAACATTTCTTCTTATAATACAGAAGCAGAAAGTAGGCGAAAAGATGACTTCTACATGTTAAGTAAGGTGGATTGATGACCCCAAGGGGATAGCTCAGTTGGTAAGGACCAACACCTTAGAATTAAGAGGTCATGAGTTCAAATTCTCCTTGGGCCTACCTATCCCTGAAAAAAAGTGGTGGATTGATGCAAGAGCCATGGCTGTTACATGGCTTGACAAGCATTACAGGTTATGTAAGCCCATGCCAAGAGGATTCATCCCAAGACCCAGGTTAAAGGACGTACTCAGTGCATGATGCTCCCGCCACTGTGGGTTTGGAAAAGAAGAAAGGAAAAAAAAAAAGAAAAAAAAGAAGAGAAAATAATAGAAAAGAAGAGAGAAGAACCAGAATAAAGGAGGGATCAGACATGTGATTCGAGGCTTAAACTAAATATAACCAATGAAGACGTGAGATCAATAGAACCAGCCTGTGATCTCTAATGTAATCAACCAGAAACCATAAAAGAAAGGACTTTTATTCATTCCAATCTGCTCAATAGGGGTGGGGGGTGGGGTGAATGCTTACATATATAGCTTTGTAAAACTTAAACTTCCTATTCAAACTCAAAAACAGCAATAGAGTTTGTACGAAATTCAAATCCTGTAACTATCGACTGCTTAAACAAGAATATAATATTAAATACGAGTTTATAAATGTACTCCCAATAAGTAAATGAAACACCTTAACTACCCCTACAGGACAGAACTAAAAGCAAAGTTTAGGCCTGGTTCTCCTAGGCCTGGGCTTTCAAACTGATTCATATCGGTCCAACCAGGCTAGAGAAACTGCATTACCCGGTCTTCTAGCTATGTTGATGCCCCTATTTCATCCTATTCTATCTAGCTTCCTAAATATCAATTTCCTCTTTTAATTATTGAATTCTGTTCTATTTACTTAAATTAAAGCTTCTGTTTTGAATTTTTAGTTTCTCTTATCAGCAGTTCCTTATGGAAGAATTGCTATTTTCTTTAAGTTTCATCTGCCCCCTATTTATTCAAGTAGATTCCATCAAGCTTCTATTCCAAATTTCCCAAAATAGGGTTTTACTTCACTACCACCCATGTTATGGTTACTTATGATACAACCCTAAACGAAATAGTTCGGAGCCCAGAAAAAACTACTTCTTCGTAAGTGAGGTGAGGCTCCGGAGGAGTTCGCCCATAATTTCCAACTTTCCAGCACCCCTGGTAGTGTGGGGTTTGGGATAGCAGCAGCCCGAAGGTCTGGAATCATAATCAAGACAGCCCAATCCATCCTGGTAGGTATTATTAATCAAACTGGGTTAAATAACTGTTTTTGTTGTTTGGATTGCTGTTTCCAAATGTAACTGTTAAGTGCAACCAAGTAGCAACTACTACAATCTGAAATATATTGTTGTTGGGTGCAGGTACAAGCAGTACAATGCATTTGAGGACACAAGGAAATTGGTGGATGTTTTCAAAAAACTTTCTGCTTCTGATTAAGTGATGGAGAAATATTTTATTTTGGAACAAGGTGTAGGAAAGCATATGGATTTACAAAAGACATCCAAATAGATCACTGCAATTGAGGATATCTTTTCTCTGCATCAATGCAAAGAAACAAGGCTGCAGATTTTTGTCATGGTACTTTAAATCTTTAACAGAAGCCAATTATTTGCCTATGACTTCCAAGGAACCTCTTGTATGTTATAGAGGAGGATGCTGGGAAGTAATCATTATAGAGGAGGATTGTTGTCATAGTTTTGTGATATACAAGATGATCTACTTTCTGAAACGATTTTTTATATTAAGAATTACCTGGTTCTTTCGCGCATAACGTAGGGCTCCAAGATAATATCCATCTTGCAACAGAAGCAACACATAGTCATGATGCAACGAGAGCTGTCTCAGCATATCCATACCGAACTTCCTTGTCTGAATATTATGGTGACCCGACTCTAATAGTTGTAATGCAACTTCTTTTGAAGGCTCAAGGATCTGCATGAAGGAAAAAAAAAAAAAAAATAAGGTTCCTTCACCACATTTATGCATGCTTAGAATAGAAAAAAACTCTTCCTTCTACAAGGACTCGACACAAGCTCAAAGGAAGGGCTATAAGTAGCAGAAGCAATGGTAGTAAAACTAATACGTTTATACTGCTGCTACTACTTATAATAACAATAATACAGTAATAAAAAATAAAACAATAATACTCAGCATATGCAATAAACAATGAAAATAACAATGACAGTAAAAACTGAGAATCACATTCTGATGCATGTATATGTTTTTAATTATAGTTTCCTCATAAGAAAAACCACTTACAAATTGAAATGGAAATAACACCATGCTTACAGATTTATAATTTTAAATGGACAATGTCAACAGGCAAGATCGTGGCAGCTAAGTCAACAAACGGACCTTGTTTATGATGAATAACCCAAGTTCCACATAGCGCTCACTTCGGGCTAGCAATTTTATGGTCAAGACATTCAGATTTGGATGAACTTTGAGTTTTTCCAAAGCAGCACTGCAATAACTGAAAAAGATGAGGGTTTCACCGGATGAAAGAAAATATGGCTACATGCAGTCAAAAAGGTATTTTGAAATATCTACCATTATAAATGGTCATTGTAGCATGTAAATTTAACCACCATGTACTACAGATATTTCCCGAGCACTCTTCTAAAGTAGATTACATAAAAGTTGGGCAGCAGTCAAGGAAATACTAAATAGCATACCTGTGGAAGTACTTAACAATAATAGCAACCAAGTAAGAAGGATCTCCTGTCATCTCTTCCTCTACAGGAGCAAAGACAAAACTGCACATCTCATCAGGTGAAATTTCTGGAGAAGCAACTTGTGACTCCTGCTGCTCAGATACATCAGATTTCAATGGAGTGCCACTGGGACGAAGCACCTGAGGCTGTAAAGTTGACTGCTCAACCTCCACACTGGAAGTTTCAGCCCCCATACATTCTTTAGTTCCCAAAAAATGAAGATTGTTGGATTGGGATTTTTCAAGAGGCACTCCTAAACTGATTTTCATTAGTTCTGGACCAACATTCTCCTCAGAGTCTAAAACCAATGAAGTTGATTTTCTATTTACGGTCAAAACTGTGGTAAGATCCAGAGATTCATTTTCTCCAGTCCTGGTCCTCCTGGATTGTTGAGGTTCCTCGTCCACTCTACTTGCAGCTGCAGATTCATGCATGGATTTTCCATGTCTTGCATTTCTAGTCAGAGAGTCATCAGCTCTGGTCCTATAGCTATTTACATGCTGTATGCCAGAAGTGGAAGTAGTCTCACGACCCACCATCCTTCCAAGGAGAGTATTTCCCATTTTAATTGAACGAGAGAAAGAGGTGATTAGCACATCAATTGCTCTAGCAACTATGGGTATGGGTCTCCGTTCTAGAATTATCGTGCGAGCAATCGCCAAGCATAATTGCTTAGCCTGCAATGTAAATCAAAATGGCTTATAGCATCAATCCAGGTGCAATAACTAACATTTTGTTCACCAGATAGATAAAGTAGATTTGGGAAGCAGTGATAAATGCTCTTCGTAATCATAATATAAGAACATCACCTTACTGGCTTCCAGTCTACGGCGCTGCAAGAATTCTAGAACTGAGAGCACTTCTGAGTTACTGGCAGCAATAGCCTACAAGCAAAAAAAGATGCTTCTTCTTCATAAGTTCATGGACTACACCTTAATAACTAACAAAAATAACTAGTAAGTAGGAACAATGCTTACTTCTAAGTCTAAGTGGATCCTCCACAAAGCACCATGAGCAGCATCACATATAAGGTCAGGGATGAGAAAAGTCCACCCATCTCCATAAATGATACCTTCATGATCACTCATATTACTTATCTCTAGATGGACTGTATCCCTACTATTTGAGCGAGAGGAGGAAGTATTAGCCCCCGTAAAACCCCTCAGTAGGAGAGGAAGTGGAGCAGATATTGGTGTGCGGGAATCTGAAAATATGTCATATAAAAGAACAACATTGGCATCCACTTGATGGACAAGTAGTACATTATCAATCACACTGACTGCAATCTTGCTTGAATAAATTGGCAAAGAACCCTGAAATGGGAACAGAAATGTCCTCAAATGAAGAAAAATATATCCTGGTAGGAGATAATGAGAAGGTATGCATTAAAGGAGATTACAAATATGCTTCCCTAAAAAAATAAGCAGCAGTTTAATTTTCTACTACTTGAGTCTTTGAATACCCAAAAAAAAATAGCAACAAATATAAAAAACAATGATACAAAAAATTCTGTATCAGAACAAAGGTACAAAATGTATCTTATTTCCTGATGAAAAGAGAAATAACATTAATAGCAAAAAGAAAGGAGTAAATCCCATTAGGCAGATTCCCTTACATAGCTAAGGGTTTGACCGCATCCATAACTCTCATGAATCAACTTGGAATCACCAATGTTGGTCCCACTGGAAGCCTAACTACTAAACTATCAAATAATGCCAAATCATGCTCCCCCCCCCCAAAAAAAAAAAAAGAGGGGGAGGAGGGCTGAATTATCCCGCTAATCACATAGCCAATTTTGGAAACCAAAAACCAGTCCAAAACAATATGCCAAATTCAACCCCAAACAAAATTATTAACTGAACATACTGTAGCTACAGAAAATAGACAAATAAAAATTAACAAAAACATACAATTGGAACTCCTAAGTGTTGTAGGATACATCAGTGTGTTTTGATTCATTTGGTGTTAGGTTAATATAGTTCTGCATTTAATAAGAGTTGATTAATGATATAAGGTGTAATGACATAGTTCTCATGGTGACAAGGTGACGCTAGGCAGTTGTAGGATTTTCCAATGGAGAAAGTGACCAAGCATCTCTTGTCAATTAGAACCTCAATTACCTGCTTAATCACTTCACTCGGCTAGGTTCTCTGTGCTTCTGCTGCCGCTGGCTTGGCTGTGCATCCTGCTCTTTTTGGTAGTTCAATGAGTGAGCAAGGAAGCCGAAGGTGTGAATGCACCTCTTGCAGACCCTTGCCCTACTTCTAAGGATCTCAGTTTCCTTTCATTTTTATAAATGTTCTTACACTGTTTTTCCTGTCATCCTCTTTCCTCCTGGAGTGAGAGTACAACTTTCATATTTTTGTATTAAAATGGCTAATGTACTGCCCCTTTCACAGTTCACAGGCAAACCATGCACTGTTGAAAGAGATCAGAGAGATAAACCTGCAGCTTATAGATACTGTGGTGGATCTCAGCAACGAGGATAGTGATCCAACTGCTGCAGCTGCTGAAGGTGGTGAAGGAGCTATTGTGAAATGCTCCTTCAGTGCAGTGGCTCTCAGTCCAAATTTGAAGTCACAGCACTGTTGAAAGAGATCAGGGAAATAAACCTGCAGCTTATAGATACGGTGGTGGTCCTGGTGGATATCACCAATGAGGATAGTGATCCAACTGCTGCAGCTGCTGAAGGTGTTGAAGGAGCTATTGTGAAATGCTCCTTCAGTGCAGTGGCTCTCAGTCCAAATTTGAAATCGCAGTATACTTCAGTACAGATGGTGGAACCTTTGCCTTTTTTTCTCCATTTGATCAATGAATATTTATAATGTCTTTGTATTTATTTTCAATGCCAGATGACTCATTGGATTCAATGCCTGGAAAAGATGATGTTGTAGAGAAATTTGGAGGCAGCTGCTACACCAAGTGGGTTCCCTTCCTCCTTGGCTTTCTTCATTTCCAGGAGAGTTCTCACAGGGACCCTTCTGACACGTGACTTTCTTTAACACAGATAAATCTCCATGCAATCTATCTGTCCCCTATGATGGGCCACAAATGAAGACATTCAGCCTTTGTTCTTCAGGTGCCCTTTCTCTTCCTCTATCTGGGAGGGAATCCTCAACCACTGTTGGCTTCTTTGCAGCCCTACACACCGAATGGAGATGGATCGGCCGAGCTTTCAAAGGGAATACCATTTATGATCTCATCGTCCAACTTGCCTTCACTGCAACCATATACCAAATTTGGATGGAGCGTAACCTCAGGACTTAGACTAGCAAATCTAGGAGAATCAACCAGATTTGGGACTCTATTCTCTTCAAATGTCCGGGTTCTCTCAAGTGAGAGACCTTGCACGGATTCACCTCGGAGTAGATTCAATGTAAATGCTTGAGATTTACCTATCCAATTCCATGTGATAAGGACTTCCCGTGAGAATGAAGTGTTCCTTTCTTTTTCCTTGGGCTCTCCCAAATAGAAGAGTCCCTGTTGTAGTATGACTTCTTCTTTTATTTATAACACATACTTGTATTCACCCTAAAAAAAAATAAAACCCATAATTTGTCTAGGGGCACAACTGTGGTGCCTAAGAATGTAAATATCCAATAAAAGTTATTTTTTTCCGAATAATGTCAAAGGAAATATTACAACTAATAAGATGTGGCTAGGCCTGACTTGGATAAAAACCCCTTGGTAATTGGTACAGAAGAACCCACTCAACCCAAAATAAAGGATAAAAATTAGGCATTAATAGATGCAATAAAAAGCAAACCAATCCTATCATAAAAAAGAGCCTTTTTTTTTGTCTTTTTTTCCAATTTATCACAAGAAAGAGAAATTTTACCAGATCATTGAAGCTGGACAGAAGTATGAAAATATGGAAACCTTAATGTCTTTACAAAGATTTCACTCAAATAACCTAAAAGTAAAGGGGAAATTTGGAAGAGAACAGGCAAATAGAGGTATATCTTTCTGTTGGTGACACATTTAAACCAAAAAAAGAGCACACACCATGATTTACCTGTTGTACAACGGCATCCCGGTAAAACCTATACAAGTGCAGTAGCATTGCAATCCTATCAACTTGCAAACAGTATCTCCTACCATACCTGTAAAAATTGACACATTTAGTAAAAGAATACAACTGAAACTCCATGCTACAAAAAATAAAATTTAATGTGGCTAAATGTCATTTTCTTAGCAAGAAGAAAGCAATAGACAAAATTACATTGTAACAATATGAACATCTTCCGCAGCTAGGACAGGCTTCTCATTTGCCTCAGCTTTTGCAATTGCCATCTCAAACCTTGGCAAGCGAGTAATTCCTCCAGATGAAAACTGAAACAGAAGAAACGTTAAGGGAGTTAAAACTTAAATAATACAAGAACATTAGCGGAAATTGTGTATTATGTAAGAATATGAGTGGAAATGATATTGTGTATTATCTAAGGTAAAATGACAAGAAATATACAAAAACTTCATTGGAGAAATAGAAGAGTAATGAATATCAACAGATGCTAAAGAGTAAGTAAATATCGATATTGGACAAAATTTGAAGTTACCAAATAGATCCAGTTGATAGTAATATGAAGTGAATATTAATGTATGTTATTGAACAACATAGATGCAGCATACAGATGTGTTGGGGAAGTTGTGTGACAGTGACAACCTTTGATTTTAAACTGTGCAAGAAAAAAGAGATGAGTACAAGTAATGGAGTATGTTGATCAACAAAATTATTTATTCTCAAAGGATGCTGTAAATTAAAAGGTTGAAATGGTTCTGTCCAAGACATAGTACCAGAGACTAGATTGGTCGCCTCTAGTCCCAATATGAATCAGACTATCCGGCCTGATATCAGCCTATCTTTGAGGAAGATCGGCTGGATCAAGAGTCGACTGCCAATCCCAAGATATATAGGCTGATCCAGCAGATCCGATAAGAAGTTTTGAAACCTTGGTTTTCTCATCTTTTCGGTGCTATGAATGATCACAAATTAAAATCCAACCGGGGTCCGAATTAAATGAGCATATTAGCAGACCCTTACTGAAAGTAGGAACCTCCCCAAGGATGCCTATTTCTTTGCAACTTCAAGATTATATTCTTTTTTTTTTTTTTTTTTTGGGGTGGGGTGGGGTGGGGTGGGGTGGGGTTGGGGGGGGGGGGGGACAGGTTGTTATGGAGGAAAACCATCATTTGGACCGATGGTTTAGGAGCTGGATGACATGAATTCAACTGCCATGTTTTTACATTAACTATTTTAAATTAATGCAGTTTCCATTCAGTACCGAGAAACCTCACACTACAAAAGCTAACCAACAATATTTCACTAACTATTACACCCTTAATGTGATTGACATCGGCAGATCTACCTGAAATCCAATGAAAGACTTGCACTGCATTCCAGAAGCAAGAAGAACCAGCCGACTTTCGTGTGTGTAAATATACCAGCTCACATTCAATCTTTTTGTCTCGACCAAGCGGAGTGCCTTACAATCAGGTCCATATGCAAACAGATCCAGCCCACTGTGATTGCATTTCATATCAACGGAATTAAAATATGAAAGCAAGGCATAATTTAACAACGGCAAAGAACAAAAATAAAAAATAAAAATAACGAAAAGAAATATAAATATTTGTACGCTCAATGCTCTTTGCTATTCAATATTCGAGTTAACAGGGAAAAGAGAATACTGAAAGTTTTCCACATAGTACAAGACATGGGTTCAAGGAGAAAGAGCATACTCAAGATGCTCTGACAGCTCACACTTAAAGAATAGGTTGAAACATCCAGGTCTATCTAACTTCAAACAGCATGCCCTTGATGCTAACATAATATTTCTCTCATAAAGTATATTAAAGTATATTCTCATAATGAGAACTCAATCTTCTTTAACTGTTCTAGACAAACGAATCTATCTAGTAAAGCATTACCTTTGCACATTAGTTCAAATTATGCAAAAGATGTGAACTAATTAAGGAAAACACAAGGCATAACATACTGTCTGCTCATGAAACTGTCAAACAACAAATCAGTGTATATTTAGCATCAAGCACCATTCATGGAAACAACCACACATTCACACACAAAAACAAACAAAAGAGGTTGTAGTTTTTCATTCATTTACTCCAGAGTTCAGATATTGAACTGGCCTCCCATATAACGAGAGCTCATTATTTAAAACAGAGAATTGAATGAATCAGAACATAAATAGGCATTAGCAGCAAATAGGTTTCTAGCACTTCCATATTCCAACAGATGTGATTGAAAAATAAAAACAAAACTCACCATCAAATAATGTTGGACCTAGCAGCTTGGAACAAAAATTCCACTTGTGCTTTTACATATAATAAATTGAAGTTGCATTAATTGCACATAAATAGCACTCAGATTGGTGTTTTTTGTAGCACATACCTCGTCTTCACAAATATAACATCACAGGATGGGCAATCTGTCCAAAAGAATCCCAGTATGTTCTCAGATTCTGATTTACACTTATGGATAAAAGCCTCCCCAGTATATCTATTCCTGAACTCAATCTCAAGATTAGATCGTTGAATTCCGATGACCTTTGCATCTAGTGAATATCGAATAGAAAGTACCGGCCCTTCACCTATTGAATCAGATGTAGGAGCATCAAACAGCACAGGTGGAACAGTTTTCCATGCAAAAACCTGAAGGAGAAGAAGAAGAACCAAAGAAAGGGAGTTCATAAGACATAGTGGAAGAAGGAATATAGACTAAAAACATCAATACTTGATATTCATCCCTCTTTTACTGCTTCCATTTCCTTCCTAAGGTCAATAATTTTGTTGGACACAAGGTTCAGATATTCACATGTACTGAGCTGATGTGTATACGTTATAAAATATCAGTAGAATCATAAGAAGTTCATCAGACCATCAGGATATCTTTTCTGTCTTGTAATGATCCATACCCAAATATGAGGTACTAACCACAGGATTTTTCTTCATCATTATTTTCATCCATGAACACAAGGCATCTTTCCTTTTGAATTGAACGTGCTATTATGCATGAATATTGAAAAAAGTAAAAAGAATTAGATGGTTCATGCATTGAAAAAAGCTTGCTTTAAAGAGACTTGAGCAATCCACATTCCTATGGAACAGAAACAGTATATATTATATATATATATATATATATATATATATATATATATATATATATATATATATATATATATATATATATATATATATATATCTTTTAAATAAATTCATTATTGTTAAATAGAGTTGAACATTCAGATGTGGTTGAATCCCATTCAGTTGGGATAAGCTTTGTTGAGTTGAATCTATCCATTCTTGCAATTGAATGTACAGCTTAATAGATCATGGACCTACAAAATCATGATTCATTGTCAAATTCATGGATCTATAATCCTCTATGTAACAAGGACACTTCATTTCTTCATAACCCTGCCATGTAGGAAACCCTGTGTTGGTGCTAGTGTCAGGCACTACATGTCTGTTCTCTATAATGCCCATATATGATTTCACAACAGGTGCCATGTGAAACACCCACTACCCTTGTTGGAAAATGTTGCTCCTGTCCATGCCTTGATACCTAGACCCTCTCAAATAAATATTTGGGTAGAAATATGAAATTAGAACTTTTTTCTCCCTGTAAACCAGTTAAAATCATTTAAAATTCATGTTTACTGGTTCTGGTTAATTATTTTATGTACCATGGTATCAGAGTTAATGCTTTCATTCCAGTAAACAGATGCTTTATTGAAAGACAGAATTACATCGTGCTCCCTTTCCTGCTGGCATCTTGCTCAAGCCTGCCTCTTTCCGGCCATGGCCCTTCCACACACCCCCCCCCCCCCCTGCCTCCGCTATCTCTTCCTCTGGAACAAGGCGAAATCAGCAAAGGCCAGTCAGTGCCTCTTGCTGAGAATGGACTCTCTGCAAATGCAAGCAAAGGTCGCTGGAATTCTCTGTTTGATTCTGCCCCTTTGTCTCTTGGGGAGGGTTTTTCCCTGCATTTCAAAGCGCTGATGATGGAAGAAGAGGTTCAGGTTGCCTCTTGTTTGGATAGGTTCTTTTTAAGTGAGATTTCCGAATGATCCAATACGCTGGTGCGCTAGTTTGTGGGACAAAGGATTCCTTTTCAACTGGTAGAAGTCCTTACCAAGAGAATTCCCAACAGAAGCAGTGCAAAATAACAAGAATCTTCAATTCTCAATGATAATAAAACATTTCTAACATGGTTTCAAAAATTGAGACTCCAAGTATGATGAACTTCCAAGAAAACCCCAAAAATAAAGACTATTCCTAATCTGTCAATTAAAATGACCAAAAATGACTCTTTGATATAAAAATAACTTATAAAAATATTGTCAATTTGCATAAGTGATTATTCTAACAAATAATAAAAATAATAAAATCTAACCAAACTTATAAAAAGTACATAATTGACAGTGGCTGGACAAATAAATCAGACTTTCTCATAAAATAATTGAACAGACATTTGACCTTTAGCTGCCTAGCTTTCAAAATCACACCCCACAATTTCTGTTTGCAGATCCAAATGGGAAAAATCTCTCCACACAATAATTATGGGCTGAACTAGAGAGATGGATATGCTCCTATCAGAAACCTGAGAAAGATCTTTAATCCAAAATACAATTTGTTGATTGAACTCTTCTCAGTCTATGCTCATGCATCACTGCAGTAGTGCTATTTGTAATCTCAACTCAAGCTACTCAATTCAGTTAGTTATACAACAGTTCCCAACTATTGGTGTTAGCCACACAAATCCTGTTACACCCTCCACTGTATTTAGGAGCAGGTATTTGTCATCTTGGAATGAGATTATTGGCTCTGCTATCTGTTAAAACAAAAAAATTTCCATGACTATTTTACATTTTCATGCCTGCCCAAGCATATCCATGATATGTTATTTAAAATCTGATATAGGATCTTTGGTTTAACTCAATGATCATGATCCCAAGTCTAAGAAAGACAAGAAGAAAAGAGATCAATTTTATAAGTTTAGCATGTATGAACCAAAATTAGGTTTTATGCTTATGGGGACGACTTGAGAAACTTTTATTGGGGTTGGACCGTCGGAGATGAGGTTAAAAGGGATTTGTTATATGCTGGGCAGGTTAGAAGTCATGTTTTGTCGAAGTTGTAAGTAATATGTAAGTTTATTAGCCATACACTAAGTGGTTTTGGGTTGGATGGGCTTTCTATTTTAGGGGCTTTTAAAGGGCTACATACAGTTTCTTTGCACCTTGTTGAGTTTTTACAAATGCCACAATATTAAGTTTTTCGAGTGTAGGATTAGTGCATTTTAGTAAGCATTATCTATTTTCTTACTTAGGAAGCATGCATATATAGCACACTACACCCTGACTGTGGCTTCATAGGACCTCTTCATAGGTGGATTCCAAGGTTTTCCATTTTTCTTCTTCTATCTTCTTCCTACTATGTTAATTGTTTTTTATAAGAGCCTCATTACCCCCACACTAAAATTTTTCACATTAAATCGCCATCAAACCACCACCAAATCACTAGTACAGCCTGCTCCCATTAACTCTAATCTTCACCAGTTCACCCACCATCAATATCATAACCATTGGGCATATTTCCCAAACTTTTTGCCTTTATTCCCTTTCTAATAGAATACCTTTCCATTAAAACCTTCATCCAACATCACAGCAGCTTACTTCTAACCTTAGCCTATTCCAATTGTCTACCACCATTTCATCTAAAAATCTTAATTTCTGTTTCACTTCTACACATTTCTGTATCTAATCAGCAATCATTCTTTCTTCAGATTTCATTATAACCAATTGTTATTCTAGGACAATATAGAGCATGATTTCACTCATGGAAGCAGCCAAAAGTGGAGAGGAAGTAACACTTTTCTTTCATGAATTACAACGTTCAGTTCAATGATGAAGATGCACAAAAAAACACAAGTATATTTATTTACTTATCTATTGTACTTCTCAACCGAATTTAGGTTACAATACCTGATCAGATATGATGGAGAGTAGTAACTTATTCCCATCATCATAGAACAGAGCTCTTGATCCAGGAATGCTGACTCTTAGAGGTGGATGTTGAATGTAAACATGTGAAAGAGCACCACATCCACTTAAACCAACACTCGGTTGAGCACTTGATGCCTTTCTCAACATGTTACAATTTTCTTGTATTCCAGCCTTAACAATAGAACTTAGCAGAGTCTAGTAGATACTATAGTAGTTGGCCCTTGAATGCTGGTTATGAGCTTTAAGGAAGTACAGAAAAATCAAACCAGTGCAACAACAGAGAATTATATGAAAGTGCTTCAGTTTTTCTTGTCCTTAACCTTTACAAGTAAAGCTTGTGATGTTCAATGAATGTCTCGATAATAAAAGCTAAGAGCTCCTCAACCTTAAACCTGTCTTTTAGGCACTAAAAACAGCAGTAAGAAATTTCATCCACAAAATTCTGATGGCAACAAAGAATGCATAGATTGAAACAGCACTGTTGTCAGAATTCTTCTGATTGTCTTCTCTCCTGGCTTCACAAAATGAGAATGTGGAGCAATATGACTGCTTCAACAGACTGTGGACAGAGGAATTCAGCTGGATTCAACCTTAAAACTTCCCTCTTAGCTATTAAGCAACAGAATATTTTAACATCAATATGCAATACAACTCAGAATGAATAAAATTATTTTTCTCAATATGTTCCATATCAATAAGAAAACCAGCACCTTATTTTGCATGCACGTTTTTAGGGCAATAAATTCCTTTAAACACAAATCATGCTCAACCTGTGGAACTCTTCCAGCCATGAAACTCCCATATTCTTTTGCCTACAGAATTGGTATCAAAATTAAAGCAACATGATATCTAACAGAGCTTAGTAATTGCTGCAAACAAGAATTAAATATCCAAAGAAACAATGCAGATTTTTTGCATAGTTTTTGTTATCTTTGCCTTTTAGTCTTCTTTATCAGCATTGAGAAGCATGATGCTTGAAGGAAAATTTCTCCCTACAGTTTAAAGTTCCCTTGGAGAAACTCCACTCACTCAAGCCTAAACAAAACCAAAACAGCCATAAAAAACATTTTATTACATTATCGTACAGAAAAAAACAATAGCATTAATGTGCTAACTGCTAACCATGCTTTCTCTTTTTTTGGAGGTTGCGTTCAGCCAAGTCATTTGCAGAAGATTTGGCTAAATTGGGGTTTCTAGAGACTCTTTGTACTTTCCTTTTATATTCTATAGTTCCTCATTGAGTGTCTCTAACTGGTGTCAGTCGGAGCTATTGTTGTTGTATTTTAGCTTTGTTTTTCTTCACTCCTCATCTCAGCCTTATCCCAGCTAAATGGCGTCGGCTACGTGGATCCTTTTTATCCAATCAGCTCTATTCAAAGCCATACTTATTTCTAGTCCTAAGCTACGCCTATCAAACTCATCAGTTCTTCTAGAGTCATTTTATGCCTATCCCTGACTGTAGCTCCTTCAATCCGAATCAAAACACCCCTCGATACTAGAGCATTCAAGGGGCTCCGTTGCACATGTCCATGCCACCTCAAGCGGCTTTCTCGCAACTTATCATGTATTGGAACTACTTCTAAATTAGCTCTAATTTGTATTTCTTCTCTCCTATTAATAAATTTTGAAATTTAAAAAAAAGAAAAAACACGTCATAGAAAAAAAAAATCAAAGCAAGGATATAGTTTGCGGAGATATTTACATATAATTAGGAAAGCTCAACTCCTATGTCCACACATGAACCTCTCTTTTGGGGGGAGAACTTGTTCAGAAAATTCATTGGCTTATGAGTTGCCTACATCACAGGCTTCCAAGGCTTCTACCTATTTGAGCCTCTATCCTTTTGGGTCATTCTCAGTGAGGGTTTTCAGCTCCTTGGGGCTGGTTCTGTTGTTGTTGCATACGAGTAATATATCTTCATTTCCCTCCTATATTTTTTGTATTTATTTTCAGTTACTTCTCAAAAGAACATTTTAAATACCTTCAATGTAATGGAGCATTAGAACATTAAATTTGGCCCAAAACAGTTGAACATTACCTGAGATGCACAATTTACCAAAATGCGCTTGAGCGTAGAGGTAGTGCTTCTCTCTATCATTTCCAGTTCACTGAAAATTTAAGTTGCCAATAGTTTGATTTCAATGTTATCAAGATTTTAGTCATGACATTACATATGCCCAAATGCCTATATCAATAATTGCATGTCTATAAGAGCAAAGCATGCGTTGAGATGAGAGATCATTCCTGATGTACCCCCAAGATTTATAGGAAAAGCAAAAAAGACACACACAAACAGACACACTCACAAAAAGTAAGAACTACTTAACACTAATGCAAGCATTTACAATATTGTTGAAATTTACAAAATCATAAGCCATAGGCACATTAGTTAGAACAAATGGTAACAAAATCTAAGTGCAGTATATGAGATATCATGAAATCTTTCCGCTACTTACTCTACTTTTGTTATTTGAATGCAATAATAAACATAAAATGGTGTTGCCAAATTTTCACGATGGTAACAAGACACGAATTCCATAACAAGTATGTATCATTTTCTTTACTCATGATCACAACATCAAATTACAGAAACCACGGAAATTGAGTCTGAGATCCGAACTCAAAAGAAATCTATTTCCAATAATGATTCGGAGCATCAGAAGTGCCTAGAAAATGATTTCAATCAGAAAGTTCACTATCTAATCTACCTAATGGCTAGTAGAGAGACAGAACTGACCAAAAATAGAAAAAAAAAAAAAAAAAAGAAGCCAAAAGATACGGTTTGCTGTGAATATGCTGGTAAAAGTGTTTGAAAGAAAACTAACGATTTACTGAGCTTCTTAGAATTTTTTGCATGATTACATTGATTAATGGAACAAGACATAGATCATCTATCTGTCCATTGTGAACAAACAATTTACTCACTCTATTAGAAGTGACGGAAATTAAAAAAATAAAAAAAAATAAAAAAAAAAACATTTAAATTTGTCACCTTCGATAGTAACACGAATTATATCAAATAATAAGAAGAAAAGGATCGGTGGTTTGCTATGAGATAGATAGAGTTGAGAGGAAAGAACCTCAAAAATTGATCCTTAGTCGATTGTATAATCGAAGAACACAGAAGGAAACGTTGCCGCAGTTTTAATTTCACAGCGCCAATGCACCTTGCGCTCACTGGTTTTTTTTTGGTAAGAATGCGCTCACTAGTTTCAAAACTACCTAACAGTCAAGTCTCCGTCAGGCTGCAAAGTTAAACCCTCTGCCTATATTTGGCGGATGGTGCAGTAGGGGGGATCTTCGAATCATGGCAGATGCATGGCTTTAAGAATCGAATTGCCGATTCCGATCAAATCGGATCGCAATCAACTTGATCCGATTTCCAATTCTGCCCGTTCATCCTGAAGAATCGGAAATCGAAATCGAAATCCGGGGGTCCATGGGCTGAGCAGATGTCCAAGGTTCTAGAGGCAATGGCTTTAGGAGCTTATATGATTTTCATCTTTCTGGTCAAATATGATTTGGGTTTCAATGTACCACCTCGAGCCCATGCCAACCCAAACCCCGGGTTTTGTCTTTTTTCAAGGATAGGCCCAACATTAGCCCAAAAACAGCCCCAACATGGGCCCAAAAATTTCCAGCTCAAAACTCTAGTATTCTTGGGTTGGGTTCAAGTGGGGTTGCCCGAACCCACCGAAGTGCCCATCCCTGCTCTTGATATATATATATATATATATATATATATATTGGTAAACAATATATCTAATTAGAAAAGGCAGGAGTAAAACTCAAGGTATCTTAGATACAAAGATTCTTCAACCATAGAGTGGACAAAGGCCAGTCAAACAGCCCTGTAACTGTACTGGCATTCCTAGCAAGGTTGTGCACAATCTCAAATGCACCCCTTGGAATAGATAAAAATTTACGACTCTCAAAAGAAGTTGAATGGTCAACAATATCAAACACAATGTTATGAATGATAAAACTGGGAATCCGATCCAAAGTGATAGCTTGGATAACATCCTTATAGTCAGAAAGAATCGCCACTCGCTTATGACCATCAGAGAGGGCCATAATGAGAGCCCATCTAATAGCGAGAGCCTCACCCTCCAATGCTGAATTAAAACTGAGATGAGCAGAGCAGGCACGGATGGGGACAGCAGATCTGGAACACAAGATGAAACCAATATTACCATATGAAGATTTGGGCTTAAATGTCGCATCTGTGTTGATAAGGATAGAGTCTTCAGCAATGAAAAGAGTATTAGATGCAACTTCTGGGATAGATATTTGAACCTAGAGAGATCTATTAGCAGTCCCCGATGAGAATTCTACCCACTCTTGATATATATTGACCTTCAAATACCCAAGGCAGTTGAAAAAGATTGAGAGACATTAATCTGCTCCATCATCTCTTACTTAGCTGAATACTTTTTATAGGGGATGTCAATTTGGAGATCGAATCAATTCATTTTTTTTACACGAATTAAGTGTTACTGGTTATGTTTCGGGCCAAGCTTTGTGAAAATTATTGTTCCTCATCTGGTCCTGAGTGCAACGACAAATGGACTGTTAAGGACCGAGCCGATAGGAACCCGAAAAGGTTACTTCAAACCAATTTAAACTGATTACCCTCTATGAAATCTCTTGAAATCGCAATTTATTCTTTCTTAGAACTTTATTAGAAATGAGAAGTGAGACCTAAGTAACTGACAAATCAATAAGCTATAGACAATAGCATTTTTTTTTCTTTAGGAGATTCATAACCACTAAATATCAGTTGCTTGAAAATACGTGATTAGTAAGAAGCAAGATTGAATTCAAACCACATGCACGGTCCAAAATCAACTCGATAATAGACTAATATCGGATTGGTCCATTAACTAACATGTATAGTGTAGTCCATTTGAATATCTAAATGGTATGTTTAAGGTTGCCCATATAAAACCCAAGACTGACTTAACTTGGACCAAAACTGCACCAAACCGACCATCCAATAAAGTAGAAGAAAAACAACGTACTAAAATGAACCTCCCCACCCCCCATTTTACTTCTAAGCAAACAGACTCATTGGAATTTTCACTTTCTTCTCCACTTCATTTTCTTTTATCAATTAAAATTTGAAGGTTCCTCACAATGCAACGATGGGGAAATCTCACACAATACAGAAATAGGGGAAGAGAGAGAAATTATTAGGAGGAGAGAGAATGTATTATGAAAGATTGTGAGAAAAAAATCTCCACAATAACATTGTTGGGATATTTACTTCAAAAATTTTAATTTTTAATTTTATTTCAAGGCAACAGGATATATGTATCCTACTGTGAAAATGCAAAGAACCATCTAGATCATAATAAAAATATACCCCAATGTACCCGACTGTGAACGATGCAATGTACCATTAGATCATAGTCCTATCATTGATGATATTAGCTTCTATTTGTGAATCTTGCTCTTCTCACTGTATTTCAAGGGAGGTTAATGTGGTAGTACATTTCCTTGCCTAAAAAATCTTATCAATCATGAGTTTGCACATTTTCTCTAATTCCTTTGCTTGGCTCCAAAATCCTTGTACTATAGATGCCTCAGTTTGTACCCAATTTTTATTATAATGAATTTATATTTTACCTAAAAAAAATGTAATATCAAAAAATCCTGTAAAACAAACTCATGATATGAACCCTTTCCTCTTATTTCAATTTGATTTTACTCCATTTTTTATTGGGGGTAAAGATTTTACTCCATTTTAACCAAATGAAATGGGGGGACCAAAATGAATGGAAAAGGAAGAGGAAAACGAAATGATTAATAAGAGTGTCATTTTAATATGTGAGAGAATGAAAATTGAAGATGAAAGTCTTCAACTACCATGTTCGTATGTTCCTTCTAGTCTTTAGTGCCGATGACACGTCTTTTTCAAGGTTAGTTTTCGGTATCTAGTTTTCAAGCTTTTGAAAGCGTTGGTTCAGTATCAGTGGTGCAGTGAAAGATGTGTTTGGAGAAGAGACAGAAAGAAGTGACCAATCCCCTTCCTAGTCCTTACCAAGAAAGCCCATCAGTAATTATGAAACCTGAATTCTCCCGCCACTCTGACTCCACCGCTTTTCCTAATTTCGGATGATCAGTCCATTTTGGAGCCATTCCATCTTATTAAAATCATCTGTCATGCATGGCCTCTGATTCAAAAAAAAATAAAAATAAATAATAATTTACATGCCTCCATTTTTTGCTTTTCTTTTCTGGTTTTTGCAGTAAATGTTGGACTTCATTTTTAAAATTTCAGTGACCCCATAAAAATACCTATATACCCTCCACTCCTCTACTCAATATTGGAATTTAAAAAAAAAAAGGGAATATGAATTTAAAATGGTGAAAGCTATGGTAATTGGTAACTGAAACTGTCCTGAAAAATTCAGTTTCTTTCTGCATCCAGCAGAACAAGATTTTTATTAGCAATAGATGCTACTCATGTACCCATCATCTGATCTTTCTTTTTTTCTGTTTCATTTAATCAAACTCACCATCCCATTTCAGACTCTTGAATTCATCTCATAATACATGTATACTTCCACCCACATGTAGAACGATTAACCCACCTGGTATTGTAGTCCACCTGAGATCATTTTGTATCCTTACTCTCTTCACTGATCTTACCCTTGTCAAGAACAATGCACATTAAAAAAAATTATTATTACCCATAAAGAGATTGCAGAATTCCTTCCATTTTTGGCAAGCATGGAAGTTTTCTTTTTGAGAAAGAGAGAGAGAGAACTTGCAGAGTTGCACCTACATAGATGGTTTTCTGCTAATACATATATAATTTACATGGAACTTAGTGAGCTTGCCTTAAAAATGATAAATCAGATGACAATATATTCATAGTAATTAAAGTACTGCAGTGAGGGTACTTTGATTAACAGTGAATGATGGGGAGGGCTTAAGGATTGTCCCCATAGGATATATGATGCAAAACCTGCAGAAGTATTTTGATCAGAAAATCAGGAGCCCAGGCTTCCTTTACTCTCTTTTTTCTGAATTTTTTTTTGGGATTAACCTTAAAAAAGGGAAAGAAAAAAAAAAAAAAAAAGGAATTACAGATGCAGATCCAAACTCACATGGTCGTGTACGCTTGGCTTCTTAGTCTCATAAGCGTTTAGCTCATGTGAACTAGGCCCTCCCATGCTTGCTGTCTTCGAGTCCTCGTTGCCGGCGAATAAGGGCAACAATAGCCGGTCCCGGTTAAAGCTTGGCGTGTTTTGGACGGCTGGGATTCTCCACATGGTCAAAGGGCTCCCATTAATCGGTGGTGGATGACTCCTATAGAACCTACCAGTACTGTTACTAGTACCCATCATCATGTTGGTATTGTTCCAAGATGGGTATGTGAGTGTCGTCGGCGGCCGGCAGTAATTGACGAGACCGTACATATGGGCGTCAGGAATGGAATTAAGTGCCATGGCTGACTGAAGGTGCGCACGCTTGGCGTGCTGGCGCTCGCGCTTGTGTGCGTTCTGGTGACCACCGAGAGCTTGTGATGTTGGGAAGTTTCTACAGCAGTAATGACACTCGAATTTACGGCCTGTCTCGCTGTTGTTCTCGTTGTCTTTGGCTTCGTCGGTTGCGCTGGTTTCGACAGATTCTGCAGACTCATCGGTTATGGTTACATCACCACCAAATTCGATGCCGAATAGTCGAATGCCCTTTTCTTTAACTGGAGCAGGTCGTATGAAGGGAAGCTGAGAGAAGGAGTCGACGTTCATGAAGTCATGAGTCTCCCTTTCTGCTTTCTCCATGGAGATCTAGAGAGGGTTATGGAGTTGTTTTGTAGGTTATCTATCTATCTATCTATCTATCTGGGAGTGGAGATGATGGAGTGGGAGTTTAGAGAGGGAAGAGTAGAGGAGGGAGGAGAAGGAAATTAAGCACAAGGGGAGAAGAAAGAAAGGGGACGGTGGTTTCTATTTGGGAAGGTGAGGTGTGGTGGGACCTACGAAAGGGGTGTGTAGGGGATCTCTGGTCCGTGGACAAATTTGTGCAGACCCCATCTGATAGTAAGGTCTGACTAGGCAAGGACGACAATGCTGGTGATGAGAGTTTTGAGCTTCGCGAAGTACCACCGTATTCATCTCTCTCTCTCTCTCTCTCTCTCTCTCTGATCATAAACTCCAGCTTGTTATATTTTCATTGCAAATATCCCCTGGGTCAACGAAAACATAGGTAATGTGATATTGTGACATGCAATATTTTTTTATGGATGACCCCCAACTTGCAATATTTTCATGTTAACATCCCCCTAGAGAATGGAAATATAATGTATGATTAATAACTAATTTGGATGGTTGAGATCAACTTGGGGATTTATAATCTATACACTTGGCAATGAATAATACACTTTGTTCATGCTTCTTGAAGTGCCTATGATCATAACTGTAAGGAGGAAATGCACAAAATTAAGATTGATTTTGAGCTATATTTGCACATTGTCAATGCTTTACTAGCTTGAGATTTCATTATGATGGTGCGCAGGATAGGGAACATTCAAGCAACTGAGTACGCCCCCACTCCTCTCTCTCTCTCTCTCTCCATGTTCTTGTATCGATCAGTCAACACCACCGATGTAAGTTGTAAAAGTGAGAGAGATGACCAATTTTCGTTTGTAAGTCCCCCCTCTCTCTCTTCTCTCTCTCTCTCCTCTCTCTCTCTCTCTCTCTTTTCATGTACAGTACTAGTAGTAGTTGGGGGCTGGTTCTTTATAGCTGTTGGCTGTTTATATCTGTTGCAGACTTGCAGGGATTCTGCAGATCAGTGGTCCTGAAGACGTTAACCAGATTACACGAATGGAGAAGAGCCAAATAATCAACTCAACCCACGTCGGGGTAACAAGTACGTAGACTCTTTCTCTTTTTATCCTTTACCTTTTTGTTTTTTCCATGTAAATTGTTTTTACTTTTTCAATACATTCTTTTGCATTTTATATTAAAACAAACTATATGAAATGTTATAACGCCATTCACATAAAAACAAATAAAAGTTAAATTATTTACTCAAACTTGAAACAATTACCATAAAAAATATTTGATATTTCTCTTTAATTTCCTATATGGTTGGTAAATTTGAATATTATATTCACAAGTAATGTCTATGAGTCGTATTTTCATACATTTTTGTACTTTTGGTATTTTCTAAAGATACAAAAAAAAAAAAAAAATTCACTAATGAAGCTTCAGCTTGCCATGAGTATGTAACAAGTATAATCCTATTAAATGATTAGAGAGGCCAAATGAGAAAGATAAGAAGAAAAGAAGGAGGTGGGAGGTGTGGGACTTATCGAGAAACTCTGGCTTTCCTCTCATTTATTTGATAAAACTTCTCTAGTCATTGCTGGAGAGGAATTTTTCCATTGTAGAAACAGGTAATATGATTGAAAATTTTGAACATATTATTGTTGAAATTAAAATCAATTCCAATAATTAAAACCTCTAATATATAACAATACATATGATGAAGGTTAGTGGCACCCATTTTGCATTTTTTTTTTTTTGACAAATTTGATTATCGAACATTTGAGATATATAGCTTTTTGCTCATGTTAGGTTGAAATTTGATCAATAGGTTCTTAAATCATAAGTGCACAAATTTAAAGTTTTCTTTTGGATGTGGCAGTTAAGATAACAAGGGCAATTCACTAATAGTTGTGACATATATATTAAGTGGTTAATAACTATAGGGGACAGTTTTCGTACACGGGACCATGTATATACACAGTTCGTATATTAGTCCTTCATTAAATAGGGGAGGGATAGTTTTGAGAATATATTTCTTCATTTGACAATTGAAATAGGACCATAAAAATAAACGATTGTATACGAAACCTTCTGCCATAACTATATATAATCTTAAATTATAATAAATGCGGAAATATAATTAAGTATCTGAATTTGACCATGAATCCATTGTATGATAGCATCAAATTAATGAGAAACTCATTCATGATCAGGGCATTGCAGGCCATAATGTACTATGTCAAGGACAAATATGAATTGTCTTTAAAACCTCATACAAGAGCCATTTATATGCGTACTTCATTTTACAGTACCTAAGTGGCAATTATTGGTCTGAAATGCAGCTGCTTATGGACATATTCGTCATATACAGAAATGAAGTGTACAAGCCAGTCAAAGGACTTAACCCATTTCTAGATCTCTCCCTAGCTTTTCATTTTTACAGTTTGTAAGTTAAACTTTTCATTTCTTTCCTTTTGAAGCAGTATCGTCGTTATCTGAGATCTAGAGAGAAGAGAGAGAGAGAGAGAGAGAGAGAGAGAGACGCCTTTTACGTCCTTGTTATTTGAAGATGATGAGGTTTTGTTTATTACTTTAAAGGGGTTTTACTGCTTATCTGTAGATTGGCATGGGATTTAGCTGAAATAGTAATTCAATGATATATGGAAGAGTCTCTGCAACACGGACTGCTTTATTCGTCCATGCTTGAGCCCGTTTTGCAATTATTCCCGGCCTTTACTGTACGCATCCTCATAATTCTACCATTCTTTGCCATTGTAAGATAAGTCGCTTTCCTAGTGTCTCCTCCCATCTAACACCTTTTTACAGTTACACACCTTGTTTGGGCTGGACAACCTTGGGCTCATCAGCTATAGCCTAATTGCCATCCTCCATTAGTTCTTTTTTTTTTTTTTTTTGGGGTTAATTAATGGGTCCATCTTGCTAATGGTCATTCATATCCACATTTACATCAATCCCCTTTTTTGCGTGTTCATTGGTTCATCATAGTACCACAATATATAGACTATATTTAGTATTTAGATCAAGAGGGGTGAAAGAGGCTTGGTTCAATTCAATGGACCCCGAACACCAATCATGTAGAACCCTTAATTAAATAAATGAAAACACGTAAGTGGGGCCCACACTACATGCCATAACACACACATGATGGCATCTTCTCTTTCAAACCTTAACACCAACAACACTACCAACAACAACAACCCTTCATTCATACAAACACTCTTTACCATTAAAGTCACACAAGGGGAGAGAGAGAGAGAGAGAGAGGGGACCATAGCATATGTGGGTCATAGTCACATTGAAATCAATTGAACTGAACTACTTTGGGATACTACTCTCTGAATGTCTTGTTCTCACCCACTAATAAAGGGTCACTATCTTTAGAAACCCTACTTCTTCTAGCTAGGATGGATGTTTGGCCTGGCTTGGCTCAGCAAAGCATCATTCATTCTCCAGCTGCCGCGTTAGCCGGCCGGCCAGACTGTCCTCAGGCTGAAAGGAAATGTCACTGTTTCATCATTTCGCATCCATTTTTCCCATTAGGTGGCCTGAAGGTGACATTGCCTCTCGAACTACTGTCGTGGAGCTAACTCACTGTTCCGATACCCCATCCGGGAGCGGTGGTGAAACATTGAGTCCTGATGAGTGGCCTACATAGGTCGATGTAGATCGATGCAGGAGATAAAGGGTTTTGGCATTCCTCTTGTTTCCTTTGGCACATGTTACAATCAATTGTTTTTGCCTGATTTTAATGTTTAGAAGCTCTGAAGCAGATACAATGTTTGACACAAGCTAGAGAGAAGAATAGAAGATGATGTGGAGTTAAGCAAACCATGCAAATGTGGATCACTAACACAAGGCCATCATGCCCCACCAATACAAGGACATGCACAACAGTCATCCTATCATCAATTATATATCAACACACATGAATCCATCAGGCCATCAAGTCATCTTAACTCATGAAGATGACAACCCAAACCAATTAACACGTAAAGGAAGGTAGTTCAAATGTTCAATGAAGGATTTTCCACAGTTAACCCTAACTGTCAAACCATCTAAACTCATAAAGGCATCTCATCTCATCTTGAGTGTCTTGAGTGTGAGAGATGAGAATAAGTTTGAAAAAAAGGCTGTCGTTGCACTATCAATAAAAGAGGCATCTTTTAGAGCATGTAATATCATTAGAACCCTTCCTTTTATGTTAGGTTCTTTGATGGATAGGAACAGACAAGATCAATTATCATGGACGATTTGTTTCTTTTGTCATATTTGACATCTCCATGTGAAATGTGAAATGCACCACATTATTCGTCTATGGACACCCTTTCTCTTTATTAATATATAAGACAAGATTACACCTTTAGTATCTCTGTTTCTGCAACTCATCTCTCCCAATGTGGAAATCATGAGATTATATCCGTACTTCATTTGAGTGGCTGGAAATCCAAATGCAATGGCCACCACGTAAAGGCCTCTGATTTTTCCCATGAATACAGACTAGTGTACCAACAAAGAAAAAGTCTGTAGTTTTCTCTTTGAGTATACTTTCACACAGATATTGCATCATTGTTAAAAGTTCTGCTAAATAAAGATCAGTCTGTACGAATATTTCGAGCTGAAAAGGGTAATTAATGGTTTCCAAATCTTTCTATTCATGGTATGCTTGAGAGTTTTGATTTAAATATTAGGAATAATCCCACATTACTAGTGACATTGGAATTTTAGAGTCTTTTATATATATATATATATATATATATATAAAAGTCCCTCAACTTATTAATTTAAACTTTTGAGTTGGAAACTTGATATAGTATCAGGATTCTAAGTTTCCTCTCATAGTAACCCTAAAAAAAGATAAAAAGTCACCAAAAGAGAGACTATGGTTAGAGAAACAGTTTTAACTAGTCACTTGAAAAGTACCACATATACTATCACATATACATTACTTAACTATGGGGAGGTTACATGTGAGGGAAAGTATTGAGAATAATCCCACATTGCTAATGAGATTGGAATCTTGGGGTCTTATATATGAAGAGTCCCTCTACTTAGTATACTTAGTAATTCTAACTTTTGAATTGGACACTTGACATTAAAAACATAAAGATTAATATTCTCTTGGTTGAACAGGCTGAATTGGGAGATTGGGTTCTCTCTCTCTCTCTCTCTCTCTCTCTCTTCTGAAGAATTCCTATATAGGTTTCGTTGTAAATTTACAGTGATGACATTCTTCATAACAGTTTTCATCTCACCGTGGGCATAGATAGAAAATCTTACCAAAACCACGTAAGGACACGTTACTCCTTACGTGGTGGGGTTTGTTTGTTTGTTTTTTTTTTTTTGTTTTGGTTTTACTTTTCTGTATCCTGATTAGGGTTTGGATTCTACATTGAGAGTGCGGTAAAGGATAAATTACAGTTTCAGAAACCAAACTGGGCATCGAACCAGAAAAGTATAGGTAGTCTGGTCCGGTTGGTATGGTAACGATTCAACATCTTTCCTACTCAATAAGAGGGTTTCTGTAAGGTACATACAATAATAAAAATAACGTACAAAAGCTTAAGCATTGCTGCAACTTGGAATAGTGTGGGCTACCACTTGAAACAATGGATGGGGAAGTGATGAGGTACGTACAACACTTTAACAGAGTAGCCGGATAGTATTTCTGTGTTGGTAAAAAGTGAGACAGCCCAATTTGTGCCCAAGTTATTGCACCTCTGTTATTGGCATTGTTGGAAATAGAACCTATCTGGTACCATGTGAAGTTGCCTTGACAGCAAGGTACCTTAGTTTTTTTATGAGAACTGGTACCTTAGTTGATGTAGTAGGAAGAATTATTGAATAGGTACAAGAGTTAGGAACCAAATCCTCTCCTCCATGGCTCCCCGTCTCCCACCTCATTCAACTGTTGGAGGGGGTTGGAGTTTGAGCCGGCTCACCCCTCCAATGGTTGGATGGGGTGGGAGCCGGGGAGGAGAGGATTTGGACGCCAAGAGTTATTGGTTAATTGCCTTAAGTCTTTCTTACAAGTTTATTAATCCCAAAAAAGGGGTTTTCTTGTATGGTTACATGATCATATTACTATTGCATATGAATTATGATGGAATCCCATGGAAATACATATATGGTGTGAAATAATTATTAGACAATTTTGTTTAATGATCCAAAACTTTCATTTCAATAGAAGCATGAGAGACTAGCTAATTTTACTTAGGAAAAAAAAAAGGCAAGAAGAAGAAGGAAGAATAACAAGTTTACTAAGGTCCTAATTTTTTTAAAAAGATATAAACTTCATTTAGTTAGTGAGATCCTAAATTGTTAGGGATAGATCATAATTAGGATCAAAATCCGTCTGCACCTTTTAGGGATATCTCATTATGATAAGGAAAAGAAAACGATGGTTATTTATTGCATTATCTCCTGCCTGTCCATTACGGCATGATCATTTTCAATTATTCCTCATGAAGAAAAATTGAAAGGGAGAAGGAGCTAGATTATGATCCATACCAAAATCTTTTAATGAGACCTTAGCAATGAATATGATCCATATAAAAATCTTTGAAGACAAGTTAGTAGCTTGTTGAAGAATGAGTGTGTTTTTGTACAGTGATATATGAAGAGATATAGCATTTATATCTGCAATTAAATTTCTTCTCGTGAGAAACATCTGCAATTGATGGCAGTAGATTTCACTTCATGGCCTCATACAAACTTTCATATTTATGGGAAATGAAAGTTTGTTATGAAAGTTTGTATGTGTTTATAAAAATCCTATATTAGAAACCGTAGAGACCTTAGATGCTTTCATATACCGGTTGATCTCCATGGAATAGCTTAAAATTTTGAATTATGTTTGTCAGTGATCTTTTTGTAATTTGCTTAGCTAATTAGCTCGCTTAATTTATAATCTATACCCATTGTGGACAAGTTTATTTTCTTTGGTTACTTGAACATTTGTCATACATCAGTTTCATGGCTTCCTTCTAATCATGATTAACTACCTACTAAATATATCCTAGACAGAGGAGTAAGCTTGATTAAATTTTCATAGAGAGCTCAACTTAGACGCCATGTTAAACTAAGTTTAGAAAAAAAAATTTGGACACTCGAAGATCACTTCTCTTAGACTATTGATTACTCCAAGAAAGATCTAGATTGGGATTCCTCTATTTATTTGTTTTTCTCTCAAGGGTTGGCTTCTCTGATGATGACAATACCGAAGATGGAAAACTTGGCCCTGGTCTTTTTGATTTTTCTTTGGTCGGACTTCTTTTTTAATTTTTCTTTAATATAAAAAAATATTGATTAATTACTCCAAAACAAATTTAGGTTTACATGTCATTTAAAGAAGAAAGAAAACATCATTATGCCTTTTCATTTATGTAAGATGGATAATTGAAAAAAATTAAGTAGGGAGACTTCTGATGGGTCACTTTCGTCATTGAAGCAAGCAAATCTTTTGGTTAATGTGGTTGATCTTTGAAATGTGATGGATTTTAGTGCGTTTGTGTGAATCAAAAGGAACACTCATCCTCCTGAATCAAAAGGAACACTCATCCTCCCAGGTTTCCAAAGTGTTTGACATTGATGACATACCTTTAGAATAGTATCTGAAAGGTAGGTGTGGGTTAACCACCTTCACATGAAAGATGTTCCCCCAATTACTTCAATCACTGCCGAATGGTCCACATTTTTCATTCAGGATGTCGACATGTACCTCTTTATAGGCTTAAATTAAAAGGAGAATACTGTGTGCAAAACTGTTTGAGATCAAAGAATGGAACAAAATACTCAACTATTGCCAAGATAGCCGTCCGATCAGATCCGATCCGATCGATCAATCCAAAAACCCAAACATTCCCCTCTAGCATGCACAACCTAATCTGGAGGGCATCAAGTTGGGTTGGTTTAGATCTCAACCTCATGATCCTAATGTTCTATTTTTATATGGAATCCTATTGGGAGTGATTTCTAGAATGGATTATTTGATTTTCAATTAACCACCTAATTATATTAAAAATCATATAAATTTATTGATAATTTGATTTTATTATAAGAAAGATCAAATTACTCTTATTTCAGAATTGATTTCTGTACTTATTATATATAGATAGCTACATCCATTGATAGTTAATATCTAAAATATACATATAAAAAAATAAACAGATAAGGCCAACAGAGCACACTAAGAAACATCTACATCAACCGCTATGAATCCAGGTATAACCAGAATAATTTGAAATATTCAATCCCATTTTTTTACCATTATAAAGAAAACAGTTAATTGATTCCTCAACAATTTAACCTTTCGGGAAGTGGGAAGCCAGTCCTCCAAAAGCCATGGTAAGTAGCTTTCTTCTCATAGCATGTTACATGAGTGACGTGACACTCCTTTAATGTTGCAGCTGTTGTTGTTCATTGGTACTTGCTAAAGGTGGCTAGTCTCCACATAAGGAAGAGAGAGATGAGTAATCCATGCAGTTAGTAGGCCATGGTCCATAAACTCCATAAAGCTCTTTGGCAGAATCAGGTGGTCCTAACAAGTACGCTCTATGTCCAGGGTTTATTGTCTTATTTTGGATTACATTCTCCATACACAACTTCCATAATTTTTTTTCTCGCATTCTGTGGGGGGAATGGGGCCTGAAAGGATTTTGCAACATCCAAAACCTAGAGATTCCAAGTTACCAAAAGTGTGTATCAAACTTAAACTTGATAAGGAAACCTTAAGAAATAGGGTACCTAACAAATATGCAGCGTTCTATATATGTTTCAAAATATTTGGTCCACCCTTAAAGTGGGTAGTGATAATAATTGGACTCCAAGTGTTTCATGCTGCAAATCCTCCAGTACTGATTGGACCATTCAAATATTAATTTAAAAACACCTTTTAATCACGAGATTTTCTCCTTGATACCAGGCCGGTGTCATAAAAAAAGTGACACCAAATCACCTGGTGTTTAGGTGAAAAATTTTCTCTTATTTACGAAGATTCCATAATATCCTTATTTTAGATATTACAATCCTTGTATTTCTTATGGAATTAATGTCAAGAGAGGCTGGTGGGGTTAAAGGTTCAGGGGTCTTTGATTTCAATGTCTTGTGGTTGAGCTGTATCATCGTTAGTATTAACTCTTTGGGCATTTCTATAAGATATCCTCAGTAACTTATTACATATAAAGGTGTTAAACGGTGTGGTTTTGAATGGTTTGATTTGATTTTGATTCAACATAAATAAAGTAAAATTGAAATCAAATCATTTAATAAATGTTTTCAAAATGTTTATCAAAATCGATTATTCATCGATTGTGGTTATTCAGTATTTAAACGATTTCGTGGGAGGGGGAGAAAGAGAGAAACGGTTAGCTAGGAACAAGGGAGAGGGGAGAGGGGAGAGTGGAAAGGAGAGAGGAGAGAGGAGCGAGGGAGAGATATAAAATAATTTTAGTTTATTTTTACGAATACATTTTTAACACTTAATGATTAAAATAAAGGTTTAATTGGTTTTAACAATTTCAAACCGTTGATTTAAATAGTTTAATTCTTGAAATCAGAATCAAATTATTTAACTAAGTTAAACTAGAATTGATTGATTTAATAATCAGTTTTATGATTTCTATTTAAACTGTTCGGTTCAATTCCGGTACACGATTGCAATTCATTTTTAACACCCTTAATTACATTACTATTTTGATTGGGAATCTCTATCTCTCTCTCTCTCTCTCAAAAGACAACAAAGAACGTATAATTCTCTGCATTGTTTTCTATTGTTCCGGGTAGACATAAGACCTCATACAGTTCTATTCTTGGACATTTCTTGAACAATGCTTTATTCTCTTATACGATAGATAGAGCAAAGTAGTTTCCACATAAAACTTTTCAATCATTTTTCGAAGTTTTATTCTGAATACATGGAAAATTCCTTTAAAAATGAGTATGCGGACAGTGATGTGGAAAACGTTACGACAATTTCGGTTTGGAGTTTGGACTAAATATGCATGCGATAGATGCTTAGATAGGAATGAAATTGAATAGTAAAAAATTTGGATTCGATTTAAATTCACATCCATTTAAGGGAATCCGAATTCAAACAATCGGATTCAGATGCGAATTTGAATGTGAATTGGGATATTAGTCGGACAGACAGGATTATAGCTGCTCTGTTAAGACACATATGATCTTAGGTTACATCATATTTTTTATGGTCACACTGAATTATAGCTGAAGGTAGCCTTGTACTATTTTCTGGAAACAGTTTCTATGTGAAACGGAAGTAAGGCTGCATCATGGATTTAATTCATTGTATTGGCAATTGGTATCGATTAGATATTGGCCATAAGCTGATGTTACATACCTTTTTAGTATCAATCAGTATCAATCAAACCATAGACTGCATACGTTAAACCCTCCCCAAAAACCTCGTGCACTAAGTACGCTGTATACCTTAATCACTAACTACCCAAGCGAATGTCTTTCTTATTGGATTCATTTCATTTTTTTAACAGTTTGTTTAACAGAAGCTTCTGAAGGCACCCTTAACAACAATAAAAAAATGTGATTAATTACAGACCACATAATTACTTTGTGTCCGACTCCCACTGTTGAACCTAACCTGGAAATCTGAAATATGGGCTAAGTTGGTTCGGTCCTCCTGTAAAAGCTGAGTGTAGCTAGGAGTTGGTGTTTCCTGGGTTACACCGCAGGACAGAGTTGACAGACTCAAATTAGTTTCAAATTAGAACCAAGTTGAGAAAGATACTGGAAGACCCAGAAAATAAAACTGAGTCAGGTCCAAAAATTGCCACCATGAATTTCAGAAAAGCTATAAATCAAAGGAACATTGCATTGATTGAAATCTATGAAACCAGTGTGGTATGGAGTGTAGATCTTTCAGTAATGCTAGTGTATGTGATTATGAATTCACATGCAATAAAAAGATTATCTGTGGGGCTGTGGTAGATTTTTTCTGTTTTTTGGTAAACTCTTTCCCATTTTTAAGGTCCCGAGTAAGTGATGATCAAAGGGCCCCACAAACCAAAGCATTTACAAGAAACATATGGTACTCTGTGGTGTAAAAGAGAAAGCTAAGGAGGCAAGCAAGGAGTACTGAGTACACACTACACACCCATTATCATTAAGGGTTTTAGGACCACTTTCACTTTCAATTGACAAAAGAAGACACACTTGTTAAACCTGCGCACAATTTAAGAAATGTCGGCCCACCCCTCCATAGCTAACCACTGGTTTCTGAATGGACTATTGCTAACATGCACTCATGGGCCATGGCACACATGTGATGTGAGGGTCAGAGTCTTTCCTCTGCACTCTTGTGACAGTAAATGTCTAACAAGTCATTAGAGCTCTCCTTGGATCCCTGGGTTTCTGTTTGCGTAGGCTCTAATTTAAGACCCAAGTAAGAACTTTGATGGACTATGTGAAAACATATGCAGCTAAGTAAAATGAGAGTGGAATACCAAGAAGGATCTACCCAATCTCCCAGCTAATCGATGATTGAGAATTTGAGAGTCATCAATCAATCAAGGGTCCCTTTGACATTCAGATGTTAGTAAGCATCACATTGGAGACCTGCCAAAATGGATTAATTGGCAATTAACAACCTTTTCTTCCCCTGGGTCCCTTTCTTCTTCAGTCGGAAGAAAACTGATATCATGCGTTCCACCACAAAAAGTCTGACGAGTCTTTCTCAAATGAATGTATAACATAGGGCCACCCACATTCAGTACATCACCTATCATAGTCAATGAAAATCATATCAACAGGGTTATCAAACCTACATGGTTCACTTCTACATTAATTTCAACCATTCCATCTGTTGGATGTCACATTTCTCAAGAAACTGTTGGTAGTCTATAATCACACAATAATCCTCAGATCCTAGTTCTCCCCAAAAAAAAAAAAATTGCAGACTCTTCCTCCATTTGGATAAATTATTTAGAAATTTTTGTTCTATCAAAACATGTTTCAGACACCCACCGTTTGCAAAAATCTAAAGAAAGAATCAATAACTGGTTTTTGGGGTGCATCCAAACTGTTGGAAACTTTGAGTAAATAGAACAATTATAAACTGATTCCCTACCGGAAGATAAAATTGACAATTAATTTGTTTTGACAGTGTTGTTAAAGTTTCAACTCCCTTAGATACGATTCATTAATCGATTCACCTTCCTTAGGTATATATGATTCATTAACCAGTTGATGGAACTGAAGTGCCAATGAAGATCAGGTTTCAGCCCCAGCCCAAAGTCATACATCACTAGTATCTGGTTCGCATGTTCTTAATTTAAAAAAATAAAAAAATAAATAAAAAATAAAAAAACTTATGAGTTATGAGCAGTAGTTACAATCCAGTGCCTTCAAATTAATGTGGACATGCTATACTTATTGTATTTTATTATGTCCATCCAATGAAAACCATGATTGTGATAGCACATACCTCGGCAGTTACAGAAAACATAGTTATTGAATGATTTTGCTTTTTATAATTTACTTTGATAGATATATAATGAATGACTCATTTCCGACATTGGATTCTGATGTACTGCACCCTTACCTACTCTTTTAAAATTGGGTAGTCCGTATATACATGAGGTTCACCACCCTCAATCCTACAGCACACAATTTAACCGTACATAACCAACTTCCAGATCCAGCATTTAAACTAAACCACCCTTTATTGATGACACCTCCTTCCATATTCAAGTTTGCATATCAGTTGCCTGTCGGCTCCTGAACTCACACTGGTGGTACACTAACACTGGAACCCAAGCCATGAGTCCGAATCGTCTCCTATGCGTACGGGCATAGGAGAGATGGCGGAGACCATTGGATGGCCGCCAAGTGGAAAGGCAGCCATCCAATGGTTGTATAACAAAATCGTTTTTTTTTTCTTTTTGGTCTCATCCTCCTCCTCCTCCTTCTTCCTCCTTTCTAAGTTTTTTTTTTGTTCTTCTGGTCTTCTGTCTTCTTCCTCCTCTCTAAGTCTTTTTTTTTTCTTCTTCTGATCTTCCGTCTTCTTCTTCCTCCTCTGCTACTAATTTTTTTTTCTTCATTCGGATTAAACTAATGAGTAGCTGCAGGCTTATAAGCCCACTGTTTTGAAATAGTCATCGATCTCCCCCTTTATCAGTTGCAGCAAAACACAATCACTGTGTGAAGGGAGACGTGGTCTTCCTCCTCTCCCCTAACTCATTCTTGTACCCCACCGTCTGCCTTGCAGTGCTTACCATCAGAAGAAGAAAACGGAAGACCAGACGAAGAAAAAAAAGACTTAGAGAGGAGGAAGAATAAGACAGAAAACTAGAAGAAGAATAAAAAAAGACTTAGAATGGATGAAGAAGGAGGAGGAGGAGGAGGAGGAGAGAGGAGGCTGAGACGAGAAACAGAAGAAGAAGAAGTATAAAGGTAGATTACCAAAAAAAAAAACTATTTTGTAATACCACCACCATTGGATGGCTGCCTTTCCACTTGGCGGCCATCCAATGGTCTCCGCCATCTCTCCTATGCCCGTACGCATAGGAGACGATTCGGACTCCCAAGCCACTTCCTTCATAACTGGCAACTTTCCTGGTGTCCTAGATCAGTGAATGTGCATTGTATTTTTCCTTTGAGAAAAAAATATAAGCATTCCAAACTTCATTGACAAATAACTGATTGTATATGCAATATTTGAGCAAATACTTAAGAGTTAAGAGAGAGAGAGAGAGAGAGAGAGAGAGAATAGTGAATTAGAGGACAAAGGGTAGTTTTGAATTAATGGAAAACTCATTATCATTTATTTTGTATCCACTAAAAATTATAATCATAGTTGCCTATGTATCAGCTAGGCAACAATGAGTTCTTCATGCTAAGGCATCTGGTTGCCTTTCCTATCAAGGTGGATGGATCCACATCCTCTCCTCCCAGAGGTTCGGGAGGAGGATAGACACAGGAAAGAAAAAATAACTAAACCATATCTAACTACTATAAAATATAATGAAATATACTATTAAATATGATGCTCGACATGCGCCTGGTGGCTGGGTATCGCCTTGGTGCCATGACTGCTAGGATTATAAAAGGATCAGGCTTACTGAGGGTGAGGGCATCTTCTGACAAACTATGTTACGTGGATACTCCGAATGGATGCAGTTACCCAATGCCTTCAGTTACTTAGGTTTCTTGCTCATGGAAGTCAAGGTGCCACCAGTACACAAGATTAAACATTAGTCACCGCATCACCTGAATTTCTAACTTGAGAATTTTTCTTCCAACTGCGTACGTATACGAGTGTGGAAATTGATTTCATATAATAAACCAAGTTACAACGTGTAAGAGAACAATAGAGCCTACGTATCAAGAAAAAAAATAAAAAAACAAATAGAACGATTGGTTTGTGTAATAAAAGCTCAAAGTCATTAACATATATGCACATTGAACCAACCTCATAGAGAATTCACAACTTCAGCCAAAAATATTGCATCAAAGAAAATGAACCAGAAGATGCATGTTTTTAAAATTACAGTGAATTGCCACTTTATCATTGAACTTCTCCATTTAACAGCCTCAAAATCTCAAACCAAAAAATGAAATTGTTCACAAATTGAAAGCAAGAGGGAAATCGGACTTGAGTGAACCTATAAGGTATCACCTTGATCTTTGATTTAGATTGCGAGCACTGTGTGCTTCTTCAATATACCTGGTAACATGCGATATTGCATGATGTGAAGCACTTGAGGCAGCATAATAAGATGTCACTGAGAGCTGCGCAAATACTGGAACTGCATAACCTGTAACAAATACCGAAACGTTCCTCAGGCCCAGTTTGTTTCATAGTAAAAATTTTCAAGCAAATGATAATTTACATGAAACTTTTTCACGAAGAACCTTTTCAATGACTTTCTTTGCATTTTACATTAAAAAAAAAGTGAAAATCCTATATTACAGGAAATTTCTTTTTTTATCATTTTACATGGAAACAAACAAAGCCTCATTTAAATCAAATGGAGGGTCATTATAAAAATAAGTGATTCAGACGCTAATCATTTCACTCATAAAATAGTGCATCAAAGTGTAAAACTAAAAAAAATGGATAAAACCTCAACTTGTGAGAATGACCACCATACAACGCACTAACTACAACGAACTACACTTTATCAAGCCTAAATTTTCCCCTCCAACACACTAACATAGAAACTAAGTGAGGATCAATATAGTATTGTCACATTCTGTCTAAATTTCGGAGTAAATGGGCTTCTAAATGCAGTAATTCATAAGTGATCCTTTCCGGACCTTGGCTTGTCACATGAGTCTGAATTTCATATTTCCATACACGCCTACTTGCTTTCTATGATCATCTATGCAATAACTCGATCTGTCTTTCAAGAGATATTCTGGAATCCACAATAGTCAATAACCAGGAAGAAGTGGTGAGAAATTGATGTCTTTGATTTAACAACAAATATGACTTCAAATAGAGTTGAGTGGCTGGAGTAGCTTCATATATCTGACACCATTTAGTTGGGATAAAGCTTCGTTGAGTTGAGTTGGGTTGTTTCTTGATTTCAAAATTTAATAATCTCTCTAGAAGCAATCTAAACCCAATAAAAAGTTGGAACCTACAAGTACCCAAGAACCTCGAGTTGATCTTCTAGTGTTATCAATCCCACATCAGATATTCAGGGAGGTACACTGTAGTACAAGCATGAGGGTGTGGGAAAGAAGCCAAATTAGAAGTGCAGGATTTCAATGGGAATTGTATTTGAAATTAGTTCTTCACACAAAATAGAAATTCCCTTTACATGGAATGGCTTAATTGAGATTGGGAAGACTAACTTTACTTCCAGTCCGACGAAAGGGATCGCAAAAGTATGGTCAACAAGAGTTCAAGACAAAGGGATGTGAACCAAGGAAAAGGCATAGATACCATTGGAACTACCAACTAGGGAGGAATTTGAAGGAGATGCTTAGAATATATTGGCTAATGAACTAGCAAAACAGGGGTAGTTTATTCCAGGATTTTGTTAGGGTGAAGACATAATTTATTCCCCCCCCCCAAAACACACACACACACACAGATAAGGAGATACATACAAGTCACTTTCTGCGGACAACAAGTAGCAAGTAGCAAGTCCATCCACAGCTTTGACTGCTGAGACAGAAAAGCACTTCAATGGAGGAATACAAGTTCTACAATTACCTAATTTAGCCTGACTTAATTGAAATGAGGAAATAATGGTTATTATGTATCGAGGTGCATTAAGGCTATAAATTTATTCAGATCTTTCTTAAGCAGAACTTTTACCGCATATCATGCCATATTTCACAACAGATTGAGGTCCAGCAAATTAAAGTTGATGCAAGAGATGTTGACTCATTGAGTCTAGTACTACACAGCTGACTGAAGAGCCCACGATGGAATAAAAAAGAATTCTAAGTATTCAAGTGTGGAAGGACGGCATCGAATCATGACCACACTAATGTAGCATTTAACTTTCCTAGTGTCTGTATAGAGGAGAGAAATCACAAGATATAATCATAAGGACCCAAGCGAGGTGGTAGAACTGATCCTGATGAGGACACCTCAATGGGCTATTTACTACTTTGGAGGCTTTCCAGTATATCCCTACGGCTCTGCTTGGTTGCAAGGGAAATAAATGGAAGGGAAGTGAAATTTTCAAACCTAAAAAGAAACTTTTGTCATCATTACCTCTCATGATTATGTGATGCAGTGGTAATCCCGTAACAACTAGAAGAAGCGGTTAGCGACTTGGAAATTTCCACCTTCCTTATAAACCATAAATTGAGCGAGTTGCTTTAGATAAGATTATTAAAAAATTTCATAATGATTTTACTGTAAACAAGCATCTAGCACCATCTTTCCTGTTAAAATATGTGTTGTTGTCTAGGTGTCACCTAGTTAGTGCTGTTTAGTATCCAGTTAGTTTAGATTACAGTTAGAGTTTCCTACTTGCTGACTCCTCTTGTGAGTCTGTCTTTTTAGTCTTCTAGTCTCTCTTTTTATTATAAATACAAGGCTGGCTGGTCCTTGAAGACCATCCAAGCATGCAGTTCCTAAAAGTGCTTTCAACATGGTATCAGAGCCTCAATTCTGATCCCCCTCTTCCTGTGACAACACCCTCTCTCTTGATTCTCTCTTTTCCTCACACCCTCTCTCTCGGTTCTCTCTATCTCTTAAAAGGGCAGCACTAATGAGGCGATGACTTATAAATCTAGTTGCTGCCCTCCACCCCTACCTTGATCTGATTTTACAGATCGATAAGGAGCTGTCTGCCTGTACCTGCGACTGAATTTCTTCTTGTTTGAAAACGAGTTCTCCCTCCACATTGAAGGCTGAGTCATCCCCTGTTGAAGATCCAATTTCGCAATTATTGGAAAGGTTTTGTCATCATCTCCTGCTAGATCGAAAGTTTTTTTTTGCTCATTTTGTTGGACAGCAGATCGAGATTAGTTCTGAGATCAGAATTCCTTCCCTGCAGTTCAAGATTCCTCTTTTCCAGCAAGTTATTTACAAATCGAGAATTTTCTGATTCCGACTAGATCGAGATGCAATAGAAAGAAAGACAGGGAACGGGTTACCTACTCCTAACGGTCAAGGCGAGCCCTTTCATTCTAAATTCTTTAATATCAGTTCTTTGGATTGAGATTTGAAGCCTTTTTTAAGATCGAGATTTTTGCAGCCTTGTGGATCTAGATTCCTATAGTGTTTGGATCGATATCCCTGATTTTTCTGATTGAGATCGAGATTTTTTTTTGGTATTTTCATGATCTGATTTATTACCACAACAACACTAGCTCATGGTTGCAGTTCGATCTGGATTTGCAATATTGATATTAATTCTGGTCCTGCGGTATTAATATTAGATATGAATTGATTTAACTTTGCAAGTTTCTCTGATTTCGATATTGATCAGCCCAATCTCATTAACTTCTTGGATAGAATCCATTCAAAGGAGCAATTGATTTGCCGTAGCGATATGCCCTCGGCGATCAATTTGTGATCTGCGATATTGCTCCAATTTTGTCTCGGCTTTAGCAACACCGTATCACATCAACCTCCTATATTGGTTTGAGTTGCTGCAATGTTGGATGTTACTACTGCCACTTTTAGGTCTGATGGACAGCATCGTCATGAGTATCAATCATTTGCTGCTATCTCTATAAAGGTTGATGGTACTAATTACCTACTTTGGTCTTGATCGACCTATCTGACCATTGTTGATTGTGGCTTCACAAGATATCTCACTGGTATAACGGAGAAACCCTCTACTACTGGTACTACTCAGGATCAATGGATCTCTAATGATTCCTTAGTTATGTCTTTTCTTCTCAACTCTATATCACCAAATATTGCTCAAGGTTATCTCCTGTTGGACTCTACAACTCAATTAGTTAGGGAATGATGCCCAGGTGTATGAGCTACGTAAGAAACTTCATGACACCACTCATAAGGAGTTGTCTGTCTCTTAGTACTATGCTAACCTTCAACGTCTATGGCAAGAACTCGATCATTATGTTGATTACCAGCCTACTAGGTGCAACTGATATTGCTTCCCACAAGAAACATGTTGATAAGATAAGGGTCTATGACTTTTTGGCTGGATTGAACGTTGAATACGATCAGATTTGTGTTCAAGTGCTCAGCAATTCTCCTTTTCCCACCTTGGAGCAGTCCTATGCTTTGGTACTTACTGAGGAGAGCCATAGATCTGCCATGCTTCAGTCTCCCACTACTGATCGTTCGGCTTTATAGAGTGCCTCTCAATCATCCCTACTACTGATGGACCTTTACACTCCACTGACAGTACCAAAGAGGTAATTAAGTGTGAACATTGTGGCAAACATTCGCACACTAAGGCTACATGTTGGAAACTTCATGGGAAACCAGTTGACTTTGAAGCCAAACGTAGTGATGGTCGCTCCAAGAGCAAGGCCAACCACACTGAAACAACTGCAACTACTCCTAAAACTGATATTGTGATACAAACCTAAAGGTAAGTAAGCCAAGATCGAAGATTGATAGAGAATATTATACGATGTAAAATAAAATACATGCAATGGTGTTGATGATAGTTGAAGATTATGAAAATAAAGATAGATAAATCGCAGCCTAGAATCCCACTAGTTGCCTAGCCATAGGAATCCCACCTAGGCACACTTGTTCTTCACAAGTACACTTGATTTTCACAAGTAAGTTCTAAAAGAGAGGATTTTCACAAAGTTCGGGATCAAAGTTCTGGATGCTGTAATAGCAACCCATAATTCCATTATATAGGGAAAGGGAAGGCTTAATAGCCCCTTGGTTACATCAACTAAAATAAAATGGACTATTGGAAATTCCAAGACTAAATGGAATTCCCAACACCTAGAAACTAAAACCCATACATTGATAACAAACTCTAGACCTAGGAAACAAAAATAAGACATAGAAAACAATTCCTAGACATTGAAAACTATTCCCAAGACATTGAAAACTGTTCCTAAGACATGGGGATCTACAAACAAGAATTTGAAAATAAAAACATTAATGCTGTCTTGGAAAGTAAAACACACTTATTTAATTCACCTAGGAAAAATAAACTTCACTAATGACTTATAGACTTTAAAAATGACTCTTAGACTTCACTAATGACTCTCAGACTTCTAAATTCGTATGGACCACTCATTACCTATATTTGAGCTTTCAAAAGAGGCCCAATATAAAGAAAACATGACAAATCCTAGCCTGTAACCCATATAACCCAATAGGCTACTTATTAGCCCATTAGACTAGGCTTTGGGCTTAATTTGGGCTTGTTCCAATGTGAATACTTGTGCTAGAGCCTATCTACATCACACTGGTCTCTCTCCGGAAAAACTACAAGCTTTCTAACGGCTTCTCTAAGCTTCTTCCATTGCGCCTGCTTCTGCAACTTCTCCTTCAGATTCAAATTTTGCCTGTTTATGTATTCCTTTTGGTGGTCATTGCACATTGATAGTCTCTCGCCCCTAGATCATTGACTCTGGTGCCACTGATCACATGACTGGATCCCCCAGCCTATTTCACCAGTACTCTCCATCCTCAAGGAAAGACAAAGTTCGAGTGCCTAATGGACTCTCTCATTTGTCTCTCATCTATCTCTAGAAAGGTATCTATCTGTTGTTCACCTTCACTTACTTTATCTTTTGTTTTAAATATCCCTAATTTTATTATTAATCTACTTTTCATTAGTAGCCTTACTGGGTATTTGAATTGTAAAGTCACCTTTTTTCCAATCCATTGTGTTTTTCAGGATCTAGTATCATGGAAGACGATTGGATGTGGTAAGGTGCATGGTGGTCTCTCTATTTGCTCGGCAGAGGTTCTCCTCCACCGGTGTTATCTCCACCAGTACATCAGCTACACTTGGCTTGCTCAATTCTCCATCAGTGGCATTGTCGTGTAGAAGATCCCCCCTTAAGAATTTATGTCATGTTTTTCTTGATTTAGTTAAACAATGTAATAAGGGTGAGGTTTTTTTTTGGGCCAAACAAACCAATCTAGTTATTCCCCATTAAAAAAGCGAAGTGCATCTCCCTTCCATTTGGTTCACTTTGATGTATAGGGTTCTGCTCGTCATGTCTCTAATTCTAGTCATTGTTGGTTTGTCATGGTCATTGACTGCTACTCTGGCACGACATGGGTTTATATGGTGCAACATAAAAGTCAGGTGTTCTGCTGTTTTCAACTCTTCCATAACATGGTCCGCACACAGTTTTATGTCACCCTCAAGATTTTACAAAGCGACAATGGCCGCGAGTATCTTGAGGGATAGTTTCAAACTTATTTGGCAGACTCTAGGATCATCCATCAAACTAACTACGTTGATACCTCGGCCCATTATGGGGTAGCCGAACACAAGAACCGTCATCTTCTTAAGGTGGCCTGTGCTCACATATTTGCCAACCATGTTCTGTCTCAATATTAGAGTGACACCGTACTAACCGCTACCTATCTCATCATCAACCGCACGCCCACTCGCACGTTAGTGTCTCGTTCCCTGATTGAGGTTCTGTTGGGTTCAAGCTCCTTTGTGGTTCCTCCCAAGATCTTTGGTTGTGTGAGTTATATTCGCAATCATCGATCTCCCGACAAGTTAGAACCCCTTGGCCTTCGGTGCATATTTTTCGGATACATGGCACCCATAGTTTTAAATCTCGGCGAGATCTCGAGGATCTCGAGGAGCTCGAGATGAGATCTCGCCTCGATACAGTGTCTCGACCATCTCGACTAGTTCTCGAGCATTTCTCGACATTTTCGACCATTTCTCGACATTTTCGACCGTTTCTCGACATTTTTTACCAGTTCTCGACCATTTTTCGACTAATTCTTGACTGGTGTCGACATAATGCATGAATTATGATTGTATAGTCTACTTGACTATTATGGGTTTTTTTTATTATGAGAATTAACTAATTAAGTGTTATTATGTTTATTCTTCTCCTAATATATCATTTTACTGGCTCATTTGGTCTTCTGTGATTTTCTAGTAGTGTTACATTATGTAGAATAACCAATATTACCCTAGGTCTACATTTGAATTTCAAGCCGACACTGCCAAACATGGGTGTAAACCCAAACAACCATCATGTGTGATTATTTATAAAATTTTATGGTTTAAATATGTTTATATATGCTAAAATAGGGTTCCCCCAGAGTATCAAGCTTTAAAATTGTCATTTTAGGGTCGAAATACACATTTTAAGCCTTTACGGCTTTTGTGCAATGTCTCGCCGAGATCTCGACCGAGATTTCCGAGATCTCGACCGAGATTTCCGAGATCTCGGTTTCTCAGAGGGTCGAGACACCCTCGAGAATCGAGATTTCGAACTATGATGGCACCTCAGAAGGGTACAGCCTTACAGGTGATACCATCCTCTCATGGGACATACCCTTGGTGTCCATGGATATTCTCTTCCATGGGACCCTTCCGTACTAGTCACCATCACCTCTTCAGGGGGAGCCTATGCATGGAAGATTTGTCTGTTCTTGAGATTCTCCTTGTTCCAACTCTACCTGAGGATACTCCAACAGCATAAGGGGAGCAACCGATTCCAACTTAGGGGAGCAACAAGCACCAATACCACTAGTCTCGGTTCAAGAGGAACCTGAGGCACAGACACCAACTCCGGTCTAGAAGGAATCATAGGAGAATCTGGATGAGTCAACCCTTCAGGTCTATCAGACAACTCGAAATAAAAAGCAAGTTGAGACCACCACCACTATTACACCTTCTATCATCTCGTCGCCATCTTTCGAGCCAAAGTCATCTACACCATCTGGTAAGATCTCCTCCTCTCCTGAGTTACCTATTGCTGTCCAAAAAAGTACTAGGGCATGTACTTAGCACCCCATATCTCATGTTGTCTCTTATGACTCTCTTTCTAGTACCTATTGTGCTTTTGTATCTTTCCTTCCTCTGTTAGCATTCCATAGAAATGGTAGGAAACTTATGCAGATCTCAAGTGGAAAGCAGCAATAATGGAAAAGATGAAAGCTCTGAAAAAGAATGATACAAGGGATTTTGTTGCTCTCCCTCCAGGAAAACAACCTGTTGGTTGCAAATAGGTGTTTGTGGTGAAACAAAAAAATTGGAGGGACTGTGGATAGGTACAAAGCAAGGCTTGTGGCTAAGAGCTTTACTCAGACATATAAGATTGATTACCAGGAGACACTCACTCTAAATGCCAAATTAAATATTGTTCGAGTTCTATTATCATGTGTTGTTAATCTGGGATGAGATCTCCAAACTTGATGTCAAGAATGCATTTCTGCATGAGAAACTTGACAAAGAAATATATATAGACATTCCTCTAGGTTTCTCTTTTGATACAACTCAAGGCAAAGTCTGCAAATTGAAGCATGCACTCTATGGGTTGAAGCAGTCTCCTTGAGCATGGTTTGGCAGGTTTCACAAGGCTATGATTTTAGTAAGGTATAGGCATAGAAATGTTGACCATACTCTGTTCATTAAGTGATCTGGTGATAAATTCACTCTTCTTATAGTCTATGTTGATGATATAGTTGTCATTGGAAATGATAGTGATGAGATCTTTGTCTAAAGAGTTTCCTTGGTCATGAGTTTGAAATAAAGGATCTAGGAAAACTAAGATATTTTCTTGGAATTGAAGCTGCTCGATCCTTAAAGGGCATTTTCCTATCCCAAAGAAAGTATGTCCTTGATCTTTTATCCGAGACTGGTTTGTTGGGCAGCCATCCTTGTGACACTCTTTTGGAAGCTAATACTTGACTCAAGGATAAGAATGGTGAACCAGTTGATGTCTTGATGAGGGTTGTTATTAGCGGCTCGTGGAAAAGTTGATCTACCTCTCACACACACGACCATACATTGCTTTTGCTATAAGTTTGGTGAGTCAGTTTATGCATGATCCTTATTCCTCTCATATGGGGGTTGTTCTTCATATTCTTCGCTACTTGAAGTCAGCTCTTGGAAAGTGATTCTTCTCCTCATGATCATTTTCAGATTGAGGCATACACAGATGTTGATTGGGGTGTATCTTCGGATAAGAAATATGTTTCTGGCTATGCTTTGTTGGTGGTAATCTTGTCACGTGACATAGTAAGAAGGAGAATGTTGTTGCAAAGTCAAGTGTTAAAGTAGAATTTCGTTCGATCTCATAGGATCTATGAATTACTTTGGCTCAGAATTTTACTAGAAAACCATGGTCTTCTGTTCGTCTTCCAATGATGTTGTACTGTGATAACAAAACTGCAATTAGCATTGCCCATAATCCAGTGCAACATGATAGTACTAAGCATGTGGAGATCGACCGCTACTTCATCAAGAAAAAACTCGAGAATGAACTGATTTGTATGCCCATCATGAAGTCAGAATACCAATTAGCTAATGTATTCACTAAGGGTTTGGGGGAAAAATGTTTCATCCTAATTTGGCCAAGTTGGGCATGTGTGATATCTATGCACCAACTTGAGGGGGAGTGTAAAATATGTGTCATAGTCTAAGTGTCACCTAGTTAGTGCTGTTTAGTTTCCAGCTTGTTTAGATTAGAGTTAGAGTTAGAGTTAGAGTAGAGTTAAAGCTTCCTACTTGGATTCTAACTATGCATTGTCGACTCCTGTTGTGAGTCTGTCTTTTTAGTCTTCTAGTCCTTTTGTAATTCTCTCTTTTTATTATAAATACAAAGCTGGCTGGTCCCTAAAGACCATCCAAGTTCCTAAGAGTGCTTTCAACATTTCCTTATTCCAATTATCTTCACTTTCTTGCTAAAAAACATAACCATATCTCTCTGTCCCATAAGAAGAGGCTCTAATCAAGTGGTTTTCAGCCAGTGATCCAGAACCTTGAACTAGATTCTGGTTTTATCACGCTAATGTGTATAAGGTTTTTTTTTTTTTTAGTTGGGTTAGTGTGTATAGGGTTGATCCCCTTGTACTTCAACTCCTTCTCATGCTTCTTTATTGCTCTACATTTTGGGCACTAAGGGGGCAACAATCATCTTTAAAATAAAATAAAAAACATATGTGAGAGAGAGAGAGAGAGAGAGAGAGAGAGTGAGAGGTGGATGTGGACCAAAGGTAACCATATATGGAAATTGGGTATGACAATATTTGAGACAACAAATTGATATATATCTATTGGGACCCAAAGATAAATAAAGTCACGGTCAAGACAAACTAAGCCTTACCCCAACCACAGTCAGCTACACAAATCCTATTTTGCCAGTCACTATAATGTAGAGTCCTCGCAGTCCAAATACATCAGGACTTATGTTCTTTGTCACCACAACAAACATAGGTTGGCCTACTTCTGTAGTTTTACCACCTTCAATTTGCAAGCATATAACTCCCTCTTACTGTTGCATTCATTAGTCATAACAGTGTTCTTCCAACTGATGTCAATAGACTGATCATCTTTTTTCATACTAGGTTCACTTAAATATATTCTTAGCCATACAAGATAAAATAGAAAATTATAAGAAAAAAACTGAATTATCATTGTCACAAGGGTCTGTTATTTTTTCAAACTTCACAAGACATCTATTCTGCCATGTGGACAGATGATGTATCCATTCCAACCATTGGATAGAAAGATCATGGTCTAGATAAGCCACATGTCACACTACAGAGTTTAATTCAATTAAATACCCACTTTGTATTGGTATGCATCCTATGTATGTCCATGCATGTGCATTAATAGTCAATGCATTATTGTGCCTTCCCCCATCTTTTAGATGGTTTAGATTAAAAAAAAAATGTAAAAATGAATGACACAGATTTCTCTTGTGAATTCTAGAGAACGTCACATTCCTTTGTTACATGGATAACTACCCGAAACAAAAACAGAAGATAAGATAGGTTTCACCAAGAATCCATCTCTAGAACTATCAAAACCCATCAAGAGGTCTCAAGGAATCTATCACGAGCGATTTAGAAATATCCACCTTCAAGTACTGAAATCCAGTACAAAATAACTTTTCTCAATCCAATAACTCCGCCCCTTTCTGTGGAAATCCAGTACAAATAACTTTTCTGAATCCAAGATCTCCGCCCTTCTCAGAAAGATTGAAACTGGGGGAGTTGTTAAACATCTACTTCCAATCCAGTAAGATTTCACCACAGACTCTTGATTACATTATGAATTTATGATAAAAAATAAAAATCCCATCATACGTTAATGACTACAAATATTTCTCTAGATATTAAAATAAATAAAAAAAAGGAAAGAAAAACCCTACAAGTATTTCAATATGAACACTTGCAAATCAGAACAGGTTGGAGATATGGTCATTAGAAAGGTAAATGACATTCAATGACACAAAGATCAGGATAAACAGGTGATGTTTGAACCCAGGAAAATTGGCCCAAAGAAAATAAAAGTAAATACAATATAAACCTAATTTTGATGTCAGAAAATAAAATAAAGCTGGCTAAAATTAAGAACAAGATAAATAATTGACAACCCAAAGCTAATGCAAACAATACTAAAATTGATTATGTTCAAGGTCGATCCAAGATAAAAAAAATATAAAAAAAATAAAAAGGCAATTAAAGCTGAAATATCAATTTGCTATCCAAACAAAAGAAATTACAACTAAATAAAATCAATTCCAAGATTCCCATGATAAAGTAGTCTCTATCCATAGTTTTAATCCTCTTCTATCCTATGTATTGTTTCTACCCTAAGAACACTTATATGAAACCACATCAAATCAACCTTTTTCTATGGTTCTTGCTCTTTAAGATGAATTTTTAGGAAAACCAAAACATTAGCAAAAAATTTAAAATAAGAAAGAAAGAAAAGAGCAGGCTTGATTGAGATGAATTTGGAAGGACCTTGCTGATGGGTTTTGTATGTTATACTTTTGTTTACTTTATAAGTTTAGCTGGGAAAACCAATGAAGTTGGTAGTTGGTAGTTCGAGGAGATAGATACAGAAACAGCCCATTTGGTAGAAAACCTCTCATTAAAATATGAAGATAGATATAATTATGAAGAGACAAAATCTCTTAAAAAAAGCGATGGAAGTAACTTCATTTGCAAATAAAATGTAAGTGCACCAAAAAAAATTTTGCAACAAACAAAAAAAACAAGTCTGAATAAGCTAATCGTATGTAGGGTATTGTAATCAAGTAGCCTATACAGGAGAAGTAACATGAAATAACATAAAAAAGGATTTTTGTAAAATAAGCTAAAAAGCTGTGCAACTCCAGACAGACTTTGTGCACCTAGAATTAAGCTAGTCATTCATTCTAATGGCATGAAGAGAGTAGTATCCCAGGATAAATTTTTAAGAAAAAAAAGAAATGGGAGAAAAAGATCCGGACAATCCCATTGAATGAAAAACGAAATACCTCCAAATGCAGCACTTGCACCTGAAAACAATAGCAATGGGGGAAGCTGTTGATAAAGAAGAGAATATTAGTATGACGGAAAAAAGGAAAACAATATAAGTAGAAATGCTTGCAGAAGTCTAAGCATGCAATGCCACACAAAGAAATCACAAGGATGTGTTTATTATCTTTCCAAAAGAAATTAAAAAATGCTCTGTGGCTTATCAGATATACAAGATGATACCCCAATAAGAAAAGGAAGCCACTTGGGTCCTTTCACATGTTTCTGAACAAATGGAATTCCTGCAATGAACAAATTTCATTAAAAAATGATACCCTATGAAGGAAAAAAAAAAAAAGTTTGGAAAAGAAGTATGTATTATACCTGTATTGAAACCATGGACTGCACTAAGCATCGCACCAGCCCCTGAGCCAACCTATTCAATGGGCAGTTCAACAAATCAATGACAGGATGGACGCAGTCTATTCAGAAAGAAAAAACTCATTGAAGCACGTTCAAGTAATCTGTTTCTACAGCCTTTCGGTTTCAGCCATTTCAGTGGGTGCATCCAATCACCATGGAAACGTCCAAAAGGTAGGCCACATCCGTAAAGTTCTACTAATCAGATGATGCCAAAAGCCCACGATTTTCCAGGTATTGTAACACATACTAGATTATAGAGTACAGTTTGCTAAAAGTTCAATGATAAACAAAGGGATAGAGATTTGATGGTTAGGATTGTACATTTAGTCCAAATTTTGGGTAGTAATCATAAATTGACGAGTCCTGAATGATGGAATTGTGTGCCAAAATTTAAAATGCACTTAAAACAGTATCCATAAACTGTGTGCCGGAATTTAAAATGCACATGATACGGTATCCATTAATAACATACTAAAGTACAGGAGGAACAAATTTGAATTACATGGGAACAAGAACATTGAACAACAAACCAGCAACATCCTTCTTCTTTTTTTTCTGTCCTGTAGATATGAAATGGAAATTATAATGGCCACAACAGTGGGAATCCTTGATCATTTAAATGCTATAACAGCCATCATTGTGATGAGAACTATTCACTGTACCTATATCTAAACTACTAGGGGAACCCAACTTCCTAATTTGAAGGGTTATGTCGAACCTAGATCATACAAAGTCCTTAGACGGTTACATATAGAAATAGATAGAGAGAGAGAAAGAGAGAGGAAACAATGATCAACAAAACTGGAAAACTAAAAGCACCATCAAAACAGAGATAGGTACAACCTGTCTATGAACCTGTTATCAACATAGGATAGTGTCCAATGGTTAAGTAATGGTAACTGTAATTATAAGGCCATGTTAATTGCAGAGTTGAGCTTGGAACATGAACAAGGTTATTTCTAATGCGTCGTAGCACAAGGAGGCTCCACCCAAGAAGTACGATATGCATAATTTTATACAGTAATTCAATAATGAACTAAAAGAACGAATCGGTCTATACATCAATCACTCCATCTATCTACTTTCAGCGAATTCATACGAGAATTGAGAACATACCACGGCAGTCGTATCGTGTAAAACAGAAGTTATGCTCCACTCTCCTTTATCCTGCCTCAATGTGAATGAAGATTCAGAACGAATGATTTAAGAAGAATTTCATCGAACAATTAGGTTGCAGTTGGTTTAAGTTTGGGAGAATAATTACCGTATCAGGGTTTAAGAGCGAAAGGCAACGAGGGCAGCGAGCGGAGCCAAGGCCAGGGGTTATGGTGGGGTCGTGGTAGAGGTTACCAGACCTGAGCTTCTGCTCGTATACCTCCCTCGTCCCCATCGAACCAAGTTCTCTCTCTCTCTCTCCCCACTTTGGAGCCAAGGCCGTGCTCCTGGAATTTCTTCAGGAAGTAGGAACGCTCTTAGCCCATCACTCTAATTTACCGCCCATTAACTGACCCGGGTAGGGGTGTCAAAATTGGGCCCAAATTGAACTTGATTCGCCGAGTCAAATCGAAATCACATTTTATTGGACAATATTTGGGTTATGTTTTTGTAACCCAATGAAAAATCAAAACCAGATCGGCCAATTGATAATATGAACCAAACTGGATCAGTAAGATCGAAATTAAAACAGTCTGATAAGAGTCGATAAAACTAATATTTTATTACGTATAAAAAACTAATATCAAAACCGAACCACTCTGATAATGATCTGGTAGAACTCATTGAGCCAACTTGACACTACCTATATAATAGTAAATCGAAACCAAATCGAGATCAAATTGATAATGGATTAATAAGAACCCATTAAGTCCATCAGATAAAAATCCAAAACCAAAATCAGATCAAAATCAAACTTTTTTTATTGGAGAATAATTAGACTGAGGTGTATAGGATTGAACCGAATCAGTCCAAACTGAAACCAGATAGAACCGACTTGTATGGTTCGGAATGTCGGTAACGGATCAGTCTGACAGCCTGAAGACAGATGACTCTGGCTGTTATTTTTGGATCAGTCCCAGGATTCCATCTTGGGCTGGAAATCTGATCCGATAATATCTTCTTTTTTTTTTTTTTTTCTTTTTTTATCAAATGGTTAGCCAGAGAATCGATCGTCATGTGCCAATTATCTATGGTTGAAAAAATTAATTTCTATTATAAAAAAAAAAATCAATCCAGGTCCCGGACCAAAAATCGATTCGATCCAAAAAAAATAAAATTGAGAGAATTAACTTGACCTGGTTGATAGCTGATTCCGATCTAATTCGGATTCAAATCCTTTCCACCAAGAGGTTCGGGAGGAGGGACGGCGACCTGGCTAGATGGCCGACACTTGGGACTCGGATAAATCCAAGCCCTCTATTAGAGCCGACACCCCCTTGTCGGTTTGGCTTGTAAGCTCGGATTCACCCGAACCCCAAGTGTTGACCATCTAGCCAGGTCACCTCCCCTCCTCCCGAACCTCCCAAATTTCTGGGACGAGAGGATGTGGTTCCATGTAATTCAGAATTCTTACCCCAAAAAAAATGTTCTAATTTAGAATCAATAGGAATTGATTTCACAATCAATACCGATTATGTGTGTGCAATATAGTACTGATCCAACTCATTTGTGCATATTGTAGCAAGAACCACGAGCCTACTAATTGGATTGTCAACAAATAGAATAGGATAATGTTAGGATTAGGAACATGTAAACAAGAAGAAAACACAAAGAATTAACGTGGTTCAGCACCCCATTGTGGGATACCTACGTTAACTAGAAAAAAGAGAAATTATTTATTCTTAAAAAACTTCTATAGCTCTTTACCTGACAAACTTATCTCATCTGTCAGCCTTACAGCATTCCAGCTCTTCACTGTTAAAGTGTTATCATATAATAGTCCTTAAGGCCTCTCCCTAAGTTTTATCACACAGTGACAATATATAAGGAAACTTAAAAATCCTAATCTCAACACAATTATAAGTTTACTCTCATACATGTAATAGACTCATACCTTAATACAAATATTACCCTTATAATTGTGTGGACCCCACATAATACAAAACACCAACCCAACAAATCTCTATCTGGCTTGAATTCTGCAAACCACCTTAAAGAAAATCCGTTGATGTTGATTATGAAAATCCGTCTCTGTCAAACCGCTACACCCAAACCAGCATAGCCCACATCGCTTTCGGGTGTCCCGTATAGCTCATCACCGTACGATGTAAAGTGACTCCATCTCTTCCACTGCTGCAGCATCACTGAAAATATCACCGTCACTTACAGTCATCCTGCAACTCCAGTTACACCTGGAAGTCGAGCCTCTCATTACCACACCTCCAATGCAGACCTTGAGAACTGACTCCTCATCCCAGTCATTTGCAACTCTAATTGCATTGAAAACTCGAGCCTCTCATCTCTACACCTCCAATGAAGACCTATAGATCTAACTAATTGTACCAATCCATCAATCTTCCTTTATCCCACGATGCAGCATCCACTGGTCATGATGCACACCGTGTTCGGACTCCAACCCATCGTTGGATCTAACGTTCGATTCAATCAAATCCACAAACAACTATTATCATCCCATCAATCTGATCAAGTTCTCCCAATCGTCACGGATCATCCGCTCCACTAGCACCAGCCAGATCTCTACAGTGGTTGTCCTTTTCATGTTGTTCGATGTCCACTAGAACTCCAACAACATCGTCAATTGGGACCGACTGATGCATTCTGTATCATCTGGCAGAACCTGCGATCACTACTGGTAGACACCTCCTTTTTTTTTTAGAATAATTCTCCAACCTCAACCTTGATTACTGTGGAAACTAAGAAGGATTAAAACAAAACAAATAAAAAAATCCCTAAGCAAGTGTAGGCCCCGTTTGATAACACTCCAGCTCCCATTGAGCTACTTCTGGTCCGGAGTCGTTTTCTACTTCTTCTCCGGAGTCAGGATTTTTGGAGTAGAATGCCGTTTGATAACGTTGCTCCAAAATCAAAAGACTATGCTTCCAGAATGCTATTTTGTGGTGGTGGCGATGTTGATGGTTGTGGGTGGTGGTGGTAGTGGTGGTGGTGGTAGTGGTGGTGGTGGTGGTGGTGGGTGGTGGCAGTGGCGGCAGTGATGGCAGTGGTGATAGGTGGTGGGTGGGTGGTGGTGGTGGTGGCGGTGATGGTGGAAGGTGGTGGGTGGTGGTGGCGGTGATGGTGGAAGGTGGTGGGTGGTGGTAGTGGCGATGGTGGAGGGTGGTGGCGGCATCGATGGTAAGTGGTGGGTGATGGTGGTGGTGGTGGTGGCAGTGGTGGCAGTGGTGGGTGGGTGGTGGTGGCGGTGATGGTGGAAGGTGGTGGGTGGTGGTGGCAGTGATAGTGAAAGGTGGTGGGTGGTGGTAGCGGCGATGGTTGAGGGTGGTGGCGGCATCGGTGGTAAGTGGTGGGTGGTGGTGGTGGTGGCGGCAGCGGTGGCAGTGGTGGTAGGTGGTGGGTGGGTGGTGGTGGAGACGATGGTGGTGGTGGTGGTGGCGGTGGTGGTGGTGGTGGCATATGGTGGAAGGTGGTGGGTGTGTGGAAGGTGGTGGCGGCTTGGTGGTGGCAGTGGTGGGTGTGGTGGCGACGGTGGTGGTGGTGGCGGCGGCGGCGGTGGTGGTGGTGGTGGTGGTAGTGGCTATGGGTGGTGGGTGGTGGTGGCGGCGATGGTGGAAAGTGGTGACGGCATTGGTGGTAAGTGGTGGGTGGTGGTAATGGCGGCAGCGGCGGTGGTGGCGGTGGCGGCGGCGGTGGTGGCGACAGCGATGGTGGTGGTGGTGGTGGCGGCTATGGGTGGTGGGTGGTGGTGGGGATGGTGGCGGTGGAGGAGTGGTGGTGATGATGGCAGTGCTAATGGTAGTGGTGATGGCAGTCAGTAGTGGTAATAGTTCCGGAGTAAGAGAAGTAAGTTTTTTTTAGCTCCAGTTTTTTAGCTTCCAGAGACATTTTTGGAGCGGTTCACTCCATGGGAGTCAAAACTTGAACCATGTTTATCAATCGGCATTCTACTCCGGATTAGCTCCGGAGCTGGAGTGTTATCAAACGGGGCCGTAGTGACAACGCTTCATCTTTTTTTTTTTTTTTTTTAATATAATGATTACAAAAGTAATAATTACCTTTAAACGAAAATAGAATTAAGAAAATAAAACCAAAAAACTCAATTTTTTTTAGTTATCGATCTATTAAATCTTAGCTCTGATACCATTTATTAAGATTGATAATATGCAAATAAGAAGAAAACACAAAGATTTAACGTGATTTAGCACCTTATCGTGGGATGCCTACGTTTACCAGAGAAAAAAAAATTATTTATTCTCAAGAAACTTCTACAGCTTTCTACTTGACATGCTTATCTCATCTATCAGTCTTACAGTATTCCAACTCTCCACTATCAAAGTGTTCTCCTCATATCATAATTATAAATTTATCCCCATACATATAATAGACTCATATCATAATACAAATACTACCCTTATAATTATGTGAATCCCATAAAATACAAGACACCAACCCAGTAGATAAGCCGGTAACCATGATTTTTCAATATCGAAATTAAAGCCCAACCGAAAATCTACCTAGTTTTCTATTTATGCAGATGAAAAGAACAAAAGAAGTTAGGACCTCTTTGTTCACAAAATTTTAACAACGTTCCCATGTGGCAAAAATGGAAATCCAATGTAGAAAGCCATCTTAACAAAGTCATCACGGAAAAGTGAGTCATAAAATTACTCTAAGAGGAAAAACATAACAAATGGTAGGCTAAGATGGATATATCCATTTTTTTTTTTTTTGGTAATGAAGATGGATATATCCATTAGTATGTGCCAATTAATTCCAGTAACCTAACAATTTGGCTGTTCCAATGAATTATCTTATCTGGACCATGGTTTAAGGTATCGTTGTGGTATCAGTTGATTTGTATCAGAATCAATTGTGATTGCTACGGATACCTTGCTGATATTGTATCACCTTGATGAATCGATATAGGGATCAATACGTGATCGATACAAGTCGACACAAGAATGATATTGGCTAATACCAATCGATACCATAGAGGTACGACACATCGGTATGTATATCCGCATCAATATATATCAATATATGTGCTGCAAATTAGATGGATGAATTAAAAGAAAAAGGGGGGAGGGGGAATCTATCTGTAACCAAACTAGTTACAATAAAAGTTTAACTTCTCTTTTATGTCCCCCACAAGATAAATATTGGGTTGTATCTGATGGATAAAATTGTCATTTTAACAGAAAGATTAAGAGTAAGACAAAAAGCCTAACAGTTGCTTGTGTATGGGTATTTGGATAATTTTGTGAAGAGCTTCACGATACAATATTTAAGTATTTTTGTGAAAAAAACTAACAGTGGCCGGAAGATGGTTACTGCCGGAAGATGATCTTTGATGGAATCTGGTCACCTCGATCGGACAAGTCCCGGCCGATGATTATGTTTCGTCTCTCACAATTCGATCTGATGATCATACTGAGTTCACATGATAATAGGATCTTTTTCTTATTCAGGAAAAGCATCTTGAAAACATTAAACAAGAACAATCAAGCTGAAGTTACCCACCCATTTCCATTCTGTCCTCCTGCATCTACAAACTCTGCAGATTCGGATTATGGCACTCATTATTTCCTCCATTATCTACTTTAAGTTCCCAGATTCCGTGCTTTTCTGCAACACCAGAAAGATCTGGATCAAGCCCCCAACTGACACCCATGTCATTCTTCTTTGAGGTTAGTTTATCACTTTCAATTATGTAATAGAATTAAGGATAAATAAAAAGATTACTGGAATTCTAAACATGAAAAGGATAAGTACAATCCGAACAGAGAGAGCTGAAACAGAGTCTTATAATCACTCAAAAAACATCAGTAATGCAAAACATAGACATTGTATTCGACAACAGCATCGCCCGTGGTAATGTTGAAGGTATGAGTCTTGGCCTGAACATATCCCCTAGCAAATCGGAAAAGTCCACTCCCACCAATCACTGGCATTTCCCTAACGGCCGAGAAAACCGTATTTCTCCCCATTACAGTGATGGTGCTTCCATTGTATTTCCCATCCATGAAAGCAAAATTCATGGCCATCAACAACCCAACTTCTTGCTGCGAAGCAGCTGCGTAGAACCCTTGAGCCCTCCCAACGAGCTTCGATCTCATCTCTGGCCCTTCTGTCATTGGGTCATCTATCATGGATATGATACCAAAACCCGTCGGCGATGTGTTTGCCGAGGCTCCGACCACTCTGACGGAGGTAGGGTTTCGACCGCTGACGATGTCGTGCCAGTAGAAGTGGAAGTGGCTGAGCTTCTCATTCTTAATCCCCAGTGATCTCCGACTTAGGCTTTCAGCGAAACCTTCAGCGATCAGAAAGGTTTGAAAGAGAAGAAAGAGAACGATTAAGGAGGAAGCTAGTTCGAAAGATGATGATCCTGCCATTGAATTATCAGGAACAGAAGTTGTTTGATCGATTTTGAGTTTGGGCTTCTTCGAATTCGAGTGTTGATCGAGGGAATGGTAGCTCTATTAATTCAACTTTTAATTCAGTGGTAGGTATGGAGTCCCAGCGGACCGTGGAAACTGGGGAAATTGGAAAAAGTATATAAAGACAAGTGAGTGGTGTTTGCTCACGACCAAAGTATCTTTACTTTTCTTCCCACGTCTGAAAAGGAAAAAGTTTCAGCACCGACAATATAATAATTCCCAACAACTATTTACTGATCGGATTTGGAATCGGATCGGATCAGGATTATTTCGATTCAATGCACTCTTTTTTATACTTACAAATTAAAAACAAATAAAAAAATAACATCATATATTGGAATCATACATATTATTTTTTATTACTTTTGTTCGGATGTTTTGAATCCTAATAAATTTGTAGTTATGAAATCTGTTTCCTCGAACCCCACGTATCACCAAGCCATGACTCTGGCGGTTTTACACCTTTTTATATTGAGATATTATGAGAATTACAAATTAAATCTAGGGGAAGATTTGTAATTCTATCTGTTTTCGAAGTATTATATAAACTCATCTTATCTTAGGGTTTTAGAGCATTACGAATTATTAGAAATTCTTTTTGTAATCAGTTTTCATCTTTGAGATAGCGAAAGATTCAATCTGCTTCAGTCGTGAACGTAGCTATCACACACTGTGTTGATGAACCACATAAATCTTTGTGTTCTGTGCATGTGTGTTTTTTCTTTTCTTTTTCTTGATTCCTTAGCAACTTCTATGAAAACAAATAGCATCCCCAAGTTTTCTGAATAGGAAGCTAGGGGAGAGAAAATGAGAGCATTTGATCTTCTATTTTTTTTGTAAGCAAGGAAGATCGACAGCCATGCACAAACAAGCACCAAAAACGTTAACCACTGTTGGATTTTTCTCCCTATTAATAATATTATAAACCAAAGATTTCATGTATGACTGTCCATGTGCATGATCACACATAGAACCATCAGGTAACATTAAATCTAGCGTCCAAAATACCAACATTCTCTCCCCTTGTAAAACGCATGGTCAGATAAGACATCCATGACCGTGCATGAATCTCCTTCCTCATGTTTTATTTTTAGTTGAAAATTTTATTTATTTATTTATTTGTTTTGTAATGCATGGTTTTATATTTTTCCAAGTCTTACAAAGTTAAAATGCATATGTTGGATTTAATATTGAGAATCAAACATTTCCTATTTATGTGTGAATCAAATGATATCAAGCTAAGAAATAAAATGGAAAAAACAAATGAGCAATCTACAGAATACAACCACAACACAAATATGAAGGGAAAGTGCCACGAGACCTAGTCTAGGTAAAAGTTGTAGGATTTTTAATCCTAATAAACTCATTCCAATCAATCCTATATGAAAAATAAAACACATTGAGAAATAACACAATCAAATAAAATAGATGAGACATATCTTTTCGTAGAAGATTGATTTTCGTCATTGTCTTTTAATTGATTCACAGCAGAGATCTTCTACAATCTCCTCTCCCTTGGGTATGGGTCCCTTTGAATTTCACACAAAGAGAGACCATAGAGACATTGCTTCATATTTATAATAACTACGTATCAAATCTATTTCAATCTCATAATGGAATAGATTTGGTTTATAATAGGAAAGAGATAATCAATCAATCTTTGATTAGATTTCCACTAGTTATAAAAGACAAGTAAGATAATATTATCCATAATAATAAAATCAAAAGATTTTACAATATCTCACTTGAGCTACATTATTTCACAAGACTGTTATAAAATAGTGTAGCCATGAAATCATTAATTAAAAATTAGATTATCACAAACCCTCTTCATTCTAACAAGCAGACTAATGTTAAACAACAGTAGAAGATATACCTCAATCATACGGCATACAATTTTCTGTTATCACAGACATAAGTATCTTTGATAATATTTGACCCTGGCTTACTGTCTTTTGAAACTTGACTTAATACTGCCTTTATGTTTTGACTTAATACCGTCTTTTGAAACTTAGCTTAATACTGTCTTTTGGGTCCTGACTTAAACTGTCTTTTGTATCATGACATGTTAATTAAATAAAGCTTTCATTTAGACTAGCAAGAGTGTAAATGCTAAATCATAAAAGAAATAATGGTATTCATCACTATGTCTATAAAAATCACAAACAAAATAATACAATCAAGTATCAATATAAATATATGATTTTTTTTTTTATAAATTACATCAAAAGACTCGACTATGCCCATGCTTGAAACATGATCCTTGAAGACTCCCACTGGTAGGGCTTTTGTCAAAGGATCAGCAACCATATCTACCGTCGAGATCTTTTCTAAATGAAAGTTTTATTTAATTAACATGTCATGAATCTATGGGTTTACAAGAATCCATTTGGAACCATGCGATGCATAACAGTAGGCGTCCAAACAATGTTGTTGGAACCATGGGATGCATAACAGTAGGCGCCCAATTCTTTCCCCTGGAGTCACACTTAGTCTTGAAAACTCATTTGGAACCTATGGGTTTACAAGAATCAGGTAAATCAACAAGCGTCCAAACACTATTGTTGGCAATGGATAACAATTCATCTTTCATAGCTTCCAACCATTTTGGTGCATTAGAGCTATTCATGGCATCATCAAAACTAGATGGATCTGTTGCTTGACCAATGTCAAACTCTCATTCAGTCAAGTATAGAATGTAGTCAGAGGAGATAGCACTCTTGCGTTGCTTAGTGGATCTCCTGACCACCTCTTCAGGTTCTGTAATCAACATTGGTGCCACAGGTTGTTCAAGTACCTTAGTCCCCGTAAATTCCTCTACCATTGGTGGGATCATGGGATGCATAACAGTAGGTACAATAATGGTAGGGATCACTGAATTAAAAAATACAAGGACTTCATCAAAATTCAAGCTTCTTGGTTCTATTAATTCACATGAGTCTTCAATGAACTTGGCATGAGCAGTCTCAACTATTCGATTGGTGGAACTGAGACAATAAAATTTAAACCCCTTGGATCTATCAGGATAGCCAACAAAATGACAACTGATTGTTCTTGGATCCATAATCTTTTCATGAGGATTATATAATCTGGCTTATGCTCTGTATCTCCAAACATGTAGATGATTCAAGCTCGACTTTCTGTCAGTTTATAGCTCAAAAGGTGTTTTGGGAAGAGATTTACTTGGCACCCTATTGAATATGTAAACAACAGTTTTTAAAACTTTTTCCCACAAAAAATCTGAAAGATTGGTGTTACTAATCATACTTCTCATCATATCTTTTAGAGTCATATTCTTTCTTTCTGTAACTTCATTTTGTTGTGGGATTCCTAGTATGGAATATTGAGCAATGATGCCATGCTCTTGTAAGAACTTGGCAAAAGGACCAAGGTGTTGACTAGAATCACCTGACTTACTATAATATTCATTTTCTCGATCTAATATAACTACTTTTATCCTTCTTAACAAAAAATTCTTCTCTTTTGTCTTGTAAATCTTAAAGACATCTAGCAAACTAGATTTGTCAGTCAACAAGTAGACATTAACATATCTTGAATAATCATCAATGAAGGTAATAAAATATCGATGACCTCCAATTGATGGAGAGGAAAAAGGACCACTGATGTCAGTGTGAATCAGTTCCAACAAGTCATTGCTGTGAACCGCCTTCTTCTTCCTATTTCTAGTCATTTTCCTTTGACACAGTCCACACAGACAGACATATCATCAAACTGTAAAGGTTTTAGAATTCTATCGACAATAAGTCTCTTCATACGCTCCATCGAAATATGTCTTAAGTGTCTGTGCCAAAGAGTAGAGGATGACTCATCCAACATAGGACGTTTAGAAGACACATTCAAAATAATAGAATGTGCTAAATTCAATTGATATAAATCATTCACTACCATGTCATTTCCAATTATAGAAGAATCCAGACATAAATCAAAACCATTCTTATTAAAACTCAAACTGTATCCATTATTTATTAGTTTCGATACAACAATCAATTTTTTCTTCATTGAGAGAACATATACAGTGTCTTCCAAATCAACAAAGATTTTTGAAGTCAGAAACAGTCTAACAACTCCAATGGCCTCCACTGCAACTCTTACACGGTTTCCCACGAACACAGTAACCTCATCTCTTGTTGGTGCTCTTCAGCTTAGAAACCCCTGCAAGGAATGGGTAACATGAATCGATGATCCATAGTCAATCCACTAGGAATTTACATGAGCATCAATCAGAAAATACTCAAAACATATTAGAGATAGATGAGTACCAGATTTTTTTTTGCTTATTTAACCGGGCTTGTCTGCCTCGACAATCTTTCTTCATGTGCCACTTCTTTTTGCACCAGAAACACTCCATGCCATTCAAATCTTTCTTGTCATCATTTTCTTTTGAGGCATCTGTTTTATCATAGGGTTTTCCATTTCTCTTCTTGAAATTTTTTTTCTTCTTCTGAAGCCCTACACCTCCATTTCTCTTTTCCTTTTTAGTAAAAGGTTTATGCTGGACTAGATTTGCACTCTCAGGTTTCTTTTTTTTTAATTTATTTTTTTCTTGAGAGTAAAAGGAAATCAGATCGTCCAAACTCCAATTGTCTTCCTGAGTATTGTAAGATACATGAACTTGACTATATTCATTTGGGAGAGAAGTCAAGGCTAGATAAATCAGAAAGTCATCATCCAAAGAGGTTCCCAGCTCTTTTAGTCTTTTTCTTTTTGCAACCAATTTCAGTATGTGTTCTCGAATACTGTCATTTGCATCAAACCCTTGTCTTAGTTAAGGTTGCTATTAGATTAATTTTGAGACTTTTATTTTTCACATTAAATTTCGTCTGTATCTCTTTCATATATTCTTTTGCAGTATCTTTCATCTGGATACTACTACGAAGGGATTCAGAAATAGAATTTTTCATCAGGATTAGGGATTTTCGATGAAAAGTTTCCTATATCTCCATTTTTAGAATCTCAGCGGGAGAGCTCTCAAGAGTAATAGGAGTGGATTTTTCCTCTCTGAGAGTTAAATCTATATCCAACATTCTGAGTTGGGTTTCCACTGCCTCATACCATTTTTGATAATTTAGACCAGTCAACACAGGCAGTGAGGCTAACACATTTGCAGGTATCGACATCCTAAGATAAATTTTACTATATGAATTTACATTCAAAATATGTATGCAATTAATATATCCAACACTCATATGTATATCAAGAAAATAAATAAATTATTAAACCATAGCAAAATAGGTGATCATTATTTCTCCTTCCTAAGAGTCACTCGCATTGTACATTTATCCTTTGGGATAAACATGCACTGGTCCTCTTAGATATCCAGGCAAAATCGTCAAGGAATGATGGCTTCAGAAAATTTCATCACCTTTGGGTGAATGAAAAATCCTCAGCCTTATATCTTTAATAAGTAATTTCTTTTCTTAAGAGTCAATCGCGCTACACGCTCATCCTTTGGGAGAAATATGCACTGATCCTCTTAGATATCCAGGCAAAATCGTCAAGGAATAATCATTTCAGAAAATTTCATCACCTTTGAGTGAATGAAAAAAATCCTTAACCGAACATCCTTAATAAGTGGGTGCATGTAACTAACATAATTGGACAATGCCACCTTTGGGTATGCATCTCAAACTTGACTACTTTGACATATTAAAATTCTTGAATTTTCAGACATAACTATGTAATGGGTATGCCACTTTGATAGATTTTACTCAATTACTCAGTTATATCTGTAAATTCTGGTATGTAATCACATGAAATATGATTAAAAAATTAAAAATATGAAATTATATCTCAACAAACCATCATAAACATGCACATTACTCATCTGGTAATCATTTCATCATTTAAAATTATAAAAATCTTATAAAATACTTCAAAAACTAGTTTTTAATCAATTACTAAAAATTTGAGATTTCAAAAATGATATTACAAAAATACCAGAATGTAGAACATAATGAAAGAAATTCAATAGAACAAATTTCAAATCAAACGGACCATTCACGCGCCCTCACGCATCGATTAAAATCGACGCGTGGGATCACTTGCCTGTGAAGCAAACATGGCCTAAGGCCTGAACCGATTTGGGCTTGGTTCTGGATAACCGTTCTAGGCTGGTCTGGTTTGGTCCAGACCCGATCTAGAATTGAACCGGTCCAACCCGGTCCATTCTGGTGCCGACCCCGGTCGGATAATTCCCATCAGGTCGACTCGACTCGGAGCATAACGGGTCGAATTTTTGGCCCATGCAGGGTTGGTCAGATTCGGCCAATTCATGGTCGGGTTTCTAGTTTGGGTCGGATTGACCTGATCCGGGACACATTCGGTCGGGTTTTTGGCCGGATCGGGTTAATTCGGTTAGGTATTATTGAGTCGGGTTTTGGTTCGGGTCAGGTCTACCCCTGGTCCGTTTTTTATTTTTGTTTTTCTTTTTTTTCTTAAAATAAAATCCAACGAGTGGATCTCATTCCCTTCTTTCGCTTGTGCATGGCGACTCCTCTGATGTTCGGTGGCGATGATTTTTGTATTGTCGTAACTGTCTCATGGAGATCTACACATTGATATATTTTTCTTGTAATTTTGATGGTTGAAAAATTATTCGATTATTTTAAATCTCTTCATTTTTCACAAAAAATTAAAATGTGAATCAAAAGAAATTTTCTACATGTTTTAATGGATTCATACATGACGATTCTATACTCAATCACTTTAAATCTATGTGGGATGACTCTAATACCATTGTAGGATTTTTAATCATAATAAACTCATTCCAATCAATCTCATATGGAGAATAAAACACATTATGCAATAACATAATCAAATAAAATAGATGAGACATACCTCTTCGTAGAAGATTGATTTCTGTCATTGTCTTTTAATTGATTCACAGTAGAGATCTTCTACAATCTCTTATCCTTTGGGTATGAGTCCCTTTAAATTTCACTCAGAGAGACTATAGGGACCCTGTTTCATATTTATAATAACTGCATATCAAATTTATTCAATCTCATAATGGAATGTATTTGGTTTATAATAAAAAATAGATAATCAATCCATCATTGATCGAATTCTCAATAGTTATAAAAGACAAGTAAGATAATGTTGTCTATAATAATAAAATAAAAAAATTTTACAAAAATTTCCACTATAATGATAATAAGATTACAAGATTTAATTTTCTAAAGATTTATATCTAAGCTTAAAGATCACAAAAGAATGAAACTCGAACAATAAATTTAGAATAATGTAAAGTTACCTCATAACCACCATTACAATGAATCTTTCTCACTTCTAGAAACTCTAAAAAAAATCTACCTTAACTTGTTGGATGGAACAATCAAAAGCAAAAGCTGTTGTTATGCTATGCTAGCTATATAGTAATAGCATGGGAGATTGTTGAAAATGACCTATAAAATTAACCAAACATGAGGTAAAACCTTAACTGAAATTCTGCCCTTCTTAAGAAATAGTTCCAAAATCTTCCATGAATTGATATGGTTTTAACTTCAAACACTCCCATAAGGCTACTGAATCCAGCATTAGATCAATATTCTTGAATGACGATGACATCCCTTGAAACTTTCCAAATGGAAGAGTTGCCCACCAACAGGCTCAGAAACACAAATCATTTAGCAAACCCCTCGGGAGAGCTAAGTTGGCAAGGATCAATCTTTACAATTAAAATGTCATGAATCAATTGCTTCTTGAGGGAGCAACTCTTTTCAATTAGAAAGAAGAAATAAAAGTAATATGGCAGACAACAAGAGTGTAAGATGGGAATAAGTGAGAGCCAATGGTTGATATAATGGAAGGGTGATCTTAGGGTTGTTGTTAACCTTAAAATAGGCTCAACATGTATAAGATTTAAGTCATCACCTAAAATAGACAGGGTTAGGTTTATCAACAACAAAGGTACCTTCTAGTAAGGAACACACAATCATATACATGAACGACAAGAAACACAATTTCCCCTCTCTCTCTCTTTCTTTTCTGAACTCTCACCATCCAGTAACATTCCAATGAAATTAATGTTCCAAATTAATTGACTAGCGTAACTTGTCATATGTCTTGATCTAAATGTTATATTACAGCTAGCAAACCGTGGCGGCCACAAGAAAATGGTCTTTCAATTCCAAGTTGTGGTTGTTAGCTAGACGTGTTATAAGTTATATTGGGTTGTGTCTTGTATTTTGTGTGATTAATATACTTAATTGGACTTGTATTTATAATTTAGGCAGAATTTCGGACTATGTAATGGGTAAATTGTAATTATGTGGGAGTAGAGCTTTTCAGACCTGAATCTTCTGTAGTCAGGTAGCCCCTGCAGCCGCATCTAGGCCATTGATAGCACATCTATATGTGCATCCAATACAATTCAATGGCTCAGATGGAATTGCAGGGACTACATGGCTGCAGAGGACCCGAGTTTTTCTTAGAGAATAAGAAATTATCTAATTCTCTAGGATGGATAAAAGCATTTCTCATTGAGTTCTGAACCACAGTAAATCTTGTTTGTGTGATTGTTTGTTTTCTCCTTTTTTCTCTTACTTATTTTAATCCCCAACAACCTTGAGCCCATCTTAAATCTAAAAAGAGTTTGGCTTGGGTTGAGATACTCTGCCTCGGGTTGAAATCGTCTCAATTATTGGAAGTTCCAATAGCCCATCCAGTGATTGTAGTTAATTAGGCGCACCTACCGATGTATTGGTAGACGCATCCAATTAACTCCAATCGCTGGATTGACGATTGGAACCTCCAATAATTAGAAACGAATTGGACACACTCTGCCCCTGAGGGTGGGTCAGGGATTCAGGATCAGGCGCTGAGTTTGGTCCAGCGTAGCCGCCCTGTCTTCTTCTTCACCTCCTATTCTTCTTTCTTCTTTCTTCTTTTTCTTCTCTTCGGCCTGACCCAACCCCTCCATCTACCTTCCCCTACCCTTGGTTAGGGTCAATCAAAGTTGTCCCCGGTTCTAAGAACGAATCAAAATTAAAATTTTGAAGTCTTGAATCAGAACTGGACCGGGCCTTGACCAAGGTAAGTAGACTAGGCTGTTGTAGCTTTAGTAATTGCAGTCATGTTGTATGTTACACTTTTTAAAGACATTATAATGTATGGTCCTGGGAAGGGCCCCTTCTTGTGTCATTAATTATAGATCAAATTGTATAAAGTATGAAAACTTTTTTTCAAGACTCCCTTTTTTTCTCTCTCTCTCTCTCTCTCTCTCTCTCTCTCGGTGTTCTATGGGCTATGATGCCATGATCAGCAATGCCCAAAAACAATCAAGTAAGATTAGGCAAGTTTAGAGTACAAGTTGTATCATAATCATACTAAACAAAGTGACTGATACATATTCTTTGGATTTGGTGAACTAAAACCATGGAAACAGTACTAAAGGGTTATAAGGGAACTCCACAGCAAGATTTGGTCACGACTTGTATATGGAGGATGCCCCACTGAGTTGGAGCCTGGAAACACCAGATGGACAGATTTTCTGGTTTGCTCAGGGTTACGCTCAGGCCAAGACTTACTTCTTAAGATCGGACTGATTGATAAACCTGAATTCACCGATCCGAATAGGCATAATATATCTGAAATCAAACCAACTCTTAATCCGATTTTTACTAAATGTACATGTAGAAAATTGAAAATGATCCAACTTAATAATGGTTCGATAGAACCCAATAAGTTAACTTGTTACTAAATATACATATAGAAAATCAAATCAAATCAAATCAATTTGGGTTTGAGTGCAAATGAACGAAACCGGATCGACCGCGATCAAACCGACCAATTGACACCCCTATGCCTTACTTTTAATCTATTTTTGAAGTTCCCCTATACTTCTTTTTGGAAAATGGCTAAGAAAAACAAAACACATCCTTGCATAATGAATCGTTTCCAAAAATCCAATTTTAAGTTATATATCCATTAGAAACCTAGTTTGCAAATTAACGTAAAAAATTTCCTATAATCGTTGAGCTCAAATTTTATGGGCATATTTTCCACTCATCATATCATTTATTATATTAATAAATTTTAACCAGATCCAATGTCACATATGGCGATTTTTTTAGGAGTTCCGAGTATGCCATTGCTGAGAACCCTCACAATCAAAACGAATGATTTATCTATTTAAAGTAATTTATTCGAATGACTCTCTTTAATAGAATATATCATTTTATGAAAATAATATCTACGTATATATTTTCAATAAAAAATTTCAAAAAAAAATATTTATGTATTAATTTGGTATTTCTTTTTTTAATATTTGTTTTTTTTTTTTCTAAAACACAACAATTATTTAAAGTAGATAATAAAACATTTAAAATGGGTTAAAATACTTTGGAAATGTTGAGGCCACTTAAATTAAGGGACCACCCGAAAGAATGGGTGCAAAGGAGGTCCTAGTCCTACCAAAAGTAACATGATCGCTCGGCCTGTTTGGCAGCAGGGGCCTTGTTTTGTCCAAATTAAAATCAAAGTTGCTATCATCAACCGACCACTTTGGCAGGAAATTAATGTCTCTAGGGGCCGACTTTTTCATGGGCATCCTTCCCTCGATTGGAAATCCTCTTTCCCCGATTCCCTAGCTTCTATCCTATTTAACCATTGAAGTATTCAACCATTTAAACCGAATTTCGCACTCCAATAGTTGGATGGGATGACAGTCGGGGAGTCGAAGAGGAGAGAATTTGGACTCTCCTTCCCTCATGCTTTTGGGGTCAAATTTATATAGAGATGTGGCCACATGGGTGGCACGGCCCAAGGATTAAATTGTATGTCACAGGTCTATACTTTAATGTCTATGGTTAATCGAGAGCTGGATTTTGAAGAGACAATTTATGGCACCAGCCATTTTTAGGAAAAAGATCATCCACCGCACAATTGTGTGTATCAGGCTTGATGTTGTCCATTGGAAGCAAGTGCACTAGACTTGATGTTGTCCATTGGAAATGCATCTGGCATGTGTTCAGATGCACTTCCAATGGACAAGATCAAGCCTGCTCCACACAAGTGCAGCAGACGATCCCAGTCTCCATTTCCACTACGCTCAAATGCTACAGAAAAAGAAATAAAAGACATTGTGTGGGTAGATCAGATAATCTTAAAATCACTCCGATATTCAAGTTAGTACGATATCAAATAGTCATGAACTCCAAAAGAATTAGTCGAGTTCAAGATTTTATGTGGGATCTGTTCTTGTAAAGGTAAGAGAAAGAGAGAGTTTTTACGACCAAAAAGTGTTCAACCGTTTGCATGTCTTTGATCTACAGGGTATTTATAGCTGCAGGAGTGGTTCTGACATAGAAGTACGTATGTTGTATTGTGTGAGGTGGCATTCTCTAAGCCTTGGGGCCTTTGCGTGGCATTTATTAGCTTTATCTTGCTTGTGGCACGTAATGGTTTCGTGGAGTATGATTTTACAAATTCGCCAGATGTCATTTTAATGCGCACTTAGGCATGCAAACATAACTGCTTAGATCGTGCTTAGACCTTGATAGTGGATTTTAGCACATGATTATGTCTAATGACTAGAGCATCACGCACGGGTGACTCTTGAGCTGGAGGTCTTCTTGACAAGACAGGTTGCTCTTGCGCTGTCTGCTTCTCCTTCTTGCAAGTTATCTCATTGTGTTATTTGGACTCGAAAGTCGGCTTTGTTGTGGAAGTTGGGAGTCAAGCTTGGTAGTTGGATATATGTCACATGTTATAATTCCTCAACTTGGATTTATGCCATGTGTCTATCTTTGACAAACTTTGTATTCATCACCGTTGATAAAGTTTTAGGCTATGTTTGGATGACGTCAAAAGAAAAGAAAAGAAGTCTCTCTTCTCTCAGTATTTTCTCATCGTCTGGTTGTCAATTGGACGATGGAAGATTCTGTCTTCAAAATTTTAAAATTGCTTTGGAAATCTTGGAATTTTCTTGTTTGCAACTAAACAAATCTTGCCTTTACAACATGAAAACTGGGTTTTCTCGAGGAAAAAAAATTGATCGACTAAAGTTGTAGAGAGAGAAAGGAGCAATAGATGGAGATATAGAGAGAGATAATAGCATATAAGGTAAAAGATTGAGTTAATTAGATAACAATAAAATATTCAAATATTTTCATAGAACCCTTCAATGACTATAATAATTTGATATTTATATAAACGTAGAAGAAATGTTGAAACAAAGTGAAGCTCCTTTTGTAACTTGAGCAAAAGATACAGATGGACATATGTCAGAGACTTTGCAAGAAGTGTTGAAAAAAAAAAAAAAAAAAGTATACTCTCAATTATGGGTAGGAAGAGACGATTTGGATAAAAAAAAACAACAAAATGATGTTCAAATTTGTCTTGTCATAGAGGTAAGCTAAACCAAATCAAATACGTCACGGGTTTAGAACTCTAGACCTTCACAGACAAAACCTCAATAAAAACAGATTTCATTTAGTCTATCTAAAACACCATCCACTTGGCAGCATGGTTTTAATTCATAGCATCGAAAGGGATACTGATCACTTTGATATCACTTCTATGGGATCGGTATAAAATTGAAATAGAACCAATGATAAAGTGACATGTAAGATACTAAATTAAAATATTTAAAAAGAAAAAGAAAAGATAAATATAGCAGTATGTACAAGACGGCTCCTTTAAGAAAGAAAGCTGACTGCATGTACATGTATTTTCCATGAACTTCTATTACCATTAATGTGGTGTGAAATTACCTCTAAAATGTGAAACTCACTATTAAAAAAGATACAATACATACAGGTGAGTTATTCTCAACTGGAGAGAGCTAACAAAGCAAATACATCAATATTAATAATGGTAAACGTAGATATCATACTCAACAGTAGTATCTCTGGTTGTAGGATCGAATTTATGAGTCCTGGCCTGTACGTATCCCCGTGAGTACCGGAAAACCCCAATCCCTCCGATGACCGGCATCTCTACCACCTTCGAGAGCACAGTGTTCCTCCCTAGTACCGTTATTGTGCTCCCATTATACTTGTCGTCCATGAAGGCAAAGTTCATGGCCATTAACAACCCCACCTCAGTTTGAGAAGCAGATGAGTAGAACCCCTGAGCTCTTCCAACAAGTTTAGAACTCAGCTCTGGCCCTTCTGTCAATGGATCATCGATCATCATCAAGGACCCAAACCCGGTGGGCGATGTGTTTGTCATGGTTGCAGCCGCGACTTGGATGGCCGATGGGTTACTCCTATTGACAATGTCGTGCCAGTATACACGAAGCTGAGTTATCTTTTCTTCCTTGAGTCCTACTGATGCTGGACTTACAACTCTGGAGAACTGATGTCGTTTGCCATGGACAGTGACCTCCAAATAGAAGAAGATGAGGAAGAAGACGATGGTGTTTGAGAGAAGAGAATTTGTTATCGCTCCCATCTTAGGGACCATTGCCACAAGGTTAGAAATGAGACCAAAAGAGGCAATGCTCACTAAAGAATTGTGTTTGATTGATTTGGTTTATCCACCCAAACTGCATATTTATAGGCTGGGCAGTTAGACATGTGTCTTTTGATACAAGTGACCAAGACATCCTCTCCCCTGCCCGGAGAGCTTCAAGGGACCTCAGCCTCATCTATAAGGTGCGGGACCCACCGAACAGGTGCAGGACCCACACCCATGAACCATGATGAGGTCTTGTAAAGGGAATAAAATTTCCTTCAAATCGGACCAGCAGGTAGGTTTCTGTGGACCAATCTAGAAATATGCTCTTTTTCCATCAGGTTCACAAATTCCCTTTTACTTTATATATTATCTAAAATTCCTTTTTGATTAAAACGAGATTCTATATGGGTGGACCTGAAACCACCCCATTTTCAAGAAAATTCCTATTGCACGATTTGCAGGAAAATTTCATCCCCGTAAAGATCTCCATGTGAGGGATGGGATCCGGACCCTAACAAGCTTGCTTTCGATTGGCATTATATGGTAAAAAAATTTTGAGAGGAGGGTTCTCTGAGTGTCCGTTTTTGTCTTTACTCACCAATTAATGAGCGGTGAGGAACACGAACAGGGATCATTCTGCAAACCCCAAGAAGATAGTTTAGTTGACAAAGACCAAACCTCACAATTTGAAGATCAAAAGTCAGCTGATCTCCTTGGAGAAGAAAAGAGAGCAGAGAGAATGAATTGCAGTGTAACTACCAATCAGTAACAAGTTCAATCATTTACATGTATATGTACACTCTATAGGATCTCATCATCGTCAATATCTTTTGGGACCTACTTCTTAAGTGTAGGACCTATTAAATATGATCGGTGAAAGAATTTCAAAAAAGACACAAGTATATACAGGTGAATTATTCTCATCAATAACTTGATTGATGGATTGAGAGAATAGCATAATTTAATATTTACAAAAAAAAAATAGCATTTAAAATTAAGGATGCGCCAATCTCCAATTGCGGGCCAAGTGGAGGACAAAGCATGTCGAAGAGGGGAGAACGCGTGTGATGTTAGATTTTAATTAACAGAAAAAGAAGAAGATGTAATTGCTTCTTCTGGGAGCAATCTTTTCAATTAGAAAGAACCATTGCAAGTGTTAAAGCCGATAATAAGAGTGTCTGGTAGTAATAAGTGGCAGCTGATGATATGATGGAAGCGTGATCTTAGAGTTGTTGATAACCCTATAATAGTATTTTAACCAAAAATATATATAAAAAAAGCTCAAGAGCAAAAAAAATACCGATATCATATATCGTATCGTATCGTATCGGTTTTGATTCCAATTTTGTTATAATGTTATAGTACTGGTTCAGTATGGTTTCGGTACAATTTCATTATGGCTTCAATACGTACTGATTGATTCGGTCTATATAGATACCGAACCATTCTAGTTTCGGTTCAGTTTTTTCATACCATTATTAGATCTGATTCGATACAAGATAATTCTCATTCTTTCTTGGGAGTGTGTAGATTGGCATGGCAGGCCTCAGGGTGGCTTCCTTCTTGTCTTGTTCTAAAGAAAATTAAGGAAAAGCCCATCCAGTAAAGACAGTGGGCTTCATTTTCAACCTCAAAACTCGGTTATCTGTTGGACCAGGAGTCCAGATACAACTTCATTCCTGGACTAAGACTAATACCTCTAAAATATATGATTTCTTTGGTTGCATTTGGTTTTTATTTTTGGAATGCATTCTAGGTCAAAAATACATTCTAAGATGACAAAAATAGCATTTGGTATGTATAATTGTAGAATGCATTAGAGACTGTGGACCCATTCTGAATTCTAAGCCCATAATGATGCCTAACTCGCTTTTGCCCATTCTCATTCTATGTTAGCTATATATTCTCAATTTTGAGAATGTATTTCTAAAAATACATTCCAAGAATATATACCAAATGCGACCTAGCCTTATGGTTGTTGTTGGAAACTTTACGCATTTTGTTTAGTAGAGATATATATATATCTATATATATATATATAGAGAGAGAGAGAGAGAGAGAGAGAGAGAGAGAGAGAGAGAGAGAGAGAGAGAGAGAGAGAGAGAATAAATGGCTCCTAACCCCTGCCCAAAAACATAGATTTTCTTATCACTAGACTCAGTCACATGATTCATTTTATCGTGGGTGTTGAATAAGCTTGAATCAGAGTTAGTAAGTTCGAGAATGGTAAAAATTCGGGTATGGACACCTACGGGTATTAACGCAATTAGACTTCAATACAGAGATCAAAAATTCAGTTAAAAAATGCATACAACATTAATATGTACATTTCTAATACATGTTTAATAGGATAGCTTTTCCACAAAAAATGCAAACATATATTCTATATGTAATAGACATGTACATCACTCAACAAAGAGAATAATAATATATAAATACAATTTTATCACATAGAAACCATTCAATTGAAATAATCACAATATGATAATTAAATACTCAATCACTCATACACAAAAAAAAATATCATAAAGCATAATAATCATCTCATTAAAACCAACAAGGACCATTTTGGTTCATCCTCTCACCCCTTTCCCTCTTGGACACACATGCACAATTTGAATTTGTTTCAGGGAGAAAAGGACAGGCATGGCATAGAGTATGGATCCATTAAAGAAGGTGAATCTAAATGGGGAAAGCAAATTCGGCTGACATCAAAGAGGCATTGGCTAGCATTGTGCAAGGAATACATTCCACGCTATAAGCAATTTATTAGGAGAAAAAAATAACTATGTCAAATTGCATCTCCAATCATCATTTAGAGAAACAATGTTCGCCACCATTCAGAGCCTGATGCCACGTCCTTAATGAAAATTGGCCCGTGACACCAATCTATAAATCAAAAGGAGGGAATTAGGGAGGAGGATTATCCCTGAGAAGACACAACTTTTAAAAAGCAGAGTGGTAGGGAAAAGAGAGAGAGAGAGATTTTGCTGTAAAATAAGTTTTTTATGACGTCTAAACATTGTTACATGGATGTCTATATTCCCTTAGTTGCTGATGTTAGTACGGATTGAATTTTTAAGGTAAAAGAAAATACCCTTAAAGGTATTGTAAAAATATTATATTATCTTTTTGTAAAATGAGAAGACAAACTAACATTTCACCTACTTGTCCTCGGCATCGGCATGTCCAAATAGTCATCTTTCACGTAATAGTGATTTTTTTTTGGTACCATCTCCTCCACATAATAGTTCGATTTTGTGGACCCCCGGGAGGGCCCCCCCCCCCCCAACCAGAGAAGACAGGATGCAAATCCGTTTGTTTGTTGCTCTGGGTGATAACGAAAGCCAAGCGAGGTGGGCTTTTACTGTTGTTGGCAAGGTTTCATGACAGCCATCTGAGCAGAGTATACTAATCTGAGTCATCCAGTCCCACGTACCGAAAGGTTAGAATTTGTCTGTGGTTCGACCTTTTGATTATGGTGCGAATTTAGATAAAAGGGAAATGATTTTCGGGAAAACGAAGAACAAAGAAGACTCGGCGGCCTTCGATTTCTGCACAACTCCACCGAGTTGGAACTTGTGACCTTCACCTAGGCTGGAACGGGAATTCTTTTATCTTTTATCCTGAAGTTTATTCATCCTTCCTATTTGGTTGATTTCATCTTAGATCAGAAAAAATCACAGAGCGGGTGTTGTAAATCTGAGCACTTTTATATTAGCTTTCAACCTTTTCATAAAAGTATTGAAATCTCCATATGGGACTTCTGCATTTGAGCACTTCTCTTTGAGAATCAGTCCACTAGCCATTTGACTATTTCCTCTTGCTTACCTCAAATATTTATCGTCACTTATTTTCCTTTTCTCATCACCAATTTTCCTTGTTCATTACATCGTTAAAATTCATTTGTTCTTCCCAAGTGAACCGTAAAACTTCCTCCACCTAACCATCTTGGACGGTGAGGGCAACCTCTATATCAAGACCAAGGAAGTCAACAAGGTCGACGGAGAGGCCTTTATCAACGTCTGCAAGGGCAAGATCATCCCCGTTACGAGATCAGTGTCTCCCTCTCCTTCCTAGTAGAAGAATTTAGGGATTTCAATCGCAAACGATAAGACAGACGAAAAAGAATTGATCGTGTGTTGCTTATTACAGATTCAATTATATACTCCTCAAATAATGCCATGTGGCGTGAATCTGGCGGCCAATTGTCGTCTCTATTTGTCCTACCAATTGGAGACGATTCGGACAACTTAATTATTACAACTACTAGCCAAAAAGTTTAGTTTGTTACCAACCCCATTGACTTCTCATCAAGGTTATTAATTTAATATCGAAATCGGTTATATCAATAATGATTTAAGATTTGTTATCATTTTTTATCTATTACGGTAATAGTTCATACCGATAAAATACCAAATCATAAGACCGTTCATATATTGATTTGTTGGGAGTTTAGTTCTACGTTGATTATCAAATAGTCTTTAATCCTTATTATAAACAATTTGTATACCATTTATATATTACGTCACATACGCACTTCACTGGTCCACATTGCAGTAAAACTGTATTTCGTAACGAATTAAAAACCACCGGATAAAATCATATTTCATACCGGATAGAATAGTATTTCTTATTGTCTAAAAACGGTACCAAACCATATTGAGCCAGTACAGTAATGGTATGGGAAAACCATTTTCCTATGGGTACAGTACAATACAATACAGTAATGGTAAGACCTTTTTTTTGGTGTACCAAACCGGAATCTTACCAATTGACACCCTTACTTCTGACTTAACTTCCAGGGTCGAGCCGGACAAAGGGAGTGCAAGATCATGCCACGATACAAGGCTAATTTCATAACATAAGGTGAATATAAGAGAATCGAAAACATGGCCTGAGTATCTACACTCTTCTTGCATGACACTGACTGAATATCAGAGAATTGGTTTATTAAAACCATTCTGATTCTCAATTCAAAAAAATGGAATTTTTTTATGGTCCCACGGATTCTGAGGTTACACCAGAAAATGAGACAACATTAACAAGAATAAGAGCTACAAGATTATTCCACAAATCACCGACCCAATATGATCTTTCTATCTTTAAGAAACTCGATAAAATCTTCGCACAAGTTTGTACAAACAAATCACAACTGATCTAGCTTTTCCAAGACCAATCTTGAAGATGAAGAAGGAAGAACAAAAGCTAAAGCTATGCTCAATCTTGAGGATGAAGATGAAAAAACAAAAGCTAAAGCTGTGCTCTTAGCTGGTGAAAGAATAATTTGCTGAAGTCTCCACTTTTCTCTTTAAGAGGCTTTTCTATCTTTAATGATTCCAACAAACTAGCGAAGTAAATACATTGGCAATGGAGGAGGGAGCTTGAGGATGTGAACAAAAATCAAGAGTGTTGCCAAAATCAGGAAAATTCGTTGATCAAATTCCAATGGATTCATCAGTCGGATTCCGATAGATACATCAGTCATTGAGGAGGGTGCTTGAGGATAAAAAGGAAAATGAGAAAGAGTGTCTCTAGAATCCGACAAATTCATTAGCTAGATTCCAACGAGTTCGCTAGTCAGATTCCTACGAGTATATCGGCCATGGGGAGGGTGCTAGAGGATGGTAAATAAAGTATATTAAAACTTAAATATTAGTTACTTTTTTCTATGGATAAAGTTGAAAATATGAATTATTATTACTCATGTGACTAGAATAAGATAATGTTTGTTAGGAATATTTCAACATTGTTTAGATGCTAGAACCTTAATTGGATGCCTTATATATGTGAGACTCATTTCATTTATTAGTTCGAACTTTTGAGATGGTAACTTAATATAGTATCAAAACTTCAGATTCATTCTGTACGATTATCTAAAAAAGAGATCACATGCCACGTGTACTCTATAACTTAAAAGAGAGGCTGTACCTGAAAAAGGAGGTTATCCTAGTTTTGGAATCCCAAACCTAATACCTAAGCTGCAATTTACTCTCTTTTTTCCCAAATTGAAATACACACAAACCCAATCTTTCTCTTTATATAGACAGACAAAGTAACCCAAGACGCAATCCTCACCATCTGCAACATTTTCTGAGGTCCAGTCATTCTTCCTCTCTCGAGTCCTCAGTAAAAATAAAATTTTCACCATCTGCCATTTGCCTCATGGCCAGAATTTTCCCCAAACTCATCTGTCTCTTAGCCATCTTGACCTTCTTGATTGTCTCCGGCGAATCAAATCATGGCTTCTCGAGGACTCTATCGCTGAAATCAAAGCAGCTTAAGCGTGAGAAGATGAGCCACCTTCACTTCTACTTCCATGACATTGTCGGTGGTCGTAACCCAACAGCCATTAGGGTTGCGGAAGCACCATCAACAAAAACATCAGCCACAGGTTTCGGTATTGTGACGATGATGGATGACCCGTTAACAGAGAGGCCAGAAGCTACGTCGAAGGTAGTAGGAAGAGCTCAGGGGATCTACGCATCTGCATCACAGAGCGAGGTAGCTTTCTTAATGACACTTAATTTTGCTTTCATGGAAGGGAAGTACAACGGGAGCACACTCAGCATACTGGGGAGAAACACTGTATTTTCAGAGGTGAGAGAGATGCCGGTAGTCGGAGGAAGTGGGCTTTTCCGGTTTGCTCGGGGCTATGCTCTTGCCAAGACTAACTGGTTCAACATCACTTCCGGAGATGCAGTGGTTGAGTATAATGTTTATGTCATCCATTACTGATCCAGTGATCCCTGCTTCTCTCTTTCTTCCTCCTTTTGGGTTTTTTTTTTTGTTTTTCTGTTTTGGGTACGATCCGTTTGGTCGATTATCTTTATTCTGTTATTGGTATCTTTTGCTTCGATCACAAAATTTGGCCGAAGCATCTGTGCTACTTTTGCTTTTTTCTTTTTTTTTTATGGGAATATCTTTTCTGCCATCTCCATCTATGGTGTCTTCAGAGATTTCTACCGCTAGTAATCACTGTGAAATCAATTCAACTGAAAAACTACAATTGATTTTTCACTAGTGGAATTTACATAAATAACACTAAACTGTTAGCAACCTCTGCACCAATTTTTTTTTTTTTTTTTTTGTCATACGATTCAATCTGGTATCTCCATGTTTATACAGACCCATTTTCGATCTTAGCTCGAAGCCTCAAACCCTCAATGGCAGATTTTTTTTTTCTTTTTTCTATTAATGCATAGTCCTCATGGAGGTATATCCTAAGTATGATTATGAAGAACACACAAAACTACCTTTTAAATAATTAGAACATTTAGAGATATTGTCCAGGAATGAGGGTGGGGAAAAAGATATTTCTAAAATAGTCTAAAAGAATTTTATTGGCCATGCATAATGTTAGGGACAGGGAAATTTCCTATTAGAGGGAGAGAATTAGGTTTTTTTTTTTTTTTTTTAATACTTGTGAAAGAATAAGTTACTTACCCACATTAATTAGCAACTTATATCTTCAACCATTCTTGTTCCATTTTTATTGATTAATGACTCGATCTTGAGTGTTTCTTATTCTACTCCTATTAATTAGTAATTCTTCAATCGATCTTTAGCTAACTTTATTCCACTTCGACACTTTCATTAATTGATCAATTGGGCTCTTCTCTAGCCAAGGTGTCGACAGGACTACTGCAAGCTTAAATTATCACGTGTGAACAATAAAAGATCTAAGGGTTGATTGCGTTTTGGAGTGAAATAAGGTGGAGAGGAGTTGAAACACTGGACCGATCTGTTCTTGATGGGACAAGAGCCTGTCCCTCAAACCTCACAAAGTTTCGATCTTTTTTGTGTTTTTTCAGATTATTCAAACAAAATCTGAGAAGAACTCTTTCTCCTGTTCTATCAAGTTCGGTTTCCATCTTAGAGATTCGAAATTATGAATAACGTATATATTCAACAATAACATATCCTAAAATGAACTATAATATTTCATATTTCAAATGGAACTACATTTAACATGATAGGATTAATCAGTCTAGCTCTAGCTGATGTAATTAAAGATGCAGATATTAATTGTTCTGATCGTATAAGATGTGAACCTTGCCAAGATATTAATTGTTTAACCCAATGGGACAAAAGAGTACTATATTGATGTCTTTAATTACCTTTTTTTTCTTTTGTAAAAATGTCTTTAATTACCCTACACTTAGCTTGGATCCATACTCTAAGAGGGAAATTTTTATTTTTGTTTTTATTCGGGGTCGGTAGCATTATTGCTTATTGATTGGCCGGGTTGGGTCGGTAGCATTATTGCATATAGTTCCTTGGGGTTTGGTCGTTGATTAACAGGTTATTTTAATTTATTTGTTAAGAAATGGAATGAACAGACAAAAACAAGAGGGTAAAGTGAAAAAAAAAAAAAAGGAAAACCGACAAATAAAAGATCCAAAGCGTCACCGGCCGTCCAGTCGTGTCAATGGTGATCGTATGATTGGACTTCGTTTGGCGTATATTTTCTTGAGTTGATATGGGTATTGGATGAAAGTTACTCGTGTGATCATGACTAGCATTTCTTCAATGATATGAGAGGATTTTTATCTCAAATAAAGTATGATTGGATTTTTCAATGTACTTAGGATTTATACGCTCTCGTTTCTATCCATGCATCAATCTCTAAGTATGATCAGATTTTTCAATGATTTTTTTTGTCACTAAGACTCATTTTGGTATAGTTTATATTTATATTTATGACTTATTTATAATAAATTTTTTATGAGAATAAATTATGAGATATGAATGATAACCATTTTTTTTTGGCCTGAAAAACATCTATTAATTGTTGGAAAATGAAAATGGTCTGAATAACAACCATTTTAGTTTCATTATATATAAAAAATAATAATAGATTATCACAATAATGATAAACACCTTCTAATCTAATTGTAGATTTTGGATTATATCAATATATTTTAAATATAAATAGGTAAATATAAATCATACCAAACAATTACATATGTTATACATCGGTATCTAAAACAAGGCTTTTTGGTCAATTTATTCATAAAATTTCGGCCCATTAAAATTACCACATGACAAAACTAGATGTCTGTCATTCAGAGATTCTATGTTAGGCCATTGCCCATGAAAATTGCTCCATGTAAAACAAATTGACACATACTATCCCTATAGTTGATATCGATTCCAGATACTTTAATAAGTTGTTGAATCTGACACATACTATCTTTACACTTACACCACAATGACAAACTAGTCTAGCCATATGGTTTAATCTATTTATTCTCTTAAATAAGGCCAAAATACCTCTTAGTGTTAACTGAGACTAGGTTCAATCCGTTTATGAGAGAAGAAGAAGAAGAAGTGAGAGAAATGAAGGAAAAGGGGTTAAGATCCATTCATTTGTAGGATGTATTTTTGGTTCCACATGCAGTTTTTCTTGTTCTAAAATTTCTCTCATGATTCAGATTTGAAATATCTTTCATGTTTCAGATCTGAGATTTCACTCACTGTTTCTATCTTTGTTTCTGGAATTCTAAAGCTAAGGTTTTGTTGAGTTTTGGTCCCGATTGAAAGAGAAGGTAACATTTTCTAGTTTCTAGAACTAGAAGGCAGATCTCAGATTCAGAAAAGATAAAATACAAACTCTTTAACTTCGTGAAGAGAATTTGAAAGTGTTGCATATGAGACGAAATTGTTGAATTGAAATTTGAGAAAGATAGAAACAACGAATTTGTGGTTGAAATACAATCAAAATAAGCTGTGAATGACTGAATCTTGCAAATAGAGATGAAATCCCTAATTTTATAGTAACACAAGAACCAGAGAATCAGAGAACGGAACAGCAAAGCGAAAGAGGAAAAAAAATCGCTGAAGGTACTCTCAAAGATGTGACAACGAACCAGAGATTCAAATGTAACGATAGATGACAAACATGGGACCCATTCATTGTCTGCAAGCATCACATGAAGAGAGAGAGAGAGAGAGAGAGAGAGAGAGAGAGAGAGAGATCTGTGAGAGTGATGAAGGGGGAAAGGAGGTATTGAAGACTTCAACAACACGAGAGGGAAGGATCGTAAAAGACAGCTAGCAATGAAGAGGGAGGCTCACCTACCAGAAGTAGAGGATACCGTATCACGTTCTTTTTTTCCCCCTTTTTTAGGGTCTGTTATCTCACTCCCTTCCTCCTCTTCAATTATATTCTCTTCTCCAGTTTTCCTTTATTTAACTATTGATTCATGTCTTCCATTTCAGCTTTAGTTCTCTTGGAGGCTAGGATTTAGGAGTAGGTTGTATGTAGGTTTTGTTTCTCCTCCTTTTCTTTGCCATTGTCTGATGTCACCAAGTCTTTGCAAAGTTTGGAAGGGTGTTCGCTAAAGATTAGTCTTCAGCTTCGTTTCATTTGGTTTTCTTTCGGAGTTTTGAGCAGGAAACTAGGTTTGTCATCAATCAATCGATTTGGAAGGAAACGATCAAGGAACTGGTTCAGAAGCTCAAGTAGGTATTCAGCTGAAGGGAAAGAGGATGGGATGGATAAAGGTAACCAGTCAGAGTTTTTCATTGGGGACGAAAGTCGTTGTTTTTTTTTTTTTTTTTTTTTTATTTAGGAAAATGTAAATGGTTGAACTAGGGGTAAAATTATATATATGTCAATTTTTTTATATAATATTATTTTCTCTCACACTGGGTCAGACCACACCCAGCTCAGCCCATGGTTTGAGATGTTAATATGTTAAAGAATGTGTTACGCTAAAGGCTGGGCATTTTCTTGGGCTTCCCTGAAAATGTACAAGTATGGGCTGGGCTACGTTAAATATATTTTGCGTTCTCCATCCAGCCCATTTCTCCTCAATGAGTATGCTGGAGAACACAAAGAGAGAGGGGCCTGAGATCGCCCCATGGGAGGCCTGATAAAACTCCTCTCCAGTTCAGTTTTCCAGTCGTCCATCCGATGGGTTGGAATGCATAAAATTCTGGTCCATTGGAGACCACTGTAAGGAAAACTGTCGAGCATAGGAGACCAGTGTAATTAAGTACGAACTAGTTTGGATGTGAGGGCAAGAAGGTAATACTCTCCCACAAGGGTAGCTTCATCACTAAAACATTAAGATTGATGTGATGTCATTAACTAACAAAAATTAGCAAATGGACTCTAAAGTGGTAACAATTTTTTAAAATAAAGGGAAGAGTTGTAATTAATCAAAACAAAAAAGAGATGTCAATTAATCAAAGGTCCAACTGATTACCACGTCTATATTGTAAATATGCAGTGACAAATAATCCAGCCAAAGTAATAGGAATTAGACCTTGATCAAAATCTGCTGAATACAGAAGGGAAACCAATTGATTATGGAAAAAGCAGGAAGATGGTCTACAGTTTCTTCCACTTGTGGGAAACATCCCAAAAATAAAGTATACAGATGATCAGATCAACATAGGGCAGTAATTCTGTAAACAATGTATCTATTCAGAACTTTTCTTCTCTTTGTGTTCCCTTACACTTCAAAGACTTCTTTCTCTACTTGCAGTCACTGTATCTGTAGTACTAGCTACCATCATCAAAACTGTTAACTCTTCATATTGAATTCAAATTGTCCCTTCACCGATGAAAATGAGAGTGATGGAAACAGAAGCAAGATGGCAAGGTATGCCTAGACCATTGGAGATTGCTGATAGAGGGTTCCAATTATATGTACCACTGATGAGCGGAACTATGATTTTACCAGTACTGGTGGATATATGATGAGTTGGAAGAGCAGAGCAGGTAAAAAAATTTGGAGTGTGTGACAATATCTCTAACTAGTGCCATGAAAAATACCAAGACCACCACTAAAAAAGAAAAAATTTGTAATGTAAAAATTAACCAGTTTCCTTTTCCTTCTTTCCATTATATAATTAAGTGATTAAGATCCTAGGAGTCATACATATTATTTGCCATACCATTGAGCTGCATGGCAATGCTAATATTCGAATATTCTTTTTCAAGCCAGAAGTCATGAAAAGGTAGGTTTAAGTGCCTAAGATCCTTCGGTCTTCTGTCGTCCCTCATTAACTACTAGATCACGCAAACAATAAATTATTTTTCCCATCTGATCTTCATCTTGGATTTAAATATGATTTCCTTATTTTAACAAAGTGGAAAGAGTATGATTTACTTTAACAAAGTGGAGACATAATACCCTACAATTAAACACATCATTTTCCATGGAAGGCATAGTGGTGAAATCTTGAAATCCAATATCTTGAAAAAGTAGCGCTGTGCTGTTTTTCATGACCAGACTGGGAAGCCAATCCTTAGTAATTGACACGTGTCTCATTTATAGATTATCTCAACGTTGAGTGTGTTTATAATGCCATTCAAACCTTCTGATTTTTTGTCATTACTTGTAGATGGGACCCATTCCATTTTACGTCTTAAAGTTTCATACATGAAACAATGTCACTTTAGTGCCCACTGGCCCCAATCTTTCCAAACTGAGGGATGGGACACTTTTCATCTTTTCCCCCTTCAATGGCCTCACCACCAGGTCCACCATGACCAAAGGATCACGTTTTAGTGGAAGTCTATGTATCTTGTCTGTACTTCGTGGAAACGATGGCACCACGCACCGAGCACCAAGAAAGCTTGCGACGTGCACTTTCAAAGACATCTAAATACATCAGGTATTCGAACCAGAGCTCAGCAGAGGAAGAAGGTAATTAACCTTGGTATCCAAGCTCTAATGGGAACCTTTGCAGGACACATAATTCCTAGTTTGGCCTTCACTCTCCTTGGTCTATGGCACACTTTCAATACCATCAAAGCTTACATCCTCAGAGGCCCAACTGGTTTTAGTTCAAGATTTTGGTACCCACTCAATCCTTTACCCTTCAATATCAAACATTTGGAGCTAATCCTCATCATCACCTTCTCCATCATTGCTATTGTGATGCAAATCCTAGACTTCCCTTTCTTCCAGTTCTCTTTCAAGCTCATTGACTATGAGCATGCTACCATGTTCCTCCACCTCGCCATCTACGCCGGTGTAGCACTTGTTGTTGAATTAACAGATTTGCAGGATAACTTGTCAGGGCTAGTTGGCATCCTAGCAGCCTCAGTGTTTGGTCAAGAGCTGTTCCTACTCCATTTTCACTCGGCCGACCACGGTGGGCTCGAAGGCCATTACCACTGGCTCTTGCAGCTCATAGTGTTTGTTTCACTTGCGGCAGCTATCATGACAAGTGTTTCTCCGAACAATTTTGTGGTAGCTCTTGCTCTTTCAATTTCTGTTGTGTTTCAGGGGTGCTGGTTTATGAACATGGGATTCATGTTATGGGTACCACAATTTATCCCTAGTGGCTGTGTCTTGAGGTTGGGTGAAGATGACATGCTTGGAGCGGTTGCATGCGGAGCCGAAGCAAGTCTAAGGGCAAAAGCATTGGCGAACTTGCAATTCAGTTGGATACTTGCTGGAATTTTAATATCTACGTCAATTCTGTGCCTTTGTATGTCAGGAAGGTGTCCAGAAAGGAACAAATCAATCCCCTATCAGAAACTCCATACTAGAGGTACTGATGTAGCTCAAATCTCAATGGAGATTGACTGCTCCAAGTCAGTCCATCCCTAAAACTACTTGGATTCATCGACTGTAAATTCATTCAGAAAATATTGATAAACACCAACCGTTTTAAAGTAATCAGCATCAAGCCAGATTGTTGCACTTTCAAGTTGTTATTGAAATCTCCTCGATCCTTGTTTTTTTTTTCTTTCTCATCCGTCTTTTTAAATTACTGTTAGGGGTCCACCTTAATAACACAAGGGGGGCGATCTGCCTTAAATCCTCAAATTCAGACTTTCGAGAGTGATCTTCTCTAAGAGGGAAAGAGAAGAGGACCTAATATTCATTTCTTGGAATTGAGAATTTGTTTTTTATCAAGAACAACCCCACACAAGGGAGCCCTCAGGGCGAGGAAGAGGGAAATTTATAAAGGCTGACAAGCAATTGATGAAGAGAGTGAGTCGAACTAGTGATCTCTAAAGTCTAACAATCTCTACCCAAGAATTTTTGTTTCAAATGCGGTTGGATGCTAAGATAAAGATCATCTGCAGCACTGCCATGTAAGAGTGTTGATTCTAAGTGTTGTGAGCGCATTGGTCAAGTGTTCCACACACTCCCAATGATCAGTATCAGCACTACTACACAGTAGTGCTAAAGATGATCCACTCCCTAGATGCCACCACTGCACCAAAGGCAGTTCCCCAAAGGTGATGATCTGCCTTAAATCCTCAAATTCAGGGACTTGGATCGTTTCCAGTCCGTCTAATCGTCCAGTCATGGACTGGGCGGACTGGATTAAAAGAACACGCATACCAATACATGGGGAGGCGTGTCCTTTAAATCCAGTTCGTCCGTCCACAGTTGGACGACTGGATGGACTGGAGACGATCTTTTTCCCAAATTCAAACTTCGGAGAGTGTTCTCTGAGGGAAAGGGAATGGAACCTAAAATTGGTGTTATGGGGAATTGAGAATTTTTTTTTTGTCAAGAACAACCGCACACGAGGGACTCCAAGGGGCCGGGAAGAGGGAAATTAATAAAGGCTGACAAACAATTGATGGGGGAGTGAGTCAAACTAGTGATCTATCCCTAAGACTTTTTTGTTCAGCACTCAGTCGGATGCCACCACTACACCGAAGGCACTTCCCCAAGGATGGCAATCTGCATTAAGTCCTCAAATTCAGACTTCCAAGAGTGATCTCCCAGACGAAAAGGGAATAGGACCTAAAATTCATGTTCTTGGGAATTGAGAAAAAAATTATCAAGAACAATCTCACACATGCAAGGGAGCTCATGGGGTGGGGGGAGAGAAATTAATAAAAGGCTGACAAGCAATTGATGATGGAGAGGACTCGGGTGAGGACTCGGGGCTCCTCCCAAGTTTGGAATGAACTTGAGTAGAGTTGATGTCGGGTGGATGGCCGACACCTGACACTTCCTTAGATCCAATGGTTTATTTTGATGAGAGTTATTGTAAAAAAAAAAAAAAAAAAAAAAAAAAAAAACAATCAAAATCAACCATCAGATCTGAGGGAGTGCTAGGTGTCGACCACCCACCCGACACTGGCTCTGCTCAAACTCATTCTGAACTTGAGAGGAGCTTAATCCGATGGAGAGAGATGAACTAGTGATTTTTCCATAAACTTTTTGTTCAGCAGCCAGTAGTTCAATGCCACCACCCCCACCAAAGGCATTTCCCCAAAACTGATTATCTATTCATCAAGAAGTAATCAATTTATCATCCAAAATATATTCATTTTTATTTGAAAAATTGGCTTTATTATTCGAATGTTTTTTTTTTCTTCTGTCAAAACAAACAAACTCCCCCCCCCTCTGATTGCTTATAGCTTCTTCCATTCAATACCAGGTGAAGGTGAAGCGGCGATCAATCCCAAGACCTGCCAACTATAGGCCATGGCAGGATGGTAACTTCACGCAAACAAATTGATAATGTCTTACTATTATTACCAAAGCAAATAAATAGGTAATGTTTTTTGGAATATGACAAATGCGTAAAAATTTTAAACTCTGAATCTAGTGGATGCTCACTCAGCAATATATTTTTGTGAAAGTTTTCTTCGCCCTTGGTTTAAAGGAAACTAAGAACATGATCATTAAAATGACCTTTTTCCCCTACAATTGAATACCAATTATGCCCCCTCAAATGTTCCTAGATGACCCTCCATCACCAACTGAAGCCTAGAGTGAAGAGAATGCTCTTCGTCGTGATCAGAAAAAAGTTTGGTCCATATATTTTGACCACCCTTTGATCATCTTAAAACATTGTTTTTATGGTTTTTGTTGTCTTCATGGTGATGTAATCATTCACATGGAATGGTTCAAAACTCGAATAGAAAGAGTAATTGCATTTTCTAAGTGAACACAGATTTTTTTAGCTAAATGACCCATAGTAAATAAATCGGACTAATTTCCTGCTTAGATATCAAATTGAGATTATTCAAATTGGGTTTTAAAGATAAAATATAGGGCAACAACTTTTGTAAAGATTGTTTTCTTAGATTTTAAGTGAAGGATACAAAAATGTGGGATAAAAGTTACGTGAAGTGCAAAAACAAATTATGAAAAAAATTTCAGGATACAAGAACAAAAAAATAATATTTGATGGAACGAAAGTATGGTGATTTACTTCTCTTCTAGGATATAAATCAACTCCAAAGGTGTCCTATAATTCTTTTAAGATGTGGATGAAGAATAAAATTTCAACTTTTTAAGATAGAATGAAACTTCTTCATGATTTCAAGGGAGAACTCTTCTAAATTAAAAGTATTGCATTTAAGCAAATTTCATTCATAAGAATCACTTCAATTTTTCTACCTTACAAACTAAGTGGCCTTTTATAGACATTATAGAATAATTAAAAAAATAATCATACCCTTATAAGCTAAGGATTGAAAATACAAACTTGAAGCTTAAGATATAAATTTCTAGATACTTTAATAAATAATAGACTTTTTCAATGCAAGGAAATGTTCTAATGTACCTTGATGCAAACTCCAAAATTTTGATGTAAGTTCAAATATTTTGATGTAAACTCTAATGTCTTCATACAAATTCCAATATAAAATATTCTAGAATCTTTGAATATAAATTGTCACATCACTTTCCACTAAGGACTTGAACCACCAAAAAGGGTTTAACAAAGAAAAAAAAAAAAAAAACCACCAAAAAGGGATTGGTTTTAAAGAGCTAGGGTTGGGTTCTTTGGCTTTTTTATGACTTAATTCACCATGTTGTTGGTGCTTGATCATGCTTTCGTCCAAAGTCAAATGGGCTTGTAGTCTTAGACACTGTAAAGGCTTAATTGAATTTAAATGTAAATAGACTGCATCATTTAATCATTAAATTTTCAATATTTTTACCCTTCATTTGCAAAATAACTTGCATCTCTCGTTACACTTTTTTTTAATTTGATGTAATTTATATTTTTTTTTGTTAAAATTTTGTAAAAAAATTCACTTAATTTTTATAATATATTTTTTAAAATTATTATTTATTTTATTCTCTTATATAAATAAAAAATATTTTCTAGTGATTAGTTCTATTATTATGGCATAAAAGGGTGATGTGGCAAGCTTGGATGTTTCATATATGATATATGATGATAGCTTTCGGATTTGTCATATATGAAACTGAACCACATTGACAACTTTCAAAGGCAACTTTTCAATCACTTTATAAAATTTTATTCTACCACCTGCGACTTATGGATATTTTTTTTTTTTTTTTGGATAAATGGGACATATGAATTTTGATAAACAAAAAGCGACACAGCAAATATGCTTAAATATGGCATGTGAACTAAGCAACATGCAGAAATATAGCAGCCCACGTGAGAATTAAAAATCCCCATAAAATGCCAGCTGATTGGGGTTGAAGAAAGTTGAAGGGGCCGAGTCTGACTTTCAAGAACCACTAAATCAAACCATTCGACCGTGGTTAGATTGGTTGAACCATCAACCTTTTTGCTTGAACAGTCAAGTACTTTTCAAGAATATTCCTTGTCCGACCCTTGGATTGCATCATATTAGTTCTGGACTCATTTTCATAACAATAAATCTATCTACTGTGGTGGGTTTCCACCAAATCTGGTCCCACATTTAATAGAAACCCAATAATTGAAAAGAAAAAAATTTCATCTCCACCCCATTAAGGATTGTTAACATCATTTATACCCACAAAATTGTAAAAACATCACCTAGATCCACTTAACTGAAGGAAATCACTAAAATTATTAATATACAGTTCTACCCCTCGTATTATAAATTTAAAAATCTAAAAATTAAGTATAATTACTAGTTTGACCTTGTAATAAAGGTTACATTTACATTTACCCTCTGCATACTACCCAAATGAGAAACATCACTTGCCAACCTGGCAACATCTTGATCAGGAACTCTGAAATGCTAACATCGTCGACGATTTTGGGCGTTGTCAACAATAGTGGCGGATCAACAACAGAGCTGGGTTTCTTCTTCCTGGGCACCTAGGAAGGATTGACTTCAGTGGAATGGCCGTAGTGCAGCTTTCGTTGGACAATAAGGAGACATTGGTAGTGGTGGTTATAGAGGAAGGAGAGGCAGAGAGCATAACACCGGGGAGGAGGAATCTATGGTGCTTGGTAGTGTGTTCATTGGCCGTATGAATGGAAAAGTCGCAATCTATCAAACTCAAACCCTAAAGTTCTCTTATAATTCGGAGTCCATGAACAAGCTCTGTGATTCCCCTATGGCAAAAAAAGATCCTCTCCTTGGACTCGTTTCGAAAATCAACAAGAGAAAAGAACAGAAATAGGAATCTCGTTTCTATACCACAAAATCAAAATGGCTTTGAAAGATGGGGATCAACTATACCTATTACCAGAAACTAGCTTTCTCTAAATTATGGAATGATTCATCACTTCGCCTTTTTGTTAATAGAGATAAATCAGTCTTTGCAACATTTCTCATTCCTCTTTAGCAATTAGTCTTGTGAACTGTTTTTTTTTTTAAATCACAAATCAAACATATTTCAAGTCTGAATCCTCTGCTCCAATCTTTGGATTTGCTCCATTTTCTCTACAGCAACAAGCAAAGCCATAACTTACATGTTTAGTGATTCCAACGAAAGGTTTCGAAATCAATCTGATGAATAATCAAAACATTTGAGGACGATCAAGTTGAATGGAGCTTCGTCAAAAAGCCGACTCCATTGCGATGTGATAACCCTAGAACACCTCCCTCGGCCTCTTGTCGTTGCAGCGGAGCTTCGCCAAAAAGCAAACTCCATTGAGATGTAATAACCCTAGAACACCTCCCCCAGCCCCTTGCCGCTGCCGCCACAGTGGTCACGAATTGCCGGCCTCCCAACTGTGGCTTCCTGTTCCCCCGCTCTTCTGCTCCGGTTCAAATTTTCCCCTCTTCCCCTCATCCTGAAGATTTCCCTCTCCCAAGTTCAGAACCAATAACAAAATTATTGGTATTGTTGTAATTCTACGCCTGTGAATATCTGTGTCCATTAGGTAGAGAGAGAGAGAGAGAGTTTGAAAGTTGGGAATTGGAAGGCTGGGATGCTTTTAACTAAGAGAAATGAATAAACAATTGAAAGAGAGAGTGAGGGAGCCGTGGAGGTGGTATTGGTATTTGGAGTTGGAAGGGTGGGATGCTATTCATTAAGAGAAATGAATAAATAAACATTTGAGCTTCATTCTAGGGTAGGATGAAGCATCTGATTCGAGTGAGGCTGAGACTTTGATCTAAGTCTACTGGGGATGAGAATCATCGAAAGCACCAAGATTCGGCGAACAGTCGTCTTCCTCGGAGCCGTCAACGGCGATGGCGTCGTATTCGTCGGGAACTGCCGGAGCAATCGCAGTAGCATCAACAAGTAGACGGTTTGGAGCATGGAGCAAGGTTTCAGGGAAGGAGAATGAAGAAGGGAATCGGTGCAGCTCAGCTACGCTTCTTATTATGCATCAATTGATCCTTAACCATTGGATGGAGATCTATATACGTGGTGTTCATCCAGTGCGCTACCATTGGGGTTAGGGGAAAAATTCAAATAAAGGGTAAAATTATCTTTTAACCCAGCTCAAAGGGTATTATTGTCTCTGAAATATTCCAATCCACCTGACGTCAGCATCTAACGGGAATCAACTGACGGAGTGGACTTCTTTGATTACCATAGCTAAAATTTTACGGTGTAGATGATGTTTTTGTATTCTTGTGGGTGTAGATAATATAAAGAATCTTTGATGGAGTCTAGAAGAAACTTTTTCAATTGAAAAACGTTTGTCTCCAACCCAATGCAATGAAGAGGATCTCAGAGATTTGATGGTCACAACTAGTTCTCCATGGAAGTAAAATGCTCTTGGGTTCTGGCTAGTTTCCTTTCACTATTTGTGAAGAAGAGTATCATCACTCTGGGTTGGGAGGCATAAAATGAGGATCTAGTTAAATTTGTGTATAGAGGATATAATTAATAATTTTTTGGGATAAAGAAAAACTTTTCTCAATGTTTTTACATTAAGTTCGAATTGATATTGTAAAAAATTTCATGTAAATGCTGTTTTACTTTTTTTGGTCTTTTTTTAGGTGAACAATCACAACAAAAGTGGCGGCCGGGTAAAGAGATTCTTGGTTCCCCAAAGGAAAAGCTAGTTTGGAGTTTCTTTTTTGTATTTGATCCCTCACGTTTTTTTCGCTTTTGAAAGATTGAAACTGAACGATCCAAATGGTTAAAGAATTTGGTACAGACTTCGGAGTTTGGATTGGATGGTTAGACTTCTTAGTAGTACGTTAATAATTATATATAAACGTGAAAATAATAGAACCCCCAGGTTTAAAATAAGGATCTTATGTGACAACACAGTAGTGAGGGGATCCGATGGTGGACATCATTAGGTGTGTATCCCAATACATTCTCACCTGTTAGATGCCTCTTTAAAGGGATACTCTTGTCGTTTGTTTAATTATTTAAAAAGTCAAATCATCCAACCAAATCCACTTTGCTTTGTTTCCTTCTAAATCCTTCCAACGTGAACGGTTGGTTGAAGAAAGAAAGACATTAATTAGACAACACCACTTATGACCCATAGGATTATGAAACAGGCCACCATTCTAGTGAATAAAATTTAAGGTGAAGCCAACTTAGTTATAGATATAGCGTAAGGATCTTTTGTAGTGACTGACAGTTGTATGATGCCGCACAACACAGCAGATGATTAAGACAATAATTTATCATTGTTCCATTTATTTATGACTATATTATCCCTTGAGAAGAACATTTTGAATTAAGAATGAGAAGATCATATATCATGAATGATATAAAATTCTCTATCTTTTATTTTATTATTTAAATGGTGGGATAATCCAACCAAATCCACTTAGCATTGTTTCCTTGTAAATCCATCTAAAGTGAATGATTATTGGTAGAAGGAAAAACATTAGAAATCGTCACCTATGACGATAAGAATATAATACAAGTCATCAACTTAGTACCACATGCATGACTAATAGCATTAGAGCTAATTAATTTTTAATTATTTAATATTAATATTAAATTATCATATTTGATGTTAAAATACTAATCATGTTGTTAACGTTAATGGATATACTCTTGTATTTGTCTTTTGATTCACACACTATTCTCTTCTTTTTTTTTTTTTTTAATCTTTCAAAAGTTTATTTATTTTAAATATAAGGGAAAAGTTCATCTACCCCCTTGTACTTTGTTTTTATGTCACCCAACACTCTTAATTTTACGATTAATTTCACGCGTAGTTCCTGTTATTAAGTTGACATACAAAAAATGTAAAATTATCCAATTACCCTCCCTAATAAATTGATAATAAAATAACAATTTTGCCTTCACATTTACCATTGATTAAAAAGTCATTTTTCCTCATTTTTGTTTTTTTTTTTGTAAGTTTATGGGAGCGGTAAACTTCTCGGGATGAAGAGTCAGAATTTTGTAACTAGTGATAACAGATATTTCAAGCTTGAATATTCCACTTGTGCTGTTGATACTATGGAACTAATCAATCAATTCTAGAAACATTTGACGTACATTTAATACGAATTTTCACAAGACTGACCCGTTTGTAGAATTCAATTGGATTGTAGAGTTAAAAGAAACATTGTAACAGTTCTTGAGCTAAATTGAGTAACACTGAACAAGAAAGAGATGACGGTCGATAACCAAAAGAAAGTAAATCTTTTGGATAACTTGAAAGGATAACTGAATCTAGGGTTACCCTTACCAACACAGTAACATATTTGAAGGATCTGATCTGCTTTTTGATTTCTTCGATTGATAGCTTGATGGCCGACGAATGTTGTCCTCTATTCTTCTAAGTTCTACGGCAAAGCTAGCGGCCAAAATCGATTTGTAGACGAAACCTCTTCTCCGGCGGTGCTTCTCTAGTTCCCTTTGTTTTGAAATGATTTTTGGTGGTGGGTGTTGGTGGTGGTGGGTGGTGGTGATTGTTGGTGGTGGTGGCGGTGGCGGCAGCTATGGCGGTGGCGGCAGCGGTGGTGGTGGTAGGTGGTCAAGCCTTCGTTTTAGCCCAATTCCCTTTTTTAGCTTTATTTCATTTGTTCTGGAGCAATAAGAGTTAGTTTTTTTAAGTTTCAAAATTTGGGATTCCAAAGTCAGATGGAGTTCGAGTCTAGGTCACTCCCTATGAGCTTGGAATTGGACCGGATTTACCAAATAGTATTCAGCTTTCAAATTGCTCACGGGAAGACAGAATCAATGGAATCCATAAGCGAGAGTGTTAGCAAATGGGACCCTAAAATCCATCAAACGGAAAAAAGAGAATAGAAAACTAGAAAAGTCATGGTTTGACACTTTTCGGCCCTAGCCTTCATTGGCTTGCATTGATTTTGAACTTTAAAGCGCCGCTAGACTTGAGGCTTGGAAAACACGCCCTTTTTTTGGAAGAAATGCAGGTATGCTCCCAACTTCCTTATCCGTTGTACACCTCCAACCTACACGATAGTTCATGGCAGTTCACTTGGTTGGGCGAAAGGTTCGGGATAAGGACGACATTTACGACAAGAAAACTGATCGTGCCAATCCCTGATTGATAATTCAAACTTACACCACCCGATACTTCACTTATAAATAGAGCACACTCCAAAGGTAAATAGAGGAAATTCTTTACGCACAAACTCGCACTGCTAAAACCACAACTCGGAGCTCGTATTCTCATGCTGAACTCTATATCAGCTTGTGTTCGATTCTAATTTAGACATCAGAGTGTCCTTAGGGTTTCAAAATCCACCTTCACTTATCTTTTCTTCCTCTCTAGCATGTCCGACCAGCGGGAGGAAACTCTAACAATAACCAACCGCAACAAAGTGTATTTCTTCACCCACCGTTTTTGGAGATTGAATGGAATTCATGAAACTTGAAAAAGGTAATTTAGACATTCGCTTAAAGGAATGCCCATAAGTGGAGAAAAACTTGCTCTACAATACCGGAGTCTTAATCGTCTTCGTGTATATTTATACATTTTCATGTGTGTATATATATATATATATATATATATATATATATATATATATATATTAAAGGTTCCTCCATGATATTAGAAATTCCGTTGTTATTTAATATATTTTAAGATTCCACCATGTAAGCAGTTCTGATGTAAGCAGATCATCTTTTTTTTTTTTTTTTTCGTATTAACATAAGCAGATCATCTGAGATTCCAAATTGCGAAAATAAAATAAAAATTGGAACTATAAAATGGGTGCACAATAATATAGTAGAGCTGCGTAGAGAGAATCTTATTCCCCATGCGAAGTCCCTCACAGTTAGGTTGGACAATTTTTATTTTTATTTTCCCCTTTCTAGATCAATAAAATATATATTTATCCAAAAAAAAATACCTTGAAATCCCTCGTAGAAGTCTCTAGAGTCTAGACTGTTTCAAGAAATTCCACAACTCCATCCATACTAAGACCCTTTAACCACCTTCTTTCCTCTCCAATCCTTGTCTCGTCTTATCAAAATCCAAATTTCAAACTCCAAGCTCCAAAGAAGATCCCTACTTCTCTTCTCTAAAATTCAATCTCTTTCTTCCCTGCTCTGTTCACAGAACAAACCCAGATGGGTACCTTGATAGGCCATGTGGCTCCAGGTTTTGGGTTCCTTCTCATTGGACTATGGCACCTCTTCAATCACACCAAGAACTATGTCCTCAATCCAAGCTCCTACACTTCTTCTCAATGGTTCCCATCCTCAAAATTAAGGTTCTTAGAGCTCTACCTGATCATGGCCGGCACCTGGGCCTCCATAGCCATGGAGCTTGTCATCGGCCCTGAGAAACACCAACCGTTTGACTCTGATGGTACCATACCATCAAACCATTTACATAACTTCGAGCATGCGACCATCTCCCTGTCCTTCTTCATCTATGCAACGTTCGCAATCATCCTCGATCGACTCAAGCCAAAAGCCCATCACGAGCTCCTGCAATTGCTTGCAGCTTTCGCTTTCGCCCAACAGTTCCTTCTCTTCCGCCTTCACTCGTCAGACCACATGGGCATGGAGGGTCAGTACCATTTGCTTCTGCAAGTCATCATTTTGGTCTCTCTAATCACAACCCTCTTGGGGATTACTTACCCCAAGAGCTTCATAGTGAGCTTCATCAGGTCTCTCAGTATTTGCTTCCAAGGTGTTTGGTTTGCGGTCATGGGTTTCGTGCTCTGGACTCCTGGGTTGATCCCAAAAGGGTGTTTCATGAATTTGGAAGAAGACCACTTGGTAGTGAGATGTAAGACTGATGAGTACCTCGACAGAGCCAGATCACTTGTGAATCTTCAATTCAGTTGGTTATTAGCCATGTTTGCAGTGTTTGCCATGGTTTTCTACTTGGTTCTGCTGAGAATGTGTCCAGAGAAGGTGGAATATTGGTCTGTGGGGATGGTAGATGAAGATGGATCAGAAGACTTGGAATCTCAGAAAAAGAGCCACAGCATCATAGAAGAGTCCAAGAGTTTTGTCTCCATGGGAAAGGGCTCTACCGCTGTGGAAATAGAAAGGTAGAATAAGAAGTAGACAGGTGTAGCTGCTTGTGAATGGGCTGATTCAATTTGGTATGTGTCATTTTGATTGGGTGGAATTTATTTCATTTTATATATGTGTAATTAATAGGGGAACATGATAAATGATGAGTACTTGGGAGCTAAGACCTATGAGAGAAAGATGTATATAAGTTAAGAGGGTACCCCCCCCTCCTCTTTTCTCTGAAAAAATCCTTCTTTTATTGGTTGTGATTGGATTATATATACATTTGTGAAACAGGGGATTATGGGGAATTGATTCTGTGTACTTAAATTTTCTTTTTTGTTGACCTCATACCTGGAATTTTAGGGATCCACATCCTCTCCTCCAAGAGGTTAGGAGAAGAGGCGGCAATCTTGTTAGATGATCGACACCTGGGATTCGGATGAATCCGAACCAACAAGTTAAACTGACACCTGATGGAGGGTTCAGATTCACCCAGGCTCCAGATATCGGCTATTTAACGGGGGGATCGCCCCTCCTCTTGAACCTCTAGGAGGAAAAAATTTGGATACAATTTTATATGTCCATTGCACTGCTCAAGAGGCTGCTTATGGGGCTTGACTTTCAGTTTTCTGAAAAGAGAGAGTTAAGTTGGTAGTTCAGATGGTTGATTGGAAGTTGAGACATTTTTTTTCTTTTTCTTTATCTTTTTTTCTTTTTTTCCCTTAAATTCAGGTATGGTATCGAACATGATATTGAACATGATCAATATCGTGTTCGATACGATATCTGAATTTAAAACCTTACATGATATTGAACATGATCAATATCGTATTCAATACGATACTTGAATTTAGAACCTTACTAGAGAATAATCAGAGCCATCTGGTTAAAGAGAGCCTTGGATGGGTCGTGAGTGATTATGATCATGCATGACCAAAGAGTCCTTCCATGGCCCATTATCTAGTTGTGGTATCTGCAACTTTGGGCTTTATCACATGTGGGGTCAAGGAGGAAGGGTCTTATAACCTGTCTTTGAAACTCTCACAGTCTCACGACCATGAAACAATCAATAATTTCACCAGCAAAAGCCCCCAAAGTGGTTGAATTCATCTGTCATTGTCACCGTGCCTTGGACTCCATTATGTTTTTTATTGGTGGTATCAAAGAACTGATCTCTACTACATAACAATCTCTCCTTCCTTCTAAGTAACAGAGAGCCACCAGAAATAAATAAATACGGAATCGGACGAGGAAAATGACATTTCCTATGAGATGCCAAATTGGAAATTAAATTGATGTCACACAAACCGCTCAACCTTATCTTTAATAATAATTAGTAGAGCATGTTAGAATTTTTATGTGATTAGGGATCTTTAATAATAATTAGTGGAGCATATTAGAATTTTTATTTGATTAGGGTTTCAATGAAATTCATTCTAATTCATACAAGAATTCTATAACACGATGGGAGGCCATTAATCTAATTGAATTGTAAAGACATACTTGTCTGTGAAGTCTGATTCCTCTACGTTTCAAGTTTTGACCGAAATCTATTGATCATAATCTTCCACAGACCGAAATCTATTGATCATAATCTTCCACAGCCTCCAGAGGATATCCTGATATTTATTGTTAATGGGTGCAGAGAAAACTAATTAACTGTGATTATGAGAATTTTAACCCAGTATTTATAGAATAATGTTGTAACCCTAAAATCTTTCCCACAATAGAATTAGGGTTACCAAACTTATCTCATATTATGTGACGAATCAAATCAAATCGGTTCTATCGTGTTCATTGGGCTCCCACTGAATAACTGGTTTAGGTAATTATTTAGGCCCACAAAAATCTAACAATCTCCCACTTTACTACATTAATTACAAAATCATCATTAACCAATGTGGCCATGAAATCCAACACACTAAAACGTCATTAACTTTTAAACATCTATCAAGCTTCCCAATGCGAACAACAGCGGATAATACACCTCAATATACAGTGTACAATCTTCTGTCAGTCACAACAGAGGTCTACTCAATATATGAATCGTCTGAGATAATGCATGAAATTAAACTCTCATGCGAGTCCAAACTTGATTAAAGAACCTTAATCAAAGTGCCCCAAAATCTTTATAGACAACTAAAACATGATATTTAAATAATTCAAATATATAATATCATACATTGGCTAGACATCGTCTTTATTCTTTGACTAAATACTGTTTTCTTTGGCTAAATACTGTCTTATATTTTCTGGTTAAATACTGTCTAGTACTCTTTGGTTAAATATTACCTCCGTAATCCTTACTGAATACTGTCTTGTTACAATGGTTGAATATCGTCCAATATCTTTGACATGTCAAACACATATAACTATGTAAGCAAAATAGCAATAATGTAAATGTTAATGTAAATAAAATCATGGTTTCAAAACTGTGCATATTAATCAATGAGTAATATAATCAAACATAGTAAGCACTGTGTAAATACAAGCATAAACATAAAGAGTCTCCCACTGTTTAAGCATATCTAAAGACTCTCATTGATTCTCAGATCTTTGACTACTCAACCCTCTGATAAAATTAATTGTTTTCAATCATTTTTATATTGGATATACCATCCCTTTGAAGACTTCTACTGACAAAACATTCGTTTGAGAATCTATAATAATATAAATTTTTTTGACATTTTTCTTACTTGAATAGATTCGATCTCTATTATGCTGTGAAATACTAAATTTTGTATTATTCTTTGAGAGGAACACAGTTAAACCATTATCACAATATATTTCAATAAGTCTAAAAATAGAGTCTACAACTTTCAAATCAGAAAATTAACTCTTACACCATATACTCTATTTGTTATCTTTACATAGAATTACGAAATCCTACCACCGTAATAATGAACATTGACGTTGGTTTCATGCCATCAATGCAAATATTAAAAATTACATCAAAATAACCTAGAGTGTTACTACTTCCATAAATGAACATATAATCTTTGATCCTTTGCATATACTGCATGATCATCTTTTTCTCAATTGTCCAATAAACTATACTAGTATCCAACTGAAAACGTCCTATAACACTCCATAAAAAGATTACATAAAATGATTGCAACCTTTAGCATTTATCAAGCTCCCTATTACATTGTAGATGTTCACACTCAATATCATTCCTTGTACATAATTCTATCAATTTGTCTCCTTTATCAATTAAGCATCCGCAACTTAATAGTTATACATGCATACTAAACAGTTCGAGAACAATGTTTATACTTTGAGACAAATTTAGAATTTTACTTTTTTTATCACAAACAAACTCAATATCAGGTACAAAGTTACTTGCTCACACATTCTATATCTTGAAGTTATCAGATAGAAAAATATTGGTTTCAGCTAGTAAATCAAGTCATGATAAGCCAGTGATAAACCATCAACACACATGACTAGGAAGTGAATTCACTCTTACTGACCTATAGGTATATACATTAGTCAATGACAATCTCAATAAAGTTGAAAGAAGATACAACCCTGTTAAACTTCAGATACTATTATCTAGATTAAGGGTGTTAATGGGTCGATTCGGGCCAATTTCGATTCTGACTGAACCTATGTAGGGTTTTATAAACCCAGTCCAAAACAAGTCCATTAAGAGTTTGGATTGGGTTGGACTGCGCTGGACACAATAACTAACGGACTGGTCCGATGTCGATTTATTATCAGGCTGGGCTTATTGAAGTGATTTTGATTTGATTCAGACCGGACTTATCAAGCTTATCGGACCTATTTTATATGTAAGATATATAGCTTATTTTATTATTTTTATCTATAAAATTAGCATCATTTCTTCTATGTGTATGTAATTCAGTAAATTGTAACAATTAATATAGTTTTTTCAACTACAGATTCATATAATATTTTGGATAAAAAAATAAACTATAACAGTGTAATATAATTCATCAAAATTTAAAACGATTAAAATTAAGAAACTGGGTTCGGATGGATCTTATCGATGTTCGGATTAGGTATTATTGGTTCGGGCTAGTTCGGGCTTCTTGACGGGACGGTGCAGTCTGATTTCGATCTGAGCTGAAATCGATGTCGGACTTTACAAGTCGAGATTGAAGCCTATCCATTAAGGTTCTGTTCGGATTATATCGGATTGGTTCGGTCCATGCTATCGGACCGGGTCCATTTTTGACACCCTTAATCTGGATATTTGTTTAATCCACAAATTGATTTTATAAGTCTTTAAGACATATCTTCTTTACCCTTACCACAAAATCTTGTGATTATAACATATAAACATCTTCTTCTAGATTTTTCTTGATAAAAATGATCTTTACATCTATCTGATGCAACTCTAAATAAAAAAATACAACTAAGACCATAAATATTTGAAATGTATACCTTATGTTCTCTCTGTATAATTCTATTTTGCTACAAGCCTAACTTTAGAGTAATCAATTCTCCTATCAAAATCACACATTTTTTTGTATACCCATTTTGAGTCTATGAGTACATCGTTCATTGATAAAAGTATAAAATTTCAAGTCTCGTTATTATTTATAGATAACAACACATCTTTTATGACTATTCAACATTCAAGAGTAATTTTATTACTGACAACTTACTTAAAATCATTGGGATCTTTATTTTGTCCATCATAAAAAAATGTTCATTTTAAAGTACAACATGTGATTGAATGAAATCACAGATCTACATGGTTTAGAATATCTCTTCATTGCCTCATCTGGCTCTACTACTATGGTTGAAGCATCGATCTTAATGGCCATTTCTATAATCATTTCAAATAAGAAAAATGACATTTGCTATGAGATGCCAAATTGAAAATTAGATTGATGTCATACAAACCACTCAGTCTTATATTTAATAATAATTAGTGGAACAAAGTATCGTCCGATACGCAAAGATAATATTTTCGTAAATTTAAAAATACTATTATGATCCTCAATAATTAAGAACAAATGTAGACCCCAAAAAAAATTAGGAACAAATCCACTATTGATCAATGAAAGCGAAGGCATTGATTTTTTATTTTAATAATTAGTAGAGTATTCCTTTGTTCCTCATCCCCCTTTTTGGGTAGGTCAATCAGGCATGAAGCATGCTAAATCTCAAATATAAATTAAGAAGGATGGAGTTCTGTTGGATTTTTGTGGTCCAACACAGGTTTATTGTGTTGATTTTATCTGTTCTTTTTAGACATTTCTATATCCATTTTGAGGTATATATATGTGGCATATTGTTTGCATATTTTGTGACTTATAAATTGTTTATATGGTACCATTGTTTCTGAACTATTGTATTAATGGACTGATTTTCTGGATGATTATTCAAATGAGTTACTTTGTAGTTCTTGACTTGACTGCACCTATCATGATGCGATACATAAGCATTGATTGGACCATGATGAGTTCGAGGGATGCAAGTCAAAATTACTCAGACTATGGAAGACATGAGGACTAGTCTCTTGACGATCAGTGCACATATGGTCTGTAAAGTCTTCTATGAAAAGACCTCGTGTACGTTGAGTATTGACTTTATTGCCTAATGTTCATTGCTAGTGACTTGACAATTATAAGAGTATACCCGCGTATCTATAAACTGTCGATTTAAACAAATTTATTGTGTTTGGTTTTGCATCAAATGTTTTTATTTATAAATATAAAATATTATTTATTTTTAATTTTCTTTCCAAAACCAGTGATTTTTTTTATATGAAAATGACATTTTTTTTTTGTTCGCATTTATTTTCTAGGGGTTCTTGTGATAATTGTCAAGGTATGTCAAAATACAATCTAGATATGGCATTAGGAGTCTAGCATCTAACTTAGGGTTGGACTTTATGACTGGTCATCTCCGCTCTAGAGATATAAAACATCTCAAGGTCACACAAGCAAAGGGAGAAAAAAAACTCAAAATATCAAGATATGGTATACCTATCTAGTTGGGGTGAGGACCTTGATTGTTTATGAGATCCTTGGACATCAAGTGGCTTCGTTGTATAATCAGTAAAAGATTTTCAACAAAAGATAGAGTTCTTCAAATAAAGATAGATAGAGTTCATCAACAAATGGTATTTTTAAATCGTCAAAAAAGTACGACACTCCTTTTAATTTTTTAGATTAAACAAATGACATGACATTTGTAATAGGTTTTCTGCTTTGGTATGATTTTAGATATAATATAGAAATTCTTCTAGGATGTTTTTTCTAATAGATTCAACCCTAGCTTCCCTACTTATGAAACTCCCACTTAACTGATCTATGAAATTATAACTAACATCAAATGTTTGCCACAAAATATATGAATGAAACTAATCACCATGTATTTGCAAATCCATTCTTAAATTATATGTCTTCATTTTATCGAGAAAATATCAAATTTCAACTCAAATGGAGTTCGCCCAAGTGGAAAAGTTTCTAAATATCCTAGAGTCGGAAAAAGTGCATAGTAATGGTCATGGCATAGTAATGACCATGACCATGACCATTACCAGAATACCAATGTGCATACACGAACATGCACAATGATGCATGAAATTATTAAATTTAGGCTTTGAATTTTAATTCATGACTAATCCAAATCATGTTCTCTTTCCAATGATTAAAATAGCCAAATCATCTATCCATTCAGTACAACGAGATAGGGCTGCATAGAAACCCTTCTTACTTGACCCGCACAAATGTCTCCCTTCATATAAAATATGAAAAAAGGAAGTACACACTAGCGGTTTGTACTTCTATCTTTATATCTCTCTTCCTTATTGGAATCTTTTTTTCTTTCTTCTCTCTCTCTCCACCAAATGACCAGCCATCTATTCTTGTACTTCTATTTTCTGATTAACATATAACTATATAAGATTCCAATATACCCCGTTAGTGTATAGGTCCCTCTCTCATAAAATAGAACAACACTAGATCAGAATACATTTACATTTACACATTGATTCAAGTGTTTGCTCTTCGCCACAGCAGAAAATGCAGATGTCGACAATAAGACATGATACAAACTTTCAAAGATCATTTGTATTGGAAAAAAAAATTTCCAGCAAACTGCTCAGTTTCATGGCCGCTAATCTGGAATCTGCATCTTCCCCAACGGGTTTAGAAATCCTCAGTATTTTTCTAAAATAATTAACCTTTAGTTTCAACTTGATTCAATATGAATGCATGTTAAACCGTGCACTACAAAAATTCCTAATACCCAATTTGCAAGAAAATTTTGTCCATTTATACTGTACCTTAAGCACAAACAATCTCCATTTATAGTTGGACTGCAAATTAAGTCAGCTTTAGATTTCGTGTTAAGGCATGGCTTTTGAATTTAACGTGTGTACGTCTTGATTCTTCCGACTTTTTCTTAGGAATAATTCATCGTTTATATCAAATGGGTCCCACAATCTAGAAATGAGTTCTTGTATAAAATTTCCAAAGAATAAGCCATGATTCTGAAAGGGACATATCTAACTATGAATATGGGAATTGCTTTCACTTTTGAAAACAATCAGGAATTCCCTTTTATGTAAAGAAAGAATTGAAAAGGCAGAGAAAAGAAGAATGTGGGAAGTCTGTAGTAGTCCCATATTTAATATCATACCCATCTATGCAAAAGCTTACAGTGTCTGAAATGGTGGGTCATGGCTTTTGCTGCATCAGCATCAACACATTCAATGGTATTTGTTTTCTTTTTTTATTAGTCTTACATTATGTTATACTATTGGATGAGAGAATATATAGGTGCAGGAAAGGAGGTTCAAACTCGAGATTTACCTCCCACTTCATGCTTCACCAAGCAAAAAGTTAATCATCCGACCAAACGGGTGTTTGCAAAGTAAAGTAAATCTGATGCACACTAGCTCTTACCCTTGAACCATTAAAGCCTTCCAAGGCAGGTTCTACTGTTAAAATTTAGTTCTTACTCCTGGTGTAAACCGGTTATCGGTTTTCATTTCTTCATCTTGGTTCCAATTATTACAAGTGTTAAAGTGTTTGTGCTTAGAGTGTCCATATGGGGCATGGGGCTCTGGTTGGATGATGAGAGGGTTCAGCCTTTGAGAATCTCCCATGCTGTACAAACCTATACCAGTGTGGGGAATCTCCCATGACATACGAACTTAGATGCTTTTTTCTTAAATTTCTTTAGTTACTGAATAAAACCATGTAAGTATCTGTTTGTCTTGATGTAAAAGGGTGGAAAAGATAATTTTCCCGTAAAATATAATATTAGAAAAAAAATTATATGGAGAAATTTTTTCTTGTAAAATATCATTTGTATACAAAATTTTACAACAAAACAAATAGAATTAAAGAGTATTTTTTTTTTATAATTAATATTTCCTAAATAATTTTCCAAATACATGAGCTAATTGTGAATGAATGTACCAGGTAATGTTGGGACTTAATATATGCAATCTAAAGGATCCATAATCAAATGGAAAATAGTCATTTTTGCCACATGGCAAAGCTTTGTAGGGTTAAAACCTGCCAATTGGGCAAAATATAGGTAGCGATTTTTTTTTCAATTTTTAATATGTATATTATTATTCAAGACTTTAACCTAACACGGATGACCTGTCATTTGTGGTAAATTAATCCTAATTTTTCTTTTAATTTTTATCGTTAGGTGTAGTTACAATGTGCCCCCAATGGGGTGGCCAACGGCCAAGGGGGACGGATCTAACTTCAGGGACAAAGGGGGAATAAGACCCAAGATAAGGGGATTCAAATCATCTCCTACGGTAAGAGGATTCTTACCTGAATCCAAGGGCTGGAATTCATCTGGCACGTATACCAATACATCGGTATGTGCATTGGATGAAATCCAACCCTTGGTAACTGGAACTGCCGCAAAAGAGGATTTCTATACAAGATAATATCGCAGAGAGTCGAAAACACAACCACTTTCTGGACTGCACTCAACCGCAAGGCCATACCTGCCGGCCAGCGGTTCTCACCCACCCTTAGTGGGAATTGGGTTGTCAATCTATTCTGTTCTAAGAATTGGGCTAGGAAGCCACAGCAGTCAGCTACAGCCCAACTCTGAGCCCATCCGGGTCGAGTGTCTTGCATGGTCTGACTGGGCTAACCCAACCCAACAATAGAGTTCGTATAATGAAGCCCTATTCTCTGAAAAAAAATCAGAACTTAGCTAGTAATTGAAGTGTACTAGCAGATAAAAAAACCAATTAGAGAGTAAATACAACCTGTGAATTTCTCGAGTTTGGATCCTCTCCTCACATCGATACTCTTCCCATGACTCAAGAAGTTTTTATCATCTCAACCTATTCCTCGCCTTTCTTCCTCTCTCTAAAACTCAACTGTTCAAAAAATAAGCCAAATCGAACCAAAACCAATAGGATAGAAACCAAACCAACCTGGTAGTGGATCTTTAAGCAAACATTTTAGTAAATATACATGTAGAAAAACAACACCAAAACTGAATCAACCCGATAATGACCGATAGAGCTCATTAAGCCAAATTCTTACTACATATACATATAGTAAACCAAAATCGAACTGAGACCAAAGCAATAGTGGACCGATAAAAGCCATTAAGCCAATCCGATAATAATCTAAAAACGAATTGGACCAAAACTGCTTTTTTTTTTTTTTTTTTTTTTGGACAGTAATTGGGCTGAGTATATACGACCCGAGCCGCCCCATTGACAACCCCACAAATTTGCATGTAATATATAATGGAATAGATAATTTTACATGAAAAAATAGAACTAGGGATGTCAAGAGTCGATCTTGATCGGGCCTAATCGGTCACCACTAATTTAAAACCTTACTCCATGACTAGTATGTTTAACCAACTAGTTTGCGAGACATGAACACATTTATATTCGGTCTAGTAGGTTTCAGTCCCTAATCGGTCTTATGTTAATTGGTCTATTAACAAGCTTCAATGATGCAAACCAACTGATCTTATGCTAATCGAAACATAACCCTTGGCCCATATTCTGTTGTAGTTGGTCATTGTTTGTTCTACATTCACAACATAATAGTCTATTTTGAGTTCTTAATTAAAATAACATAGCCTAGATGATCAAGAAGAAAAGTGAGGGGAAGAAACGAGAGAATTTAGCCATTTAGGGTTTATGACTTTAGGGATTTAGTTTAATTATCATTTAATCGATCGGTCTCAATTTCGGTCCATAATCGGTTGGAGTATTTGGGTGACTGGTGGGTTACATCTTTACACCGTGAATGACTGATTAATAATCGATTCGGGCCTCAGCCCAACAAGTTTAGTAAACGATGATCGATCGGTCCAATATGGGGGATATGATGCGGGCTAGAAATTGACACCCCTAAATAGGACCTTAGAAAAAAAGATTCCCACAACTTCAAATGGAGATTTCTTCTCATGGCAAGTCTCAAATAATGAACAATGGGACCAACACTTACACTCTCTCTACTCTAGCCAAATGTGGACTCCTATAACATTAAACCATCTCCCATCCTCCCTATGGTCTTAATATTTGTACTCTTTCTACTTGAGTTTAGTTGTAGGGAGAGGTCAAGTTTTCCAATCTCCTACAATGCAGAAATAGATATGCAAGAATCAATTGATCCAGCAGATCCGATACCAATACCTTAGACCATTCTCACCAATTATCACAACAGGATAGATGGTGCAAAAATACGAATCTTTTTCTTCCCATAATTATACCAATACTTTGGACAAGGCTCATCAATTATCACAATAGAATGGCTGGTGCAAAAAAATAAATAAATAAATAAAATCTTTTTCTTCTCATACTTTATCACACCTACTCTTAACATTTACTTTACAATTGTACTCACTTATATTTACTTAACAAATCTACTTACTAACAATTAATATATTACCTAAATTGTGGTGTGAAGAATAAAATGATAATGAATTATAATAAAAGAATAGATATATTATTAAAAGACACAAATACCATTTAAAAATGTCTATTTATAGTACAATAATGAAATTGTAATAAAATAAAATATATATTTTATCCCACCTAATGGATTGTTCCATCTTGTTTTGCTCATTGTGTTATGCTTTTTTCACCATTTTGTTATTTTGACAAACTTATCTCACTCTCGTCCCATGAATAACAAAAAATAAAATAAAATTGATGCTCGATGTGTAATACCAAATCTACCAGAGTCCCATGGGATGAAAAGTTTAATATATGATCCATGTATAATACCAGGTCCTAGAAAAGAAATTATTATGGTTAATTGGTCTAAACTTATTTGGATAAAAATCCTCTCCTGCGGTAGGAGGAGGTTTGTGTCATTGATCCAAGGGCTGGGGATTAATTGACCCGCCTACCAATACATGAAGAGATGGACCGACTGAAATCCCACCCTTCGCAAACCGCAGGTGAGCGGTAGAGAATTTCTACACAACCTCTTTGCCCACCACATCAATCATCCCATGATCTGTTCGCGGGTAAAATGGAATGAAGACACAAATCATCTCCGGTTGCCTTGTCGTATCAGCCGTGATCGTACGACTAGTCTTCACCCAATATATGAGTTCGTGCAGCTCAGCAATCATGTACCTCTCTCACGACTGGAAAAGATTTCTATCTTAGTAGCGATTGGTCCTGCGGTTCAAACTTTTGATGATGCGACTAGAGTTTACATATTTCACGGAAAAAGATCCTCTCAAGTTAAATTTTCCTCAAGTTAGTGATCCAATGGCTAGAGTCAGTTCAACGCAGAAATCAATGTATTGGTATATGTGCAGAATAAACTCCAGCCATCAGATCACAACTTGAAAAATTGTTGGACTTGAGAGGAGCCGGGCCCATATTTCACTCCAAAAAAAAAAAAAAAAAAAAAAAAAAAGAAGAAGCGTTTTTTGATTTATTTTTTTTTTTTTCTTGCTTTAGGCTTTCACGTTTTAGTTATTTTATTTCCTTCGTAATAGTGCATTTCCATATCCGCACTCCCAGATGGCATAAAGCTGTTCGAAGCACGGAGGTGGAGAACGCCATGGCTTTGGAGATTAAGCAAGTAGACAATTGTGAATTGAGCGCACTAGGGTTCGGTTTGTCTCTTAGAAAATTAGGGTTTTTAAGACCTTCTAGATTCCACCTTTAATGGGTGGCGTTGGTTTCGGAGGCTTTTAATGGAGAATTCTGAAGCCGCGGAGCCGGAAAAGAAGAAGCGTCATCTCAACTCTGTATCGGCCGCCATGGCCAGGAACTCACCTACTTCGCCTGAGAACAGAACTGTAAGTTCGCTTTATACCTCTTTCAGTGGCGCTAATTTTGGCTAGTATATATTCGTTATCATTTCTGCTAATGATTTGACCATTCTGGTTAGTGCAATATATTTGTATCGGTGATCATGATTGATCTTCTTGAGTTTGCTCCATTCCTTGGTTAATGTATTGCAGAAATTCTGAACTTTTAATAATTTGGTGGAGTTTTCTAAGATTGAAGTTTCAGCTTGATAATATGGTATTGGATTTAACCCCGAGTCAGTTAACAATGATACTAAACTCATGGGATGTGTATATAAATAATGGAAGAAATGGGAGACAGTTATGGAATACACTTTACTGTTTTGGAAACCCTAAACTCTGACACATTATAAGAGGCCGCTAAATTGATACCAACTTTACTTGCCAAAAGCAATTTCTGATTGGCCTTAACAGGTTGCGAATTAGATGTATTATAATAACCGTGACTACTAAGAGAACATCCTGATGTTCCTGATAGGGTTCTGAAGTTACCTTAAAGATGATTTATTCAGCTTTGTTAAGTTGGAAACCCTTGTTAGCAGTTATTTTCTTAGATGAATAGTGCATATGCTTTTAATCTGTGAACGGCCATAACATTCTATCATTCTATTGGTAAGGAAGATCTGCACTAAAAGACCGTGTCAGTTTATCTCCCATATTGAAGAAAAGAAAAGTGAAATTTCAGGGAGCAAATTATCCTCTGCAATTTTTGCATACAGGAGCAAATTATCCTTTGCAATTTTTGAATACAGTGAACTTGATCAGAACGATAAGCCTGTTTTGAACAGCAATCAAATCCAATTCTGTTCCAGTAAATTCGA